>CAKAOJ020000127.1:0-1450997 GCA_916701645.2 Sebastolobus alascanus
CTCAGACTCAAAACTCAGCCAATGTTTGATTTTCCGTGCTGAATTTTACATTCAGCAGCTAAGAAACACAGACTCAAAACAACCTCAGCCAATTTATCAAGATGTTTTTGAAAAATGAGTCTGTGCGTCATGTTTGTGCAGGGCTTACTCCTCAGATGCAGTCTTAATGTGAAAATCCAAATCAAAGATAGATATTTTTATGCTGCCGTTGTGCTTTAAAACATTTATAAATAGCCTTACAACTCTAAATGTTCAAAATTCAACCTGGAATGAAGAACTCATGGGAATCAAGGCCACACTTAGTTCTCGCCAACTCACATATCTTCATAATATTTAAAAATGTGTTATTTGTAAGTGGTTTCACTCCCTTTCACTCACTTCAAGTAATACAAGACCTATTAGAGCATTATCACATTGTGTTTTTTACAGTTAATCAAGCTGCTTATTGCTTTTGTTTTGCTATTATATTTGCAGAAATAGAATTAGAGATACACACAATGTCGGAGTGTAGGAGTGAGATTCTCTGTGTAGGATTTTCTCTGCATACCGCTGTGAAATTGTACCAACTGTCATGAAAGAAGCCCTAATATTTTACCATATGTTTTCATTTGAACCTTTTCTCTAGCTCTTTTTCTGTGAATAAAAAAGGGGCGAAGAGAAAAAAAAAAGGCTAGGGACATAATCAAAAGCAGAGAGGAAGGGCAATAATGAAATATGCCTAAATAAAGCTGTTCACATGCTGTGCTTTTGAAGTGATCAGATGATTCATTTTATTAATTCATTCACTGACCAATGATTAGTAGAGAAAATCCTCCACTGGCTTCATTTGAATTCTAACCCTAAATTGTAGCGCATAAATCACGCCTTTAACCACAGAATTCCTTTCATTGTAGGTCAAAGCAAATGACTCTGACATGGGCTCTAATGGAGAAATTGAGTACACCCTTCACCAAGCAGTAGACCCGGTGCCAAAACTCTTACGAATTGATCGTTCCACTGGCGTTATCTACGTCAAAGGATCCCTGGACAGGGAGGACATCAGCAGCTTGTCCTTCTACGTGGTGGCCAGGGATAAGGGTCCTCAACCTAAAAGCTCCAAGACATTCGTAACTATAGAAGTGACTGACCAGAACGACAACGCTCCGGCTGTGGAGATCCGTGGAATTGGCCTCGTGACGCACAGTGATGGAGTGGCGAACATTTCAGAGGACATGCCGGTTGGAACGGCCGTCGCTTTGGTGCAAGTGTCCGACAGGGACGAGGGAGAGAACGCCGTGGTCACCTGCGTGGTCGCGGGAGACGTGCCCTTCCAGCTCCGCCCCGCCAGCGACTCATCCAGCGACAACAAGAGGAAGTACTTTCTACAGACCACCACTCCCCTCGACTACGAAAGGATTAGGGATTACCGAGTAGAGATTGTGGCTGTGGATTCAGGAAATCCAGCGCTCTCTAGTACAAATTCTCTGAAGGTGCAGGTGACCGACGTGAACGACAACTCTCCGATATTCTCCCCAACCTTGTTCGAGGTCGACTTTGCCGAAGAAAACCAACCAGGGGAGAAGGTTTTGGATGTTATAGCTTCTGACGCCGACAGCGGCACTAACGCGGAACTCCTCTATAATATCGTGGCCGACTCATCCATCAAAGGTCTGTTTGAGATTGACCCAAATACGGGCGAGGTAAGAGCCCGAAGCCCGCTTGACCGCGAGCATAAAGAACGCTACGAGTTCCGGGTCACCGCGGCAGATAAAGGGTCACCTGTTCATAAAGGAACAGCAACTGTTGCAATTAAAGTCCTTGACCGCAATGACAACGACCCCAAGTTCATGCTTAGCGGGTATAGCTTTTCAGTTTTGGAAAACATGCCTCCCCTCAGTCCGGTTGGCATGGTGACGGTCCTGGATGTGGACCAAGGAGAGAACGCTCATGTCCAACTGTCTGTGGAGCCTGACGGAGGGAAGTTTGTTGTTCAAAACGGAACGGGCACCATTCTTTCGAGCATCTCATTTGACAGGGAGAAAGAAAGCAGCTATACTTTCCGTCTAAAGGCGGTGGATGGAGGAGAGCCACCTCGGTCTTCGTACGTGGGCGTTACCATCAACGTGCTGGATGAAAATGACAATGACCCCGTGGTCACCAAGCCCTCCAATTCCTCTTTCAGGCGCTTGTCACCTCTAGCTTCCCCAGATAGCCATGTTGAGGTGGTGGAGGCTGAAGACCTGGATAGCGGGCCTAATGCAGAGCTGCTCTTCAGTATCGCTGGCGGAAACCCTTACCAGTTATTTCGCATCTCCCCCTCCAGCGGGGAGATCACTCTAGCAAAAGAGATGACCCGAAAACACGGCGGACTACATCGCCTGGTAGTGCGAGTGAGTGACAGGGGGAAGCCTGCACGTCACGCCACTGCCCTGGTCCACATCTATGTCAATGAAACCATTTCAAATGTCAGCTTAGTGGAGGCACTAGTAGGACACAGTCTTTACACTCCACTGGACAGGGACATTGCTGGTGATCCTGACGACGGTTTCGCTGCACAGCGCAGTAACATTTTGTTCGGAAGCCTTGCCGGTGTGGCAGGTGTTGTCATGTTGATCTTGGTGGTGGTATTTATTCGACACCGCATCCAGAGAGAAACCAAGAGCGGGTATCAGGCTGGCAAGAAGGAAACAAAGGACTTATACGCGCCCAAACAGGTGCCTAAGAATGCCAAAGGCAAACGGGGAAGGAAAGGAAAACCCCAAAAGTCCCCAAAACCACTCGGGGAAGATGAGGAAGTCAGCCTTCAAAAGAGCCTCAAGTTCAACCTCGACGGAGTCAATGATAGCCCCAGGATACACCTGCCCTTGACATATTCACCAGGAAGCCCTGATATAGGCAGGCACTACCGCTCCAACTCCCCGTTACCCTCCATCCAGCTGCAGGCCCAATCCCCTTCAGCCTCACAGAAGCATCAAGCTGTCCAGGACCTTCCTGCCGCCAACACCTTTGTAGGAACGGGAGGAGATGACAACTCTACCGGCTCAGACCAGTACTCAGATTACAGCTACAAGACCAGCCAACTGAAGTACAGCAACAAACAGGTAAAGACATGCCTTTCGTACTACTACTGTCTTGATGGTCTGTCAGAGGAGTGGATGGTTGGTGTGTCGCATTGCTTTAGGGTAAGAAGGATAATTCAGTTTTGTGTGCCACAGTTTTAAAACAACAACTCTCGTCGGACTATGTTGTCAGCTACGGTAATCTAATTAAAAGACAACAACGTTATATCAAATTTGAATAATTTGAATGGCTTTCGTAATCGTAAAAAAAGAAAAAATGGTCCCAGATTTATTAGTATCACTTCTTTCTTATTCATAATTCCACTCTGCAGAACAGTACATAATGTGTGAGATGGCAGATTAAGGGGAGACAAAATGTATACTCCCATTTGAAAAGCTTATAACTTGTTTAAAATGAATAGACATCGTATTCCCCTAAATTCTTGTTGTCATTAAAAAGTTTCTTTGGTACAAGGACAACATTAATATGCTTTGGGAATAATGTAATTATGATGGTTACAAGGGTTTTTTTCAGTACTATTTCTCTTAAAATTAAGTGCAGTGACACGCTGTCTTGCTATTTTATTGCTCCATGTGATTTCTCTGGAGGGTGAAATTTGATACACAAAGAAAGTTGCTGCAAAAGTTAACTTGTGTTCAAACATTGCACCTCCAGAAAACTTAGACGACCCTTCATATTTAGTTTTTTCATGAGGTTGGCAGTGGAGTTGAGCAGAGAACGTCCATTTCTCAGTGACTTACTTGTGCTCTTCTGCCTGACCTCTAGTGCTCTGATCTCTGCGGGTCACTTGCTCTTATCTCCCTGCTCCTTATGCTCTTATCTCCTCTTATCTGTACAACATTTGGCAAGGCTCGAATCGCCATGGAAACAGAAATATTAATAGCCTCTGAGGGGATTACGAAAGGAAAAATTGTAGAGTCTAGGGATAGAAAGCTATTGTGTCTCTAGGTTTCTGTGTCATCTGCAAGTGTGTGGATGTGCGTCTTGGACTAGACAAGTGTAGACGTGTATTTCTCTGTGTGTGTGTGTGTGTGTGTGTGTGTGTGTGTGTGTTCAGGGGAGATAAGCGGACTACGATTGTCTTTAAATAATACAACATTTTGATCCCATCAGTTTATTGAGATAGCTGTACACAGACTATTGAAATGCATCTCCCTTTTTTCATTACTGTACTGAATAAAATATCATCTAGGAGCAGTGTTAATTTTGGCAGCTATTATAGATTTAGTCTTAGTCTTAAAATGAATTTGCTTATTAGTTTTAGTCACATTTTAGTCATTTTTATCCTTAATAGTTTTAGTCTAGTGTTAGTCGATGAAAACTTTTAGTCCAGTTTTATCACCAAAATGTTTTCTCTCCTTATTTTTTTTTTATTTAACCTTAGTCCTGTTTAGTCATCAGATTATATTGAGCATTTTTATCATTTTAGTCTTATTATTTCACATAAAATTGTATCTCATCATTATCTGATGAAAAAGACAGATAGAATGATTAAGAATGCAGCTTTACAGTTAGTTTGAGTCCTCCTGAACGCGCTCATTAGTGACGCATTAATATGCGTTACTCAACCACCCGAACCGGACCCGCAAACCGCCAATTTTCTGCATTATAGTAGCACAATTGACAAGGATTGAGGTGTGAGAAGGTGGATGGTGAAAAAAAATAAAGAGAGATTTTGGTAAAGTTTTTATGTTTTTAAACTACATTTTAGTCTCGTCTTTTTTCATCAACGATACTGCATGTTTGATATCGTCACCGTAATTGTTTAATGACCTCGGTCCCGTCTCGTCATCGTTTGTCTTAGTCATGGAAATAGAGGTTGTTGACGAACATATTTCATCATAGTTGTCGTTAATGAAATTAACACTGTAGGAGGTAGAAACCGTATCACATAACTTCAAAACAATAAAACCGGCCACTACAGGGTTATTCCTTCTCAGACAAACGCAGTTCATCCACGATCAGCAACCTAACATGACCGATAGTTCTCTCCACCTCTGAGTGATAACTCATATTTTTGTGAATCACACAATAATGACTAGTTCTAACAATGCAATATTCATGTAACCACAGTGGTATTCAAAAACTACCATTTTTTTTATCGAAAATATTTGACAGTGATGTATACAATTTATTTTCATCCAAGGCGAGTTGACATTGGCTTTCAAGACGCTTCCATATGTCAAATCACAGCGCCATACATACAAAACAGTTTGACATTCTCCAAGGCTTTGCAGATAAAGTTTGACACATACAAAAAAAAAATTAGCAAAAAATAGAAATAGAAAATATGCTGCTGAGTTCTGAACATGTGTATGTGACACATTTTCTGCGGAGATATCTTCAGAGCCGGTATCACAGTTGGCTGGTCGGTCGTTTCGGCAGATGCTTGCTGACAGCTTAGGTGATCACAAGCCTTTGTGGGTGGAGTCAGCTTAGAGAACAGTCACCACTGTCTCCTTGATGGACAACATAAGGGACCAAAATGACTGCAAGCCACGGGGTGTGTCTGGGTATTTGTGTGTAGTGCCAATCTCTGTGTTTGTGTGTAGATTTATTGCTCGGTAAAAGAGTGTTAATTGTAACTGCGACACAGATGTACGCTCACAGCACTTGACAGTGTTTGTGGTTTCTCAATATGATAACATAAATGCGTATGAGACATGACTCAAGTGATTGACAGGCTGCGTGAAAACATGGACAGATGTTGAAGCTCATGTGACATACCTCAGCAGATGTTGTCTCATGTATGGCATCCCCTCTCACATCAGGAAGAACAGATTGACCAAAATATATAATTAAAGTAACTGCCAAGTGATGTGACAGATGTAGAGTGGCGCCCTTGCTTTAATTAACTGTGCTACACTCGACAATGGCTTTTCATTGGGAATGTGGTCAGGTGTCTGGGTTTGTGCTAAACTTCTTGATGTTATGTCTGAAAGTTACAGCCCGCGTGTTGACAGATTATGAGCACACAGAATATAATTAGCATTTTTAATCAATTTTCTTTTCTACAATTAGTGAGTTTAGCTCTGTAACTATCTGCAGCAATCTGAGTCAGTGTGTGTGTCTGTGAGTGTGTGTGTGTGTGTGTGTGTGGCTCTTGTACATGTCTTTGTGAGCACTAGTTTGAGTTTAAGACATTGATAGTGAGTACCCGTTCAAACATGAGGATATTTTACCCAATCCCAACTTTATTTTTTTATAAGACTTGTTTTTTAGGTTTTAGGTAAGAATTAGATCAGGTTGCATTCAGGGCGTGTCCATCTCCACTTTTGCCAATTAAACGGTGCAAATTAAGGGGCAAAGGGGTTGAATAAAAGCCAGGTGCGCCTGCACACTTTATTATTTAAATGGCGTATTTGGCAGTCTGGAGAAGCTAGCAGTTTTCTACAGTGAAAATGTAGTTTTTGAAAGGCTAAACGCCAACAAAAATAGATTGAAGCAGAATATTTCGTTAGATAAAAACATATTGTGAATTGTGGAAATGATTACATATAAAGTATCTACATTCGCACACACAGAGGGGTGAGGAGACGAGGCGCTGAGCGCAGACAGAGGCATCGACACGAGGCGGTAAAAAACAGCACTCGTGGACTCATCATGACACATTTTGTTAGGAGAAACATGTGTGGGAGAGTGTGTGAGAGAGGATTTTGTGTTTTCCTTAACTTAAATCAAAACATTTCCGCCGTAAATAGGTGCATAGAAATTCACCAGAATGCAGGAAATGAAGTGTTCAACACTCAAAATTTCCTCTTACTCTCTGAATAATGGGGCATTTAAATAGCAGGAAAATACTGCGCTATTGACTTTAGACTAGGTTTTGTTGTTGGTCAATGCCACAATTGCTTTCTGCTGCCTCAAGATAGCAATGCGCCAACAATGCGCCTGATCACAGCTCATTTTAAGACCAACACGCCCATGAGCACACAGATGGGCGCAAGTACATTTCCCTCTTACACAACGTGGACGTGAAAATGACAACTGCGTCTGTCTGAAACCAGCAATGACAGTTGCGCTGCACTGTGTGCCGCTTTGCGCCGGGTGTAAGACAGGGTGATTATGGCTCAGGTTAAAATTAGGTACTAGTAAGGAATGCATCCACACAGTCCACATAGGGGACGCTCTTTGACAAATATATTTGCAAATGTATGCATTTGCAAAAGTGTTATATTTGGTAGGTATTGGTAGGTTAGTGATGCATTCAGATATTATTCCACTGCCCTAATATTTATTTAGATGTACTACATGTAGCCCCGTTTGATGCATCTTCTTAACTCTAGATACTATATATTGCACACATTAATCAATTTGTCCATGATAATACAACTAATATATTCATCAGAGGATATTTTCATTTTATAGAAACATCTACACCTATAATTGCTAGCCTTGAGAACAGCCTGGCCGAATAGCAGAATATTTAAACACTGTTTACTCAAGAACGGCTTGTTAAGGGTGCCAAAACCCAAACAGATGTTTCAGATGCCCTAATTTGATCACAGTATTATCTAAGTATGTGCCAGCTATATGTGCAAAGCAATATTTGTTTCGTTTCCTACACTAGGAGCTAGCTGCTATCAATTCAGAAACATTTTGATCTTCTCCCAAGACTCTGTAGAGAATTTTTCAGCCCTCTAATTGCTTTAGATTAACCCACTTTTGCACAGAATTCCTGAAATGCCGTTTCCGGGGTATAGGATATTACAGCAGACACACTGCCTCTAAACACAGTGGGGGGAAAAAAATACCCAAGGTCTCGCAGCAAATTCAAAATAAATCCTTTTTTCTAAAATGCTCATTCCCCAAAAAATAAACAAACCAGTAAATGCCAGGAATAGAAGCAGACATCCGAGACCCGTAACCACAACTGTAACCAACGGTTGTCATGTGCTGTATGTGTCTAGATCCAATGAAATTCAGAACCATGGACAGTGCTTTTTGCTTCCAAGTGTTCTAAAGCGTCTGTGCAGTTGGAGTACCATTGCATCATGAGCGGAGGGAAAGATGGCAGGCCCGCGTGAGGTTGATATAGACAGACTCTTGTCGTCAGTGGTCCTTAGTCAACACTCTTTAGAATTATGCCAAACACTAATCAAATGTTTGAAATGCTAAATTTAAAAAGTCCTGATTTTAAGTGGCGAAAGCCGACCAACACTTAGAAAATCAAAAAAAAGACCTGAGCAGTTTTCTCGACTATGTCTGATAAGAAAAACATTTTCTTTTTTGGCAAGAAAAAACCTTCTCAAGTGCCAACGCACCAACAAACAAACCCAAAATGTTTCAATACTAGATGTAAACAAACAGGATGAGCTCTCTGCAAGAACGCTGTAGCTTCTCTGTGCTGAACAGAGGTCCGTACAATTACTTTCATACTGCTTGCACCTGTTTGGGTAATATTCTAATTAAAGTGGGGACATTGGGGATTTTCGTCTGGGTCTTGGCAAGTTAAACCACTCTCAGGTGTATGTGACAATTTAGTCATTGAGCCTGGGTAGGCATTTACATACAGGGAAGTATGGATATTTCATAGGAATAATTATCAATATGGGAATAAATGCATGATGCTGATGGTAGACATTGCAGATAATAGCTGAATTATGTTTGAAATCTAACACTATCATATTACAGCTGAAGTAGGCAGGTTGGAGCATGTATGATTAAAACATATATATTTTTATAAAACAGCCACTATATCCTGACAGTAGTGCATGAGACAATTAATCTGAAAAAAATAATGTGCCTCTGTGTCCTCCGGTGTCCTCCAGTGCTTCTAATGGCATCTGCAAAATTTTAAGACCGGTGGAAAACAACCAATCAGAGCTGAGCTGGAGCCTTGCTGTTTCTGAGCAGCTGTCAATCACTCGCAAACTCCAATCAAACGGTCAAACTAGGCAGCGCTGATCAAATACGAATCAATATTCTGTTATTGTAATGGTAATTTCTGGCATAACATTTTTCCAGAAACATCTTGTAGTATACTGTTTAGCTGTTGCCGCCGTTGAATGAACAGCCAATAGGAACGCTCTCTCTCTCTGAAATGACTTGTGATTGGCTAACGTCTTCCATCACGGGCTAGATTTTTTAAAGCCTGAAAACAGAGCCAAGAGGAGGTGCAGAAGTCTAATTTTCTCTCAGAACACTTGAATTACAATATGCTGAAAGGTTATTATGGAATTTTTGCCCAATGATGCCAAAAATATTCTGCCTACTGCCGCTTTACCATTATATTTGCACACAAACATGCACACTCCTTTGCTGCTACTGCTGCTGCACAGTTGTATCTAGAAATGACATGGTGAGCATTACATTTCTAAAACAAGAAAGCTGAAGGTTTGTGCGCCTTTTACAAAAACTATCTTTGGAGATTTTTATTTCCCCCCCCTTTCGTCACCTTTGGATGTGTGATATTGCATGATGGTTGCTGAGAAACCAGTGACTCACATTAGCCATTAGAGCCGATAATTAGCCCTTTTGGGTCCAAGAGCTGGCACCTTCTTTCACACTTCACTTAATGAGAATCCTGCATTTGAACAAAACACAACGTGAGAGGTATGGAACACTTAGAATGCTGTGTTAACCAGCAATCATGACTGCCTGAAAAGCTGTAAATTCATCCTTTTATATACATTCACACCATTAAAAAGCTTTATCAAAAATGGATGAGTGTTGTCCCCCCTGTGGGCTAATCGCTCATCTCCATGTCTGTCCGCGGTCACCTAAAGCCAAGTGGAATCTGAGAGCAGGAAAGGGGTAGAGTGAGTCACTGTGAGTCTTAATTAACCTGCTTCTTTGTTAAGCGGGGCCCACGCTTTGTGAACTTTAGGCATCCCTTTGAGCTGGGATTAGCCCAATTTAGGCCAATGCTGCTGTTTGAACTCAGCAGAGGTGTATTACAGACAAGGCCGGAGGCAAAATTTGCTATTGTTCAACAACACTGTGACACATTATTCTCTCTTACCTGTACCTGTACTCCAGACCAGTGAAACCTAGAAATCGAAAATATGTCATCTGCATTTCGGCGAATAGTTGGGAAAGCAAGGAGCGCGGCTGACTTATTTTCCCCGTGTTTTCCTATCTCGGTTTCCAATCTGCCTTCCAGTATTTTTCAAACAGGCATGACACACAGATATATGCACAGACACCCACACACACACGGCTCTTTGTGCACCACATATTTGCCCTTGCTGATTACCCAGAAAAGGAAGGCTAGAAGGAAAAGTGAGGTAAAAAAGCATTGTAGATGCTGGAATAATTTACCCTGCCTGTACTGCATGTTTTGCTTGCTGTTTTATAGCATAAAGGCATGGTTCAATACACTGTGTTGTACGCTGCATTGTATTGAAAGAACTGTTTAGTCACCAATACTGCTGCCATTTCACATCTTAACACCCTTTCCAAATGTTTGCCCATAGTGTAGTATGTTTGTTGGGTTGCCAAACCTACTTTCCATGGTTGTTGCTTTCATTATGGGCTATTGTCTATTTAGGTTTTTCAGCAGTATTTACACTAGGACCGCCATAGCCCACACCATTTAACGTTGTGCTTCCAAAATTTGAATTATTCAGTCATTGTGTATGATGTGTTTCCCTCCTGCCCTGACTTTCCAAAAAACCTATTCTGCACATGCCTGTATTGTCATATTGATTGAAAAACATTAAGAAAACCAAATAGTTGGGTTTTTGGTGTTTTCCATGACAAAAGCCCTCTTTAATCAACAGGAGTAGCACTGATTTACGTTAGTCCTCTCCTCCGGCAGCCAGATTGATGCATTTGCATAATGGCCGTATATGCACTGAGACAATAGATGGGACATAGATTCTAATTTGCATGCCAATATAACTTATAATCACACTAAGGTATGTAGGCACACAGTGTTCATCATATCATATGTGTAAAGTATCAGAAAGGAAAGCTAAAATAATCACACCTTTTGTCTAACTATAAAAGTTGTGCCGTGTGTGCACTAAACGCATATATAATTAGGGCTTTACAGAATAGTTCAAAGCTTGATTCATAACGTTGACATTCAGATTATTTTTATTAATAACTTACAAAAACATTGTATACAATAATCCACCTTTTCTCTCTCTCTCTCTCTCTCTCTTTCATTTTTATCCAACGAAATGATCTGCTTCAATCCATATTTGTTGGCATTTAGCCTTTCAAAAAACATTTTGTTCTCGTACTTTTGCTTCGCCATTGACTATTATTGCATCGGGTGGCAGCGTGAAAATAATGTTTCTTAAAATAGATATTGTATGACAATATCACATTTTACTCTGCCAAGAGTGTACCAGTTTTATGTAGGTTCTAACTGTTATATAAGCTGTGTATGGTGTGTGGGTGTCCTCACAATGCGGCGTTAATGGCCCATCAGCGCGAACAAAACACAGATACAAACTCTCTTGGCCGTGGGATCTCTTGGCCGTGGCCCTAAAAAGCTTGGCGGTCCTAGTGTTATCTGCAATTTATGTAATTTTAGAATGAAATAAGTAGGGCTGCAACTAACGATTATTTTCATTATCGATCAATATGCTGATCATTTTCTACATTAATAAATTAATCGTTTGGTCTATAAAATGTCTGAAAATAGTGATAAATGTCCATCCCAGTTTCTCAGAGTCCAAGGTGATGTCTTTAAATGTCTTGTTTTGTCCAAAGACATTCAGTTTGATATGATATAAAACAGAGAACGGCAGGAAATCTCCACATTTGAGAGTCTGAAAACAGCATTTTCTGCCATTTTTACATGAAAAATTACTTGAATGATTAATCGATTATCAAAAAAGAGGGCGATTATTTTTCTGTCGATTTACTAATCGATTAGTCGACTAATTGTTGCACCTCCAGAAGTAAGTATATATGCTAAGTTGCATGAGCACAGTAACCGTACCATAATTTCTTTTAAAAACAAAAAAGCTTGTTGGAAGAAAATGATTAATTGGGGCCTTTGACGAGGGGAGGTTTCTGACGTGGAAACAAACACCGAGAGGCTGTTTTAAGAGCAGAAGCCAGTAATGAATGTATGGTACTTTGATCCATACTTGATGAAGCCAATGCATTGCTGGATCAAACATAATCATAAAGATGACAGGAGCAGATCCTCAGGAGGAAGCTTTCATCGGTTTGAGTACATTTTAATTGGGAATCTCGCACTATTGGAGAAAGCGCATAACGCAAGGGCACAAAATAAAAAGTGGACTTGTTTATCACGGTGCTTCATACATTCATACTTTTTTTTTGGCCAGATCATACTGTTACCATTCAGGTAGCTGACACATAAAGTTGGACTCAAATGCAGACACCAATGTACAGCAGAGTGGTTGAAGGGCAATTTACTAGCCTGCAACAGTAGAATTGGCAGATGGGCAGGATATCAACAACTGGGAGTCAGGCATTCAGGTAACAAGAGAAACGCCTGGAATGAGTGGTAACGTAACCTGGCAGTGAGCGGCCCTCTACAAGTACTGGGACTAATTGATGACGAGGAGCAGCTCGGTAGACAGGTGATAGGGTCAGGAGATCTACAGTGCAGGGGAGAACTGTGGGCAGGGGAGGACTGACAGAAAAAGGAAAAATCCTGAATACACTGAGACAAGAGAGAGACAGTCTGAAGCTGTGTGTGAATGTGAACCTGGAAGGAAAGAGAGGGAGATGATGCAGGGAGCACCAGGAGTCTTGGTACATGCTGAGCTGAGATTGCAGTCGGCATTCAAAATAAGCAATACAAGAGTTTGTGAATGAGAGAGAAAAAACAGTATATGTATAAAGTTGCTAGTGGAGGACTACAGGTCATATAATAGCGGAGTTAAATACAAAGTAGAACATAATGTACGTTTGACTGAACAAGACCTTGGCGCTTAGATCGTCGGCACAACAGTAAGCTGTAAGAGTGTCACCACAAGTTGTCTGTCAGAAAACAGGAAACACTAACTGCCCCCGCATTACACTGTTGAATTACACTGAGCTGCTCCCATCCACACTTTCTTTCCCATTAGAAAATGAAGCCAAAGACTCCAGAGACTTTTCATTATTTTCTGCTGAAGCATCGCCTTTTAAATACTGTGTGCTTCTAATTTCATTTTGTTTAGGATGGCTGAACACGAAGACTGAACTGGCAACTTCCCCTTGGGACATAAATTAAGTTAAAGCATAATAAAATATTCTTTACACACCCTGAAAGGATGTGGGCTATTCTACACATAGAAATGTTCACACAAACTTGTACTCTAAATTAATTAATTAATTGATTTGAAAAGTTTAATATGAAAACATGAACATTTTATTGGCAACAACTCCTCTTTCTTTTTTATTGATGTTGTACATCGTGGCAAGTAACTGCTACTATATTTTGGACATTATAGACAGACTGCAAGCATTCCTTATTAGCACATCTACATCAGACACAGTGTGAATATTCACTTGGGAAAAAAAAAATGGCCACATGCAAGCAAAGCTTTTAAAATGATGAATCTCTCCTTTAGTCAGCTATCTCAAGTCCCTCTGAACTTGAAAAGAAAATCTTCTGTAAGCATTCAGTACAATTTTGTTCACCAGATTGAACTCCTTTTGTGAATAGATAGCATGTAGAAGAAGGACATTGGTTGACGTGCAGCTAGTTAGCTCGATAACTGTTTGAATTTGGTGAGTAACAGTATCAGCTAATCCACCAGTGTTAGCGACAAGAAGAAGAGTGAGAGAAAGAAACCCTGAAAATTAACAGAGTATAGACTAATGTCAAGTTGCTTCTTTCAGTGTTTCAGTGCTTAAAGGAATATTTCAACCATAAAATGAATATGTATACCAATTATTCACCTCGTGTAGCCTTGAATTCTTGAAGAAAACGGAGAAAGGTTTTGATGAATTGAAGTAAATGGGGGCTGCGTTTAACTACAGCAAAACTATATAAAAACATCCATTTACAAACTCTCACAACTCGTGCAGTATAATCAAACTGTATAAAAGAAGTGGATGTAGTCACCGTGACATCACCCATTTGTTTGTGGACTGCTTTTGAAGCCTCGAGTTTGGCATTTTGGTCATCACCATCTTGGTTTTTGACAACCAGAAGTGACGCGCGAGTGTGCAGCTAAGTACAACCGAACGCTGAGAACAGACTGTGAAAGGGTTAAAGTTCTAAGACAAAAACACGGGACAACTCCCTGACCGGACAACGCCCTATAACATACCCTGTTTATGGTGTATTTTACTCTAATTGGGACCATAATTTACTAAATGAATATCATGCTGTAATGAAAAAGATGTAAAACTAGTGATTGAGACCATAAACTCATGTTTACAATGTTTACTGGGATAATAAATCAAGTGAGAAGTAGACTTCTTTTTGCAACCAGAGGAGTCGCCCCCTGCTGGTCATTAGACAGAATGCAAGTTTAAGGCACTTCCACATTGTCTTCACTTTTCAGACCCGGAGGTTGCCCACCGAGTATAATCCAAGTCTCATTTATCGAATCGTATGCTCAGTGCTTCCCAAACACATGCATTTTTGCTAAAACCTGACTATTTAAAACACTTCCGCATAAACAGTCTCACGCTTGCGCAGGTACGCTCTGAAGTATTATAAATAGTGTGGTTTTAGTGAAGATACATGTGTTTAGGAAGTACTGAGCATACGACTAGATAAATGAGACTTGGATTATACTGCACGAGTTGTGTGAGAGTTTGTAAACGGAAGTTTTTATATAGTTTTGCCGTTGTTAAACGCGGCCCCCATTAACTTCAATTCATCAAAACTTATCTCCATTTGCTGTGGAGGCATGCAAGAAAAACAACGTTTTCTTCAAGATTTCAAGGTAACACAGGGTGAGTAATTGATATACAAATAGTCACTTTGTGGGTGAAGTATTCCTTTAAATTGTCACCTGGGCAGACATCCATCGGAGTCCTGTTTAGATAATGTTTGCAGCTTAAGTTACAAAATCAATAATAAGAGAAAGAGTGTCTTGGCTAAATCTTTGTGGCAGTAATCTGTAAATTATACTATGGGTTAGTAGCGCAGATGTCTCTGAAACATCCTTCAATCTCCTATTGCTCATCAGCCAAGTCGGTAAGCCACGCTCATTAATTTACAGTAATCTACAACAACATGTATTCACAGGGTTTTGTCCCTGACCTGCCTGTTGGAACTGCTGCAGTTGCGGCAGCCAATGTTGTGCAACTGCATTACAGACGGGCAGGCAGGCATCTTTTTAGACGTTTAGCTCATTGACAGAAATAGCTAGCCAACAAATCAACGCCAGAACAAACAACAAACAAATGTCATAGATGTATTCATTGTTTGCACACACACCACGACCTCTGGAAAAGAAACTGCCACCTAAAATGAATGAGGAACAAGAGTAAGGGTGTATCTGGATTGTGGAAGCCTGGGAAAGACTAGGTGTACAATATCAAATTTTCAAGTCAACACTACAGCAAAGTAAAACTAGTGATTGAGACCATAAACTCATGTTTACAATTAGAGGTCGACCGATATGGGTTTTTTATGGCCGATGCCGATGCCGATTTTTTACACAATCAGGACAGCCGATGGCCGATATATGATGCCGATTTTTTTTTTGCCGATATGTTTGGCTGGTTTTCTTTTTTTCCTCCATCTGATAAAATATAACAGCTTAATAATAACAAATAATAAACAAAATGTCTTAACTTAAGTAAACACTTATTGAACAACACTTATGGTCTGTCTCTCCAATTTGCACTTTGTGTCTGCACTGCAGTGCATATTTTATTTTGTGCATGATGGTTAATAGTAGTAATAGTGCAGGGCTCAAAACCTTTGAAGCACCTTTCCAAAACTGTCCTAAAGCATGTTTTTTATTTATATTTGTTGACAGTCACTGTTACAAGCTATATGGCCATAATCTAAGTGATCAAAACATAATAATAACTTTGTTCACTCGTATTACACAGCCTGCTGCTCATATCTGCTGCGGACTACACAGGCGGTGACGTCATAGACGCTATGAAGGACCCATAGACCGTAGAGACGTTTAATGAGGAAGTGAACTTTTTGCTAAATGTTTCGACAAATTGCTCGTGTTTCCGCCCTCACACGCAAACTTGCACTTATGACAAGCATTGTCAGCATCAACTCTAGTAAAGTGTAATCACGCTTTATAAGTTTAGTTTTCTCCGCCATAGTTACTAAGAGCAGAAGCTCGTCTGTGTCTGCGCTGCCGCAGCGTGTCTGTGAGAGCTGCTCCGCCCCGCACACAGCTGACGTCACCTACGGAGAGAAATTCTCCGTTACCAAAAACAGAATTGATAACGTCGGAGCATTTCATATCTAACCAATTAAATATATAGGGCTTTGAAAGAGAAGAATTTAAGCCTACCGGTTTCTCCCGGCAGAATGGCAATTTGATTGACACACAAGGGGCGGTGTCACACGTGTTCCACAGCAACAACAACACTGGGCTGCCCGCAGATGTGCCTGCTTGATAATCGGCTTAATATGCTCAGGCATCGGCCGATGCCGATTATGAAAAAATGTCAAATAATCGGCCCGATTAATCGGCCGACCGATAAATCGGTCGACCTCTATTTACAATGTTTACTGGGATAATAAATCAAGTGAGAAGTAGACTTCTTTTTGCAACCAGAGGAGTCGCCCCCTGCTGGTCATTAGACAGAATGCAAGTTTAAGGCACTTCCACATTGTCTTCACTTTTCAGACCCGGAGGTTGCCCACCGAGTATAATCCAAGTCTCATTTATCGAATCGTATGCTCAGTGCTTCCCAAACACATGCATTTTTGCTGAAACCTAACTATTTAAAACACTTCCGCATAAACAGTCTCACGCTTGCGCAGGTACGCTCCGAAGTATTATAAATAGTGTGGTTTTAGTGAAGATACATGTGTTTAGGAAGTACTGAGCATACGACTAGATAAATGAGACTTGGATTATACTGCACGAGTTGTGTGAGAGTTTGTAAACGAAAGTTTTTATATAGTTTTGCAGTTGTTAAACGCGGCCCCCATTTACTTCAATTCATCAAAACTTATCTCCATTTGCCGTGGAGGCATGCAAGAAAAACAACGTTTTCTTCAAGATTTCAAGGTAACACAGGGTGAGTAATTGATATACAAATAGTCACTTTGTGGGTGAAGTATTCCTTTAAATTGTCACCTGGGCAGACATCCATCGGAGTCCTGTTTAGATAATGTTTGCAGCTTAAGTTACAAAATCAATAATTACAGCCGCAAGCGGCAGTTCGCGGGTTTATGCCCTATTTCGCTCAACAGCGGAAGCACCTGAAATCAAAGCCACGAGCAGCAGTGATCGGGTTTTGGGCTTCACAAGCAAAGTCATTTCACCTGGTTTAATTCTGTATAAAGAAGGAGTGAGACCAATCACACCCTTGTTTCATTATTACACTGTATGCAGCCTTTCTGTAGTTGCACACTCAAAGTCCCGCCAGTCTATTTCTTGGCATTTTGGTGACATTTCAACAGGTCAATTAAAATATCCATCAAGTTTGGTGAAGCTGGGACGAACTCCCATTGATTTGTGGCGAAATTCGTGATAGGCCCATGCAAATCTTTGGACCTGGTGGCGCCTGAAAAACATTAAGAAAACCAAATAGTTGGGTTTTTGGTGTTTTCCATGACAAAAGCCCTCTTAATCAACAGGAGTAGCACTGATTTACGTTAGTCCTCTCCTCCGGCAGCCAGATTGATGCATTTGCATAATGGCCGTATATGCACTGAGACAATAGATGGGACATAGATTCTAATTTGCATGCCAATATAACTTATAATCACACTAAGGTATGTAGGCACACAGTGTTCATCATATCATATGTGTAAGTATCAGAAAGGAAAGCTAAAATAATCACACCTTTTGTCTAACTATAAAAGTTGTGCCGTGTGTGCACTAAACGCATATATAATTAGGCTTTACAGAATAGTTCAAAGCTTGATTCATAACGTTGACATTCAGATTATTTTTATTAATAACTTACAAAAACATTGTATACAATAATCCACCTTTTTCTCTCTCTCTCTCTCTCTCTTTCATTTTATCCAACGAAATGATCTGCTTCAATCCATATTTGTTGGCATTTAGCCTTTCAAAAAACATTTTGTTCTCGTACTTTTGCTTCGCCATTGACTATTATTGCATCGGGTGGCAGCGTGAAAATAATGTTTCTTAAAATAGATATTGTATGACAATATCACATTTTACTCTGCCAAGAGTGTACCAGTTTTATGTAGGTTCTAACTGTTATATAAGCTGTGTATGGTGTGTGGGTGTCCTCACAATGCGGCGTTAATGGCCCATCAGCGCGAACAAAACACAGATACAAACTCTCTTGGCCGTGGGATCTCTTGGCCGTGGCCTAAAAAGCTTGGCGGTCCTAGTGTTATCTGCAATTTATGTAATTTTAGAATGAAATAAGTAGGGCTGCAACTAACGATTATTTTCATTATCGATCAATATGCTGATCATTTTCTACATTAATAAATTAATCGTTTGGTCTATAAAATGTCTGAAAATAGTGATAAATGTCCATCCCAGTTTCTCAGAGTCCAAGGTGATGTCTTTAAATGTCTTGTTTTGTCCAAAGACATTCAGTTTGATATGATATAAAACAGAGAACGGCAGGAAATCTCCACATTTGAGAGTCTGAAAACAGCATTTTCTGCCATTTTTACATGAAAAATTACTTGAATGATTAATCGATTATCAAAAAAGAGGGCGATTATTTTTCTGTCGATTTACTAATCGATTAGTCGACTAATTGTTGCACCTCCAGAAGTAAGTATATATGCTAAGTTGCATGAGCACAGTAACCGTACCATAATTTCTTTAAAAACAAAAAGCTTGTTGGAAGAAAATGATTAATTGGGGCCTTTGACGAGGGGAGGTTTCTGACGTGGAAACAAACACCGAGAGGCTGTTTTAAGAGCAGAAGCCAGTAATGAATGTATGGTACTTTGATCCATACTTGATGAAGCCAATGCATTGCTGGATCAAACATAATCATAAAGATGACAGGAGCAGATCCTCAGGAGGAAGCTTTCATCGGTTTGAGTACATTTTAATTGGGAATCTCGCACTATTGGAGAAAGCGCATAACGCAAGGGCACAAAAAAAAAGTGGACTTGTTTATCACGGTGCTTCATACATTCATACTTTTTTTTTGGCCAGATCATACTGTTACCATTCAGGTAGCTGACACATAAAGTTGGACTCAAATGCAGACACCAATGTACAGCAGAGTGGTTGAAGGGCAATTTACTAGCCTGCAACAGTAGAATTGGCAGATGGGCAGGATATCAACAACTGGTCAGGCATTCAGGTAACAAGAGAAACGCCTGGAATGAGTGGTAACGTAACCTGGCAGTGAGAAGCCCTCTACAAGTACTGGGACTAATTGATGACGAGGAGCAGCTCGGTAGACAGGTGATAGGGTCAGGAGATCTACAAGTGCAGGGGAAAAAACTGTGGGCAGGGAGGACTGGGGCAGAAAAAGGAAAAATCGGTCGACCTCTATTTACAATGTTTACTGGGATAATAAATCAAGTGAGAAGTAGACTTCTTTTTGCAACCAGAGGAGTCGCCCCCTGCTGGTCATTAGACAGAATGCAAGTTTAAGGCACTTCCACATTGTCTTCACTTTTCAGACCCGGAGGTTGCCCACCGAGTATAATCCAAGTCTCATTTATCGAATCGTATGCTCAGTGCTTCCCAAACACATGCATTTTTGCTGAAACCTAACTATTTAAAACACTTCCGCATAAACAGTCTCACGCTTGCGCAGGTACGCTCCGAAGTATTATAAATAGTGTGGTTTTAGTGAAGATACATGTGTTTAGGAAGTACTGAGCATACGACTAGATAAATGAGACTTGGATTATACTGCACGAGTTGTGTGAGAGTTTGTAAACGAAAGTTTTTATATAGTTTTGCAGTTGTTAAACGCGGCCCCCATTTACTTCAATTCATCAAAACTTATCTCCATTTGCCGTGGAGGCATGCAAGAAAAACAACGTTTTCTTCAAGATTTCAAGGTAACACAGGGTGAGTAATTGATATACAAATAGTCACTTTGTGGGTGAAGTATTCCTTTAAATTGTCACCTGGGCAGACATCCATCGGAGTCCTGTTTAGATAATGTTTGCAGCTTAAGTTACAAAATCAATAATTACAGCCGCAAGCGGCAGTTCGCGGGTTTATGCCCTATTTCGCTCAACAGCGGAAGCACCTGAAATCAAAGCCACGAGCAGCAGTGATCGGGTTTTGGGCTTCACAAAGCAAAGTCATTTCACCTGGTTTAATTCTGTATAAAGAAGGAGTGAGACCAATCACACCCTTGTTTCATTATTACACTGTATGCAGCCTTTCTGTAGTTGCACACTCAAAGTCCCGCCAGTCATATTTCTTGGCATTTTGGTGACATTTCAACAGGTCAATTAAAATATCCATCAAGTTTGGTGAAGCTGGGACGAACTCCCATTGATTTGTGGCGAAATTCGTGATAGGCCCATGCAAATCTTTGGACCTGGTGGCGCCTCCTAGTGGTCGATTTGAACGAAACTTTCAGGGTACGTTTCAGGTACTCCTATGAACATATTCTGCAAGTTTCGAGAAGATGGGCCTAACAGTTGTGGAATTAGCTGTATTGATGTGCTAAGCCACGCCCCTTTAAAGTTCATTGGTCAATATCTTGAAAACGCAATGAGATATCAACCTCATTTATGCAACGTTAGATGAGCATGGTCCAATGATGTTCCGCAGACAATTTGCCAGCAATCGGACCTACGGTTTAGGAGGAGATGTCAAAAATGGGTTTTTCAAATTATTCAAAATGGAGGAAAATCTAGAAGGCGGACTTAAGTGGTCCAAGAGGCTTTTTTGTAGAGCTCATTCAGCAACACATGTCTGTCAAATTTCAAATCAATCGAACTTATGGTGTGAGGGGGCTGGCCTTGAAAATTGTTGTAGCGCCATCGTGTGGCCAATTTGGATCATATTTTACGTGAAGCATTATGACATCATGTACAGTTATGGTAGCAAGTTTCATGTCTCTAGCTCGTTCCAGCTCACAGCAAATTGAGCAAAGGCATAATTTAGCATAAAATGCTAAATAGGCCACGCCCACTTGCACCGATCAATATGACACTTCAGATCTCAGTTAATACTGGCCCCCAGAGCATGTGTACCAAATTTGATAAAATTCTGTCCACCGGATCTTGAGGTACAAGTTTTTGATGTTTTTGGCGCCCCCTATGGGTCGAGCGAGAAACGCTTTGGGACGCCTATTCCCAAACACGTATTGAAGATATCTACCAAGATTTATGATGATTGGAGTAATGGTCAATGAATTATGACCAATTTCCTGCTAAGCCCCGCCCAGTGAAAAGTTTGTTGGTCAACAGCTTCAAAACGCAATGACATATCAACACGCTTTATGCAACTTTAGATGAGCTTCATCCAATAATGATCCACAGAAAATTTCGTAGCAATCGGACCTACGGTTTAGGAGGAGATGTCAAAAATGTGTTTTTCAAAAAATTCAAGATGGCGGAAAATCTAGTTAGGCGGACTTTAGTGGTCCCAGAGGCTTTTTTGTAGATCACATGGAGTTGGACATGTGTGTCAAATTTCAAGTCAATCGGACTTACGGTGTGAGGGGCGTGGCCTTTCCAAAATCGCATGTTTGAGCGTTAATTACAGCGCCACCATGTGGCCGATTGCTGTCATATTCCTTGAGAAGCTGATGCACATCATTTCCAGTTATTGTGCCAAGTTTCATGTTTCTATCTCATTCCATCTCACGGGAATATGAGCTTTTTCGGCAGACAACAAATAATAATAATAATAACAAATCAGCACAAAAACAATAGGGTTTAGCCCCTTCGGGGCATAAACCCTAATTACAGCCGCAAGCGGCAGTTCGCGGGTTTATGCCCTTTTTCGCTCAACAGCGGAAGCACCTGAAATCAAAGCCACGAGCAGCAGTGATCGGGTTTTGGGCTTCACAAAGCAAAGTCATTTCACCTGGTTTAATTCTGTATAAAGAAGGAGTGAGACCAATCACACCCTTGTTTCATTAATACACTGTATGCAGCCTTTCTGTAGTTGCACACTCAAAGTCCCGCCAGTCATATTTCTTGGCATTTTGGTGACATTTTAACAGGTCAACTAAAATATCCATCAAGTTTGGTGAAGCTGGGACGAACTCCCATTGATTTGTGGCGAAATTCGTGATAGGCCCATGCAAATCTTTGGACCTGGTGGCGCCTCCTAGTGGTCGATTTGAACAAAACTTTCAGGGTACGTTTCAGGTACGCCTATGAACATATTCTGCCAGTTTCGAGAAGATGGGCCTAACAGTTGTGGAATTAGCTGTATTGATGTGCTAAGCCACGCCCCTTTAAAGTTCATTGGTCAATATCTTGAAAACGCAATGAGATATCAACCTCATTTATGCAACTTTAGATGAGCATGGTCCAATGATGTTCCACAGAAAATTTGCCAGCAATCGGACCTACGGTTGAGGAGGAGATGTCAAAAATGGGTTTTTCAAATTATTCAAAATGGAGGAAAATCTAGAAGGTGGACTTAAGTGGTCCAAGAGGCTTTTTTGTAGAGCACATTCAGCAACACATGTCTGTCAAATTTCAAATCAATCGAACTTATGGTGTGAGGGGGCTGGCCTTGAAAAATGTTGTAGCGCCACCGTGTGGCCAATTTGGATCATATTTTACGTGAAGCATTATGACATCATGTACAGTTATGGTACCAAGTTTCATGTCTCTAGCTCATTCCAGCTCACAGCAAATTGAGCAAAGGCATAATTTAGCATAAAATGCTAAATAGGCCACGCCCACTTGCACCGATCAATATGACACTTCAGATCTTAGTTAATACTTGTCCAAAGAGCATGTGTACCAAATTTGATGAAATTCTGTCCACCGGATCTTGAGGTACAAGTTTTTGATGTTTTTGGCGCCCCCTATGGGTCGAGCGAGAAATGCTTTGGGATGCCTATTCCCAATCACGTATTTAAGTTATCTACCAAGATTTATGATGATCAGATTAATGGTCAATGAATTATGGCCAATTTCCTAATAAGCCCCGCCCAGTGAAAGGTTTGTTGGTCAACAGCTTCAAAACGCAATGACATATCAACACGCTTTATGCAACTTTAGATGAGCTTCATCCAATAATGATCCACAGAAAATTTGGTAGCAATCGGACCTACGGTTTAGGAGGAGATGTCAAAAATGTGTTTTTCAAAAAATCCAAGATGGCGGAAAATCTAGTTAGGCGCACTTTAGTGGTCCCAGAGGCTTTTTTGTAGATCAGACGGAGCTGGACATGTGTGTCAAATTTCAAGTCAATCGGACTTACGGTTCGAGAGGCGTGGCCTTTCCAAAATCGCGTGTTTGAGCGTTAATTACAGCGCCACCATGTGGCCGATTGCTGTCATATTCCTTGAGAAGAATTTGCACATCATTTCCAGTTATTGGGCCAAGTTTCATGTTTCTATCTCATTCCATCTCATGGGAATATGAGCTCAAAATTAAGACAACAAATAATAATAATAATAATTACAGCCGCAAGCGGCAGTTCGCGGGTTTATGCCCTTTTTCGCTCAACAGCGGAAGCACCTGAAATCAAAGCCACGAGCAGCAGTGATCGTGTTTTGGGCTTCACAAAGCAAAGTCATTTCACCTGGTTTAATTCTGTATAAAGAAGGAGTGAGACCAATCACACCCTTGTTTCATTATTACACTGTATGCAGCCTTTCTGTAGTTGCACACTCAAAGTCACGCCAGTCATATTTCTTGGCATTTTGGTGACATTTCAAAAGGTCAATTAAAATATCCATCAAGTTTGGTGAAGCTTGGACGAACTCCCATTGATTTGTGGCGAAATTCGTGATAGGCCCATGCAAATCTTTGGGCCTGGTGGCGCCTCCTAGTGGTCGATTTGAACGAAACTTTCAGGGTACGTTTCAGGTACTCCTATGAACATATTCTGCCATTTTCGAGAAGATGGGCCTAACAGTTGTGGAATAAGCTGTATTGATGTGCTAAGCCACGCCCCTTTAAAGTTCACTGGTCAATATCTTGAAAACGCAATGAGATATCAACCTCATTTATGCAACTTTAGATGAACATGGTCCAATGATGTTCCACAGAAAATTTGCCAGCAATCGGACCTACGGTTTAGGAGGAGATGTCAAAAATGGGTTTTTCAAATTATTCAAAATGGAGGAAAATCTAGAAGGCGGACTTCAGTGGTCCAAGAGGCTTTTTTGTAGAGCACATTTAGCAACACATGTCTGTCAAATTTCAAATAAATGGAACTTATGGTGTGAGGGGGCTGGCCTTGAAAAATGTTGTAGCGCCACCGTGTGGCCAATTTGGATCATATTTTACGTGAAGCATTATAACATCATGTCCAGTTATGGTACCAAGTTTCATGTCTCTAGCTCGTTCCAGCTCACAGCAAATTGAGCAAAGGCATAATTTAGCATAAAATGCTAAATAGGCCACGCCCACTTGCACCGATCAATATGACACTTCAGATCTTAGTTAATACTGGCCCCCAGAGCATGTGTACCAAATTTGATAAAATTCTGTCCACCGGATCTTGAGGTACAAGTTTTTCATGTTTTTGGCGCCCCCTATGGGTCGAGCGAGAAATGCTTTGGGACGCCTATTCCCAAACACGTATTGAAGTTATCTACCAAGATTTATGATGATCAGATTAATGGTCAATGAATTATGGCCAATTTCCTGCTAAGCCCCGCCCAGTGAAAAGTTTGTTGGTCAACAGCTTCACAACGCAATGAGATATCAACACGCTTTATGCAACTTGAGATGAGCTTCATCCAATGATGATCCACAGAAAATTTCGTACCAATCGGACCTACGGTTTAGGAGTAGATGTCAAAAATGTGTTTTTCAAAAAATTCAAGATGGCGGAAAATCTAGTTAGGCGGACTTTAGTGGTCCCAGAGGCTTTTTTGTAGATCACATGGAGCTGGACATGTGTGTCAAATTTCAAGTCAATCGGACTTACGGTGTGAGGGGCGTGGCCTTTCCCAAATCGCGTGTTTGAGCGTTAATTACAGCGCCACCATGTGGCCGATTTGGGTCATATTTCGTGAAATCCCGTTAAATATCCTTTCCAGTTATTCTGCCAACTTTCATGTTTTTAGCTCTTTTCATCTCACGGCAAATTGAGCCTCAAAGGCAGACAACAAATAAAAATAATAATAATAACAAACCGGCACAAACTTAGAAGGGTTTAGCCCCTTCGGGGCATAAACCCTAATAATAATAATAATAACAAATTCACACAAAAACAATAGGGTTTAGCCCCTTCGGGGCATAAACCCTAATAAGAGAAAGAGTGTCTTGGCTAAATCTTTGTGGCAGTAATCTGTAAATTATACTATGGGTTAGTAGCGCAGATGTCTCTGAAACATCCTTCAATCTCCTATTGCTCATCAGCCAAGTCGGTAAGCCACGCTCATTAATTTACAGTAATCTACAACAACATGTATTCACAGGGTTTTGTCCCTGACCTGCATGTTGGAACTGCTGCAGTTGCGGCAGCCAATGTTGTTCAACTGCATTACAGACGGGCAGGCAGGCATCTTTTTAGACGTTTAGCTCATTGACAGAAATAGCCAGCCAACAAATCAACGCCAGAACAAACAACAAACAAATGTCATAGATGTATTCATTGTTTGCACACACACCACGACCTCTGGAAAAGAAACTGCCCCCTTAAATGAATGAGGAACAAGAGTAAGGGTGTATCTGGATTGTGGAAGCCTGGGAAAGACTAGGTGTACAATATCAAACTTTCAAGTCAACACTACAGCAGGCGTGACAGGACCGATGTCTAAGCCAACGACCAAATTTAAACTAATAAGATGAATACAGCCACAACAAACTGATCTGCCTTGAATATTACTTTAATTTTCACTGCTCTAGTAATTCCACTGCACAAGTCTTGTGGGCTAGAGCCTGAAATCCTTAAACTCCACCCCTTCATATCTCCTTTGGTGTGTCTGCTCATTGCTATTAAAAACTGCGCTAGGCAGGTGGAGATTGAGGCCAGAAATATTCACATAACATCCCCAGACATCCTTTGAAGTATCTTGCCAGGGCGGAGAGGGTGTGTGTTACCTTGAGTTACAGTAGACGGAGACGGATGTCAGCTGTGCGATCTGGCTCTGCACAATATAAACGATGGCACAGCTCAATAATCAAGGCTTATGCGGAAACGCCGGGTGCACAGGCTTCCTGCTACACTCAGCACATTTACAATTTCTTGGCACCCTCCGTGTACCCTTTTGATGGTGTCTTGTTTCATGTTCACTTAAAGACTGGAGCGCCTAAATATCAGGAAACATCCTAATTATTCAGAGGCCGATCAGCTGTCCAAACTTGGGAGTTTCTTTAAGTTCTCGTGACTTAACAAGTCAAATCCTATTTGATGCATGCATTGCTCATTAGCATGCAGATTTCCGGTTTTACACCAGCAGACCGATGGGAGTGCCACACTTATCGGTGGGTTCCAGGTAGTTGAGGAGAGAAGATTAAAAATTGACTCGACTCAAAGTCAGAATCCATGGATCATGATGTGAAGTTGGACACGCTTGGGTTTACATATTCAGCACCTCAAGTGCACATTTGGCAGGAGGCTACAAAATGTACAGCACTGGAAAGGATGGTCTGTATGTATGCTGCATATAGTTACTTATTATTCATTCATTGTTTAATGTAGCTGTTTAATTATACAGTACCTCACTCCATGTTACTAAGAATCTCTTAATCTGTTTAAGTCTCTTTAAGGCACGGAGGCCTTTCAGGAGTGTTTGTGTATGGGAATGGATTCCAAGACACCAAGTAACATCAGCAGCAGAGTAGTGGATTAGTACTTGTAGTAGTTTTAACAAAATACAGCAAGGATGCTTTCCCGTTTGGTTTGGTTAAAACAAACTCAGATCCATTTGCCCTGTTAGGAACGTTGGTTTGGGCTGGTGTGAAAGCTGTCAATCGAACCTTGGTGCAGACCAAACAACCGCACCGAGACCGCCTGAAATGGTGGGTCTCGCTTCCCAGCGGACTCTGGTGCGGTTCATTAGTGGTTTGAAAGCAAAAGACCAAACACAAGATTGTATGATAGCAGACGTGATTTTAGCATGATTACAAAAACTAAACTACTAATAAATCCATCTGCTGTGCTGATAGTGAAATCTGTTCAGGAAACGATCTTATTGATCTGTATTTAAAGGTACAATATGTAACAGACGTCGGTTAATGTTTGTAAAGACACAGCTTTCAAAGTTGGCCCCTCCTCCACGGCTCAAGGAGCGAGCGAGGGAGAGAGAGAGATCAGCAATGGTCGAGCGAGCTATAGAGTGAATGAAGAGAGGGAGCGGCGTTAATGAGAACAAGGCAGTAAATCAGAGAAATAAAACGTTATCGCTGAAGCCCAGAAATGTCCCGAACAATGCAAAATACAATGAAAAAAATAAAATACAGGCAGGGGGCAGGGTCTCTGCTGATAAATGATGATTGAGAGGGATTTTTTTTTTGTATCAGTCTATACATTATCATTTTTTTTGAAAATTCCTGTATATTATACCTTTAAGGCAAAGTAAATAAGAAAGTCAGATTAATAGGTCAAACGTTTTTAAAACTGCTGTGCTTGTATCCGACTGTGTGACAGTGATCCCACAGTAATACACCTCATGCGTGTGTCCGTGCGCTTCCCGACGTTTGCACTGTGCGTTCGCACCAGTCATTTCGGAGCTTGCAAAAGGGGCTTTTGTACAGTCCTGTCTCTACCATTATTCATCATAACATGCAGCCGATTTGCAGTATAATAATACGAATAATGTTTATCATCATTTATTAGTCAAAGAATATAAATCTTTGTTAACACATCAGAAGCATTAAAGTGCAGCATAAACTTCTGTCTGTCACCAGAATTTGATTTCCCCATGTCGGTCCTGATGATGCAAGATGACAATTGCCCAAATTCACCAATCAATGAGTTACCTTTCATTCTGCATAACTTCATGTTTACTCCTCTTGGTTCGTTTGTAAAAAGTCAGGTCTTTCTTATTTTTCTCCCGTCTTGTCCTGTCTCTTATTTTATGTTATTAAGAAATTTCAATCAATTTGAACTAAAGTAACTAAAATAACATGAATTAGAGAGCCCATTTTACTGTCAGAAGTCAGATGGAGATGAGAAATTATTTGCAATCAGTTGCAATTGCAGACCAAGCAGATAATATCAAGAGATTTCCTGCCACTCTAGGTAACAAAGGAGGTATTGATTCAGAATGCTCCCGATAAGGAAAGCCTCTAACTAGAGGGATGATCAACATGGTGAGGGCAAGAGAGACAGAGCAGAGAGGCAAATGACTTCAATTATCAGGCTTGCCCTAATGAGAGAACCATCCTTTGAACTAGGACATAAGGATTGATTCCATTGCACCTCACTCTAGATTGAATGATTAGAATTGGCTCTTTGAGATTGGCTGACCTAGCCTTAGTGTGGCAGGACTAACAGGTGTATATAACTGGCCAAGACCATGCACAGGAAGGAGTAGCATACTTTTCAATACATAAAGCATAATTAACGTAAAAGCTATCTGGAGTCTTTACGCTCAGTTTCCGGCAAGCATCTGGACATCTGTAACTTTCCACACGTTCTTCTCTGCAGTGGCAGGATGTGATTTTCTTTCTTTTTTTAAACAAAGCATTACAAGACTTGGGAAATGTGCCAACGAAGTGTGATACCACTGGGCTTATGCTGTTGATTTCGGTGCACGAAAATAGTAACATAGTGTAAAAGTTGTTACTTCCAGTTTGCCTGTTGTTTTGTGCAGATTCTATTTGCAATGTGCGTCAGAAGTGGTGCAATATGGCAAGGTGAAAAACACTTCAACAGCAGCGTAAGTTTAGATTTCATAATTTGCAAGTGACTAATTTACTTACTACTAACTACAACTCAAAGATTCAGTGTAGATCTGTGATCATCTGTTGTTGGGCGAGAAGCTAGAAATTCTACAGTTTTTAGTGGCTACTAGATTAATCAACATTAACTATAATTAAGGTAGCCTAATTAATATTCACGACCTGTAGCTACAACCTGAAAATGAGATGAGCAGCAGAAGATACGAAATGTTGATTCTTAATTGATATTGACTGATGTTGTTCTGACTTTTACACCTGATTTCTCACAAACTACTTGACCCAAATAATGGTAGTCCTGATTCAGAACTATATATATATATATATATATATATATATATATATATATATATATATATATATATATATATATATATATATATATATATATAGATATTACATATAGAATAAAAGTTTACCTGGGACTCCCCCTGTTCGAGTGAACTGAGTTACAGTTTTTTGCTCCCAAACAATGTTTGCCGACTACAGTCAGCGGTTGGAGAGAGCTCATTAACCAACACACCAAAGTAACGGTCTGCGCCGGCTATAAATGAGAAGCCTGCTAATGTCACCTGCACGTTTTGTTGTCATCGTCATGTTGGTTTTCACTAATAAAAAATAACAAGGAGACATAAAAGGTTCTCTAAGAGAGTATCATTAGTATGGGAGCTTCATTTAAAACGTAAAACGGCTCAACAATGCACTCCTCAACTAAGGTAAATGTCCCAGTTTCATGGCTAATTGCTCTCCAACTAGGACTGGGCGACATAGCTTATAATTTATATCTCAATATTTTTAGGCTATATTGTGATACACGATATATATCTTGATATTTTCTCTAAAATGGCATAACTGTTTGATTTAACCCTTGCGTATGATCATACCAGCGTGATCATTCTGGACTGTCATACTGTAGTCAGATTGGTCTTGGAAAATGTATTCTTATTAAGTTTGACTAATTATCCATGCTATTGGAATTCAATTTTTCTCCAAAATAGTTTGCAGGTGGTAGTTTTTTTATTATCATTCATTTTATTTATTATTTAATATTTATTATTTATTACTGACAGACTGATTGACTGACTTTTTGAATTTATATAAATTGTGAAATCACATTCACCGGAAGATCACTTTTATTTTGAAGTCAGTTCTCGGTCGCTTTTATTTTGAAGTCAGTTCTTACACGCTCTTACCTTAATGGCTAGTATATACACGTGGGGGCTAGTTTGGCCGTCTTTTTCAAAGTGGAGTTTGGCATCTTAAATCACCTTTTCTGACCTCAACACGTTTAAACTCGCTTTGGCACTTCACTTCTGTCGCACTCTCCGGGCTCTTTCCCTGCTTCCCTCAAGATACAAAAACAAACGCCTCAAACGCACATCCATGCTGATACACCACACACACACTCGCCCAGGAGAGTGTGTGTGTTAGAGGGAGAGAGCCGCGGGAGAAGCGAAACGCCAAAGTGTTTCTCATGTTGGCAGCTTAAAAAAACGACGTGACTGGGTATGTACCAAGGCTGAGTCCTTACCGCAGCGGCCCGGGGTTCTAACCCGACGCGTGGCCCTTTGCTGCATGTCGTCCCCTATCTATCTCCCCTTTCCAGTCTATCTGTCTTGTCTATAAAGGCAAAAAATAATATAAGAAAAGTCTTGACAATTAATATTTGTACTTGATGTTCGTAGTATATAGTCCTATATAGTCATTTACTACATTCCACGTAGAACAAGCCGCAATACATAGAGTATATTCGATATATCGCCCTCCCCTAACTCCAATATACCAAACATTCATAATATTAGCTAAAAGTATAGTGAGGTTCTAGTGGTAGATTTGATTTGCCCCAAACACCCCCGACCACGATTTTTAATAATTAATGTCACTTTTCATGAAATACTGTTTCATGCATCATGTCAGCTTTAATGCAGCGATCATGCATTAAACATTTTTTAATAATGTAACAATGTATTGATTTAAGGGCAAAGGACCCGTACCAAATGTTGTCCTGATGAATGGCAACTGTGACTGAACTTGCCGTGCAGCTCGCCCCCTGACTGCCAGCCGTCTTGATGTCATCAAAATTCCCCGGCGATGCTGACTTGCTCTTTGATGTAGAGGGAAAATAATTAAAGCGACGCTAGTGATCTATATACGTATTAAAAAGTGATGGTCCCTCCCTATCGATCAAGTCTGATGAAATGTCTGATGACAAGCCAGCGGTTCACAATGGTCCGCTCTCATTTTTCCTCCGGCGCGTATGCTTTATGCGAGTGGCACATTGTCCGATTCCGTCTTTTATGTAAAATAAAATAAAATAAAATGAGTAACTCTTTTAGGTAAAGCTGTGTGGAGGCTCAGCTCCCTGATGGCATTGCCTTTAGCTGAGATATTATATCACCACACACCCCAGCCTCCTTACCTTCTGCCAGGCAGATTAGTGCTTTTATCAATAAGCAGCTTAGCACCAAAGTGTCCCTCAATAATATGCCATGCTATTTTTTTTTCTTTCTCCCACTGCTTTAACTCCTGGGCTTCTCTTTTCCGTGTCTTTCGCTCTCGCGCATTCTCCTAACCTCACATTTCCCCTGTTTTCACCCCCCAAAACTTTCTTTAACTCTGGGTATTAACCTCTGACTTGGAGAGACAGTGATACATTATGTATTCTTCTCTTCAGGTCACATTAGGAACCTAGACAGGGCCCAGGAGGACCAGAGTGCAGCATCCCCATCAGACACACTAGGCCATTAGAAGCCTGCAGTGCACCATAAAACCCATTAAGGTCCATTAGGGAAGTGCTCTGGCCCACAGACACCTTTAAGGCCAGTCAGCCACAAAGGTGCACAGTTACAGATGGTGTAAAACTTATTTGATTTGTCATTCAGAGCCATGTGTCATGTATTGTTACACAAAATGCATCGGTTCTTGTGTCGAGCATTTCTGCTACGTGGTTGCAGAAATTTAATCGCAAAAGTCATGTCAGTGCTGTTTGGTGATTGCTGTTTTAAAGCAGCAGTAGGCAGAATATTTTTGGCATCGTTGGGCAAAAATTCCATAATAACCTTTCAGCATATTTTAATTCAAGTGTTCTGAGAGAAAACTAGACTTCTGCATCTCCTCATGGCTCTGTTTTCAGGCTTTAAAAAATCTAGCCCGTGACAGAAGATCCAATTTGGCTAATCACAGGTCAATTCAGTGAGAGAGCGTTCCTATTGGCTGTTCATTCAACGGAGGCAGCTGTCAAACACTCGCAAACTCCGATCAAACGGACAAACTAGGCAGAGCTGATCAAATATGAATCAATATTCTGTTACTGTAGTGCCTATTTCTCGCCTCAAATGTTTTCAGAAACATCTTGTAGTGTGCTGTTTAGCTGTAAAAAGAGAAAGGTTGCTCCGGCTGGTGGGCGGTGCTTGGTATTTCCTCAACTGATCTCAGCTTGGCTGCAAACAGTACACAAAAATATGTTTCTGAAAACATTTTATTTGAGAAATAGGCATTACAGTAACAGAATCTTGATTCATATTTGATCAGCGCTGCCTAGTTTGAACGTTTGATCAGAGTTTGCGAGTGATTGACAGCTGCTCAGAGATGGCAAGGCTCAAGCTCGGCTCTGATTGGTTGTTTTCCTCCAGTCTGTGAAATCTTGCAGATGCCATTAGGAGCACCGGAGGACACAGAGGCACATGATGTTTTTCAGATTACCTGTCTCATGCACTACTGTCAGGATATAGTGACCGTTTTATAAAAATAATTTATCTTAATCATATTTGCTCCCCAGCTTTAACTATACAGTTATCACATTATTTTTCCAGTTAGCAAAGCAGCCCCATAATGCAAATGATCTCAATGAATATGAATTGGCATAAGCGTTATTGAGCTAAAACAGATCCCAGCTGAGATTTCACTCACGTCTTTTGTAGCTGCCGGAGCGCGCTCTCCAGCAAATGGCAGCTCTTTCACCCTCCTTCGATTGGAACAATCGCATACAGCTGAGAGGTTTCAGCATACTGCCTCTCATGTGATCAGAGCACTGCTTATTACGTTTGATGAGCCTGACCCAAATCTTCCAGTGGCAGACACATTTTTCACAGCGATTTTTTGAAATTCTAAATCCTCAGATCAAGTCAAAGGTGAATCCCTGACTTGGCCATAAATTGCTATTTCTGGTGCATTTCTGTGGGGGCTGTTGTATCCCATCTACCATTTGGAATTTTGGGACATTTTCAAGACGTTTAATAAACATCGTCAACAGCCTCAAATGTGTATAGCGGCCAATTTTAAAGCAATGCACAACCACACACTTCCGTCAAACCGAAAGTTTGCCACACACAGTTCTGGGAGCTCTGCCTTATGAATGGTTTTTAATTAGCTTTGGTGGAAACATTTCTCCTCGTGACAAACTGTTGTGGGGTTATGATTAATTTCACATGTTCCATGCTCTTTTTTTTACTTAGTTAATAGCAGCAAGTGTATTCATTTTTTTTCACAGCCTCACTCACAAGTACATGTTTGCTTTAACTTAATTGTTTAAAAAGAGACGATGATGGATGAACATTAAAATGAAATACATTCCTTCAGTTGTATTTATGTACTTTACACACATTATACAAGACTGTGCAACTGGTTATTGTACATGGTCTTCTGTTGCTTTAGTTTTCCATTGCATGACAGCAGCTCTGAATAGAGTTATACATTTGTCTTGTAGGATTATGCTCTATATGCTGGGGGGCCATATTATTTTATATTTATTAAAGTTTGCCCCTAATGTGTTGCATGGCATTCATAATCCTGTATATATAATATAATATGATATATAATCCTAACTTTATTATTTCAAAAACAATTTTAGAAAAACCGAGAGCAACCTCCTCAGTAAAGAAACCACTTAAAACACATTGCCTGAAGTGTTCAAAGGTGCAAATTCCTTTTTTCACATTACAAGTGGTTATGCGCTCCATATTTTGCGTTCTTTTATCACCTTCCCCTTTTCACACTCATAATGTCTCTTAGAGTGTGATATGCAGACAAATATTTATACTCGACATGAATATTTCACTTGTAATGCCTATTTTTCACAAAAAATGTTTTCAGAATCATCTTGTAGTGTACTGTTTAGCTGTAAAATGAGAAAGTTTGTGACCCGGCCACCACTTTGAGATCAGTTGAGGAAATACCAAGCACCGCTCATCAGCCGGAGCAAACTTTCTAATTTCACAGCTAAACAGTACACTACAAGATGTTTCTGGAAACATTTGAGGCGAGAAATAGGCATTACAGTAACAGAATACTGATTCATATTTGATCAGCGCTGCCTAATTTGACCGTTTGATCGCAAGAGTTTGCAAGTGATTGACAGCTGCCTCCGTTGAACGAACAGCCAATAGGAACGCTCTCTATCTGAAATGACCTTTGATTGGCCAAAGTCACGGGCTAGATTTTTTAAAGCCTGAACACAGAGCCATAAGGAGGTGCAGAGGTCTAGTTTTCTCTCTTTTCTTGAATTACAATATGCTGAAAAGTTATTATGAAATTTTTTAGCCCAATTATGCCAAAAACATTCTGCCTACTGCCAATTTAATTGTCCAATGATGTGTTCTGAGCCCCAGTTGTCAAAGTAAGAAGTCAGAATAATGAGGAATGGCTCTGTGAGAAGGGTGTTGACAGATTTGACTTCATACCAACATCTAATTAAAAAAAGATGAGTCCTTAATTGTTACCGATGCGATTTTGAAATGCATTGTAGGCGAGTGAAAGCCAAATGAATGGGGCTAGGACAACAGTAATGTGGCCACGTCATTTACATTTCTGATGAGAGACCTCACTGCTCTTGTGCTTTTAAACTGAAGGGGGAAAGACACGTGAAGAAAAGAAAATAATAGTAGGAAATAATCTCATTGAGTTTGATGTGATCAAAATTTTATATGTGGATCAAAAGGTTGCATCAATTTAAAAAAAAAAAAAAAAAAAGCTTTTATACTTTATTAGTGGAACAGCCAAGATTTTCATTAACATTTCTGACATTGTAAGACAATTATGTCGAATTTTAATTTAACGAGAGAACGTTTGACACATGCGGCACAGTTGAGCAATTATACTCGGTTTGTTTTACATTTAGATACAACTGTAAGTAGTTCCAATTTCCTTGAGTAAATTGTTATCACTGCCACAGCAGCCCCTGTGAACATGCTAACAGCTGGCTACAGCACCTGTAAAAGTGTCACTTCTGTGTGTTCCTGACAAAGGAAGCTCCATGATGTGTTACCGCAGCTCAGCACAATGACAGGAAGCAGGGAAACAGCCCATAGCTCCAAATTGTATGTGTGTATTTAACACATGTATGAATAGAAAATTGTGGTTTGTGGAGTAGCTTGGGAACACTGTGGAACTATTTCTTGACCAACAACAGCTGCACAAACCGCATCTCTAAGAATGGGATGCATTGCATTGTGGGATTGTAAGCAGAATGTAGTGTACACGTCGTGGACAACACTACCAAAGAATAGAGGAATATATTACAAAAGAATATAGAAGCAAAGAGACGAAACTCTGTTTTTTTTTTTACAACGGACACTGCTGCCAAAATCTTATTATATTTATACTATTTTATTGTTCAACCCAGGCCATTTTGGTAGAATATGACAATAGAAAAAAAATAAATTAAAAAAAACAAATGGTAAATGGATTTGTATTTATAAAGCCCTTTTCTAGTCTTGCGACCACTAGCTCAGAAAAGCGCTTTACACTACATGTCAGCATTCACCCATTCACACACACATTCATACACTGATGGCAGAGGCTACCGAGCAAGGTGCCAACCTGCCTAATCTAAATATTCTTTCACAAACTGAGCAATTTGGGGTTAATTATCTTGCTCAAGGACACTTCGGAGATCGAACCGCCGACCTTTCCGATTGGTGGACGACCTGCTCTACCTCTGAGCCACAGCCGCCCCTAAAATATTGCAAATTCCTTTAAATATTTAATATGTTCTCATTGACATTGACTTTGGAACTGTTGCATATAACTGGAGTCATTTTTAACAGTCTTTTCAAGATTGGTAAAATAAACATAGAAATGTTGTTTGGGTGGAAAATAGAAGATGAAGAGAGATCATCCATTTATATACACAGCCTATGCAAGGGGTTCTCAAACTTTTTTGGGCCAGGGACCCCTACAGGAGAGAACATTTTCTAAGGACCCCCTATTAATTGCAACACCGATTAAGCATGCTTTCTACCCATTTCAATTTCAATCATGATAAGATAAGATGAGATAATCCTTTATTAGTCCCACAGCAGGCTCATTTGTAACGTTATTGAATGTTGTTACCACTTATATACCTTTAAACAGAGAATCATCCATCGTACAGTAGAAAAATTATGAAAAAAGCAAAGTCACAAATAAAGGAAATGGGCAGATAATATGCAGCAGGAAATAAAGGAATGAAAAGCCCAGCGATCATAAGGCCAAGAGGGCCGAAGGGAAATAGCTCTAGTAAAAGAAAAGATAGTCTCCAAAGTAAGAAATTATATCCTTATAAAAACACTCACGACCATTTTTATCATATGGAAACGGAATTGCATGTCAAATAACTGCACGAGCAGCAGAAACATCTCGCGTTCAGGTGCAGTAATTGCAGACTTACCTACACACCGCACACAATTCAGGTTAATTACACCCGGTGAAGGATGCGTGGACACATTACCCACCGGGGGAATTAACATGCGATATGATTGCCAACTACGCCGCGCTTCCTGAGCCAAAGAAAAGTGTTTTTTAACCTCCAACTGAGAGATTTTTACTGAGGAAGAAGCGCCGCCACAGCACTCATTACAGGGCTCAGGTTGGGGTAGACACTCAGCCAATAAAAGTTTGTCGAATTCTGCCTGTGATGCATCCAGGAGTGCTATATCAGCATGCTGCCTCCGCTTCGTTGCAGGAGGTACATATAGAGAAGAAAGAGGGGCCATGGTCAAACTGAGCAATAAGCAGCTGTTCTGTATTCCCGTGATATTCGGGCGAAATCAAACATTCATCTTCTGTTTAGAGTGTGAGCTTTGTAAAAGACTACAATTGCGCGGATGTGACTCATTAATTTAGCTTCTAAGAGAAATGCTAATATCATTCCGACGTGCCTCTGGATAGATGATTTTACTCCAGGCTATAGGTTGCTACTGTTACTGGGACATACATTCGATTAAGCTCAGTGAGCATGTCCACGCAGGCAGACGAAATTATGTGTGTGTGTGTGTACGGAGTGCACTGTAGCATGGGTTGCATCCTCATCTCCAGCGATTGGAGAGAGGGCAGGTGCTGGCAGAGGTTGGAGGATAGATGGTGATGGGTGGTTGGCTTAAGAGCGGGGCAGGATCGGGGGGGCTGGGTTGCGGGCCAGATCTCGTCCTTGCAGTTATGAAGGAGAAACAAACTGATCTGACAGTGACAAATGAACCATCTCCTCTTCCCCAACTGCCAGTTTTGTTCCTCTCAGACTCCTTTCTCGCCCTCGGTCTCTCCCCCCCGTTCCCCCCACCGCTTTCTTTCCCTCAACCTCCTATCTCCTTCGTTTTCACCCACCAAGCTCTTTTTTCAGCTTCACTTTCACCCGTCCTACATTTTTAACTTCACCTTTGTTCTCTGCCTCCCACTGTTACCTTCCCCTATTCTCTTTCTTGCGAGAGAAGTATTTTTTTGCATCTGAAGGGATCCTGCTACATTCTATTATGTAGTCCTATTTGGGGATTATTGTAGTCTGATTCCAGCACGCAATAATTACTTCCCTGCTTCTGTTTCATGTCACCGATGCGACTAAACACGGCATTTAAATACTATAAATTCCCTCGCACGTATCAACACTTTATTGCTTTTGAGTGGAATTGTCATAGCCGGCTGCCATTAAAGCAGGAGACACTGAAGTAGCACGGAGGACGGAGGCATAGCTCAGCAGTGATTATTGTCGAGGTTTAATGACTGTCTTGCTCCTGTAATAGACCTTCTGGGGTGTTGAAATGAGATGCCAAGCAGAGAAGACAATTAATTGCTTGGCTTCCTTTTGTCCCCGCCCCTATCCTCCTGTGTATTGGACTGAAACCTGATAAGATAAAGGCTTAGGGCCACCCTAATACCTTAAGAGACTTGCATGACTATCATCGTGCATTGTGTGAGTTAAGTTGCCTTGTGTCGGCATCCGAGGCGTACTTTCAGGTGTAAGTTTCATTGATAACAGGCAGAAAAATGCAAAAACAAGGCCAGTGCATTGGATAGTGAGTGTATACTTTCATGTGAAGATAGACTTTACACAATCCTGATTTCTAGAAATGTTGTTTATTGAGCTACAGCGCCATTCGCTATAATAAAACATGACTGGCATTTGTTTTCGCTGCTTTTCTCTTCAGTGCCCCATATAAATTCTGTTCTGAATATTAATGTGGGAAGTAGCACAAATTGATAGCAGGATGAATGTATCATGCATGTTGTGTCCTCCCTTTATGAAATCTTTAGAAATGTACTTGAGTGACAGGTTGTTAATATATGGATAACCAAATGGCAAGCATAGCACTACCTTTGGGACAATTTGTCTACATCAAAAAAAGAAAACTCAAATGCAGTGTTGACGTGCATCACTCTCTAAGTTTTGTAAAAGAAAAAAAAAAAATACAGTCAGTGGTATCTGTCCACTGACTGTAGTGGACAGTCCCTCAAGTTTTGTCAAAATCAGTATCAAAACATCATGATATGATACACACTATTAATTAGAAGTTTCTCTTATAGTTAAGCTTACATCCATGGACTGTACATAAAGATAGACGACATGAAAGCTCTCCAAAAGTGAAGCCAAAACATCTCGAACGCCCCCTGGTGGCTGCAGTAAAGGTGTTTATTTTCTGATAAATTTAGTTTTAATTGGTTATTTGATGCTATAAAAAGGGGGTAAGGCGTCATGATTGGCAGCTGTGATTGACAGCTGCTCTGAGTCAAGTAGTTGCGGAGTCGGAGGAATTGTATGAGGGAGAAGAACTAACTTTGACTTTCCATAACCGTCCGAGTCTGTGTAATAGAACATGTGTCAATTTGATCATAAATGTAGTTATAGACACATTATGGTTAGTTGTTGTGTCTTTCTAGCAAAACAGCTACCGTGGTGCTAACGTAGCAGCTAGGTGGCTCAAGCTAACTGCTGTGCGGCCGTGCGGAGCTCGTGATTGGCTTGAGCAGGTGTGTGGGCGGGACCCCAATACCGCATTTCCAGCCCGATCACTACTGTGCAGACTCTGGCTCCAAATGACGTCAAAATCTCAAGATGGCGGCTCCCGTATCCGGGATATTCTGGCTTTACTTTCGCACAGTGGGAGGAAGTGGAGACGCGTCGTCCATTTATATATACAGTCTATGCTATGACAAAAGTCAGTGTCATTTTAACGCTGCACCTCACCTCAAATTCTCCTTAAATGCCTTTGTGTTTCAGCTAAGACAAATTTTCATCACGATTAGTCTCACACGAGAGCAAGAGCAATTTCATACCGAGGAGTTGCTACAAATGTCTCGACCATACACACAGTTAAATGGTGGAGTAAACATATTCTGTGGGAAAAAAAAAAAGCGCCACAGTACACACTCTTGTTTATGAGCATTAAAAATGCATTGGTGTTCTAAATCATTATAATGCAAATTCCTGAGTCTGTAAAGCAGCAGTGCACTGCGCACATTAGATGAGTGCAAATCCATCAGGCAGAGCTAAAAAATACTGTGTACCGAATGTAATTGGAATAACAAATAGTAGGCTGTGTTATTCAACATATGGTCAATACCATACAGATTGGAGTCGAGAGTGAAATAAAAGCAAAATGTGCATGTTTGCCACACCATTTCCTTTGGGCAGGCCCAATACGCGGCGCCATTAAGAGAACAGCTCGCCACGGGTAATGGAATGTGTGATGAATTGTACAGCCACAAATAAATACTGTCAATCAGTTAGAGGTACAGATTAATAGCAAACAAGGCCACTATTAATGCCTTTATGCAATTTCTAATATTTTTGTTTACATATTTATATATTTGCATATTTTACTCAACAAAATCCTGGAAGCAACATTCATTTAAAAATCTGATTTCTGTCTCGTCTTCCTCGCTGCTAAGTGCCAGTACAAACAGAGCACTTAGAGCGAGGACTGAAGCATTGCAGTGTGGAATTTCAGCTCTCAACATAATGACTCTCAGAGGCTGCGGCGGCTCATACGGGGGAAGGATTGTTTCTGGTTTGCAGTCATATGAAATGTCATCTGGAATTTGACAAGATATGAAGAAGCAATCCCTTTTGAGAGCTCCAGTGAAGCGCACATTTTCTTATATTGTTCCCTTGTTATAATCAAGCCCTTACGGGTGACCCGTGTCATTGTGTGATAAAACTAATTATTTGCCACAAGAATTATTGTGGGCTCTGCTGTCTCGGGGTCAGAATAACTGGCAGCCTTCGTATACTATTAAACAGATTATACTGTGTCACCGGCCAAGAATTTGCCCTGTTTTAACAGAGTTGATATCACGCAGCCAAGCAGACGCCATGCTTGTTTTTTTTTATCAGCTTTACATTGTCATTGTAAAATATGAAGACAAACATTTTAATGTGGATTTGTTAGGGCTGTCAAAGTTAAAACCACTAATTTCTTTAACGCGTTAACGCAACTTGCGATTTTTAGGTTGTAGCGGGCTCAGTTTTAAAGCTAGAGTGAAGATACTGGCGTCATATGAAACTAGAAAACCTGAGGAATCCATTCAAAGGAATAGTTATCAATATGGGAATTTATGTATAAATGCATGATGCACAGTATGGCATGTGCAGTGAGGACAATTTCCAGTAGACATTGCAGATAATAGCTGAATTATGAACTAATATAAACTCATTTGAAACTGTTATTTTAACCTATGAACATGTCAGCAGGAAATATTCTTCCACTTACTTCGGGTTTTTGTAACACATCTGCACATGTACTTACTTACAGTTATCATGGGTTTGCACACATCTGGCTGATGTTTTGGGTGTGGGTCTTTTTAGAGCACTCCCTTAGGCGCTGTGAATGTGACTCCCAAAAACACATAACGTAAAGTAAACAAAAAAAGCTCTACAGTTTCTCGGCTACATTAACTTTAGCTACATCTGTATTTTGGAATAAGTCAGTCCCCTTTTCAAAAGAAAAAAGGATCAGTAGCTTTCACTTGTCCATTTATCAGCCCCTTTGTTACTGCAGGTTAGCTGTAGTTCAATCTAATTAGAGTTAGCTAGCAACCAGAATGGTGAAACCTTCCTTTTTTCCCCTTTGAAGTCTTGCTCACAGTTGCGCTTTACATTTGAGCATGAGCTCGGGACCTGATCACAGTGTCCCGATCAGATCATAGCATTTACCCGCAAGTTCTTTGATAAATGCATCCGTAGCATTCTCTTCATGGTTCATAGTCCGAAGATCAATAGTTTTCAGTGTTCAAACCATTCCTTTTTGTTTTAATAATTTATATTACATGCGTTCACACACTATCCTGTACTTATACAGCAGCACAGTGGTAATAAAACAGACCCAGCCAAGGCTTGGGTGTTTGGTTACAGCTGCTGGGAGGTTCGGTGGCACAGCTGGAGTGGGTTTGCATCTAAGGCTTCTTTAGCCCAGCACATTGATATTTCCATGGTTGCACAGTTTGAGCTCCGGGGCATCCTACAGTAGGACAATTGTCCAAGCTTCCACTTTAGTTCAAACAATATGCCTCCACTGCAGCTGCAGTCACTGTACCGAAAGATGCATTTGTGAATACATGCATCTCATATTGTCAAATTGAGATTCTACTTACATTTCAAGCCTGTGTTTTCATTGTCTGTGTGTTTGTGTGTGTGTGTGTGTGTGTGTGGCAAGTGGTTAACACGGTAAACACACTGTTACTGTTTTTAACTTCAGAACTCCAACAAAATGTATTCAGACATCTCACATTCCCAGAATTCAAGTCGAATGGAGACTCACCAGGAGAGAGAAATTCTACCACAAAACAGCTCGCTACATCAGCAGTTTTCTGCTTCTTTCGCAGTGTGCTGCAAAAAAAATTCACTTTAAGCCCACACCATTCATGAGGTGAACTGAACTGAAACCACATTTTAGTTAGTGTTTAAAGCCTAGTACGGCATAGAGACTCAGTGTGAACCAAATATTCACCACAATCAAGGATCAATTTTTTAATCAGCTAAATATTTAGAGAGTACTTTTGGCACATTGTGTACCTGGCAATATTTTTAGCACAGGCATATTTCACTGTTGAGTGATGCGTTTAATACAGTATCTTCCAGCAGAGTGCATAAGACATGGTTGGTACTAATGGATTTCTTAGGTTTTCTAGTTTCATATGATGCCAGTATCACTCTAGCTTTAAAACTGAGCCCGCTACAACCTACAAATCGCAAAGTTACGTTAAAGCTTTAAAGAAATCAGTGGCGTTAAATCGAATTTGCGTCAACGCGTTATTAACTTTGAGTTAAGTTTTGTTGCCTAAACCTAAGGAAGTAGTTTTGATGCATTTTTTGTTTTGTTTAATTTGGGGCTGTCAATCGATTCAAATATTTAATCACGATTAATCACGTGATTTTCCATAGTTAATCGTGATTAATCCATCAATACTGCAGCATATTTATGGGACTTACTGTCCATTTTGCATACCATAGGCTTACATAGAAGTGCTGCTTCAGAGCAAGTCCCATACCATCAAAGTAGCCCAGGAGCCCTTAAAGACAGAATAGATATCAGGTGAGATGAAGATAGAAACATAATTGATGGGCTTTTTGTATTTAAATATGCATAATCCTTTAATCTTGACAAAACAAATATAAACAAATACATTCATAATTGACTAGTAATGTCCAATAAATGATGCTTCATTGAAAAAGTGCTCCGTCATTCTCAGAGACATTCCAGATGCATTGCACCGGGGCAAGACCAAGTTACAATTTAATTAACTTACCCATTAATCAAAAGGAAAAAAACAAAACAAGCAATAGCCATTTTTGTAGGTGTCGCATCAGCATGCAGAAGCTAAAGTAGGTTAATATGGCTCCTTGACATGAAGTTGGAATAAACTTTTATATGTACAAGCAGGAGCTGGGCATCGTGTGGTAGATTAAATAATCTGATAGCATGTAGAAGTCTTTCAGAATTATTTAACAAGAAAACTTGTATCAAAACATGTTTTTATAGATCACAATTAGTGTTCTTATTATGATTTAGCTTATTTTAACTTATAGGTTCAGGCTTTATAGGCGATTGGTCAAAAGGACCGTAGGCGCTAATTTTGTGAGTCAAGGTGCTGAAAACATAGTCTTGTCAAGAATACAGTGTGCAGAAGGAGGGGCGGCATAATTTTGGTATTTTTGTGGCTCGGGGCATGCAGTGCTCCTCTCTCTGCACATGGAAGTAGGGTTGGATTTGGGTAAATCAATTTTAATACATAATAGGCATGTCTGTAAGGGTTGTTTAGTGGCTGTAACAATTGTGGCCAATCACATTGGCTCCTTTTTTCCCCTTTTAAAAGCAGCAGTGCTCTCTCACCGTGTCACACTGACGGTGGCAATGGAGTGGAGAGTCGGAAGCACCTCTACTTATTGTTCTCTTATAAAACATGCAGAGTTCCATGGGCACATACGCAGCCGTCAGAATATGCTGCCAATGGCACATAATGTGTCTTTTTAAGTTGAATTCGCAATTGTGGACATGCTGAATGCTGGCGGTCTTTTCATGAGTAATGATGCACGTGTATGTGGAGTGACAGTAGCTCAGGTGGCAGAGCGGGACCAACACCTGGCACGGAAGCTCCGGCACCGTTGCATGAATGCTTGTGTCTGTGGGTGCATGTAATGTAGAGCAAAGCATGATTGTTGCTCATCCCTGCTACACGTCAGCTTCTGTAGTAAAAAAATGTGATGCTTCAGGTGCCTCTATGTCCCAGAAAAATGGCAGAGATTGAACTTTGAGACATACCATGAAAAAAAAAGGAAAAGTGACATGTAAAAACAAGGACTGTCAGAGTTAATGCAAATTTGTTTTAACGCATTGATGCAACTTGCAATTTTTAGGTTGTATCGGGCTCAGCTAAAGTGAAGATACTTGCATCATATGAAACTAGAAAACCTAAAGAATCCAAATACCTCGATATCGATATTGCAACGGTATTGTAGGGTCACTATATTGATATAATATCTTTATATTACCCAGCCCTATGTGTAACCATTCATGTTGACTGCACTCAGACCAAACACTAGTTATACTGAACGCTTGAAGGTATCACCAGTCATCAGGTGTTAAGTTACAGTATCCCACCTGGGGCACTTTCAATCAGCTTTGATGATTACAAAAAGTTCTTGAAAGGTTCCACTACCTCCAGGAGAACACACAAGCAGGTATTGCCGTTCTCCCCATGCGGCCTGTCGAAGCCAGGAATGCTTGAAACGAAGCAAGTAATCTGCTTTTGGGCTCGCGGTGAATACGAAAATGGAAATAACAGATCCATGATTACTTGATTTGCGCAGGTGATATACTTTATGTCAAGAATACACACTCACCGCGGCGTATTTGTTATCTGACAGGAAGCCCCTTATATCCTCCCTCAGTTGTGTGCTTCCTTTGACTATTTCCACCTTGTTAACTGGGTAGCAGACAGCCTGCAGAGATGGATAAGCTCCAATACAATATATCAGACACCTGAACATTTCAGGGTCTGTTTGAGGAAGCCCCAACCCAAGAATATGTCAGAAGGAGTCCGTGTTTCTGTATTTGCTTGATAAGCATACGTCTTAAAATCAATGCGCTGCGAGTGTGTGATAAGCCTTACATTTGACTATAGCCCTCCATAAAGCCTTTGCCTTTGATCTTGTGTTCTCTTTGCATTTAACACTATGTTTTTGATCCCAACTCTGCGTAGGTTTCTTTAAGCTTATGGATTATTGTTTGTAGGGGAGTATCATGATTTTGCTTTGTACTGAGGTGGGACTCGGTGCTTGCATTTTAGACTAAGGATGCAACAATTTAGCGGCCGAACATCGATATTCGCCTTGTTGACTGCCATTGGGCTAACGGCAAATAAGATGACATTCGCCGATAACAATCCGCCGTGGGTCCGTCCAGCAGAGCGTGGCTCTTCATTCGCTCCCCTGCCGCTGCTAGTCCACCAGTGATTGGATCGCGGATGGCGTCATTCTCTATCGGACGGATAGAAAAATAAAAATGAACAATACTAAAATGGGACGCACAATATACTTGGGTGGGAGTTAATATATGGGCGGCCCGCCCAAGTACAGTCTATGTGTGAGAAACACTGCTTACGTTTTTAATTGCTTTTACATTTAATTTAAGATTCGCAAAGCAAATATTTTTTGGGGCTATGTAAGTACTGAAACATTCTTCTCAATGAGTAGGTAGTTGTATCGCAGCTAAAAAGGGGTTTTGAAGCAGTTATTTAAAAAAAAAAAAAGAATATTTATAATTTGAAAGAAGGTTATATTAGAGGTTGTTTAATACATTTGTATGATTGAATTTGTGCTTATTCAAAGACAGTCTAATAAAATGCTGAATGACAGCTCAGTTTTTTTTTCATAATGAAGAGAAATTGCTTCCCTGGCACGAAAGGGGAATAAATAACATCAAAAACAAAATAACATCGGTATCGGCTATAGGCTAAATTGTTATTTTAAACATTGGTGCATCCCTATCTTAGACGGTACAGTTATGTACCCTGAACCTGTCCTCCCTTTGGCATAACATTGTATCTGACCAAAGTTTTGTTACTGCATCTGTATGTACTCAGTGTGACACCTTCGATGTCTCGGTGACGAGCCACCTCTAATTGAAGAAAGTTTTCCCATGTGAGCCGTGCCCTTGGCTCAGCATTGTAGACTGAATATTTTATTCCCTCAAGGGAAAAGCTAAGGTTACGATAATAACTGTTCCCTTTTCCATTCTTCCTGTATTTATATCTGGTTAAGCCAAAATGTCAACTTGCTGCACAGGTGTACAAGATGTCTGGTTGTGATAATAGGGGTCTGGATTATTTCATTTGGTTTGTGGTTTAGATAAAAAAAATAAAAAAAATCTGATAAAAGCACAGAGATTGTCGGAGCTCAGTGTGTTTTTAATACTGCCAGGGTATGCATTTGATTGTAGCCATTTGCAATTTGCTTGTGAATTTGCGCATGCATCTCTCCAGCTGGGAGCTTGTTTGTGTCTTTCAGCTTGTCTGCCTCACTGTCGGAAACAGTCATTGACTCAGAAACAATTACCCTTATGACTTGAATATAATTCAATTAATTTCCTCCATTTCACAAGTAATAACGCATAGCGGAGTTCTTCTGAAAGACATAGGGTTTTCACAAGAGAATACCATTTGCCGTCGGCTTCTGTTTTTCCGCTTTCCTGGAGACGCACTTTCATGAAAGTCCTTAATCTTCTCCACTCATTTGAGATGATTTATGGGTTTGAAGTGAGACCTTACTTTGTTTATCAAAATGTCCAGTGCAGAGCAGGATGATAAAATCGAGCGCACTCTGAATCTTCGCGTGTGTTCGTCTTCTCCCTGTGTCTCCCCTTCTTTTAAAGTGTGTCTCCCCTGCCAGTCACAATAGTGATGATTGAATAGGTTGGGAAAGAGAATGCGCCTCACACATTGGGTTTAAATTTGACATGTATTTAATAATATGCGACAGCCCCATTGCAGACAACTTGACACCCCTAATCTACATCTTGATGACATTTGCTGTTACGTCAAGAATCCCATACCACGGGAATATTTTTGAAGAGTCTATAAAACGACGTTATTCAGGGCTTTGTGACAGTATTTGATGTAATGCAAAAATTCCATCTGCTTTGTCTTCCCCCTCCCTTCCCCCTCTTCTTATCAAAACGGTCCCTCGGTATGTCATTTTCTCCAGGATAAGATCAGAGCTTAGGTGATGGCAGCATGATGCCCCCCAGTTTTTACAGTTTGGGTATTAAGCGTCTCCTTGTTATACAGAATCCTGCAGAGGATTCTGATCCTAATTGTTCCCCATCCTTGAGCATTTCAGGACTGATTCCAGTACTTCCTTGGGCTAGGCTTTTTCTCTGATAATTAAGGGTTTCTGTAGTGTTTTCAGCAGTTGGTTCAAAGCTTCTACTGCACCCAGAGCTTCGGGAGATGGAGGGATCTCGCAGAACTATATGAATCAAGAAAGAATTAACCGAAAGGTGATCTCCCTTTTTTTTCCCTTTCTTTTGGCTATAGGACAGCAATATGGCAACGACACTTTGAACATGTTTTGACATTTTGAAACACACGTGACCCAGTCTGGGCTCATGTGAACGTGACGCTCATTTCAGAGTGGCAGTATGCTTCTGCTGCAACAATGTCTCTTTCCACTTTGCTGAAAGTAAAGGCTTTTAGCTACCAATAAGGTTAGCAATTACCTAGCTTGTACATGTTAGTTGACAATAGCCAGTAGGCGAGTCGTTAATGGGGGATGGGCTCAGTTTGTGTCATTCAGCCGTGACTAGCCAACGGCCCCATGAGCGATTCTTTTGGTTTTGTATTTTTTAATACGATCCCCCGCGGGAGTCAAAGAAAAAGTCGCAATTACAAATCTGTCTGCTACTTCAGCACCACTGGAGAGCACCATGGATTTATCAATGCACAGCACAGTGCATAGATTCTTACTAGCTGACTAACTTCAGTCACATAAAAGGTCAATGAGTCAGACAGACTAGACTAGTATATACAACTAAACAACCCCTCTGACCCTGCACTCTTTCTGCTACTAGGTGATGGAGAGGGGGGATGTTAGGTACAGTATGGCAGGTTAAAGAGGACCTATTATGCTTTTGTGCTTTTTCCCTTTCCTTTAGTGTGTTGCATGTTGCATGTAAAAGGTCTGCAAAGTTACAAATCCGAAAGTCCACGCCAAAGGGAGTTACTCTCCCCCACAGAAACACTACTCCTAAACTGCCTGAAACAGCTCGCTTGAAGTCCCGCCTTTCCTTCCGTAATGTGGTGATGTCACCAAGTAACACGTTTGCATAAAAGCTGCCTAGCGGCTAGTTTGGCACGCCCTCAAACAAAGCTATTTAGAGCGGAGTTGGAGCAGAGTCTGAAGAGTTTGGTTTGTTTGACAAATCATAACAGAGTGGGCCAGCTGACCAATCAGAGCACACTGGGCTTTTCAGAGCGTTGGGTGAAGGTGAAAGGAGCCGCTATGAGAAACGTAAACATTAAAGCATGTAAAAATGCTCTAGTAGAAACCCAAAATACAAGTATGCACCTGAAAATAAGCATAATAGGTCCTCTTTAACACGGCACCCCCCCCTCATCCCCCCTCAAATCGCCTACTGACACCAGCATTTGAGTTGTAAACAAACACGTCAAACTAAATGTAGACCCACGGTTAGCGATCAAACATCATCGGCTGACAGCAATGACACACTGTGTTTTTTCTGTCATTAAGACTAATGAGCGAATGACACAACTCATCTGTTTTTTTGTCTGTCCTGACTCTGACAGAGTGCCTGCTGTATCAACACTCTTTGTGGGGACAAAGAGATACAATCTAACTAAGCTTTACTCTGAGTACCAATTAACTGTATATTTGCATTATTGATCGAATCTATTTAAGTGCTTTTTGGATTAAAATCGTCTCGGTTAAATCTATAATTAGTATTAGCATAATTAGACCTGTTGATGAAGTTAGACATTTTTTTAATATGTTTTAATTCATTTCACTCACAGTTTCATTGAGGATACACAGGCTATATTTTATGTATGGCAGGACATAAATGTGAGTTTATAATGTGACAATTTCTAATTTTTGATGATGTTAGAGCATTAAAAAGAACTTTTTGGGAGGACGGTTGCTACATGGCTGGCTATAGGTAGGGAGGAAAAGAGCATATTTAAATATTCAGATACATCAGCCGCAGAGTTGTCTTGAATGGCACTGTAAGTTATAGCAACTTGTTTAAAAAGCAAAATTGTTTAAACTTGTGAAACTATCCAGTCGTACACGTCGTCTCTCAACTCAAACTCCAGTCTCGCATCTCAAGTTGTAATCGGAATGTAAAGAATGAGCAGCACACGTAAAAGGAAGTCTTGGCGCGGATATCCGCTGGCTACACAGGAACCCCAGAAATATAGACCCTTGACCCCCAGAGGCTTATCCGTCGCCAGACCGGAATGCAACTGGTTAAGAGATTGATTTTCATGAACTGGAAACACACTGTAAAAGGGTTAAAGCTCTAAGACGAAAACACCGGACAATGCCACGGTAGCGACCTGTCCATCACAAGATGACCACGCCCTTAAGCATACCCTGCTTTATTGTCTATTTGACTCTAAATGGGACCATAATTTACTAAATGAACATCATGCTGTATTGAAGAAGACTTGAAACTACCGATTGAGACCATAAACTCATGTTTACAATGTTTACTGAGGTAATAAATCAAGTGAGAAGTAGGCTCATTTTCTTCTATACAATCAGACTTCTTTTTTGCAACAAGAGCAGTCGCCCCCTGCTGGCTGTTAGAAAGAATGCAAGTTTAAGGCACCTCTGCATTGACTTCACTTTTCAGAACCAGAGGTTGTCCACTGTATTAGATAATGGAGGACAATAATTTCATCAAGAATTAAGAGCAGTGCACAAAGAGATTTGTAATATAATATAATAATGATAAATTTAATCCATGGGCATAACCCATTTAAACTAATGTATGATATGACAGTCCATTGACCATAGAGCTAGAATTTCTCAGCCACCAGTGAAACCTCTTAATCACATGAATTGTCTGGACTCTCCAGCAGATCCTCTATAACTTTGCCCAATACCTTCATCCCTTTATGTGTTAGTTTTCTCTTTCATTTCCACAGCACATACAGTATAATCTCCCTTGAACTCTTATCAGTGGGCAGATTCTGCTACAAACCATTATTTCTCATGCCTCTTTTATCATCCGATTTAAAGGCAGCATGGACATTTCTTTCAATTATGAAAGAAAGGGATGTATTTTTAAAGCAAGTGAGAGCAGTGCATGGTAGGTGAACATCCCTCCATACTGTACTGTATGTGTCAAAGTGTACACAACATATAAACGCAGAACTATACAGTTTGTGTACTGTACAGAGCAAAATGGAGAAGAGAGAGAGAGAGACGAGCAGAGGGGCATTGAGGTTTGTGTTTATTATTTTATTTATGTGTCCCTGCAGGAAAAAAAAAGAGGCGCAACAATGAGTGGGTTGGGGTGGAGGTGAAGAAAAAGTCTAGTAGGAGATTGGTGGTAGCTGCTCACCTGGGGATTGGGTCAGGTGCAGAGAGCAGAGACAGAGGCCAGGGAGAGGTATGTGGGCTTGCCGAGTAGGAGGATGTGTGAATGCTACTGCATTGTTTGAAATGGAGGGGGTTGCTAGGAAACGAGGGGGAAGGCTCTCTGAGAGCGCACACAATTTGTCGACTGGATTTGGCATCAGGAAAATTAGAGCCAATGATTATTACCCGCTTAAGAGAAAACTACCGAGCGTTAGCAATTTTTGCGATCACAAGGCCCGCTGCGAAATCAGCAGTTTACCACCCAATAACATGCACTGTGTATTGTAAAGCCTTGCAAATTTCCCCACCGTTGCACTTTTCACACAGGAAAAAAAAAACCCCTTTCAGGTGTTGACTACAACTTGTAGGCCACTGACACTTGTGGATGCAAGGTACAGATGCCCAATATGACTGTAAAGTCCAAGTGAATGGGTGCGTGAATGAAACAAATATATAGCTTTCTCTCTCTTTCTCTCTCTGAAGAAGAAGAAGTGAATCTGACACAGCAGAACACACTGCAACGTGTCAAAAGGAGAAATCACTACACACAACCTTATCAGCTCTGTGTATGCATAATTTAAAGGGGAGATGTTCAGTAATTGGCAAGGTTTAAATATCTTGAGCTATGGTAATTGAATAGTCTCCCCACTAATGGAAATGTGTCAGACATGCTCTTACACCCAGCAGACCGCAGACATTGAGTGACGGAGCACCGGGGCAAAGAGACCGAGACACGGAACGCAGAGAGGGAAAGGATATTCTGTCTTATTATTTGCTTGGCTGTAGAGAAGAAGATGTCAGGATGAGAAAGAGTGGCTGGGTCGTGTTGTGCGGGCTGCCATCGAGCTGCGTGGAATTATTCCAGCTCTTTCTTCTAATATTTATCTTATGATAAACCCACTGTTAGCTCCGGGGCCATCCGAGTCCTGTTGGTTACGTTCTCATCATAACCCTCCCGGCTGTGTAGTTAGGTCTGACTGCAGACGGAGGAAAAGACGCTCTTATTCTTTCCAGTGGGAGTTATCTTTCTCAAATGAGAAGTCATTTTTTTAATCTGACAGAGCTACATGTCAATCCATATCTGAGTCTGTGATTTGGGAACTACAACACTGTATAATGCGGTGCTGTAACTGGCAAAATCTAAAGCTTTGACTTGACACCAGCTAGACTGATTCCCTCCTTCTCTTCATTATCAGCGAAACATCATATTGACTACTTTATGCGTTCAAGACGAGAAACGTATCATATAATATTGTGACAGTTTGACACTGCCATCATCTGCTGCATCATAGCGTTAAACCACCAGCAGTAATAATCATATCTAGTAAAAGAAATAAGAGTTCGGAAGAAACGTTGCCTTTTTGAGTTCTTTCCGATGGTGTGTTACTCTGTGAGCAATGTAATTATTTATTATATAACATACTACCGACTAGGGGTGGGGAAAAAAACTGATTCACCTATGTATCGCGATTTTATTTTTTACGATTTTGAAATAGATTTTTTTAATGCGAGAATCAATATATTCGCTTCATTTAAGTCTATGCGAAAGTAGAAGGATGTTACCGCTTTTATTGTTATAGCCTGAGTAACGTGACGCCATATCAGTTCCGTATCCGTCAACCAAAACAAACCGCAGCGAGCCGAAACGACAAAGCAGAAAACGGCGGAGGGTCCGCGTGGATACGACCTGCACCCTCATATTTAAAATCCAAAGTGGTAAACACTACACATACAGTAAATAATGGAAACACTTTGGGTTTCACACATTGCAGGAAAAGCAGAGCTAGACATGATGGCTAAAGCTGCATGCTAACTCTGTCATGGACAGGAAACGTTATCGTATTGCGGTAACGTGCGGTCAAGCCAGCCGTCACTCTCATCTCCGTGGTCAAATCTGCCGACGCTACAACTGTAGAGCACCCATATACTTACATTTATGTTAAATGCATTCAAACGTTAGATAAAAGTCCCTAGAAGTGTATGATTTAACTTTGTCCCATGGTCTGGTGTTAAAGTTAATAAAAATCGCAATAAATTGTTGATTCCGAAAGCTTTAAAACTCCCTTTCATAACTCCTTTTCATTTGATGTGTCAAATCTTGCATATTTTTTTGCCAGGAAAACATTTCTTATGTTAACAAAGTCAGAAATGATAATGTGAAGCAGAGATGAACAACCTTGATCTGCTGAAATTTTCAGATAGACTCATGATGTGTCATGCTCTCGAGTCAAAATAGCAAGACTCGACAATGACTGTTGAACTACGAGGAGGACAGAGAGAACAGATTATACCACAAAATGGGATTAGAATGTAAAAGGATGCGCACTGATCTGCATCTGTTTTCCCCACAGATCAAAGCTACACTGTGGCACAGAATGGGTTTTTTGTGGGTGTGTGCACGGAGCTTCTCTGCAGTCATTTTGCACAACCCTTAGTAATTGCTAAATTCAATACATCTTGTTCTTTATAAATCAAATTAACACATCGATCAGCCAGGAAGCTGTCTAATAACAACGCTGAGTGTCATCAGTCTTTAGAAGTACTGCGGCACTTCTTTTATAGTTAATGCAAATACGTTTTTGGCCCTCTAGAAATCTTTTGTACTGGTAGATTTCATTGGTAGAGTCCAGCATAACATACATGTATGCATAACTGTGGCAAAATGCCAATGTAATCATAAAGTTGTACTACTGTGTATGACAGATGTATTTAGAAACAAATGAACTGGCATTGCGTTGCACTTTCAAAATAGGATAAAATTCGCTTTATTTGCAACAGAGGTATACCAACGGTTATTTCTGAATATCATACGTTGCCTAAGTATGAACCGAAGATAAAGGAAGTCTAGCTAGAGGTCTTTGTTGAACAATTTGTCTTTGGTGAGGTGAAATGCAAAATGTCAGCCATCTCTCCCGTCAGACAGCGGGAGCCTGCTTCAGAATCAATGTCGTGAGGACGGTTCAAACTATTTCGGTTGTGATTGACTGGCATGTCAGCAGCTGAGCAACCATCAACAGCTGCAGAAATAACCCCACATGGGGGTTATGGCTGTTTGTTTTATGGTTTTGATTTTTGTGGGTCAGGATGCAGAAGGAACATTACATAGAAAGGAATATTTAACAATCTGCCAAAACTGAATATCTAGGGACGCGTACTGTTGAAACCAGGACATATTCATCTATTTCAAAGATTCCTCTGGACACCTACTGTGTCACTGAAACTGGAGACACGGGCTACATTTCAAGTTAACCGTCTACCGCTTCCAACTGTGACAAGATGTGGCACGATTTTCGTCGTGTAAGCCAATCAAACGAGCGGGCATCCCCCATTTGATCACCAGCACAATGCAGTTAAGATAGTTAGCAAGAAAACGCCCAGATCCTGCTCTAGCCAGGGCATAATTGAGCTTAGCTGCATTAGCAGCGCCAGATATTCTGTTTCATTCACTCTTTGAACCTTCGATTGCAGCACTCCGCCGAATAATAGGCCCACTGTTCTTTCTGCCTTAGTCCTCTATATGCAAGTAATGAAACCCTGTATGTGCTTGGAAAACAAGCCAGAATTTGACCGGTGGTGTCTAAATCATTACCACCACCAACAACATAATATATACCACAGTATATCATAGGGTTGCTTTATCGTAATATTCAGACCATTTGTCAAGCGGCGGACAAATAATTGTGCTTCACTCTATTAAACTAAGAAATGGGAAAGTCATTGTAGATAGAGAGCAGGAGAGAGATGGATTTGATGGGGGTTGGGAATAACAGTCTGACACGAAAGAAATTAATCCTCAATATCCACTGCTCCCAATGCACCTCCACAATTGCAGGCTCAGGCTGTCTAGTCCATTCATGAATCACTGGGCCTAGGAGACGCACAGGAGAAAACCACCAGCTCTCATAAATAAAGCAGGAACCTACTACTGTAGTGCCAATGAGTCATCCAGGTCTGTTCTCATTCAGTTTTGGGAAGGGGGAAAAGCATGACAAACCACCTCCAACACTCGCGAAAGCCTGCCATGACTGTATTTACTCTAAAACTTAACCTCCCCCGCCGCCACTGCTTCCATCAGCACAGGAGCATGCGTTAGCCACCAGCACAATATGAAAACACACTTTATGAGAGAAGCGCTCTGAAGATTAGATAAAGAAGACACATTTAATTTCCTCTTATTGATTCAGGGTGGTCATCTGGATTTTGGCTCCAGCGATCGATCTGATAGATGATACAAGGTGGTTATCAGGCGCAGAAGATTTTTTTATTTGAACATAATATACAGCATTTCTTTCCAACTCACCAGAGACGCCTCGCATCAAAATGTCACTAAAATGCCACCAGGGAAATAGAGCTATTTTTTTTCTCATACGCCTCTAATGTCTGAAGGAAGAAAACACAGCTGAATTCCTGGAGTGGTTGTTCATTATCTCTGTCAAATAACACGGCTATCAACCCAGGCCTATCTGATGATCCACAGTGTTTGAATTCCAATGGCAGTAAATAAGTTTAGATTTAAAGGAAAATGTGGCTTTATTGTCTGTGCAGCTGAAGCTTTTTATAAGTAGCAGGAGCATTGTATACCATTGTGGCAGCTTTTGCAATTTATAGCAGCATGATTCAAAAACTCATATCTAACACTTAACACCAAGAAAACTGTAGATAGGTTTTTTACCCAGGGGTTGGTCCTCGCCAGAAACAGGCTGTTCTCATACACCGTTTGTAGCTGTACCTACGAAAACTAATTCACTGTAATTCGTATATATCCCACAACATCAATTCATATGTAATCCATGTAATTGTGAACCAGGAAGTATAAAGAGCAAGAAACACCGCCAAGAGAAGAGGTCTGGGTGGATATGTGGGTCAAAAAACCCTGGACTGTTGCCCTGGAGACTGCTGGTCGTACCTCGTGAGAAACCAAGTCAACGTTGATTTATTTGTAATGTAATTTCCGTAAATTACCCCACTTCTGAAGTTATTTTAACCAAAACCACGATCTTTTCCTAAACCTAACTAAGTACATTTGTTGCTTAAACCTCACTAAGTAATTTTGTTGCCTAAACCTAAGCAAGTCGATCTTTTCCTAAACCTAACTAAGTAGTTTTGTCGCCTAAACCCATACAAGTTGATATTTTCCTAAACCTAAATAAGTTGTTTCGTTGCCTAAACCTAACTAAGTAGTTTTGTGGCCTAAACCTAACTAAGTAGTGTTGTTGCCTAAACCTAACCGAGTTGTTTCCTGTAAAGAAGGAAGTTTATTTTGAAAAGACTGCATGTAACAGGTGGAAATTGACACGTGCGCCACGTGTTGCCGGACATTCGTAGGAAAACGCATGAAAAATTAGGAATAATTTTTCGTAAGACATCATACTAACCGTTGTATGAGTATACGTTGCCAAAAAGGACAATCTACAAAACAGGTTTGTGTAAAGTAAAATATCTTGGTGTTATGTCTGATTTACGTACATTTAGACTCATCAGAAACTATTAATCGTTTTATGTTAACAGTAGTTTTATGCATTCGATGACTTTCCTTGCATTTAATTTAGTGTGCAAGTAAACTGTTTCAAGCATCTTTTGCAATAATCAAGACTCTTAAGACAATCAGCAGTCAGCACATCTCATACCATAAAGATTTCGGCTGGCGAGCCAATAGGACCTCATTATTCCCATGTTCTCGAGACATTAAGCACGACACCTTTATTGACTTTGCAATGCTAAACTCACTGTATCTATAAATGTGCATCTAACAGCTCTGTGTGCTCAGCGACATGGTGAAACCTCTCAGGGTTTCTGGCTCAGTTGCTCTGGGAATTTTCTTTATTCACCAGGTAAATATGTGGAACTCCTTACTACCAGGGACCTGGGACCATTTTAAAGCTAATTTGAACACAGTTTCTGAAGCGTGATCAGGCAACCTTCCTTAGAATTGTATGTGTTTTTCTGCTACTTTAGAATAGTTTGTGTTTTGCACAGTTAGATATGTATTTTTTGTTGCACAGTATATGCGTTTCTTTTTATATAAAAGTCCATCGAGGGACAAGTTACAAACTATAGCATATACATGCTACATACTATACATGTCTCATAAAAAATATATAAACATGAGATGTCAGCTCATGTATGTTTTCCCATCCAATTTAATTATTTAATTCCCCCCTGACAAGCTAATGTGGATCTCTATCATGTGAACTTACAGATGCAGCTGTTAGGAGCTGTGTCACTGCATACAGTATATTCGTATATGGAAAGATTTGGGAAGTATGCCCTGTATTCAGGTCAGATCATTTTATTTTGAAAATGCACAAAGTGAAGTCATGCATTATTATTAAACCCCCGCGACAACGTGTCCGTCCATCCATTTCGTTTCCGGAGCAGAACTCGGAAACTATTTAACTTAGGAACTTCAAATTTGGTATGATGGTTGACGGTGTGGTGTAGTTGTGCATTTGGGGGGTTAGATGTCCAGGGTGCCCAAAAGTTTTGAAATTTTGGCCAAAAACAGAACCAGAGTGTATTTCACCGGCGTTTCTGACCGTGAGTAGCCGTGACGTGGGTGTGTGACATGGCAGGTGTATTGCTCAGGACCCAAGGACGCAGAGTGTCGATTGTGAAGTAGTTTGTATGAGCGGCTCTCGAGAAAGCTGCAAGCAGCAACACCAGAGTCCAAGCATTCAGCCCAATCTATGCAGGCATGTTTTCAACGTGCATTGCACTCGTTTTTCTAATCAATGAAACTTCACTGCTCATAAAACACAAACCCACCCTTAAAAATCACTTCCATATCCATTAATTATATTCATTACAGCCTTGAGAGTGTTTTCTCTCCAAGAAAACAGAACTATGAATTAATGAACAGCCATACACTTTGGGTCCTCTGTAAGGATAAATATCAATACATACAATATATTATCTTCTGCTAGATTTTATTAAACTGCAGGTTATTTTTCTGTGCAAAGACACAGCTAATCTAAACAGTTGGTTTCCTGTTTATATTATTAACTCAAAAGCCTAGTGTGACACATTGGTCTAATAAAGGTCACAGGTTTCATATTACCGTAGGAATGTCTGAGGAACATATTATAGGTTATTGGTTTTAGCAATAACAATATGTCCATGGCCAGAGGAGCAAGATCCATTCTCCCGCTGCCATTGGATTCCTGTAATCTTTTGAAGTTAATTCCTTTCAGGTAGTACAGCAAATGTCTAGCAGATGGTGATCAGTATTGACATTTAAGGTTGTTGTGGAATGTTACGAGGGAACAAATATGGCGTGCTGGCTTTTAGGAAGTCTATCGATCTGTGTGCCGTGCGACATATTTCACAACGGGCTCTGCAGTCTGGCTTTTTCAAACACAACGACTGAGACTTAAAATCAAAACCATGTTTTTCATTTAACGGATCAAATAAAAGGTCAAATAACTGAGAGGAATTCTGGAAAAACTCAGGAGTCATAGTTGACTCGCCCCCAGTTGGTCTCACGAACTGGTGCTATTATTTTGAGTCATCGAAGTGTTGCCCTGTATCTGTTAGTGACAAAGCCTGGTTTGCGACTCTATAGTGTAGAAGCCACGAGCCTTTCAATGCGCTGATGGACAGGGTCAAACACCATGATCTGTATTTATCTGCGGGATGCTGCTCCTGTGCTGTAAATGTGATTCTAAAGCCTCTTTATCCTCTTTTTGAGGATTTGCAGTATAGCGGACCACATGTGAGTCTCGCTGCACTTAAGCTACACTATCAGCAGCCCAGTAGGCTATCCATAACACACACAACCTCTTTTCATTTAGTTTTTTTTTTTTTTTTTGTATTTATCGAGGAGCTATACACATCATTGGATACCATTCAAAATCATGAAGCAATCTGCTGAGTGCCTTAACGTTACTACTTTAAGTCAATGGAAGTATTGTGGGAAAAATGTCAGTGCTGCATCTGTCTTTGGTGCTTAAGAAGCTCATGCGTTAATCACTTGTTCACTCTGAAAAAAAGATTAGATAACACACCAGTTTACAGATAACAGCATGGTGTGGTTTGTATTGAATAAGGTAAATATTTGGCTTAAAACTGCAATTTTTTTTTTAGGACTGCTATAGTGTTTGTGATAGTACACAGTGAAATGAAAACAGATGGAGATTGGAGGGAGCAGCATATTTATTCATTTGATGTTGAAATCATCACAAAAGCAGACGTTTGTCGATAACATTGGGGGGATATATCAGGAGTAATACTTCCTTTGTGGTTGAGGTTCATTACAGGAAAGTCGAAGATTCTTGTTTACTGTTTTATAGAAAGACTACAGCTCGGATCTCAAGTTTAAATCAATATCACGCTGAAAGCAGCGTAAAATCAAATGGAGATCATATGCAGCGCTGCATTGTAAGGAGACGGGCCTCTCATGGTAATTACACAGCGCTTTATGCTAAGGATATACTAATGAGTGTCCATTTTATTAAACCACGATCCAATGGGCCACCTGCTCATTGATGTTACAGTTTGCCAACAAAAAAAAAAACATTTGAATTGTAAAGGTTACATTTGAATGCATTTGATGGCCTGGTTGCTTTTATGCTGATCTGGGCCCCCTTTTTATTTCCATGCCCTCGCATACATGTGGCTATAAATACCTGCCGTTGTCAGAAGAATATGGAAATCTTTACGAAATAAAAGAGTTTGTTGATCAGGGCTTGCGGTTATTATTGTTGCGTGTCCCCGAGCCTCTAATGCTCCTCAGCGGTGTCATCTTATTGTAGAGATGGCTTCCTAACATGACATTATACAAGCTTACAAAAAAAAAAAGCAAAGGTAATATGTAAGTGAATCTATTTTGGCAGCATGTTCTGTAACCACCCAACCAGACTTCATAGGGAATAAAGAAAGTGGGGGGAGGCTAGAGGGGGGGGGGGGGGGGCAGCCAGCGAGGAATCATGGGCTGTCAGAACCGCGTCTGTCTAAGCTTCAGGAATCCAGGAAAGCTAATGCTGTTTGATGTATTAACCATGATGGAGGGGGCAGCGTCTGTGTGTTCATGCGCAGTCCTGTAAGGATTTGGGTACATTCTGTCTGTGTGTGCATGTGGGCGTTTGCGCATGGCCGTATACTGTGTGTGTGTGTGGGTGTGTGTGTGTGCTCATTGACAAGTGGAAGAGGAAGGAGAATTGATGTTGTTTGATGTATTAATCATGCATACGTGGGATCGAGAGGCTCTGTGATGGGTCGCTTGGGCACTGATTCTATCTTCAATCAGAGGCTCATTTGGGTCCCTTTGTGTAAATGCTTAACATTGTTTAGCAGAAAATAAGCAGTCTGCGTATAAAACATTTGCATTTATTTGTCTGTGTGGCATTTGAGACAGACTTGGAGGGAGGCAGCACGAGTGCCTCTCAGTTTTTTCTTCTTGTTCATACGTAAAGCATATTAGAAGCATTGTTTCCCCATGAACCCGTTTTTGATATGGCGTACATCAAGCGACTTTTAGCGATCAAACACGGCCAAGGAAATGTGTTTTCAAGCAGCAGCCCAGCGTACGAGTTAATCAATAATTCAGAGGGAAAAAGGTATGACACTGATCTATATGCTATCATGATTTATCAGCCTCACGTCCACCCTCGTGATATTTCATGGATCCCCGTCGAAGGCGGATGAATAACGGCGTCCATTAAGACGGCCCATTTTAAAACGACACAGTTAATTAGTTGTGCTTATTTTGTGCTCATTCAGCCGTCCACATTCGGGAGCGGGTCGGCGTTCTGAAAGTTATTAAGGTGCAGAAATTGTCTTTTTTCCCCCCCAATTCACTTTGCCCACCTTAGCTATTGAAATCTTGTCCAAGAGGCACTCCTACTGTCTCAAATTTAATCCGTTGCCTTTGGATTACAAATGTATTTTGTTTGACACTTAGATTCACTGCAGAGCTCTAGTTCTGTTGCCAGGCAACTCTGTTAAGGTGCACACAAAGGATCATTATAGATTTCTCGGGTGCAACTGTTAACTTGTACTTCTTTAAAAATATATTGTACCGTTTTGTATCCAGATGAGGCTCATGTTTGTTGCATTTCCCTATGCTTCCAGTATCTCTGCCCCTCATGCATTCAATTCAATATGAAGCTGTCAATGCTTTTTTTTTTTATATTCAGCTAAATAGGCCTCCTCGCAAAAAAAAAAAAGTCATTCCTGCCATTAAATTCACCAAGTCTGGGCTCGAGCTTCTCTGCAGCACTATGAAAGTATCCAGTTGAGTGCCTCTTCTTGTGCATCTATCAGACATATGTTGCTAACAGGAGATGACAGCATGGCCCACAGTATTTAAATGGTTCATGGTGCTTGTACTCTGATGGCTACGATATGACATGATGAGCCATAAATATGTCAGATATGACTCAAATGAGCTCTGAAAGGATATGGCAATGGAGTATTCATGCTAGATATTCCGCTTTGGGGCTCTGTCTGAAGCCCATTGTGGAGCACTCGCACCAAAATTTCATCAGTGGATTAATCAAATCTGTCATCAATATCATACCATATCTGTATCAACTGTGTCTAGTGTATTCCCCCCACACAGTATTACTAAAGCTACAGAGGGACTGGGACAAACATATCAAATCTGCTCATGTGTTTCAAGATTTCAAAATGAGAATTCTCGTCGTTTTATATTATTGTTAGGGCTGTCAGAGTTAACACGATAATAGCGCGTAAACGCAAATGAATTTTAACACCACTAAATTCTTTAATGCATTAACGCAGCTTGTGATTTTTAGGTTGTAGGGGGCTCAGTTTTAAAGCTAGAGTGAAGACTCTGGCATCATAGAAAACCTAAGGAATCCATTGGTACCTACCATGTCATAGTAAATAACGATCAAAACTTGCGTTAAATTTTGCGAGGACAAACTGACATGGCAATTTTCAAAGGGATCCCTTGACCTCTGACCTCAAGATATGTGAATGAAACTGGGTTCTATGGATACCCACGAGTCTCCCCTTTACAGACATGCCCGCTTTATGATAACCACATGCAGTTTGGGGCAAGTCATAGTCAAGTCAGCACACTGACATACTGACAGCTGTTGTTGCCTGTTGGGTTTGAGTTTGCCATGTTATGATTTGAGCAAATTTTTTATGCTAAATGCAGTACCTGTGAGGGTTTCTGGAAGATATTTGTCATTAATTTGTGTAGTTAATTGATTTCCAATAATAAATATATACATGCATTTGCATAAAGCGAGCATATTTGCCCACTCCCATGTTGATAAGAGTATTAAATACATGACAAATCTCCCTTTAAGGTACATTTTGAACAGATAAAAAAAGGATTAATTTGCAATTAATCGCGATTAACTATGGTCAATCATGCAATTAATCGTGATTCAATATTTTAACCGTTGACAGCCCTATTTATTATATTAACTATTAACTTCTTAACAATCCTCAAAAAGCCTCGGACGCTATTCTGTCTTTCAGAGGTTGTAGCGGGCTCAGTCTTAAAGCGAGAGTGAAGATACTGGCATCATATGAAACTAGAAAACCTAAGGGATCGATTGGTAGCAACCGTGTCATGTTAGTATGGCAGGAAGAATGCTAAATAACGCTCTAAATTTAGGTAAAATTGTGGTGAGGAAAAACTGGCATGGCCATTTTCAAAGGGTTCCTTGACCTCTGACCTCAAGATATGTGAATGAAGACTCTGAATGAAAGCTGTATCTTATTAGATAAAACAGATGTTGACAAACTACATAATTTATACTTGAAAAAGGTTATAAATTGCAATATATCTTATTTCTATACTCTGCATATCGCAAAATGTTTAAAATTGCAACAAGATCGTATCGTGATAATATTGTATCGTGGGGCCTCTGGTGATTCCCACCCCTACCGCAAATACATGCATGTATGTGTGTTGAAGATTTGAGAGCAGACACTCCCCTGGAAAAGGCAGATCACTGTGTATTGGCTTCATCAGCAGGGCATCTATTGTTTTCCAGATGGAACTTGTAAGTCTTCCTTTTGTTAGAAGCCTGCAGGAAGATCATTGCTCTGTTGCAGGAAGGGGGGAAAGCAGGTCGGTGGGATGCAGAAGAAGAAGCGAGTGGAGGTGGGATCTGGGAAGGAGAAAGGCAGTAGGATTTACAGTACATGTGCATGTCAAATGGGCGATGAGACAGAGGCCAGGGACTTGATACTTGTGTGCGAGTCTGTTTGCACTACAATTGAGATGCAGTAGGTGGATTACGGCGCTCTTCTCACAAAAACACGCTAACTCCTAAAGGCCTCAACACACAGAGCAGCTCACTCAAACAGAGTAATCTCTTCATCTGATGCTTTTTGATATGTTGTTTTTCTGCCTCGTTTCACTGCGCCGGGCTCTTCTCAATCCCCGGGTCTGCAGAAAGATCAATGTCGAGAACACATCTTGCCTCGGCAGCGGCTGGCCACTCGTAGCCAGAGATGAAAAAGGTCACTATGAATCTAATTAAGCATGATTTTTCAGTTCCTTGATAAGATGGAGGAGCATGAGGGCTCCCCATCCAGTTGCATCGAAAAGGATTACTTTGAGTGCAAGAAACGAGATGTAGGCACACTTCCCCAAATCATCTAGCTCTCGGAATGCATTGCCAATCGGGACATCTCGGATGCAGGGTAACAAATCGAGACAAGCGAGACCATGAGAGCTGCTATTAATAGCAGCGCATACATGTGCATGCGCACGCACGCCTGACGCCGAGGCGCTGCATCACACACTCTCGTGCACATATTAGAGGGAGGGAGAAAAAAAAGTTTTAAGTATGGTTGAAGGCTTTTTCATCCCTCTCCCCAATCCAATTATGTTCCAGTTCAAACAAATGGAAGTATATGCATGCTTCTCAGCCAGATGCTACAGCAATAGAGATATTAACTCGGAGGATGGGAAGTTTGAGAGGCAATAAGGTACCCAGCAGGGAGTGGATATTGAGGATTATTTTTTCTCATGTCTGATTCTTTACTCTCCCCCATCAGCCCATCTTCTTCCCTGTCTATCTTTCCCTTCTGGTGTTATTAACTCCTGATATGTCTTTCAGAGAGACACTTTGGTAGATGCTTATTTTGCAGTATAGGGGTGGGGGAAAAAATTGATTCACCTACGTATCAAGATTTGTTTTTTTTACGATTTTCAAATAAAATTTTTAATGTCAGAATCAATATATTTGCTTCATTTGAGTCTATGCAGATGTAGAAGGAAGTTACCGCTTTTATTGTTGTAGTCAAGTAACGTGACGTCGTATCCGTTCCGTATCCGTCAACCGAAACAAACCGCAGTCGGCCGCAGCGAGCCGAAATGAGAAAGTAGAAAACGGCGGAGGGTCTGCATAGATACGACCTGCACCCTCACATTCTAAATCCAACGTGGTAAACACTACACATGCAGTAAAGTATGGAAACACTTTGAGTTTCACATATTGCAGGAAAAGCAGAGCTAGAAGCTTAAGCTGCATGCTAACTCTGTCATGGACAGGAAATGTTATCGTATTGCAGTAACGTGCTGTCAAGCCTGCCGTTGACGACGCTACAACTGTAGATCACCCGTATACTGACATTTATGTTAAATGCATTCAAACGGCCCCGATGGAGCTGACCATGGATGTATAAAGAGAACGGAGCTGACGGGAGAGCTAGAGACGGTCTTGGCGAAGTTAGCGGAAGTATACACGTGTGACTACGTCCGGTTTTCAAAATAAGGTGTTAGCAAAGGGCGCTGTATATACAAAATACATATATGGAAATAAGATTGATTTGATTATATTCACCAGAAGTATAAAACATTACATGTACCTTATAAATAAAAAAGAAAATACCACTTATTTGTGAGGGAAATGTCTTTATTCTTTGATTTTTTTGTTTGCTGGGAAAAAATTTAATAAATAATGCCTGACAATGACTGATATATTTGACTTCAGGACATCTCTGACTACATACATGCTGAAAATCAAACATTCTTACTGTATTAATTTAGATATTTTCCAAAATAAAAGTCCCTAGAAGTGTGTGATTTAACTTTTCCCCCATGATCTAGTGTTAAAAAAGACAAAAATCGCAATAAATCGTAATATCGAATCGCAAAATTGAAAAAACGCAATACATATCGAATCGGCACCACAGTATCGTGATAGTATCGAATCGGGAGATAGGTGAATTGTCCCAGCCGCTAATATTACAGGAAATGGAGAAAGGAGAGATATGAAGAAAAGCTAATTGACCATCTGTGATTCAGGAAGTATTAGAACATTTAAGTGGGTACTTGACAAAAACCTTGTGCAGTTGAGCTTACCGCTCCTTGCTGACACGAGTACACTGACAAAGTGTATACTGGCCCACAGACAGCTATTAAGGTGTGGTGACTGTGCAACTTCTGCTCTGGGCTTAAAAACAGTAAATATTGATTGCTTTCACAGTACTTGATGCAACTCCTCGCAGGTTTAAAACAATAGAAAATGTTTTGTAAACTGCAAATATCAGCCACAATCCATGTCAGACAAGGCTGTGAATTGATACGGGAAAAAAAACTTTCAGGTAGGAGATGTTGTTTATTTCAGCAGCATACAGCCAAACAGTCCAAAATGAGTGTGTTTCTTTGACCTCTTCCTCCACACCATCGATGTATCGACTTTCCTCCTTTTTCTGTTAAAGTATTGCCTTTAAATTCTGCTCGCCTTTAATTCAGTTGTGTTTAGGATCGCAGCTGCTGGGAGATTGAATTGGAAACTTGCCCCGGGGACGTTATTTAGATAGAAAATATAGTTGCAATTGACCATAGGAACCCAAACAGGCCAAACACACACAGATATCGCAATTTGCAAAGCTGCCAAAGCGTCTGCTCAGCAGCATTACAGAGCATGACCAGATGTGATCTGACAAACTTTCCGGGCCAATTCCAGACATTTATGTAAAACTTGATTTCTCTCTTGCTTTTTGGCGTAGAAAACCAGGGACTACAAGCCCAGATGCTGGCTTCTAGTTAGCAATGTTAAATCATTTAGTTTGACCAAACTATTTTTTTTTACCTGCCGCGCAGTAATAGGGGCCAGGTTAGGATAATATCATAGTCGTGGTAAGAGCTGTCTGCTATCATGGCCAATTAAATCAGCTCCTTTCACTCCCGTTGAAAGCAGCGAACTCTACACCAGTGCAGCACTGACTGTTTCTCACCAGAGGAGCTTGTGATGTTTCAGAGGTAGAGAGAGTCGCGCGGTGCAAATATGCGCCACCTAAAATATCCCGCTGAGGTCAGGCGGTGTCAGGTTTTAAGTTGAAACCGCATTTCTGGAAGGATTAAAATCACTGTCAACATGTTTTTCATGCATCGTGTTTGTGAAGCCATAGTTACGGTGGGAGACATTGATTCTCGCAAGTAACAAGATGACTCCTGCTACCTTTGTAGTGTTTCCATTGTGCAGGCAGTTTGTAAAGTGATCATGAAGGTCATATATTATATTGCATTTGTATATAAACATAGCTTGCATAAAGGGGACTGTTGCCTGTAAGCTTCCACACAACCCCAGCTCTCACCATAACACAAAGAAAGACCGGTCTGTGTGCGGTAAATAGTACAGGGTTCTAATCATCTGTCTACTTCCTGGAGTCTTTCCTGCTTCTCACTTTCCCCGCGCCGCGCTGGCCCGACTCCAAGGTACAATATAGTCACTCTAATTCACAACAGTTCTCCCCTAAATGCAACTGTTGTCATGGTTGCTGGAAATTGGGCTGCAAATATACTTTGGCCTCCAAGGGAGCGTTAATGTCCGGGTCTAAGGAGCAACTAAAATGAACTGAGTTTTATAGAGCTTAATCACTCAAAGAGAAACTGATGAAACTTTAAATCTGAATGAGTCGACCCGAACGCGAACCCTCTACGTTGGGGAAATAAAGCAATACACTTCACTGATATAGTGCTTTATACAGTATATTAGATAATAAAAAAACAGCCGGTGGAAAAAGGACAGATGTAAATTTGAGGTCACAATCCCCACGATTCATCAATCAAATACTAATATTCGAATGCAACAATATTTCAATAAATGCCAATGTGATATTTAAAACTAGAAATATAGCTGTTTAAAGCCTGATGGGGAATGGATGGACATGGTCAGATTTAACAGCCATTCAGTGTTTAAAACCCAGCGTTGATATTATAAAACTTTTGTAGTGCATTATTAAAGCTCTGTTACATTCAAGGGTCAAAAGGTCTGACTCGTAAAAGTGGAAAAATCATCTTCAGTCGTTGCAGACTGGCCCAGAGAGTAACCACCAATAAGATTCCTCCTCTGTCATATTAACTTTATTATTTTTGTGGAATTTCACTCACCTGCTGTTTTTATTTATTCATCTGGCTGTCCTCGTTAGATCTTCGTCTTGGGTAAAACCTTCTCTAACTTCACCATCTTTTCTTCAATGAGTTATTTTCTTTTCCATTGTGGCAGAGAATAGCTTCTGCAGCTCCTTTCCATCTTTACTGTATGTTCCTCTGACTCCCTTTTCTTCCTTTTCTCTATATGTCTCCTCCATTCCTCCTATGTACTTCTTGCTTCTCTGTTGGGAGCATTTGTTCCTTTCCCACATCGCTTGCAAACCCCCGACTCTACAAAATCCTGTTCGTTCTATACCATTTCTTTTGACCCTATGAGCTCACATTAGCATATTTAGTCCCCACAGTTTAAGACAATGAGAGTGTCGGTGGAAAGGCATCACCATCTAAACCCTAAACCAATCAAAAATGTTAATCCGGTGCCCTTCCCAATTAAGTTCTACCACTGATCCTTTCTCTGGCATCCCCAAAGCTCATCCCTCCCCTTCAAATCTCTCTTGACACCAAAGCATATTACATTTGTGTTTCTTCCATTCCATCATCTTATTTCATTATGTCAGAAAAAATACCAATTAAGCAAAGTATATTATGTATTATTAATCAACTCTGGCTCACTATGTACAGTATGTTAACTTTTACATTACGCCCACACAAACTCAAAGAAATGACGCTGAAGATGTCTACTGATGGATCAATTGTAATTTGACTGAAGCACACACAAAATGATTATCTGATAATTAAATGAGTAAATATGTTGTTAAAATAACATTATTATTATTAACACGGTTAATAATAACTCAGAATGGCAGGTATATTATTTGTTTTCTTAATTTCGCACGTATTCTATTCAACCCTGTATCCAACCCTGTTAACGCTTTAAATTGAAACAAAACAAAACAAAAATCGCAACAAATCTGCTTTGTTAGGTTTAGTAATAAAACATCATGGTTTGGCTTCAAATGATTATACGAAATTGAAACAAAACACAAAAAAATGCAACAAAACTACTTGGTTAGGTTTAGTAATAAAACATCATGATTAAAGAGAGAACGTGTGGGTGTGTGGGGGATGTTATGTTTGTTAAAGTAAAACCTGTATTGAATATATTGCATAATAATGCTGATGTTTGTATAAAAAAAAAAAACAATAAAGACTTTGTTAAAAAAATCATCATGATTAAAATAAGTGAACATTGACTTTTAGTTTCAAGGGACACAAACAGCGGTCTCCTGGGTGAGAGTCCAGTATTCGTTGACCCATCCATCACCCCAACCTCCCTATGCGGACTTCCGCGGACTATCATTACAAACGTATTTGTGATACGTCAAACACAAACGTAATCTGCGACAAAATAAGTTTCCCTCTCAATTGCAGTTTTGTTGTATCGGAACGACCAGGCTGGTTCTATCCACACATTATATCAGCTAACTGTGGCTTAGAAACCGCAGTCAAGATTCTACTTTTTGGACTTTGTTCATGAGGTTCTTGTGTTTTGTGATTACGTTCGTGTACACAAGTGCCTTCACTAACTGATGCCATTAAACCAGCACCGAACATCTGCCCACGGTCTGTGCACACAGAGGGGATGAGAGTTCAACAATTTGTGCTGCGTAGACACAACTCTCGCTCTCGTACTCGCGCTCCTCTGTCAGAATAAAAGATGTCATGGCATTCCCCAAAATTACCAAATGGATGCAGGCAGGGGGGGGAACAATTTTTTTTCCACACAAGTACCCATCTTTCACAATAACCACATTTTGTGTTTTTTTCTAGAAGAGTTTCGCAGCGAGAGGAAGATTACTTTTTGGACTTGTGATTTGTTTTTGACATTGTGTGTTGGGAGCATCTTACGCTCTCATCATGAGTAATTTAGTTCAAACCGGGTCAGCGATGGTGGGAGGTTTGTGCGGTGGCGGCGGTGGCAGTGGGGACAGCCGGGATCATTGCCGGATGATGCCCCGCAGCCGACACAGCGGCGAACCGACCAGAATCAGTTTCATACACCGACTTGAAATGTGTTCTATAGTGAGAGGTGTTCTTGTAATGGAAAAAAAAGAGACATCCATAGCTCATTGTGGGACAGAGGCGGCTGACGGAGAGCTTTTTGTCGAAGGGTGATGCATTCACACCAGCACTCCCACTTCCTGTCATATGGAATGGCGTGAACAGTCAGATTTGTCATTAGATGTGGCAGCTATATTCACACATGGCGGGTCTTGCTGCAGTAATACTTGGTTTTACTGTGACAACATTATGGTATTTCAAGGCCAGTGCTCCCATTGAAATGAAATCCTCTGTGTAGGGAAAAAAAAAAAGAGAAACTCCAGAATAGGCGGCGGCACAGACAGTGAAGAATGCGAATTCAGTCTTGCCTATCAAGACCATTAAGGTCTATCTGATTGTTTTTTAATGCATTCACTCCAGCCTCTTTTTTTTTTCTCTCCATTTACAGTACGCGAACAAAGGGACTTCTGGTCTTTATCCACCCCTCACCCCCCCCACCCCCCCCCCCCACCCCTGTCTGATCACTTCATCCTCCACCCAAACCCATGCTGACTCCTCTGCACTCTCTCCCCCTCCCCACCTCTCGCTTATGTTCCTCCCTCCCCCCCTCTCCAGCGTGTCCCCTAGTTTTCTGGTAGCTGTGTCTCTTTGATAATCCAAGACTCTTTGAAGACTCCAATTCCACGCTGCTTGCCTTGGAGCTATTGCACCTACAAAAACAACTGTGTGTGTGTGTGTGTGTGTGTGTGTGTGTGTGTGTGTGTGTGTGTGCCTGTAGAGAAAGAGGAGAGAGAGAGAGAGCAGTAGATGGGATGAGAATGGAGGACATAATGGTGGAATGGAAAATAAAAACAGTTCCATATGCATTTCCTCTGCGACTGCTCCGGTCTTTATGGTTTTATGCTTGCTGCATACACTGAGAGGTGCACTTCTTCATTGTCATATTTGTTGGTGCAGCTCATTTTTTCTCTGCCTTCAGAGGCAGCAGCTCATTGATTCCTGCATACACGCCCCAAAATGCCAGAGCCAGGATGTACTCGCAAAGATTGTAACTAAATGGAAATTCTAGGTCCCACGCTCAGGGGGGGAACTCTCCCAGGCTATCAAAGAGTTTACATGCACATTTTGGAACTAATGCTGCAGTTAGAATAACAGAAAATGTATATGCTATAGGTTTAGTGTGAACTCTTCTTCACAAAAAGCAGTTTTTTCGTGTTGGATCTCAACAAAAAAATGTTTTTAGCTGCTTCTGTCAGACACTGCACGGAGGTAATTAAAGAAAATTAGTTGGCTATACTTAAAATGCCACGGTGATCAAAACGAATCATTACTAAAACATTTTTCTCCCTTCCACTTTGTATTGCTGTCTCCTCCTCTTACCTTTCAGCGAGTCTGGCTGCTCTCGGCGACTCTGTCTCTATTTCTCCATTGTTTCAGTCTCAATCTTTAGTCCCTCGTCTTCCTCCATCTCAGTCTCCAGCCCTACCCTTTTGTCTCTGTCATTCTGCCTCTCTTTTGGCAGAGGAGCTCGCCATCGGGATTTAGACAGAAATTGAATTGAATTATGAAGGAATTTCTCCGCAGCACGATTGGCATCATTTCCTCCACACAACAGAACATCATTCTCATATCTCTCAATGTGGGGGGAATGAAAATAGGCCGTGCACCATTCTTTCTCTCATCCTTTTAAATTGAATTTTTCATATCACAGGGGCACTGAGACATCAGCCGTTTCCTTTAACATGGGCAGAAAACCCATTTCATAATATCTGAGAGACACATGGCTGCGATTCAATGGGGAAAAAAAAGTCTGGCTTCCAGCTCCAGTACACATGCGATATACCTCAGGATTGATAAACAGGGCCACATAGGTTTTCTGCAGCTTGAAAAGTTGAGTGTATTCCAGTGAAGTATACTATAGCTGTTTGGCTTTTCAACCGGTTAAAAGCACTCCATTGTAAACAAAATGAAACGCAGCTTGTGCTCATAACCTTACAGATTCCTCTCTCTCTCTCTCTCTCCGCCTGTCTCTGTCATAGATTATATATATCAGAAGTGGACATAGTCAACATGACGTCACCCATTGGTTTGTGGACTGCCGTTTTGAAGCTTCAAGTATGGCATTTTGGCCGTCGCCATCTTGGCATTTGCCTGTCGCCCTCTTGTTTTTTTGCAACCAGAAGTGACGTAGTACAACCGAACACTGAATAAGACAGGCGACCACAAATGTTACAATTAACTTTCATGAACTGAAAACACACTGCGAAAAGGTTAAAGTTCTAAGACGAAAACACGGATACCTCCCAAACTGGACAACGCCGTGGTAGCGACCTGTCAATCACAAGATATCCATGCCCTAAAGCATACCCTGCTTTATCATCTATTTGACTTTGAAAAGTATGTGTAGAGAGTAGAGTATAATGGACTAATGGGTCGAACTCAAAACTTTTACCTAGGAGGTGGGGTTTAAGTCCCATGAGATGCCTATTTTTACACTTAGTTGACTTATTATTTTCTTTTTTCAGTCGCAGTTTGGTTAAGTTTAGGCAACAAAACTACTTGGTTAGTTTTAGGAAAAATATACATACAGTACATATACGTACAGTATCAAATGTTTGCCTGGGTCTGGGGCAAATAGCTATGCTAAATTTGCTATGGACACCTGGATGCTTGCTATATACACCTGGGTGTAAGAGCCACATTGGCTATTCTACACCGGGTGCAAATTATCTGCCTTACTTTTATTACAAGAAAAGATACTGCACCCTAACTGTCTTTGCAGAAGCAGTATTTTCCGCAAGCACATTGCACCTAAGCTGCTATACAACATAGCAATGAGTATGTTTAGTTGGTTGTTCTCCCCGTACATGTGTCTTCTTCAAAGGTATGAAACTCAGGCGCTTGTTGTACTTTGCACCTCTGACTGATATTCTGAATATTCAGCATGTTTCACTGGTCACAGTGACTCAGTTTAAACAATAACTCTGTGTAATAAAAAAATTGAATAAACATTTGGCAACAAACTAACTGTGACAAATACGTAGTTACACATTGGACATGGAAAGTAACAAGATATTTTATTCAAATGCAGTGTTGCTCTGCTGTTGGTTTCAGCTTTTGGAAAAATAAGATTTATTTTACCATTTAGATTACTGCAATTAGCACATCATCTATTTTTTTACTACTCTGCACCAATCTAGCACATGTTGTTATTTGTCTCTGGAAGAAAATAGATAACTGGATTGATTTATAAAAAAAAAAAAAAAAAATGATTTATTCATAAGAAATGATGCAATATTAGACTTGTTTTAGCAAGCAGTCAGAGTAGCATAAATGGCGATACGATCAGAGTGTTATAAATGGGGTATCAGCCACTTTGGCTTAAAATTCAGAGGTTAATGCCTCAAAGATTAAATGCTTCCTCAAGCTTCAAATCTGTTATAAAAATTCATATCAAATGGAGGTGTAGAAGAATCACCAGAGTACTATTCTGCTATAATAATAATATCTTTTGAGTTATATATATTCATTGTACTTTATCATTATGTTAATATTCTGTTATATCCTGCTGCCGCTACACTATATGGATTGTAGCCCCGCCATATGTACCGACCATTAAGCCGCCACTTGCTGTGAAATGCAGTACGCCGGGGGATCATTTCTACAAGGTAGTTAAAGTACAGACAGTGCAGTCGCCAGCTTGATCACCAAATGTTCACATGCAGATCAGTCAAAAACACAAACTTGGAAGCGCGAGATAGACATTCAAACACTGCATCTAACCTGCGACTCTGCTGGAAGTCGGCTCGAGAAGTGGCAGAGACGATAGAAAAGCTTTTTTTTTTTTTTTTCCCATCTGCATAAGTACCAGCAGCCCTACGCACTGGCAATCAGCGAGGCTTGGCTGGATGTCAGAGCACCTGACGGCGGAGTGGTGTCAGGTAGCTCCGGGGCATTCGCAGTGGACTGGGGGACTACGGGAGAGGACGACAGCAGCGGGGTCTGCCGTCCCATCAGGGATCAGTGGTGCAAATCAGCAATGGCAATATTGATACTCCGCAGTCACCAGAATGCTATCCTCGTTGCTTAGACGCAGCCATTTGCCCCAGGAACTCCCTTTTTACTCCTTCATTCGAGCTGCAGGCACATGCATTATTTTTTATTTCAAATCCAATCTTTAGGACAGACTGTCCAGACTGTTTATTTGCAAGTGATTAGATATAACCATTAACAATAACCCATCTGCGTCAGTTGCTGTGGAAACGACATAGGCGTGAGCACATTCGCAAACTGGCGGTGGCGGCGGCGATGGTGGTGGTGCATTTTTTTTTTTTTTCCCAATACAGGCACAAAACAGCAAGCTGCAGGCTGGGTGAATAATGGAGATGTATCCTCTCACTCTTCACACCATAGCAATATCTAGTCTCAGTGCAGAAGCCCTCCATCACACCAGACAACATTACTGACAGAGGTGGTTGATGTATGTTTTTCCGCAGCAGCCGCAGCCAGCTAACAGCTCTCTGGACGTGACGTCACTGTTATGTGTCAAATTGCGTTTTGATGTAAAGGGCAATTTTTAAATCAGATATCAAACCGCCCACGAATGTGGTGTGAATCTGATTTGATAAAATGAAATATTTATTTTGATGTCTCAGTCAAAAATCTGATATGGGGCTGCCAGTCTCAACATCAAGCTCATGATTTAACTCACGCACATCATCACTTACCAGTATCTGCTTCAGTCTATATCTCTCCTTGTTGTTGTTGTTGTTTCAAGCTAAGTTATGTCATATTGTCTTGTGGTATCCCCCTTGTTTTATTATCGGATATATAGTCATCAGAAGATGCAACTCAGGCATTGCAAAATCCACCAATAACTGAAGTGTGGTCTTTATTACTCTCCCTATAGATGCATACTCTGTGTGTGTGCCTATATTTTATGTCGGCTTGTACAAATCAATTGGAGGATGAGAGGGGAGAGAAGGTGTAATGCAGGGGTCGGCAACCTTTTTGATGAAGTGCCATTTTAAATGACTCTTGTTAGTCAGTGTGCCATATCAACATTAAAGTTAACATTAAGTTTAATTATGGCCCCACATCAAAATTTAAATCTCTAACGGATCTGTAATTTTATTTCATCCATAAAGGCAACGTGCATGGCAATATTTTAAAAAAGAAACATTTTCCTCCCATAATCAGGACATAGTAATTATATATGAAAGCGCTATACAAGAAGGCTGCCAGCCTTATGAAAACATCCACATCTGAGTTGAAATCATTAACCCTGCCAACCCAAACTTGTTCATCAGCAATAAACGTAAAGGTGCTATTGATAACATTCAGCCACTAGATGTTGCATTCTCCCTCCCCCGTTCAATTGCATTTACTTCACAACAAATCGTTGCCAGGCACTTACCGTCAATCTCAGCCATTTATCCCTTTTTTCCACACTAACTGATTTCCCAGAGATTCCATGTGATACCAACGTTTTTTTTACTGTTGGCTCACAAGCCTTGTTAGAAGTGGGAACCAAACGTCAGATATCAAAACATTCATTTTGGATCCGCCAAAATGTACTTGCTAGTGTTCCATTGGTTAAGCTACTGCGTGCCACTATAGAGTGGTGCAGTCCTAAAACCCGGAAACGAATTAGCATTTTAGCACTTCCGGTTCCCTTGTCTCGAAGTCGATGGATTTTTTGAATGGGTTTTTGGTTAGATGCCTGAAATAAGATCTGTGGTTAACACAAGCTGGAGAGATTTTTGTTCCACGATATGAAATACGTTAGTAAATATCCCACTCGGGAATTTTGAAACTTTTATATGTCTTTGAAAAGGCGGTTGCTAACAAGTGGCTAAACGAGACTACTAAACGTCATCACGCCGACTCGTCCGCCTTTATATCCTCATTGTGTATGCTCGCACTCATGCGACCGTGGTGTAGTTCGTTTATAGCCTAACGTTAGCTTTTTACCTCTGCATTTACGCTTTAAAAATCATAAGAGTGATGTTCATTTGTGGAGATTATTTTACGAAACAAAACGTGTAAGTATCATAAACATGTGCTATTTTCTGCAATAATCCGAGACCCAGTGGAAAATTCCCATTGGCTTTTAGTCGTGGGGAACACAGGGCGATGCTAATTTCCGGGTTGGCCTGCAAAAATACGTCATTTCTGCACCACTCTATTGGCATGCGTGCCTAATATGTACCCCTGGTGTAGTGCTTGCTGAGATCCAATGTCTTTTCCGATAGATGTTTTTGTATTGCATCAATAGTTCTCCTGTTAACAACGAGTAGCCTCAGCTCACATAACAACCACAAATACAAGCACATCAAAAGACTTTTAATGTACCTTTTCTCCTCGCTGTGCCTAAGAGCGCCTGAAGAATGTTTTATTTCCTGTGACAAGGCCTTTTTAATATGACATTTTGTCAACTGAAAATCCAGAGAAGTCTGGAAATAAAGGCACAGGTTGTCATTCAGTGTAGGGAAACAGTGCGCTGTTTTGTCATGTGCCTTATGTTCAAGACAGTAAAGCAGCACAATGGTGATGGGGTAGTTGGTGTGTAGATAAGTGTAAGATCTATGGCACTGAATAGCTTGAGGGAACTAGGCGGACATACAGCAGCTGCCATTCTTTTTTTTTTTTCGTTTTTTATGTAGCGGAGGACAGCTGATTTGCCATTTCATAAAGGGGAAATTGACGCAATTTGTATAACAAAACAGTGTACTGTGATCACTTTCCATTTGACACTTGACCATGAAATACTGTACCTCGTCATATCATGCACACGGTAATGAATTGAAGAGATAAAGACATTATTGTTTAACTGGCAGTGTCTCTTTCTGGCTTTTTGGCAGCAGTGGAAATATTCAGCTGTATCCATATGTGGCTTGGAGGCAGTAGGTTGTATATAATATTTCTGGCAGTCTGACAGAAAAAAAAAAAGTGTCTCCAAAGGGCTACAGGAGCTAAAGGTATAGGGAGTGGATGATTGCTGTTTATTGCTACTTTAAAATGTGTCCGGGTCCCCTTGTAAAGACAGAATCCCGTTGTATCTTTCCATCTGCGTTGGGATTGTAATATTAGGCGTATAAATGAGGCCATTTTAGCCCAATTTAAATGGGGCTATGAATTCAGATGTCACCGTAAATGTCCCCTCTTTCATTCTCAGCCCCGTAGCTTCTTACTCCTACCACAATGCCCAAACAATCCCCCCCTCGCCTGCCTCCAGTCTCCCAGAATCTAATCCTTCTGCTTGTCCCCTCCAGCCAAAGCGCCGTCCGTGTCTGCCTGACCAACTCCCCACTCCTGCTCAGCCTCCCCTTTCCATCCTTCCGTCTTGCCGCATCCCTGCAGCCCCCCAAGGCCCTGGCAAAGGATTTGTGCTCTGACTAAAAGGAGAATCTATTTCCCATCTCTGCAGCCTTTGCTAGTTATCATACCCGGGAAACATGCTGACTCTCTGGAGTGATGCCTTGAGGAAGAGTTTAAGCAAGAATCCATATTTAAACAACTAAATGCCCCCTAACATTTAAACAGTCTCAGCGACCTCCTGATCATATTTTCGGAATGCATCGTTGAAATACATCGTGTTTGGTAACCCAGCCTCATGGGTCAATAGCAAGTTTATTGAAGTAGCACAGAAACGATAGTAGAATAACTCACTATTGTCTGGCGTTACGGAAGAGTTGGTCCATTTTCACACTCCGTACTGTTGTATTGTTGGAATTTGAATTAGATCCATTACATTCTGTGTGAGTAATGATGATGATGTTCTTACTTACTTATTGTGTATATATGCACAAATCAAAGAGCATGTTTAATGGATAGAAAACAAATGTCATATTTTTATTCCACAAAACCTCTCATTTGCCCTCTTTTTCTCATTTGTGCACCAAGCGTACAAATCACTATCGCAAACAAAGACATGAAAAGTCGTTATGTTTCAAGAATCTTTCATTTTTGTTAGAAAATTTAGTTTCAATTAAAGCAACAGTGGGTAAAAATGGAGCAAATATGATTAAAAAAGTGTACTGTTTAGCTGTAAAATGAGAGTTTGTGACCCGTCCACCATGTTGAGATCAGTTGAGGAAACCCAAGCACCGCCCACCAGCCGGAGCAAACTTTCTCATTTTACAGCTAAACAGTACACTACAAGATGATTCTGAAAACATTTACGCGAGAAATAAGCATTACAGTAACAAAATATTGATTCATATTTGATCAGCGCTGCCTAGTTTGACCGTTTGGTCGGAGTTCGCGAGTGATTGACAGCTGCCTCCGTTGAATGAACAGCCAATAGGAACTCTCTCTCAGAAATGACCTGTGATTGGCCAAAGTCTCCCATCACGGCCTAGATTTTCTAAAGCCTGAAAACAGAGCCATGATGAGGAGCAGAAGTCTAGTTTTCTCTCAGAACACTTGAATTATAATAGGCTGAAAGGTTATTATGGCTTTTTTGCCCAATGATGCCGAAAACATTCTGCCTACTGCCACTTTAAATGTTAAAAATAACAAAAAAAAGTCCAAGACATCTTTCTTGCTGTATACTATGTATGACTTATTGATGTAGAGATGTAGTAGCACTGCTGGGAGAAAAAGTGTGATGCACCCCTCAAATAATCATTATATAGATGAAAGACCAATGGATGCATCTGAGGAAAATGTGACTGGTCGAGATGATGGGGAGATGGACAGGTTTCTGGAAACATTTTGAAGCCCACTAACGGCATTACGAACACGGTGTTGTTAGCACTTACCCGTGCTCTAAAAGCATTTCTCAATATCTGGGTGCGCATACGGACTAAAAAGGCTGATGGTTGGAATGATTTCTAGCATGGATTTGTTTGCCAGAAAAGTGGTTGAATGGTAGAAAGCACAGAGCCGTGGTATTGATCCGGGCTGACTCGTGCAGCAGAGGCAGGCCTGTTCTGCTGTATCAGTGCTTTCCTGACTTTTACGAGAGGTGCTCATGTGTGTGGGTGGTGGATGGTGGTTGGGGGTGGGGGGGAGAGTATGATTGCACGCGCGCCGTAAGGAGTCATCTTTCTGTTGTGGATCGGTGGCAAGTAGCCATTAGTAAACTGATCTTCGGTGGAGGAAATTTAATGGTCTCCTAACTGTATTTACAAGCCATTCAATTTGATAAAGAGTGTGATGTTGGAATGATTTATTATTTGTCGCTCTGCTCCTCTTCGAGCTATCAAATTCAGGATTTCATCAGTGTTTTTATTCATTCATTCATTCTCTTATAAAATCTCATCAGTATCTAACAGCGAAAGCAGATCTAATATTCTAATGCCGGCAAAATAGTGACTGTCACACAAACTGTATTTCTGTTTTGTTCTTCTCGTTAGCCTTATTTTGATCTTCTTGGGATTCCTTTTTTTTTAGTTAAACTGCAGAAATATTGTCTAGCTTTCCACTCGGTTAAACATTTTATTCATTCATTCATTCTCTTATAAAATCTCATCAGTATCTAACAGCGAAAGCAGATCTAATATTCTAATGCCGGCAAAATAGTGACTGTCACAAACTGTATTTCTGTTTTGTTCTTCTCGTTAGCCTTATTTTGATCTTCTTGGGATTCCTTTTTTTTTAGTTAAACTGCAGAAATATTGTCTAGCTTTCCACTCGGTTAAACATCAAAAGCTGTGTAGAAGGGAAATATTAAAATATGGAGATAGGAAGTAGCACACTGGGGCTACTGATTAGTGTACCAATCATTGTCATCAGAATTCATTTGGCAGCGGAGGATTTAGGAAATGAAACTTTTGTCTGACTAATAATGACAATAACAGCCATGATAATACTTTTCACTTCTCTGTGACACCATATGACCCTTTTTTTATAATGCGTGCTTATGTATAGTCTCCATATCTTTACATAGTCCACCTCTATCCAAGTAAATGTTCTGGGTCTAATTGTAAAGAAAAAGGTAACCCCTGCACACTACTCCATGGTTTCCAAGTTTCGATCCTGCTTGGATCTTCGTCAGGTCAAAGTGTTTGAAAAAGTGGAAACCACACCCGTATTTATACATAAAGCACATATTTATCATCACATATATCTGAAAATCCATCACCTATGTTCAAAAATATCACATTACATTAAGGTAGAGTAAAAAGGGAAGAAGAAATATTTAATACATGTACCATTAATATGTATCATATCAAATCCCAATATGGAAGAAAGACGCATCTGTTGTATAACATTTTGTCATTTCTACAAATATTTGTGTCAGAATATATAAATGTAACTGTGTCTAATTGTATAAATGACTGACAATAATACACATGACATTTGTACATTTTTATTTTTTTCTGTACACTCGAGTACAGAGTGTACAGAAAAAAAAATAAAAATATATCTGCCTCCATCTGGAGCTCTTGATAAGATGGAAGACTAATAATGAAATTCTTCACATTCTGTACCCTGGATCTCTGCTATTTCATTTTCTTAGATGAGTTGTACATCACGCACAGTATCAACATGCCAGGATTCTTTAAAAAACTATTTGATAGTTATTGATTTTTCCCGATTAATAGCATGATTGTCCATAGTTAATCTGAATTAATCGCAAATTAATCACACATTTTTTTAACTGTTGAAAATGTACCTTAAAGGGAGATTTGTCAAGTATTTAATACTCTTATCAACATGGAAGTAGACAAATATGCTTGCTTTATGCAAGCGTATGTATATATTTATTATTGGAAATCAATTAACAACACAAAACAATGACAAATGTTGTCCAGAAATCCTCACAGGTACTACATTTAGCATAAAAAATATGCTCAAATCATAACATGGCAAAGTCAAGCCCAACAGGCAACAACAGCTGTCAGTGTGTCAGTATGCTTGATTTGACTATGACTTGCCCCAAACTGCATGTGATTAAGTAGGCATTTCTGTAAAGGGGAGACTCGTGGGTACCCATAGAACCCATTTTCATTCACATATCTTGAGGTCAGAGATCAAGGGACCCCTTCGAAAATGGCTATGACAGTTTTTTCTCACCAAAATTTAGCGTAAGTTTTGAGTTTTGATTTATCCTCCTCCGCAACAAGCTAATACGACGTGGTTGGTACCAATGGATTCCTTAGGTTTTGTAGTTTCATATGATGCCAGTATCTTCACTCTAGCTTTAAAACTGACCTAAACAACCTAAAAATCGCAAGTTGCGTTAACGCGTTATTATCGCGTTAACTTTGACAGCCTTAGTGTAGACATATTGATCTAAACAAGTTCTTGAACAGTACCGCCTCTTATTCATTATTTAAAGCAAACACATAGATTTTAATCATTCTTCACATATACGGGACAGTATCACACAGCATATTTAAACACATGTCCCATATTTGGGTATTTAAATATTGTGGTATAGTATGGGATATTTCAATAGTGAATGTATTTTTTTTGTTTCAATTTATTCTGCTGCTGCTAATTTGCACACTCATTATTGTCCGTAACCTCCCTCTCTTCCTATATTTCTACCTTATATAATCTGCAGAATAATAACAGAGCAAAAGACTGTTTAATATTAAAGAGCGTTTAATATTTAATGCTATTTTCTGACTTTTGAAGAGTGAACTTTATGAGGCCGGCGCAATTCAGACGGCAGTCTTCAATGGCAGAGTTTTTGAGCTGCAACTGTTACCGCGCAACCTGCTGGGTGTCTCCGCGGGAAGCATCAAACAAGAGGAAAAGTGTAGTTTGAAAAATGCTTTCCTTGTGTTGAATGCTTGTTGTCATTGTGTTTTTATAGCATCCCCATCGGCGAGTGACCTTCTCCACCGCCAACCCCGTGCAGGACCTGCAGGACGCCTCTCAGCACAGCTACTATGACAGCGGCTTGGAGGAATCGGAGACTCCCAGCAGCAAGTCGTCGTCTGGCCCTCGCATCGGACCCCTGACCCTGCCCGAGGACCACTACGAGAGGACCACTCCAGATGGCAGCATTGGAGAGACCGAGCACCCTGAAAACGGTACGCTGACAATCCTCTCCGTTCTGTCTTGTTCCCTATGAATATGTAAAATGTAAATAGGCTCTTTTTTTGTGCGTGTGTGTGTGTGTGTGCGTGGTGTTGTTGGCGATGGAGGCATTTGCGGAAGATTTGTTGTTGTGCTCCCGTGGCCATTTTAGAGTGGAAACGCTGTGGCACCCGTGACGCTGACTTGCTGTGCTTGTCGATGACTGTGTGAAATGTTATTGGTTTTTAAGCAGATCTCATGTAGGAGGGTGTGTGTGTTTGTGTGGGATCAGGGCCGGAGTTAGCAGTGTCTCCATCCTCCTCATCAGCAGGTCCACTGTCAGACATCCTTAATGACCCTCTCTCACAAGTGTGCTAATTAAAAAGCCCAACTAATGGAGCATTTGCCCTCTAAATAAATCTGAACCATGACATCTGTGCAGACAACACCGTGTTTACTCGCCGCTTAGCTGGACCCGAGTTGCGCCGCAGCTTAGGTGTGCAGGAGCCGTAATTTCTAGGCACGGTAATCAATCCACGGGCTGAACAGTGATGGTCTCAGCATAGGTCCAAATTAATAGAAAAAAAAAAAGATAGCATAAGCTGCTATTCTGTGAACTGCGTATCATAATAATAATTTTGCCGCCTTAAACTGCCAAACATAATCCATTACCTGTCTTGTAACACACTATGATAAGTGATTCACACGGTGCATTTCCAGTCATTATAGTAGTTTGCATTGCACCGCTCTCTGGATTAGACACTTTTACACGGTGATAGCCTCGCCCTTCTCGTTTGTATTTCATTCGTTTGTTGTATTAATATATGTTTTTAAGAGCTTTCAGTGCATGTGGATTTTATTAACGGTACGCAATAAGGCTTTTTACTGCCCCGCGCGAAACAGGGCATGCATCAGCCGAGACTTGATAGAGCTGTTGATCAGCATTGACAGTCACTTTGTCACAGTGTCAGTGAAAAAAGACACAGACGTACCTTTTGTCAATGGAGCTGTACATCCTGAGTGCGGAGAGTTTTTTTTTTTTTTTTTAAGTGAGGAAAAGAAACTATTTCAATCCCAAGCACTCCCGGTTGCAAAACGTTGCAGGATCAAAGGCTAAAAATGTGTCACCGTCACGCCAAAACAGCAGATGACAAAGTTCTATTATTAGTCGAGTAGCTTGCGTTGTGATGCATCGCCTCTTTACCAGACAATTGTGTTGGGTCTCATTAGCTAGCTTATTCATCTGTATTGCAAATGTTTATTTATTTATGTCAATTAGTGACACCACTATTCAAGGATAGGAGGGGGTGGTGGGTGTGCAGGAGAGGATACGTACTGCCAATAGCACACTTCCCTCTGGCCTTATAGATGTCAGAGATTGTTTAAACTCTTACCATTCCACCCTCTTTTTTAGAGTGGTAGGGGCGGGGGACAGGGGATGTTCAGGGGTAGATGAATAGTCAACAGTAGATGCCGCATAGAAGTGGTGTACATCATCTGAAAGCTGGGAAACTGAAGATGAATTTAAGATGCAGCTCATCACTCTGTCTCAAGTTGTTCTAGTCATTAATAATTAAGTCATTTGGAGATTTCTGCAAGAATTACATTTTTCGGCGATAGAATAGCGAGAACTTCTGTTCTGGAAACTGCTCAGAAACCCCCTTATTGTCAATATAGCTAGGAAAGCCATCCATCCTCTGAATGCTCTAGGTCTCTAGTTTGTGGCTGTAAAGTTTCATGAGGCTGTAATTATCCTAGAGGTCACAACAGGTCATTTTATACAATGAGGTCAAGTTTCAAAAAATGGTCTCACTACAATGAAATCTTGAGGTGACAGGTCAAGGAACCCCTTTGAAAATGGTCATGCCAGTTTTTCCTCGCCAAAACTTAGCGTTACTTCGTAGCGTTATTTAGCGTTCTTCCCGACAAGCTAGCATGACATGGTTGGTACCAATGGATTCCTTAGGTTTTCATATAATACCAGTATCTTCACTCTAGCTTGAAAACCCGCAGCAACCTCTGAAAGACAGAATAGCGGCCGGGGGTTAACATCCAATTTAATAGATAGGTTTGGTCACCTATATACATGTATAGGCTGGCTGTTTACAGCCAAGAGTTTACTACTTCCATTTGCTCTTTGCACTCCTGTAATATATGCATTTTCTTTTTCTTTTTTTCTCCCATTGTTGTAGCCGATTATTGTGTTTCTCCCATCCGCAGAAATCAGGTTTTGTCAGACCGGGCGCTCTTTGTTGTCAGCAGCAGGAGAGCAAGATTGTGAGTGGAGATGGAGCAGTTAGAGAATGAAAAGATGGCACAAGATGGGGGGAGATGTTAGATTGTGACAGGGAGCGGGGACTAAGAGTGTCTGACAGGGAAGCAAAGCCCATAGGATGAGCACATAGGACAGGGGAGATGCGAAGATGAACCGCTAACCAAGGATAGACCTAATTAAAATGTGATTCCCACTTCAGGGAGATAACAAAGAGCCCACGTAAAATGAAGGATTAGACAGAAAAATCAAACGAGACAGAGGAATCCCTCCCCAGCTCCACCTGAATAGTGACGTGAAGTCTTTTTTTAAGCGTTTTGAGTGACAGCGTGACAGGTTGTACTGGTGCAGAGCTTTATTCATTGCGGTAGAGATGACTGACAGGCAAAAAATGGGGAGGTGAGCATGATGTGTCACTCCATTTAAGTTGGATAAAACGCAATATATGAACCCCAGACTGTCAGCCTTTGCATCACTGGGCTTCTGGAAATATCGACATGGATGTGTGTTTTGTTATACAAGTCGAACTTTGACAGTGGAGAATCTACATTGTGAGAGAGTGTCAACGGTCTACGGTGGAGAATGATGGAGTTCGTGAACTATTTTAGAGCCACTTTTGGGAAATTATGGTGTCAGTCAGACCTTAAAGAGATAGCTTTGGATGTTTTGAAGTGGGGTTGCATGAGGTACTTATCCATAGTCAGTGTATTACTTTAAGTAGATGACGGTACCAGCTTGGAGAAACAGACAGGAGTTACCGCACGGAAGCAAAGCAATGTACTGCTGTGGACGGGGACGGCAGCAAAACATATTTTAGCCACGTAAAAGAATCAGTTTAAGTGTGCATTTTATTTATAATATTTTTCACTGCTTTACCTTGCCATCAGACAGCCCTTTCCAACAAGGGAAATGAAGCCGTTATATATTTATCTATGCTAATTCCAAAGCAACCAGACTCCATTGAAAAAAAATGTAATTTTACCTCGCAGAACACAGGGGTTGTTGCTCTATCGCTGCCTCGATCAGTTAATTTGTTTGTGCTATTATGTGACTTTGGTGAATTCGAACTAATCAAAGTCACACAATAACACAAACATACTAACCGATCGGGGCAGCAGTAGACCAGCAACTCCTGTGTTCTGCGAGGTAAAATTACTGGGTTTTTTTCAATGGAGTGTGGTAAGTTTGGCGAGAACATAGATAACCAGACTTTATCTTCACCGTGAGAGGTAAACTGGTGAAAATATTCTGAATATAGCGTGCACTCAAACTGATATAGATTTTCTTAGGTGGGCCTTTCTTTTAGGGGGTTAAAATTAATAATAGATCCCACTTCTCAGCATTTTGTATTTACTTATTTTCTCTGTGGTTATATGTTATATATTGCATGTCTTAAGGCAAATATTTGTACAGATTTCTTGAGTTTTCATTTCTTATTTTCATTTTTATTTTTTTAACTTATATTTCTCTACAGACATCGTGTTATATATTGTGGCATTATGTACATAATTTACATGTTACATGCTCCTTTATTTCTATTTTCTTACATTTCTTTATGTTTATATCAGAGCAACTGTAATGCCCCAATTTCCCCCCGGGGATCAACAAAGTATTTCTGATTCTGAAACATGTTTTGCTGCCGGCCTCGTCCACAGCAGTACATTGCTTTGGTTCCGTGACGTAACTCCTGCCTGCTTCTCCAAGCTGAGGGTGTCCCACTACACTGACTATGGATAAGTACCTCATACAACCCCACTTCAAAACACCCAAACTATCCCTTTAAGTGTATTTCACAGGTATTAGCCTGAGCTTGGTCGGCATTCCAGTGTGACTGCATCCCAGTCCATCCAATGTCTTTATTCAACACATGCTCATATTAACGATATTAATGCCATAGATTGGTTATTAGCAAATAATAAATCGTTGTTGTTGATTTATATTAGTTGGTGATTTTGTGTTAAATATTCGATGTCTTTTGAAGATCCTTGCAGACTGAAGTAACATGACCTTGGCTTATTGGACTGGGAGTCAGAGAGGAAGGAGAGTGTGTGGTCTGGAACAGTCTCCGGTTCACTGAAGTAGACATCAACGTATTCCCTTATGGTCCTTGGCTTTGGAATTCAGAGTAGATTCAAACTACAGTAATAAAATTTCTGATATATGACATTTATGCTGCCTGATCTGCAGCAATTAATTTCTGGAGTTCCTTTTTTCGTATGCCTGAGCAGCTGCTCCCTCCTCCCATTCCGTCTTCTAATTCTTGTCTTCAGGCTGTATTAGAGTGCACTCCATTTCTGTTTCCCCCATGTGTATTTTCCCCTCTCATGTTCATGCGTGTAGCGTGCACATCGCTCGACTGTTGGTTAATCTCGTCAGGAATGTTTATCCATCGGCTGCGAGTGCGTGCACGTGTTTGTGCACCTGCATGCACGTATGTATTTGTTAGCATCTGAGGGTGTTGCGTCACAGCCCGGATCTCTAAATCACTTTGATTACAGTGCTATTTTACTTTAATAGACTCTCATCATAATCACTGAGCTCTTTAATTCTCTTTAAATTGATTGCTTCAGACAGCATGAAAACTGCTTATCTTGTACGTCTGGTTGCTGTCAAGATGCATGATTTGTGTCCTCCACAGTGAAATCAGGGGAAGACGAAGGACTGTCTGTCCCATCTGTCCATCCACCGTGTCTCAGACACTGATGATCAGATTTTGATTAGGGGTCAAATCAGAGTGATTTACCGTGTTTATAACTGATTGGTTCACAGGGAGAATGCATCATTTTGGGTGTTTGCTATTTACATATGCATTTCAAGTCCCGAGTATCAAAAACTTGCCCAAAAAGGACGGTCAATGACACATTAATGCACAAGGCAAAATCGTGCAATAAGAATGCCGTTGTAGTCTGAAATGACTGCAATGTAAATGCATCCGCGTAAATATGCTACCCTTAGAGCTAGTGACGTATAAATAAAAAATCAGAGAGACTGCTTATGGCAGGCGGGAGGGGAGGTGGATGGATCCAACAAACACATGACTTTAAACCAGGAGACACGTGGTTTGTAAGTTACGTGAGTGACATTTGTGATGTGTTGTTTAGGGACGTTTGTGATGTGTTTTCCATACTTATGCTACGTTGTTTCCGTACGTATTGTTTACGTGTTTATTTTAAAGTCAACCATGACGTTTTCCTAAACCTAACCAAGCGGCTTTGTTGCCTAAACCTAAGTGAGTGGTTTTGTTGCCCCCTGCCGATACTGCACCTTCATACACGTGTGTAATATTCACGTGACACTGACTAGGGCGGGGCAATATATCGATATTATATTGATATCGTGATATGAGACTAGATATCGTCTTTGGTTTTGGATATCGTAATATGGCATAAGTGTTGTCTTTTCCTGGTTTAAAAGGCTGCATTTAGTGCGTTACAATAAAATGATGTAATTTTCTGAACTTACCAGACTGTTCTAGCTGTTCTATTATTTGCCTTTACCCACTCAGTCATTATATCCAGATTACTGATGATTATTTATCAAAAATCTTCATTGTGTAAATATTTTGTGAAAGCACCAACCCTACAATGTCGTCACAATATCCGGGTTGCAAAAACTATGAATTGTATAAAACAACAGTTACACAAGATTACATTACATTGATTTAGCTGACGCTGATGACATCAGGCAACATTGTTTATCTTTAATTCTCGAGTTGACTTGATTTTGTTTCACATAGTTTCTCAAATAATTCCATCAATTATATTTCATAACAAAGAAAACTGATGACAGCTTCTTTTATTGTTTTTAATCTACAACCCATTCCATTGAGCATATTTTGAGCCCCAGACACACCTGGAGTCACATAACACATAACTGAACTTGTTTAACCTGCCGTTGCCCAAGAAGAACCCCGAGCATGAGTCACCCGGGACCCGTGATCGGCCTCTTCTCTCTTCTTGGGACACAAGTTTGACCAGCAATCCCGTCATGTCCATTCCAACCTGGACAATAATCACTCTTCCGGGGATCAGTGGTTGGGCATCTTGGCTGTGATATGAGGGCTAGCACCGTTAGGACACAGGTGGATTGAAGACTGGTACCAGCTCTCACACACACACACACACACACAAACTCAATTGACCACAGATGGAGGAATTTCGATGTGGCCGGTTGCCCAGCGTGAGGTCTCCCTGTGTCTTCCTCTGTTCGGACTCGCTGCCATATGGGCTATTGAGAAGGGTGAGATAAAATGGAATAAATGGCGTTTGCATCATAATGAGTTTCTTTAGTAATGCCGTCTGATTTTCCCGCTTTAGATCTCTCAGATGATGCATGTAGCGTTGTATATTTGTTCTTTTTGAACTCCTGTCAGGAATTTTCCTCTGCTTTCAATGCTTGCCATGTCAGTATCATAAAGGGCGCCACCAGTTTTAGCCGTTACTGCTTTGACGTCACAAGTTCCCTGTGAAGATACGGTCTGTGTACAAAGCATGAGAAGCATTTTGAACAAAGAAAGATGTGGAGGGAAGACGCTGCGCAGACAGAGAGGCAGATCGTCAGCCTGATGGGGCTTTGTTTGTCCTGGGAGTGCCAGCTTGGGCCCCTGCCCGGGTGCCAGTAGTGCTGATGCAGTGGTGTGGGTTTCCTCAGACAGATGTCATTGTGCCTTGTCAGAGTCGCTGCCTGTTAGTACTATTGAGTGGAGTAGACCATGCCAGCCCGTAACAGCACAGCGGCCTATAGACGGGTTTCTTGTATACAAACATTACTGGGTGCGTGCACATTCAGGGGGCCACCAGATACCATTATCATATGACGTATTAACACGAGATTTGTTTTTTATTGTCACCTGTTGTGAAATGGGTAATAGATTAGACATAAGTGTGATTTGACTTGGGGGACCAGGGTCTGTTTGGTCTGTTTTGGACACTCCGGTTGGAGTTCAAATTACGTGAGCCAAGTCAAGTCAATTTATTTGTATAGCCCAAAATCAGAAATTTGCCTCAGGGGGCTTTACAATCTCTACAGGATACGACACTCTCTGTCCTTTACAATGCGACCCTCTCATCGGATAAGGAAAAACTCCCCCCAAAAAAAACTTTTAACAGGGAAAAAAGAAAAAAATGGAAGAAACCTCAGGAAGAGCAACAGAGGAGGGATCCCCCTTCCAGGATGGACAGATGTGCAACAGATGTCGTGTGACAAGAGTAACAACATAATATGACAGAAATTAATACATATAATGTAAACATATGTGAGAAGGTGGATCCAGGAGGATGTCATGTCAAGCAGCTTCCTGGCGTCGCCAAACAGACAGAGCCAACGATGGCGTAGTCGCGACAACGGCGTAGTCGCTAAATATATATAAAGATGTTGTGTCGGTAAATCACACTGTTGTTTATCAGTTCATTTTTATCGATCTGTGGAGCATGACAGCTCGCCATGACCACCCGCTGCTTTGCTAGCGCTGTGTTACTAGAATGCTTTTGCCCACCAGGCCTGGATCCAAAATCTCCTTCTGTTTTTAGCAAAGGCATGCGATCCCCTCGGAATATTATTTCACATTTTCAATCCATCTTTTCTACGGCATGTCAACTCCTCGACGTGCCGTGCTTTCTTCCCCCTAGCTGCGCGCGCCTCTCTGTGATGACGTCGCATAGAAACCCGTCCACGCCAGCCACTGCTGGAGCTACCACCACCCGAGCAGGGACAGGTCACGAGACTGGCAGTTTTGTGGAAGCTTCTTTGGAAGAAAAAAGTCCTTCCAAGTGGTCCCCTGGGGCAAGTTGTCATGAGCAATACGCTTATAATCCCAAACTCATTCTAGCACACGCATTATGCTCGGCTCACATCAGCTGCTGCTGTTTGTCACCCCCTCCAATTGTTTGTAATTTTTTTCGGAGCAAATAGGTCACCGGAAGAGTTTAACTGGAGCAGAATTAAACACCTCCATGACACCATGGACAATGGTTAACTATAGCCCCTTTTTACAAATGACTTTATGGGAGAATGCAGCTGAATCCAAAATAGGACTGATGAAGTGTCAACACGTCACAGTTTTGAATGTGTCTACATTTCCCTTCGCCCAATTAGAATCCAAAAATGTGCTTTCGCTTGTGTGATCACCAACAATGAGACCTACTACGCACTCATCCCAAACTTTGGCCGCGCTCATTACAGTGTTTGTCAAATGAGTGCAGACAGGCCAGACCTTTGAACAGGGGCCATGTGAGAGAAAGGACACGGTATCACAGCTCAGACCATTAACTGTAGCAAAGTACGTAATTGGCTGAGTATCTTTTAGAGTGAACTGACATATTATTTTGTGGCAGCGATTGCAGCCACATGTGAAATCCAGAATTGAAGTCCCATTATTCCAATACATCTACCCACTTGCATTCAATTTCACACCACCTTCTTTTACACAAATAAGTGATTTCTCTGTAGTTTCATCATTGTGTCCAGCTGACAGGAGGATTTTGTGATAATAGCATGTTTGTGTCACAACCGGAGAGTTATTTGGACTGTAGTTCTTACAGTTTGAATATGTGCAATAATTGTTTTTTTTTGTGTTGTGGTGTATATACGGCTTTGTTGAATACTCGATTCTGATTGGTCGATTACGGCATTCTACGGTCTGTTATTTCTTTATAGCAGAATGCTGCTATGAATAACAGACAGCTATAGATGTAGGTACACAGCGAGAGGATTAAATTGATTTCTCTGTAGTTTCATCATTGTGTCCAGCTGACAGGAGGATTTTGTGATAATAGCATGTTTTTGTCATAACCGGAGAGTTATTTGGACTGTAGTTCTTACAGTTTGAATATGTGCAAAAAGTGTTTTTTCTTGTGTTGTGGTGTATATACGGCTTTGTTGAATACTCGATTCTGATTGGTCGATTACGGCATTCTACGGCCTGTTATTTCTTTATAGCAGAACGCTGTTATGAATAAAGACAGTTGCTATGGATGTAGGTACACAGCGAGAGGATTATTTTTTTTTAGCAAGTTGCATTAATGTGTTAAAGAAATTAGTGCCGTTAAAACGAATTTGCGTTAATGCATTATTATTGCGTTAACTTTGACATATACATATGTATATATATATATATATATATATACATATACAGTAGATATATGTATATATATATATATATGTTCTCGGAAATAGAGGCAAAATACTGAAAAACTGAGAAATAATTGTTTTAATAATAAAACATGTATATAAATGTTGTTTAAATAATAAAAAAGAAGAAAGCAAAAATCATAAGTGATTTAGTAGAATATTTCTGGAGCATTTTCTCAGGAAAGATTCCCGGTCCTCTTCCTTTTAATTGAGATCTACACAAGCTACTCTGCTCTTATCCACGTGTAGAATATATAACATGGATGAAAAAACCCAGATGAGTGTTTTGAATTATGCGCAGAAAGAAAAGCACACATGTATAAGCACACATTAGGGTCCATAAATAGTGCTTTTAACACCACGCTGCCGCTGAAAATGTCCGGTTTTAGCACTAAGCCTCTAAAATGAATGAGCGAGCCAGTATGCCTAAGCCAGTATCCCTAAGCTTTAGATGTGCTCATGTATTACTCTAACAAAAGTGGATGGCTCTCTGTACTTAGGCAAAAATTGGATAGCACGCTGCCTGCTCTCGCTACGCCAGTGACTCTGGGCAACAGCATGCTGAAGCAGCAGGTTTGGAGGTGGTAATGTGTGAGTGTAGAAGCGGGCTTGAAAGTACAAGTTTATAAAGACACATGGAGAAAAAATTTCTTAATTAGCCTGGTGTAGCTCGTGGCTATAAGAGAGGCTGCTTTTAGCTGAGTGTCCACTGGCAGGTCCATGGGACCCCGAGTTGAAACTTTAAGGATAATTATGGAGGCAGAAATAGAAAGTGGCGGTAGAGCTCTGTTGCTCTCGGTGGGGCTTACCCAGCCTCACCCCAGATGTGATTCGCCGAGCAGGTAGAGCGCTGTGCGTCGGGGAGGGGATGCTGGCTAGGGGCCAGATCCACTTCAACCTCAGTTGGTCGGGCAGCTCAAGCCGGCATCAGAGAAAGGCCCCGGGGGTCATCTCTCCATCACAGTGTGATGGGGACCGAGAGCCGCCGAACCTCCCTCTAACTAGTGTTCTGCCCTTCAATGATGGATGGCACTTGAGGGACTGGAATTGTACTGTATGGGTCTGACATGCATTTCCTTATTTCCAGTGAGTTACAGAGGAATGGAGCCGCTCTTCGCTTTAAGGCTTTCCTCACAGTCGGTCGAGGATATCTCTGAATTCACTGCAGCTCAAGGACCTTGCAAACTCAATAAGGACTACATCCAGTGAAACTAAAAATGTCCTCTCGGCACTAAATGGAAAGCAGCAGTACGTCTTTTTTTTTTTCTTTTTTTTAACACACACAAAATGGAAATATCCTCCCGGTGAAAGGATCAATTCTTAATTTGCGGTTTTGTGTTAACATGGTATATCATGCAGTCAATATTCTGCATGCCTTAGGCTTAATAGAAATTACTTGAATTTGTCTTGGTTAACCTCGTGGCTAAGCATGTCACAGGGCTATGCATTTAATGTGACATGACTGAACATTTTACTGCCCTATTACACAAAATCATCAGAATATTTTTTTTTATAGATTTTCTGGCTTTCAAAAAAGTCCCCTTAAAGCTCACTTTCTGGCACATGCAATCCGTTGTTCTCAAGCCAAAAGTAGAGTAAATTCTGACAGAATATTGCATGACGACGTAGCTTGTTTCCATCATTTCTGCTCTAATTAGAGAGCGTACTCGACTTCAGTGTAAAATTTTGACCGATTTTTGCTAGTTCCAAACTATGGAGTGGTAACAGAGACATGTAGATCTTCATATAATTCCTTACTCACCACCAAAGGTCCATTGTACTAATTTGTGTTCACTTTCCCTTTGGCCAACTCCCTCTCAGATGGTCACATTGCAAAGCAAGGTCCCAACACTTGTCACTCATCTTGATGAGCTGTCTACTTTGAAACAGTATCTAGCCTGGAGATGAGGCTACCCATCAAACGCGCAGCCACCACAGGCTCTGAAAAAAAACAGATGGCGAGTGCAGCCACTTTAATAAAAAAAGCGACAGCGATGTTTACTCTTGTTGTGCATTTGCTGTATGTCTTTCTTTTATTTTTTTGTCCTCCTCTTCCTGCTTTTCCGCTTTATTGTTGTTATTGTTGTGGCTCCCTTGCACTTGATAGCCCCAATTTAGCTCCCCACAAGCCACATTCACACGACACAAAGGCATAGTGGATGTGCCCAACATTATTGCAAAAATCTCATTGAAAAGTCTCCACATTTCAGCCAAACGCAGAGGTTTAGCCATCCACAACCAAGGTCACAGACACATCCAGACTGCCGAACTGTGTACATGACCCAATTTACCCATCGGTTCATTAAATTTTCAGTATATCACCTCATAACGTAGTGGATGTCCCGTCCATTTATGTTATTTTAATGCGATGAAACACTTATATTGCTGTTTTAATGCCGCTTTAATACACAAAACAGCACTAAAGTGCAGGTGTGGCGTTCATTCAATTAACCAAAATACTTTGCCTCCCAGATATGCCCAAGTGTTCCCGCCTCTCCCCCACATTTACTCCCATAACTGAGCACATATTAGGTCAACTGTGTTATTGCGCTAGATTATTTTTGTTAGAGGGGTTTCGACAACATTCAAAGGACACGAGCATTGACCCATCTTCCCCATGTCGATGCTTGTAAAAGTCAATCAGACACATGCAGCTGAATGCAATGGATCAGTAAGGAACACCAGGAGGGGGTTGGAATCACGCTGGCCTTAAAAGCCGATATGATGACCCCCCGCTGCCTCGTGTGTTTCGGGTATCCCTTTAAGTCCATAATTTAAAGACAGGAATTTGCAGTTTCCTTTTAATAAGGATATATTCAATCATATTCTTGATTCCGTGTGATTCCCGTCCCCCCTTGCCTTAATCAAAGCCTTGTCAGAATAAGCTATCGCCTGGCAGAGGGTGCAGACGGGCAGAGCAGCGTCGGGAGATTGCTGCTGCTGTTCTTTTCCTTTTGCCTCTCCGCTACACAAAAGGCAATCTTCATATTTCATCATGTTATAAATTTGAATTGTCCTGCCTCCAAACACGCAGCTGTGTTGTTCAGAGAATTGCGGGAACGGAGCTTTCCGTCCGACTGCGTTAGTATTTTGACTTTCCCAGAGAATTGTCAGTCATGCAGCAACTCCCCATCTACAGCGAACGGTCATGTAAAGCTTCGCCTCTGCAGGGATGTTATTTAGCCGCCGCATGGGCCGCTTACACGATTCTAAAGATCGGATTTTGTGAGATTACGTTGGTGTTTGTCCATACTTGTCATTAAAACGATGTGACTGTGATAATGATTAACAGAGATTTGAATAATACAGTTATCTCTTTATATAATGTGGGCTGATAAATGCGTTTTGGCTGGGATGCATCCAGGCTACATAGTGCTCTGATAGCAACCTGAGGCTGACCACTTGGTTTCTGGTTTGAGGATATGATGTACGATGGGATGATAAAAGTTGTCCTGGAACAACCGTGGCCATAGGCAAGGCTATGTAGCCCACAAGTCATGGAAAAAAAAATGTTGAGAATGTCACTACCGGGTAAAAAACTCTCTAAAAACTGTTTCCTTTCTACTTTCCATTAGCAGCTTACGTCCCTAGTTAACCACGTCTCACACTGCAGACTGACTTTGGAAATCAAAGGCAGAATTAGCAAAAGAGATAACATCTTGATCGAAAGGGGAGGGAAGACAACAAATGGATCATGGAAGACATCCGTTTTACATGTCAATAAGATCAATGAGTGAAAGATAGTGAGCATGAAAGGGGCGCATTGGAATTAACTTCAGGTGTCCTGCGAGGAAAATAATTCCCTCTTTGATAATTAGAGCTGTAGATCACACATAAGGAAGACTTTGATTTTTTTTTATTGATGAAAAGAAAATGAGTTGCACCTACGTTTTTTGGTGTGATTTGAACACAGAGACAGTAAAATCCAGTCAACATGTTGTGTATATATTTTTTTTACCTCTGTTGTCTCCTGGTTTTATACAAAAGAAAAAGCATTATCTACTAAAATCACGAAAGCTAATTTGTAATGGGTTAAATGGAGGCTCTTAGAGACAAGTTAGCATGTGGGCGGCAAACTAAGATAAAAGCACAACGGTAACATATTGCGATCCGAGTAGAAAAGCCCATTACAGTAAGTGTTTCTAGGAAAATTCAGTTCAAGGAAATAAAAACAGCTTAAATGCGACGGACATTTGAACAGCAAGACTGAATGTTTCTTTTGCTGCTGTTTGCGAAATGAAACATCTCCTATACCTGCTAGGATGTGGCCGTGGAGCGCTGCCACTGTGGTAGAAAGGGCCACAGAGTGCAAAAGAGGGAATTCAAGCTTCAAAGGCAGGGACCAAGAAAGAGACATTCAGACACGAAGAAAGAAAGAACGTTTGGGTTGTGAGACAGGAATAGACAAGTGACTCTTCAAGTAAATGTCACACGGCAATCAGGGACGGGTCGTGCAATAAAACGGTCTGTCTAATTATCATGACAATAGTTTTCATTAAATCAGTCATAAAACTTCACAAAAATGTATTTTTGGTGATTTTTTTCCTCAGCTCCTTCTTCACTTCCGACCTCAGAGCTGTCACCAATTATTAAGCCAAATAAAGTCTTGCATGTTTTATTAGCTGATCTGCACCGGAAACCAGACTCCTGCTTCCACCCACAGCAGAACCGAGGGAAGGAGAGTTCAATGAAGTTGTTCGGCTCGAAATATATATTCTTAACATTTTCTAACCAAGTTTGCTTAAGCTTCCTTGACCTGTGCTGAATTTGTAATGGAGTTACACTTTTATGGCACAAAAAAAGTAAAAAAAAAAGCCTATTGAGCGTCCAGTCACAACCCCACGCCACAGGGATTTAGTCTACATGTCTTTGAGCTTTTCTAATTAAATTGCTCGGAAAAGTGAATGGGAAATGTGAGGTTTCTTATTTCAGGAGTGAGAGAAAAAGAGGGAGACGGAGGAGCAGAGTGGGCCTAGATGTAATTATGCAAGCAGGTTATCGCACATGATAAGATTATAAAATTTGGTAACCCTTTACAAAATCTATTTCCCAATAATGACAGCTAAAATGTCTATGCAGTGACGTTCTTCATTATTCAATCTTACATGTTGTTATAGTGTAAAAGTGATGATTACATTTTCGTACCGAACGATTAACCTTGACCGTGCATGTTATGTTCAAGTGTATTTACATCATACTGAACATGTATTAAGAAGTGGGGTCTGTATTTTAATGCTAATCAGCATCCCTGTGTTTAGTATTACTCCCTACATCGACTGTGGCGCAGCCCGCAATAAAGATTTAAATGAGCGGCATTAATAAAATACCTGTATTGGCCTAAAGAACAAATGCAGATTTCTAAATTTAGGCACTGATGTCTCACTAATGCCTTTCAAACTCGACATGCACATTCTCCTCTCCCCGAAGCCCTCTCTGCATGAATATGAGATTGAATACAGCATATGGAGTACTGCTGTTTATTATCCGAGCTGACTGCACCGATAAAAGATTCAAGCAGAAACGATGTAGGCACCTCTTAAGTTAACTTGAGTAACGGTAGGTCTGTGGTTAAGACGTACTGTGCTGTAGGTTTTGTGATGTCTTAATGCAAATGGATGGGTGGATTATCTGGAGACCTACTTTCTATGTATTTGTTGCCTTGCAGCTCCACTTACTGTCTGCAGAAACAAAACTGGTATTGTTTGGATTATACTTTCTATGACGCCCATGTCTATAATGCATTCTAAACATACTTATAATGCGTTGTGATCTGCTTACAGCACTGTAAAATTATAGTTATAAGCACTCATAAATATGCATAATACTTTATAACATTGATCATAACACATTATAAATGATTTTATAATGACTTATAAGGTCAAGTATCATAATACTTAATAATTGCTGGTAAATCACTGACAATTATTAAGATCAAAACCGCATAGTTGCAATGCATTATAATCTCTTTAAAAATGCATTATACTATATCACTGTTATAATGTGATTATAAGTTACTGTAGTAAGTTACTAAGTAACTGGTCATTGTATTTGTTATTCTTGTATAATGCTATTTTTTTCACTGTAATTAACGCAAATAATGACCACTTAGAGTAACTTATAATCACATTTTAATGCATTATAACAGTGATCATAATACATTACAAAAAGAGTATAATGTATTACAACTATGAGATTTATAATACACTATGATCCTTTCAAAAACAAAATGTCAGTGAGTGACCTGCAATTATAAAGTATTATGATACTTGACTTTATAAAGGCCTTTACACACCGGGGGCGTGACGAATAAACGACACGGAAATGCAAAATACTCGCCTGTGAATTTTATATGTCATGGGCTTTTATTGTGAAAGGTATGAACGGAAGGAGTGGATCTGGTCTGGGCTGCCTTTGTCGAGGTTGAAAGGAGTAATAAAGTTTGCCGTCTTGGTTCGTCCTCCGTGTTGTTGTTTCATAAATATAGGTGCAACTCAACCCGTTCTGCACAACATTTATTCGCGGTGAAAAAGCTCAGAAAATCGACCTCGTTCCAGAAAAAAAATTTGCATCGTGTTCTGTGTGAAAGTATTCATGTCAAAAATAACAGTTTGAAAAAATATATTGACGTGCAAATTAATCGCATACTTAAGTCATTATAAAATGCTTTATAATGTGTTATGATCATTGTTATAAAGCTTTATGAATATGCGTGAGTGCTTATAAGTATAATTATACAGTGCTATAAGCAGATTATAATACATTATAAGTAGGTTTATGATGCATTATAGACACGGGCGTCATAGAAAGTGTTAACGTTTGAGCTAAGTCAATGAGAGAATAGTCATGAAACTGGGAACTGGACTTATAGGATAATCATAAACCTGAATCTCTTCGTGATAAATAATTTGTTTGCTTGTTGTTGTTTTTTTTTTTGCATTGGCAGCTGCTGCAGATCAATATTGTGTTGTCAAGGTTCAGAATGCAATTTCCAGTCAGTAATTGGCCAGCAAGCCAAACATATTGTTGTGGGCAGAAGCATGAAGCTGTTCCCCACACAAGCATTTTCACAAAACACCTCCGTGCACCAACAGAGAAACGATTATATTACTTACAACTCCAACTACATCATCATTTAGAGCCGTTTCCTCCCTGTCCTCTAACCAATGTTTTGTATCTATTTCATCTGGAGATGCCTTGTGCGTGTCACAGTTTGACAAAGCCTTAGCATTGGTTGACATATCACACCGCATATCAACTTCTCAATTGGAGGAGCCGATGCATGGCGTGATCTGTCAGCAGGTGCTAAGGCTTTGTCAAATGCGGTGATACAAAAGGCAGTCTTGAAATATAGGAACTGTAAGACAAAATGGTGGATGGTGAGAGAACTGACAGGAGGTGTACCGTCACCCACTGAACCATCTACAGCGGCTTCTCCCGACGTGCCTCTGGCCGACACGTCCACGCATCAGCCTTTGTCAGCAAGAGGCTCGCCTGCTGAGGCAATTGGCCGAGAATTCAGACCTCGCCGAAATCTGTGAAGGAGAAAAATGTGCCTTAAACTTTCAACACCAATTATTATCCTGGCATCACCTTCTGTGGACTCAAAAACAGATTAATAGACCAAAACATGTAACCATTAATACTAGAAGCCGTTTCTCACCAGTGCGAAGCAAATTTTCCGCACGACAACTACGCACACCGGTTCTGGTGCGAATTATCCCTGTTGCCGTGTTCCATTTTCGTCAACGAAGCCAAATGAGTTTCCTCCTAAATAGAGCTTGTGTTCACTCCAAACAACAAAAACTTATCCAGAGAGACAGTTAACTATACAATACATAAATTAATCGGACCCCAAATTGACACATTTTTGTAGACCAACCAGGAAGTTAACATCGCCCTGGGTTCCCTCGAAAAAAGCCAATGAGATTTTTCCATTGGGTTTTGGATAATTGCAGAAAATAATCTCTGTGGCAAACAAACGTTTATGATACTTGCACGTTTTGTTCCTTGAGATAATCTCCACAAATGAACACCACTTTTATGATTTTTTATGAAGTGTAAATTCAATCACCAGAAGTAAAAAGCTAACGTTAGGCTATGAACAAACTACACCACGGTCGCATGAGCGCGAGTACACACAATGAGGCAGCAAAGTCGGACAAGTCGGCGTGATGACGTTTAGTAGTCTCATAGCCACTTGTCAACAACCGCCTTTTTCAAGACACATAACGGCTTAAAAATTCACGAGTGGTGTATTTATTGATGTATTTTATGTTGTAGAACAAAACGTTAAAATCTTTTCAGCTAGTGTTAACCACAGACCTTATTTCAGGCATCTAACTAAAAACCCATTCAAAAAACCCATTAACTTCCAGACGAGGGAACCGGAAGGGCTAAAATGCTAACTCATTTCTGGGTTTTTTAGGACTCATTCCTGTAGCACTGTTGAGAAGGGGACGGCCCATTGTTATTCCGAAACACCAATAGTCTGAAAAATGTCCCATTGGAACAAAAACAGCCCACCTGTCTGAAAAGTCTGTTACACCAAAAACAAACGGCTATTGTTCCGAGGCCAATTGCGCCGAAAATACACACTCTCCATGCAACAAACACGGCTAATTATTGTGCAGAATGACGGCGATCGGTTGGACCAAAGGATTTCATTGGTCGAAGATATACTTCCGCAGGCCACAGCTGGCGTTTTCCACGTGTTTTTAGATGCGGAATGTGTACGGACCCCCTAAAGTGATGCATTCACATGTTTTTCTAATAGTTAAAAAAAAGTAAACTTTTTCCAACAATGCCGTCTACGAAAGCAGTCGGTGCTGTGTATGTGAGCTGCTGTACACAGAGCATGCTGGAGAATAAATGTGCAACAATCATCTGCAGAATAACACCACAGCATTGTCACTAAATGGTTAACTGCAGCCCTATCTCACATGTCACTTTCTGTATAGGTGAGGTGACAAATCCTTCAAGCCTACACATTCTAATTTTGCTCGTGAGATGTGAAAGTGCATGTCTGAGGTTACAAGCTCTGCCATTGTTCTTTTGTATTCCATTACAATGAGCGGGGGAAAATGTGCACGTCAACACTATGTTTTGCGTGCTCGTAGCAAGTTTCCCTCGGTTAAAAATGCTCCCCTCTGGAGGAAAAAAAAAAAAAAAGAGACTTGTTTTTTGGTGGCTTCTGCTTACTGTGAGAAAGTGTTCTGAACACTTGAATAACAAGACTTGACATGTCATAGCTAAAGAAATACAACACAAAAACCCTGGTTTCTTGTTGTTTTTCCTCACGGAGGATGACAACCACAGAATGCATCACACCCGGTTATTGCACTGATAGCCAGCAACGGACGCTAATGTCTGCTCAGATGAGGGATATTTCTTCTTTTTCCCCTTTTTGTTTCTCCCTGAACTTTTTAGTCATCTACCACGTAAACTGTTTTGCAGGGACCGCAAATACACCATTAATATCACTCACGCGCTCCCGAACGATAGTAGCTGTTTTCTCCCCCCCCCCCACCCGCCCGTTATCCCTCTATGAGCTGTGGGTCTCTCATATTTGTTCGCCATCGATCATAGCGGTGCGGCGCGCACGCTGGAAAGCAGCCGATGGGGAGAGGCAGCATTTGCAATCAAACAGAGAGGAGCAGTGTGAAATCTCAGGAAGAGGCAGCTTCCCCCATGCCCGTGGGCAGGGGATCAGACGATGAGGAAGCCTGCCTCAGACACTCAACACCTCCCACTGGCACCCTGATGCAAGCAGCATGCAAACCCACCCCTCACATGTATCTGTCAGCCGGGGGAGGGGGGGGGGGGGGGGGGGGTTAAGCTCTGTGTGTACCCCCACTCTGTGGAGTGCAAGTTATGCTACTGCAGTGGAGGTGCTTTTAGAAGTAAGGTTCACTGGGAGTCGTTGATGTGGTATTGAAGGTGTTAGAAGGTGGAAATTACTGTTTTTTTTACCCTTTTTCATGATATTGCTTTAAGCTAGCAGACGGGGCTGACCCTATATATAAAAGAGGAAGCTACAGGTGCAATCTTTCTCCAAGTCTAGAGGAAAAAGAATTCGACTGTGCAGAGACTCAGAAATGTCATTGAGTCACCGCTCTTCAAAAAAACCAAATCACAAGCTCTCTAAATCCAGTCAGCCTGTTCCAGCCAGTGGCGTAATAGCGCTGTGGTTCGCCCATCTGTCCTCCATTGTCCACCATGGCTCTCCCCATCCATGACATACAAGACTATAAACTCCAAAGGGTTTGTTCCAGACTGCGAGCAGATTTATTTCAGGTGCAGGTACAGTACGGGGAGAAAACAGGCTCGAGTGGGCAGGAAAATACCCAATTTTCCCACCGCGCCTTTTGGCTGCACCTTTCACCCCCAATGTTGACTCATCTCGCTTCGTCGCGTACCGCCGAATATTCAAAACAATGGTCGAGCGTGGGAGTGTGTTTTGATGTGCAGAGCAGACGGTATTCTGCCACACTGTAAGTGGGCACTGCAGCCACAGATGGCTAATAGTCGCAGCAAAAGGCAGACACAAAAAGTGTAATTATCAGTATTGATTTTTTTTTCTTTTTTATATTGTAGAGATAGAGTTGAGTGGGACAGAAAGGTCAGAGCAAGCAACTTTAAAAACCTTCACAAATAATAAGCTCTAAGCAATTCATCATTATTACTTGTTGAAATGTTTTTGTGATCTGACGTGTGTGCAGTGCTCGAAGTGGGCCGGTACTCACCGGTATGCCATACCGTACACTTCTACATTTTAGTCCTTGGCATACCGTGACTTTTTCTTGCGTACCGGCACTTCTCACAAGCTGCCAGGACTCTTTTTCTGCCCTCTCCATATCAGGTTCTTCAGGCGATTCATACGGTACAGTGACAGAATTTTTTTGCACCGCGCCTCATAGGCCTTATGAACATAAAAACAATGTGGAGAGCATCTGGACGAGCTGACACGGCACGTGTTATCGATACAATGTTCACGTCCTTTTCGATACCCGACTATAGCCTACAAATAAACACAGGAAAAGCACTTCAACTATTAACACTATGGGTAAATACACAAACGCACCACCTTAACGCCAGTTGGAATATTATTGGAGTATTATAGGCCTACTAAAGAAGATGCATAGCCCAAATATAAAAATTTTACAATAAAACCACAGCTGATTATGACTGACACAGTAGAGCATGCTTATAGACATAAGAAATAGGAATAAGTCACAAGAGATTGCTGATACCGGCCGACACACACGCCAACATGTGAATCAGAGAGTACTGGCACTTATTTTATTTTTTCCACTTCAAGCACTGCGTGTTTGACTGGAAATTACATGCGCTATAGAACGCTGATGAGAGCATGCAGCAACAATCACTCCAACACGACAGGTTGCGGTTGAATATAGACCTCGCGTTTGATAAATTATCTTTTAAAGAACACACAATATGTCAGAGCTACTTTTATAAATAAAACCGTATAACATATTGATGAAAACGCTAACAGACAAGGTAATGGCCTACTAAAATAGCCGGCATTAGAGCACCTATGTTCTCCGCCGATGACGTGCGATATGCGGCTTTGGCACCGTCGGAAGAAAATGGCAGACTTTTGGCGAGCTAGACGGCGCGTTGAGCTGTCACCGCTGATTTTCTGGCCCCTCGGTGATGACGAGCGCGGCTCAGGATTGGGCTTTAATTCCTGTCACTGGTGCATGGCATCATTTTACATTACGTGCTTTCTTTTCGCTGGCATTTCATTACATTAAGTCCAAATGATATTTAATGAAAAACACGGTCGACCTAAAGTCAATTACCAGTCAGTGAGGATGTGGCAATTAACCTTTATGTCTTTTATCCCTTGACTGAATTAGTTAAAAGAGAAATTACACATTAAATAGGCAAATGTGGGACACTGCTGGCTAACTGTAAGCCCTTTCACATGCACACATATACTGGATCGTTCATAAAGAAAGAATGCCCAATTATGGCATGTAAAGTGTTTTAGAAAACCTGTGTAAATGCACCTCTCCCCCCCACGCCCCCGCACACTTGATTTTTAGTCTTGGAGCCACGCAGACTTTTACACAAGGGGCGCTTGGTGTGGCATAAACCTCCTGGAAGCTGTGGAGAGGTTTTAATCAAGTGTGAAATCCTTTTGGAGTAGATGCCTACACGACTATGCTTGTGCTAAGAAGCGTACTCCTCAACCCCTCTCCCCCCCCCCCCCCCCCGAACTCTCTCCTCCTATGAACATCTTTTGTATCAAGAGTCCATTCCGCCGCAGCGATGCATACAGACAACGCTCTTAGCGGAGCCCAGAAAATGAAACTCCAATCATCATGCATGAGGCGGCGCGCGTAACACGGGCACACTCTTCGCCTTGTCTCAGAGCACCAAAATTTGTTTTTTTCTTCTTTCCTAATCGGGCATAAAAGTGTCGTTCATTCGTTTGAAAAGAATCACTGACATTGGCCTTGTAAACAGAGAGAGGAATTTGCCACTTAAGCATAATGATATAATTAAGCATGAATAAGGCAGAGCGCTGCTCAATTGTAAAGTAAATGTATTAAATAGCCCTAAACATCTCGCAATTTAGGATTATTGGAACAATGAGATTAACGGCAACAATGGATGGAGCTATGCATTCTTTAATAAACAATGGGACAATTGTATATGGATTACCCATGAGGAATGAATGTTGGAGACATAAATAAGGAAAATGAGAACAGCACAGCTTCCACTATTTTTTATTTAAGCAGCATTGGAGCAAATATGATTTAAAGAAAGAATTTTTATGAAACAGTCACTATATCCTGACAGTAGTGCATGAGACAGGTAATCTGAAAAAAAAAATCATGTGCCTCTGTGTCCTCCGGTGCTCCTAATGGCATCTGCAAGATTTCACAGACCGGAGGAAAACAACCAATCAGAGCCGAGCTGGAGCCTTGCCGTCTCCGAGCAGCTGTCAATCACTCGCAAACTCTGATCAAACGGTCAAACTAGGCAGCGCTGATCAAATATCAGTCCATGTCTTTGGACTGTGGGAGGAAACCAGAGAACCTGGAGTAAACCCACGCTAACACGGGGAGAACATGCGAACTCCCCAAGCCGGGTTTGAACCTATATATAACTCCAATATGATATAAATGGATTAGCCTACATGGAATTTTTTTTTTTTTTTTTCATTGTCAACAGTCATTATTCCCAAGCCTTGACTGATGCAAAATACATTAGCCTATATCACAGAGCACATGGTTGAGATCATCTGTATTATATCTGTCTGTTTTACACTGAACAGGTGGTTTTGTGTGCACATGAAGCCCGGATGAAGCCTCGTGAAATTTAACCCTTTTGCAAACCAATTTACTGGAGAGCTTCAGTGCTTCATGAAGCTTCACCATCACTACTGTTTAGCTGTAAATGAGAAAGTTTGTGACCCGGCCGCCATGTTGAGATCAGTTGAGGAAATACCAAGCACCGCCCATCAGCCGGAGCAAACTTTCTCATTTCACAGCTAAACAGTACACTACAAGATGATTCTGAAAACATTTGAAGCGAGAAATAGGCATTTCAGCAACAGAATATTGATTCATATTTGATCAGCGCTGCCGAGTTTGACCGTTTGATCGGAGTTCGCGAGTGATTGACAGCTGCCTCCGTTGAATGAACAGCCAATAGGAACGCTCTCTCTCTGAAATGACCTGTGATTGGCCAAAGTGTCCCGTCACGGGCTAGATTTTTTAAAGCCTGAAAACAGAGCTATGAGGAGCTGCAGAAGTCTATTTTTCTCTCAGAGCACTTGAATTATAATATCCTGAAAGGTTATCATGGATTTTTTGCCCAATGATGCCGAAAACATTCTGCCTAATGCAGCTTTAAGCAGTTTAAAATCGGAAATCACACACAAGCTGTCTCACTCTGCCTTTTGATTGATTGATTGAAGTCTCGGTGGTCCAGATGCAGGTTTTTTTTCCAGCCTCAAAGCGCTGACATTTTGTGGGATGATTATCTATAGCCACTAGTCATGAGCGCAATACTGATGCTACGTCTCATAGGCTTACTGTCACGGTGGCATTTGCTCTATTAGTTGTGAACTCTCACCGCCGCCTCTGTAATACGTCATCCGTCGCGGGTTGCATCATCCCCACGCAGCAACATCTTTTCTGCTCGTCGTGCGTGTGCGTCTTTACGAATACATTTACTCTCTTTCACACACGCCGTCCCGTAGCCACAAAAAAAAAAAGAAGTGATGGACGTGTTCTTTCATGGCGCGGACAGCGTCGAGGCGTTACAGTAATGCATTCATCACGGCAATCAAAAGTTTACATGAAGGGGGGGTGACACGGCAGACTCACAGATCTTCTGCTCTCCTCTTCGCAGACATTGATTTGGCTGTCCTAGTCGGAGTTTGAGGGGATAACAAAGATAAATTGAGTGGTATTTCCATTAAATCCGGGGCTGTGTGTTTAGCTTGTCAACAGGTGGGCTGCTTAACAAGTCTATTAGCCGCCAGCTGCACATTTCTGGTAAACAAATAACGTGGGTTCTTCTTCTTCTTCTTCTGTGCAGTTTTACTTTCAGTCCTACTCTTCTCGAGCGATCGCGCCGAGCCAAAACTTATTTCGGAGCTTTCGCAGCTTGTACATTTAAATGAGGTCACTGGGTCATGGGCCCATTTATTTAATTAGGAGCAGTTGAATAAAAAATGGATGATAATCAAGGGCAGGGAACTCATTTCAGCGCTGTCAATCAATAACTCATTCAACAATGGTTTCGCCCAAAGGGACCCAGCCATTCCCTTCGTAACCAAACACTGTCGGTCTAGTATTTTCTGTCCATCCTTGCTGTCTTTTTTTTCATATTTGGAGCACCGTTTACAGCACACAAATCACATGTAATAGAAATCAATACTGTATTGAGCATGTTAACAATACAGTGATGTATTACAAGCATGCCAGACAAAACTGCTGTTGGATACTTCTAAATGGCATAGACACAGCACGCCATCTCCTGAATGTATCACATCAGCTAGTGGACTACACACACACACACACAGTGGTGCTCATTACACAGCGCATAGCAACAGCTACATAGCAACTGCTGCCGACTGCTTAGCAACAGCTGCAAAGACATCAAGGAGGGGGGCGGCGGCAGTGGGTTTCATGGGGTGTTTCAGATGACACCATTTCTGTTCACAAATGCCTTTTTACAACTTTTTTCTTTTTTTTTTTTGATGAATGTTGAGATGTTTATCGACATGAAGCTCTTCTTCTCTGACGGTGCTGTTTTTCCTCTTTCTCCTTCCCACAGACATCCGCTCCCTCCCTGACGTGGCGATGACCGGAAACTGTACGACCGAGTGCAGCGAATTGGGCCACTCGGACGCCTGCTGGATGCCCGGGCATCCCTCCCCCGTACGCAAGACCAGGAACCCCCCGAAACTCTCCACCTTCGTGCCTTACCAGGAGAGAGGGAGCCTGGGTCGCCTGGCCAACGGGAGCGCCAGGCTGGGCGGCGAGGAGCACCGGCCGCGCCTCCCGCCCTCCCGCAGTGCCTATTCCAACAGCGGTCACGACGGCGGTCAGGACTGCCCCTTAGAGGAGATGCCCCTGAGCGTGGCCTCGGAGTTCCCGCCCACCTCCCCCGCCGCCCACACTCCAAAAAGAGAAATTTACCTGTGAGGAAGATCCGATTGGTGCACAAACGCAAAGGAAAAGGTACACCCGCTCCAGAAGGGGAAACAGGCTAAAGCCAATGCCCGTCTCGTAGGTAACAAATAGGCTGTGACTCATCCAATCACTGGCACGAACACTTGTGTTTTGTCATTTTCCTCCTTAAATTATTAATTTATTAGCATATTTATTACCAATTCCACAAAGTTAATTGATGCACTCACTCATTTATTTATACAAAATCCTGAAGGATTCTAACAGATCAAAAAAGGAAGCGCAGACGGTAATTGCTACTTTAGTAGTGACTAATTATTGTTGTAGTTAGCCAAGTCCCATTCTGTGAAGTGATCTCTTGAATTTGAAAGTTGTGATCAGTGCTCTTGTGCCATTATTAGATATAATTTCATAGACAGCCAGTCAGGCCCTATCGGAAAAGGCTTAACACTTTCAATCAAAAATCTTAATGTACAGTGCTGTAAATACATTTGAATGGTGTGTTCTACATATATTTTTGTCTGGCGTTTAAGCTAAAAAAAAAAGAAAGAAAACTTTGCCTCAGAATTTTTGCATATTTAAAGCTTTTCTTTGCTGCTGCTGTTTAAAACTTGATTGAAAACCATCATCCAGAAGTGGAGCTCGATATCGTGGTCGCTCCACACACACAAACACACACACAAACACACACACACACCTTTGACCCCTAATCATAGTAGAATGGCCTTTACCTCCGCTCCCTGTAGAGCTCTGCCACTGGTGGAGAAAGCTGTGTGGCAACATTTAAACTGACATTATGTTCCACTGACTCGCAGCACTGTGACCTCTCATGAAACCGGTCGGCTCGGCCACAGTACCCCGGAGTCACGATGGCCAAAACGCGGAGTGTGCTCACCAGACGCGTTCTGATTGGCTTTTCCTATAAAAAAAAAAACCCTGGGACACACTCTGTTGATGAAATCCTACCAGTGCATCAGTTTAAAAAGCTCTTCTCTGCCGTGACAATCAGACGGGCTCTCGCAACCCTTTCCCCCTAAAGCTCGCAGTCCTTTCCCTCGACGATCCATAAGAACTCGCATAGATCTAATTGAATGCATAAAGAGGTATTTACATGAAAGGGCACTTGAGAGTGGAGAACCACTGCAAAGATAGAGCACTTAAGTAAGTTAACATCACGCCGATGTACTACACCAGTGCTCCATGTTGAGAGTTTTTCAAAGTAGCAGTTCTCGCTAGATACGTATACTTCTTCAGAGGGGAATTCAATAAACGGTTTGAACCTTGAAGCAAAGAGTATAGAAGCAGAGAGAAGAAACGTTGGTGCCTTTTCGACAACGGCTGCTAGATGGTCGCCATTATGAACTGAAAAGGCCAATGAGTCAGTGGCCATGGACGTATAAAAAAAGTATAATTTTTTTTTTTAGGTAAATCAACTTCCCAGTACGAACACTTAAATAGCCCTCATTTAAATCATTATGTCCTAAAAGTTGTAAAATTAACTAATAGCCGAATCGAGAGTTATTTTCCTCGGAATAGTAAACGTGCATCAGACCAACGGGACTGCATCGCCCTGCACGCTCATATGACATATCTGGTTCTGTTCGGCTTCCTGCTAGCTATATGCGGCTGTAATAATGGATATATTGGCTGTAATTCATCCCAAGTATTATCCCATAATTAGGGCTGTCAAAGTTAACGCGATAATAACGCGTTGATGCGAATTTGTTTTAACACCACTAAATTCTTTAACACATTAATGCAACTTGTGATTTTTAGGTTGTAGCGGGCTCAGTTTTAAAGCTAGAGTGTTGTTAATTGATTTACAATAAATACAGTATATACATACATTTACATAAAGTAAGCATGTTTTTCAACTCCCATGTTGATAAGAGTATTAAATACTTGACAAATCTCCCTCTAAGGTACATTTTGAACAGACAAAAAAATGTGCGATTAATTTGCGATTCATTGCGATTTAATGTTTTAATCGATTGACAGCCCTAATTATAATACACCCATAGGCTGTATGCTGTAAGCCTGTACCGTGGTGGATGTATTAACGTCTCTGTTCCCAAGCAACCGGCTATCGGCCAGTAGCTAGTAGCACCAGTAGCATGACATAAACAGAATTTAATGTAGTTGTAGGCTATTTACTAACACACAGGGCAAAACCTCTGATACATCCACGGTCTTTGGTCTATTGGACATCGATTTTGGAGGTCCATGATATGAAAAAGTTTGAGATTGCTCTCAAAATCTGTGTGCTGGATTTTTCTAACTTCCGTTTATGTCCATCGCTCACTTAATGCTCCTCTGGGAAGCGTCCGGGCAAAAAAATTGAATAAAAAAATAAGAATTTAAATATTTACAATATTTTTATCGGTCAACACAGGCCATTTCGATAGAGACATTAAAATGATGACGATACAATAGAAATAATTTAGTTTTACGTTTGTACGCCACTTTGCAGGCGTACGTTTTACTGGCGTCCGGTAGTCGTTTTCAGTCCAAAATGGCGGAAGCGTAGCTCTGCTGCTGGGTGCTGACGTTGCGATGGCTTTCACTTCTTAGCGATATACCTTCTTTGCTTGAAGTCCAATGAATAGATGGGTTTGAAGACATCTTGGGGAGTTATCATCAATAACGAGGGAATTTCAAATATATGATCAGTGATTAATATCAAAATGTTGTTGAGCTTAAACATAGGTTTAGATAGTAGGCTCGATTTACTGCAACCCTTGTTAATTATTCTCCCTCTATTGAGGACAACATGCTTAATAAGTTATAAGTCACTTTTCCCTCCTCTGGCTATTGAACAGAGAGTAAAAAAAAAATAGGGCATGCCCGTGGGCTTCATTTATCTTTACGAAGATTTTCCAAGTGAATCTGAAGGATATGTCTGAAGGACACTGCGTATTAGTCAGTAATTGGATGTTAATGATGACAACACTAGCCTGCCTCACAACGTCGTGGAGCTGGCCGTCCGTCTTTGATTTAAACATTGATTTGATTAGATTTGTAGATACCTCTCACCCCCGCAGAGTATTTCCATAGTGAGATTGTGCGTCTGAGTAAGAGTGGAAGAGCCTTGAATGGACATTTCCTAATTAGGGTGAGTAATGAGTCTGGAGCCGGGGCATGTGTGAGCACACCCCCAGGACAAGGCACCCACCAGATAATGCAAATCCACCCGCAGAGCTACAATCAGTTAAAAGGGGTATTTTTATCAGCGCTTACCTCACCGCAGCCACCATTGGAAAGCGGAATAATTAAACTGAAAACATATGGAAATTACTGGACATGGCCCCGTGATTAAATAAGGTGGGCGATTATCCTGCCTTGAGGGGGAGAAAGCACATTATGCCGTTTTCAAAGCCATTTAGCGACTGAAATAAAAATTCAAACAACAGCCACGATACACTGTGATTAAACCCCCACGGCTCTCCCGAGCACCCCTCTCGGAGCCGCGGATAGCAGCCGCTGCACCGGCTCAAAGCAGCGGGGGAAGATCGCTGACCTGGAATTAATGATAAGTGAGAAAGATAGCGATGTCACATAGCCTCAACTTTATCTATTGAAAGGCTCGATTCAGATTCACGACTGCTTTGCATCCGGATTTATCTCTGAGGTTAGATCTTGATTCCAGCCTTTGGCGAATCTGGTATCAGGCTCTTTGATCACTGAAATAAACGGGGCACCTCTTAGCAGATAATTCGTAATCATCGGTTGTTGCTCTGAAGGGAATGACAGGAGTTTGATTTAAGTCCTCTGTGAAATAAAAAAAAAAAAAAAAAAAACAAGCCTGGGCCTATTTCCCCCCTTCTCTCTTAATGAGTTGGACTCTTTTCACTCCAGCCGATAATGACCTCCTGCTATTCACCCCTCCACCCCCCCAGAACAATTTATCACCAGGTTTGACCTTTCTTTTGAACTCATGCTGAATGAACTGTGTTTACTCCTCTCTCGAACACAGGAGCGGTTCTCCTTTGATTAAAGCGAGAGGACATCATGAAGCACCTAAATACACTCAAAAGTATGTTGAATACTGTTTAATTTGTACTTAACATTGATTTAATGTTGAATTCACTTGAGTATCTTTTTGCCTCTCTGTAGTGTGTATCGTATGGTGATCATTTCTGTGGACAGATGGACAAAATTGCTGTACTGAAATTGGCAAGGGGATTTTTTTTTTTTTTTACCGATCAAAGACTTTTAGAAAACCGGTTGTGCGGAAAAAAAAAAAATTTGGTGGCGTAGTGTACATAGATCTCCACAACCCTGTGTCTGCTGTCGAGCAGGTGGTGATTTTAGCATGAATTCCAAAGATAATTGGTAGAAACTGTTTACTCTTTTTTTTTTTTTACTTTTCTTTTTACTTTTTGAAATGTCAGTGCTGGTTCATATTCAAAAGGCCCCCCCCCTCGCCCTCTCTCTCCCCAAAAACGAACTGAAATTAACTGAACATTTCATCTTTTTCACAGTTCATCTAGAACAAAGACAATTGCCTTGGAAATATGTCTTTGCAAGAGAGAATCTAGTTGTTATCCTAATTGTTGGTATATTTATATAGGATAAAAATGCTTGTGATGCCATGTTTTTGTACAGTTTTATGTACATACAAGTGAAGCTTTCTAAAAGTTCTGAGAAAAGCCGATGGCATATAAAAATTGTAACATGTTTTTTTTCTTGAGATGTGCACATCTTGCCTTGGTTGGATTGACCTTTGCTGAGTCAGTGTGAATGTGGCCGTTCTATGCCTGCACTGTAGTCATTCACCGGCTCCCCACCTCCTGAGGACTTAATCAGTTTTTATGTTTATCGTGAACAGTGGATCGTCTTATCTTACCGGTTTGTTAAACTCCTGTGTTTCGGCTTCGTTCTGTTTTCGCATGTTGACAAAAATTCTCTTGTAATACTGTAAGTCCTCATGAACTTTGTAATAAAATCACTTCAGGGAAAAAGTGAACGCTGTCACTGTTTTCTGTTATTATTCATCGCTTTCGAGTGTTAAACAAGGATTCGGCTGTTACATTTTTATAAGAGCAGCCTTGGAGCTACATTGTGTAAAAATGCGTCTCTCACTCTAGGACCCGAGCTCATTAAGACGAACTAGTATTCTTGTCATGCGGGGACCAGCGCCTCATTTCGAAGTCAGGAAGCCCCAGAATGTTGAGAGGGAAGCATTCCAGGGCTTGAAGTAGGAGAGTCCCAGGACCTGTGTTCACTACTTCAGCTAGAACAACAATGAGACAGAAGTACACAGCCTCCGTCATGCACTTAGCTTAATACGTAACATTTCTTTAAAGCATTGATGAGCTGCCCGTTGCTACACATTTAGCGCCAGGCTTACAACACTGCTGTCTTGTGATGTTAATTTTGATATGTCTGTGTGCCCTTTCTTAAAGGGAGTTCACTTAATGGACAATGATCCACGGTTGAGAGCGTTCGGTGAAAGGGGAACTCTTTCTATGTCTGATGTTCACGCTCCATGCATTTCCACTGTGTTTGATCATTAGCACATAAGCTGTGAACTTAATTGGCTTAATCACTATTGCACAGATATTATTTAATAATGTGCGGACTACAGTAGTGCAACATGAGCGATTAAGCAATTTCAGTCACAAACAGCATCCAAGACCAAGTCTTGAGTCACTCTTTCATAATGCATTCCTACAGTGCAGAATATTCGCTCTCACATGATCAGAGAGAATACGGCACTGTATGCCACGACGCCTTCTACTCCTCGCTGCTCGCAGTTTCTGCGCTCAAGGAATTTTAAGACAGCGCTCGTTTTTTATTCACTCGGGTTGTAAAAATGGCAAGGAAAGCCTTGTCCTCTATAATTATTACAATGGCACGCAATGCATATATTTTCCTAACACCGCAAGATGTTTCAGTCAAGGTTAAAGCCAGACAGGTGGGCATTGCTCTGAGTAACTACATCTCATGGTCACTTCCAAAATCCAGGGTGATGATGACGAGAGGTAGTGTAAGGAGAGGGGTCAGAGTGTTAAGTCACTTGTGAGATTTTATGATGTCATATTGAGTGTTAGGTGAGCAAAGATGTGAAAAATAAGCTAGAGAGAAGTAATAAATAGTCTCTCTGAAGTATTTACCATATATGTAGCACTGGTTGTCTTTTCTGTACAACATTTTAAACAGTTTAAACAACAGTGTTTTAATCAATTGGCCATAGACCAAAGTATTGGTATATATGAATATTAATGACTTATGAACACCTTTCTTGCTTTAGGCGTGTCATTTGTAGTCTATATTGACTGCGTTTGTGACGTGTTTTCCGTACTTCTTGTTCATTGTTTTTGTATTCTACTTCATTTACGTACTTATTTGAAGCCCAACCATGATGTTTTTCCTAAACCTAACTAAGTGGTCCGATGTTTTCGCCTTCAGTTTCTCTTTCATTAGTTTGATTGACAGATGGCTCATCCAATCACCTGCCAAGTATTTTTTTGAGCGAGCCTGGCCTTTTCAAAACAGTTTCCAATGACGGCTCCTCAGATGGTTCTGTGAAACAAACCATCTGACAGGGTCAGGTTAACCTTCTGGTGGCACTAGAGGAAAAAGTCAGGGGATCGCAAAGTCTAGGACTCATCCTCAAGAATTTTCAAGGCGATCCATCCAATAGTTGTTGAGACATTTCCGTCTGGAACAAAGTGGTCAATTGACCAACCCGCTCTGCAATCCCTACAGCCTTGCAGCTAAAAATTAAACAGCGTAAGATATTCAGCACTAAGTCCCTTGAAATTGCCTTTTTTTACTGCACTATAACATTGGACCAACCTACTGTATCTACATTACATTTGCTTCAAAGATCAAACACATGCTATAGGCACCCTGAGACTGCTGAACAACTGCACTGACCACTGTTGTATACAGAGTTAATGGAAATAATTCCTCTGGACATAGATAAAGGCAACAGTCTCCCTTCTATAAGCCTGTTAATCTACACTCATTAGGCACATTCTCTTCAGTCATCGCTGCCAGTAGGCATTATGGATAAGACTCCAGTCAATGTATGGCTTTGTTACATAAAGATTCCTGTGTAGTCAATAATTGGATTGCATTATCTCAGTGAACACTGGCATAAAGTGACATTGAGTATAAAATGGCTACACAAAAATGGCTCATCACAGTTAATTGGATCTTGCAGGTGTTAAGGATCGCTGATTTTCTGCATAAAATGACTATATCCCAAATGCAAAATCACATTCAGCTCAACATTAGATCCAGTCATGAATAAATGTGATGACGGGCAAACAGGAAGACTAACGGAGAACAGCTGATAGGTCACTCGGATCTTAGACCTTGACACACACAGTATATACAGAAAACTAGAGGCAGGGCGCCGACCGCCAGGGTGCTGACCTGTGAAACGCCATCGCCCGGCCCCTTTACGAACCCCTCCGACAGCATGACGGACGGGATGCGTGTTTTTTTTCTCCCTGTGAGATGGAGAGTGAAAAGCATCCAAGTGGACTATCCTGGACCTGACAGAGCTCAGCGATGCTTTTAGGTCTGAAGGATGCCTCAGCATGGCACAGCTCCATCAAGTCTGATGAGTTTGTGACATGGGTGGACCAACAGAGCAAAGGTCCCTCACCCTCTTAACTGATGTTGAGGCGAGCAGTAGCCGTGTAATAGACCACAGCCACTGCAAAGGGAGGCATCTCGAAACACCAACACATACAGTATGTCCATTTAAGCAGACATATAACATTACATATTATTTGGACATACAGGATTTGAAATGGTGGACAATTATGGAGTCACTGATTAGTACAGCCTAAAAAATAGTTAAAGCGGCTGCCAGCCAGTTCCAGTGGGCAACCTCTGGGTGAAGCCGATGCAGAAGTGCCTTAAACTTGCATTCTTTATAATAGCCAGCAGGGGGCGACTCATCTGGTTGCAAAAAGAAGTCTGATTGTATAAAAGTCTATGAGAAAATGCCCCTACTTCCCACTTGATTTATTACCTCAGTAAACTTTGTAAACATGAGTTTATGGTCTCAATCGCTAGTTTCAAGTCTTCTTCAATACAGCATGATGTTCATTTAGTAAATTATGGTCCCATTTAGAGTCAAATAGACCAACACTTTTTACGCATACTGGAGGAAATAGCCAAACTGGAAGCATACATCTGTCACTCCTACAACGAATAGTAGTAGTAGTAGTGCATAATGGAAACTGCTCCTGGTACGCCTCTGCAAATCTCATCCATCCCAAACAAGCAAAAGAATATATCATCCACAGACACAAGGAGGACGGAACCTGCCAAAATAAAAAAATAAATGAATGAATAAATAAATGACTCAATAAATAAAGAAATGTGTCATTAAATGTAGCAAAAATGTGTTAAGAATAAATGTTAGCCATTAATTCATTGATAAAATGTGACATTAATGAATATTTCTGTTTTAATTTCCTTCTTTATTTATTTATCTTTGGATTAGTTCCCTTATTTATTTAGTCTTCTATTTAATTTTCCCTTTTATTTATTTATGTTTATTTTTATTATTTTTATTTATTTATTTATTTATTTTTGCATCTATCTTTTATTTATTTATTTTTGCATTCATTTTTTTTATCTATTTTATATTTATTTTAAACGTGTGTATTTATTTAAGTATTTATGCATTTATTTATATTTATTTCCCCTTTGCATTTCACCCTTTATTTATTTCCCCAAACTTATCTATTTCTGTATTTTCTTTATACATTTCTTTACACATTTCTTTGTGCAGTTCTGCCTCATTATAAAAATGAGAGGGCTGTCACTCAACTTGTGTCATCATGGGGTCAGGGTGAATGACTGTATGCTAGTTAGCTAAACGGTGTCTGCTTCTTTCCCGGTCCGTACAGCGGGTGGGTCGGCCTGCAACCCCCCTCCCCCCTCCCCGCGCTGCCTTGTATCGGTACAGTCTCCTTCCCGAGGTTTAGCTCTTTCAGAGTGGGAACATCTAGGCCGATGCTGATATTTAGGGAAAAAATAGAGGAGTACATAAATAAAGGAATTAATACAAAGCAAATTAAAACAGAAATATCAATTTACACATTTTATCAATTAATTAATTAATTGCTACATTTATTTTTTCTATTATTTTTGCTACATTTAATGGCATATTTATTTATTGAGTCATTTATTTATTTGTTCATTTATTTTTGATTTTGGAAGGGTTCCGTCCTCCAGTGACAATAAGCTGGATTTGCTTGTCACAAAACCAAGAAAAGAAGAGACCTCTGTCCGAGCCTTGAATTCGCCCACAACTACATTGGAAAGTTGGAACAAGCAAGCGATTCTCTCCGAGCCACCGTGAAATATCTGTTGCTGTCATATGATAACTGGTGACAGCGTGCTAAAAATCACAAGATATTTTAAACCTCGCACACACGCACATGCACACACAAGCTTGCATAATCAGACACAAACACACATTACTCATGGCAAATACTCACCAGGACGCGTCATCCCAAAAACCCTCAATCGTTGCCCCACTTAAATTCCTAAGCTGGAACATACGTAGGATTGGCTCGCATGCTTGAAGGAATAAAATGATTATTCATTTAAATAAATTTAACCCTGATTTATGGCTACTTCAAGAAACACTTCACACATTTCAAACCCTAACATCCGTAGATCACAGTCACTGGAAGTTTTTCTCTCACAGTTCTTAACCCAACAATAGACCATCAACAACAACTTGCAGGAATTGGCAATAAAACACTACAGTATGGAGGAGTTAGGACTCGGTGACAGTTGGTGTATAAATAATCCAACAGCAAATGAATTTTCATATTTTTCACTGCCACATTTGCTTTTCCCTCACTAGTAACTGATACAGTACATCAAACCCTTCAATTGTAATAAGTGACCATACTCCTATCTGCTTGGTTCTCCACTGTAAGCAATTTTAAAAACAGCCTTCCAGATGGCGCTTTAATGTTTCACTCCTCAGAGATCCAGACTTTGACGGGTACTTCAGGAGAGTGGGCATCCTTCATGGACATAAGTGACAAACACCTCACCAACAATACTCTGGAAACTCCAAAAACAGTAATACAGGGGGAAATAATCTCATACTCATCTCTCAGGAAGAAAACACACAATGTGAAGAATATGAAAAACATGGAATTGGAAATCAAATATTCAGAAACTACTTTTGCAAAAGCTCCAACAAAGGATGCTCTCTAAATTAGAATTGAGTGATATAAGAAATGAAATTTCTTTTTTTACTTTCACTTTGATTGGAATAATAAATAAGGGAAATATCTTGCAAAACAACTTCAACAAAAGAAAGAAAAGAACATTATCCCAGCTATAAAAAAAAATGTTTTTTTGGCAAATAATATCATCCCAATTTTCAGAATGACCCAAGAAATTAAGCAATCTGGCTGAAACAGTAGTGGTTTCGTTAGATGCAGAAAAAGCTGCTAATTAAGTTAATTAGACAGCAACTTCAAAATATCGCAACACATTCTCACTCCCAACTCGTCAAGTACTGTCGCTTTGTCAGTGCCCCTCGGCATCGGCGACCGACGCACAGGGTTCCCCTCTTGGGTTACTTTTGGACGGACCAGGGATGGCGTGTCAATACGCTTGAACAGTGTCCTTTCAAAAAAAACTTCAATTTTCACAGGAAGTTAGGTTTTAGGCAACACAACCACTTAGTTAGGGTCAAGGCCTATTGAAAGAGGCTGGGACACGATCCTGAGCTATGGGGTATAACACGTGCGCAGTGTAACTGGAGCTGCGGTCGTGCGTTGCTATTGGCTCGATTTCAGCGAGTGCAGATCAGATTGACCGAGACATCTCCTCTTTTCACCCTCCTTGGTTAGGGTTAGGAAACGGTCGTGGTTGACGTTAACTTCACTGACTCATGTGACTCATGGGACTGATCATACCGACGAGTCACAAGACTTAAGACAACGTTGCTTTTAGTTTGACACGAGACACAAACACCGGTCTCTTGGTTGAAAGTCTTGTGTTCGTTTGACCCATCCACAACCCCTCCGCCCGCCCTGAACGGTCTCTCACGCTATTAATACTACTTCACTTGTTCCGACCGTCGAATAACGCAGCGGGTGGGTTTACATTTGAGTTAGCTGAAAGCCCGTTTCGTCACATACTGTCGCTAAAGGGTGCCTCCGTGCGTCGGTTTCAGACGCCGAGGGCCGCTTACCAATCGGTGTTATTTGACGAGTTGGGAGTGAGACCGGGTTGAATATTTGGGTTGAGAGAGTCATTTATCAGTTGGGTTAACACTGTACAACTCACCTGTTTTCAAAGTAAGAACTAACGGACTAACTCACCAAGTTTCACTTTGCACACATCACCTACTCATTAACATTTCTCTCAAGCTGTCAGAGAAGGTGCCTTTAAACTTCAATCCACTTATCAAAACAATAGAAGACGACATCAACAGATGGATGAAACTCCCAGTGTCATTCACTGGAAGAACTGCAGTCAACCAGTTCACACTATTACCAAAATGATGAAATTAATTTTTTTTCCACCCACTGAACAATGCCACCCCTGGTTAGATATTGTTATAGAACAACAATGTTAAGACCTTGATATCTCACAATTGGCATACATCAACACCTCCATAACAAGCCACAAATGCTTCAAAAACATTATTGTAGCCACAGCTCAGTCAGTGTTAATACAATAAAAAATTAATTGAGTTATCACACAGCTTTTCTCATTTTACAATATTCAGCTTTCATAACCTTTGAAGAACTTATCCACAAGTACAGCATAGGTCAGGAATCATGTCTTAATACCATTACACAAAATCAGTCATTGCACATAAAGTCGGTCTGAAACAAGAATGAAGAATTTACAAGAAATTGCCCATCATCTCCCTGCCAAAATTATACAAACGTAACACTGATCAGACCATATCCCTCGCTATTAAAAAAATGGATAAAATATTATCCGTATCACTTGATCACGACCCCTGGACCAAAATCTTTACAAATACATTCTCAATGACAAATTAACCCAAGTTACAATTAATTCAGTATCAAAAACCACTGATATTACTTTAAAAAAGAATCCATTAAGCAGGTCTCTCAGCTTTAATTTGCTGCTCAAGGAATGAAACTCAGGGTTGGAGCTTTGTCCATTTTCTGGTTAATTCTAGTGAGGCTATAGTGAGTAAAGCTCTTGAATATTTATAATTCATAATCAGCTGCACACAGAGGCTGCAAAGTGCCGTCTATAGAGCTGGAACTTATTGTTGGTTTGGACATCAGGGCTCATGTTGCTGATGTTGTTCCACTAGTGTGTACATTGCCATTTATTGCAATTTATTTTGTAGCCTAAAGATGTTCTTTAATTTAACAGACCGCCAAGACGGTCTGAAATAACTGTTTAAATAAAAACTATGCGCCTTTTAGCCTGTGACTTTTCCTAAATGTGCATTAGATACAGTAGGTAGATAGATAGATGCATAGATGATGCGAGACTCGCTGCCCGACGACCTATCCTGACTATTCAAGGTCAATGCCTAACCTTCACCATCTCACGAGAGTTTCACAATTTGCGTTTCACCTTCTAGACACGAACAAATGTGGCCCTAGAGACACCTACTGTAGCAGGAACTACCACAGAGATAGTTTTGAATACTTTGCCAGGTGTTTATATTTCTGTCTGTCTGTGGACAGATTTTGTCACCGTGATAGTGCCCAACCGTGCAAGATGCAGTCATGAAACTTTACAGGTGTGTCGTTGATATCAAAATGGCCGAGTTCGAAGAGGGGTATGGTCGTGGCAAGGGCGCCGGAAGTGGGGGGTAGGAATTCGGGAGGGGACCCCTCCACTTTACGCCCCTGGTCTGATTTGGCATGTGGCTGGTGTGATCCCATCGCAAGATGGTCTCAGTTACCACATAAGGTCTTCTATTTTTATCTCATGTTATTCCATTGCGCAATGCGTTTGAGATCAGAGCTGCCACAGTTAGGGACACAGCCTCTGATTGGTCGACAGACTCAACCTAAGGCATCGGGAAATGCTCGTGGACGGCTAACAACAACTTGAAAGAAACTGGACTGATCAAAAGAATTTTGTATTCAGTGAAATGTGTTTATTATTATTATTATTATTATTATTAGGAGCGTAACAACAACCACACCTGTTTTTAACACAGAAAATTGATGAATAATCCCAGAAAATAATCTGTAAATGCCATTTATTCATTTGTTTGCCTCTGTGTTTTCTTTGTGTAATACCGTTTTTGTACACTGGGCGGCAGTCACCTATAATGGCATTGCGTTTGTACAGGAAGGGAATGCGGCCAGGTGTGTTGCAGGCTGGGAGATAAACAGTATTTGACCGTGGCCGTGGCGTCTGAAGCATGGTTTGAAGGTAACGTAGCAGAAGCGGCTTAAATTGGGCTAAGTTACCTAACTGTGTCTTTGTTTTGGGTTACCTGAACGCAAGAATAAGTGAACCTGCCGACGCCTGCAGCAGCGCATCGGCTAAAGTTCGCCCGCATAGCAGCGACGTAGTGACTAACCGGAAGTCACTACCGAAGCTCCTGAGAGTGAAACGACACACAAGGGAGAGCTCGTCGGCTAAAAGTAAGTTTCACACATACTGCATCTCCGAGTTATTAAGTAACGTAACGTTGTGTCGTAAGTGACGTTAGTAGGCAAGTTATATGTTAGTGCGTAGTTGTATGTTAGCATTGCAAAGCTAATTGGTCCGTTTAGCCGTGCAGCAGCAGCAGTAAATACCGGAAGTGGATGCGCAATAAAAAACATATAAACATTGTAAACTGGTACAAGACATGTTGGTGATATGTGATATTTTGTTTATTTCCCATCATTCCTAGCAACGTAATAAAAAAAAGCATTATACTATACTATTGATATGCTTGTGAGCACAAACAATGAAATGACATATGACTGTCTGGCAGACCATTGCAGCAGCGGCTGTAGGGGTTGGTGTAATCCTGGCGGTCCTAGTGGTAGCTGAAATACTTTTTTACTTTTATCTGTGTGCAATTTTACACAGGTAGGTACTTTTACTTGAGTAAAGCGTCTTTAAGCCCGAGTACAATATGCTAGACTGTTTCCACCTCTGCCTATACAATACATACTGTAGTCAAAGAGTATAGAAACAATGAGATGAAACTCCTGTTTTTTTTTTTACAACAGCTGCTGCCGCTATTTTGGACTGACTTGTTATATTTATAATATTTAATTGTTCAATACAGGCTATTTTGGTATATTATGACAATATCTGTCTATACAATACATACTGTAGTCAAAGAGTATAGAAGCAATGAGATGAAACTCCTGTGTTTTGTTGACAACAGCTGCTGCTGCTATTTTGGACTGACTTATTATATTTATAATATTATATTGTTCAACACAGGCTATTTCGGTAGAATAGGACAATAGAATAGATATAATTTTGTTTTACTTTTGTACAGCACTGTTTAGGCGGACGTTTTACTGGCGTCCTGGTGTGCAAGATGAACTGGTGATTTAATTAACTGGTTACTGACAGGTGTGTGGTAGGAGTGGCCTCTCAGGACCCATTGTCGATTTACCAGAAAATAAATATTTTGATCGCTTCGCCTGTCTCACATTCATGTGTAGGTATCTTTTAAAAGATTACAAACGGAACAGTTTGCTGGAAAATTAATTTCACGTGCGTGAGGCTGCGGCTACCATGCCGATCTCAGGACAAGCGTAAAGTAGGTGGTAGGTGTCGATGCCTGTTCAAAACACCCGCGTAGATAAATCCTTTACAAAATATTCTCGTTGTCAGTCTTATATTTGTATCGTATATCGTTATTAATCTGATGTCAAGTCGATTTGAGACCTGTTCATACTTTTATACAACAAGTAAGTGAAATATACAGTCTGTTGTTTAAACTTTACACCCAGCTCCAACGCAGCATGGAGATGGATACTGTGGCAAACTGTGATCCGCTCAGATTAACTTGTGATACAGTATATGCATCTCGATCATGTTTTATATTTAATGCTACAGACATTTATCTCTCATCACAACGATATTCTTCACTGTGCAGCGCACATTCACCCAGATTAGACTGTTAACTCTCATTTTGCAACTAAGGGCAGCAATTGAAAAACTACGCACATACAGTCCTGTCTATTCTTCAACTTTATTTGTTCAGCTGTGTGGTCTTTGTTTTTGGTCCGCAGCCTCACGCACTTGAAATTTATTTTCCAGCAAACTGTTCCGTTTGTCATCTTTCAAAAGATACCGACGCGTGAATGTGAGAGAGGCGAAACGATCAAAATGTTTATTTTCTGGTAAGTCAACAATGGGTCCTGAGAGGCCACTCCTACGACACATCTGTCTGTAATGCACGGGAATATCACCAGTTAATCTTGCACACCGGTAGTCGATTAAGTCCAAAAATGGTGTAAGCGTTAAATTTAAAAAAATTACGAAGCAAAACAATATATGACTAAAATTACGATACATTAACTTATTATGCACCAAAAAATGTACTTTTGTGGCCTTCGCCATTTTTGACAACGTCAACCAACACATCACAACTCGTATACTCAGAGCTTTCAGAAGCTTTCCACTCACAAGGTCGTTCATATGGACTCTTCTATTGAACAGGGTAAACACGAACCCATTTGAAGGCACCATAAGTGTCTTTAAACTCGAATACACTATTGTAGACTCTTTCCACCTCTGCCTATTCAATACATACTGCAGGTTTAAAGTTGTTTGCTGTAGTCTGCTTGTACTTTCTTTAGTGACTACTCTATGTATCAAACACTCCAAACAGCAGGGTGGAGTTTCTATAGCTTGAAGAGATGCAATTGTGCGCTCCAAGGTCCTCTTCCAATACGCTCCTTGTAAAAGGAACTCGCATGAATTATTTTACTGAGTTTATCAGCTCTTATACCATGCTCAACTTGCTACTGATTTTAGCCTACCCTGCTCCCTAGGTAGTGAGAGGAAGCCAATATTATCAATAGCATGCAACCTTAAAGCTGGACATGGGGCGGCTAGCTTGCTGTGCATAGAACATCATCCAGTGATGGAATACTGCAGGCTGAACTACAGCACAGTGACTGTTCTATATCTTCTACAAACCCAGTGTACCCTCTGTTGAAATAACAAGATGTAAAGTCAAAAGTAGTATATGCTTGTATGTGTTGGTCTACTTGCCCAAATATCCAAGAACTTTTTTTTCATTATTCACAGATATTTTGTTATCTCAGTAACACTGGTTAAATTCTTACTGAGGTATTACGGCATTTCTGCTCTCCCCTGAATTTTAACTCAGGGTAAAGGGCGCCATTTTCTAATTTATTAGTCTATTAGACCTGCTCGGCGTTTCACTTCACTGTTGTAGTGAAAGATGACATAACTGGCACCTTCAAGACCTATTTGCTGCTGGAAATTTCTCCTGTGGCAGGCGCTGGGCCCCTCCGAATTGCCGTGTAGGGCCGGCTTTCTATCTATCAATTATTAATGCGTCTATGTTCTGCTGGAGACCCTCTTACTTGAGGGATGTGCTGTCTCAGTATTATGGTTATTATCTGCTTTTTGACTCATGGAAGTGTTTCGCTATTCAGGGGAGTCACCTAGAATTGGGCGAGAGAGACCCGAGACCGTGTGGTAATTGACAACGCAATAAAGATGAGGCCAGGAAGATGATAAATTGAAGATGTTAAATTGAATCAATAACTCCATACATATCTCATGAGCAGCCGGACTTATAATTCAGTTTTGCGGATCATATTCCTTTTACAGTGTAGTAGGTTGGCATCGGCTGTGGTAACGTTAGAGCTTACTAGCACATTCGAGACTGACTGACCTGGCATTATATTTGAGCTATTCCTTCCTCTCTGATGAACAAATAATCTGGGAATGACTAAAATATACAGCACATTAAGACGCAGGAAGTAGCTTATATAAGTATCAAGTTACGTGTATAGTGGAAATATTGTAAATTGCAGCCAGCAGTGACACTTGAAAGCACATTAAAGTATAATATCTCCTAACAATAAATCTTCCTTGCCCCTGAGCTCCTCTTCGGATAAAGAAAACCAGCAGCCAGTGTTTATGTTCAGTGGCAAAGCAGGAAGAAGCTCTGCTTGCTGCGCAGGGAAAAGTGATGATGTGGATGTCAGGGTGCTGGATAGAGTGCACAAACGCTTTGAATTCATCATCCCCTAAACTTCATCAAATGTTATAGTGAACAATTATTTGCCCTGAACAAGCCCTTTGTTTTACTTTCAACCAAGTAATTTAAGGTACCCAAACTTAACTGCCGTGTTAATTTCATCAGCGAAAACTATGAGGAAAAATATTCATTGATGACCTTTTTTTCAGGCTGAAAATGACACTAAAACTAAATAAGAAAGTAACCACTGAACCATGACAAAATGTCTTTTTTTTCCGTCAACAAAAAAAAGCTAAATGATAATGTGAAAGATGGATGAATGCACAAGTGAACTACTTTTAAAGGGGACCTATTATGCTTTTGTGTTTTTTCCCTTTCCTTTAGTGTGTTATATAGTTTTTTGTGCATGCAAAAGGTCTGCAAAGTTACAAAGCCCAAAATCCACTCCAAAGTGAGTTACTCTCCCCCACAGAAACAGAGGGTGAAAAGAGGTGCTGCAGCACAGCCGGTATGAGAACATTAAAGCATGTGTTCTTGTAGAAACCCAAAATACAAGTATGCACCTGAAAATAAGCATAATAGATCCTCTTTAATGCAAAGTCTTAGGGCTCTTTCACAAGCCATAGTCCGTTTGGCTAGTCCGAATCAGGGTGAAGTTGATACTATTGGTTTGTTTTCCATTTATCCTGGTTCAGTTTCACAGTGCACAAATTAAAGCTGACCAAAAAAATATATATATATTTGTTGAGGGGCGTGTACGAAGGAGGGAATTTATCTTTTTCATCTCGAGAGCTGTCACTTCCATGCAGGGAATCACGGACTTTGAAATATTGCTGTCCACGTTTTTTCACTTTGACTCAGCACTGATCCACTGCGCGCACGAATCCCTTCTCCTCTAGTTTATCTCTAATGACTTTATAAATGTCACTATTGTTGTGGATATTTAACATATTCTGTATGCTCTTCCGCCTTAGCCCAATGTCAGCTGGGATCGGCTCCAGCCCCCCCCCCCCCCGCTGCGACCCTGAATAGGATAAGCGGTTACAGATATGGATGGATGGATGGACGGATGGATGGATTTTCTTTTCGGCCTAGATGTCAAGCAAACTTCTGCAGTCCAGGTCCAGGTCAGTCCTCTCCCACTCATGTTAACCTGTCATTTACCTGTGTTCATCTAAACAAATGCTTGCACAGACGGCCTGCGTTTTGGTTCGCAGACCGCTTCTCGCAAGCGGTCTCGGACCGGTTGTTTTGGTCAAACGAACTGCACTAGGGGTTGAACCGCACCCTTATTCATCGACATGCATGCCTCTGTGGAATCTCTTATTCAGTAGTTGATAGCCACTTGACCTGTTGCACTACCGTTAATTCATCCACAATCTGCTGAGAATTTGACAGGAAGCAGCAAGATAGTCAGACAAGTTTTTGTGGACTAAAAATGGACTAAAGTTAACAAAAATCAACCTAAAACTAAGATATATTTTCATCAATAGTAGCTGTAGCAGAATTCTCACATATGAGTTTATTTTTCATTTTGGAATGCACAGACAGACTACCAGTTATGAGGTAGGTTTGGGAACTTGATCGTCCACATCAAGCTCAATATTGCCTTTCCCTAATACTGGCTCGATCCTGGCTTGTTTAAACATTGAGCGTCTTTCCCAGCTGGGCTTTGCAGTTTTGTGCATAGTCATAACCGTGGATCATGCAAGGTCACAATGTTCCGACAGTGAAGAAGCCTTCCCTGAATCATTGGGGATTTTGAGACGCTCCCTTTAGCAAGTTTTTGCTTTGTTTCATCCACTACTGACCGCTAGGCTAATGCAACACATCGGCTACGCTCTGCCTCTCTTTCTCTTCTCCTGCTGGGCATAGTGTGTCCTACTTGGAACACATGACACGCATAGATGCAGACCATTGGCAAAAAGAAAGAGAGAGAAGTTTCTTTATAAATGATATTTGAAAATAACCAAACCTGAATGCGACCTCAGGCTGGAGCGCACCACAAAAAAACAAACCTGATACTTTGTTGGGGCCATCGGGTCAGTTTGTAGAACTCTACTGCAGGGGTAATGATCAGTGCTTGAAGTGGAAAACAAATAAGTGCCAGTACTCCCCTTATTCACATGTTGGCGTGTGTTGGCCAGTATCAATAATCTCTTGCTACTTATTTCTTAAAGCATTGTTGTGTGTCTGTCATAATCAGTTGTGATTTTATTGTTATATTATTATACTTGGGCTATGCATCTTCTATAGTAGGCCTATAATACTCCAATAATATTCCAACTGGAACTTTATAGGGTTAAGCTGCTACTATTTACCAATAGTGTTAATACTACGGTGCTTTCCTGTGTTATTTGTAGCCTATAGTTTCACTCTATAATATATTATAGGATGCCTATAGCCTGTAATGTCAGCCAGACAGGCAGGAATGCATGCAGAGCTGATGTGTGTGAGCTATTCATTCAGGTTTTAGGAGCAGTGTCCCAGACAGTCAGGATGTTCCTACATATTATGCAGCAGGATAAAGAGACACATTCTGAATTTCTACAGTGAATAAAAGATACTTGAATATATTGGGTTTGGGAGTCCTCCCCCAAGAAAATGTGAAGGTTTTTGACCTAAAACTATGCAATTTCACATCATTTTGGACCATTATTATTACTATGGCCTAAATCAGGGGTATTCAATTAAAATTCAAAGAGAATTTCCTCAAGTTAAGATCCAGAACATCATAATGTGTAACTTACGTTATGATTCATTGCCATATATATTGAAGTTGTGCCTTAGATAGTTTTATGTACCCTCAGTTCGAGCACACCATGTGGAATTACTTTTTTTCTGACTCAGTTATTTCTCCCACTGTTGTCTTTTGTCAGTGCTTATCAGAATGCATAGATTTGATTGGCTGAGTAGCATCACGTAAGATGATTTGCAACACATGCAATTGGACTGTAAGTTTCCTCGGCTGCTAAACCAGTACCGTAAAGGCTGGAAAAGCGGCGCCGGTTAAAATAGAAACGCTCCGTCAAAATTGAATAATTCTCAATAACTTATCGGTTATGGGTCTGATGATGGGATGAAATCTGGGTCCGGACAATTGACTTTCGCTTCTTAGCGGTATACGTCCTTCGGCCGTTTTTGGCACTTCCGCTTTGGCTTCATTTCTCAGCAACGGGGGTTGCCGCTTGGTCGGCTTGTCCATATGCATTGTTTTTACATTCATACGGCATATGAGGCGTGGTGCAAAAATGCTGGCGCCGCGCTGTTATGAATCACCATTATGAATCTCCCAGAGAGCATGAGTTCAGAAAGGAGTAAGCGGCAGCTTGTGAGAAGTGCCGGTGCCCAAGAAAAAGTCACGGTACGCCAAAGAGTAAAATGTAGAGGTACCAGCAAGTACCGGCCCCCTTTGAGCAGTGGTAATGATGATCCATTGTGGGCATCTGTTGCTGAAGTAGTGCAAATGGACACCCTCTGGATTTCCAAAGAACCTGCATTGATATATATCTGTAAGACAAGCAGGCCCAAAAAAATGCTATTTCTTTGTTCAGATCTTAAGACAGAAAGCTTTCAAAGCTCTCCCCCTGCAGAGTCACTTTTTAAGATGGTGCACCATTGTACTTCAGTAGTGGCCTAATCCTGAGGTTGGGAGGGAAATTGTTCCACCGGTGGATCGTAAAAGCCTTACTCTACAGGTTTGCATAGATTTTTTCAGCATTGCAACATTTCCACGCATATATCCATTACCGTATAGATGTTCATTATAGAGCTGCAGGAAGCACTGCAGGGAAACACTGCTCTCCTGTAGCCTTTTCCTCAAGATGAAAACACTACTCGGCTACCGCTGCTGTTGCCGTGGAAACCTGGTCACTCTCACTCTTCTACCCACACTCTTCACCACTCGCTTCATTAAGTGCGTTGCTGCTGGCAATTAGAATAAAACCAGCGGCAGGGATGGCTGTCTGGAAATGCAGTCTCCAATTAAATACTTTCAAGCAGCAATGTTTCTTCAAACTACATCTGCTCTCTATATAATAAACCATGCACCTGGGAGCTACGCTTCTAAAAGCCTGCACTATGGTTGCTATACCGATGAATGACTTCAAAATCCATGTCTTTTAGTAGCGTGAATACAAATGTAACATGGATCAGACGCCGCCTTGTTGCTCTGATGCTTTTTCAAGCTCGCTTCTGCTCTCTCGAAAAAAAAAAAGCAAAAACAATGTTCCAGACATTGTCACGGTTATTTCACTGGAGGAGAAAAATGCCTGAGTGATCAATCCAAATCTGCATCCTTGTGTGTGCACTACAATTTCAAGTGCTGGAAGAGAGAAACACAGCATTTTTTTTTTTTTCTTTTGCTCATCCATTCGAGGCCATTTCTATATAAATGATTGATATCAGAAATAGAACTGGAACGAATGACGGCTACAAGTCTTTAAGTCTGATCACACTCGGCCATTTATATTACTGCCCCGACATTTTTACTTTGATTAACTGACGATGTTATTACAGCATTAAAATTGATGAAGTAAATTTAAGTGAATCATCATTACAGGACGTTTGCTCTAAGTGAATAAGTACTCTTGAGAAGTGCACTTGGTATGTTTCATATGCAACATCATCATTAATTTAATCTCGGCCGTCAGTTGCTCTCGCACATACTAAAAAGTGTGTTGGGGAAAAAAAAAAGAACATACTGTATATGTGTATCAGCCGGCGCTGAGAGCAGTCGGTGCAACCTCTCCCCTACTCAGCTCAGTCTGTGAGGCTTTGCATCACTCATTTAACACTCTATTACCTCCCACCTGAGCACACTCTCAGTCATTACTGAATTACCTACAAGCTATCCATTTGCATTGACAGACCTTTTGTAATCGAGCGACAAGCCCTCAAACAGTCAGGTCAAACGTGATTTCAGAACAATTTAAGGTGCGTGCACAATTGATGATGCAATCAACAGTGTCAGAACATCTATCTTAAAGATAATTATATCAACCTATCTTTTTGGCCATTTTTTCATTTGAAGACGTTGACCAACTCTAGATTAACTAAATAAATCTATCATAACCAGTGGGCAACCTCCGGCAGAAATGCCTTAAATTTGTACTCTTTCTAATTGCCAGCAGGGGGCGACTCCTCTGGTTGCAATATAATTCTGATTGTATAGAAGTCTTTGAGAAAAATGACCCTACTTCTCACCTGATATATAGAGTGCTACAGGAATGAGTCCTAAAACCCGTAAATTAGTTAGCATTTTAGGACTTCCGGTTCCCGAGTCTCTCTGGGTTTTATTTACATGTCTGAAATAAGGTCTGTGGTTAACGCAAGCTGAAGAGATTTTAAAGTTTTATTCTAGAACATGAAATACGTCGACAAATACCCCACTTGTGAATTTTGAAGCCTTTATGTGTCTTAAAAAAGGCGGTTACTAACAAGTGGCTAAATTAAAGATTTACTTCCTGCCTAATCTACCCCACAACCCTTTAACAGTCTGCAGAATCCTCAAATTTAGCTGTCACTCTCAGTTCCTCTGTGACAACATCAGAAAATAAATTTCAGAGTTAATATCTTCACTTGAGTAAATCTTTGTCTGAACGGAGCCAGCGGATGCGAGTGTTACAGAATTAATTCGAACAATGAGGCATGCTGCTGCCAAGATCAAGGGCTTGTTATGATGCCACGGCACTGAGTGAGATTGAATTTTAGTTTGTTGTAATGATTTGTTTTACAAGGAAAAGACAGAGTGACTTTGAGGTGAAAGGACAGAAGGTGTACTTTAATCAAGGATATCAATATTTAAAAAAAAAGAAACATCTCTCCAGTACACGGTGGCTACATTTAATTATGTCAAAAGCAATTGGTCAGATAACAAGTCAGAAATCTTCTTGTGCAATTACTCAGCTGTGAAACCCCAAGTGTGTTGCTTTTCAAAGAATTCTAATGGGAATTCATCTTTGACTTTTGCTCTATGTTACTTGAAGGTGGTGTATAATGTGTGGCTGCTCATCTGGAAGATTTTATCCGTACAAAATAATCCTATCAACACTAAGGACTATTAAAGAAACTAACATGAAACTTCCCACAATGCTAACGCTTTCCGATAACCTAAAATCATCACTTTCAGCAAACACCTATTTGCTATGTAATGATATAGAGGAGTAATGTCTACCTGAGCAGAGAATGAAGTCACTCTTCCTCTGTGTGTGTATGTTATGGACATAAACACAGCCAATATGTCCATTATTACAGCCGCATACAGCTAGCAGGAAGCTGGCAGAACCGGATATGTCAGGAGCGTGCATGATGGTGCAGACCTGTGGGTCTGATGCACGTTTATTATGCCGAGGAAAATAACTCTGGAATCGGCTATTAGTGCATTTTACAACTTTTAGGACATAATGATTTAAATGAGGGCTATTTAAGTGTTTGTACTGGGAAGTTGATTTACCTAAAAAAAAATTACCTTCTGATTTACAGACGTCTCTTTATACTGTACATCCATGGCCACAGACTCATTGGCGTTTTCAGTCCAAAATGGCAGCAGCGCTACCACAGCGCCATCTAACGGCTATTGTAAAAAAAGCACCAGAGTTTTGCCTCTTGGCTTCTATACTCTTTGCTCATGGTCGCCACTCTGCACTGAGTGCCCCCCCCCCAGGTTAACACTGTTAGCTCTGTCAGCAGTGTTGCCATTGTTAGCGATGTTAGTACAGTTAGCTGTGAGCCGCCGGCTCAACCATCGCCACGTTGAAAGCCGTTGAGAAGCAATAGAGATGCTCCCAATCTCACATTTAACACCTTTAAAACCAAATGTGCGAATGTATGAAAGCTGAGCAACTGTTTGTTTTTACAGCATCAGTTCAGTTGTTACATATAAAAAAGCACAACCTTTTTTATAACCTTTTTAATCCATCCAATAATGGGATATTTGCTACACCGACTAGATGGAAGTTGTCACACCAATTGCAGGTAAAAATCTATTACAATAATGGGAACTATATTATGTTAGAACTATTATTGCACCATAAGCCGCAAATCATTACATGAATGGTTTAATGGGAAATTAAAACATCAACAGTTTTAACAGTGTGTTCAGCGCATACATCATTCTTTAAATGATACCAAAGCTCCACTGGCACACTACAGGTACAGGCATCTGTAGCTCCATTTCTCACCAGAAATCTGCAATTGCCACACAAAGGGAAGAGAAACCTACACTGCGGTAAATTAATAAAACATCTTTTATTTCTTTTGACACGAGCCAAGCCGTGTCCACGGGCACCGGCGAGCCCTCTGCAACCTCTCCCCCGCGCACCTGCTGGCTTTCAGGGCCGGGGCTGACGAGTTAATGCGGCTCAGGTGTTGTAATTGAAGATTGCCACCAGCTGGTTGCGGTGTAGCTTGGCAGGGGCAGAGCGGAGCGGAGTTGGCCGTCGGGCTGAACAGGTGAGCGGTGCTTCAGTGCTGCTGGCCTCTGTTCACAATAAGCCCCTTGTTCACTGAGAGGCACTTGTATCTCCAGGCACCGCACGCACATAATGACTCTAACAGTGGAATAAAAAAGAGCCGAACAAGCGCTTCATTGAATATTAATTTGAATCTGAAGATACTCTAAAATTAAAACCAGCTAACCTCATTAGCATCATCTCGTTGAAACGTTTGAAGTAGAAAGACAATGGAGCCACGACATCAAACAGTAATTCACTGTCCAAATACTTTCTAGGCTGACTGTGGCGCCAAATATTCACTTAGTTCAGTGTAAACCACCCACACACTCAAAGGCATGTGGAGCGCTAGCGATCCGTATTAGATTAAATCAGCCATAAATTCTGTTCCCAACTCTCTTTCTAGCCAAGGCGCCCGCTCAGTACCCCTTTGTAGCCTTAAAGGATACATTTAATACTTTCCATTTACATCTCTAAACCTGACAAACATGACATTTAAGCAGTAATCTAATAAGCCACCAGCACAGGTCCAAATGGAATTAACACAGTTTGCGTTCGCCTAAGATGTATTCAGCATATACACAGATGTCTCCAGATGTCTAAAGTACATTAGCAGTTTTTCCCCTCTCTCACACTCATTTCCATTTACATCTTAAGCTGGGGCATTTACAATACCTACTACTCCCCGCAATAACTAATAACGGCACTCGACATTGGAGGTCATGGTGGGATTTTCCTTTTTCTCACAAGTGCCCACTTGAATTTCAGTGAGATGTATAAGGTTGGAACTCCAGGCAAATCTATTGCAAACACGCATTCAAATTCAGTGTTTGATTAAGACCTGAATTTTACCTAGAATGTTGTCGTGGCAACTTAAAAATCAGTTGCTGTCTAGAAGGATGAGAAAGAGACGGCCGAATTCACAAACACAATATTTGTTTATTACTTCTCCTAAAGATCTTTTAATGCGTGCACACATGACGTCACTGCTAGTGAATGAGTGGCCTGCAATGAGTTACATACAACCTTATGAAGTAGTACAGACAACACATCTCCGTGCCAGGTGTCAACATCCTCCACAGCAGGGGATCTCACAAAAGGAAAACTAACACATAGGCGAACTGATAACCAAGGGTCATATAATGCCTGCTTTTCCAATGCTCTGCAGTATTATAAATGCTGACATCTGTTTCTGAAAGATTACATGTCATTCTGATTACACACATGTAAACCTTTAATACCACCATTTCCTAGGGGTCGGAATCAGCAGAGGCCCCACGGTATGATATTATCACGATACTTAAGTCACGATACAATCAGATTTTAAACATTTAGCGATATGGTGAGTGTTGCGAGAAGATATATTGCATTTCGTTACCTTTTTTCAACTGCAAATGATAGTTTGTCAACATCTGTTTATCTAATAAGATGAAGTTTTTACTCTGGTCATGTCAGAGTTTTCATTCACATATCTTGAGGTCAGAGGTCAAGGGACCCCTCTGAAAATGGCCATGCCAGTTTTTCCTCGCCGACATGTAGCGCAAATTTGGAGAGTTATTTAACATTCATCCCGACAAGCTGACATGACGTGATTGGTACTAATCGATTAGGTTTCCTAGTATCATATGATACCAGTATCTTCACTCTAGCTTTAAGCCCGCTATAACCTCTGAAAGACAGAATAGTGGCCGGGCCTGTCGGATTGTTAAGAGATTAATAGTTAATATAATAAATAGTCAAAGTTAACACGATAATAACACATTAACGCAAATTTGTTTTAATGCCACTCATTTTTTAACGCATTAACGCAACTGCAATTTTAAGGTTGTAATGGTCTCAGTTTTAAAGCTAGAGTGGAGATACTGGTATCATATGAAACTAGAAAACGTAGAGAATCCATTGGTATCAATCATGTCATACTAGCTTGTTGCAAGGGAGGCTAAATAACGCCCCAAACTTATGCTAAATTTTGGCAAGGAAAACTGGCATGGCCATTTTCAAATGGGTCCCTTGACCTCTGACCTCAAGATATGTGAATGAAAATGGGTTCTATGGGTACCCACGAGTCTCCCCTTTACAGACGTGCCCACTTTATGATAATCACATGCAGTTTGGGGCAAGTCATAGTCAAGTCAGCACACTGACACACTGCCAGCTGTTGTTGCCTGTTGTCTAGTTTGCCATGTTATGATTTGAGCATATTTTTTATGCTAAATGCAGTACCTGTGAGGGTTTCTGGACAATATTATTCATTGTTTTGTGTTGTTAATTGATTTACAATAATAAATATATACATAAATATGCATAAAGCAGCATGTTTTCCCACTCCCATGTTGATAAGAGTATTAAATACTTGACAAATCTCCCTTAAAGGTACATTTTGAACAGATAAAAAATGTTTGATTAATTTGCGATTAACTATGGACAATTATTTAATTGCGATTAAATATTTTAATCGATTGACAGCCCTAGTTTTCTAGTTTCATATGATGCCAGTATCTTCACTCTAGCTTTAAGACTGAGCCCGCTACAACCGTTGAAAGACAGAATAGCGGCTGTCACATTGTTAAGAGGTTAATAATTTATATTATAAAAGATCGATACTTAACACAAATTATCGCGATACTGTGCTGTATAGTTTTTTTCCCCCATCCCTACAATTTCCATCACAATGTGAATAAGTGAAAACTACTCAAAAACAATAATAAGCATATCAGTAATATGCCTTATGAAACTGGACTAATCTGGAGTAGGCAGGCACATACTGTACATGCGTGCAAAACACAAATACCCATTTTCTTCATCTTTTTTTTTTGCTGCTGCTGCTGCCAGAGGGACATTGTTAGAATATGTGAGCATAGAGAGAACAAATAGCCTCTCGTCCATTGAAAATCCGCAGGGAGGGAAGTTCGGAATCCGTGGTTATTGGGACAGTTTGTGTAACCACCGGCATTCCCCGCAGCTCTCGACAAATTCGTAATCGATCATTGCATTTACACACCGTGGCACCTGGGTGGGGATGGGTGCGAGCCAGCACCTTGTGCCTCTCGAACGACTATAGTGGCGCTGCACCATGAGGAGCAGCGGCACTCTGTAGAGAGACAAGTCAATAAACAGTTACTTGGGCCAGCGGGTTGTTTGTCAAGTGCAATTACAGGGGAAAAAAAAACATTTTTGAGACGGATGTTACCCCAGTTCAAACCAGGTAGAGATTGGATTGGAAAGGGAACTTAAATGATTGTAGGATGGATTGGAAGAGGTGTGTGTGGCACTTAATACTCTCAGTAATACGAGCTGCTGTAAAGAACCACAAAAAGGGCCGGAATAGGCTGTGAGTGAAGACGGGGGGCAGACAGGGGGCCATGAAATATGCATGTTTGTCCTGAAAGAAGAAGAGACATAAAAAAAGATACAAACAAGATACCAATAAAGGCTAAACGTAGGTAAATAAATAAATATTATCCATAAATGTGCTAAAGATTTGAAAGCATGATTGCTCAACATGGAGGGGGAAAAAGAGAACATAAATAGGTCACAGCATCACAGCGTGTTCATTCATTAAGATTCAGGATTTACCGGCGAGTGAAATGGCATGACGCATCCAAAGTCATCGGTAAGAACGGAAGAAATCTCACAGCGAATGAAATGCTAAACGGGAGCTATGTGTGGAGCGCCTGAGGGCATTACAGTCTGTTGTCGGAAGATAGTCTTGGCTTATTATAATTTACAGGCCGTGATTTGTAATTAAATATTAAGTCTAATTAGCGGAATCTTCCTCGGTGAGTAATTCATGGCTTCGGAGTAACCTTCAGTAGCTTCAAAATGCTAGTTTTAGTGTCAATCAAGCGTAAAAAAAATCGCTAATTTATTGTGGAAATAAAAGTAGAACAGTGATTCTGTTCATTATGTCTGGCGCATCGACTGAAAGGGTTTCTAGGTATTTAAGAGAGAAGGCTGTTTCAACATTTGGTTTCATTATGTTTAACTGAAAAAGTAAGAAAGCTTGTTAGGGAGTTTTTCCGGAAGATTATTAGCTTTCCTTCCATTAGTCCTTGTAATAGCTAAGCGCAGAGTTCACAGCCCAATCATCCGACACTCAAAACTAATCACCTGTCTCATACAATCCGTCAACCTTTTATAGAGGCCTCCAGGTGATAGAATAATTGGTTGTGGTTCACTTTCTTCCAGGAGGGAGCTGTTGTACTTCCCCTTTTTTGTTTTATGTCTTCTCCTCTCTGAGGGTGTTTAGTTTTAGGTGGCGATGTGTGCGAAATAGAAACACCCGGAGACGTTTTTTTTCGTTTTTTTGCAGGCAGCGAGTTGACTTTGCTGAATGGTGAGAGCCAACTGTCACTTGAGCAGATACAAATAATTGATTGGCTCATTATCCCAACGCCGTATTATCTCTGTGTGAGACTTTTACGTTAGTTGGTTGCAGCACCTTTTTATTTCACCGGGGGTTTTATTGCCGAATTAATTTGCGAGTCCTTACCAATCTCATACTGCACTGTTTAAACACTGCTGATTTTTCTTCATAATCCAATGATGGGTTTGAAAGTTTAACATTATATTTAAATACCAGTTATGAATGGATGGATAAAATCAGGGTTATTCCGGCCTCCAGCTCTCGACAAAACTCTGCCGGGTGTCCTCATGGAAAACACTATTTTCTAACAAGTGTTGCACTTAGTGGATTTCTGTCATTTGTAACTGCAATTGCGGCATTATGCTGATGTGGTGGCGCTATAGGCCTCCACGATTATGGCCAAAATGATAATCCCGAATATTTTGAACAATATGGAGATTACGATTATTATCATGATTATTCATAGATTTTAGGGACAAAATATTTTTTATTGCAATTTCACATTTTATATAAACAGAGCGCTGCTTTCACTTCCATGTTTTGCTACATTCCAACCGTCAAAAATTCGAAATGTTATCCTTTTACTTTGTTATTGTCATCTATAGTGGTTATTTGCATAAAAACAATCTTGGCATTAGTAGTTTTAATTACATATCATAAGCTGTTTAGAGCTAGTGCTAGGAAGTTAAACATGTTATATTTATCTATTTTATATTTCTGTGAAAACACTCAAAAATACTCACGAAATACTCAACTAAAGTACAAGTACCTCAAAATTGTGCTTAAGTACAGTACTTGAGTTGCCTTTATGTACTTAGTTACATTGCACCGCTGCTAGAGCCCAAGTTCTTCATAGATCTAGCCTCTTAATTTTTCTCTCAAAGTGCTCCAGATTGATGCATTTAACTTTAAAATGTACCAAATTTTATTCCCCCGCACTCACCTAGAGGGTCAGAGGTCCACCCAAGACAGTCTCATAAAATTCTGGATGGTACCACCTCCGACTCATTTTGAGCCAGGAAAAACCTTGAGAATGTCCAGGAGCCTCTGCATTTAACAATTTTTTTCCAACATTTTACCAACCACAGTCCAACATTTATCGACTATCTGTGCTGAGATGTGCTTTCAGTGGGGATCAATATTAGATAAGTGTGTACAGTATCATCAATTTATTCAGAACCTTTTAGATGATATTTGCTTACTTATTGCAGTACACTTTTACCCTGAAGAGCAGTCAGCACAGAAACATATTGATGTTATTTCCAAATCATTCTGCATATTACACTTTATCGTAAGTACTTCCACTTTGCTCCCTATCCAAACCTTTTATTGGTCTGTCACTCCCTCCCCCCCACACACATACCCACTCACTAGTGGATTGTACTCATCACAAACGGCTGACCCTCTCCCCTGAAGTGACAGAATGTAACCTTTAGGAGGAACTGGTGGCCCATCTCCTCGGGGACAGTCAGTGTAGACACCAAATTCACAGCGGCCGAGTCTTTTAAGAGGCTGCCGAAAGGGCACCGGCTTGTCGGGGGGGGGGGGGGGGGGGGGAATTACGCACACAAGCTCACGGATGTCAAACCCCTCAGAGCTTTGCCCGTTCACCGCTTGATAATTGGTCATCTATCTACTCTCCTGTGATCACCAGTTTAGTTCCGGCTCCGTGGGTCAGTCATTTATTTCTGGTCTCGTTGCTGCTTGTTTTGTTTCCAGTTGTGTAGTCAGCTGTTTACTTCTGGTCCTGTGGTCAGAAATTTATTTCTGGTTCTGCAGTCAGTGGTTTACGACTGGTTTCAAGGACATTGCAGCAGTGGATGTGCAGTGCTGCAGCCACTTTCTGCCTGATTTTATTAATTGGCTTTAGACGTATTTAATGCAGTGGAAACATTGTGTTTTGGTCATATATCCTAGAGAGAGTAGAGAATGCAATTTCCGAGGATATTGTGGTGGGACTGCATTGTTTGGGAAGCTGGACTCTATTGCTTTATGTGTGACTGGGAGCTGGACAGCATTGCTTGATAAATGTCTGGGAGCTAAACTGCACTGTTGGCTCAAATTTGTGTGAAGGAGCAGCTGAAGGAGTAGGACGAGTTGGAATAACAGGAAAGGGATAATGGGGGCCAAATATAGTCTTTAAAGCAATGAAATTTGACTTGTAGTGTAAGGACTTATATGAGCTTCAGTGTACGGAGAAAGAGTTGAGGTGTCATTTAAGTGTCTAGATCGAATAAGGATAAACCATCAGCTGAGGTCTGAACCTTATAAGCACTGCCATGCAGTAGAAGGAGTTGAGTTGTGTGTGTGTGTGCGTGTGTGTGTGTGTGTGTGTGTGTGTGTGTAAAGAAAATAATCACCCAGGTTTATATTTTGAAAGCGGTCTTGAAGCCTGCCGTAAGCTCATGTTACCTTTTGAGGCTCATATTTTGAAAATCCATCTTATTCCAGAGCCCCAGTAAGCTCTTGTTTGCGTCTGGGGGCTTTTATTTTGAAAATCTGGCCTACCCCAGAGCCCCCTGGTAAGCTCCTTTTATCATGGGGGTTTTCTTTTGAAAATCTGTGTGTGTGTGTGTGTATACATGACACAGAGAGAGAAACTTCCCCTATACGGTCTGATACAAGGTTAAAGCAGTTGCACTAAACATTACGATATATGTGTGAATTCCTAAAATTAGATCCTTGTTTAGAGGCTACAGTATCTGTGTCTGTGTGTGTGTGCGTCATGTCAGTTATGAATCCACATCGTCACATAATAGAGATTAACATGAGAGGCCACGACTCAAATTCCAGCTAGTTTTACCAATGCGAGGAGTTGAAATAGTAGTTTCAGTTAAAAATGTTCTGATGTAACACCTGTGTTGTCAAGTGGTTGGTAAACACCTCAGAGATCAGTCTAATTAGCAAATCTCAATCAGCTGTATGTCCCCACCTGCAGCTAAAGGTTGCCATGGTGATGGTAACTGCTGAGTGACTCCTGGGTCAGATAGTTAATTTGAAATTCATAGCATTAATATAGCAGCAAACAACTATTTGCTATGTAAAGATATAGAGGAGTAATGGCATCCTGAGCAGAGAATGAAGTCACACTCTGTGTGTGTTAGTGCATGTGAGTCCCCGTGAGCGTGCCCCACTGGCTAGCTAATGGTCGCCACTCTGCGCCGCGTTCATACGGTGGTTATAGCTGATAACGCCGTCCCGACCCGCGGTGTTGTAATGCCCACCTTCTGGTTCCAACCACAGGTTAACACTGTTAGCTCTGTCAGCACTGTTGCCGTTGTTTGCACTGTTGGTGCTCTTAGCACAGTTGGCAAAGAACGTATATTACTAAGAAGTGAAAATCAATTGTTCGATCCATTGAAACATAGCAAAGCTACGCTTCCGCCATTTTGGACTGAAAGAGACTACCGGGCGCCAGTAAAACGTCTGCCTAAAAAGTGCTTTACTAAAGTAAAAAAATTCCCAAATAACATTAAATATTTTCGAAAGTATGAAAGATACAAACACTAAAACACAATGTTTGTCCTGTATATTTGGGTGATGTTCTAACGTGTGCAAATGTACATCTGTTTTTATTGCTTTCAAGCCAGCAAATGTGCCGTGTGCTCCTTTAAAAGTGTGAGCCCTTTCAAGTCCCTGCCCAGATGGGACTGTGAAATGTAAATAGAAAAGTAGAATGTATAGAGAAGTTTTGTTGCAGTGACTGAGCTGTGTGTGTGTGTGTGAAATGAGGTTGAGTGGGAGACACCCTGCACAATATTGAATGGAGCCATGGGAGCAGAGTGGGAGCCTGCCAGGATGAGTCAGCTCTGTAAATGCAGAGAGAGAAGTAAGTAGTAGCTTACATATTGACTGGAGATGGGGTTGATGTCTCTGGTGAGAGAGATATGAGATCTATATGACAGCGATACCTTGAGGCATTTTGAGAAACTCTGCCAAGAATACAAACTGCTGGTTAATCAGCGACGGAGGTATCACCTAATTGGCAGTCTCCTGGAAAATACATTTGGGGCGAGTGTCCTTCATGAGAAAAGAAATATTGATCAACTGGTACCTAGATATTGCTCTCGTTTAGTAGGCAAGTTTATTAAAACCTACTGCTCTAAAATCACCATGGGGAAAATTTTCCGTGCTTCATTTACAGATAATGATTGGTTCAGCTTATAAGAATTCCCAAATGGTTTCTTATGGAGATAAGGACTACTTTCATTCACTTTACAATCATTTACCAGTTCTATTGGACTCACCCAAAACTATTTAGGCTTAATTTGAGAGAGAATCCCAAGTGAGGAAGGCACTTTGGCTCATTCTCTCTGTGATAGTTTGCTGATAAGGGTTTTAGTTACCAATTCGAGATTAGTTTGAGAAGACTGTGTGTAAAATATCCATACTCGTCCAGTTTCTTTGTGTTAGGCAACCCGACCCCTCAATACTTTACTTTCACATGAGACGGCACAGGTCAGACAGCACTTATGGTCAACTGGACATTAGTTTAAAGTTGCTAATATCAATACCTTTATAAGAGCAATAGATCTTATTATGACTGTGTAATGCGAAAGGGAATTATCACCAGACTGCACTTCCCTTCAGCTCTAAGAAACATCTTTCAGCTCATTTTTTTCTTGTCTGTAACTTTACGGTTTTGGTTTAAGCTCACCGCTCTCATAGCATAATTTTTTTTGTCAAAAATAGTCAGCTGCAAAAAGCTAAAAAAACCAACCCAGTGTACTCTACCTGTGCAACACCAAACAGGAGAAACAATTAGCGACTAGCCGCGGTGAACATAGTGAAGCATTTATAAGCTATAAGAGCCAGATATTTCCCTCAGTAGCTGGTGGAGACCAAAACAGAGCTAAAAAGGGGGGTGAATAATGCTGTTAAAATGATCAGGTTATTAGAAACATAAATACATCCAAATAAATGTTGATGTTGCTCTGTATCTGCTGTAATCAACTCAAAAGGTATTAATATGTCCAACGTATCCTCATACAACAGTTGGTATGATATCTTAGGAAAAGTTATTTCCCATTTTTGTGCGTTTTCCGACAAAATGTCCAGCAACGTTTGACGCACGTGTCAATTTCCGCTTGTAACATGCATGCAGTCTTTTCAAAATAAACTTCGGTTTTCATAGGAAACAGTTTGGTTAGATTTAGGTGACAAAACTACTTAGGTTTAGGAACAGATCAACTTGGTTTGGTTTAGGCAACAAAATTACTTGGTTAGGTTTAACACAAGATCGTGGTTTGTTTTAAAATCTCGTAAAATTTCGTAGGTATAGCTGCGAATGGTGTTTGAGAACAGCCTGATATGTCCATGCTGTGTTCACAGCTTGCTTCTGTTCCAAACTGGCCAAAAAAAAAAATGATTGAAGGTAAATCAACCCAACCTCCCTCTATAAGTGCATGGCATCAGCTTTAAAGTACGGTAGCCTTATAGGTGAGACTTTGAATGACATCACAGGGACTATGTCCTCTTCTTATATGCAGTCTATGGTTGCGTCTCCCCTAGTTAACTCTAGAGAAACAGCACACAATGGCAACCATGCTAAGACATTTGAAAGCAGTGGGCAGCACATTATTCAATGCCAAATTGCCTGCTTTTTATTGTCATTTCCCTTTAGCGTGCGCCCCCTCACATTTTGTTCCAGCTGGTGCCACGGAGAGCCACGAAATTACCAAATGGGTGCAGGCAGGAAAATACCTGCTTGTGCCCAATGAGACTGTCACTTAACAAGGTCGCGGGGCTTGATCTGCTCTTTTACAAAATTAGGGCCCTCTGTATCGTGAAAATTAAATTGACAGGGAATTCATGCGCTAATGAAACAGACAAAAGAACTAAGCACTTGTTATCTAAAATGTCGCACATAGTGTTTAAAAAATACATCGTCCACCTCTCGCTTTCTTTCAGCTATAATGAAGTCTCTCATTCAGTCGAGCGACCTCACTTTCAAAAGCGTTTTTTTTTTTTTTCAAACGCACCTAATTAGACTTCACAACCTCTCACTGTCGATCTTGTCTAATTAAAAGTCTCTCATCCTTCCCCTCACCTCGCGTGTCTCGTACTCGTCAAATAAAGGTCTCACTCTATCCCTTTTCTTTCCGCTCCCAACTAAATAAACTCTCTTCCTCTTCTTTCCCCCCTGCATTCACGTCCTTAGTATATTAGAAAATCCGTAATTGAATATCATTGTCTACCTCCTTAGGCTGTAAGCATTCTATCTGCTCCTCCAGCACACCTCTCACCTCGGTTCCCAGCCAATACGCTTTTCTTGCTTGTTTACTTCCTCCGTGCAACTCTAAAGCTCTGTTTTGGAATCGAGCCCATTCTTTTAGAAGATCTAAACATCTCATCTGTTTCCTGTATCACTCCTGAAGGTTGTTGGTTGCCTCTCAGGAGCCTCTCTTTTGTTGCCCTAGACATATGGGACGCAAATCTGTTCAACGAGGGAAGCTCAAGCATCACATTTTATCTTCTCCATAGTTTTTTCCCCCTGTTGTGCAGCCTGCACAACAACAGAGTGAATGCAAAATGCAGTTTTCTTCCGACAGCATATGATGTGAAATTCTGTGATTGTAAACACGTCTTGAGAGGGCATGGCAGTGGGGTTATTTTACAATTCTCACAAATGTTGTTACAGTAAAGTCTGCGATGGATGTAGCTTTGCACACCCATAGAATATAAAGAAACCAAACCAAGTTACAAATTAACAATTTTCGTATGCTTCATTTCTCTTGTGTTATGCATTTATAAAAAGGTTGTGGAAAAACATGCAAAATGACTTACAAATACAACTAGACATGATTAAGGTTAATGATTATCTTGCTTTTTGGTTTATTACAAAAAGAGGGGATAGTCCTCCTTAATGTAAGAACATATATTTTATCTAATATATGCACAGCTTGTCATTTTTGTAGAGGTGCTGCTACTATAACTGCAACACCATTGTTGGCCATTTGCATCTTCTGAAAGCATACACATGATTCAAACTACTGGGACACAATAGATTTAATATTGGGTTCATATTTCAGAGATGTTTATAGTTGCCTTTTTTTCTAGGGCTTTGTATTGGCAAGAATCTGGCGATAAGATACGCATCATGATACTGGTTACGATTCAATATATTACTGTATAAGTAAGGCGATATATTGCGATTTTTTTAAAAAAAAATCTAATTTTAGGAAAACTGTCATAGTAGAAAGAACACACCACCAGATGGATTGATGGATGAATAGATGGATAGATGGATGTACTTTATTGATCCCAAATTAGGAAATTCTTATGTTAAAGCAGCAGGTTATCAAAACAATGTACAGGAACAGTAAATACACAGTAAATATTCATATCAATACTAGAGATAAATATCTATAGTATTCACAATATAAAGAATATATTAGAATACACTATAAATATACCATACTATTACAACTAACTTAGAAAATAAAAGGTATAAACATAGAATAACAATAACATACTAATAAAATAGAAACACAGAATATCAATAACATACTAATATGCATAAAATCTGATTAAAAAAACTACTACTTTGAGAGTGCACATACACTGAGAGGGCACATCTCTTTGCAAATGAGGTAATGACTGAGCTAATCTTGCATGTAAACTATTAATTAAAAATCAATAGTGTTTTTGAGAATCAATACAGTATCACAAAACATAAAAATGCAATATTCAATATTTTTGATATTTTCTTACCCCTTCCCTTCATTTAAGAACACTTTTTTGCTGTAAAGAAGCCAATACAAATCTTGGCGATACGATATGTATCATGATGCAGGGGTTACGATTCAATATATTCCGATATGTTGCGATACTGTAAGCAAGGCGATATATGCCTTTTTTTTTTTTTAATATTTTTATATTTTTTAAATCAAATTTTAGGAAAACTGTCATGGTATAAAGAGAAAACAACCATATGCATACAATTTGAGTAAAATAAAATTTACTTTTTTTATGCAGTCAGAACAGTATCTGCATTTGCATTGATCACAGTTCCTGTAACATCAAACATCATAGCACTACTTTGATAGGGCACATACACTGAGAGGGAGCATCTCTCTGCAAATTAAATAAAGTATTGACTGAGTTAATCTTTCCATGTAAACCATTATTTAATAACTGACATAGTGTTTTTGAGAATCTATACAGTATCACAAAACATAATAACCTGATATTTGCTATTTTTTAAAGAAAGCATATCTTTAGTGATACCGGAATAGATTCACACCTCTGACCGAGCCTCGAAGCCAATACAACTCCTTCACTGAGGCTTTTTTTACTTATAGTTGTTTGTTTGGGAGATGACATCAATCTCCTGAAGTTTGTACTCCATGCTGTGGGGGTGTAGGGGGCATCGTAGGGGGTGGCTGTGGCTAGAGGAGTTAGGAAGTAATGTTAGGCTGCAGCACCTGCTCACATCCTCCAGCCTGGCTGTTTATCTCCTACTGAGCAGCAAGAAGCCTATCACAGGAAAGTGATGTAGTCTATCTGGCTGCCAAGTGCAGAATTTAACTTCACATATACACTCCCAAAGGATTTATTGAACACTGAAGACGGCTTGATTTTTGTGCTGCCTAATGAGCCGGACTTAAGTTCCTGCTCATGTATTTGTGCTGCCTATCTCACCGAGAATAACTTGGTGTGATAGAACTTTCTTTAAAAAACATTTGTACGTCTGAAGACAAAATCACAAAAAAAAAAAAACAGGCAATACGAGCCACAGCACAGAAAGTTGAACAGTTGGAGGACACTGCTTGCCAAATGCTGAATGGCAGCAGCTAATCAGTTTTGGGAAATCAGGACTCGGTTGATTACAAGTATCTCTGGAAATGCAGACCGGAATTCTGAAGCTGTGTGTGCTTGGCAACGGTGCATTCCAATGACGGTAACTCATTACACAGCATTTAAGGACATCTTAAAACAGTGATGAAATGTGAGTTTAGTTAAAGAGATTTCGCCACAATACCTGCTATTGTTTACCGGGATTACAGCTCGCTGTTTGGATTCACTTGTCTTCTTATCCAGCCTGAAAGTTAGTGAAACAAGCAAAATGTCTTTAAATGCAAACACATGCTCTCTGCACTGCAAGCAAGAGAAAACGTTTTGCTCCAATGAGAAGATAATGTAGGAGAAATTCTAATTTTTTTTTTTCATGTTTTTTGTTATTGAAGAACAGATTGAGAACATTGTAAAATAGAAGTCATACAATGTTACAACTGAAGCTACGTTTTTCCTTCCAAGACATTGGGTTTAAAAGCGGTATAGTTTTGTTAATCTTCCGTAAGACGACAAAGATGGTCAGCCTTGATAACGCTTGGAATTGTATTTTATGTTTGTCCTTCAGTCATGGTATGAAGTAATTTCTGCTCAAGTTGATTTTTTTATTTGATTCTTAGTTTTTTTTCTCAAAATAAATCATTTTGAGAAATACAGTACATTTCCTAATCAAAGGTCATCAGTTCCATTCTTGAGCATCTGAGCCTCAGCATTTCTGTTATATATTGTATTAAATGTGCCAGGACACAAAAATGCTCACCAACACAAGCTATTACGTTCCCTGGAATTCCAGGAGAAGTGAAAGTTACTCTTCTTTTATAAAGAATCCTGTTGTTTCACGTGCCAAGACATGTATGCACAGAATGCTACTGTATATTAGGGGTGTAAATCACAAGTTCTGCCACGATAGGATTTTGATTTGATTAAATTCAGGGGCCTGCAACCCATATGAGACGATATCATATGCCCATTTATCACAATCCTTTACATTTATATCAACTCACAAAAAGCAACTAAAATAAGATTTGACAATTTTATTACCGGGCTCATCCAGGCATTTAAAGGAAAGAAAATCTATTATTTTTTAATAAAAAGAATAAAAATAGACCTCCTGCTGTTCACTATAAAGTGCCACATTTCTCATGTTTAAGCCCTGTTTGAATTTTTTAGGAAGGAGGTGCGCTTGGACGGCAATGGTGACACAGACGTGCCATGGGAATTTCAAAATAAAGGCCTATCTTAAAGATGAAAGTATGCATCAATGTTTTCACTTTGCATCGATGATGATATTGGATCGTTGATCATTCAAATTGATATATCGATCCATATTGACATACCGTTACACCACTACCATATGTACATTGTATTGATGTAGGCTAGTTTGTGTTTTTGCACTGCCCCCTTCAAAGGATAACTGAGAAATCAAACATTTAACTTTTGACTCTACTATATTGTTGCTTTCCACCTTAGGGAATTTCTATGCACCTTATTTTTTTCTTATTTAATTTCTTTAGGAGTAAAAATAATGAATGTAGCCAAGCCTTCTACATTTATTCTTCTTTCTTCAGAGGCCATTGTGATTGTACCTCAAACCCGTGCAAACAGTGAATCTGTTGTCGGACCATAAATCACATCCTGTTGCATGCTTGCCACATGTGACATGAGATTATTATCAAGAGCAATAGCAGGTGTGTTGGACGGCCAATATTGCAAATATTTATTATTGCCTGACAGGTTGTTATATTACAATATCAGTGATGGAGAGTCAGAAAATGAGTGCACAGATCATAGACGTAGGTTGCGGAGGAGGAGGGGGTGGCGGGGGGTTGTCGCCGCCCCCCCCCTCAATATTTAGAACACGTGCATTTGCAGACAGTCTGAAGGGAATACCACTATATCAGCAGAGCAATAACGTAATGCACAGCAGACTATAGGGCAGGTAGATTTTTTTTCTTGAAATATTATGACTTTAATCTGGTAATCTCAGAGAACACAGATATGTGGGATGTGTTTTGAATGTGTAGAAAGTTTTGAACGAGTAGAAATCTTGCTGAAACACATGAGCTATCCAAGTCCAGTGGTTTATTGTAAATGACCTTCGGCATGGTCTAGTTTTTTTGTTTAGTAGGTTGTTTTCATGTTTGTTAATTTTCTAGGAGTCTCTTAATGCTAATTTTATCCTGTTAGTTACTATAAAGTCAAGTGTTTTTATTTTTGAAAAGGTAAAACCGTTAATATAACCTGTTAGTTACATTATATAGGCAGACGCTTTTATTTTGAAAGGGTAATTCCGGTAAGAGGTAAAAGATGATCGGTAAAAACGATTGGCATGCCTTCCAAAAGAAGGAATGCGTTATACTTTTTTGTTTGTTTAGCACATGGCTGACAAGGGCACAAGGTTTGTCAATGTTTTGTTTCTTACAATATTTGATAAGAAGTGACTTTATAATGTAGTTTCATAGTTTTGCTTATTTAAAAAGTGTGTGAGCTAGCAAAGACGCCATGTTGGCTCAACCTGCAAGGTGTGTATTCAGCGTTAGAGCTGCATTATGTGTGTGATTTAAGGCTTAAATGGGCACTAATAATTTCATTTAAAGTTAAAGGGGCTATATGTAAGAATCAGAAATTGCTTGTTCACAGCGACACCTGTGGCCGCAATGTCAACGAAAGTCAGCGTCCTGTTGCTCGCGCTCGCGCTTGTGCTCGCGCTACATTGACATGAACGAGCACCGGTCTAAACAGTGAGGCGACACATGTCAGCTAAAACCACAATATCACTCTATATTTCACCTGCTTGGCAGTAATGTTAGCTGACCAGACTAAGGTCTCTCCATGAATCAATGCTGATCCTAGTGCTGGCTTGACTGTGGAGGGAACGGGGGGGGGGAGAAACCTCTGTTGGTCTGGAGGAGCTGCAGCATTTATTTCTGCAAAAACGTCCACTGCACATTCACTAGATATTCTCAGAGCTAAACTAACTCTTCTGCAGTGTGCGCGCGTACACATGGAGTTGGAGCGAGCCGAGCGGGTGAGAACGAGCGCGGTGTGCAAGCAGGCAGCAGGCAGCAGGAGCAGCGCGTACCCACACGCGAGCGCGCATGGGATTCCGACCCGTTAGGATTTATGCGCATGATAAGTTACAAATAGTCCGTTTAAATATGCTTATGTGTAGCACTTTATCAGAGCTTGTCATTTGTGTAAAGATAAAAATTGTAATATTTTTGTTTTCCTCCTGTTTTCTCTAGCTCTTACGTTGCTTTCGCAATGCGGTCGCGGCATATTTTTTGGAGCAAATAAAGCTTTTGTGAACCATCAGTTTGAGAGTTACACACTCAATCAGTCAGGGATGCTGCATTTTTAAATTAATTAAAATGAATTAAATTATAGTTGAGGTGAACAGATGCCACATGCACATTTAAAGAGGTTACTTCCCCAAACAAAAGATGTGGGAAGAGTAAATCATGCCTACATGTGTGTTGACTCAGCAGTGACAACATTAAATGAGAAAATTTGACCTACAGGCGAATAAATATTTAAAAGGAATACAGAATATCTGAGAGCCCTACTGCATTATATTCCATTATATTTTCATATTTTGAATTGTCACCTGGCGCCTAAATTTTGTGTTTTCCTTTACATAAATAAAGACATTTCCACCATGAATTGGTGCATAAAAAAACAATCAGAAAGCAGGAAATGGAGGACCCCCAGATGCAGCCTGGACACATGCACATTCTTTTTTTTTTCCTTTTTTTTTAAATCATGCTTTTTATTGTTCCTTAAGAAAAAAAACTACAACAACCTAAACCACAACAAATTAAATAATATGTACATATAACAGATTGTAACTGTAAATTGAAAAACACTACTACTACTACTACTACTAATTATATATATATATATATATATATATATATATATATATATATATATATATATATACTTTTTTTTTTTTATTTATGATTGATTGGTTGATTTGTTTATTTGAGTGTCCTGTACCATTTGGAGCCCCAGCCCATATGGGCTTACAAGGCACTGGACAACAACAACAACCAAGATGGCCACATGACCAGTCATAACATATATTTCCAAAAATTCAAAGAAAGAAAGAAAATGTCAGAAAATTCAGTTACCCTAACAAAACGGTCTTATTATGATGGATACAGTGTTCTTTGTATTAGTTTCCATGCATTTTCTATAAATCTTGCTAAGGCAAAAATATCCTCTTTAAAGAGCCATTATGAGAAAAAAATACATAAACATTAATGATAATACTAAATAAATAACAATTAATAAATGTATTAATACAATCAATTCACACACCAGATTTCCAGCACCTACTTACTGTATATCCCTGTGGTCCTGCCACCCGCACAATATAAATACAGTACATACTGGGCACAATTACAAAAGAGAAAGGCACAGAAGCACATTCTGGTGTCCAACTCTTCTTTTTTGCCATGATTAGTGATTTTAAAAAAAAGTTCACAATTGTTTAACAGTGTAGTGAATTGAAAAATTGAATTTTAAAAATGTCAATTTGGTAGCTGCCAATGTGACATATTTCACTTCCATAACGAGACGTTCTTTCACACATGACCAAACCTGTATTTCCCCCCTTACTCCTACAAGATGGATGCCATTTTAACTCTCTTTGGCCATCACAGTAACAGTCAAGAAGATTTGACAAGCATGGCAGGTTTCCCCCTCTCAGCCTGGAAACGGAGGACGAGAAAGCTGCAACTTCTGAAGCCAATTACTTAAGTTTGGCCTGTTTTCTTTCATTCTCCCTCTCACGAGGAAGGATTGAATGAAAATCTACAGTCCTCTTATCACATGGTGATAATGTACCACGGCCTGCATGTTTTCATGTGCCAAGTCGTCTTCACATCATTTATTCTCTTTATTTCGCAGTGCATTCTAATCTCCCTTCGCATGTAAAAAAAAGAAAAGGTACTTAGAAGATCCTTTTTGCAGAGTAGCTGGTTTCAGCTGAAGTGTGCCAACGGGGGAACATTTACTCAGAGATTCTTCGCAGTGTTTAGATAAGACTTTGGATGCCGGTGACAAATCAAATGCATGTCTGTGGGAGTGTGAGAGGACAGCAATACAGCCAATCATGCAAAGCTGTGCTGCCTCTCTGCCAAAATGAGATTCATATCAGGAGTGAATAGCTGCTTTCTGAAAAGGCGGCGCTGAATAGTACAAAAATATCCACTGAAATGTTAAAGAACATATATTCATGCCAAATAACTGCGATACATAATAAAATAGAGAAAATAACTGAGAAAAAGATGTTCCATTTATGTGGGAAAAGTCACCTATTCCTGCAGCACCCATTTATTGAAAACTATTGTTAAAAACAAATTTAAACCCATTTAAATTTAGAACATAAAGTTGTTTACATTGTGAGGTGCAGTAAATAACTTACACACATTGATAATATATTTTAAATAGGGCTGTCAATTGATTAAAATATTTAATTGCAATTAATCACATGATTTTCCATAGTTATTCGTGATTAATCGCACATTTTTTATCTGTTCAATAAAATTTTTATCTTATCAACATGGGAGTGGGCAAATATGCTTGCTTTATGCAAATGTATGTATATATTTATTATTGGAAATCAATTAACGACACAAAACAATGACAAATATTGTCCAGAAACCCTCACAGGTACTGCATTTAGCATAAAAAAATATGCTCAACTCATAACATGGAAAACTCAAGTCCAACAGGCAACAACAGCTATCTATACTACAGCGCCTGACTTTTGCTTCTGCTCCTGTCATAATTACTACGGTCGCTAGAGGTCGCTGTCGTGTTCTTTTTTTACCTTCTTTCGGTGATCTGCCATGTGAATAGATGATAAAACCTACTAGTGGGTGTAGTAGGCGCCTATTGACCCACATCTATGGGGCTTATAGTGACTGATAACGCCTATTTAATAACCTGACAACAGTCTAATCGGCTTTGCATTTAGCATAAAAAATATGCTCAAATCATAACATGGCAAACTGAAGCCCAACAGGCAACAACAGCTGTCAGTGTGTCAGTGTGCTGACTTGACTGTGACTTGCCCCAAAACTGCATGTGGTTATCATAAAGTTGGCATGTCTGTAAAGGGGAGACTGGTGGGTACCCATAGAACCCATTGTCATTCACATATCCAGAGGTCAAGGGACCCTTTTGAAAATGGCCATGCCAGTTTTTCCTCACCAAAATTAAATCTGGAGCGTCATTTAGCCTTTTTCCCCACAAGTTAGTATGGTTGGTATGAGTGGATTAAAACTGAGCCCGCTACAACCTAAAAATTGCAAGTTGCGTTAATGCGTTAAAGAAATTAGTGGCGTTAAAATTACTTTGCGTTAACATGTTATTATCGCTTTTTGTATTATCACTTTGACGGCCCTAATTTTAATAATATGTTTAAGTGATACCAAAGCTGATTAAATACACTGCACAGTAGAAGAATGTTACTGGTTCTGTGTGCAGAGTGTTTTTCTCCTTGTTATTTATTTATTTACATGTAGTTTGAAGAAGAAATATGATGTTTGTAGCTTCATAATGAGATGTTCTGCCTCGAGGTCTGTGACTCTGTCAGAGGGCTAAAGTTAAAATGGCCCTTTTCCCATTCCTGCGTGTTGCTGAAGTAGCCAGAGGGGATGCAGTGAAAGCACGGAGGAGGCAGAGCAGGTTGCATATCATCTGTCTGTGTCTTCCAGCATTGTAACAAACAGCCTCTCACGGCTCTGTGAGAGTAGTTAAGAAAATTATAGCTGCGCCTCAAACAAATTGCTTACGTCAAAGTGCTCCCAAGATAAAATTGCCTTCTTAAGGTGGAAAATTGCTCTGATCGGCGCAAAGTACACGATGATCATAAGAGCAGAAATATTAATATGATTTATTTTCTCATGATGAGTGCTGAGTGGCAAATAAAAGGGCAAATTATTCTTCGCAGATCATACATTTCTTAATGTATGTATATATTTTCATATTCTTTCTTTGAATATGACGGCTGACTTTACACGGCGTGTAAATTTTACTGCCACGAATTAGAAAGTCGCAAGTAAATGACTGAAGCTTTGATCCTGTAGTAGTGCTTTTTCACTGGCTAACATAATACTTTTAACTTTTAAAAATAAATATATATATATATCTACAAAAGGAGGTGGTAACAGGTCCCAGTGGGCCTGACCTCACTGCGAAAAAAGAAAGAAAAAACAACACATGCTCAAACAGAAAAAAAAAAAAAATCAATAGCACATACAAGGGAATATAAGTAGAACAAAATCACAGCCTAAACCACATGTCAAGTGTGTTGCAATATTTGCAACAGTTTTGTAATCGTCCTTTTGTCTCTCATTTTATGCAATAAAAGTGTGTCTTCACATCAGAAACTCAAATTCAAAGTAACAGGTGGTCTCTTTATGTCTTGAAGCAAGTGAGATAATATGCATAACAGCCAACAGTACATACTCTTTGTTCATGTTTTAGTCTGTTAACACTCACACTTGCCAAGTCCTTGATGGCCAACACATAGCTTTCTGATTTGGATCACCAATGTCCATTTACAATACAAAGAGATTTTGTGGTCGTCTCTTTCAATTTTTATACATAAATGTAAGATGAGCCAGAACAATTTCATAAAACCGGAGGTTGCCGCCTGCTTTTGACACATTTCCATGAATACATTTAAACCAACACAGAACATGTCACAGCACCGAAAGGGTGTTATTCCGTACCATATGTGTGATATAATTATGTTCACAACTCACTATGGAGGAAGTCTATTAGCCCGATGAGCCATGCTACTTCTAATACCCCACATTATCAAATTGGTTTGAACTTGACAGCCAGTTGATGTCATGTATGTCATATGTTAAGGTCTGATTACCTACCATCAATTCTGAATTTGTTCATTTTATCCTACAGCACAGTCCCCCTAAATGCTAAGTAACAAAATATAAACTGAACCTGTATCGTTATTAGTTAACAGGGGAAATGTTGCAATGAGACAGATCCAAATGTCCTGTATGAAAAAGTCCAGCTGCACACAGCCTAGTCCAATAAGTTTGATGAATCATCAAACGAAGATCATGATGTCTGTTCTCTCATAAAGATGTCTGTAAAACTTTGCTCAAATTGATTGATGGGTGGCACTAATGAAGTTACAGTCTATTCTCTTTTCAATCAGACTGTCACACAGCTTGTCACTTTAATTTCCCGATTCTCCCCACTGGCCTGTCAAAGTTATGATCAAGTAGCAAAGCCCTGCTAAGCCATAAAAAGGGTGATCGCTAAAATCCTCACTTTCATTAGGGAATTTTAACGTGGCAATGTTCTCTTCAAAACTGAAAGCTGTACTAGATGTACATCAAAATGCAGCATACAGTACATGATCACAGTAGCTCAGTAGGTAAGGCCTTTGTCTCTTATGTTCAGGATTGCGGATTTAATCATTTGACATCATAAACTTGTGCTGGACCATCGGCCGTCCTGGGACCTCTGGCATGGCCATTTTCAAAGGGGTCCGTTGACCTCTGACCTCAAGATATGTGAATTAAAACTCTGGGATGATGAGAGTGAAAACTGTATCTTATTAGATAAAACAGATGTTGACAAACTGCATAATTTTCTGTTGAAAAAAGGTAAAAAATCGCAATAGGACTAAAGTATTGTGATATACCATATCATGAGGCCTCTGGTGATTTCCACCTTTTAATATATATAATACTATATATAATATTGTGTATATATGTGTATATATGCACTGTACTGTATATTTCAGATTGCAGAGTGCACATTTTCAATCTCAGTGGGTAATAAAGCCTATTTGTGACATTTCCAAACGGGCCAGTTATTTTGTTATAGACTGACAGCCAGTAACTATTCTGACACAGTCACTAACCTTTTGTCCAACATGTACACCCAAATCATGTTTCTGACCTTTCCATCATTTCACACATTCTGACAGTCGGAGCCTCACGCTGTCAATATTTAGTTTCATTCGGCTAGTTTTGTATCTTTCTTTGCAAATGAAGCCACACAAAGCTTCTCTCGCTGCACTGCATTATCCTATCTGTATCAATTCAATAATACTGTCTGCTTTTTGTGTTGGTTTCCTGCTATCTTTGTGTTTGATACAAACACTCATTGTGATTGTCTTGATACTCATTGTGCAGCTGCCCTTCTAGTTTGATTGCGCCGGCTAGACTGTGATCAGTCATTTGAAAACAAGAGCCGTGAAAATGTGAAAGCTGTTACTGAAATAATACATTGTAGTCAGAAAGCAGACACCTTTGAGGGAAAAAAAATAAATAAATAGACACCTCTTCTTGTCTGTCAGGTGGGCGCTGCGAGATGATTGTTGAGCCTCATCACGGAGAGCATTTGTTTACACAAATAAATGCTTGCAAACATACTTGGCGCGCAGGCAGCCTCAAGGCGGAGTTGTGGCATTGTGTCTGAGATGAAAGGGGCAAACTCTTTTGCCTCAAGAGAATCAAACTTGGCCCTCGCTCGGCTGTTCCACTGCAATTAATTCAGCTCTATGTGTCAGTGTTTCGGAAAACTCTCCGCAACTCAGCTGCAAATGGATTTGTAAAACTTTCAAAACTGTTTATGGGAATCGAGGTTCGTAAACCTCGTCCTAAATTTGCACTTTTCCTGTTGCAGTTTGGCTCTCCCCGTGAATGCAGATTCGTTTGAATTGCCTTTTACTGCGGCATGCATATTCATGAATGTCCGGTTTGTGTCCTTCCAGTTTCACATTCAGGCATGTGGGTCACTGAAATACGCCGTTACATCAGACAGAAAAGACGAGTCACCTCGGTTTTCATCCTCAAGCTCCATAATTTACAATAACATTTCTCTTGCTGCCCATGAAACTAGTATTTTCCTCACATATCTGGCAGCATCTGGGCTCTACTTGACTTGGCATAGCAAAATACAACTGCTCCACGCTCTCCTTCAGCACCGAATATCTTTTTTGCTTCGTTTAGGTGAGATATATTGCTGGATTTCTTAAAATGCAGTAGGCAGAATATTCATGTGGCAAAAATTCCATAATAACCTTTCAGCATGTTGTAATTCAAGTGCTCCGAGAGATAACTAGACCAGAAAAAATCTAGCCTGTGAGAGGTGACTTTGACCAATCACAGGTCATTTGAGAGAGAGAGAGAGAGAGAGAGCGTTCCTATTGGCTGTTCATTCAACGGAGGCAGCTGTCAATCATTGCAAACTCCAATCAAACGGTCAAACTAGGCAGCGCTGATCAAATATGAATCAATATTCTGGTACTGTAATGCTTATTTCTCGCGAAAAATGTTTTCAGAAACATCTTGTAGTGTACTGTTTAGCTGTAAAATGCTACATATACTGACCGTCATCTTGTGTAATTGGTAACACCGGTGTTGTAACAAGTTTATGAACCGGTGGGAAAATGTCCTCACCGTCACATCGCTATACCGCCTACTCCAGCTTTAATGGTCTCCTACCAAGGATTTAAAAGCGTGGTGGGGTGCATAGGTGCACTGCAGAAACGGCTCAATCCCCAGTCATGGTACATCAGGCTCGGCTGAGCGAATACAACAAACAGCCATGTTCATTGGTGGGAAAGCAAGGAGGTGTCACGTCTTTGTTGTTGCAGAAGCGACTCCTTCCTGTTGGTCATGGGCGAGCACAATCTAGAGGATCATATTAACTTTCTCGCATGTTATGGCTGCTCGCTGGTAGGATGCGTATCAGAGGATATGTGGCCGTCTACACCCTCTCCGGGCCAACAGTGGAGTGAGGAGAGGCGAGCACTGCTGGGAATTGGCCATACCAAACTGGGAAGCACAAAGACAGGGGGAGGGGAAATTAATTAAGTGTGTTGGACGGCGCCACGGCTCTGTTTTGTGTGTGCATTGTGCAGTTATGTGTTATATGTGTGAGACAAGTATTCCGACGAGATGGGCCAGAATGAACGGACACACAGATTCATACCCTGTGCATGCCAAATCAAAATTTGCGACGGGCTGCATTCCACCTGTGCCTCCAGTATAACACGCTTTGAATAATGGTCAATCAAGGCTGAAAGTGATGATAATTATGCTACCAAACTAACTAAAAAAAAATTTGAATGTCAAGGTGATAATAATATAATTAAAAATAGCCCAGAAATCGGAGTTTGTGTGCCGACTTTGAGTGTGAAATTTAATGAATTGAATTTATGTTAGACTCCCCTTAAAAGATCAAGCTGTCACTATGTTAACGCCGCGAGTCCGATGTGAGCGAGTTGCCGAGGTAATCTAATGCAAATGTGTACGTCTCGTTGGCAAGTGAGCGGCCTCCTTTAATAGCCCCGCGGTGTTGATTTTGGCACAGCGGCAGTGCAAACATGTTGCCGCGGAAGAGGCTACTTCCACTGTAATGTATTTACTGTCTAATTTGTGTCTCAGTGAGAGACCATATATTCTGTTTAGGGAGTGACACCTCTCCTCCTCCACTTTATGGAGCGGTGCAGGCATTTGATGGGGACTTGAACATGCTGTGCTGATGGATGAGCTTGTCAAGGCAGCCCCATGATGCGTCGCTCCCCACAGAATGCACGAGGCTGGAGAAACTCAATCATATAGCGAGGCGCCACTCCAAACGTAGTTAATAACTCGTTCATAACACCTGAAAATAATCGTCTTAGCGGCGCACACTTCACTCGTGAACATCGGTTTGCAGTTTATGGTGGGTTTAGGGTGTCAGCTTTCATGCTAAAGTTAAAAACATGACAAAAAATGCTAATTTATCGTGTCGTGACAACTCGCTTTTTCCCCCCACTGATAAACATGCCTTAGGTTGAGGCTGTACATGTGTCAACAGCTTCTTTTTTCTTTCTTTTTTTTTTTTTTTTTTGTTGTTTGTTGCTTGCGCTATTCCTCGCCTTCACTAGTCTGCTTCTACTGCCAGTGTACAATGTTGAACACTGTGCCTCTAATGTCAGAAACCCAGCTCCAGACTGAGAGTTTGATTCCCCGAGGCAGAAGTTCTGAATCGCTGACAGGTGTTTCAAAGTGTTCAATTTGTGGATGTTCTAAAACAAATTCTTGAAACATTGTGCTTTAATACGTCTCTTTGAGTGACTTTCGGCACTATTTTTGTGCCGCTATTTTTGCTCCTTTTTTTCTTTATGTGAACAATTCCAATCAGCAGCATTCCCGAGTGAAGCTTGAAGCTATTCTAAGGGGCTGAATAATTGACTACAAGTAGTATTTCAAATTATAACAAACTATTACCGTGCTCGTGTATAGCTTGTGTTGGTACTGGGTATATTTGAATACGTGTTACTGTAGGGGGTGTGAGGCTTGCTACAGCGCAACTGAGGGCTGATGTTAATGTTACCTGCATGAGCAGTCAACCCGAGGCAAGCTGGCAACAAAGGCAGCGCATGGTTGGTAATTCGTCCCAGTCGACTGCAGTAGCTGAAGCAATAAGGTCTTTTATTTACAAAAACTTATATAGTGTTGTTGAAAATGCACAATGCAGATGGATGACATACCAACACCTTGGAAATGAGTTAAACAAATGCATGCTATTTGGGGGCTGCACAAAAAGTTACCCTCTATTACCTCCCATTGTTTTCTATTATTGGCGGGCAGTAGATTTCATTTTGGAGCATTCAGCACTTTATACATGAAATTAAAAGTAAGCAAGTGATTGTTTATTTAAGTTAAGTTAAAGCTGGGCAGGCAGGTTGGAGCAAATATGATAAATAAATTAAATGATAATTATTGCCTCTGTGTCCTCCGGTGTCCTCCGGTGCTCCTAATGGCATCTGCAAGATTTCACAGACCGGAGGAAAACAACCAATCAAAGCCGAGCTGGAGCCTTGCCGTCTCTGAGCAGCTGTCAATCACTCGCAAACTTCGATCAAACGGTCACTAGGCATCTAGGCATCAACTAGGCAGCGCTGATCAAATATGAATCAATACTATGTTTTTCTAATGCCTATTTTTCACATAAAATGTTTTCAGAAACATCTTGCACAGCTGTTTAGCTGTAAAATGAGAAAGTTTGTGACCCGGCAGCCATGTTGAGATCAGTCGAGGAAATACCAAGCACAGCCAATAGGAACACTCTCTCTCTGAAATGACCTGTGATTGGCCAAAGTCTCCCGTCACAGGCTAGATTTTTTTAAAGCCTGAAAACAGAGCCATGAGGAGGTGAAGAAATCTAGTTTTCTCTCAGAACACTTGAATTACAATATGCTGAAAAGTTATTATGGAATTTTTGCCCAATGATGCCAAAAACATTCCGCCTACTGCCGCATTAAATCCGAGTCCAATTTAAAATACCAATTCATGTCCAATCTGAGCTGAAACTAAATCGTTACAAATCGTTGTTTTCATATTGGATCATAGACCATAATATCTAAATGTATATTGCACAAAAGACAAAATTGTTTTTACACAACCCTGCTGATCAGTAAATATTCATAAAGTCACGATGACTACAGCTTCAATGTCCTGTAAACACATGCAGTTAACAGGAGTAACAGCGTGTTTCTCTCCTTTATTTCCACTACACATGATATTATATCCTTACCAGCCTCAGTAGACTGCAGGAGAAGGATGCATAATGCTGTTGTTTCAAGGCTAAACAACCTTGTGTGTGCACAAGAGCAGAATATGCAGTTGCAGCATTAGATTGCAGCAGTCACTGTCAAATTTTGAACACATGGGCCTATTGCATATTCACACAATTTGCAATAAACAGAAGTCAGCACATGGTGTCATAATAAAAGCCTGGGACTGGACCTTGGTCTGACACTGGATATGTCCTGTAACACCGCCATAGGGTAGCTTTTGTGTTGTAAATCAAAGCTATTACACACTTTAATTTGAGCCATAACAGCCTATTGATTGATGACACACAATGTAAAATGCATTATTCCCACATTAAAGCTAGGGTTGGTAATGTTGAGAAACTAGCAAGAGTGCGTTAGATTTGAAAAAAATCATCCAACAGAAAAGCCCAGCCCAGTGTTGACAACTCCTTTACAATGAAAGTAGCTAGCAGCACTAGCTCCAGAAGTCGCTAAATCTAGCGAGAAAGTCGCCAAGTCGGCAACACTGACAGTCCGTCCCCTCAGGCTTCTCTCCAAAGCCACTCCCCCAAAATTATCATTATGAACGTAAACAACAAAGATGACTATTGTTAGGGCTCAGCTGTCAAGGTAGCAGCTTGTGGAAGACTCCAGTGACGCACAATTAATACACGGGCAGATTGCGCGCAGGCAGTCAGCCCGTCCGATCATGTCATTGGGCCGGAAGAAGTGATTGGACGGGCTCATTACAGTCCTGTGACAGCCTCAAATACCGGATTTCTTTTCCTTTTTTTGTCAGAGCATTTGATTTATTGATCGCTGTCGGGATGTAATAGAGAGGCAAAGTCCCTCCTCTTCCGGTGGACCCCATTGGACCTTATTTCAGAACAAATATGTACGGTAGTTAACGGCGAGAGACAAATGTTTTTTTGATCCCGTTTCAATCGCGCCACGAATCACACATGTGATGTCTGTCAATTTAAAAGAGAATTTTGCAAGTCAAGAACGTCGCAGTTTGTTGTAGTATCATTTAGTTTTGTATGAATCTGCTCAGTGAACTACACCTCTGGTCTCGCACAGCTTTCGACTAATATAACAAAAACCTCTTTGAAGAACATTACCAACCCTAACTTTAACTGCGCAGTTTAAGTGACTATATGTCAACATGTGCATGTGTCAGAATAACAACATAATAATAGAAGGAGATCTTAACAAATGCAAACTTATATTTCTATATGAAAACTCTTTTGGAACCCAATAGGTTACAGTGCGAAAAACATTAAGCCTCCAAAGAAAATGTTCTCCAGTTTCTGGGCAAAAAGTGGCGCCTGCATGTATACAGGCAGCCCTTGATGTCTGCTAACAGTCTGACAACTGACAGGTAAATTGTGAAATATTACATGGTTCTGTCAACAGCTTATACCCACCTCCTCTCTCCACTCCTGGTGAACTCAAGTGTGGTTTCCTCAGTAAACACAAAAGGTCTTTAAGAAAGGCAGCAGAGGGAGGGACGACATGCATCATATTTGCTTTTCAAATTGAGGAACATTATAAGAAATAGGGAGGAATTACACACACCGGGATTGCTGCTCACTCCTGCACACTAACTCCAATAATCAACCATTTGATCAGGCAACTATCCACAGAGGATGTTTTTTGGTTCGATTTGTGAAAGATGGATTCAAATTATATAATCACATTAAAACCACACATTGATTTTGGACAGCATGGTGCGTCGAGATCTGCACGCAACCACAGTCTTCTGCCAGACAACAGTGTCGTCACTGGAAAAACATCTTGTTTCCTCTCAGCGGAGCTTCTACGGATGCATCACTCAGTGCCATTTGAAAGGGTAGGATTACTTCCAGAACCAGCGTGGTTTGTGGCAGTAATTCACGTTTGAAAAAACATTTAGATTGTGTGACAAAATACAAGTCTAGCATCCATCAAATCCACAGCGGAACTCTCCCCCCCCCCCCCCGCTTGCATGAGTCGTCCCAAAAATACATACACAGTGTTTCTGTGGCTGCGTGACCCTGAAAGTGTGTCTGGGAGATTTTATGACACTCGCTAAAAGATTTGCCAGTTTTGCTGACTGCATGTCTTACACTGTCAGTGGTGCATAACCGATTTCACCATTCAAAACTGCTAATATATACTGTCTCTACACACCTTCCTCTAGCAGGAAAACAAGCTCAGGAAACAAGTGTTAGGTAGCAGGAATGACACTAGGAAAAACATTCTGATGAATCAGGTTGGGCGACATTGCAGAAACACAGGCATAGTTTCTGACTGATTTATGTCTCCAGACATGGCCACGAGTGTGCCTTTTTTCACTCTGGTGTTATGCTATTGCTGTTCGGGTAGCTAAATAATGCAGTGTGCGGTTGTCACACAAATGAAAACTCTTTTGGAGATATGCTTTTTGCTAAAACATGTTTTTGAGATGCGTTAGTGCCGCTCATTCTTTGTTGCTTTTAGTGTTACACTGATAATTGGTAGACACTTGACTTGGTGCTTTTACCCTCGCTGGTACTGACTAAAAACAACGGCAACAATTTGAGGTGATATGCAAAATATGCTTTGTTTTGAATGGCTTCGTATTACAGCTCCAATACACTCACTACAAGCATTGCAGTACCCAAGGCAACAAGATGAATAGAGTTACCTCAGCTTGCTAAAACAGAAAATAGCTCTGAGTTTATAAGTGTTCTTGTGCTGATGAAAATAGAACTGAAGTTTTGGTCTCACTCACATTTCCAGCCACAGGTAGTGCACGTGTGTGTGTGTGTGTGTGTGTGTGTGTGTGTGTGTGTGTGTATATATATATATATATATATATTAGGGCTTTGAAAGTTAACGCGACAATAACGTGTTAACGTAAATTAGTTTTAACACCACTGATTTCTTTTACGCTTTAACACAACTTGTGATTTTTATGTTGTAGCGTGCTCAGTTTTAAAGCTAGAGTGAAGATACTGGTATCATATGATACCAACCATGTCATACTAGCTTGAGGCTAAATGATTCTCCAAACTTGCGCTAAATTTTGGCAAAACTGGCATGGCCCCCATTTTCAAAGGGGTCCCTTGACCTCTGACCTCAAGATATGTGAATGAAAATGGTTTCTATAGGTACCCACTAGTCTCCGCTTTACAGACATGCCCACTTTATGATAATCACATGCAGTTTGGGGCAAGTCATAGTCAAGTCAGCACACTGACACACTGACAGATGTTGTTGCCTGTTGGGCTTGAGTTTGCCATGTTATGATTTGAGCATATCTTTTATGCTAAATGCAGTACCTGTGAGGGTTTCTGGACAATATTTGTCATTGTTTTGTGTTGTTAATTGATTTCCAATAATAAATATATACATACATTTGCATAAAGCAAGCATATTTTGCCCACTCCCGTGTTGATATTAAAATTTGACAAATCTCCCTTGAAGGTACATATGTGCATTTAATTTGCGATTAATCTCGATTAACTATGGACAATCACTGTGCCCTCTCTTCCTGCAGCGGTTGTCAAACAATGTTCACTGTCCTCAGTGCGTCAGGGATCTGCTCCGATGTCGGCAACCCACCCGACTCGTCTTCACACACGGGCCCCGTCTCGTTCACCATGCTTTGTGAGTGTGACTTTTTTGCCGCGTCATCACCATTTGGATCTATACAACTAATGTGTTTATGATTAAATTATTTATTAGAGCAAAGTGGTGGAAGAAGCGCTCAGATCTTTTATTTAAGTAAAAGTAATACCAGTGTAAAAACACTCCGTTACAAGTAAAAGTCCTGCATTCAAAATGTTACTTAAGTAAAAGTACAAAAGTTCTAATATTCAAATATACTTAAAAGTAAAAGTACTCATTATACAGAATGGCTCGTTTCAGGAGAATATATATTACGGTGTATCATTGGATTATGATTATTGATGCATTAATGTGTTCATCACTTTAACGTTGCAGCTGGTAAAGATGGAGCTAATTCTAACTACTTTATAATCCTTCTTAATAATACATCATAGTCTATTAGTTAATTTATATTTTATATGAAGAATCTGAATCTGCAAAGTAACTAGTGACCAATATTGTCAAATATATGTAGTGAAATTAAAAGTACAATATTTCCCTCTGAGATGTAGAGTAGTAGTATAAATTTAGTCACATAAAATGGTAATACTCAAGTAAAGTACCTCAAAATTGTTCTTAAGTACAGTACTTGAGTAGCCTAAATGTACTTATGTTCCACCACTGCAAGAGCACAACATTGTTTACAAGAGCACAAAGTTCTTCATAGATGTAGCCTCTTAGTTTTGCTCTCAAAGTGCACCAGATTGATACGTTTAACTTTAGAAGGTACACAATTTTCGACCAGGGGAGCATGGCCCCCGGTCCCCCCCTAGAGGGTCCAAAGTTCACCCACCACAGTCTCACAAAAATCCTGCTGGAAACACTGGATTCACTTTATGCTCTCACTGCTTCTACAACTTGGATATGTGCTATGCAGGCTCATCGCGTTCACAGTTAAATTCACTTGTCAGTGGCTGCTGTTTTTAAAGTGGTGAGGGCGGTTGTAAGGTGGAGTGACTCCCCGTCGGTGGAGTGACTCCCCGTCAGAGGAGTCCCTCATCTCCTTAAAAAGCGAACTGTGGGTGAACTTTACGGGACTGAAGCACTCCAAAGAGGAGCAACAAGAATATTTAGCTGTTGTGTATCCACAGCCACAGAGAGCTGCTTCAAACTGTGAGAAATGGCACCGATTTCTCTTGGAATATTCTGCCTTTCACCACCTCCATGTGGCCCAAAAAAACAGATTCAACTTCCGATTGAATGAGAACTAGACAAACCCTATTATTGAATATATGCCAGTGATGTGATTACTTTGACGGATCAAAAATAGATAAAGGCTAAAAAAATGGGCGCTAGAGAAAAAAAAATTAGACATCATGTATGAGCTGATTTATTTGAAAGAACACAGTGCATCTTTGATTTGGGTGACTCTTCCAACAGGGCAGCCAAGCAGCACTGGAAGGACCTCAAAATGTGAAAGCCCTCGAGCAACAACACAGACCTAAAAAAAAACATAGTGGAATAAGCTAAGACATCTGTTCCACATCCAACTAAAATGAACACGTCAATTCGCAAACGAAGGAAATTTGACAATCGGCCGATGCCTCAGCATATTAAGCCGATTATCAAGCAGGCACATCTGCGGGCAGCACAGTGTTGTTGTTGCTGTGGAACACGTGTGACACCGCCCCTTGTGTGTCAATCAAATTGCCATTCTGCCGGGAGGAACCGGTAGGATTACATTCTTCTCTTTCAAAGCCCTATATATTTAATTGGTTAGATATGAAATGCTCTGACGTTATCAATTCTGTTTTTGGTAACGGAGAATTTCTCTCCGTCGGTGACGTTAGCTGTGTGCGGGGCGGAGCAGCTCTCACAGACACGCTGCTGCAGCGCAGACACACAGAGAGCTTCTGCTCTTAGTAACTATGGCGGAGAACCTAAAATTATAAAGCGTGATTACACTTTACTAGAGTTGATGCTGACAATGCTTGTCATAAGTGCAAGTTTGCGTGTGAGGGCGGAAACACGAGCAATTTGTCGAAACATTTAGCAAAAAGTTCACTTCCTCATTAAACGTGGGTACGGTCTATGGGTCCTTCATAGCCTCTATGACGTCACCGCTGTGTGTAGTCCGAAGCAGATGTGAGCAGCAGGCTGTGTAATACGAGTGAACAAAGTTATTATTATGTTTTGATCACTTAGATTATGGCCATATAGCTTGTAACAGTGTCTGTCAACAAACATAAATAAAAAAACATGCTTTAGGACAGTTTTGGAAAGGTGCTTAAAAGGTTTTGAGCCCTGTACTATTGCTACTATTAACCATCATGCACAAAATAAAATAAAATATGCACTGCAGTGCAGACACAAAGTGCAAATTGGAGAGACAGACCATAAGTGTTGTTCAATAAATGTTTACTTAAGTTAAGACATTTTGTGTATTATTTGTTATTATTAAGCTGTTATATTTTATCAGATGGAGGAAAAAAAGAAAACCAGCCAAGCATATCGGCAAAAAAAAATCGGCATCATATATCGGCCATCGGCTGTCCTGATTCTGTAAAAAATCGGCATCGGCATCGGCCATAAAAAACCCATATCGGTCGACCTCTAATTCTAACCATAGAAACGATTTCTGGGGCACGTTTTTGTTCTCATACACCACTCCAATCAATGCTGCTCTAGCTAAATATCTTTTTTTCTTTCTCCTGTGAATTCTAATTTTCACTCTTGAGGCAAACTTTCTACAGCGTGGCATTTGTATGCTTGGATGGAGATGTCAGGATGACAAAATGTAGTGCGTCGGTTTAGAAATCTGACCACATGATTCATGAAAGCACATCAGTCAGTCAGACGACAGAGCACGCAGGCTACAGTTAAGGCAAGGATTACCTGCAGGCAGCGAATCTAACCCGAACTGCCATGATATAAGGATGTTCTTTAAGCTGAAGATAAGGATAGTGTAAAAGGGAGTTTTATGCAGCTCAGATAAGGAATATGTGACCTTTTACCAAAAGGTTTGGAGATAAAATGCTTTTTATTTACATTCTATTTTTGATGTTGAGAAAACTTTGAAAACGCAGTGAGCTTGGTTTTGGACTATCATTGTGAACGAGAGCAGTATAGGCAAGTGGTGAATAGTTACTGGCAATGGCAGGTGAGATGGTCGATAAATGTTTAACGTTTTTATCAAATGAAGGCTTAAAGGGGACATATCATGAAAAACTCACTTTTTCAGTGCTTATGAACATATATTTGGGTATCTGGAGTGCCTACCAACCCACAAACTGTTAAGTAAGTTAATCCAGTCAGTTTCAGTGGGCTGTCTAGAAACGATACACGGGTCAACCCGGGCAGGTTTGGGTGAGCTTACTAGAAAATATTGCGGGTTCGGGCGGGCAGGTGACAAATTGACAAAGTAGCGTTCTGAGTAAGTTATAAATAACTTACAAAAACATTGCCTCACTCTCTCCCTCGAACACAAATACACACACCTGCCATGGTGGCGGTACGTAATTTTAACACAGGATCCGTGCACCATGATTCATCAACAAGTAATTCAGATTTGGCTCCCCTTCCTATGTCACATGCAGACTCATTAGAAGCAATCTGGGGTTTTTCGGGAGGGGGGGCTTAAAGAGACAGGCGGAGAGTTTCAGACAGGGGGTGAATACAGGTTTATTCAGACAGTGAGAGAAAAATAATGTGTTTTTTGAACATTAAAGCATGTAAACATGTTCTATTCTGAAAAGTATTGGCATTTCATATCCATGTATTTCTACTATTATAAGTGTCGGGTTGAGAAAAGAAACCCTGTGAAAACACCTTTTATATGCACAGTCAACATAACAGATTTTTCCCACCTAATACAAAGTGATACCAGGAATAGTATCTTTACATCAGTGCCGAGAAGTTTGTTGCACTAGCATCAATTAACTGTCAATGATCAGAGCGTTTTTCCATTACATCAACCGCAGTAAAACGGATATTCATTTCCACAACAATGTTCAACAAACAACCATTAGAAGAATGAGGCCTTTCACATCATGTCCACTGAAAATATGAGCTAATCAACTCAATCAATCACTTCCAGCGCAGCAGCGTTCACTCTGTCTTGTTACAGTCTCTCACAGTGTGTTTCACATCTGTATCTGCGTACAGGAGAAGATGGAAGGAGAGATAAAGCTTCTCTCCTCTATAGTAATTGGCAGTGTATCGTTGTTTTTATCTCGTCTGCAGCAGATGTGCGTTCAAATTACTATTTAAAATATGACTTGCATTGATATTCTTTAGTCCAAAGGAGGCGTTTGGATGGAACGTATCGACACTCAAATATTGATCCACTCTGGAATATCACAAATCCATGAGAGAGATAACACATGGATAAAGATAAAAAACTATTGACACACGGTTTCCAGTCTCCAGTTCAACAGACTAGTATCCCGATTATATTTTACCCACGTAAACATCTTATCCTGGTTTCTGAACATTCTTTGATGGAACCAGTGGGCAACCTCCGGGTCTGAAAAGTGGAGCCAATGCGGAAGTGCCTTAAACTGTCATTCTTTCTAATAGCCAGCAGGAGGCGACTCCTCTGGTTGCAAAAAGAAGTCTGATTGTATAATAGTCTATGAGAAAATGACCCTACTTCTCACTTGATTTATTACCTCAGTAAACACTGTAAACATGAGTTTATGGTCTCAATCGCTGGTTTCAAGTCTTCGTCAATACAGCATGATGTTAATTTAGTAAATGATGGTCCCATTTAGAGTCAAATAGACCATAAAGCAGGGTATGCTTTAGGGCATGGCTTGGTTGTCAGCGTTTTCGTGTTTCAACTTTAACCCTTTAACCCGCAGTGTATTTTCAGTTCATGAAAGTTAATTGTAACATTTTGGTCGCCGGAAAATGTCTTATTCAGTGTTCGGTTGTTCTTAGCTCCACCCTCTCCTGTCATGGCAACGGCCAAAAATGCCGAACTCGAGGCTTCAAAACAGCAGTCCACAAACCAATGGGTGACTTCACGGTGACTATGTCCACTTTGTATATACAGTCTATGGATGGTACACAATATAGTGACTGAGATGATGAGACGATCAGAAACCTGAATACCGTTATGATGTATGTATACAGGGATATGTATAACTAGGTTTTTCATTCTCCATGTAAACGCCATATCCCGATTGATCAAAACCAGGATAAGACTCAAAACCAGGATGCCCGTGCTCATGTAAACGCAGTCACTGATAACCACTGAATAACTGTTGCTTAACTTCAACAGATATATTCACATATACAGTGATTAGGCAAACAGGAAATCAGTATGTCATACATAAAGAAATTTACAAAACAGTCACACTTCACGGTTGACCCTTTGACAATACTGATATGCGCCTCCAGTTTCCATGTCATTAGCAGCCACATTTTTCCATCATCATCGTTCATCGTTCCCTCAATTATGTCCTCAATCAAGGCGTAATTTTGCGTGCTTCACTTCACTTTGTGTACCGCATTTGTGGAAAGTAAAAATCGTTTTCAGTCCGTTCCTCACACCGCTGAGCACAGAATAACAGGATCAGGAAACAGCCAAGCCCCACTCGTCAGTGATTCAATGTCTCCATTAAAGGATCATGATCTGTTCTATGATTCATGATGGCCATGCAGGAGTGTCATGTAATTGGAGTGTATGAAAAGCGATGGCTCTTTCAACAGGATTTCAGCTCCGTTATCAGAGTAGTTACCGTTCCAGTGTCGGCTCTTTTTTCTCCTTTCTACTTGCACATCAAAGTCACATGCCAGCAGAGCACTGCGGTAATGAATGCCACATTCCTGCTGCTTAAATTTGATGATGTCCTATTGAAGAATTCTTCTTTTTCCACAAGTTTTTCTTCATGTTCTAATTCCAACTGCTTTCTAATAGTTTAGGATTATTATGATATTTTAATGCTAGCGTCAAGGTTGCACAGCACTTGCTTATGTTACTACAAATTTGCTTAATTGCCTGCTTAAGTGCTTAAGGAACAATACGTAACACCCGACGGCTAGCGTTTAAAATGGGTATTGAGAGATTTCTCTAAAAACACAGTGCCCAGCTGTTTAGTAAATTATTTAGCCCTATTTTTTAAAATGTAACTACTGTATGTATCCAGTTTAAGATTTACATCGTCTATGGGAACCAATGGACTTGAGGAAGGGAGCAACAGACAGGGTAGGGATATAGATGGACAAACACATTGTTGTTTTTGGTCTTTTAATGGGTTTTGTTGACATTAAAACATATAGACAAATGCCAGCCTTATCATTTAATGTCTCCTTCCACTCAAAAATGTGTTTGGCTTTTTGTAACACTTGTGTTTGAGCTTTCCAAATTCAACTGTTGAAGGGGACTTGTTTCCGCGCTCACCTTAAATCTGAGTTAACACGCTCACGTACAAGATGATCTGCACAACTGGTTCTACAGCCGATCAACCCGATACGCAACTTACAGAAGTGTGATGTGGAAACTTGAACCCTCCTGTGCACATACACCAAGAATGAACTTGAGGTGGAGTAGGCTCTTTTGAAAAGAACAATATTTGCATAATCATTCTGGATTTTACAATGAGGTAGAAGTTTGTTTATGCTAAATGCAGTACCTGTGAGGGTTTCTGGAAAATATTTGTCATTGTTTTGTGTTGTTAATTGATTTCCAATAATAAATATATACATACATTTGCATAAAGCAAGCATATTTACCCACTCCCATGTTGATAAGAGTATTAAATACTTGACAAATCTCCCCTTAAGGTACATTCTGAACAGATAAAAAATGTGTGATTAATCGCGAATAAATAGTTTAATCGACTGACAGCCCTATTATATTTATAACAATAAAAAGCTAAATTAACAATTAAAGTTTTTTTTCCATAGGTCATTTTAACAAATATCTAGCTAGCCAGTGCTTAATGTTGTTGGAACTGGAACCTTGTCACCCAAATCCATTTGAATGAAGCATTACAAAATTTGGACCTGTCCAGGGTGTACCCCGCCTTCGCCCAATGTCAGCTGGGATCGGCTCCAGCCCCCCCGCGACCCTGAATAGGATAAGTGGTTACAGATAATGGATGGATAGATTACAAAATTTGATGATACCCATGTTACCTATTTGGAGTTGCGTTTAGAAATACAGCAAGCTGAATAGTCGGCTGCCACACAAAACAAAAAAACAAAAAGATCATTCATATTCCTTGTCATGTTCAGCCTAAAAAGTAAGAACCAGTAATGGAACAGGACTTTAGACAGAAAGAGATAATGCAGTGACATTGATGGTTATTGGTGAAGACATACGAGCGTTGAACAGAATAATAAGTTCACTTGCAAAAAAATCATTTAAAAAAATAATAATGATAATGCCACACACCAGGCCACTGCCAAAAAATACTGGAAACAAGTGAAGGGAATGTGAAATGGTACACGCTCTTCCCCACAGCTGTAGCCTGGAGATAATTAAGCTGCCAACAGGGTCATAATGCTGGGCCATTAGTATATCATTTTGGCTACCAAGGCTAAGGGAAGAAATCTGTGATTTTAACAGAACGCTGTAGTCGAGTCGCTAAAATGAAGAAGAAACAAAGGTGATGGTGCATGGGAGTCTGAGGCAAAAAAGAAAAGCATAGTCAACTGCGGATAAATTCCTTGACCGCGGTGACCTTTTTAGCTTGAGATTTAATTGAAAGAGACAAAAAGACAAACTGTGATAAATATAAATCATCTGATAGACCTAAAGAGCACTCTAAATCTCCCCATCTACAACTACACCGGTCTCCCATAACTCCACTTATCTTTATTTCCAAAACATGTTCGTTTCATCTAGTCCCTAAAGCTAACTTTTGTTCACTTTTCTAGTCAGTTAAACTTCATATAGGCGATAATTTTTCCGTGTATTTCAATATCTGATCTCGACTTCCTCGCGAACCAGTAAGTCTTTGGTTAAAACATGTAGAGAACAGCTGTTCTCATAGCTGTTCCTTCAGCAATAAACAGATTATGTCCTGATTTGAGGTCCCTGTCATTTCCATTCAGGCGCAGCCCTCGATCCTAGCAGCAGATCTATAATAGGTCTATAAGAGGCGTTTGGTAAGATCAAGGTTGAGATCAGCCAGTGATCAGTAGTTTGCTTTAACGCTTCACAAGCAGTCTGATTGCCACTTAAGTGTGGAGAGCCCGTGGGTCCTCCTCTTTTCTCTGGTACCGAAAGCTTTACTGACTTTTTCCATCTCATATATAGCAACCATATTTAGCAACGCATGATGAGCTGCTGATGCACATGAATTCATTCCATATTTGCTGGGTGAATTGGCATGTGGGTCCCACTGTGGATAGCATTACGGGAGTCTTTGTGCCAGGGCTATAGTGTGCACTACTAGGGCTGTCGCGGTGACGCAATTTCCCCCGCGGAGATAATGATTGGCTCAACAACGAGATATGCGATATTATTCCCTTTCTTTTTTTTTTGAAAAATAATTCGAAAATTACTTCATTTATCCTGATTTTAGTGCTGTATAAAAGAGCTTTATTGTTAGGCGATTATTAGGTATATTGTTGCTTTTTTAAATGAGAAAGATTATTAAAACTAATTAAATACTTGTTTATTGTTAAATGCAGAACCCAGAAGGGCAATGAGGCTGAGGCGCTTTGGTTGCGTCTGGTTGCTATGATACGGAATATCCACAGAAGTAAAAATGTTGGCACAAGGTAGAGTACTTGCTCTGGATGAAGGGAAGGCTGAAGCACGTACGGTGAGAGCACGGACCCGCTTGTCTATGTGTATTAATTTCTCCTCCATTGTTGTTCAGCACTTGTAGCCTACATGTAGGATGTGATGGTTGGTCTTTGTGGTATCAAAAAATTGATTCACCTCTGTATTGTGATTTTTTTAAATTTTTTTTTACGATTTTGAAATAGATTTTTTTTTATGCCAGAATCGATATAGAAAAGAAGTATAGAAGTGTATTATTCAACTTTTTCCCATGGTCTAGTGTTAAAAAGGTTAGCAAAAATCGCGATAAATCGTAATATCGAATCGCAATACTTAAAAATCGCAATACATATCGAATCGGCACCCAAGTATCGTGGTAGTATTGAATCGGGAGATAGGTGAAACGTCCCAACAGTCACAAGCGTATTGTTTTTCCCAAAGTTGAACATTTTTCAAACTCCGACCAGAAAAAAACACCAAACATGCAGCGTTCAGCGCAGAATAGACACTCACACTGCTGCCGTTTGTAGCATGGTAAAAAATACGCTGCGTTCCCATTGCAAAGAATTAAAAAATAAAATAAAAATTGTGACAGTTTTATTGTGACAGCCCTATGCACTACAATGCAATGTATTATATTTTGCAGACTTTCTTGTCTGATCCAGACGCAGCCTTCAGCCATTGTTGCAGTCTATTGATGGAGCACGTCCATGCTTTTTTTTCCACTAAGGGGCAGCTCCCAAAGGGATAGGGTCATCAAATACTGTAGGGTCATCAAACCACGGCTTAAGTGAGTAACCTCTGTCACCTAAGGATGGAATTAATGTGATGAAAAGTTGACAGCGCACAGGTTTGAAGTTACGAAATGTCAAACCTCATGCTTACCAATAAGACATCTATCCTTGAGCCTTATCCCCCCAGGTGGCTGCAAACAACAACCCCTCACTCACAGAAAGCTATTTACATGCAACAGAGAAACATAATGCCACCTGGATTGCTAGGTTTATCAACAGGAGAGGAAATGTTTTTAATGAATGTGTCCGCCAAGTTGCAAAAATGTTAATAGAGAACGTATTTACTAGGGCTGTCAAAGTTAACGCGATAATAACGCGTTAACGCAAAGTCGTTTTAACGCCACTGGGCTCAGTTTTAAAGCTAGAGTGAAGATACTGGCATCATATTAAAACTAGAAAAACATAAGGAATCCATTGGCACCAACGATGTCATGCTAGCTCGTGGCAGAGGAAGTTAGATAACGACAGATCTCCCTTTAAGGTACATTTTGAACAGAAAAATAATGTGCAATTAATTTGCGATTAATCACAGACAGTCTTGCGATTAATTGTGACTAAATATTTTTATTGATTGACAGCCCTAATATTTACAAAATGTTCACTGACAAATTGCAATACAATATCAGCTTGTAGCAACTAAAGCATGCATTTTATAGTTCAGTTAAGGCACTCACAGCACTGGGTTAAAACTGAGGAAAGATCGTGGTTAAATATTGAAGTCAAAAGTGATTTGCTTGCCTAACCCTAACCACATGCAGGAGTCAGCTTGCAAAGCCCTGTCTCTAGTCCCGAAGTCATGTGTTTTGTACGCCCACATCTCCGACATCCTTCCTACGCTGTGCATGCGTTATACAAACCTTGCAGTTCCTTCACCCGAAAAAACGTTGCCCCTTAACATAATCCAGGCAATTACGTGCCCCTTAAAACATACAGTATAAGGCAAAAATATAGCAGTATCATTGCTAAGATAAAAAGCCTTTATTGATCCCCTAGAGGGGAAATTCAGGTGTTAGGAGAGAGGGTTGCATACTGAACAGCAAATTGAAGGAGTCATTAGGCAAAGGCGGACCTTTAAGGTGCTAAATCAATTGGAATAGCGGGAGTACAAACAAGCTGAGTTATATTTAATGTGGTTGAGATCCCCACGCACACAGACATCTGCCACAGTCAGAATCCTGAATACCTTCAAAAAAGAGAGGCATTTCTCCAATGTTAAATAATACAAATTAGTTGGAAATGTATTCATTTTTTTATTAGATTACGGTCTCTAGTGTCTACAGTAAAACATGCAGTTTGAAATCAATGACATCTCCATGCACCAATAAATGGAAATATTTAGTTGTGCTACATTTATCAAATTACAGTATGACCTTACACACAAATGTGTTTTCATAACAAAGTCAATATCCGGATAATTTCCCTATGTGTCAAGAGCAAGACTGCATGAAATCGTACTCGGATGATTCTGGTAGTTGTGTCCACATAGATTTCCTTTGCAATAAGGAATTATTGACAAAAAAAGGAGTGCACTCATTTTTTACTTTGCCTCCAAATCAAGTGGTTTAGATTATCTGGCTGAACTACTGGCTTGTTTAGAAACAAGCAACAAGTTACCTGCCCCATGAGACTTTGTTTTAGTGATGTAGCCATGTTCACGCATCCCAGCGAATATTTGGGTGAGTACACTGTACAATCACAGCCAATAGAAACGATGTCCAATATGCCAGTCGCCAGAAAAAATGCTGGCATTGTACGTTTCTGCAAACCACAGGATACGTTGAATGTCGACGTTTTTGAACCCCAAAAAACATTTCATATCAGTTAATGTTGTGAAACGGTAGGTTTAGGCAACAAAACTATGGTTTTTGTAAAAATAATAACAACGTAACAATTATGGCTGTCAATCAATTAAAATATTTAATCGCAAATTAATCGCAATTTTTTTTATCTGTTCAAAATGTACCTTAAAGGGAGATTTGTCAAGTATTTAATACTCTTATCAACATGGGAGTGGGCAAATATGCTTGCTTTATGCAAATGTATGTATATATTTATTATACGTCCACATTCAATGTATCCATGGTTTGCAAATATGTACGATGCCAAGATTTTTTGGCGACTGGGCTGAAAATAAACTGGAATTATCCTTTAAAACTATACAAAGCTGATAACAATGTAACGAAGACTATAACAAATGTTGTGCCTATCATTTTTTTCTTAATTTGCCTGTGAATTGGCAACTTTCTTAATAATAATTAACACAATCAATACAATAACAATAAAAATCTGTCATTTACAATGAGCTGCTATAGTGTTGAAAAGCTCAACTGTAGTTATTGCCCCAATTCACCCGATGATTTCAAATAAAACAGATATGCACTAACAAAGGTTTAATAAGCTCTGGTTATACATATCATGGTCATTTACGTTAGCATATGACCACAATGTTGTCCTTCATAAATCTAAACCCTGCAAAATGCAAGACTTCAAGTGAGCAGATGGGACACAAGTTTCTTCCCTCAACTTCAAGCTTTTAAATATCTCAACCATATTAAAATGTAAAGATCTTATAAAAAATGCTCACTGTGTGTTTTAGTCACTTAGACCTCATGAAATATTTCCCAGAGTGCAATGAAGCGACCAAATGAGGCGAGTGGATGACTTCTTCGAGGCCTGGCCACAGCTCTCACATTAGACAGCCCATCAACAGGCACATTTGCACAGGAGGGAAAACACTGATGGTGTGATTAGGCTGGAGGTGAATCTCAAGGCCTCGGCAGTTTACATCTTGGCATCCAATGACCATAGAGAGTGTATTATACCGACCGGCTTAATATTAACATAAACATACCGACGGCAAGTTATTATTTAATTAAATAAATATGTCAGAAATTATATTATCTTCATGCCAACACTAGAAACTCAGGAATGTGAGCAACATGAGACATAAACCTTGAAAGTAGAAAGAAGGCCACATGGCAAATCTCTTAATCCTCTACAATCTGGGCTGCAATGTAAACCAGGGTCAAGAGGATGAATAAAGCTGTGTCCGTCCATCTGGGTTCAACGATCCAGTACAGCTGTACCCAATAAATCCACAACTTGTGCTTTATATTAGGAACTTGGAATGAGAGCATCATGACGAGGAATAAAAAAAAAAAAACTATTTTAGTTTTGGAACTTAGCTTAAGTAAATGATCTTGTCTTGTTTTTCAGTATCACTAGAGGAGTCAATGTTGTTTTTATTGAACTGATTCAGATAGCCTATTTAGCAGTCCCACTCCAGGTCAAATTAGAGAATATTGCCAAGTATGTCCTCATTACCAAGTGAAGCGTCTCGCATAGCCAGACCACAGCGCTGTGTCAGCGCCAAAGAAAGGTCTGGCTCCACACATTGTTATTCTGCTATAGGGGGGAAAAAACGCTCTGGCTTGTTTGTGATTCTTTAAACCAATCACAATCGTCTTGGGTGTCGCTAAGCACAGGGTGCATCGACGGTGCCCTTGCAGAATAGAAAGCAGAAGGGGAGGAGAATGGCACGTGAAATACGCAGCCAATGGCAGACTTAAGGACTTCACACCAAGTCCGTATTTTTTGCGTGCGTTTTTTTTTTTTATCGGTCGTCCGATAGAAAGCACAGAAACTTTGCACACAGAGTCCGATGCATTTTATCATTCTCTTCATTGCGAAAATTTGCAATGCAAGACAAAACTGAATGAAGTACGTGGGTGACATGTAGAGATGTTCTGATACAATTTTTTTCCTTTCCAATACCGATTCCCATACTGAACTTGCGGTATGACCCGATACCGAGTACCGATCCGATACCAGCGTGATAACAAAAAATTATAGTTTGTTTACTCCTGACCCATGTATAGCTAGTGGACAGTAGTTGCCAGTGGCAGCCATGATACAGCCAGGGCAACAGTGAAGGTTACTGTTTTGGAGCAGTGGAGAAGAATTGATTTCGGGTTAAATAAGTTGATTTATTTTCTGGGTTAATAAATTATTGTATCAGATCGGTGCATAGACTGGCATACTCATCGAATTTTGGGCAGTATCGGACGCATTTCGCATCGGCATCGGAACAACTCTAGTGCCATGCAATGGATAGTGCTAGTCCCAAACGGGGCTACTGAATGAATGACATTAGCAAAAAGCTATCGTTTAGCTGCCGAGAGCACAATCACTACTGTCTAATCTTTTGTAGAACCATCATGCCATTTAACATTACCAGATTATCAACATTGTCATGCAATAGTTATCCCATTTGAATATGTTTAGTGTCTGCATCGAGAATGATGAAAATACTCCTTTCATGAGGAGGTAATAATTACCAATCACCAGACCCGATCTGGTAATTCTAATGCAGGGTTTTACATCCCTTATGAAAAATATCTTGCAAAACAAAGCGCTTGAAGATATAAGCACGTCATTACACAGTATTGTGTACTCAAATTGTAGAGCGATAAAAGTGAGTATCAAGATCTAAGGGTATCCTCCTCTCCGAAGCCTTGCTGATGTGGATCTTTTATTCTGCCGGCATCATTTCCATGTGCAAAAGGCAGGTGAGTTTCCTATTGTTTGAGAATGCATGGTGCAGCGCAAAAGCTGTCGACAGCACTTTCATACAATAATAGCTGCGAGGAAGAGAAGAAATGGATGTGAGGTGCCACACATGCCTTTGTCCATTGTAGTCACTTTTCACTCCCCCGCAGGCCCTCAACAGCCTCTGCCATGTGGCACGCGGAAACGCTGGCTGGAGACAGAAACTAACTGAAGGAGAGCACTTTGATGAGAGTCCAAACATTCCTAGAGAGGAATCGCTTCTTGAATATTGTTTTCCAGACGTCTCTCTTTCGCGTCAAAAAATGGAACGGATGATACCGCATATTGAGATCAAGTTGTTGTAATGTGCGCGGCGCGGCAGCGGTTAAAGAACGAGCTCGTGCTAAGAAACGCTGCTGCTTCAGCGGCGGCAAATCTGGTCAGGGATACTGATAGAGGAGTGATCTCCCCTCTGTCATCCACCATAGCTGAAATGCCCCTGAGCAGGGCATTAAACAAGGCACTGCGGTAGTAGATCTGCTCCGAGGCCAACAAGACACGGCTGTAGTGTTTGTACTCGGTAGCTCCCAGCTGCGTGTGGGTACACATAGCCTATAACTTCCCCCGTAGCTATTGCTGTAAATAGGGATGTATTTTTAGTTAACATGCTTTGCTAAATCAGCAATACGAATGCTAGTTTATTGAACACTGCCTCTGCCAGTGACAGTAGAAGTCCTACAGTATGTTAAAGGTGGATGCCTCTCTGCACTCCAGGCAGTATATATATATATATTTATTTTTTTCCTGTGCATGTAAGGCATAAGCAAAAGGTTTAGTCAGCACTCTTGTAAATTTGGCATAACAGAGAGTGTCACCATCCCAACATCTTGTGCTCAGCAGGATGCAAGTTGGCTCCCCGGCGCTGGTCTTGTTTAGTTTCTATGTCGACGTGCGCCATAATGAGTGATATGCTTGTAGTTTTTCCTTATGAGCTGGAATAAATGGCGAGCATATATTTGTGCAGTGGAATACTTCTGCTGAGACTGTGTGGGAGGAAGAGACGGCGAGAGAGAGAGAGAGAGAGAGGAAGGGGAGAAGGGGGTAATTGTTTGAGAGCTTGTTATATCACCACTGAGTAATAATTGCTGTAATTAGTGAGAATGTACATCCATCTCCTTCAGATCGGCTCACGGAAAAAAGGGATAAATTTGACAATAGGGCAAACAGATTGTTTTGTTGCGGAGATTACTTAGAGTTTCAAATCATATCAGATGTGGGGCAAATCTCCTCTGTATTCAAGCAGTCGGCGATAAGAGTCTCTGGCGATCCATAATGTTTGTCTGCAGTAATTAACTCGAGGTGAAGATTACGGGAGATTTCTTCTCTAGTGTGCACACGTCATGCAGAATTCATATTCTGACCTAAGCCCGAAACAATGAGCCTCATTTATAGCTTCTGCTCCAGCTGATAGACAATGGGTTTGACAGCGATCAAAAACTGCACACTAATCTACCCGGCTGGCATTTGTCATTGATATGTATTTATGGCAACCGCACCGTGCATTTTAATGCACTTTTACATTATAAGCAAAGGAACAAAAGGAGTTTGCAGTGTTACTGTAGGAACCAGGTTGACAGAAGGAGTCCATGATAGTAACTGCCAATATTCAGATAATCGCACCATGCCAAGGTGTCGTGGCGGTCACTTCTTCATATATAGAAAAAAATGTCTGCATGTTGGCTCAGCTGTAGAATTATCATTGCTTTGTCTTTGTAAGGTTTGACTGACTCATATTAGCACAAAAGTAGGTGAAGCATCTATAGACAAAATATCAGAAATCATATATATGTATTTTACATGGCATTTGTTTGTTATGTAGCGTTGTTACGCTTGCTACTTAACGTTACGTAAGAAAGTCCATCAAGGTTGTTGTTTATTTATGGTAGTTATGGTTGTTACGTTACACTGTTACTAGGGCTGTCAAAGTTAGTCCGATAATGCATTGACGCAAATTCATTTTTAACACCACTAATTCCTTTAACGCAACTTGCGATTTCGGAGGTTGTAGCGGGCTTAGTTTTAAAGCTAGAGTGAAGATGCTGGTATCATATGAAACTGAATAACCTAAAGAATCCATTGGTACCAACCATGTCATACTAGCTTGTTTTTACGCAAAGGAGGCTAAATACTTTAATGGGACGAAGTTACGCTAAATGTTAGCGAGGATGGTCATTTTCAATGGGGTCCCTTGACCTCTGACCTCAAGATATGTGAATGAAAATGGATTCTATGGGTACCCACCAGTCTCCCCTTTAAAGACATGCCCACTTTATGATAATCACATGCAGTTTGGGGCAAGTCATAGTCAAGTCAGCACACTGACAGTTGTTGTTGCCTGTTGGGCTTGGGTTTGCCATGTTATGATTTGAGCATATTTTTCATGCTAAATGCAGTACCTGTGAGGGTTTCTGGACAATATTTATCATTGTTTTGTGTTATTAATTGATTTCCTATAATAAATATATACCTACTTTGCGTAAAGCAAGAATATTTGCCCACTCCCATGTTGATAAGAGTATTAAATACTTGACAAATCTCCCTTTAAGGTACATTTTGAACAGTTAAAAAATGTGCCATTAATTTGCGATTAATCATGCGATTAATCACGATTAAATATTTTAATCGATTTACAGCCCTATTGCATATATACCATACACACATATATTGAACATTTTTATCCATTTTGCTGCCATAAATATGTGTATGGGGTTATGAGAAAGATTTCCACTCAGATCCAATTTGAAAACGTGCTTGAGCCTTCAAGTAAACTGTCAGGAATCAATGCCATTATACTGTCAGGGTGAACAAACGTCAATAGGAGTTTTTGACAGGGTTAACTATAGTGCTGATTGCATCCTCAGCCATCTGTGGAAGGGAATCTCTTTCTAAATTGCTTCTTTTCTCATTGTCTGCATGAGTTCAGGGTTTTGGGGAGTTGTCCCTATTTTCTAAAAAGCTCGGCGAGCTAACTGTTGCTGATGTGCGCCTTTAAAACCTGAGGAGACATTGTATGCGATATACAAATAATCTTGACGGATGTTAATGGTGCTGGGCTGTGAGATATGCACTCTGTTCAGAAATGCACGCTGCCGTTGCCCCTGCATGAATGGCACTTGGATTTAAATATGGACCGCCAAGTCCTTTTATGATTACACATTAGCAGCTTCAAGAACAATTGTAAGCTGTATGTGCCACTTTCCAGTTAATCCATTATACATCCATCACCCGTCTTACAGAAGCCACCTTTTTTGCTCTCTGAGCGCTGCCCAAGCCGGGGAAAGGGTTTGACTGTAGAAGCTCCTGCTATTAACAGAATTAACTCCAGCCAGGAGCACAGCTCTGGGAGAACACACCAATTCCATTATCTCAGCTGGACGGCGGCCATTCTCTCTCTGCCACTCTGCAGCCAAAGTGCTCCAAGCATGGAGCCCACCAAACCCATTGTACAGTGACACAACTCTCAAATGCACTCTATCAAAGCCTTCCTGCTTGAAATATTCATCTTGCCAGAAGACCACATTTGAATCTTTTGAAAAAAAATAAAAAAATAAAAAGGTACAAATATTTAATTTGTTTTTCCTTTTACCGAGTTAAGTGAACTATAGTGAACCCAGGAATATTTGGTACACTTCAGTTTACATAAATACGCTTTCCCAGGACATTCTAAAAACATTTCCAGCTGTCCTGACTGTTGAATAAATATGGAGAGGAGCATAAACAGACAGTAGTTTGAAAAATGATTATATAAAGCAGGAAATATTGTGGTAAATAATTGATAGCACTTTACATTGTGGCTCATTAATAATGCAATACTGGGGGGATAAAGTGGTAGTTACAGGTTATATGATGATGATAATAATAATGATGATAATAATAATAATAATGATGATGATGATGATGATATTAATGATGATGGTGATCATCATACAAATAATGATAATAATAATAGTGACAATAATAATGATAATAAATTTGAAATTTTATTTTTGAAAGTTTTATCTTTGTAATAATGGGGAATAAACATGAGGATAATAATAGAAAAATCTAATAATGGGGAAGAACATCAGGTAGAGAGTCACTATGGGCAATAATATGAGATAGTAAAGTCATATCAGAGTCATGTTTTCACAATATGCATAGGGTAATACTTTCAGAAAAATATCACACATTGGTGACTTAGCCTCTCCGTTGTGTTTTGCGCTTTTCCCAGTGAGCATACTGTAGCTCATACTGCTGATCATTTGTTTCCTGTGATTCTCAAAGTGTGAACAAAATAAACTACAACATATACAGTATAAAACAATGAACAATGATATAACCGACGAGGGAAGTTCCGTGTTCTTTCAGTATTATTCAGCTACAGCATGTCAACCATATATGAATATTATAGTAGAAAAACACCGCGCTCAAAGACACTTGACTTTTCAGTTGAACCTGAGGAGGGGGGGGGGGGGGGGGCAGGGTTTGCTTGTGCTTCATAGTCAATTTGTCACTTACACAGTCACAATACAGAAGGAAGACACAGACGCTGAAGAGTGCAATTATTATGATTACTACTTTCAACAAATTGAGCAGTGCATAGCTTACTGTAATTCCTAATGAAGATGTTTGTAATTGACTGTGTTCATTGTCTTCCAGGTAGGGTTATTGGAGGTGATTCAATTTAATTGTACGAAGCAATTCTAAAGTGAGACTGAGAGCTTACATTTGACTGACTGACTGATCTGACGGGTGAAGAAAAGGCTGCTAACATGAGCTCCCAGCAGCGCAGTCGTTCTGTCAGGAGAGTGAAAATATCTGGTCAGCTGTTAATGGAGGCAGTGGTGAAGTGGTTCCTCCGCTAAGAAACAAGAATTAATAGAATTATTGGATTTTGCCTTCACACTGCATGTGTTCGTAAAGGGATTTTACACATTTCCATATTCGTCGAGACTGTGAAAGGGGGCTACTGTGAGAGCCTTTAAACTGTTAGATAGTTACAAGTTGCAACTCTTACAAGTCACAAAACAACATCATTCATGTTTTCCTAACTTAAAGGGGACATATTATGCTTATCTCATAGACCGTATATTAGAAGTGGACACAGTCACCGTGACGTTACCCATTGGTTTGTGGACAGATGTTTTAAAGCTTCGAGTTCGGCATTTTGGCCTTCGCCATCTCGGTTTTTGGCCATCACCATATTGTTTTTTGCAACCAGAAGTGACACGAGAGGGTGGAGCTAAATACATCCCAACGCTGAATAAGAGATTTTTAAGATTAACTTTCATGAACTAAAAACACACTGTGAAAGGATTAAAGTTGTAAAACGAAAATACGGGACAACTCCCAGACCGGACAACGCCGTGGTAGCGACCTGTCAATCACAAGGTAGCCACGCCCTAAAGCATATCCTGCTTCATGGTCTATTTGACTCTAAATGGGACCATAATTTACTAAATGAACATCATGCTGTATTGAAAAAGACTTGAAACTAGCGATAGAGACCATTAACTCATGTTTACAATGTTTACTGAGGTAATAAATCAAGTGAGAAGTAGGGTCATTTTCTCATAGACTTCTATACAATCAGGCTTGTTTTTGCAACTAGAGGAGTCGCCCCCTGCTGGCCGTTAGAAAGAATGCAAGTTTAAGGCACTTCAGCATTGGCTTCACTTTTCAGACCCCGGAGGTTGCCCACTGGCTTATTTTCAGGTTCATACTTTATTTGTATATATATTATATGTATTTGTTATACTGTATTTTGGGTTTCTACTAGAAAATGCTTACATGCTTTAATGTTCAAAAAACACATTATTTTTCTCGTACTGGCTGCCTGAATATATCTGTATTCACCCTCTGTCTGAAACGCTCCGTTTTAGCGCCCGTCTCTTTAAGCCCCCCTCTTTAAGCCCCCCTCCCGAAAAAGCCCAGTCTGCTCTGATTGGCCTGCGAAATATATATGGTGCACCCCTTGCAAAGGCAGCTCTCAAGCCGTGGGCGATATATTCTAATGAGCCTGCATGTGACATAGTAAGGGGAGCCAAATCTGAATGGCTTGTTGAATCACATGTTTTCTGTACTATAGGCAGCCCACAAAAAACTGACTGGGTTGTCCTATTTCACAGTCTGTGGGTTGGTAGGCACTCTAGATACCCAAATGGATGTGCACAAACACTGAAAAAAGTTCCTCATGATATATCCACCTGAAGTTAATTCACTCTATGTTACAGATTTCCAAGTTATGGAACAGTTTATGATGGAGAAGAAAAAAAATATACCTATCCTATCTCTTAATTGTCTTCAAATTTGGTTTAAAGGCAACATTTTGTTATACTTCCAGTACATTTTCACTGCAGTATATAGTTGGATGCAAGCATGCACTCCAAGCCAAGGACCGGTTTCAAAATACACAGTGCAGCTGTGTGCAAACACCACCATTTGTTTTGATTTACTCAAGGCTGCGTATGCACTTACCTTTTGTAGGTGATTTTTTTTTTGCCACCCGAAAAGACATAAAAGGTTTATGTTACGAGGCTAACATGTCTGTTACGTGCCTCTTCTTGCTGAATTCATTGAGTATCATTTCTTTCTCATTATGCATTCTGCACTTTCTGAATAGCCTTGAATGGAAATGTCAACATTTAAAAAGTAAAGTCGAGCAGGTAATAATGAAGTTTATGGACACTGCTGCTGCAGTGTTTCACCTATGGTATGTTTGCGTTTGCTAATGGAGCCCACCGCCCGCCCACCTTTTAAAGGTAAGCCATTTGTCAGCCGGAGAGCTTACTTTTGCACTATAAACAGCCCATTGTGTCCTTGTAGGGGCCATTAGCATAATTTAAAAAAAGTAATATTTATGTTCAACTTTAATGTTGAATTTATAACAAATAACGACGTGTTTGCTTTTCCTCGTGGCTGTTGGTAAAACGGCGTTAGAGAGAATGAGAGAGCCTGCAGGCGAGTCAGGGAGGAAGGAGAGAAGACCAGGTGAAGAATACGAGTCTGAGCTATAATAAAGTATTATCACAGAGAGCATGCCATTAGTATTTGGGGATTGTTTTACACAAATTCACCTCCTGGCTATACAGGCTGTGCGAGGAATGTTTGTGCAGTCTCCCAACATGGCCTACTGCAACCATTAACCATTTGCAGAAAGAAAAAAAAAAAAAAATCCTATTGGTGTATAGAAGCAAAGCTGGAAGAAGCCCAGTGTTGCTGCTGCACTGTGACTTGTTTACAATATCCAGTAATAAGACACAAATTTATTACCATTTGTTTGACACATAGCATGTGTTGTTCTTCTCAACACGGCGGGGAAAATAAGCATTCCGGAGCTTTCTCTGAAACACCCCCCCCCCCTCGCTCTCCGTTCCTTCTAAGCACAAAAACAGAGCAAATTTATGTCTTAGTGTTTTTCAATGCAGGCATCAAAGAGAGAAGCAGACACAACGAGAGCCGGGCGACGAGAACTAGCTAAGACTGCACACTGTGAACTGCATTGTTATTTCGTACAGCGCACTCCCGTGACATTTTTTTCCGCAACATACATGGGTAATTCATAGCAAGCACGAGATCAAAACAATAAAATAAATTGTCGAGGAATCGTATTGAGGTTGTCAATGCAGGAGTCCCACGGGAGGCAGAGGAAGATGCAGAGAGAGAGAGAGAGAGAGAGAGCATTACAGTGACCAGGTAGCTCATTTTATCAAATAGAGCATGTCATTGGTGTTTAAACATTATTTTCTGCAACTTCATCCCCCCGGGCCATCTATTCAGAAAGACAGAAAATGTTGTTAGTGATGCACTCTGATGACAAATATCCATCACTTCCAAATAATTCACACTTGGAAACGTGTATTTAATAAGGCATACCTTGCAGGGATCCTTAGTGTCCAACAGTGAGCGCTAGGGCTTCACGGTTATGGCCAAAATGATAATCGCGATTGTTTTGATCAATATTGAGATCACGATTATTTATCACGATTATTCATAGATATTAGGGACAGAATATTTTTCATTGCAATCTCACATTTAAATAAACAGAAAGCTGCTTTCACTTCCATGTTGTGCTACATTCCAACTGTCAAAGATTCAAAATATTATTTTTATATTTTTACACTGTTATTGTCATCTATAGTGGTTATTTGCATAAAAACACAAAATTCAAATGATTACGAAATAAATGATTGTATTTTTATTAAAATATTTGCTTTGAATTAAAAAAAATCATGGCATTATTAGCTCTCATTATATATTATAAGCTGTTTAGAGCTAGTGTGAGGAGGTCAAACAGGTCATAATTCTCGCTCTAATATCTATTCTATATTGCTGTCAAAAGATCTCCTTCAAACAACTATATTTTTTCAAGTTTTTCACCAAAAACTACATTTTACAAGATTACATTTAAACTAGGGCGGTAAAAGGCAACGGCCATTTTCAAAGGGGTCCCTTGACCTCTGACCTCAAGTTATGTGAATGAAAATGGGTTCTATGGGTACACACGAGTCTCCCCTTTACAGACATGCCCATTTTATGATAATCACATGCAGTTTTGAGGCAAGTCATAGTCAAGTCATCACACTGACACACTGACAGCTGTTGTTGCCTGTTGGGCTGCAGTTTGTCATATTATGATTTGAGCATATTTTTTATGCTAAATGCAGTACCTGTGAGGGTTTCTGGACAATATTTGTCATTGTTTTGTGTTGTTAATTGATTTCCAATAATAAATATATGCATACATTTGCATGAAGCAAACATATTTGTCTACTCCCATGTTGATAAGAGTATTAAATACTTGACAAATCTCCCTTTAAGGTACATTTTGAACAGATAAAAAAATGTGCGATTAGTTGCGATTAAATATTTTAATTGATTGACAGCCCTAATTTGAACACATCATGATAGCATTATAATTTGCCATCGTCCAGTTTACTGAATAGAGCCTGAACACATCATAATGTAACTCAATGGAACCTCCATTAAGGGAGCTCATTAGCTCCGTGCAGTCAGTAGACAGCACGGAGCAATTAAGGTTGTTCCTCCACAGCTTATTTTGAAGTTTGGTCAAAATTGTGACAAATTGCTGCTTTATGTCTTCTTCACTCACACTGAAGAACTTCCACACTGACGACATGTTATGTGTGCGTGTGTGTGAGTGACGATACCGTCTGTGCCGCTTTGTGCCGAATTAAAACCAAAACGTGTGACGGGCAAAAATCCGGATATATGAGACTGCAGGAAACCGGCCGGCTTCGATCGGCTGCTGATTGACGGCGAATCTCTGGCTGTTAGTTCAGGAAGCGCTTGATTTATGCAGCACTACGCAGTTTGTATATGAGCGGAGCATTTTAAACGTCAATATCGCAGTCAATCATGTTCCTTTAATTGTGGGAAGCCTAAACTGTGATCGCGATTAATATTCGATTAATTGTGCAGCCCTAGTCTGCACATTGCAATTCTCCCTTAAATTCTTTCAAATCAATAACAAAACGATGGTAGTCGTTCATTTTGGTTATAATGTGAACCTGTTTTCAAACGGGCCACTGATTAAAAGAGCCCAAGATTCAGAATTTACACTGTGAAATGAGTTACTGTTGAAACCTTGCCTGCCTGCAACACTGATACATAGATTTAAGGAGAATACACATAGATTTAAGAAGCTTGTATATCTCACTAGCCAAGTGTGGAAATGAGGTACTTTCGCTTTAATTTAACAATGAACGTCTGAAGAAATTGGACACAAGTCTGCTGAGCGTACCCTCTTTACTTTCTGTATTGATTGATGATGATGATGAAAGTTGCTTTTCTCTTTGAGAACCCAGTGACTGGAATTAGAGTGGGAAGATGATTCTTTTAATTCTTGCAAGCTGTCCAACCGCAGTGAATACACTCAGGATCGGTTCATTTGATTCATGATTAATTCCGGCGAATGTGGCTGATCAACCACATTTTGTGGAGGGAGCAGCCAGCCAGAATTGAAGTCGTTCCCAAAGGTAGGCAGGAAATAATTGTGTTTGTCCCGAGCACTCGGTTTGTGTTAGAGAACTTGTCTGCACACTTAGGTCTGTATAGGGTAGGCTACAGCACAACCGCCGGACATTGATCTATTTGCAGTTTCAGCTCAGTCGAGCTGAGCCATCCAGTTTCATATATTATTCAATGATTCGGTGATGTTAATGCTTGGAGTTGGAATAAAATGTCAGTCATACTGTAAGTGACATGGATACCTCATACTGTCATGCAACAATCAAGCTTAATAACCTAGAATTAAAGATAAAGTATAAAAAAAGATAAGTATGTGCATGAAAAATAGTTTGAAAAGAAAACGCAGTACAAGTATAATGTTAATATCTTAAAAAATACTCTGTGGCAAAACTGATTCAAAACTTCAAGTTAATCACTCAGACACTTCTCTTGTAATTTTGATTAAAGCAGACGGGATGATGATTTTTGGCACCAAGTTCTGGCAATAACGTACACTTATGTGCCTGGCGGGGACATAATATTTCAAGGTCAAAATTTCAAATCTTGCAAATATCAGAAGTGAAGTTCCACTGGTTTGACTTTGATCAAAACAGGAAGGATGGAGCAGTGAGTTATTTATGTGCATTTTAATTCAATTTTCTATCTCTTACGTAGCTGTACTCTAATTATTCTATGTTTTTACACTCATTCTTACACATGTTGACACATTCGCGCACACATTTAACCCCAGGCCACATGCACATAAGCCGTACTCCTACATTCTGTTAACATATTCATATGTTGTGCTCTCTTTTTAATGCCCGTCATATCTTAATCCACTATAATATATGCACACTACTACACGTCATGCACGTCATCGTACTGTATGTGTGGTTTCTGTAAGTCTGCATTATATTCCGTGTTGTTTTTAATGTAAAATTGCCATTTTACTTTGACAAAAAAGATCACAATGTGTATTGTATGGAATATAATATACAGTATATAACAGTGATTCCCAAACTTTTTTTCTGGGGACCCACTTCTTTAAAATAGAGAAACCGTCGTGACCCAATTCACAATAGGCTTTATCTATAAATCGTGACAAGAGCGAATTTGTGCGTAAATGAACTTTCCGATCACTTTTACTGCCATTTCAGCATCGCCTTATAGTATCTTGAATAAAGTAAACCAGCCATGTTGAAGAGATATGTTTGAAAAATCACAACTTTGTTTTTTGCTTGTTATTGAAAACATATACACGTTAAATACTTTATAAATGAGACCAAATAAATGGATTTAGGCAGATTTAACAGGCTCTCGTTTTTTTTCCCCTCAGCAGTACAACAAACAGATGTACGCTAGCCTTTCATACCAGATTTAATGTTATAAGTGGACTACTATAATTATCAGAACAATACGAACATTCAGACTCCCTAATGTGGCCCAAAGGTGTACTGCAGATCTAAATGTTAAATAAAAGATGATGGAAGAAGAAATTTATTTGGCTACCCTAATAAAATCTCCTTCGACCCACCTGTGGGTCGTGACCCATTCTTTGGGAATCACTGGTATATATTATGTAATTATATTATAATATTCCAAATGAAACCTCTGTCCATGATGTGCAGCCTGATTTGGATGGCCTTGCATTTGTTGGTTGGGTTTCTACAGGTACAGCTCAATTTGTCATGAAGGGCTAATTTCAGCATTTATGTGTAAACTATTAATTTCTTCATTTTTCACTGAAGCCTGTTGGAACCTTTAGTTTAGAGGGACAACAATTTATAAAATAGTTCATTATAAATTACCCTTTAATTTATCATCAACCAAGTAAAAACCTCAAAAAAAGCCACAATCCCAGTCTCATTATTACTTTGACGAAAATTAAGATGTCTCGAACTTGCATCAGAAGACAGAAAAAGATGAAACGATTTCATGACCCAACAACAACAACAACAACAACAACAAGCAAATGAAGTTGCAAAGTTGAAAAGCCTTTGGTTCACAGTCAAATCAAGCATAACATATTAATGCTTTTTATTTGATGGTATAACCAAAATAAAGATTAGTACACTGTGTGCAGATCAGCACCATTAAGACACAAACCAGTTTTAAGTAGTAACAAAGACTGACCAATAATACATCTAATAATTAGGGCTGTCAATCAATCAATAGTTAATCGTGATTAATCACAAATTAATCACTCATGTTTTATCTGTTCAAAATATACCTTAGAGATTTGTCAAGTATTTAATACTCTTATCAACATGGGAGTGGGCAAATATGCTTAATTTATGCAAATGTATGTATATATTCATTATTGGAAATCAATTAACAACACAAAAAAATGACAGATATTTTCCAGAAACCCTCACAGGTACTGCATTTAGCATAAGAAATATGCTCAAATCATAACATGGCAAACTCAAACCCAACAGGCAACAACAGCTGTCAGTGTGTCAGTGTGCTGACTTGACTTGACTATGACTTGCCCCAAAACTGCATGTGATTATCATAAAGTGGGCATGTCTGTAAAGGGGAGACTCGTGGTTACCCATAGAACCCATTTTCATTCACATATCTTGAGGTCAGAGGTCAAGGGACACCTTTGAAAATGGCCATACAAGTTTTTCCTTGCCAAATGTAGCGTAAATTCGTCGCGTTATTTAACTTTGCGAAAAGCTTAAAGAAATTAGTGGCGTTAAAACGAACTTTGACAGCCCTACTAATAATGCATCTACACTCCTCTCAATTAAACTTCCCAATTCTCTAATAGTGCTGTAGTATTTGGACACACCGTGTAATATGTGTAATATGCCATTCAGACAAATATTCACTCATGCTAAAGCTTACATTTGCAGTGAAGTAGCTCAGCCGTAATAACTACATATTCTACCCACTTCTAGGACTGTTGCTGCACGACCCCTTAACATAACCTATGAAGATATTATTACCCCTTATATATTCATAGTCATTCACCATTCCGCATACCACTAATTTCATTTAAATTAGTTTAAAAATGATTCTTCGTATTGAAAATGAGATTGGGTGCATCCTGGTGGAAAAGAGGTTGGGGCGCAACGTCCCCGTTTCTCCTCTACCCTCATTTCCTGTCTTTCTCTATACTATAAAACTGTCCAATAAGAAGGCAGAAAGCAAGACTGACTAGTTCAGGTTATAATATGAAATAAATGTTGAGTGCGATAGCTGCAGCCCTTTATATATTGCCTTGCATATCATAAATGAAAAATGAGTGCGCCTATATATATTACACTATAGATTTGAGCTTTTGAAACACTGCATCAGGATTGTTGTGGTGTCTGATAGTCTGCTGCACCATACCGAGAGACCATTTCATCAGACTCGTTAAAAACCTAGTAATTAAAATGTGCCTTATATGCCATCCAAGCGAGTCATATGTAGTAGATCATAATACACTCCGGCTAGTACAAGTTTAAATGGTGCAAATAAGTGTTACTCTAATTTCCATAATTTTTACAGATTGCATCCTCTTTGTATTCGGTGTTTAAGTGTTATTCCCCCTCCGCAGATACATAGGGGCACATTCCTGTTCTCTTAATCTCTGCCAGAGATTGGGAGCTGCTGTGCACAGTTTTTAGGGTGTATCTTCAGTGTATACAAGCTTTATAAATGAGCCCTCCGAGATCCGCGTCTATGATCTGTGATGTCACATTGATGTACAGCCCGAAGCTGTTCTTCTACTTCAATGGATGGGAAACTGACTCGGTGGATTTTTTAACCATTATTTATCCATCGAAACCTGGATAAGCACACATGCTGCTGTTCGCCGATTCCCTCGGCTGTCTAGTGCAACCATAGTGCGATGCTATTGATCAGTCAACCTCTGCGCTTTACCGCTTTTGAAGTGGGCGATTTGTGATTCAGATGATAGCAAAAGGATTGACCCGCTGCTAAATGTCAGAACCTCAGAACCTGATGTCGCTGTCAGATTGATTGGCGGGTCTTTTAATGCCAACGCTAGACTGCATCTAAATTATTAATCCGTAATGGTAGGTATAGTGATAGTGTTAGAGGATTGTTCGCATCAGTAATATTGTAAACACTGCACTTTATATTGTCATATTTATGCAGTACAGTCAAACCCCTCAATCACAATCAGCATGTGGAAATCCACTCACTCAGAAATAACCGATTGGGCCGTTTTGTGTCTTGTCATGTTGTCTTGTTGGTTATGCAACATTGAACACAGCCATCTGTGTCCTTTCCTCAAACATGTCAATCCACCAAGTAGCATTTTCTAGTGTGGATGAAGGCAGTGCTGAGCGACTGGGAGAAAGTTTCTTCCTACATTTCTTTCAGCATTTCCAGCAAGTTTTGGGATTCAAACAAGCAGTTTTTACAGTCTCTTGTCTGCTTTTCCAACTGTAGCCCAACCTACCCTATAGGGAAAAAAAACACTTAAAATAACATAATCATAATGAATCAGAAATAGCTCCCCAACCATAAGGCGTATATGTATATTTCTGGTCTCTTTTGAAAGTTTAAGAAGATAAGGAATATGAATCCATTGTAAGTAAACGTATTTCTATTACCATTCCAGAGTAAACGGAAATGAAAAAAATGGATTTTTATCCTTGCTTAGTTTATGTATCTAAATTTCAAAGGCAATATCCCCAAGATCTACTATAGATATTAGGGCTGCACAATTAATCAAATATTAATCGCGATCACGATTTTGGCTTCCCATAATTAAATGAACATGATCGACTGCGATATTGACGTTTAAGATGCACGCTTCCTAAACTAACAACTAGAGCTGCACTGATGCACTGGCAGCGGCACAGTCAGTAACGTCACACACACACAACATGTCGTCGGTGTGGAAGATCTTCAGTGTGAGTGAAGAAGACATAAAGCTGCAATTTGTCACAACTGCAAGTCCAAAATAAGCCGTGGAGGAACAACCTTAAAAATATTTAGAATATCTAAATTAATCAGACGCCTATATTGTAATTCATTCCCATGATGCTGCTCAGATTAATCACAGTCACCGGCTCGTCTGCCGAAAGCATGAAGCTAAAGAGCTCCATTAACGGAGGTACCAATGTTACATTACGATACGTTTAAGATCTACTCAGTAAAAATGTGTATTGGGTGTAAATTATAACGCTATCATGATGCGTTCAAATGTACTCTTGTAAACATAAGATAGATATCCAATATATTAGAGAGGGAATTATGAGTTGTTTAACTTCCTAACACTAGCTCTAAGCAGCTTATAATATATAATTTTGAAGTACTAATGCCAAGATTTTTTTTTAATCAAAGCAAATATTTAAATAAAAATACAATCATTCATTTCCTAATCATTTGAATCATATGTGTTTTATGCAAATAACCACTATAGATGACAATAACGAAGCATAAGACTATTTAAATACAGTGAAAGCAGCGCTCTGTTCATTTAAATGTGAAATTGCAATACAAATATTTTGTCTCTTAAATCTATGAATAATCGTGATAAATAATCATGATCTCAATATTGTTCAAAATAATCCTGATTATCATTTTGGCCATACATGTAATCGTGCAGGCCTAGATATTATAACCAAGATTTTTTTTTATTTGGCAAGAACACAGATTTATGTCTGTGTGGCAGTCAAATGCGAAGTTTGAACGTTTCCCCTTTAATCGCAAAAGGTTTGTGTTTCGAGTTGAGGTGCGTTTGGGTACATTAGAAAGATCTGAATTTCTACAGTAGTTTCCAAACAAACGATACGAAACATATTATTTTAGACCGACAAATAAATTATCATTCTAACTTTTGAACACAACTTGCTCTTATATTTACAAAGGATATATTTGTATGACTTTACTAATAAAATACTTCGTAATAAGACATAGTTTGGACAACATACAGTCGGTTTAAAGATTCCGAAAGACTCCCATATTTTCAAAACAGTATAACACGCACATCTTCTATAAATAGACCATCTTCCATTGTGACCTTTTGTAACTAGGCCTATGCCACAGTGGCGGACCGACTTTGGAACAGACTTTGACATAACACCGGGTCCGTCGGGCTCAAGGATTAAGGCAGAATTGTTACACTATTCTTACAAGCTGTAACTTCCTTTCGGTATTATCTTTGTGTTGTACCGTCAAACTGTGTTCTGCTTATGTCACAGTTTCCTTTTCTGTCCTTTTCCAAATCAATTATGCATCAGTGTGGCATCACATATTTTGGGCTGAAACAAACTCTTTTCTGTCTTTTTTTTTTTTTCCCGTCTACACAGGAGGAGACAGTGGTGAGTGTTCACTAATGCTGAATAAACTGGGCAAAGGGACTGCATCTCAAAAAATCACAGGTGCTCCCTTGGAACATCCAAATTTATTCAAATTCACTGGCACGGTGCTAGATTGAGAATGCTAAATAGGCCGCTGGAATCCAATAAGACGGTGCTGATTTACCTATAAAAGCTAGCAATTATCTATCCGGAAAGAAAAGAGGGATATGCAAGTAAAATGTCACAGAACGATTTCTGCTCTTATGTGGACCAAAAGGTTAAAGGCTTTTTCATCCATGAGGAAAAATGCTCTCCCCATGCATTTATTTATACTCTGGCTGTTATGGCTTTTTTCAAGTGTCCCTACAGGGCTGTCTGCACTTCCAGCACCTCTCCACTCTGACGCACTTCCCCTGGTGGGGCTTGACTGCACTGGCGAGCATGTAAAGCTCGTCTCGGAGCACTCTTCCCTCTGCCTGGGGAACGACACCCTCTGAAAACACCTACATGGAAATGCAATTAAAAGCTTCTTTCTCTGAATAGTACAGCTCGTTTTAGGGGGGACAGCGGCAGGAAATGTAGTGTGAGAGCAACATGGTGCGGGATGGATGGAGGATGAGGGGACTGAGTGTGGGGAGGAGTATGCCATCTGCATTCTCCGTCTAAGCCACTCATCTTACATCCATCATCCCAGCACTCAGTCTTAATTTTACTGTTTTTATCTGATGGAACACACTCACGTCGCGCACACCCTACCTATTTATAGCAGGACTAAACACAGACCAATATTCTACTACATCCAAGATGTAGCAGGCTTTTTTCATTACGGAATAAAGACATTTCTAATTGATTTCTAGGGGTGTTACGATTTTATTATTATTATTTGATTCTAATACGGAAATCGATCGGAATCAGCTCCCGATTTCGACCATCAAAATCAATGATCAATTTTTTCTGTTCACCCCCGCCTTCCACCGTACATGCATCTGAACACTAGCAGAAGTAACATTTGCGTTTTGGAACATAAAAAAGCAAACTTAAACTACTCCGTCCAGCACTCGGGACTAGGCAGGCATGATGGGAAATGTGGGCCGTCCCTGTCAATACTAAGGGCACTTCCTGCTTGCATGGCATTTTACACGGCATTAATTAGCCTAGCAGCTAGCGGACTTTAGTTAGCTCTTCTACTCTTACTTGGCAAACATTCCATAATAACCTTTCTGCATATTGTAATTTAAGTGCTTCGAGAGAAAACTAAACTTCTGCACCTCCTCATGGCTCTGTTTTCAGGCTTTAGAAAATCTAGCCCGTGACGGAAGACTTTGATCAATCACAGGTCATTTCAGAGAGACAGTGTTCCTATTGAGCGTTTCTATTGGCTGTGCTCCGGCTGGTGAGCGGTGCTTGGTATTACATGTATGCCGGGTCACTCATCTTACAGCTAAACAGTACAGAGGTGAGAAAATAGGCATTACAGTGAGCGAATATTGAATCATATTTGATCAGCGCTGCCTAGTTTGACCGTTTGATCGGAGTTCGCGAGTGATTGACAGCCGGCTCATAGACGGCAGCTGGATGGCAGGCTCCAGCTCGGCTCTGATTGGTTGTTTTCCTCCAGTCTGTGAAATCTTGCAGATGCCATTAGGAGCCTCCACCAATTATTATTACACCACCATATTTGCTCCATTTCTACCCACTGCAGCTCTAAGTCACTGCATCTCCCGACAGAATAACACCAAGGTTGAATTTCAGCCTACATGCACGTTTATTCTGCAGAAGGATTTATGCTTTGTTTTTGTAATGATTATGTACTGAGGTGGGTCACACAGATAGTGATATTTATATCGTAGACTGTTGTAGACTAATTTTTGACATGAATTTTCTAAATGAAAAAGGGAGTAAGGTTCTCTTTTTAAAGAATAATTTGAAAGAGTGAATAACAGTTGTCAGGGCATAAAACCAATGATCTGTTGATCTTTACGAATCAAGACTCAATAGTCTAACAATGGCATGTTTAAATGAAAAATCGAATCTTGGATTTGTGACACTCCTATTGATTTCACACAAAGACTGACTGTACAATGCATGGCGGTTTAACAATACATTTTATAAGATATACAGTATTAGAACTTACAGTTTGTAATGCTTAGATTTGAATCAGTATTCTAAGTCATCTAAAAGGTGTAGAGATTGTTTTCCATGAGCAAGTCCTGCGTTTGAGAATGTTCACCGAGTGCAAGGTGGCAAGGGAAAGCAGAGTATGCGAGCCAAATATTTAATTGCACAAATGTTTCTGTTAAGGATTAGTCTGTCTCTTAAGAATTCTTGGAAGGACGTTTCAACCATGTGCGTTTCAACCTGTGCTGTAGTTATGGATTTCAAGCAGTGTCTAACGCTTTCCCCGGAGCTCTCGGCTATGATATAGAATACATTTCCAGTGCATGATCTCCATTAATCCTGATTTTAAGAAGCTAACCAATCAAACGACCTCATAGATATCCCCCTGTAGCCTTTGTAAGTAAAGGAAATGATTAAGTTGCTTCCCACCGTTATGTCCACTGTGGCTGTCTCTCATGTGTTTGCATGTGATTGTGCAGGCCTCTGCATAAAGAGCATAATCTGGCAAAAAAACAAAAAAAAAGGCTTATAGCGACATGGGACCGAGCGGAACATTCCCTGCCTTGCATTTATGTGTCCTTGTAATTGGGTGTGGAGATGTGAAATACCTTTGTGGCATATGGAACACCTCCGGATACAGTATAGCATTTGGTGGCGAAATGCTGTCATCGCTTCAGGAGCGTCTTGGCACAAGAACGGTCCTCGTCCTTTATGTAAGCCACTTACAGATCCAGGAGGAATCCTTTAAATTGGCATTAAATAGGGCACATAGAGACAACATACTCCAACCAGTGTGTCTGGGCCAGTGATGCCTCGGCAACCCTGTCTCCTACAAAATTACATTCCCGTACAACTTAACTGCATTCTCAACTGCGTTTCGAGGGGGAACTTTTTCTCCCGGATTACAGCTGCCGTTTTAAACGTGGTTAACAAAACAAAAACGCAACAAAATTACTTGGTTATATTCAGGCAACGGATAAAACTACTAGGTAGGTTTAGTAAAACATGGTTTGGCTTACGATAAGTATGTTTGGTACGTTATTTAAGTTATGGATGTAAATTAAAATAAGTCACCATTGTCTTTTGGTTTCACACAGGCAGCTCGGTCGCACTAAATGGCGTATGAATGACACGGTGATTTGCAAGTAATTTTGCGTGCAATAAGAACGCCGTTCTTGCTTTTGGCATGTCATTTGTACGTCATGTAGACTGTATTGACTGCAGTGTAAACGCTTCCGCGTAAACCTGCTACGCTCAGAGCTAGTGATGTAAAATGTAAAGTGAGAAAGACTCATGGATGGGTCCAACAAACAGGACATACCGGTGTTTGTGTCCCAAAGTGTTGTTGAGTTATTTTGAAGTTACGTTAATGACGTTTGTGTCTTCTTTTCCGTCCTTCTGTTACGTTGTTTCTGTACGCATTTTACGTACTTATTTTAAGCCCAACAATGATTTTTTCCTAAACCTAACTAAGTGATTTTGTTGCCTAAATCAGTGCTCAAAGTACTTTTTTCTGCCCTCTCCATATCAGGTTCTCTAGGAGATTCTTAACAGATTTATTCTATTTGCGCTGCGCCATGAACATAAAAACAATGTGGCGAGCATTTGGACGAGCCGACAATACGGCACGCGGGAGGGGGGGGTGAGGACGAGGGTGCTGCAATTTATCGATACAATATTCTCGTCCTTTTTGTAAAATTATTAGTGAACTGTTCGTCATAAGTTTTTTTTTTTTTTTTTTTTTTTTTTTTTTATATTCGTGAATAAATATAGTTAATGAAACATTATTTAAAAGTTTTCTGAATCTGCTCTTTTGATTTATAGGATATCATTTTACATGGCAAACATTTCCAGAAGAATTGAATGTTCAGACGAAGGCTGCGATAAATAATAAAAATAATTTAAATTAGTAATAATAATGGTCCAAAATGATGTAAAATTGCATAGTTTTAGGTCAAAAACCTTCAAATATTCTTGGGGGATCCACAATATCTCCTAGTATCTTTTATTCACTGTAGAAATTCAGAATGTGTCTCTTTATCCTGCTGCATAATATGTAGGAACATCCTGACTGTCTGGGACACTGCTCCTAAAACCTTGAATGAATAGCTCACACACCTCAGCTCTGCATGCATAACTGTCTGGCTGGCTGCTGTTGATTCCAGGCTATAGGCATCCTATAATGTAATATAGAGAGATACTATAGGCTACAAATAACACAGAAAAAAACCCATTAACTATTAACACTATGAGTAAATATACAAACAAACCACCTTAACCCTATCATGTTTCAGTTGGAATATTATTGGAGTATTATAGGCCTACTATAAAAAATGCATAGCCCAAGTATTATAATAATATAGCAATACAATCACAGCTGATTATGACTGACACAATATAACAACAATTATTTTTTTCCACTTCAAGCACTGGCCTAAACCGAACCACCAACCAGTTACCATCATTTTGTTGCGTGGCTTAAAAATTACATGTGAAAAGCGGTGTATACAAATGATATGCAAAAAGGCTAAATGCGTTCTCATGACACACTGAATATCCCTGCAATGTTGTGCTACTTAAATGCCCTCCCATGAGATCGTGTTGCTACAGGACACGACCAACGGCCTCCTGGGTGAAAGTCCCGTGTTTGTTTGACCTACCCATCCACCCCGACCTCTTCTCTACGCAGACTTCCGCGGACTTTGATTAGAAACATATTTGTGATATGTCAAAAACGAACGCAATCCTGGAGAAAAATATGTTTCCCTCGAAAAATAGTTGCCAATTCAGTTTCGTTGATTTGGAATGTGATTTTTAGGAGACCAGGATGGCCTCAGTTGATGAGAGTGGATATCAGAGTGGATGTCTCGTATCCTTTGTGTGCAGCAGAATTAAAGATCTTCACGTGCCTTCTCTCTGGCCTTAATGCATTGGATTTAAACATTGAGGCAGTGCTGATGACAATGAAGATGAAAGTTGTTGCTTAGAAGGCTGCTGACTTTAGGTGGCAAATGACCTTAGGCTCAAGACATGGGTGCTGTAGCGGCATTGTAACAAGGCTTCTGAAGCTGGTTAAGAAAACACAGTGTTGTTGTAGTAGCAGCTAGGTCATTTATCAAGTGTTATCTGCTCTGTTAAAGAAAAAGAGCTGCGATTCACACGTACCTATCTTGGTTTTGTGAAATCTGTGTTTCTGTCATGTTGTTGCTTGTTGAATCAAAACAACAAAAAATACCCATTTAGTTACAACATGTCTTGGGTTTGCTTTGCTACGGACTATTTGTGTGCCACCGGAAGGCTGTCAAAAAAGTAATTACAGTATCGGGAAACAACATGAAATTTTTAGATTGCAGTGCATGAAGAAAGTTATGATTATTCAGAGATTATCATTACTGAAATCTATCCCTCTTATGACTGTAGAGTTGTGTGTGGATGCTTGAGTGCATATTTCATTAAGCACTTTATTCTGCATTCAGTGTCACTGTATAATGCAGACATTCATTGCAGATATAGGTAACCATTATATATAAGTAAAAATGCCCTCTTTGTTTTTACTTAAAGCAGCAGTGGGCAAGGTGGAGCAAATATGATTAAATATATATAAATATATCCTGACAGTAGTGCATGAGACAGGTCATCTGAAAACGTCTCCGGTGTCCTCCGGTGCTCCTAATGGCATCTGCAGGATTTCACAAACCGGAGGAAAACAACCAATCAGAGCCGAGCTGGAGCCTGCCGTCTCGCAAACTCTGATCAAACGGTCAAACTAGGTAGCGCTTATCAAATATGAATCAAGATTACGTTACTCTAATGCCTATTTCTTACGAAAAATGTTTTTCGGAAACATGTTTTAGTTTTAATTTTACAGCTAAACGGTACACTACAAGATGTTTCTGAAAACATTTTACGTGAGAAATTGCCATTACAATGACAGAATATTAATTCATATTTGATCAGCGCCGACTAGTTCGACCGTTTGATCGGAGTTCGCGAGTGATTGACAGCTGCCTCCGTTAAATGAACAGCCAATAGGAATGCTCTGAAAACAGAGCCATGAGGGGGTGCAGAAGTCTAGTTATCTCTCTCAGAACACTTGAATTACAATATGATGAAAGATTATTGTGGGATTGTTGCACAATGATGACAAAAACATTCTGCCTACCGCCGCTTTAAACAGCCCCATGTAGTTGTTTTTCAGCACTGCGCTGCTGAAACTTCCAACATAAATGAAAATGAGCAATATGTTGAGCTTTTGAGTGTTGCTATGAAATGTGTAAGGGTGGGTTGCTTTTGTCTTTTTCTTTTCTGTTGCATCGTTTTAAGTGCACATTGCATACAGTACACACAATTTAATATAGTCTTATTTGCAGGGTGTGATTTGAGGGGAAGGCGAAGTATACACTTTAAACCTCATTTTGCATTGAAAACAACGTCAAAGAAAATGACAAAGCTGTTAATACACAATGAGCACTAAAATCAGAAGTATTGTGGCAAACAACATGGCGAATACAGGATTTTTGTCGCACCACTCTATGCCATTTGCTTCATCTCGCATATTTGGCTTGATAAAGCGCAAGCATAAATATTATTTTTCAGTGGTTCTCTTCTTCAGAACAAATGGGATTGCTGTGTTTTTGGCTGTGTTTTTGGCTGCATGTTTTCGCTCTCGATGCAGGCATTACACTGCACAGTGTGCTCTAACCCTAGGATCAAATTGCCTGGACTGAAAATTACCATGGGCTTCTTCTCCACTCTAATTGCTTAAGATGCTAATTGGACTGTGGAAACGGCCTCCCGAGCTTCATTGGGGATTTCCCCCGATCTGAATTCAAAAATAAGCGAAGAAGCAAAAAGGTTTTCCAATTGCCACAAGACATCTGGATGGCCTTGCCCTGAAAGCATATTCATAATTAATACACAAAGTGTGGTGGAAGGTGGCTTTTTTGACTGAAAGGTCTTCCCGCATTACCCCAGCTAAATATGAAAAGAAGATGTAAACTTGGCATGCAAGAATATGACATTTGAATTAGAGCATGCAGCGCTCATTAAATTTAAAGTATAGAGGCCAGACGTAATGTCTCTGTGCACAGCCTTGTCACTTAATTTAAAGGACTGAAGGTCCTTCGGATGATCATAAAACCTCATTACAAACATCAGATTTTCTCAGTGTCTCTCAAGTATCTGACACCATGCATAGCAAACCACAAATTACTCTAAACCCAAACAATGTTTAAACCTATTACTTAAAAATAAATTATCTATGTTGGCCAACACATTTACATCTTTTCTAATACCTTAATATTAAACAGGCGGCAACCTCCGGTTCTGAAGAGTGAAGCCAATGTGACAATGCCTTAAACTTGCATTCTTTCTAATAGCCAGCAGACGTCCGATTGCATAGAGGTCTATGAGAAAATGACCCTACTTCTAACTTGATTTATTACCTCAGTCAATATTGTTAACATGAGTTAATGGTCTCAATCGCTAGTTTCAAGTCTTCTTCAATACAGCATGATGTTCATTTAGTAAATTATGGTCCCATTTAGAGTCAAATAGACCATAAAGCAGGGTATGCTTTAGGGCGTGGCTACCTTGTGATTTACAGTTTGCTACCATGGCGTTGTCTGGTCTGGGTGTTGTCTGTGTGTTTGTCTTAGAACTTTAACCCTTTCACAGTGTGTTTCAGTTCATGAAAGTTAATTAACATTTTGGTCGCCTAAAAATGTCTTATTCAGCGTTCAGTTATACTTAGCTCCACCCTCTTGTGTCACTTCTGGTTGCAAAATCCAAGATGGCCACGGCCAAAATGCCGAACTCCAGGCTTCAAAACGGCAGTCCTCAAACCAATGGGTGACGTCACGGTGACTATGTCCACTTCTTATATAGAATATGATTTCAACTCTATACTGGGTTCATGCAACCTAAATTCACAGTCACAAGACGACTCGTATTTTCATTTCGTCCTCTCTGCCACCAGAAGACTACTTCGCCGACAGGAGGGGGGGGCAGCTCTGGGAGATCGACCTTCAGTTAGCGGAGCTGTAGTAACACAAATTTAGCTTGTGGGGACTGCCCCGAGTCAGCAAAGTTTCTGTTGCAGCTGTTACACAGGTTAGAAACATGTATGAAGAGATGGATCCACCACCATGGAACCTAGAGAGAGGACAAGGTTTTGTTTTTAGTTCACAGTTGCTTTGGTAATTTAAATGTATGTTTCCCATGGCAATAAGCCCCTTTGTAAGCATACTGGAAGAAGATAATTCTCTTAATTCACATTGAAAATGTCAAGGTTTAAATGCTGAAATGAAAAACAAATCAACACAAAGATTTCTTTCTACCTGTGCAGTTGTCGCCTTTGAAATTGCAATGAATGAGGAAAGAAGGAAGGATCGGATCAGCGGTGAAGTGTCGCATTTCGTATGTGGCAGGCGGTGTAGCGTCAGACATAAAGGTCACATAGCGTTGGGCTGCCATCGTTAGGTTTTGAAAAGTGTGGCAATCTGAAAGCGACGGCTGCCTTGAATGACTGTGTTACAGAAAGGCAGGGCAGCTAATGGAGACAAGCTCTTTTCATTACAACACCATCTGTTCCACTGAACAGTACTGCTGGCAGCTGCACACATGTTGGAGCGAGACAGAACAGACCAGACAGAAAGGTCCGAGTCCCTGCGCTCCGAGAAGACCTGACAGAGCCAGTTATTTTATAACAAAGATCTAATTAGCTAAACTGATCAGTGGAAGTCCTTTGAATCCTCCGCTTGGTGTGTTTTCTGACGCACAAAGTGTGTTGATGATAGCAGTGAATTGACTAAGGTGAGGTAACAAAGGCAAACATTAATCATACCGCAGCATTAATATTTGTTCTACTATAAGGACGTGATTAATCAAACTAAATGGATGGTTTTATTTAAATATTACAAGTGTTTTTTAATGTCTATGTGTGCGCGCTCGTTCTCCATACAGTGCGATTTTTTTTTTGTCACTGCGAAAATACATGAAAGCAGTAAAATGTGGCTGTTGATTTGGTCAGAGGGATTCGCCGTGAAGCCATCCTTCTACATGAAACATTTATTTCTCCTAATTCTCCTTGCAGAACCTTTGAGTGGTAATAACATGTTTCTTTCCGCTTGGCCGTGCCAGACGAGCGACAGGAAGACTGTAGGCCATAATTATCCTGTTTGTTCAGAGGCCCAGTGCTTTTTATTATTTAAATCTCCTAGGGCTGTGAAAGTGCTGAGAGGCAATTCTTTCTCCCATTTTTCGCCATGCTGTGTTAGTCAGTGTTAATGCCGCTCTGTAATTTTTTGATGTTCTGTTTGCTCAGTGTTCATCAAGAACGTGAAAGATGCCTTAACCGAGAAAAAGAAGTGGCATGACAGTGTAAACAAATAACGTGAACAAATTGCTTTATACAAACATAAGTACTGATAAAAGACATCAGAATGCCGGCATTATTATTCGGCATCAACTTTTGCACTCAGATGATTCCCTTCAGCAGTGCAGACACAACGGGCTTACAGAGGTGGCAGCATTTTTCTGTCATCAATCTTTGTGACTGCAATATTCATGAATTCTTATGATTGTTGAAAATAGGTATGCATGTGATAATATAAACATTTCACATGTTGTCAAAATGTCATAAAATAAGAGCCACACTTCTCATTACATATTATTCCCTTAAATATTGAAGCAAGTTGAAAATCTTAACACGGCATTCAAACACTTTTAATGACTATTTTCACCGTGTCGGCTGCCACACTGCCAACATTTTCAACACATTCTAGTTTTCTGTCTGTACAAGTGCTGTAAGATATACTAATAATCAGATTCTCTTAGACAGGAGGAAAACTTGTATTGATTAGTCGCTATAAAGACATGTCTTTCGCCACAAACTGCCATGATATAAGATTAGAGCTGTCAATCGATTAAATATTTAATTGCGATTAATCGCATGATTGTCCATAGTTAATCGCGATTATTCGCAAATTAATCGCTCATTTTTTATCTGTACAAAATGAACCTTAAAGGGAGATTTGTCTAGTGTTTAATGCTCATATCAACATGGGAGTGGGCCAAAATGCTTGTTTTATGCAAATATATGTATATATCTATTATTGGAAATCAATTAGCAACACAAAACAATGACAAATATTGTCCAGAAACCCTCAGCAGTACTGCATTTAGTATAAAACAAATGTTGCTGAAATCATAACATGGTAAACTCAAGCCCAATAGGCAACAACAGCTGTCAGTGTGCTGACTTGACTATGACTTGCCCCAAAAGTGCATGTGATTATCATAAAGTGGGCATGTTTGTAAAGGGGAGACTCGTGGTTACCCGTAGAACTCATTTTCATTCACATATCTTGAGGTCAGAGGTCAAGGGACCCCTTTGAAAATGGCCATGTCAGTTTTTCCTCGCCAAAATCTAACGTAAGTTCAGAGCGTTATTTAGCCTCCTTTGTGACAAGCTAGTATTACATGGTTGGTACCAATGGATTCCTTAGGTTTTCTAGTTTCATATAATACTAGTATCTTAACTGGCTTCAAAACTGAGCCCGCTACAACCTAAAAATTACAAGTTGCCTTAATGCGTTAAAGAAATTAGTTGAGTTAAAACAAATTATCATCGCATTAACTTCAACAGCCCTAATGATAACTGTTGGTATTTTTAAAAATCAGAATATAGGATGTAGTCATGTTGTTTGTCTTCCTACCCCTCTTTTTGTCATTTAGCTTGGGTAGTCTTGAGAAATGTAGCTCTACAGCAGAGGTGGAGAGTAACTTAGTAAGTTTACTACTGCGCTTAAGTGCAATTTTTAGGTACTTGTACTTGAGTATTTCCATTTTATGCACACACATAATGCGTGTGTTAGTGGCTGCAGCTGCTGTGGAGTTTATATTGTTTATACATGTCCACATTGTCCGCTTTGGTGATGTTTTATTCTACCGTTGATTCTAAAAGATGCTTCAGGCGCCATGGTTTCCATAGCTTGTTTTATTCATTGTAGGTCATTTTTGTTTAATTATCTTGAGTTTTCTCTCTTTCCTGGTTAATTCTTGTGAGACTACACTGGGGAAGGCTGTTGTGTATTTATAATTGATAAGCGGTTGTATGCACAGACTGCAGAGTGCTCGTCTGTTGGTTCGGACATAATTTAAGGGGTCATGTTGCTGATGTTATTCCACTTGTGTATACATTGTCATTTAAAATGTAACAGAGTAACGTTTACCCAGAGTACATTTTAACTGACCTACGTTTTACTTTAACTTAAGTACATTTTTACACAAGTAGAGTACTTTTACTTGAGTAAAATGTATTTAAAGTAACATTGCTGTTACATGAGTACAATATTCTAGTACTCTTTCCACCTCTTTTTCTACTCCACTATATATTTTGACAGCTGTAGTTACTAGTCGGATTAAGATTTTACATATAAAAAAGACATATGAGCATGTAAATACAACACATTGTTAAAGATGAAACCAGTGGTTTCCAATCTTTATGGCTTGTGAGCCCTTACAAAAAAGCTGTGTCTAATTGGGGTCTCTTGTCACAGGCTTTAGATGTCTATGGGTTGTTAGCGGTTCCACCAAGCAGTTCCCGAAACCTTTGGTGATGGATTAATTTAAATAACTGTCCAAGGCTCAAGGAGGTCAAATCATCCAATACATCACAAAAGAAGCAAAGATCAGAGACATTTTTCAAAAAATGAATACAAATGTGTGTAGGAAGACTTTGTTTTTTCCGTCATACCTCTACTATTAAAGGTTAACTCTGGTATTTTTCAACCTGGACTCTATTTTCCCATGTGTTCATGTGAATAACGGGGACAACAATTTCTGAAATTCGGCTGGCACTCACGTTTCTACCATGGATGTATTCCACTATTCCACTGTTTTCTTCCGGCAATACGTCACCTTAGATTTAACGAGATTTCAGACTTCTCCTTGAGCAGGTCTCTTTCCATAATGTCAGACACTTATAATAATAACAATCTGAGCCTGTCATGGCAAAAAAAAAAACACTTTTAGTGGACGTAAATGACAGTATCAGCTTGACCCAACAGGATTACATTGGAGCTCGTGAGCAGCTGCCATCTACTTTGCTCTCCCTCAATACTGGACCAATTTCAGAAATTGTCGTCCCTATTAGTCAGTTAGACACACAAACCTGGGAAAATAGGGTCCAGGTTGAAAAATACAGAAGTTACCCTTTAATCATCTCACAACCCCTCACGATTCATCTTGTGACCCTTTCCAGGGGCCCAACCCCTAGGTTGGGAACCACTAAACTAAACTATATACCTGTATTGTTAGAATAATAATTAATAGAAACACTATGAGTCACACTTGCTTTTTCTAAATTTCCAATCTCATTATGAAAAATATTTACTACACACCATTACAATTTCCTTTCTAGGTGTCAACTCCCTCCCCCCCCCACACACACACACCCACAGTCTTTCTATGAAAATTAATTCAGAGCTGATAGTGGGAGTTGCTCTCAGCACACAAGCTCATACAAGACAATTGTACGCAAGACAATTGGAAGAGAAAGAAGCCGGAGCCTGGGAGAGCAGAGATATTTGAGCGAGCCTGAAGAAGCCTCTGTTTTGCTTATGCTGCTTGGAATGAGACCCCAGCAGGGCAGTATCCTCTGTTAACTCAAGTGTGTACCAGTAAGGGAGTTGGCCATAAAATGTGGTGCTTTGGTTAATCTCTCGCTGTCATTTGTAGTCATGTGTGTCTTCCTATCACTCGCAGTGCAGTTTTAGTCCCCTCCAGATGACACTTTGCTTAAGTTTTTCAACAAACTGATTTCAGCACTTGTTTGACCGTGAAAGGAATTTATGCTTTGCTGCCCCTCATTAAGGGCTACTCTACTGTCTCCAGCTCTGTTTATATCAGGGTCTGACCAATAATGAGCTTTTATTACACATCAGTCATTTAGTGTTGCTGAGGTTCATCCTTACAAACAAATAATAAAACTGGCTATGCTGAGGAAACGCAGTTTGGACATAAAATTCACTGAGTTTTTTTTCCTGCAGTTTATGTGGCAACAGGGACATCTGTGTTCAGCAAATAGATGTTTCTTTTTTGGATGTTTGTTGCATTTCATTTAAAGGTGAAATGTGTAAGAAGAAAAGAATTTTAGTTTAAAACATTCAAAAAATGAACATAACAGAATGTGAAGAGGTTATAGTTTTGACGTTATGTCAACGTGTATGTATTGTGTTGCAGATACCTACTGCGGCCCCGCAGGGAATGCTTGAACGGAGAGGCCAGACACACCGCCATCCAACGTTAAAGATGAAAGTAAGTGCTCTTCGTATTTTGACCATCATCTTTTCTTGTAAAATGTCCGGTGTAATCGGTAACACCGGTGTTTCCTCACCGTGACATCCCTAATTGAAGGTACTGGGTCTGTGTATGTTTTGATAGTTTTTATTTTGGATTAAATCCAAAGTGGCAGAAACGAGCGAAAGACTCTTATGTTGTTCTGTCCTCGCTGCCACCGGTAGACCACTTCTTCGGGAGGAGGGTGGGTGGCGCCGCCGGGAGAAGGGCCTTCAGTTAGCGGTGAGCTGTAGCCACTAGCATTCACCCAGCGCAAACCCCAGTGCCAGTAGTAACAGGGGGCTGTGGCCAGTGGCAGCGCTGGGTCTAACCTGTGTGACAGCTGCAACAGAAACTTTGTTGACTCGGGGCAGTCCCCACCAGCTAAATTTGTGTTACTACAGGTCCTCTAACTGAAGGTCGATCTCCCAGAGCTGGCCCCCCCTCCTGTCGGCGAAGTAGTCTTTTGGTGGCAGAGAGGACGAAATGAAAATACGAGTGTCCCTTTGGATAATCCAATAAACAAACTATCAAATGCACACGGACCGTACAGTGACGAAAATGCTAAATTAACTTTAATGAACTGAAAACACACTGTGAAAGGGTTAAAGTTCTAAGACAAAAACATGTACAACTCCCAGACCGGACAACGCCGTGGTAGCGACCTGTCAATCACAAGATAGCCATGCCCTAAAGCATACCCTGCTTTATCGTCTATTTGACTCTAAATGGGACCATAATTTAATAAAAGAACATCATGCTGTATTGAAGAAGACTTGAAACTAGCGATTGAGACCATAAACTCATGTTTACAATGTTTACTGAGGTAATAAATCATGAGAGAAGTAGGCTCATTTTCTCAAAGACTTCTATACAATCAGACTTATTTTTGCAACAAGAGTCATCGCCCCCTGCTGGCTATTAGATAGAATGCAAGTTTAAGGCACTTCTGCATTGTCTTCACATTTCAGACCCTGAGGTTGCCCAATGGGTGAATGCTGCCCCCAATTTCTTTGTAGCATGTGGCCAGATCTTACAAATTGCACGTTTTTAAGATGCATTTTCGGCTTATTTTTTTTTGAAAATACACATTTTAACTACACAAGGCTAACAACTCCTTCTTGCACTGACAATACCTATCTGCACAACACTATCACAGTGGTTGTGGCCACAAGTAAAACAGTGATGTGGTTTGGTGAGGTATCCCACTTTTGTCTATTAATGTCTCTTTTAATAGAATATTTTTCAGTCTAGGCTTCTGGGCAGACAATTTGAGCTCAATTACTATAGCAAACCAAAACCAGTTAGAATCTGAACCTAATGACTGGACTAACTTGGAAATCCTCATCTCGACAAAGGAGGCCTTCCTGTCTTCTTGCCCCTTTTCTTCACCTGCACTATGAAGCTGTCTCCAAAATGATACCAGCCTAATATTTACAACCCTTAAAAGCCATTCGACAGCTCCACCATAAATTAATGGGACATGTTTATCAGCAGTACCAGCCCACACTCGCAATTTTAAAGAAACAATCCTCAATAGATACAGTAATCTTCCTTATACGTTTAAATACAGTAGTTAATTTAAGAAAGCAATGACAATGACATTTTGAAACTGTTCTTCTTCATTTCCAATGTTACATCCATGCAAATATGGTAAAATACAATTAAGGAAATTGTGGCATTGAAAATGTCATATAAAGAAACCATCATGACAAAAAATGATAAAGGTTGGTATCATTTTTTTTTTTTTATCGAGATAACAGCAGGAGCATTTTTCTTTACTCCCGAGACACTAACTTACAGTATGACATTAAAGTATAAGACCTAAGGGTAGCACTGTCCTTTGGTAAATGCTGAGATGGCACAATAGCATCTCTTCCCCTCCAATGCTGCCTGTTTACAGTAGGCTGGGTAACAGAGTTTGGGATTTATAGGCAGTTGTGATATGAACGAGCACAAAGACATGAAAATGTCACAGTTTGTCAAATGGCTCGTGACCTGGAAAAGAAAAAAGAGAGCACTGTTTACGAAGCAGTGTGAGGCTGTACAGTGTACGCTATAACATGCACGACCACGAATCATGATTACCCCTGTATTAGAATGTTCTTAAAACATGTCTTTAAAGCTCACATGATCAAAGTAAATGTTGGTTTATCTTGGCCATATTCTTTGAAGTCGGTATAATTAAGAATGAGGAAAAATTTCTTGGCGGATGAAGATAAAATAATCACCAACCACCTGCACATGAGCCTGTCTTTCCAACCTCTATAACCTAATGATAGCAAAATGTATGACATCATTCTGCATGAATAAAAGGGACACCATTTAGTCAACTGCAATGGCCATGTGAAGAGGCACTCGCATGTACTCCTTCAAATCAAATCCTCCATGCAAATCACTTTGATTGGGTGTGTGTATAGATAGTCATACATTAAACAATGACATTGAAGTTGAACTGAGCAAGCCAATTGCCTGTGAGATAAATAGCTTTTTATTATGTTCTTTGTCGCCAAAGGCGTATTATGCCAGAGTCGAGCCTCTCAAACCTGAATAACAGGGAATGTAAAGACTTTCCTGGGTATTAATAGATATTGTCAACAGCTGCTTGTAGGTTTTGAAGTTTTTTCTTTAATCTAAATGGAAGTTATTTGTGCACAGGTGGATCACACATGTTCCCTAACCTCTGTATGTACAACCCGGTCTCACTCCCAACTCGTCAAATACGGCCAATTGGGCAGCGCCACTCGGCATCGGAAAGCAACGCACGGAGACACCCTTTAGCGACCGTATGTGACGAACCAGGCTTTCAACTAACTCCAATGTTAACCCACCCGCGGCGTTATTGGATGGTCGGAGCAAGTGACGTAGTATTAATAGCGTGAGAGTCCGTTCAGGGTGGGTGAGAGGGGTGATGGATGGGTCAAACAAACACAGGACTTTCAACCAGGAGACCGGTGTTCGTGTCTCGTGTGAAACTAAAAAAAACGTTGACTTATATTGTCATGTCAGTCGTTAGTCACATGACTAGTCGGTATCGTGAGTCCTGTGAGTCGTTAGTATCATCAGTCCCGTGAGTCGCTAGTCATTTGAGTCGTTAGTATCGTCAGTCCAGCGAGTCACGTGAGTCGGTAGTCATGTGAGTCATTAGTATCGTCAGCCGTTAGTCACACGACTCTTCGGTATCGTCAGTCCCGTGAGTAACGCGAGTCGTTAGTCACGTAAGTCGTTAGTATCATGAGTCAGGTGAGTCATTAGTATCGTCAGTCATGTGAGTCACCAGTATCGTCAGTCCCGTTAGTCACATGAGTCGCTAGTCACATGAGTCGTTAGTATCATCAGTCTCGTGAGTCGCTAGTCATGTGACTCGTTAGTATCATCAGTCATGTGAGTCGTTAGTATCGTGAGTCACGTGAGTCGTTGGTATCGTCAGTCCCGTGAGTCATGTGAGTCTTTAGTCACATGACACATTATCGTCAGTTCTGTGAGTCACTTACGTCGCTAGTCATCTGAGTCACTATTCACGTAAGTCATTAGTCAGTGAAGTTAACGTCAACCACGACCGTTTGATTTAACACTAAGTGGTTGTGTTGCCTAAACCTAACTTCCTGTGAAAACGGAAGTTTATTTTGAAAGGACAGTATGCATGTAATGAGCGTATATTGACACACCATCCCTGGCCTGTCCAAAAGTAACGCAAGAGGGGTACTGACCAAGCGGCATTATTTGACAAATTGGGAGTGATAATGTGTTGGTATGTACCTTTAATGCTTTGTCTTTTGTTTTGTTTTTTTACTGCGCCTTGACAAAGACCTCGTGGTCACTTCACTTTTCTTGGACCAGAGTCGGCGGAATTAGTTTTTGCAACAGCATGTTAATTAGGTTCAGCTCAGTGTCAGCAGCATCGCACATAGCCAGACACCTATACAGTATAACATAATAGCACGTCAACACGATTCACAGAAACCTAAAGCTGCCTGTCCAATAAATCATTGCATATAGGTGCAGAGATATATTTCTGGAGTTACTAATTATAAGAAGTGGAGTTAGAGTCCTCACAGCAGAATGGAAAGAAAGTGTTATTGAAGCAGGCTGTTTTGGTGCACATAGGCACCAGTTATTTCTGCATTAAGAGTGTGCAAGCCGTCTTTTTCTTAACATTGCTCACAACAGAGAACGAAATGTACACAGATAACAATTGCAAAAAAAGTGTCATGATTACTGTCTTAATTTCTGCTGTAAAAACACGTTATCAAGGAAATGTTCATTTAACTGATAACTTCACGTTGGTGTCATCAATGTTCCAGCACATTTCTTAATTTGCTTGTTGCGATCCAATATGGTAAATGAATCTCGCTGAGTGGGCTGTGGGACTTAATGGCAGCCAGCTGTGCATGTCTTCAGTTTTAATAGCTGATTGTTCAGATGATGGTTTGCTTTGAAGCATGTTATTATTATTATTTGGGGATGTAAATATTCAATTAAACACTTTCTTTAATTGTTTTCAATTAAATTAAGCCTTAACGCCACTTGCAATTTTTAGGTTGTAGCGGGCTCAGTTTTAAAGCTAGAGTTAAGATCCTGGTATTATATGAAACTAAAAAATCTAAGGAATCCATTGGTACCAACCATGCACCATCCACCATACCAGCTTGTCGTGAAGGAGTCTAAATAACGCTCAGAACTTGCGCTAAATTTTGGTGCAGAAAAACTGGCATGGCCATTTTCAAAGGGGTCCCTTGACCTCTGACCTCAAGATATGTGAATGAAAATGAGTTCTATGGTTACCCACGAGTCTCCCCTTTACAGACATGCCCACTTAAAGATAATCACATGCAGTTTTGGGCAAGTCATAGTCAAGTCAGCACATTGACACAGTGACAGCTGTTGTTGCCTGTTGGGCTTGAGTTTGCTATGTTATGATTTGAGCATATTTTTTTTTATGCGAAATGCAGTAGCTACCTGCGAGGGTTTCTGGACAATAGTTGTCATTGTTTTGTTTTGTTAATTGATTTCCAGTAATAAATATATACATATATTTGCATACACCAAGCATATTTGCCCACTCCCATGTTGATAAGAGTAGGTTGTGTGTAAAATGTGATTAATTTGCGATTAATCCTAAATAACTATTTTAATCGATTGACAGCCCTAGTTAGAACGTGTTGCTTTTAAGTATCGCTTTCACTTTTACAACAGGCGTAGTAGGCCCCTACTGACCCACATCTATGATGCTTATAGCTTAGAGCGATAATGCACATTTAATGAGCTGATAACAGTCTAATCGGGTGGATATACAGGGATAGGACGTCACATTGAAACCTCAAGGACACGGCCTTCAATTGTAAAGTAACAATCGCTGGTACTAAACACTGCAGCAAAGATGGATCTTCTTAGGTTAAATGCAAATTGGTAACATTTGTCAACTATATAAGAGGGCAGCCAAACAGCACTTTGATTTACATGTTACAACAGAAAGAGCCCCAAGAGAGTATTGGTCCACCTGTGATGCTTTCATGAAGTATTTGTTATTTTCTCTAACTCTGTATATTATTGGGCTAACATTTTTTAATAGGGCAATATTTTCAGTTGTCAGTTCCAATTGCCTTCTCCCCCCATCCCCTCGTCCTTACATCCAAACCAATTACCTTCTGTGTCCCACATGGGTTCAAAGGCAATTAAACGTCAACAAATGTACACAAAACAACAATCATCCTCCTAGTTATGAAAGCTGCCCCGAAGCAAACCCCCCCCAGGATTCGTCCCTGCTTGTCAACAGCCTTTACCAAACGTGTCTCTGCAAACTTGACACAGCATTAGACGCTATGAAAATATTTGAGGCAAAAGGTCAAGGCTATATGACTGAGTCTAATAAGAATACAAATCCAAAGTCCCAATAGTGGACTTGGATGGAGCCAACAACATCATTTTTGATGATTTTTGCATTACTAAACTGTCTACAAATTATAAAAGGGTGTGAACTTGCTGGCAGTTGGTTTGGGCAAAGAGTATTACTTTTGGCAGCTATTTTAGTTTTAGTATTAGTATTAAGACCAAAATGCTTATTAGTTTTAGTCACATTTTAGTATTTTTATCCTTCATAGTTTTAGTCTAGTTTTAGTTGACGACAACTCAAAACATTTTAGTCCAATTTTAGTCACCGCAAAGTAATTTGATTTTAGTAAAAATGTTTGCTCTCTTTATTTTGTCAGCATTTTTTTTTTATTTAACCTTAGTCCTGTTTAGTCAGCAGATTATATTGAACATTTTTGTCATTTTAGTCAAACTTATTTCACATCAAATTTGATCTTATCATTATCTGATTTAAAAACGCAGGTTAATGATTAAGAATGCAGCTTTGCAGTTAGTTCTAGTCTTCCTGACTGCGCTCATTAATGATGTGTGGTTCAGTCGTTATGAGAGCCAATCCGCCCCCCCAACATGTAAAAATGTGTTCCTCAAACACCCGAACCCGACCCGAAAACCGCCAACTTTATGCGTTATAGTAACACAATTGTCAGGGTTGAGGTGTGAGGCAAGAAGGGCAAAGACGGTCTTTTTTCGTCAACGATATTGCATGTTTGATATCGTCAACGTTAGTGTTTAATGACTTCGATCCCGTCTCGTCATCGTCTTGTCTTAGTCATAAAAAAAAAAAGGAACATATTTCGTCATAGTTTTCATCAACGAAATTAACACTGGCATAGAGTCAGTATCAACACTCATATTCCAGCTGATAAAGACTGTTACTGTTGTCAGTGGTTATACGCCTCATCGATGTGGGTCAGTAAGGCCCTGCTACACCCCATAGTATGTTTTATCATTTATTCACATGGTCGATCACCAAATTAAGGAATGAAAGAAGACGACAGCGACCTCTAGCGACCGTAGTAACTATGATAGCAGCAAAAGCGGAAGTGAGGCGCTGTTGGGGTGAAAGTCCGGGCCGATGGATGGGACACAAAACACAGGGCTTTGCATCAGCCATGAAAATTCCGGTCCCCAACCAACAACGTGTAGTTGTCTCTGTTTTCACAAGCCTTAAGTTTCACTTTCACTTTTGAAAATTTAGTTTAAACCAAAACACAATCTTTCTCCCTAAACCTTAACTAGATGGTTTGTTGCCTAAACCTAAAGAAGCAGTTTAATGCAGTTTTACTTGTTAGAACGTGTTGCTTTTCAGTTTCGCTTTCACTTTTACAACAGGCGTAGTAGGCCCCTACTGACCCACATCTATGATGCTTATAGCTTAGAGCGATAATGCAGATTTAATGGCCTGAAAACTTTGATTTTTCTGCAGTTCATTGTTACTTTTATGCTCAAGACAAACAATAATACACTTATTTTGGGCTTATATATCTCTAGAAACTCAGATATTCTCTTCATATTTAAGCCTCTTGGTCAGCTTTAATCTCAATGGACACACTTTGCAAGGTCAGTGCACAGCGAGAAGAGTTAAAGTTCAAATCATTTGAATTCTGTGGGCAGCAGAAGTGTTAAATCAAAGATGTGCGCAGCGCTCAATGTAGCAATGCTGCAAGGTTTGGCATCATACTGTAGCGCTCTTCAGAGTTAAACAATGGCTCGAGCTGCTGCACATCGATTCTGCTACTGATCATGTGTAGACTGCCTCAGAGCCTTTCTGTTAGTGCTACTGAAAATAATAAGGTTTGAAGCCGTGCAGTGGTTTGTAGTGAGGATGAGATGGGGAGAGCTTAAACTGGATTTGGATATTCAAGTGCTGATATTGAACAGGTGACGGAGCGTAGATGTTCGGCAAAGGTTGTTTGTGCATTCATAATGTAACCTTTACCTCAGCCTAACCCTAAAAATGAAGCCAGACACAATCTGGTGTTTCTATAGTAACTCTTTTCAGCCACCTGAGCAGAGGACCATCTAAGTGAATTGTGACATCGGGGTAAAATGGCATTCATTTTCAAAAGTAGAGCATAAGAGTATGGATGGTTTGGTACAACTAAACGCCTTATGTTTCAAAGCACAGTGAATTGTATTACAGTTTTACAACTGCTAACATCCTTTCGTCCAATCTGTGGTCACATTTTCAGAACTCTGAGCACAATTAGCACAACATCTGTCTGTTGTGGACCACAATACCGCTAAAACAATTCATGTTATTTTCACAGAATATGCAGTCAATTCACACATTTCTTAAATGCTTAAATTTCTTCACATACAAGCTTACCCAATACCAAGGTTATGGATCTTTTTTGTCTTATTTACAAATGCTCACACACACAGCATGCCATAAATGAAAACCTAATGTTCAAAATAGGGCCTCTACGTCTGCAAACACAACAGCAGCTCAAAAGCTATATTGAAACAGCTGATATGAATGAACAGATCATTAAAAACATTGGGATATAGTTTATTTATTGTAAATTGTGTTTCTGTAAATGTGTCAATTATGTTGTATGTAATGTAATGACACTTTGTTACCAGGAGATGGCAGCAAAACTCAGTTTCAGTGACAAAATCATCCCCCCTCCCTTCCTCTGACTGGTGTGGGTGTGTGATGGCAGATTAATCTTCTCCACATTGTTTATCCATCACTGTATATTGTAAGTCAAATGTCACAACACAGAGTTGTAGACAGTACAAACACAAACATGTTAGGTTGAGGCCACATTTATGTTATGCAAATATGGACATATTTACATGTACATTTTAACCAACAGTAAAACTCAGAACGTGTCAGCTTTCATGCCTTAAAATGTACTCGAGCCTTCCTCCACTGTATTCCAATTTATGCGTTCATGAATTATCTGTTACTACCAAATACACAATAAAGATACAAACAAAGTAGTATTCAAGCAAATCTTCATAATATATTTCCTCCTCCATCCTGGTGGAATATATGTATCCAGTTTCCCTTAACCAATTCGATGCAGGTTCAAGCTAAAGGCCTGGCATTATTTGTCAGCTCTGTCTACTGGAAGAATGATATGCCGGGTGGAAAGAACAAGACATGCATTGAGTCACGTAGAGTGACACACACCCTAAACACCAGATTACTGCTTTTCCGCCACTTGATGGCAGTGTAACTGTGGACATCTGCATTTGCCTAAATGATCAAAGCAAATCTGTGTTGCTGTGGAAAATGTCACACATGTTACGTATTTGAAAAATATATAAAGAGGGGCACATATACACTGTATGCCCTGTGCGGATGAGATAAAGCCACACAAACATCATCTCATGAGAATGATAGACCAACAGGGAAATGACAAAATAGAGTCCAAGAGCACCTCAAGAGGCCTATGCATATCTTCAGTTTTAATTGCGGATTTTTCAGATGATGGTTTGCTTTAGAGCAATGTTATTATTTTGTGATGTAAATTCAATTAAACTATTTCTTTAATAGTTTTCAATTAAATAAAAAAAAAAGAATCTAGGATAATTAATTGTTTCACATTAGATCCTGAATCATATCCCAGCCGATTAGGCTGTTATCAGGTCATTAAATGGGGCGTTATCAGTGGTTATAATCCTCATAGATGTGGGTCAGTACGGCCCTGCTACACCCACTAGTAGGTTTTGTCATCTATTCACATGGTCGATCACCGAAAGAAGGAATAAAAGAACACGACAGGGACCTCTAGCGACCGTAGTAATTATGACAGGAGCAAAAGATGTTAAGTTTCACTTTTCAAACGTAGTTATTTTAAGCCAAAACAAGATCTTTTCCCCTAAACTCAACGAAGTTATTTTGTTGCCTAAACCTAAAGAAAACTGTTTTTTGTGTGTTCAAAACGAAACGTTTAATGCAGTTTAACAACCTGTTTGAACGTGTTGCTTTTGAGTTTCGTTTTCACTTTGAAGGCCCTGACACACCAAGCCGACGGTCGGTCGTCGGACAGTTTGGGGCCGTCGATGAGCGTCCTTCGGCCTAGTTTTTTTGGTGTGTCCCGCGCTGTTGGCTGTACTGTAGTCTGCCCGTGTCATTTTCTTCTTTTTTTTTTTTTTAACACACCAGATGATGGCAGTGTAACTTTGGACATCTGCATTTGCCCTAAATGATAAAAGCAAATCTGTGTTGCTGTGGAAAATGTCACCCATGTTGTTACATATTTGAAAAATATATAAAGAGGGACACATATACACTGTATGCACTGTACGGATGAGATAAAGCTACACAAACATCATCTCATGAGAATGACAGACCAACAGGGAAATGACAGAATAGGGTCCAAGAGCACCTCAAGAGGTCTGTATGTGCTGTCCATTGGGTCCAAAAAAGAAAATATCAAGGAGAAAAACATTCTATCTGTATGTTTGCCACTGTGTCACTGGATGTGTGTGCCAAGTATTCATAGCTTATTTCGTGTCAAATCAGTGTCAGACAAAAAGAGAAGCTACATCATGTACATTTCTCTCTTTTCAAGCCCTCGTGACACTGTAGTATATTCGGTCTGGAGTGTCTCTTCCTTATTCAGTAGAGCAAGAGAAGTCCAGCAGGCAGCACTGTTTGAAATGGTAAACAGCATTTTGTGAGACAGACAACATCAGTGTGATGAAGACCAGAGGCAGCCCGCTGGCCAAGTTCTAATGTTAAACAGAGCACTGTGTACCGCGCTAAGATGAATATTTCATTATGAACATGTCATCAGCATGCAGCGCGATGACCCCGGCACTGTATAAAATGACCAGCGTCCCGCTACTATCTGTGCAGTGCTTTGGCAGGGATAATTAGATGAATCTCTGCCCTGAAGATGTCAGGCTGTTCTGGGGTCAGTGGGGTGTCCAGTCTGCTGCAAGATGAGTGTAATATAACGTAATTATGTACCTAGTATATTAGCCGGTGGATGCTTTAGCGGTTGATACCTCTTTTTAAGGCCACCAACTTTTCTCCTCTTGACTCAAATTTGCTTTTCTCAGCTGTGTGTGCCAGAACAGTTCAATCGATTCAAATATTTAATCGCAATTAATCACATTATTGTCCCCAACTAACCGTGATTAATCGAAAATGAATCGCAGATTTTTTATCTGTTCAAAATGTACCTTAAGGGGAGATTTGTCAAGAATTAAATACACTTATCAACATGGGAGTGGGCAAATATGCTGCTTTATGCAAATGTATGTATGTATTTATTATTGGAAATCAATTACCAACACAAAACAATGACACATATTGTCCAGAAACCCTCACAGGTACTGCATTTAGCATAAAAAATGATATGCTCAAATCATAACATGGCAAACTCGAGCCTAACAGGCAACAACAGCTGTCAGTGTGTCAGTGTGCTGACGTGACTATGACTTGCCCCAAAACTGCATGTGATTATCATAAAGTGGGCATGTCTTTAAAGGGGAGACTCGAGACCCCTTTCAAAATGGCCATGCCAGTTTTTCCTCGCCAAAATTTAGCTTTAGTTTGGAGCGTTATTTATTCTCCTTCTCGACAAGCTGGTATGGCATGGTTGGTACCAATGGATTCCGTAGGTTATCTAGCTTCATATGATGGACAGTATTTTCACTATAGCTTGAAAACTAAGAAAAGAATTTGTGGCATTAAAACCAATTTGCGTTAACGTGTTGTCATCGCGTTAACCTTGACAGCCCAGCAGGAATACATGCAATTTCAGCCTGATTTTTGTTAGCATATATAAAATAACTACATGAGGTCTAAGCATCAACGATCCTCCACAAGTGGTCATTTGATACTTTTTTAAATCAAAATATTTCATCATTTTATACTCTGGTGGTTCCTGGAGATCCCTGATTTGAGTTTTGTCAAAGTTATCTGCAAGTGAACTTTTCTCGAGCCCCGTGTGTCAGCCCAAGTTAGGCCCGGTGGCAGTCATTCGGCGGGGAACGTGGTGAAGTTGTACAAGGTGTGTCAGCGAGATACAGCAGAGTCAAAAGCCCCGGGGCGCAGTGTGTATTAAGGTTAATTCGAACTGATTAGATTAAGCAGCGGGGCCGTTGCTGTGGGGAGCGGGAGCATTGTGGTGCGTCCTGCCGTGAAGGGTGTGTGTTGTGCTTTATCTCGTGCTTCTAAGAGAGCTTGTGAGGGTGCTACTTCATCCTTAGGGGTAGCAGGTCGCACGAGTTCAATTCTTTGATAGCATATATCCAGCAGCTTGTCACGCTTGATGGGAGAGTCAAATTGGCAGGGTGTGGAAGGGACGTACTCTGGAGGAGGTTGCTGTTTTTTTATTAATAGCACAATCCTCCTCACCGTTTTCCTATTACTTAATGTTTATTATATTGAGTTCTCTCTGTGTAGTGTCTTGATATAATGTGGTCTGTCCCAGGAGAGCTGAAGTCATTTCCCCTGTTATCCCTCCTTTTCTTATTTCTAGGTCCCTGTAATGCTGACTGAGACAGAGCACTATATGCTTTGCCTATCTATTACATTACAGCCGCTTATGTTTGTCTTTTCCTCTGTGTGATGTCTGCCTATCACAAGCCTAAAAAAAATGTACTTTTAGCTCCTTCCAGTGTTCTTTGTCGTTTCTCCCCAGGCCTGTTGGAAGCCCCTTTTTCCCTTTGTACAGTATTTGCACTTTTATGAACAGTGTGTGCTAAAACCCCCAACTGAGCTAACACAAAATCAAAGATTTCAAGGAGTACCCAAAAATCCTTAAAGGGATAGTCCAGGTGTTTTGAAGTGGGGTTGTATGAGGTACTTAAACATAGTCAGTGTATTACCTACAGTAGATGTTGGTTGGCACACTTCCAGTTTGGAGAAATAGACAGAGTACCAACACCGGAGCAAAGCAATGTAGTGCTGTGGACTGGGTCAGCAGCAAAACGTATTTTAGCCACATAGAAGAAAGGGTCACCTAAAAAAATCAATAAAGATACTCTGAGTTCAGTTTCCCGTCGGAGAATATTCTAAATATAGCATACACTTAAAGGTGAAGTAGGCGAGATTGGAGCAAATATAATTAAAAAAAGTTATTTTTATAAAACGGTTGCTATATCCTGACAGTAGTACATGTTACAGGTAACCTGAAAAAAATCATGTTCCTCTGTGTCCTCCGGTGCTCCTAACGGCATCTGCAAGATTTCACAGACCGGAGGAAAACAAGCAGTCAGAGCTGATCTGGGATCTTGACCGTGTGACTCGAGTCCAAGTCATGTGACTCGAGTCACAAATTTATATTTTGACCTGAAGGTGGTGCGAAATGAAAAGTCAGAGATCACCAGAGTATTACAGTTCATCCTGTGAAGAACATGAATATACAGTATATACCAAATGTTAGGGGAAAAGCATGCTGCAAGCACAGCTAAGAATGTTCACAATCCCAATACGAGTACAGTGAAACACCTAGGAGAGAAATCCAAATTCCTCAGACAGCTCAAAAACAAAAAATACAATTCTCATATTCAGCTATGAGCCAGTGAGCTAGCAAGTAAGTTTTGCATCCAGAGTATTACCCCTCCAAAAATGTTAATTTGCATACTGGAGCAAATTGAGGCAAAAAGGAATGGAACAATGTAAGAACAAGAGATGACAAATTAAATCCTCAAATGCATATTGCAACGCATCCAAAAGGCAAACTGTAAATTCAAAAAAACAACTATTAAAATATAAGGAAATGGAGAATAAATCACAACTGGTGCGTAAAATTAGCAGGAAATTAAAAGTGTTGTGGTGATCACGGAAAAAAAGAGGATAGAAGAGAGACACCTGGTTTACTCTAGAGAAACCAAGAGAAATGATGAGCAGTTTGGTTAAGCTGACAGGTCTTAAATCTGTTTGTGCTGTTGTTTAGATATGCAGATTCATTTGGCTGTGAGGATGTGACAAAATGCTGCAAACCTCGCTGATAAGGAAGATGTAAACAGCTGGTATTGGATAAAGCAGTGCCAATTAAGACACAGCCAGATGTGAATCAAATATTACAAACATGACACTGAAACTAAATATCAAATTTTTGGAATTGATGCATTTATTTAAAATTATTACTATTTTTGTCTTGCTTTGGGTCGGAATGAGAAGATTAAGAACGTGCTTATTTGCCTTTTGCATTGCACGGTTCGTTTATATGGTGTCATTCCAGGACAAGATTAAGTTGAATATGCATGGCCCATTTTTAAATTTGGGTAAGAATGTTTTTAGATGCTGTAATGTATGCAACATGATGACTAGCAGCAGTGTCACTACCGAATGAACCAAGGTGAGCAGATGAAAGCAACGTCACCGAGATATCCTGCATAGGACAGAATATGCCATTGATAAAGAAGTAGTGGGCAATGGTCATATCTGGAAGGTAACCTACAAATTGCGAAATCTGATCTGAGAACGGCAAAAGCTTAACCGAGACTTGCTGCACAACAACCTATCCTAACCTTAACTATTCGCGATCGATGCCTAACCTTAACTACTGGTATCATATGAAACTACAAAATCTAAGGAATCCATTGGTACCAACCATGTCATACTAGCTTTTCGCGAAGGAGGTTAAATAATGCTTAAATAATAATATAGTTATTTTCTATATGCTAACAAAATCAGGCTGAAATTGCATGTATTCTGGCTAGGGCTGTCAAAGTTAACGCGATAATAACGTGTTAACCCAAATTCATTTTAACGCCACTAACTTTTTTCTCAGATACTGGCATCATATGAAACTAGATAACCTGAAGAATCCATTGGTACCAACCATGTCATACTAGCTTGTTGAGAAGGAGGTTAAATAACGCTCCAAACTTACACACGCTAAAATTTGGCAGGGAAAAACTGTCATGGCCATTTTCAATGGGGTCCCTTGACCTCTGACCTCAAGATATTTGAATGAAAATGGATTCTATGGGTACCCGCGAATCAAGTCGGGCAAGTCAAAGTCAAGTCAACACACTGACACCTGTTGTTGCCTGTTGGGCTTTAGATTGCCATGTTATGATTTGAGCATATTTTTTATGCTAAATGCAGTACCTGTGAGGGTTTCTGGGGAATATTTGTCATTGTTTTATGTTGTTAAATAATTTCCAATAATAAATATATACATACATTTGCATAAAGCAGCATATTTGCCCACTCCCATGTTGATAAGAGTATTAAATACTTGAAAAATCTCCCTTTCAGGTACATTCTGAACAGATAAAAAACTGGCGATTAATTTGCGATTAATCACGGTTAACTTTGGACAATCATGCGATTAATCGTGAATAAATATTTTAACTGATTGACAGCCCTATTAAGAACAGCACAGAACTTCACATAACTTCACATCCTCAATCTTTTCCTGACACTATGATTGGATTTTTCTGCAAGTAGATCGCTGATCTGCAGATTTGCACTAAAGTGTGCGTTATTCAGCGCCAACTTCAATCCGAATTCAAATATATGTATCACCTAGAGAAAATTAAATCTCACTGGGACGTGGCTGGATATGGAGGGTACACTCGCATTAATGTTAACATTGTTTAAAATCACATCCAGCCGGGAATGAAAGTGTCTACATCTCCTTTCCAATTAAGCTCCCTTTACCACATATTAAGTGCTCAACTTAAGCTGCAGGCGGCAGTGGATGCATTTCAACGGAGTTGGATTTCCTTTCATTCTGTCTGACACATACAGTATATGTGAAGAAATTACTAAGCCGCGCAAGATTTTAGTGTTTGGAGCAAAAAAAAAAAAAAAAAAAATAGTGCAGCCAAATTGAGACTCTCTTCATCTGTAAGCTGCTTTAAGCCTCACTAACGGCTTAGCTTTCCCTTATTAGTATTGGCTGCTGTGTAGATTCAGCACGCTACCCCCCCTTTCCCTCTATTTGCCACCCGTCTATTTACCTTTGATGCAACCATGTGCATTAATCATTTCAAGCAGACCTTTTAAGCACCCTCCCCCCCCCCCCCATCTTCGAGTTTGCATGTTGACGCCAGAGCGTCGTGGTTTTTATGCAAGTGGATCTTATTGATTGTCCGGCGTGTATTCTCTTCAAACAGTTCTTCCTTCTCAAAGTCTACCTGAAGGAACCGATTATCCAAATGAAAACTATTTGAGCTGCCTGTTCAAGTGAGAATAATTGCAGATTTTGTCCATAGAATATTTCACCATTGGAGGTGAAAGTACTAGGTGAGAGAGCTTCTTGTTCCGGAGGACAAAACAAGATTTTATGTATGTGAGAAGCACATCATGTTTCTTTCTGAATAATCCAAGAATAGGCTGATTTTCCAGCTAGATGTGCGGCACCTCTCCTGGGAATGAATGCAAATGCGTTGGGTATATTCCTTTGTATCTTTGCAGTCTTGAGAGTGCCACCCATTGTATATTATGTATCTGTCTGTTTGACACCGAAAACAACAGCACCGAATGAACAAGTGTCTAGAGGCTGCCGGAGACGGCTTTCTGTCACTCTTACTTTTGTACATTGTAACAGAAAGGACGATTTTTATGGAAATGGCAAGACATGTCTGAAGTCTTGCATATTTAAAAAGCGCAAACAAAGTCGACAAACTATTCTGTACAACTTAGTGAACACTGGGGCGGTAGAGGCAGCGAATGTGTTGCTTTTGAGAAACAGATGTCTTTCTCACCTACTTCTTTCAAATTCCCCCTATATGGTTTGTTTACCACAGCCCATAAGCAGGGGGCAGCAGTGCAGTACAGACAGTTAGCTGCTGTTGTTAATTGCCGCATTGGAAAGGCGATAAAAACAGCAGTGGCAGACAAGGCAGATGCTTGTGGCAGAGGTTGGATAAACATACTGTAATGTGTGCTATTCTGCAACTGAAAAGTGTAAATAGTTTGCTAACTCACTTAACGTCATATTCAAAACTGGCCTACGGGGAAAATGTTGAGCTTTGATTATTATAAATAAATGCCACTTTAGAAATCTAGACTCTAGACTGGCAGGAAGTAATGATGTGCTCTGAACACAAAGCTGTAAAAAAAGAAAAAAAAAAAGAACAGTAAGCCAATGGTGAACACAGATATTTAAAATAAGTAGTACTTCAACAGCTGCTCAGCCCTCACAGCTGTGGCACAATCTCTTTGATTGCCTCCTGTGCTTCACACAAACATACTTCCAGTGCTATAAACAGTACAGTAGGGCTTAGTAATGTCTTCACATATACTGTATGTGCCAGACAGATTGAGAGGAAATCCAGCTCTGTAGACATCCAACCTCTGCTGACCACAACTTAAGTTGAGCACTTAATATGTAGTAAAAGCATAGACTGTCTATGAAAAATGGATGTAGTCACCGTGATGTCACCTATTGGTTTGTGGACTGTTGTTTTGAAGCCTCGAGTTCGGGTTGTGTCTAGAAAGTCCCCAAGATGTGAAACTTACTTGAGATGGTTAAGGTTAGGCATTGACCTCGAAGGTTAAGGTTAGGATAGGTCATCGGTCAGTGAGTCTCATGAGATTTTTTGCACGTTTTCTTAACTTGCGGGTAACCTCGAGTTTGGCATTTTGGCTGTTGCCATATTGGTTTTTGGCCGTCGCCATCTTGTTTTTTTGCAACCAGAAGTGACATGAGAGGGTGGAGCTAAGTACAACCGAACGCTGAATAAGGCATTTTCAGGTCACCAAAAAGGTTATAATTAATTTTCATGAACTGAAAACACACTAAATGAACATCATGCTGTATTGAAGAAGACTTGAAACTAGCAATTGAGACCATAAACTCATGTTTACAATGTTTACTGAGGTAATAAATCAAGTGAGAAGTAGGCTCATTTTCTTATGAAATAATGCAAGTTTAAAGCACTTCCGCATTGGCTTCACTTCTCAGACCAGGAGGTTGCCCACTGGGTAAAACCATACAGGGTAAAACAAATCCTCTTCCACTCTTTCATCCACAAAGTCAGCCTCCCTCCAAAGACGAGCGGCCTCTTTACTACATCCAGTGCACGGACACGGGCGTGGACTAATACTTGTGCGACGGTCCTGTAGTAGTAGCCTCCGGTGTATGAATTGATCAGCTACACCAACAAGCAAACATGTAAATCCACTGACGACCATGAAGACTGAAGCAAGCCATAATACCGTCCATACAGACGAGAGTGGTTTCAAACTATGCAGGGAACGTTTTGATTGGATAATTGGATGATTGCTTGTTTTGAAAAAATATGAAATATGGCTTACAACAACAGGTGATAATGAGGCGCTCTGTATATATTTAAGTAAAGAAGGCAGGTATGTATTGGACGTGCAGTCATTATGGGTCACAAAACAATTTTCAAAACAATAGATACAAAGATGGCTCACTTATCTCTAGTGTACCGACTGTAATAATAAATCTGCCCATAGGGCCTATTCACAACACATACATACCATATGGTGCACATTCTCTCCCCTGCTAGCTTATTGATACATTGAACTTTAAACTAGTATTGATTTTCACCTAGATTCACATTTACATAACAATATATAAATAGTATGTATGTATTTAATACATAGTGTTGATGAAAAGATAGATGAAGGATAGGGAGGCAAATTTGCCGGCGATTTCCAAAATCTTCTGGAGAAAAACGAACGAGGGTGCTGTAATTTATCGATACAATACGTCCTTCACGTCCCTTTATTAAAATAATTAGTGAACTGTTGGTCATAACGTTTTAAGTTGTGAACAAATATAATGAATGAAACATTATTTATAGTTTTCTGAATCTGCTCTTTTGATTTACATATGAATTTACAGGGCAAACATTTCCAGAATAATTAAATGCTCAGACTAGGGCTGTCAATCGCTTGAAATATTTAATCACGATTAATCACATGATTGTCCATTATTAATTGTGATTAATCGCAAATTAATCACATTTTTTATCTGTTCAAAATGTACCTTAAAGGGTGATTTGTCAAGTATTTAATACTCTTATCAACATGGGAGTGGGCAATTATGCTTGCTTTATTAATGCAAATTAATGGATATATTTATTATTGGAAATCAATTAGCAACATAAAACAATGACAAATATTGTCCAGAAACCCTCACAGGTACTGCATTTAGCATAAAAAATATGCTCAAATCATAACATGGCAAACCGAAGCCCAACAGGCAACAACACTAACTTGACTATGACTTGCTCAAAACTGCATGTGATTATCATAAAGTGGGCATGTCTGTAAAGGGGAGACTCGTGGGTACCCATAGAATCCATTTTCATTCACATATCTTGAGGTCAGAGGTCAAAGGACCCCTTTGAAAATGGCCATGACAGTTTTTCTTCGCCAAAATTTAGCGTAAGTTTGGAGCGTTATTTAACCTCCTTCATGACAAGCTAGTATGACACGTTGATGCCAATGGATTCTTTAGGTTTTCTAGTTTCATATGATACCAGTATCTTCACTCTAGCTTTAAAACTGAGAACTGAGGAAAAAAAAATTAGTGGCGTTAAAACAAATTTGCGTACATAGTGTTGATGAAAAGATAGATGAAGGGTAGGGAGGCAGATTTGCCGCCAATATCCCAAATCTTGTGGAGAAAATCACATGATCAACAGTGTTGTAAAAAGTAACCTAGAAGTATAGGTTATAAATTAATAACATTTTTAGCCCCCTTTCAAACTGAGGACTAAGGAATATAAAATGTAATATATTTTACATCGTCTACCTTCTGTGCTAACCACAGAAATGCCAGCCATATAACTAGTGCTGCAAAGTATGTCATCAATCACTGTTTTAAAATAAAGAATTTCTCAGGTTTTAAAAGAGTTAGACAATGACATTTATGCCGAGCACTGAGATCGCTTTGCTTTTCAGGTAGCTTATCACAGCAAAACAAAATGAGGCCTAATGACATCAGCAGGAATAATCCATCTGCCCGCTCATATTGTCATCATCTCTCACAAACATAGCCTCCAAAAATATCACTCATCATAAAAATCAACAGTCCGATGTTAAGAAAAAAAAAAAAATAGGCTCTCATTTACTAAAGGACTTCGCTCAGCCAATATTTAATCTTGTCTACAGTGTTAGGGACGGCATGTTACATTAACAATACTTGACAGCGTTCTCTATCACTAAGGCTCTGCCATTCACTTCACGCTTCTTCTGGCATCAGTGGACGCTGTAGTTTGGCTGATTTACTGCTGTGACACCTGGGGGCATCACTGTAGCTAAGTCTACTATTAGAGATGACAAATTAAGTTAGAACTTAAACTAAGTTCAGGAACAAAGATACACATCACAGATTCAGCTCCCCATACTAACAGAGGCATGCATAGCCTATATCTGCTCTGTTTGAATGTCTCCCGTTCATGTGCCTCACAAGTACCTGTCTTTCTAAACCTAATCACTCATCTGTCAATCTAAGTTTATTACCTGTTTTAGCCACACATAATGAGCTTCTCCTTGGACATTGATCTCTTTAATGAAGATCTACCAATACCTGTCTAATTCTTTCCAGCTGTCCACCACCCTCCAACTACATCACAGCCTTCCCGGTTGAGCTCCATCAGTAGCCTATACATTCCCCCACACAGGAAAACGCCATAGCGAGGGAAAAGTAGACAAATATGAAGCCTTACTGTAAGGTAGGGTGATACAGTTTAAAGGAACAGTTTGTAATATAGTTTAAGAAAAGTTATTCTTCATTTTTTGTTTGTTTTCCTACGAATGTCCAGAAACACCTAACAATTTGCGTTCGTTACATACTGTCTTTAAAAAATAAACTTCCGTCTTCACAGGAAACAACTTGGTTAGGATTAGGCAGCAAAAAATACTTAGTTAGCTTTAGGGAAAGATTGTGGTTTGGGTTAAAATAACTACGCCTGATATACTTGGTTATGTTCAGGCAACAAAACTACTTAGTTAGGTTAAGGGAAGGATCGTGGTTTGGGTTAAGATAACTCCGGAAGTGTCGTAACTTAGGTACGGAAGTTACGTGACAAATAAATCAACGTTGCCTTCTGGTTTCATATGGTACACAAACAGTGGTCTCCTGGGCGAAAATCCAGTCTTTTTTGACCCATCCATCCACCCCGACCTCCTACGTACACGGCGTTTGTCGCGAATTTCGAATTACAGTGCATTAGTTTTTGTAGGTATAGCCAGAACGGTGTATGAGAACAGCATGCCCTCTTACTTTGCCATCGAGATTGAAAACTTTTTACAAATAATATGAAGGTGAATCTTCCTCCCTGTCATATGCCCTTATCTCCACTGTATCCTCTCCTTGCAAAATGTTAACCCCTGTAAGTGACATTCACACACACATCTCCTTAGAGAACTTCATTTAGCGACAGTAGAACGGAAGAACACAAGTGTGCCTTCTGCAAACACTTGTGTTTTCAATACTTGATTTCAAGTGGACAAAAAAAGTGCTCTAGTGTTGTACTTTCTGTTCCTAGAGCTCCTATCTGCCTCTTCAACCGATTTTAAATTTCAATATCCAGCAGCTGAATTGTACCACTGGGCCTGTTTCGTGGGTTATGAATCATTATGTATGAAACAATGGCTGTGATGATGAGTCATATATCATCCCCAGCTCTGTTGGAACACCATCAATCCATTTTGTCAAGATTGATGCTGAGATCAGAAATGACTGGGTTCAATGTTGTGGCGATGCAAGTGTCTGAGTAATATTAGGGTTGTGTAGATGTAGTAGGCTTCGTGCGAGTATAGGTCTGCTGCTATTTGTCTCACAGATATCAACACTGTTGCCTACAATGCAGTGTCCTTGGCTGTGTAGTACACAATGTTTTTCCAAGGTTGAGAGTCAGGAGTATTGAGTTTTTTCACGCCAGGTGTGAGTCACCTCTAAGCTCGTCTAAGCTCCATCTCATTTCTATGTTCCTGTCACCACTGGGGATATGATTGACTTCAGTAATGTAATGCTTTAACTACAGTTATCTCAGGGCTTACTGTATCTGTTGCACCAAGATGCTATCTTAAAAAGGCTAGTGTGAACACGAGATGTAAAACAGAACATTTGCTGAAAGGTCAATGGAGTTGAATAGGTACATGTAGTACCTTGTAAACCTGGGTGGTGGAAGAGCATAACATTAGCAGGCATCCTCATGTACCAACTAATTCATATTAGGGCTCCCCTTTTGCCACTTATTTGCTCCAATACAGACTTTCTCAAAGAGGGTCCCTCGCAGACCACTGAGTAGCCTATATTTATTAAAATATAATGTTTTTTTAATTTAAAATTCAAATAGTGTTTCTCAAAAGCAGTGTTTCTACTGCATAGTACGGCTCTGCTCGACTCAACTCACTTTTGGTACAAGGTCCTTTCCTTTTGCGGGTACCCCCTCAGTGTAGGTGGGTTCCAGCTGATCTTCAATGGGACACTCGCTGAATCATTTCAACAGTAGAAACTTAATTATTTGGCTTAACCCTAATAGATAAATTTCAGACTCTTGGTGCTCTGGTTTGGAAGTGTATTGCATCTCATTTTGTTCTTTTCAGAAGTTAAGGAAGTAAATCAGTTTGAATAAGAACGGACAACGAACAATGAATGAATAACTTTTTATCGCAGAAAAAAAAATCCCCACTGGATTTGCGTCGCCCCTGGGTGCACCCTGAACTACCTTAGCAGTTTCTGCTGATGTGAAGGAGTAGCAATGATACCAAGGTCCTTTTTGGATCACTAAATCCCTCACCCTGTCACGCAGAGTGCAATCAAACCCACGGTCACTTGTATCCACAGTCTCAGTCTTTCGGTCACTGCCCAGAAACCTCATGATCATAGGTCAGTGACACACGGAAGACTGACCAGAAAACATAGAGTTGGAAGTGATGCGCAAAATCTTCAGTCAAACTCACTGTCCCTCTCTTCCTCCCACTCCCTGACACACCTGAACTCTTCTGCTCGGGATCATAGGACCCCGTTAATGGAGCAGCCCATCATTTATCCAGGAGAGTACCACATCCTCAGAGATGGAGGTGCTGCCTGAGCCTGACGGGAGTCTAAAATGAATGTATTTTATCCTCACAGAAATGCAAATTTATGCGACAAAAGCCCTCCAAAATCTAATCAGATCATCTACTGTGGAGGAGTGCACGACAGGTTTCAAGGGGAGAAAAGGGGTATTAGGTTTCTGGCATGTATTGTTCTTGAGTTATTATGTTCTCAAGACTGTGCCTACACAGACAGATGCCACATAATGTCCCACTCCACTCTAAAATGAAAGACGTCTTTCATTACATTTTGCTCTGTTTTTTGTTATGAATTAGAATCACTGGGCTGTATTTATTAATAAAACGTATAAATGATCAGAACTGCACTGTGAGGATTCGATGAAAAACACAAACTTGAAATGGCTTGCTGCACGAATAAGAATCTTCAAATTGCAATTGCCATCACTCACTTCAATTATCATCATATAAATTAGTTTTGTCTAAATGTGGAAAATGGATGATGGAATAATCTTCTTCATTGAAATCCAATATACTTATTATCTTTTTCTCTCTATCAACATGAAACAATTGAAAAATATAAAAGTTGATGATCGAAAGATAATAATCCTTCAGCCTCAGTTGGAGGATGTAGGTTTGGTCGATGTGCTAAGTAACATTGAAAACATTATCTGATTACAAAAATCTTATTTCAATTTGAAAATGACCATACTTGGCATTAGATGCATTAAAGTGAATTATCTATTCATATTGTTTCATAAAAAAGTAGGACAAGCTTCTGCTGAACCAGCCAGGTCGCTTGAAGAGGCGTATGAATGACACGATAATTCAAACCATTTGGACGCCATGTAGTCTGTACTGACCGCAATGTTAACGCAACCAGACCGGTGTTTTGTTTTGTAAGTTACGTTTGTTTTTTAGTGACATTTGTGACGTTGTTTCCATAGATAGTTTATGTAGTTTACTGTAGATTACTTTAGTCTACTTATCTTTAGGGCAAATTGGACCTTTTTTTTCCTAAACCTAACCAAGTGGTTTTGTTGTCTAAACCTAATTGCGGACGTTACCGTAGTTTCGTTGCATGGCGTACAAATGACACGCAAAAAGCCTAAAATGAGTCCTCATGACATGGAATGTTCTTGTAATAATGTTGTATTTATATGCCTTCCCATGAGATCGGATTGGCTGAACACTCACGTTAATAAATTGTTGTTTTATGTATTTTTGTTGAATTGTAGATATCTATAAAATCCGTGCTTATTCGATTTTATGGATCCTACAAAGAATCCTATATTAAAGATTGCATATTACCATTTATCAACTGTTTAGGACACAAAGGAAGTGAAGATAATCAGATTACAACATTGGCAACGATCAAATATGGCATCCCATTTGTTAGAAGAGATGATGTACATTTTAAATGTTGGATTTGAATTATGAATATGTATTAAGGTCAAACTTCTTGGTTCATATATATAATATACAAGTGACTTCATACTGTACGTGACTTAAACCAATTTCTAAAATGGAACACAAGTAAACAGATTGAAATAAAAGGAGGTAATTTAAACACGACACCAGACCTGTAGCCTGTTGTCAGATCAATGTGATTGAGTGAAAGTCCCATACTGTTGGAGCAGTACACAAACTGCCAACACTGACATATGCTCTCTTTAAGACTCCGTCTCACTGCATGTTTTTCTATTTTCTTTTTTTAAACCAGAGACCCAGTGCTGTTTGAGAAACATCTAACAAGATTAAGAGGTGAGTGCTACATAACTCTCTCACCCATGACTACCCGTTTGAGGCACAGAAAGAGGCCATTTCTATGGAAATCCGATGTTTACACGCATGGGAGAAGACTATTATCTGCCATTTTGAAAATGTTAAGAGCACAGTGCTTCCTTGGGTTTCTCCCTCATATTGCTCTCAGCGTTTTTCCTTGTTTTTTTCTTCTATTTTTGTTTCCTGTGCTCATCCAGAGGAAAAACAAATGGTGTAAATGTCCTTGCGCCTGATTAAACAGAAGCCCTTACTTTCTTCCTGCACGTCTATATCACGAGAGACATACCTCGCTACTAGTGTCCCCCAAAGTACTGCTTCCACTTGAAGAAGCTGAATGGGGCCTTTTCACCTTGAAAGCATTTAAATGGAGATGGTAGGATTGGGTCCTTCTCTCTCCACTCTAGCAAGGTGTGTCACGAGTTCAACGGTGGTTTGTGGAGCGTGAAGGTATACAGGGGGAGCATTGTGTCCACTGCAAGGGAATAAAGTGATAGTAATGCATTGACAACACCACTCGTCTCCCAAGAAAGAAAACTGCATCTCTTAAGAAGAGACATCTTGTGATGTCTAGCTTTGATTTCAAGAGTCCTCTGTACATTGCTTCAAAAGTGTCCCGAGGGGCATGGCACAGTTTGAGATTTAAAGAAAAGCCTAGATACAGAAAAACCATGGCACTTCTTCCTATACTATATTTACAACTCAAATTAATTTGAATTCAGTGGCTTTTTTTTTATAATCAATAAGAACTCTGTAGGCTAACCAAGACGTCATGTATGTGTATGATCAAAAGCCATAGGACATAGGAATTTTATCCAGGACAACGCTGTTCGTGTCCCGTGTGAAACCAAGTAAACATTGACTTATTTACCATAGTTTTGTTACGTAACTTACGTAGCCTATTTAACGCCAGTTAGGTAACATGCATACTTATTTTACGCAACAAACATTATTATTTTAACCCAAACCACTATGTTTTCCTAAACCTAACCAAGTACTTTTGTTGCTTAAAACTAACCATGTAGTTTTGTTGCATAAATAAACCTACATTGGAAGCACGAGCGTAGCCAGAAAAAAAAGATGTGGATGTGCATCAGAAAAAGTGGGTGTGCGACATGATCTAGGGACACTGAGATAGAGAGGCCCTTTATGCGAGCGGCCGGAGGGTGCAAGCAGAATTTTTTTAACAACTAATACAGCCATCCCAGCTGCCATGAGCGAAACTCCGATGTCCGAGTGCAAGTGAATGCAGCAAGCGGTGACGCTGCCAGCTGCCGCTCGAGTTGCGAACTTCCACTAGTAGAAATATAGAACGACTGAAGATGGATAGTGGCAGGTGGTTTTGTTTAGTTATAGTAACTGTAACTGGTTTTAGTAAGGCTGTAACTAAAAATTAATTCTGCATCTGATTTTTGGGTGTTTCAGCTGCCTCTTTGGCTGGCACAGGCACACCCGTGGTTACGCCGTTGGTTTGAAGTTTATTTTGAAAAGAGACTATGCATGTAACAATTGGAAACTATTATGCCGTCCCTGAGTCCAAAACTGACACTAGAGTAGTACCTAGTGCGTCATAGTTTGAAGCGTAGGGCCACCGACAGAGCTGCGGTATTTGACGAGATGGGAGTGAGAATGTGTTGCAGCACCAGCACACAACCTAGAGGCATCTGTCGGATGTTGTGAGAAAATTGGTCCATCAGCTGATTCAGCATCTTCTCTTGCACCAGGTGACCAGCCATTGGAGCCAACTTTTGTCGTCGTTACTCTGTAAGGTTTTACAGCATCACAGTGATACCGTCCCGAGTACAATTGTCTGCCACGTGACCGTCAATTTTCATGACTTGGTTCCGAGTCTACCGTGGGGTGTTTGTGTTCGGACTGTTCAAACAGGAAATCCCTGATAGGGACAGTCAGCTGGACCTTCCCCACCTCTACAGTCAGTTTGCACTACTGTTTCTCTTTCCTCAGCAACTGACTACCTCATGTTGCATTCGTAAGGAAGCGCAGTTTTCCCTGACAGCCATGAAAACACCCCCACACATTATCCTAATAACTTGTGGAACTCAGCCAATCTGAACAATGGGGGGGGGGGGGATGCTCAAGACAGAAACGAGCCACAGTCAGCCACCAATGGCCCAAGTCACTGCAACTGATGGATTGCATAGTACATTATCTCATATGGAGCAATTTACAGTTCAATACAATACAACTTTATTCATCATAAGGAGCAATTTCAGAGTGACTCAGTGATGTGCAATCCAAAATGATGAGCTGAAACCAGTAGCCTCAGTAGGATTGGCAGTACTATAAATCCTTTGATTAACTGTTTTTAATGTTTATGCGGGAAGTGTTGCTCAGTGGAGTTTATGGTCACAGTGGAACAATATACAGAGTTTTTACTCCGTCTTGTGTTTTATGTGTGTTTTCGATGAAACAAGTTATTGCAGCACAATAAAAGCAGTTATGGGAGCAGTTATATTAAAAAAAGTATAAAAAGGCACTTTTTCTTGACGGAAAGGGAAAAGGCCAGGGTACTTCAAAGATATATGGTTTAATTGGATGTCTTATGCGGAATGTCATAACATGGAAAATTGGAAATAGCGAGGTGAGAATGACGATGACGTTTCTAGTATATTGTATATAAACACGCTTGTCACTGAAAATCAAACTGGTTCTGCAAATTTTCCAGCAAAATAAGCTGCACACTTTTACAGCAGTGTATAAGGGTCATTGTAGGTAAAAAAAATAATAATTACAGAGCCGGGGGAAGGTGGTAATATTCCGAGAAAATACTCAGAATTCACGAGATGAAAGTCATAAATTTACGAGAAAAAAACTCACAAATTTGCAGGGTTTATAAATTCATACATTTACAAGAAAAAAAACTTAAGGGGCGAAGGTCCTGAGAGATACATATACCCTTTTTCTTTCATGTCCGTCGTGTTCTTTTATGAACATAATTACTAATAATATAGGAGTTACAGGAAAGTAGAGACAAACAACTTCTGTCTTTGAATACAAAAAGGTGTGTCTTTTATTTCAACACTAAAAACCAACCCCTGAGAAAATATTTACTCCGAACACACTGCGTTACCATAGTTACACACTGATGCTGTCACTGTGTCAGTGTGAAGGGAAAAGCAACACAGAAAAAGCACATAACATAACTGCTTGTGTTGAACCACAGATTGTGGTTAATTACGTCCTTAGAGTTTGCTGGGGAGAGGGACATCTGGAATACTCTGCTCAGCCTGCTGTCCCCGCGACCCGACCCTAAACAGATGAGAATGGATGAATGGAGAGTCCGCTACAATACATCACTTAAATTTTAGAGAATATCTGAGTTTTCATAAATTTATGACTTTAATCTAAAATGTAAAAAATTGGGCTGTCAATTGATTGAAATATTTAATTGCGATTAATCGCAAATTAATCACACATTTTTTATCTGTTAAAAATGTACCTTAAAGGGAGATTTGTCAAGTATTTACTACTCTTATCAACATGGAAGTGGACAAATATGCTTGCTTTATGTAAATATATTCACATATTTATTATTAGAAATCAATTAAGAACACAAGACAATGAAAAATATTGTCAAGAAACCCTCACAGGTACTGCATTTAGCATAAAAAATATGCTCAAATCATAACATGGCAAACTCAAGCCCAACAGGCAACAACAGCTGTCCATGACTTGCCCAAAACGGCATGTGATTATAGTAAAGTGGGCATATATGTAAAGGGGAGGCTCGTGGGTACCCATAGAACCCATTTTCATTCACATATCTTGAGGTCAGAGGTCAAGGGACCCCTTTCAAAATGGCCATGCCAATTTTTCCTCGCCAAATTTTAGCATACGTTTGGAGCGTTATTTAACCTCCTTCCCGACAAGCTAGTATGACATGGCTGGTACCAATGAATTCCTTAGGTTTTCTAGCTTCATATGGTATCTCCTTTCTAGCTTTAAAACTGAGCCCGCTACCACCTCCAAAACATCGATTGCGTTAATGCTTTAAAGAAATTAGTGGCGTTAAAACGAATTTGCATTAATGCGTTATTATTGTGTTAACTTTGACAGCCATAATACAAAAAAAAATCATTCTCAAAAAATTACCCCTTTCCCCCGGCTCTCTAATTATTATTTTTTACCTACAATGGCCCTAATACGCCGTCGTACACATGCCATGTTTGGAAATCAACCCAACCGCGACAACAGTGTTCAATTATTTGAATGCTGCAATTTAAAATGCTGTGTGATACAGCGTGGCTGTGACAACAAACACTGTGGCTTTTTAAATTTCTCAGTTGTACATAACGTGAAAATACTCGAATCATTGGTGTACATTTCAAGGCACTGTTTAAGGCATCCTGTTGGACAGAGCGTTGTCACTTGTATACAGGTTTGGACTTTGTGGTCAGGACACATGTCTACTGCTGTCTGCTCTCACTAAGGCTGAGCGTGCCTGGTGTTGAACACACTTGTCACACACACCATCTGTTACCCCCAGCACTCCTGGCTTGGACAAACACGGTTATGAGTAGGTAATGGTGCGGACAAAACTTGTGACCTTGACACTGTCTCCTATGTGTGATCAACAGAGAGAGAGGTAGATTGATGAGAGTCAGTGGCCCTTTTGATTTTGGTTTGTGTGAGAGAGGCAGCAGAGTCCCACGTTGCCTGGAAACATGTCTGCCTCAGTGTGTGATGAGTGATGGAGTCTTTCTCTACCTCTCTTATCTTATTCAACTTCAAAGATAAACATCAAATCAACTCGCTCAAGAAATGTACATTCTCTTTCTTTTGACATCATGCGAGACATAAAATGCCATTACGCAATTACTCATGCCGCATGCCATTTTCTCCTGGATATCTACATTTTAATGCTATTTTCAATCTCCCAACCTATATATGAAGGTGCTATTCCCAGATATATCAATGTGCGTCTTCTTGCCAGTGAGACTGGCTCAGTCAAAGCTGATCGGCTTCTCAGAGTACACACTTTCTGTAATGTGTGGTATTTATTTAAATTATTGTGATTTACAAAAAAAGATAGTTCAATTTGATACCATAGTGGCGTCTGGTTTCATGCAATGTAAGTGCGGCAAGGAAGTAAAAAGTGAAAATGTGTCTCATATTTTATTTACTTATTATAACATTTTACTTAATGAGAAATATTCTGGGCTTTGTCAGCAGGATAACATAAAAACCAAATCAGTGATATACAAACACATCTCAGCTCAACACAGCAGCACACTGTTGGGCAGATTTTAAAGGGGAACTACATCCTTTTTTCAAAATACATACATTTTATTCCTATGACCTAAGACAGTACAAAAACTATTAGTTAACACGAGCAACTCTCTCCCAAATCCAAAAACTAGAGTGCTAAAACTTAAATTTGTGATGTCCTTTAACCATAAAACGAGGAATCTCTGTCTGTCTGTCCCTCTGTGTGTCCTTCAAATATCTCGAGATTCACTCATCTGATCTAATTCACACTTGGTGCATGTATTGCTGAGGACCCAAGGGAGTGCGGTGGCGAATTTGGTGCAATTTGGCCAGATGGTGGCGCTATAACAATGAACTTTACATTTTGGCCTGCAACTTTTATTTTTTATTTTTTGCTACTCCTCTTACATATTTCTAGCAATCATTGCCAAATTTGGTACAGAACATCTCTGGACCAAGCTGGAAAAAGTTAGTTTTTTGGATTGCTGATGTTCCTTATAGTTTTGCTATAGCTGGCTCTCAAAGTGAGCTCAATTCTGTGGGCAGGGCTTGTATTACAAACAATGTTATCATATCTCCTGAGCACTTTGTGCTATTGCGACAACATTTGGGGGACATATGTAGATATGATCTGAGTGACCCTGGCAAATCGGGGCCGTTCCGGACGGGCACTCGCTCCGAACGGTCACTAGTATAAAGTGTGGAACTGCTCCATCGACAATGAATGGGGAAAGATGTTCTAGATGACACTGACGGCACCCAGGGGAATGTTCTGAGTATAATGGTAGCATTTTCTGTTTCACAACTGACAACACTACAACAGAATAAAGCTCATTTGGGTATAAAAAATAAAACAAACATTCTGTGGGTCCACAAAATCAGCCTCCCATTCATTGTCTATGGAGCAGCTCCAGAGTTGTGACTAATGACATCACAAGTTTGAGACTTACTTCTCTGGTTTCTGGCTTTGAGAGAGAGGAGCTCATATTCACAAATATTGATTGAACTTTACTAGGCCATGGAAATAACATATTGAAATTCTTAATTTAGGGGATGTTCCCCTTTAAACATAAAATATATCATATATATTGAACGGCAAGCCTTGTATTAAACTGTAAGCTGCTATATAATCAGCTCTAGGTTGTCACTAAGCTAAAAAATGGACTGACCTACAGATGTAACCCAATCCCAGGACATGTTAACGCTTTATTCTAAAATCTATCCTTTGTGTTATTAACAGTATATAGGTTCAGTCTGTGTTACATATATAAGTTTCAGTGGTTTCATCTGACAGCATGTGCCTCACGATTCACCATAGTCTTCATACTGTCTCTAACTTCATGTCTATAACTCTTAACTGTGTCATTGGATAATTTTTATTAATCGTCACATTTCTCAGTCACTGTCTAGACTGAATGTTTTAGTATCTCTCCTGCATTTAAACACTGATATTACCATTTTGGCTTTAGCTCCCTTGCAGTCTCCCACTATGTCTATTACTTACTCTCCCAATTCTCTTTGGGAAGAGATATGAGACTGATACCAACATTTCTTTCAACCGTAAGTGCTCATGATGAATAGCAGCATCGCTGTGTATTAAGTCACTTGGTACAATTAGCGCTAACGTGTTCTTGAAGTTTCCTTCTCAGATCATTAAAGTTCACCTTGATGGATTTTGTGAGGTTATTAATTTCCTCAAAAGCCTATTTATTACCTCCTCGTTCTTCTGAAAGACAGGATGTGCCATGGGGTTAAGGTCACCCTTTGCATAAAATCTGATAAAACAGTCAGTGACGAGTCATATCCTCTATTGTGGTTTTCCAGGAACGGAAATACAGTACTTTTTTCCCCCTTTTTTAAAAAAAAAATGGCACTTAAATATTCCATCACTTCAGTTTTCTTGCATTATTGACACATAACCAAAAAGCTATTGAGAGGCGAGAGGTCTTCACAACACCATAAGCGGAGCTGAGCTGCCATAAGAACAATTCTATTGAAGAAATAATTCCCTGATGGATGAGATCTATCCAATTAAAATGATTGTGTTCACTTTGCACCCTCGATTTAGCCATCGTCCACAATTACTATTCAATCTCCTGCCGCGGACACAATGCAAAAAATGGTTTAATTTCACCCTCCGGATCAATAACACCTGATACAGGCCATCTCATTCTCGTCTCACGGCGAGGCGCTGCATTTATTATGCTATTGACGATATTGAGCAGTATTGACGACGAAGGCAGGATAAGCACCTCGAGCAGTGGGCGGGAATGAAGTGCCATTTCTTTATGAAAAGCTTTTTCAACCATGGACATGAAAATAAAGTGCTACCTGGTAAAACTAAATGAAATTATTTCACTTGACATTTGACTTTGACGTGTTTTTTTGGCAGAATGGCGATACACAAGGGTTAGGGGTCAATAGGAGGAAAAACACTGGAATAATGCATAAATTCTGTGAGATCAGATCTGCAAAACAGAGGAGGCATGTTTGTTTGTTTGTTTGTTGGACAAATAAAATGGCTCTATAGTGACAAAACTTTATTATGAGTTAGTGTGCACAGAACAGTGTTCTGATGTCTCATGATAGTAAAATTTAATGAGGGAAGAAGAAAAAGAAGTTCTGTATGAGAAAATTACATTTCATGAGTTTTGTGGACAGGCATGCAATTAAATACAATCAAATAATGATTGCAAAAAATCCCCCAAAGGTAATGTTAATGTATTGTAATCTAATCTGTCCAATCATCTTCTAAGAAAGAACAAAACAAAACCTGACCAACAAATTAGCCACAGTAACATATTTTCATTTTTTTTTATGTTTATTTATTTTGCACACATTAAGACTACACAAACATAGCAAAAAATAAATAAATATACAGTGCAGGAAGAGGCAAAAATAAAACACTGGGCTTATTTGAAGCATCCATTTAAATAGTGTTCAAATTTCACAATGTTATAGAGAACACAAGATTAATATACAGAAATAATATGACTACTGTACATTTTAGTGATGACAACAATTAGAACAAGCTATATATAATAACTATAAATATGTCAAAAAGCAGCGCTGTCAAAGTTAACGTGATAATAGCAATTCACTTTAACGCATTAATGCAATCGATCTTCCGGAGGTTGTTCCGGGCTCAGTTTTACAGCTAGAGTGAAGATGCTGTCATCAGCTTGTCGGGAAGGAGGCTATATAAAGCATCAAACTTGCACTTAATTTTGGTGAGGAAAAAACGGGCATGGCCATTTTCAAAGGGATCCCTTGACCTCTGACCTCAAGATATGTAAATGAAGATGGGTTCTATGGGTACCCACGAGTCTCCCCTTTACAGACATGCCCACTTTATGATAATCACATGCAGTTTGGGGCAAGTCATAGTCAAGTCAGCACACTGACACACTGACAGCTGTTGTTACCTGTTAGGCTTGAGTTTGCCATGTTACGATTTGAGCATATTTTTTATGCTAAATGCAGTACCTGTGAGGGTTTCTGGACAATATTTGTCATTGTTTTGTGTTGTTAATTGATTTCCAATAATAAATATATACATACATTTGCATAAAGCAAGGGTATTTGCCCACTCCCATGATAAGAGTATTAAATACTTGACAAATCTCCCTTTAGATAGATAGATACTTTATTGATCCCGGAGGAAATTTAGGGTCCAGGAGGAAATTTAGGAATTTATGATCAGATAAAAAAATGTGTGATTCATTTGCGATTAATCGTGATCAACTTTGGACAATCATGCCATTAATCGAAATATTTGAATCGATTGACAGCCCCTAAATTAAATACAATTCAACGATTGCAAAAATCCACCAAAGGTAATGTTAAGACATCTGATCGCTCCAACAAAATAAGTGAAAGAAAGCAAACAAAACCTGACCAACAAACTGGCCATATGTAGCAGCATATACTTTCATTTAAATACATATTGATCATGCTGCATGCGTAATTTCCCAGCTTGATTGTGTTAAATTGCCTCCCAGGGAAAGAAAACCCCCCGGAAAAACCCTAATTAGCACCATTATCAGCATCTAATTGTCCCGAATGCAAAGTGCTGCTGAGTTGGGGATCTATTGTGTACGTTAGTTTCTCCCAGGGCAGCGGAGACTAGTGGATTGTAGAGGAGAGGAGGGGCTGCTGCTGCTGCTGCTGCTGCTGTGCTGCACCGAGCAGCTCCACTCACCTCTGACTGAATCCCGTCTCCACCTTTTTCATCTCATCGCAACTTGTCCCGCGTGAGGATGGACGCGTTCTCCCGCGGTCGGACCCGGTAGAGAAGAAGAAGAAGAAGTGTCAGAAGAATGCGGTCGGACGGGGGGGGGGACCGTCAGTAAACCGGAGTGTCTTTGGGCGTCGGTGATGTTTGCGATTGGGTGACTGCAGAAATTTCCGAGTCGACAGCCTGGTGCGCTCTTGGAGAGGAAGAATGGACGCGTGAATGATCTCTCTCTCTCTCAGCGGCGCAGATAAACTGATCGCTTTTAACTCCAAACAGTAAATTTTGTCACAAAGTCGTTTAAGTGGAAACAGGATTGATTAATTGTTTATTTGGGCTTGAGGAGGAATTCATGCGCCGATAGCTGGCGGGGCCAATATGCCAGAATGGCTCCTCTACAGTATTTATTTCTCTGTGGACTCCTCTACACCCAAACCGACGGTAAGTTTACGCACACGTCTTTTAGTATATGTTATGGTTGGAATGATGTATTTAGGCTTCAGAAAGACACACTGGGCTCTGACCTGGAGCTTATATTCGACCCATGGTCTGCTCAGTTCAAGTGCATCAAGAAGATAAACCCACATGATGTACAGCGGATCTGTTGTTCCTCTTAAATCCCTGTTGTTAAAATTATGAATACACAATGCCAATGCGCCATATCCTCGTTTGCTCTGTTCGGTCTAGATGTAAGATATTGTGCCAGACCAATTGCTTAATGGCTTACTGTACTGTAGGTAGACGAAAGTTGCTCATTTATTCATAAGGGGCTGCCCTAATTGAACACATTTGTCAGTGGAGTACAATCTTTGGCAGCTTTAAAAGTGCCTGTATTATCTTTGAAATGTGTGCTCAGTCCACGCTAAACTTTTTGTATTCCTGAGGGGGAAAAAAAAGACCTTAATTAATTTTGTTTTAATCAATTTAACTCCCCTAGATGTCATATTGTTGTTGTATTGTACTTGTATAATCCTTCAAAAAATGTTGCAAACCTATATATCCTATCATTTATCAGACTGTGCTCACACTTTGCTGTAATCTTGGGTCACATTCTGTGTGGCCTATAATGCACGAGGTTGCTCTGGCAGTTGATGGAGCTAACTGTATTTCCTGTAGCTGAAATGTGCCATATATAGATAAGATGCTCGCTCATATTGTGGAAATTCACCCCAGACTGTTTGGGTCTACAATACATGGACCCGCTTGTACAACTGCAGAGACTTATCTAAGCTTCTGGACAGGAGGCGTTGTGTGTTGTTTTACTACGTTGTCCCCTGTATAGCCTGTATAACATAAATCTGTGTCAGTGGGGTAAATCAAGAGCAGGTGTGGATTTGGGTGGTTCCAGGACACCGGAGTTGCTGTGTCACCAGTTTATTTGGTACATCCGTGCAGTGTAAAGCAAAAGCAATACAGCGGCTCTGCAGTTACTGCTATTGTATCTTTGTGAAGCTTATAGTGATCGTTTTTGTTGACATAATTTCCGGGAATCGTTGCTTGAACTCGAAGGTCATTTTGGAGGCTTTAATTTGTATTTTGACCACCCCATTTTACATACATTAATCAGCACGTCTGACACAGTCTCAACAAATACATTGCAAGCTTCACTAAAATAGCATTAATTGCAGCTTGTAATCGATTCTGCGGATATTGTAATCAACGGTTGACTCGGTGTACATTTCAGCCTTTTCGTTTTAGTATTTAAAATTCAAACATCTGTGAGAAGGAGGCACAAGTAATCCCAATTGTTGGTGTCTGGCCGATTATGCCTGGGGCGACACTGTAGGTAATCTGTGATCTATTAGAGAGGATAATGCTGCAGTCTGTGCACAATACGATTTATATTACTGTGTGGCCATTTTGATGGGTTGTATCTAAGTCTTTTATAAATGTCACTGATTTTGAATTTGCAGGGCTCGGCCTGACTTTGTGGTTGGTTAAAAGTCGAAATTGAGTTCCTCTGACCTCGACTGCTGGACAGACGTCACCTCAGAGTGACTTTTGTGAGAGTGGTTCCTGCTTACAAGCCCTAACTTGTTCCTCCTGACCAGCTTTTTTCTGCCATGCCAGACCTTGAGTTTCAGCTTCAGCACCATGGACAGATCCCCATAAACAGACTCACTGCCGGAGAGAAAAAAAGACCACAAAGCTTGATGCTTAACAGCTTTAGGCAGTCCGAGGCTAAAAGATATGACACATTTTGGCCATTTTTTAAATGTATCCATACAAAGAATTATTATTTTAAGTCATCATTGGATTTATAATATTAGCATTTGTCAACACACAACACAGTCTCACGGCAGTCCGTGAAATAGTCATGAAATTGAATCTATCTTATTCATATCACAAATTTCCCTTTTTTTTCGTGACGCTCAGCATGACTTTCCAGCAACACGTGACTCGTGTCAATTTCCGCTCCAGTCTTTTCAAAATAAAACTACTTAGTTAGGTTTAGGAAAAGATAGACTTGGTTAGGCTTAAGCAGCAAAACTACTTTTTTAGGTTCAGGAAAAGATGGACTTGGTTCGGTTTAGTCAACAAAACTACTTTGTTAGGTTTAGGAATAGATCGACTTGGTTAGCTTTAGGCAACAAAACTACTAAGTTAGGTTTAGGAAAAGATAGACTTGGTTAGGCTTAGGCAACAAAACGACTTTTTTAGATTTAGGAAAAGATCGGCTTGGTTAGGCTTAGGCAACAAAACTACTTAGTTAGGTTCAGGAATAGATCGACTTGTTTAGGATTAGGCAACAAAACTACTTAGGTTTAGGAATAGATAGACTTGGTTGAGCTTTGGCAACACACTACTAGGCTTAGGAAAAGATCAACTCGGTTAGGCTTAGGCAGCAAAACTACTACTAGGAAAAGATCGCAGTTTGGGTAAAAATAACACCGGAAGTGGCCTAACTTAAGTACGGAAGTTACGTGACAAAAACTATTTAGTTAGCTTGAGGGAAAAGATTGCGGTTTGGGTTAAAAAAAACTCTGGAAGTGCTGTAACTAAAGTACAGAAGTTACGTGACAAATAAATCAACTTTGACTTGTGGTTTTACACGGGAAACAAACACCGGTCTCCTGGGCGGAAGTCCTGTTTATTTTGACCCACCCATCCACCCTGACCTCCTCTCTACACGCCGTAGAGCCCCTCTCTATAAGTCCCGCTTCACAGTTAGAATGGATTGCATACGAACTGATTTCGTGCTGACCATCACGAAAAAAATTCGAAATTCGTGTCTATGTTTACAAAGCAATACTTTAAATTTTGTGATTATTTCACAAACTGCTGTACGACTGGGCCGCAACATAAGACTATTCAGCTCTTAAAATGCCAATCAAGGAGTCGTATAGAAAAAAAAAAAAAAAACATCCATCCATCTATTCATTTCCTATCCCCACTTATTCATATTCAGGGTCATGGGGTGCTGGAGCATGCATTGAGCAGAAAGCAGGCAAACCCCCTGGATGGGTTGCCAGTCCATCACAGGGCAAAACAGACTGACAGGACCCCGCTGGACCTTCTTGCTGCTAGTTGACAGTATACCAACCACTGAGACACCGACACACCCACAACTTAAATTGTCTAATTTCAATTCTGTTGTCTGACAGCACAAGTCAAACTGTGCATTAGCCACAGTGGACGCAGGGTAATGGGACAACCAATTAGAAGAAGTCAGCATCCCGGGGACTGTGTTTGTTTGTGGATCCACACAAATGTTACTTGCCCAAGAAGCATTATGTATAGGTTTTTAAAAGCATATTAAAAGCATAATGTATCGCCTCGGTTTGGCATGTCGGCGCCATGCTAATGGAATGCTTTCTGTCAACAAACCTCTTAAAATTATAGACAGTCACATCAATTTTACTCACATTCGCAGCTTTATTTCAGTCGCCGTATAGCAGCCAGTCATCATGGTTGCCTTTGCAATTTGTAGGATTTGTCACCATCAAAGGCAAAAAGACAAGAGACCGTGTAACATAATTTTCATTTATTTATATCTTACTTATTTCTTCGCCTCATGACAGTCCGAAAAGTCTGTTTTAGCGAATCAAAAATCACTTTCTAGGTTTGTTTTGCATGCACACGACGGAAAAGGGAGACCTTTTAACACAGATATTCTAATGTGCTCATACACCATGAAACAGATGAGAGCTGGGATGCTGTCGTGTCTGTAAACAAACACAGTAGTGCCACTACATTTCCTCTGTGACATTTAGAGGTAGAATTTCAGAAAGGTGTTCACACGGCCAAATAAATGGAGAGCAAGGGTTGTTAACTGGGTTACGGTTATACAAATGATGATGCTATTCTTATCAGGATCATATTCATGACATTTGCTGAGGATCGGCTATCAAACACTCAGGTTAAAATCTAAATATTTATGCATGTTAGTATAATAATGTAGCCTTTAAGGAGGAATTGTACAGTTTGTGTTTCCATGCTACTACATTACAAAGTGAATACAAATCCAATGTAGCAGCTGCTGTTCTACACCCACTGAGACAACATGTTTGATGATGTCAGTGTTTGATGGAACGTGTTAATGAAAAAGCTAATGAGATGTAATGACTCCTCAGCTCCTGTCTGTGAAAGTAAATATGGGAGCCTGAGTGTAGTAAGAAGCCAACACTAATCAACTTTCCTTTCAAGGACTGTAATGAAATTATACTTGGTTTTAGTCTACCAATCACATTTATGAATGTGTGTACACATCTAATGGTTCCTGTTTAAAAAGCAGTGAAAACATAATGTTAGTGAGAGATGAGAACTATACAGACCATTTATTAGGGCTGCCCCCTCCATCGATTAATCGATTCATCTGTCGGTATGGTCTTAGTCGACTAAGATTTCTGTAGATGATAAGTTGTTTGAAGAAACTTATGAGCACATCTCTGGTAAACACAAGATTTAATGTGGTGCTTTTGTGTGATTCTTTGTGGAGAAACACAGTTTTACAGATCTGTCGATTAAATCAACTAAATGATTAGTCGACAAAATCGTATTGTGTTATGCCGGGTACACACTACACGAGAATCGTGCAAATTTTGGGCCCAAATCCCCCCTCCCGACAATCGTCAGCAAAGCCCCGTTTTTTTTCATGGTTCTAAAGATTATCTCTGATATCCCTGTGGTGTGAGGTATCTTAAGAGTGTTTTGTACATCCCCCCGATCGTCTCAGAAGTCCATCCTGGCTGCACCAATCTGAAATCGTAAATATTAAACATTTTCAATATTTACGATCGTATATCCTGTTGTGTGTGGGGAACCCCGAGGACAGCCAATGACGCAGTAATGTGGGAAAGAACTATAGCCAATTGAGAACCAAGCTGACTGAAGAAGGAAGGACAACCACCGCCGTCATGGTGGCTGCAGCTAATGCATGAGCTAATGCAAAACGCGAAGCATAAAGTAGTAGTTAGATGGACCTCAGAGATGGAGGACCAACGTGTTGATTTTTGGCCTATCCTTCGTGAATTTTCAGTATAACGTAGTGCAAAAAATAACCGTCCGCCATGTTTGTTTACACTAAAGTCACGTTCGATCGTGAGGTATTTTGCAGGATTTACATTTTTTTGAGTTGGGACTCTTGTTGTTCATGAATGGAATCTGTTAGTGGTGTGCTGATTTGGCCAAATCGTAGCTCACCACACACTATAGGAACAAAACTGTTAAATTTAACATAACATGTTGTTATGTGTGGGGTCTCTCACATTTCAACATCTGTTAAGATTTGAAAATCTTTAAGTGTGGGCCAGCCTTAACTGATTAATTGATTTAATCGACAGAACTGTAAAGCTGTGATTCTCCACAGAGAATCACACAAAAGCATCACTTGAAATTGTGTGTTTACCACAGATGTGATCATAAGTGTCTTGGAAATAAGTCATTTAGCATGAAAAAAGCATAAAAAAACGACTAACTGACAAGAAATCTAAGTCGAATAAGCCCAAAACGAACAATTAGTAGACTAATCGACTGAGAGTGAGCAGCCCTATTGTTTTGCAATGCTAACAGTTAACTTCATTTTCCCCCAAACATACTGCTGTTGCTGCTGCAGCAAAATTAAAATGCATTTTTTTATGTGTATGTATTTACTACTACTATTTCTTTAATGGTAACTCTATACTCTCTCGTTTCTCCCTCCAGGGTCTCGTCTCCGCCAGGAAGACTTCCCTCCCCGCATTGTGGAGCACCCCTCTGACCTCATTGTGTCCAAAGGGGAACCAGCCACTCTCAACTGCAAGGCCGAGGGCCGTCCGACCCCCGCTGTGGAATGGTACAAAGACGGGGAGCGCGTCGAGACGAACCGCGACAACCCCCGCTCCCACCGCATGCTGCTGCCCAGCGGGTCCCTCTTCTTCCTGCGCATCATCCACGGCCGACGGAGCAAGCCCGACGATGGCAGCTACGTGTGCGTGGCCCGGAACTATCTGGGAGAGGCCGTAAGCCGGAACGCATCTCTGGAAGTAGCACGTAAGTCTTGAGTTTTCATCCTATCCCTCTGGGCACAAAGGTGCTGCTCTGGTCAAAGGGAATCTCAGTGTTGCATGGCAAGAAAATGGAAAAATTGCAGCATGTATTAAGGTTGGTAACCTTTTGTGGAAATGTGAAAAGTGTTAATGTTGAATCTGAAAAAGGGAGAGTTTATGTTAAATTAAGCATAACATTTTGGTGCTGAGAGATCCATATATATGAGATCGCCATCTGTCATAATATGAGTAACGTCACCTTTCCACCTACAAGTGTGTGTGTAGCCGTGTGCATAACGTGTGCGCATATGTGTGCGAATATGTTTTCAGACTGCTAGTGAGACCTGTTTGGATGACCTGTTTGGGTAATGTATGGGCAGAGCTGTGAATCGCTCCAGGGAGGGAGAGAAGGATTTTAACCTAGCTAACTCTCTTTCTCTCTCTCCCTGTTTGGATTTGGAAAGATGCAGCCTGCTCCCAGCCAGTTCTCTCCCCATGTGGGAGAGAGAGAGGACGCTCTGGGCTATTCACATTTCCATTATGTGCTAAACTGAGCTGATTTCTTGCCATGAACGAGATGCACACACGCTCGGACGCACACGCAGATATACATGCATCATGCACACACACAAACACCCACACTGTCTCCCCTGCTCTCTGTTTCTCGCTCTCGTAGAGGTGGTAATACACAAGCAGGAAACAGGGAATTCCAGGCAAACATTGTCTTTAGGGCTGCAACTAACGATCATTTTCATTGTCTATTAATCTGACGATTATCTTCTCGATTAGTCGGATTGTTGTTTGGTCTATAAAATGTCAGAGAATGGTGAAAAATGTTGATCAGTGTTTCCTAAAGCCGAAGATGACGTCCTCAAATGTCCTATTTTGTCCACAACTCAAAGATCTTCAGTTTACTGTCATAGAGGAGTAATAAACCAGAAGGTATTCATATTTAAGAAGCTGGAATCAGAGAATTTTTTTTTTTCTTAAAAAATTATTACAGCAATTAATCAATTATCAAAATAGTTGGCGATTAATTTAATAGTTGACAACTAATCGATTAACCGTTGCAGCTCTAGTTGTAATGCAATTTGATTTTGAATTTATACAACATTCGCCCGACCAATTTTTTCTATAAACATAGAAGAGAGGGAAAAAAAAGCGCTCAAAAGCTTGGCACTACTAAACCTGAGGGACGCACCCTATTTTTTCCCTGATAATGCGACATTGTGAACAACAATTCCGTGTTGAAATCAACAGGAGGAGAGCTAGTAACTTTAGTAACTAGTTAGAAGCTGTGAAAATTACGGAGCTACTAACGTTAACGGAGGTTCCATTGAGTAAATTATGGTGCGTTCAAGCTCTGTTCAGTTAAAATGAGTATTGGGTGAAGGTAAATCCTAATTTTATCATGATGTTTTCAAATGTAATCTCGTAAAATTAAGTTTTTGGCCAGAAACTTTAATAAATCCAGTTGTTTGAAGGGGATGTTTTCACAGCAATATAAAATAGATATTAGAGAGGGAATTATGACCTGTTCAACTTCCTAACATTAACACTAGCTCTAAGCAGCTTATAATACATAATTCAAACTACTGATGCCAGCGTTTTTTTAATCAAAGCAAATATTTAAATACAAATACAATCATTTATTTCCTAATCATTTGAATTGTGTTTTTATGCAAATAAGCACTATGAATGACAATAGCAAAGTACATTACAGTACTGTGTACAGTATCCTCCCACCCCCAAAAAATAGGGCTCCCCGGAACCTACGGTGTAATTCAAACTCTGGAATTTACCATGTATATAATGTTTTTTTGTGTGAAATATATCGAACATTGAATGACATCAGGTCTAAAATGTTATTCCTTCATTTAGCGCAGAGATTTCAACAGTGGCAGATACAATTTCTGAGTGGCAGACAAAAAAAAATATACTTGCCTGCCACAGTGGCAGGCAGTGAGAAAAGTTAATTTCAGACCCTGTACACATGCATGTTTTGAATCATAAAACATGGAAGTTGTTGGACTTAATGACTTGACTATGATGTATCCTGTAGTTTGTTGTAATAAGAGTCGGAAGGGACTCTTCCCATCAGAGTTATGGTCTTAACGATGCTGTTGTGGCTTATGTGGATTTGTCTCCCACTTGGCTTTATGGGGAAATCATGAAATAGGAAGGGAAAAAAAAAGAAAGAAGAAAAAAACAAAACTGAGATAAGAGCCCTGAACCTAATAGCGACTCAGTCAGAGACGTTATCTGAGATCTTTGTGTCGTTTTGTGCGCAACATCCTCCCTTTGTCTTATTGCCTTTTTCCACATTAGACACTTGTATTGCTATTGTCTTCTTTTGCCGGTGCTGTTTCCTCTCCTTTCTCTCAAATCAATAGTGGTCCTGGAAATACTAATGCTTGAGGAGATGCTGGGTAAACAGGAATGTGTGTGTCAGGATATGGCTTGTGCGTATAACATGAGACATTGTGGTGTTTGATATTCTACTATCTATAAGCTACTATCCCTGTCTTTACATCTTGAACAGCACTGTTTTATTTCAAGACAGTGACTAACTCTCCCTCATAAAGAAACCAGAGACCCAAAACTGTCGTTATAGTGTCAGGAGACAAATGTTACAGCCGCTCCGCTGATTCCCTTGACTGAATAGGGGCCGACTTTATGAACACAATGACTGTGTCAGAGTGATTTTGCGGGGATTTTCTGGTTCTCCCTTAAATACAATAAAGCTCATTTGTATTTTTGCAGCTCAAACGGGCATTCTGAATTCATTTTCCGATTTAATTGTCACATTCATTGTAAGTGTAGGAGCTGCAATTATTATTGACAAATCGTTTTTTTTCCCCCTATTGTTGGAGTTGGAGAGAGGTACGCTACTTATGTATCAGCAACACATATGGAGGGTGAAATAACAAACACAATGTATTGTTGCAAATAACAAGTACCAAACAAACAGGAGCTAAATCTAAATATGAGAAATATGGCTTTCGTTTTCAGTCCAAAGCAGCTCTCATATGAGTCTTGAATGATGTATTGTAGAATATTGAAACGTTCTTGAAGCTTTGTTTAGATCTCTTCGTGAATTTGTATGTATTGCTATATTTATGGGGACAGTAGTAGTAGTAGTTGTTAAGCGTCTTCGAGCTCTGGAAAAGCGCTATATAAATCGAATCTATTATTATTATTATTACCATCTTAGTGCTTGCACAGTGGAGTGCACCTCATACTTCAATAAGTCTATTTATTCCCTGGTTGCTATGTGACCATGCAGACCAACCACAGGACCTAAATATTCCATTTCCAATGTACATTACATTTCCAGAAGGCTACCAGCTATTTGACTACTAGGGATCGATTCAACATAGTATCGCTATATTTTGCGTGGCAATATTGTATCGATACACGGACGTCAAATATTGATCTTTTTTTATTAGGACTGTCAATCGATTAAAATATTTAATCACGATTTATCACAGGATTTTCCATAGCTAATCGTGATTAATCGCTAATTAATCGCACATTTTTTATCTGTTCAAAATGTACCTTAAAGGGAAATGTTTCTAGCTTGGAGAGTTATTTAGCCTCCTTTGTGACAGGCTAGTATGACATGGTTGGTACCAATGGATTCCTCAGGTTTTTTAGTTTCATATGAAGCCAGTATCTTCATTCCACCTTTAAAACCGCTACGACCTAAAAATCACAACTTGCGTTAATGCGTTAAAGAAATTAGTGGCGTTGAAACGAATTTGCGTCAATGCGTTATTATCGTGTTAACTTTGACAGCCCTACTATTAACCTCTTAACAATCCACCGGCCCGCCACCTATTCTATTTACAGAGGTTGTATCAGGCTCAGTCTTAAAGCTAAAGAGTGAAGATACTGGTATCATATGAAACTAGAACAATGTCATGTTAGCTTGCTGGAAAGAATGCTAAATAACGCTCCAAAGTTACGCTAAATTTTGGTGAGGAAAAACTGACATGGCCATTTTCAAATGGGTCCCTTGACCTCTGAGCTCAAGATATGTGAATGAACGGAGTAAAATTTGTATCTTATTAGATAAAGCAGATGTGGACAAACGGCATAATTTGCAGTTGAAAAAAGGTAATAAATTGCAATATATCTTATCGCAAGATGTTTAAAATCGCAATAAGATTGTATATAATTTCGTATCGTGGGGCCACTGGTGATTCCCACTCCTCTTGACTACTGTGGGATTTTCAGTTGCCTCCTTTAAAGCTGGGTGGCAAGATAATGACTGTGTAGGCTTTGCAATTTAGTAGTCAAATTTAAATACCACTTGCATTGGGTTGTTTTCTAAACCCGTATATTTAGATGTTCACTTCCTAGTTGTAGAAGCTGCATGCTCACAACTTTACACACTAATGATTATTTCAGTCATGTTTGAAAGTTGAAATAACAGACACTAACCTATTTAGTTGTCTCCTTTTGTGCAGACAATGTCAATAGGTTGTTTTTTTTCTGGACATAAAAAAAACAAAACAAAAAAAAAACAGTATGTCCAAGGCAGCCTCTAGTCCTCTTTGTGTAATTCAGAACAACATGGCTATAGGGATGCATACTGGCATACTGACTCCTTCAGGGGCTGCAGGATCCTGCCAGTGTTGCTGCAGCCAAAGTTGTCATGCAATGCTGCGGGTAGATGAAAGTGCTGTGGGGGTGCTCTGACAGCGAGCCTGGCACAAAATGGTCTGCTTCCTTAGAGTCCACACACATCCTGAAATTTTCTAATGGGCTGTAGCATTGTATCTCAACCAGTGGCTTAGAAAATGTAGCTTAACTCGAGGGGGGCGCTGCTCCCCTGGGCACATTTGTGCTGTACAAGCTCAATTTTGGAGGTTCGTCATGCATTTTATGAGCTTCAGTCTGACATGAAATTTGAAGGGGCATTATTCATTCCATGTGATGCAAAACACTTCAGCTGTTTAAGGTGGTAGCAAAGCTTGAAATATGTAAATTATGTAGATATGCCAGAAATCTACATCTGGCAGCAGCCCGGCCAAAACAAATAATATACCTCATGACAGCTGTTTGTCTTATAAATTAACCAAACCATGCTAATAAAAACAACAACAAACACTTATTTCTACACAGTTGTTTTTCCATACACGTTGCACAGTAGAGCTCTTGACAAATAATCAATCGACAGTAAGATAGCAAAAACACATTGTATGTCTTGTGTTGTATTGATCTTCTAAATGGACTGTGAGTAAAATGGCAAAAGCAGAAAACGTCAAAGAAAAGCAAAATGTAAGTTTTCCTTAAATTTGAAGAAACAATTTATCTTTTCCTCACCATGTATTTACTCCCTCGTGTGTTTGCTTTATTATCCATTAACACATTTTAAAGCGTTTGCCCTTTCGAACTTGTTTCTTACAGTTATGCTTTTTCCTCTTGTGCCTCTAACTTCTGGCTCACTTCAATACAACTGTGATGCCCATTAAAGAGGACCTATAATGCTTATTTTCAGGTGCATACTTGTATTTTGGGTTTCTACTAGAGCATGTTTACATGCTTTAATGTAAAAAAAAAAAACGCTTTATTTTTCTTACACCGGCTGTGCTGCAGCACCTCTTTTCACCCTTGTACCAAGTCTGCTCTGATTGGTCAACCAAACCAAACTCTTCTTTGTAAACATGAGTTTCTGTTCTCAATCTCTAGTTTCAAGTCTTCTTCATTACAGCATGATGTTCATTTAGTAAATTATGGTCCCATTTAGAGTGAAATAGACAATAACGCAGGGTATGCTTTAGGGCGTGGCTACCTTGTAATTGACAGGTCGCTACCGTGGCGTTGTCCAGTCTGGAAATTATCCACGTTTTTGGTTTCCTAAAACTGTCCTATTCAGCATTCAGTTGTACTTAGCTCCACCCTCTCGTGTCACTTCTGGATGCAAAAAAACCAAGAATGCGATGGCCAAAAACCAAGATGGCGACTGCAAAAATGCCGAACTCGAGGCTTCAAAACGGCAGTACACAAACCAACGGGTGACATCCACTTCTTATATACTGCCTATGTTCAGGAGCAGTGTTTCTGTGGGGGAGAGTAACTCCCTTTGGTGTGGACTTTGTAACTTTAAAGACCTTTTACATGCACAAAAAACTATAACACACAAAGGAGATGGGAAAGGCACAAAAGCATAATATGTCCTTTTTAAGACAGTATGAACATACTGCATGGTTATTTCATTTTTGCTATGTATTGAAGCATACTGTAGATATTTTCCAGAATGGTGGATTTACAGGGGAAGTGCTTTGTACATTGAACACGAATCTTGCTTCAGTTGAAAATGACTGAACCTACTCTCAACAATGTTTTTCTACCGATTTGAAATATGAAAGCCAAAAATAAGACCCTGGAGAGTGGCATATTTGATCCAAGGCCAGTAAGGGAACATGCGCTGCCTCAGCCGATAAACCATCACTGGGCACAAACCTGGAGTATTCTCACCCTTGTTGAAATTCTATTTCCTGTACCGTTCGGTGCATATTTGACACAAATGATAACATCAGCCATTTCACAGAAAAAAAAATCAGGCCATGTCTGTTTATTATTAGACGGTCTTGTATTTATTTTTTTTGCTTGATAAACAAGACTCATTGTGTTTTCTCGTACCGTTGCGGCATGTCACTTGTTTCTCACATCCAAGTGTGTCATTTTAATAATCGACCGTCACCTGCTGTCAATGTGTACAATCACACACGGCCCACCAGCGAGCCAGCTTTTCACATCTTCAGATATGTGTTATTCAGACGCTGCAGCTGAGCGCTACTTCAGAGCGCCGTCAACAAACAACTGTGCGACCTCTAGGCCACCGGTGGACTGGCACTAATCATCAGAGTGAGTGGCTGTTGATGGAATTAGAACAGCTCCCGCAAACTATTAAGAAGGGGACAGAAAGACATAAACAGCCATGTGTTGAAGGGAAGTGTGGGTGGAAGGGCGGCGAATGCAAGGGTGTTCATTAGCGCAAACCTCAAGAGCAAGACGAGTCCCCCTCTGTTCGACTGTGCTAAGTGAATTAGAATAGTCACTCAGCCAGACAGTCATCACTGAAATCCTCCCAGTTACAGGCGGCCAACAAACTGAGCAGATACAATGCTAGATAAATCTACTGCCTGCATTGTGTTGTGTAGCGCACCGTGGTGATTATTTTGATGAGTGATTAAACACGCTGGACATTTATTTGAAGTTTTAGTAGAATGAGTGGAATTAATGCTTGAGATTCATTCTTTGAGGTCCAGTTGTGGACTCTAGGGCAGGTCGATGGGCCTATGGCCATGATTTTCTATCCCCATATAAGTCATTTCATATCTCGATAATGATGTATAGCATGTTTTCTGGTAATTCAATAAATAAATGGTAGTGCTGTCAAAGTCAATGCTAAGTTAAATGCTGGTCTGCTCCTGCTTGTGGTGCTAGAAAAAAAGTCAGAGATCACCAAGTCGTCCTCTGGGGATCATGAATGTCTCTCATGGTAATCCATGTAATAGTTGATTATATACACCAACCAACAGACAGACATGGCCATGCTGCTGGCATAGCTGGAAATATAAGCATGGCTAGATACCAATAGGGGAAAATGAGATAATGAAATATGTTTTTGTTTGTTTTTTTTTGTTTTAGCTTTTGTAATTAGGGCAAATTAACCCTTTTAAGGCTGAGTATTCATAGGAGAGAGTATATAAGGCGCTGCACCCAGCGTCTTTTTTCAGAGGGCTCCGACTTCTTTGTGCGGCCGTTCCGAGCGCTTCTAGTTGAAAATCTCTGAATTTTTCAGAAAGGCGCTGGCGTCTTCACGAACGCTCCCTTTCAAGCAATCCTCCAGTTGGTGCTCATGGTAAAAAAGCAATGTCAAACAACAGATAGTAGCCCAAATAGATAATGAAGTATGAGTTAAAGTGGTGATACAGATATTGTTGTCATAGAAACAAAACCCACGCGCAGCGGGAGCGCTTTTTTGATGAAGCGCTGGGATGGAACGCTCCCCAGCGCCCTGCGGGTGCTTTTCTGCCAGAGAAAAACGCTATATGGACACACGCCCTAACAGGGTTCTGGCTACTGAAATTGATATGATGCGATCAGCTAGATTGTTTCACTAGAGACGACTCACCACACACCGCTCTGATCCTTCTGAACTGCAAAAACACAAACCATTCTAACATAGTAGAATTTTAGAGAGTGGTGGGTTTTTTTTTTCATAAAAGGAATCTTTTGCCAGCTTTCCAAGAGTTTTATTTGACCTTTGGCCAAGTTACCAACAAAATTAATGTTATTTAGCTACAACTGCAGGCAACATTTCTCACCTCAATTTTCAAAGGTCACCTCCAGCTAAAAATGAAAGTCTGCTGCCTGAATATTTATGGCATTCCTGTTTGCTAATAAATAAGAACAAGCAGAAATACACAACATTTAGAATCAGTTAGTTAACTAATTAAATTAGTTAGCAAGACCAGAGAGACCAGGAGCCTGTTTCACCAAATTTGCAATATTCAAGCAGTGATTGGCAACATGGAATTGTTTCCTCTCTCTCATTTACACATTTGACTAATCAAAACAAACAGCATAATTATGGCCCATGCATGAGCATGTGAGAGTCCTGTAGCACTCTCAAATTTTTTCTGTAATTTGCGAGACTGAGATCTCTGAGAAGCAGTGCTCTCAAATCCTTTTTGCGAAACGGGTTCCGGGAACCAACGGCTGATCACTCATGCCCATTAATATGAACATCTTAGAGTCACCATTCCATTTCTTTTGAAATGTGTGAGGAAACTTTAGCACTTAAAGTGGCAGTAGGCAGAATATTTTTGGCGTCATTAGGCAAATATTCCATAGTAACCTTTCAGCATATTGTAATTCAAGTGTTCTGAGAGATAACTAGACATCTGCACCTCCTCATGGCTCTGTTTTCTGGCTTTAAAAAAATCTAAACAGTACACTACAAGATGCTTCTTAAAACATTTGAGGTGAGAAATAGGCATTAACGTAAGAGAATATTGATTCATATTTGATCAGCGCTGCCTAGTTTGACCGTTTGATCGGAGTTCGTAAGTGATTGACAGCTGCTCAGAGACGGCAAGGCTCCATCTCGGCTCTGATTGGTTGTTTTCCTCCGGTCTGTGAAATCTTGCAGATGCTATTAGGAGCACCGGAGGACACAGAAGCACATGATTTTTTTTCAGATTACCTGTCTCATGCACTACTGTCAGGATATAGTGACTGTTTTATAAAAATAACTTTTTTTGATCATATTTTCTCCAATCTTGCCCACTGCTGCTTTAAGTAACTTTAGGAAGAACACATCAACTCTTAAGCCAAGATATATGTATTTTGTGTACTGCTATAAAAACTGGTCAACACTTCTACTCACCATATGCAAAAAATACCCATGTTGGGGTTATTTACATTATAATAATTTGACCCTCAGCTTGTGTTGTGTCTCTTCCCTGTTGAGAAATCATCCGCGTCCTCATTCCCTGCTTCCTTGTCACTGTGCTCCCTTTAGTGACGGGCATTCCTTTGAGCCATTCGGCGCCGCAGACTACGCAGTAAACAACATTAGCCTAATTGGCATAATTTGAGAGTCAAAGCCTTGCTTTCTCCAGGCATGAAATAGTGTTCCCTCCCAAAGTGCATCACATGGAAGGAATCATTTCCCACCTCCATATTTGCGCTTTAAAACTGGCACACACCACGTGCGCGGTGGGATTAGACAGTGTTTGTGTTTGGTCAGGCCTGGGATCTGGTCAGGGGTTTTGATGTGATACCAGAAATGAGGTTGTGGTCAGCCATTAATTTTATTAAGCACCTCGTTAGCGCTAGTGGTGAGATTTAGAAAATGTAGCACACACCACTTACAGTAAAGTTCAGTAGGGTTTCTATTGGACGGGAACTCTCTGGTGTTTTTGAAAGTGGCAAGTTGCCATCAATCATGCATTTCACTCTTACCCATTGACAGCATCCAAAGTTGGTGCCTGCCAACCCTGTGTGTTCCCAGGCAGATTGTCAATGTTTTCTGTGAGTAGATAGGTTGGCCACATTGCACCATCTGTTGCCAGTCCAACAGCCCCCCTGTGTGCTTATCCCCTGTTTGCCTTCCTCTGCCTTGCTCTCGTTAAGCCGGTACAGACTACAGAGTTTTGTGAACCCAGATGATCAGAACTGATCTTTCTCAGCTGTCGAGGTGTTGAGGATAAGTTTTTCTTTTCATTATTTCCTTTCTGCCTTCACCATAAGTAGTTATCTTCATATTATAAAATGATATAATATGTAAATGCCTGACTTAAAGCTAGGGTTGGTAATGTTGAGAAACTAGTAAGAGTACGCTAGATGTTCATGGAACTCCTGCGGGCGGCTGCGGGAAATCATTGTTTGCATGATCGTGTGTAAATCGATCTAAAATGAAAACCATAATTACAAGGGCATTCATTATTTTTTGCAACAGAAAGCTCACACTTCTGTCTTTCGCGTCATCACGTACGTGCACAATTGCATGTTGTCTTCTGTTGTGTTCTGCTCTGGTCAGTGTATTCTGATAAACCAAATACACTGTGGGGAAAAAAAATCACTCTGCAGTTTCACTAAAAGCTGAATAACGGTTATACTCTGTGTGACACTGTCTCCATGAGCCAAATCTGTGAAATTTTAGATGTTGCAATAAAATATTGCGACATATCTTTCTGCCAAGATTTATGGTGATTCAATCAGTGGTATCTGATATAGTGTATGTGAACATACACATTGAAGGAATCTTTGGAAAAGTGTATTGGGATGAACATTATCATGTTATATGCTCTAAATGACATGTACTGTATGTAGTTGGACTTGTGATAAAAGAGCTACCATTCAAGCACAGCCAGAACTAAGATGTGTAAAGCTGTCAATATACCTACAAGAGTGTGATTCTTTAAAAGCCTTAGCACATTGGAAAAAATCCTTTTCTACCCTAAATCTCTGATCCCAATCACACTGAGGAATCTTTTTGCAGTGGTGGCATCTTGCTGTTGCTGGGCAGCACATAATCTGCTATCAGTGACTTGTGTGCCAGCGAGCCGCACATAACTATTTACAGCTAAGGCAATCGAAAACACAGCAGTGACCAAAACACAAATCTAAAAATGTACCCGAAGGTTCAAATGCCCCTCTAATGTTCCTCTTAGCTTGATGTGGGTTGTTTATGTCGTGGCAAGTTCTGTCCGTTTAATCAGATACTGTAGCTCCGGGTGGTCAGTAATAAGCACTACTAGCCTTTTTTTTTTTTTTCTCTATTACTGTTGTTGACAGTGCAGTAGGGAAGGACACCCCCTGAGCTCTTACGATTAGGCGGCAGAGAAAAAGCTTAAGAGCATTTATCTGTTCAGAGCTGAACTTTTTCCAACTCGGGGCACTTAGAGCCCTCGTTCAGAGTCTCACAAAACACACGAGAAACCCGCAGAATGCTTTAAACGCGTTTAACGCTTTGAAATTAATGAGAAAAATGCACCGTCCGGTGTTAAAAACATGGGGACTCCATGATTCGAAGAAAAATTACAGTTATAAGGTCTTAATCGCGTTAAAGGCTTTGAAATTAATGACAAAAAATGCACCGTCCAGTGCTAAAAACATGGGGACACCATGATTTATGAAAAAATTACAGTTATAAGGCCTCAATTTTTACAGGTCAGCATGTTGTATTCACAGTATCCTGCTATAATGTAGTGCAGCAGTTCCCAACTTATTTTCCTTGAAGCCCCCCGCTAATTGTATATGTGTGTATTTCTGACTTCATCACCCTTAAAACAAATGTCAAATCATTAAACAAAATCCTCAATTTGAATAAGGTGATTCAGTGTATTAAATGATTTTTTTTATTAAATCAACTTTCTTTAATGAATTGAACTCATCAGTTTTCTCAACATAAAGTGATGACGTCTTGACTGATTCACCAAGTGATTGCAGATAGATAATATGATCTTTTTTTTGTAACGACTTCATTAATTTACTATAATATTGTTAGAGTCGAAATAGATTTTTGTTATATGTTGTGGTTAAATAAATGTAATTAATGGTGTTGTTAGATTGCTGCTAGACTCCCCCGTTAATACACGTGCATGTCTCCCTGTGAGTGCGGCAAGTGGGAGAGCTAACAGTCTTTTGACCGCAGTGAAAATTATGTTTTTGAAAGGCTGAACGGCAACGATTATGGATTGAAGCAGAATATTTTGTTAGATAAAAACATGTTGTGACTTTTTGGCAATGATTCCATCGGTCTTTTTTCAATATCTGTTGACTTTTGGACTTTTCAACACTCTGGAGTTGTTGGAAATGTTTGGATCACACGAGTCGGGAACAGTATACCACGTTGCCACTACTGGAATCTAATTCTACAAATAGTAGTATAATAGTGTAATACTGATAATATAAATGTAGCCTAATCTTTATCTGCAACTGTGCAAACTACCGGATTTAAACAGAATGTGGCAAACTAAGTAGCAAAAATCCTTTAAAATTGTTCTATATACATACTTTTGTATTAATTATCCAGTAAGCATGTTATTATGATTTTGGTTATATATGTGCAAATCTAATTTTAACAACCACAGAGCAACAAAGCCTGGCGTACCCCCTGTGATCTTTGACGCTCCCCCTAAGGGGGGCCCGGACCCCAGGTTGGGAACCACTGATGTAGTGTATTGGGATGAATATTATCATGACGGATGGCAATTTTGCGAGCTGTTTGCTGCCTGTGTCTTCACTCTGATTAATTTGCAACTCTGTCTACCATGATGAGGAAAATGTTAGTTGTCTGGACCTAGGACAATTGGTTGTTGCTTTCAATGAGGTCACACATGAAGTAAAATGTACATAATGATAATGTACAGTTGATTACCATCTGTGTTCTCATCCAGTTAGAGTAGTGTAGTAGAATCCCATTGGACTATTTACATTTTGTGCATACTTGCTGTAATTGCTGTCCAGTGCAGTGGGTGATTATAATGGCATATTTGCCTGTAATATGGCTGATGAAATGACCATGCAACCTTTTGAATAGCTCAACATGTCTCATCATTTGTTATTTGGACTTTGTGTCCGTGCAAGACAATATTAAAACAATACCAGCATATAGGAAATGTATTTCCCTCTGTTTTAAGGTGGTCTTATGCTTATAACAGTGCAAATGTAGAGGTGGCCAGAGCAGCCGAGTGGAACTAATAGATGCATATTTTTTGGCTGAGGACAGTGAGATAAGGGGCTAGCATCTGGTGCTAACTGGACCATGCTCACTCCTTGGAGGTCTGTGCATTGCGAGGTTCGGTAAGTTAGCTAAGGGCTAGCATCTGGTGTTAATTGGGCCATGCAAACACCTTTAAGAGCTCTGGTGCACTTTCTTACAGTTGGTTGGAAGAAACATATGCCTGGTGTGAGGAGGCACACTAACTGCATTTACTGTGTTGCAGCTTGTTGTAGCTCTCTAATTCTCTTAAGAAACAGCCATATATTCAAGATACAATTCAACATGTTACATTTTAGAGTCAAATAGTGTCATTTCAATAACGTTGTCTCTTTTCCAAAATGGTTTTATACATTCAGTTGCCACTTTATTTATTGAATTATTGTTGAAAACAGCTTCTTAAATGTGAATATTTTCTGGTTTCTTCTATGAGGGTAAATTGAATATATTAGAGTTGTTGAAAAGAAGACATTTGAGGACGTCATCTTGGGCTTTGCGAAACACTAATCGACATTTTTCACCATTTTCTCACATTTTATAGACCAAACAATTAATCGATTAACCAAGAAAATAATCAACAGATTAATCAACAATGAAAATATCGTTATTTGCAGCCCTAATCTTATGAAATCCAATACAATGGTTCTACCATTAAGTCTACTTTTATGATGCCTATAATGTTCAGTTTTTTTTTTGACATCGTCATAAATTTATTAATTTATATGTTTTAGCATTGAGGTCATAGTGATGGTGGATGGATGGATGGACTGCATTATATTGAGAGGTGTTTCTAATATTCTACCCCACTCATGTATGTAATTGGGATAGACGAAACATTTGAAACACCTCTCAGTATGATGTAGTTCATTACAACACAACCTTTAACTATGACCTCAATATTTAACATATAATTGAAATTAACATTTCCGACAATGTCAGCAAAAACAGAACATTATTAGCTCTGTTACGGTTACGGCTGGGCTGTTGTATTGTATTGCATTAGATTGACAGGTGTACCTAATAAAGAGGCAACTGAGTGTCTATCATACCCTAGTAAATGCTTTTAGGTGGTCATGTCATGCTCTTGAATCTTCTGACTTCAATTAAAATGCAGGGTTATGCGATGGTAATTAGGCAACTTTAATTTGAATTTGGCTTTAATTTAAATCATCTCCATTTGGCACCACCACTTCTCATATTTCTCTTTAATAATTCCACTTAATCTAATCAACGTCTCCCCTTTAAATATTGTGCATATTGCATTTTTATTTCAATTTCAATAATACACCAACTTACATCTCCTCCCCCATCAAGGAGCAATGATCATTTTTACAAGGGAAAGTAATATGACAAAGGATATTTGTTAATCAGCATTTTTCCCATGACAAAAACTAGAGTGCTGACCAAATAGAAAATAGTCTACTGAAGCAAAAAAAAAAAAGCATGATTAAATTATATCATTTGGCTCAATGTTGTGCTTAGTTGATTAGATTTTTTTTATTTGCCCTTATATAAATGATTTAATCTTCCTGGATATGCAGTTTTATTAAATGCATCATCAAGTTTAGGGCTATTGTTGGAGTTCCTTGGAAAGAAAAGACATAACTATAGTGTCTTGGCGCCTGATGAAAGGTATTGTAAAGGGTTCAGGAAATAGTACGACTTGACAATATCAATTCAAAGATGGCTGTATTGACTGTAAAGTCCAGTCTAATGACAGCAGCAGTCAGTGCCATCCATTAGTATAACAGCAGTTGTGTTCAGGAAGTGATTGGCAAAACTCTGCTAAAGGTCACATTGGGTCAAGCTGCTCCCATGCACCTGTCATAGCCTGTGACTGAGGATCCCTGTGATGAATAAACCAAATATTCCTGTGTGCCTGAGGTGTCCTGCACACTGATTGAAAATCCTCCAGCAAAACAGTGGTGGAAGGGTTCAGCTGCCTGCTACTCCGTCCCTATCTGACAGACAGCGCTTCTCTTACAGTGAGAAAAAAAATCTGTTTCCTGTCATAGTGGCCTTGAGTTTTAATGCTTAAGTTGTACTAGTCCAAGAGACGACTGTGTGGTAAAAAAAATGCATCCAGATATTTATTTTAAATACAGCCAATAAACTAATTTACATTCCCCTCTCTGGCAGAAGCAAAACTGCTAGATTTACATTCATACATACATACAGAAACATTGGATCATTTTATTTTGCGTGTACACATTTGGGCTGGGACTTGGCAAAGACCACACCGCACAATCCATTTCCAATATGACGGACCACAAAATGATTCATTACACGCCGCTGTCTACCTTTCAAGGTAGTATATTGTGATGCCGTGCACAGTAGTACATTATCGGCTATAATTTAATGCAGTCGTGTTTCGACATTTGAATTTGAAATATGGCCATACATCTCCTTTTAGATGAGTTGGCGCTGGCTTAAGCTACTCCATTAGCAGACCTTGAATGAGGCCTTCACACTATTACAGATACAGCTGTAACTTATTGCTGCTGTCATCTATGTCCGCTGCAGCTGGCTGTTAGCCTTCTGTTTTTACTGAAAGCTACATCCAGCCATGTTTTATAAGCATTATATAAAGTCAGGTATCAATATTAGGATGGACAGAATGGATTGTGTTAGAAAAAAGAAGGTAAAGTCACATTAGTAATGTTCAAACTGACCCCTAGCATGCCCATGTGCTCATAGTACATGTATGTGTGTGTCATGAGTGCCTTTACTTGTGTGTGCATATGTGTGTGACAAAGCTAAGCAACGTATCCTCATTCAACGGTTCGTATATCTTACGAAAAGTTATTCCTAATTTTTCGTGCATTTTCCCACGAATGTTCAGCAACATGTGGCAATTTCCGTTCGTTACATGCATACAGTCTTTACAAAATAAACTTCAGTCTTCACATGAAACAACTTGGTTAGGTTAAGGCAACAAAACTACTTAGTTAGGTTTAGGAAAATATCATGGTTTGCAAAGTCCGGCATTTGTCGCTCTTTATACTTCCTGGTTCACAATTACATGGATTGCATACAAATTGATTTTGTGGGATATATACGAATTACAGTTCATTAGTTTTCATAGGTATAGCTACGAATGGTGTACAAGAATAGCCTGAGCTAAGTCATGTGTCTCTCAGCAAAATGATAATGGTTCATAATGGTTGCTGTGCAGTGATTGATGTGCAATCGCTGCATAAAGACCTGTCTTGGTACATGGGTAAGAGTGCATATTCAGGCACATTTGCTACTAATGAAAATAAAGAAAACACCCAGGGACAAGCAGTAGTATTATAATGTAGTATCTTCATTCTTTTCTGGTATATTAACCTGGACTGGAAGCTAGTCATTGTGTTGAAATAGCTTTGTCTTTTCATGGCACTAATTTGAATGAGCTTAGATCCACTCCCTTCAGTGGTCTCCAGTCTGGCGGGGGGGTGATGAGAGGGAAGACAGCCAGCAAGAGGGACTGTGTAGTTGGTTTATTATTCATGTGGCCCACCCAACATCCCACCAATCTAGGCCAAAGCGCTGTTATATCTGCTAAGTGTCACCTTCCAGACTTCCGTTTCGCCCGTTCATTCACCTCCATCACATCGGTTTGCCAAGAAATGGTCAACAACTCCATCCATCGTGTCCTCTGATTCACAAGAAGTGGAGAGTGCCAGGGCAGTGAAAGAGATGACATCACTCTTATACACCTCGGTGAGTAAAAAGCAAAGGGAATATCCGGAAGCGTGATTTATTCATGAAATCCACCGAACGTAGTGTCTTTCTTTTATCCAAGCCCGCACACTCAAGCATGTGTTTCTGCGTGCTTTTTACCTGGGTTAGGTTATTTCATAAATAAATGCTGTATGGCATGTCACGGCCTTTTATACCCATGAGTGCTGCGCCCCGATGTGTGTCAATTCATTCTCCACTGTTGTACAGGATGTAATCGCAACAAGGAAGCAAATAAGATTCCATCCACACCTGACATGTTTGTGTTAAGCATGCAATAGTTACTGTTGGTGTGTTGCGAGGGCAGAACGGTGGACTTGGTGGCCGATTCAGAGCCAGTGTACCAGCGGTCTAAGTGCTGTATCTGAGCTGCTAACCACCCGGCACCGCATGCCTTTACTTTCTGTCTGTTTTGATCCCCATTCACCCACACAGTCCTGCCTTTTCTGACGTCACATTCTTCCCAATAAGCACCTTACCGATCCCCTCCCTAGATTAACTGCCTCATCCCCAACATTCAAAAAAGCACGTCATTTGGTATCCTTAATTTCCTCAACCTACAGACTTGGTGACCCTCATAGTCTAGGTATTTACTCAGTATTTGTTGAATTTATAAACCCATTTAGTTTCTAGGTTGTTGGTATGGATCTGATGCCTTCCACCTCATGGAATTTTGTGCACTGCTACTAATATGCTCCATTTACTCTATGCTGAGAGGACTCTTAAGTCCTTTGCCGCAGCTGTAAAAATCCCTTATCTGAATTAAAAGTGATAGGAAGCACATGTCGTGAGCTGCAGGGCCCATACTGGCTTAACTTCATACTTAAAGACACTTTACACTAGTTCACAATGAAGGATGGCACGCCGTGTAATTGCATTTGTTGTAGAAGTGAAACATATTTTTTGGCAAAGACTCAGAGGCCCTTTCGTTCACAACCAGTGCTTTTTTTTTTTTTTAGGCTCATGAGAGAGTGACGTGGCTGCTATATACAGCAGGAAAAGGGTTATGGAGTGTAATGTGAAGCAGACACAACAAGGCTAAGTGGAAGTTGCACAATATCAGCATGTGGTAGATCGTAGAAGCCACAACACTTTTTTCCTCGCAGCAACCCTTTATACCCCAAGCTGAGTATCCTTGGAGGGAAAGATGGCACGAGACAACACCAATACTGAGACCAAATTCATATGCATCACAAGGAAACCATAACTGCACTTGAGAATTAATTGCTGCTTTCAAATTATATTTGATTGTAAAATGTAGGAATGTCATGTTACAAGAAATAGTAGTTGATACCGGTAACAGTGAAATTCCACGATTCTCGATACCTAATTGTTAGTGGATAATGTATATAGTATATAAACATAAAATTGAGTTGAATGGATCACCCTTATTGTCCCCAATATCCGATTCCAGCTATCTGAATCGGTATCGACCCGATATCTGATCCAGTATCGGTATCGGTGCCCTACTGAATACTGAATGGAGCTTGAACATATCATAATGTAACTCAATGCAACCTCCGTTAGCTGTTAGCTCCGTTATTTTACCAAGCAGGACTGTGCTGCCCACAAGCTGCTAACAGCTAACGTCAACTAGCTCTCCTCCTGCCGATTTCAACACGGATTTGTTGTTCACAATGTAGCATTATCGGGGAAATTTTCTATCGGGGCGACATTAGCCTCGAGCCCTGATCCCCGGTACTTGAAGTACTGTAGAAAGTAGTAGTAGTACCGTCAGGTTTTCAGAATGTTGGCATCGACTTGGTACCAAAGCATTGGTTCTCGTGACTTCCCTAGTAAAATGTCACGTTACCTAAATGGTTGTCAAAATAGACATTTTAGTTTAAAGAATACAGATAATATCAGTTTAATTACACATAAGGCAACAATGTGGAAAGCAGTTTTTTTATAAAGCACTTGTGTTCCTGTGTAAAAGGATGATGCTCTCATGGTTGCTGGGTTAGCTTGGTCTCATGCTCCAGTAGTTAATGTGCACTAGTCCATCGCTGCAGATGTTGTCCGCGTGGGGACTGGAACTGAGGAGTGACCAACAGAGCTCAGCACGGGGAGTGGATGGACAGTGTGTTCCGGAACAGATGTTTCCAGCCTTTGTGCGTTCGTCATTTGGTCTTTAATCTGGTCAGTGAAGGGCATTAGAGAAGTGCAAAGGGGAGGGATGGCGCATGCATGGGGACCCCAGCTGTCTGCTGCACCCTTTCAGAAGACACCCACCTCAAATCCACATCCAAGTCCAGTCCGTACCCACATGCGAACCAACCAAACGGCACCCACTTTGTAATTGGCTGCAGAATTAGGGCACATGGTGTATTGTTGAACCTGTGGAGATTATGCATTATGCTTGAATCTGCGGAGATTATGCAGCGCCGGGATATTATGCCTCCATTTTCTCTGATTGCCTCTGTATTATTTCCCTCCCTGTGCTACGGTGAATATCCCACTCATTTCATCCTCTTTTTCCCTCCCTAATATTGAACCTCATTTTCTTTTCAGTTCCCTCTCAATTCCCTTTTCTGTTGTTCTGCACCCTTTATTCCTTCCCTCTACTATTCTCTTTCCCTCTCCCCTCTTCACCCCCCCCACCACCACCACCACCACCCCCCTCCTCTCCACTTCTCCTCCGTAGGGCCTCTGGCTGTCTCCCCACAAGTGATGTTCTCCTGGCCAGATGATGCATGCATATCTCTTGTGTCTTCTTGATGCTAACTCACGTCGACGTTTGCACGGCATTGTGGGATTACGCTCTCGGTCATATTTCATGTAATGATGAAAATGATGATGGTGATGAGGATTCGGGGAGGGAAGGGGGGGTGCTTCTATTTTCTGCCCTTGTCTTTTCTTCAATATCAATCAGCGCGGCGAGATAAGATGGAAGATAATGGGTGTTTTTCGGAAAGCGGAGGAGGAATAACAAGTTAAAGTTTCAGTTTGGGTCACTTTCCATATCTCTTGAGCAACACCCAGTCTGCTGCTCGTGAAGAACCATTATTATCGGTGGTGTGCATCAGTTCTGAATTTTAAACCGCACCACTTTCCCAGCTGCTAATCCTTCGCTCGTCTGTTTCTTTCTCATTTTTTTTTTTTGTTCACCTCGTGGGCAACCCTGTTTACACGAACACCATGTTCCGATGGAGAGACAGGAAGTGAAAATCATCCCTAATAGAATAGAATTTTCCTTGCAAGTGCGCTAACAAGGGGAAATGTGTTCCAAGCAAAAACAGAGTTAGATGGAAACAGGGAGGGTAAACACATTCAGGGAAAGAGGGATGATTATTGGACTAACCCCGGAGAGAGGGAGGATGAGTGGGGGGCCGTGGCAGACTTTTTGCCCTCCAACAGTGTCTCCAGTGTGTGTGTGTGTGTGTGCAGTATATTCGTGTGTGTGTCCATGAGAGAGTTTTAGAGCGAGATGCGGGGGGTAGTGTGCACATTTCAGGGGACTTGCCGGTATATGCAAAGCTGTGTCAGTGGATATAGCATCTATGGAAGAGAGATTTCTTCACAGTCTTTGCTACACCCTAATTAATCTGCTTAAACCCGCTAGGCCTGTCTCCAGCACTCTTAACACATCAGAAAAAAGCCAGGCAGCTTCTGAATCCAACCAGGATTTTCTCCATGGATGCCAGTGGAAAATCACTCCAGCCCCCACAGCTGACAGCTTTCTGTCAGAGTGCGCAGAAATGCATATAGAGTAGAGGGAGACAAACACGCACCTCATCATTTCCCGTGATGGATGTTTTGTGGGGAAGCAGTTGTCACGAGGGGTCATGAAAACCCCCCGAAACAATCAGATTGTTGGCTTGTATTGCCTGCCCGCATCCTCTGCCTGTTGGGGAGCAGACACTTTCGTAACTAACAGATGAAGCAATTTATGTAGTGTTCTTTTAGCCTTGCCCTAGGCTGTAGTTGTGATCAAGATCTTACACAAATACCAATGGCAAAAGGGTCATTTTTTTTATCTCTTTGACTCACTGTTACTGCTAGAACTGATGTGAACAATTCTCCTGGAAATATCTAATGGAGTAAATTCCGACCCAACGGTTTGTGAAAGCTGTTGTGAAGAACTGCCCAAACTTCACTTAAATCCAACATACTCACCAAACTTCATTCAAGTCTGCTAAGCAATATGCTCAAATAGTTTTTGCATGCATGCGCCATTTCTACAGCTCTTGCTTGCCTCGATAGACTACCGACTCCCACGCCGAGTGTGAAATGATTGCGTTGGTAATTGCAAAACCACTCTTCGCAGCAATATTTCAGGACATATTTGACCTACCAATCACAATGATGGATCATGTGGTGTTGCTTATCTAAATATTAGGGCTGTCACTCGATTAAAAACATTTAATCGCGATTAATCGCAAGATTGTCAATAGTTAATCGCAAATGAATCACACATTTTTTTATCTGTTCAAAAGTAATTTAGATACATGTAACAATGCGTCTCATTCTTGGTATGATTAAACTCTTATGATTTGAATTTTGGTAAAGTTAAGGATGAATAAGTTAATTAAATATATAAATCCTTTTGTGGTGATTCTGAGAAATTGCTCAATATGTTCCTATGAGTGAGAGAGCTTGCTGAAGGACGATTAAACAGACCTTTCAATCGGAAGAAATTTAAGTATTAACACTTGACCTGTCTGTTCTGTTTATTTGGAATTAAATGTCTCAGCTGAAGCATTTGCAATTATACTTCTTGAACGCTGAGACATTCCGCTCGAGCTTGCCTAACACTACAGTGTGTAACATTTTGGGAGATCTATTTGCAGAAATGGAATAGAATATTTCTAACTATGTTTTCATTAGTGTATAATCAGCTGAAACTAAGAATCGCTGTGTTTTCGTTACCTTAGAATGAGCCCTACATATCTACATATCCTCTTCACGGAGTCCGCCATGTTTCTACAGTAGCCCAGAACGGACAAACCAAACACTGGCTCTAGAGAGAGCCTTTCGTGTTTTTACATTACCTGAAGGCCACTGTAGTTCTTGGACACGCTTGTGAAACTGCGGTAACGTGAGCCGCAGAGTGTAAAACCGTGGTACCGCCAGCCACTGTCTGACTTCCGTTGCTCCTAAAGTAGTGTTATTATGGTAAGGATGGCCTCTGAGTGAGGCGAACGGCGTTACCACGGTTTTGCACTCGGCGGCTCACGTTACCGCAGTCTTGGAAAGGGAGGAGAGTGAGTTGAGGGGTGTTCAGTTGGTTGCAATATGCAACCACACCACTAGATGCTGCCAAATCCTACACACTGTACCTTTAACTAATATTAGAGTCGGATGTTTAAGTGCTGTGGCTTTTTAATATCTTTTTAAAATGAAGAATCTGATTTACCATCCATGTAGAAGCATTTTTTGCCATGCTGTGACATGGAAGGAACACAGGCACACTGTTTTTTTGGGAGGCTCTTAACATAATTAATTTGTATTTTAAGGTGTGCCACTTGTTGAGTGGAAAATGGATGAGAAGATTAACAAAATGACTCCATTCGTGGTATTCGCTTACCCAAAAAGCACTGTTTGTGTGGATTTAAGTGATGCCGTTTAGTAACCTGCTTGCTCATTGTGTGTGGTGAAAATGCCAATAGCTAAAGGCGAAGGGAGGGGAGGAAAATAGATAGGGTGAAGATGAAGGAGATTTTTTCTGCTTTTGAATTTCAAAGTAAATCGAATCTACAATATCTCTGTTTAATCTGTGAAGAAATGGATGTGGATCTCTATGCTTTTATGTTCAGTCAGTCATATTTACAGTATGGTGTGTTTTTGTGCAATTGGTGAAATCCTCCGTAACCAATAATCTTGATAAGTGTGCAGTTCCCTTACTGATTTTAGTCACAGCGGGCATGCTGTTTTGTTTTTTGACTTTTATTCATGTAAAAAAAAAAAAAAAAAAAAAGACAGTAAGTTTCAGTCACAGTCCATTCAAAATCCAGTTAATGCTGACGTGATTTGATAAGTGAGGACTGTTTTTTTATCCATGTAATGTAATGGCCACAATCTATACTAAATTTGGAATTTCTTTTACAACAATAAGAACAACAATTGAAAGTGCCAATTTAAAGGGGACCTATTATGCCAATTCACAGGTGCATACTTGTATTTTGGGTTTCTACTAGAACATGTTTACATGCTCTAATGTTCAAAAAACGCTTTATTTTTCTCATACCGGTCGTGCTGCAGCACTTCTTTTCACCCTCTGTCTGAAGCGCTCCGTTTGAGCTCCTGCCCCGAAAAGCCCAGTCTGCTCCGATCGGTCAGCTGGCCCACTTTGTTGTGATTGGTCAACAGAACCAAACTCTTTGGACTCCGCTCCAGCTCCGCTCTAACTAGCTTTATTTGAGGGCGTGCCAAACAAGCTGCTGGCAGGTATTATGCAAATGTGTTACTTGGTGACATCACCACATTACGGAAGAAAAGGCGGGACTTCAAGCAAGGCGTTTCAGGCAGTTCAGGAGCAGTGTTTCTGTCGGGGGAGTAATTCCCTTTGGTTTGGACTTTGGGCTTTGTAACTTTGCAGACATTTTACATGCACAAAAAAATCTATAACACACTAAAGTAAAGGGGAAAAGCACAAAAGCATAATAGGTCCTCTTTAAAGTCCCTTTGTTTTACTGATTAAAACAGCCCTCAACCATCCTGATTCCTCACTTTGCCGACTCTTCTGTGCAAAACAAAGATGACGCGGCAGATGATCATGAAGCACGGATCCCCATGATCAACATTAACATACCATAATTATAGCCCACTGATGAATTGACATGACTAGTATAAAAAGCTCAGCATGTCCAGGAAAGAAAAGGCTGGCTTAAGTGGTACAGACAGTACTAATTTCGCATAATTTGCTATTCAGGGTACAAGTTTGTGTGAGTGCACTTTCTTTCCCAGCTTGGTTCAGATCGCCTCAGATAACCAGCTTCTGTTCAACACAAGTCTATCCCTGTGCAGTCATCCACACGGGAGGTTTTTCACCATCAAATATGGACATTCATCTTGTCTGTTTTGCATATTTTATGGAACTTATTCATGTTTTCATTAAGTATTTACAATATTAGCTTTTTTTATTACAAGACTATAGTTAGTCGAGTGCCACAAAAAAAGAGAAAAGTTTGTAAATATTTAGTTCTGTTCTTAAAATGGATTAATTTATAATTTTGCCCAAGCTCAGTACAAGGGACTATTATAAATAACCCAAATAATTCTTATCGCTTGACAAATTTAATTTAACTTATGAGTAGGCGTGTTTGAATTCATTAACTACTATGCAGAAGAGTGGATTATTAAGATAATTTATGTCATTGCTCATTGTGTGGTGAAATCCCTGACCTGATTTTACTTATGTTTAGGCTCTTATGTTCAGACTACTAGCTATTTCTCAGTTTTTCAAAGCAGTCTCATATCGTAAGGCACAGCTCTTTTGTCCATTTCAAAGTCTGGTTTGAAGATCAGAGGTGATCAGGTCTTTGCAATCAGTATCCTTCAAGGAATGCGTGAGGAAACTTAGCCTTTTTCTTTCATATGTTGGAAAGTAGCTTTGTTGGTTGTCTGTATGTTACTCCTACTAAATGACATTCAGTACAGTACAATGACACATATTACATTAAATGAACAGTGAAAGCACTACTGTATTTAAAACTGCAAATATGACAGAAGTTCTTAAACTTCTTGACCCTGGAAAAGGCAATTGACATAGCAATCTTAAGTCAAGGTCCTCCTATACTTGCTTGTTCCGAAGCTTTCCACGATATTGCACAGTCCTCTAGGGATTAGGGATGTCGGAAGAACCGATACTTACGTACCAAGTCAATGCCAAAATTATGAAAATGTGACGGTACACGTGTTTCTACAGTATGGTACCTGCAGTACTGTAGCCGGTGGGCAGCGGAGCTAACGGTTAACATAAGTAGGTCCCCTTGAGTTTCATTATGATGCGGTCTCTATTCAGTAAAAATGAGTATTGGGCGAAGGTAAATTATAATGTTATCATGATGTGTTCAAATGTTATCTTATAAAATTAAGTTTTTGGCGAGAAACTTGAGGCAGATCATCAGGGATTAATCATAAATTCGCCAAAAACAGTATATAATAGAAGTAATAAAGGAGTGTATGTTGAAGTGGAATTTCACTGGTATTGGTATCGACTACTACATTTTTTGTATTGTGACATCCCTTCAGTCCTCATTGGAAGTTTGTGTTTTTTTCAGTTTCCATGGAACCGTAGAATGATGATAGAGATTTAAGGCATATATGCACACACACACAACGTGTGTTTTTTTTTTGCTCTCCACATGGACTGTTTACCTGCATTCAACCAAAGCCTGCTCGAACGTGATTGGTCAGTACTACTCGGACAACAAATGATAACCAGAACGCTTTTGATACCAAAATCTTGTCCCGTTGCCTACAAACAGATTGCCTAAACAAACTGTTTATAGAGATTAATGCACACATGGAAACATACACAAATATACAAACGTGTGCCGACAAATGCACGCGCAGTTGGCGAACAGACAGGCAATCAATGAAATGACGTTTTAATTGGACTTAGGGCCAATGCTAAAGCAGAACAATTCCAAAACCACCCTTTCTCCTTCTGTGTCAGCTCAATTAATCCATGATTGGAGCTAATTGCTTGCGGAAAGTCTATCTGAAACAACAGTGGATATGAAGTAGGCTGAGGCGTGCTTGGCTGTGTCTCCCTGCACTGTTTAATGCAGTCTTCCTGCCAAACAAATCAAATATTTGATGACAGAGTGTCTAATTGCCTCCTTTCTGTCTCCCTTACTCTCCCCCCGCCTTTGATTAACAAGGATGGACAGGTGCATGCTATGTCGATGCAGCATGGTTTATACATTAACGCCGCGATAGACCTTCTCAATTACTAATTCGCCGTCCACCAGTCCAATAGCCGTACTCCCTGTTCTCCGACCATTAGAACACTCTGGACTGGCTTCACTCAGGCTATTAGCAGCTGTTAAGCTGGCTGAATAAACTGCGAGCTAATGATTAGAATGCATCTGAAATCTGAACTCTATAGCACCACATTTAGCAGCACTTAATTAATCTTAATGGATTCTGAAATAAGCCAGCCAAAAAAAAAAATATATTATCCATAAATTACTTTTCGCTGTTCCGTACCACACATTGCCACAAAGCACTCCCCGGGGACGCTTTAACTCCTGCACATTAATGTATATGCGTGTGGTATAATGTGTGCAAGCACTTACAGTATAGGCAACTAACACACACACATATTCTCCCCCAGAAAAGAAGTGTTTACCACAATATTAGCGCCTTAAATCAGCCTCTCTCTCTCCCACTTTTTCCCTTTTCTCATCACCTTCATCTCGTTCTTCATTTTTTTTCCTTTCTTGCACCATAATTCTCTGTCTGTCTTTTTTATGATGCGAGCAAACAGGGAGAGTTAGGCTCTGCACCAGTGTGCAAGCTCAGTTATTTGAAGGGATGCCATTCAAATTTAGTGTTGAACGGTTTCAGCAAGTGGTATTTGCTGGAGTATTTTTATTTGTTTGCATGCGTGTGTGTGTGTGTGTGTGTGTAGTGCCTGCCACGGCGTCCTTATCACCTCCTCACACACCTGCTTCCCTCGAAGAAGACTGAGCCTCCCCTCTTCTCATGCCTCCTCATCAAAGCCAGATCCAGCCACAGTTGTCGCTTCCCTTTTCCCAGCATGCGTTCCCCCCTCCCCCTGTCCAACGGGTCTGGCTCTCGTTCAGCAGCCACCACTCCCCTTGTATTACCGTGTTGTCCAGGAAGTAAGGGCCTAGCTGCTATCATACCATCCCCGGGTGGAAAATTCACGCGGCTTGGCGTATGTGCGTACAGGTGCTCCGTCTCCCGGAAGGACTATTGAGGATTAGAAAGGACTCCCGACTGGTAAAAGCGCAAATCCTAAAGTTAGTCGGCACTGGAGGGAAGGACATTTTGCTGCAAACTACAGGTGCAAATCACGTTTACTTGTTTTTCTAATGCGCAATACCTCCTACAAACACCGACTGCAGTAATAGCACATAGAAGGATAGCATTTTGCCCCCATTCACAATAAGTTCTACCTATACCCAGCCATCTTACCATTGTGATTGTGTGAACACTAATGACCCATGTGCAGATTACAGAACATTCTTGAAATGTGTTTTTTTTTCTCCCCTAAACCACAACAAAAACACCGCCATTATAAGTCCCATCCAATTAAACGGCATCTGCGTAGGTGGCAACAATTTAAATTAGTTTCCAGTCCTCCATTGTAAACAGATTCCCCTCATAAACAGCAATACAGTTTAGAGGAACTTTAATTAAAGCCACACATCTAAAGCAGAACAACAAAGAGGAGAAAATGGTCTCAGCAGGTAAATGGCCAAAATGCATCTAAAGATATTGTAAGTAAGTGTGTTTCTTTAAATCTCCTCATAATAGCCAATGCAGGAGTTTCTGTTTTTTAGTGTACAAGGTGACTTTGGCGTGTGCAGCGGTGTCAGTAGGGCTGCAACTAATGATTATTTTAAATTAATCTATTGATTATTTTCTCTCTTTGCGGTTTGGTCTATAAAATGTACGAAAACGGTGGAAAATGTCCATCACAATTATCTAGCGCTCCAATCTGACGTCTTCAAATTGCTCCTTTTTTTTGGCCGAACAACATAATCTGACCCGTCAGATGGTTTGTTTCACAGAACCATCTGAGAAGCCGTCATTGGAAAGCTGTTTGGAAAAGGGCAGACGCATTCAAAAAATACTTGGCAGGTGACTGGATGAAACATCTGTCAATCAAACTAACAAAAGAAAACATCGCCTTCATTGCCTTCTTTGCCCTTTGCCCCCGTCTCTGACCTCAAGATATTTGAATGAAAATGGGTTCTATGGGTACCCACGAGTCTCCCCTTTACAGAAATGCCCACTTTATGATAATCGACTAATTGCTTCAGCTATGGTGTCAAACTAGAGCTCCAAATAGAGATCAAAATTTAAGGCTACTACTTACTGTTACTCACTGCAAAGAATTCAGCAGTCTACACACACAAACACAGACTGAATGTATTCACGCAGTTAGGCTACTAATATTTTCCCTCTGCACCTGCTCTGTTGTGTGGACACACAGCTCTTAGCTCATACGCCTGGAAGCAATGCAAATTCATCTCAGTAGTTCTGTAACATGGCAACATACATGAATGCTGCATAAATCTAGTTTTTTTTTTCTTTTATACCTCTCCATCTACTTTCACAGAACTAACAAGACCTTCAATCAGCCAACCACTTAACATCGTCTAATTGCCTTCCTGTACGTGCAACACGAACTCTCCATTAATTTCCCTTCCTTTTTCACTCTCCTCTTACTCTTATGTTTCTCTCTAGCAGCGGTAAAGTGTGCACATTTTTAATTAACTTTGTCAAAAGAAGGAATGTCTGTGGATTTCTAATTAACAGGGGCTGAGGTTTTAAGTGTACCGGAAAAGTAAAACGAGAATCTCCATTTCTTTGTCTCCCTTGAGGCTGGGATTTTAGGAGCAATGTTTGTTATGTCCCATCAAGCATCTAGCGCGGGGTTATCGTATCTGCTCGCCACTTTCCTGATTGGTTTGATGATAATGCGTCTGTTAAAGGATTACTTTTTTGCCCGGTGCTTTTTGTATCTCTTTTCACGGTGGATCGTGTGCATTCTTTACCTAACAGGGTCAGCGTTTTTCTAGTCGTTGAAACAATGCAGACCTCATCCATGCATGTAATGTAAACAATCCGACCTCCAGTCAGGGAGCTTTTATGCCAGCATCTGTATGTGTGGCGTGCGTCCTTCCCTCGCTGCCTGCTCTGCCCTCCCAGGAGAGCTGCAGCATTAATAACTGTAAGTGGATAATGCCCTAGCTCGAATTCCGATCAAGGTTTAATAAGAGCATGATTCAGTCGGCCACTGGCGGCACGAGGCACTTTGTGTGTGTGTGCGTGTGTGTGTGCGTGTGTGTGTGTGTGTGTATGTGTGCATGTGCCTTAACGTAACATATAACTGCATTACTGCTGGTGCATTCAAGGGGTTTTTGACCTTTCGCCTCGCAATGTTGGACCTAAACGTGCGTCACATGTCTCCATCGGCGTCAGGGTCAAACTGTGGTCAGTAAAAGTTAACAAAAGGATATTATCATGAGTCATTAATAATGTAATCAAGAGGGCAGAGGCAGTTTTCTGCTTATGTGCACTAGGGCTGCATGATTATGGCCAAACTGATAATCACGATGATTTTGATCAGTATTGAGATCACGATTATTTATCACGATCTTTCATTGATTTTTAGCGACAACATATTTTTTTATTGCAATTCACATTAAGATACTGCTTTACTGCTTTCACTTCGATGCTGTGCTACATTACTGCTGATGTACATATTAGGACCGCACGATGTTGGAAAAACATGACAGTACAACATATTTTTTTTGCAATATGAAAAAATACAGAAATATTCACCCAACCCTTTGCTTGCTACATTTTAAAGTTAAATGAATCAATCTGGTGCACTTTGAGAGCAAAATTAGCAACATAAGGAGGCTCGATAAGCAACTTTATTCCCTCAATTTAATCATAAACAAATTGGTTGTATAGATAATATCTATCCCCAAAAGTGAACCCCAAACATCTCGATTTCGGCTTATGGCTGGCTGTTCGTTTAGGAAGCGCTTGATTTGATATGCAGCAGAGTTTTCTATGGGCCGAACGTGCATTTTAAACGTCAATATCGCAGGCGATCATGTTCATTTAATTGTGGGAAGCCCAAATCGTGATCGCGATTAATACTTGATTAATTGCGCAGCCCTAATATGCACCTGCAAACCACTGCAGAGGGCCCTCGCTTTTCATTTTGTCCCATTGCATCAATAAGTGACTAAGACGGTTTTGTCATGACTTGTTCTTGCGTCTGCACATCGCCTTCACATGCTTGCAGCTGTAGACTGAGCGTCTCCGCGACACCATGCACAATCAGCCGCAGCGCAGCTCTGCATGTATAGTTTCCAGTGAAGTATAAACGCAGGGTTAATTGGAGCGTCGCATGGATTCTATATGGGAGTGCCTTCAACAGCCAGTGTTCTAATACAAACAGACTGGTAGGCACCGAATAACATGACACATTACAGCACGAAAGAACGGGGAAGTTCAAGCGACGTCACATCGAAACACCAAACAATTATTAATGTTTCTTGTGTATTATGTAATATTAAGTTCCCCCGTGGAAGCCGAAGGACAATGCAGAGGGAGCATTATTCATGTTTGAGAAGACGTTGCCGAGAGCCATTAAACATGCTATCTGTTCATTGCCATTAGCTCCAAATGCTCCGAGTGCAAACCTGACTTTGACATCTAATCCTCTTACTCGGAAGAGGACTAATGCACGCAGAGAGTGTACGCGGCGCATCCGACAAAACAGATCCATTTTTTATGTGAAACGTTGAATGGCACAGTATCGATGAGAGTCCTGTTTTCGCCGTGTCCCCGATCTCTCTTGACTCCCCCCCCCCCCGTCTCTGTTCCTGTCTCCCCCCCCTTCCTCCCTCCCTCCATCCATCCATCCATCCATCCAACCAGATGGCCTCCCTCTAACGGAGCAATGACACCAGATGTGCAGTTCCAGTGTCGACTCAGGGACCAGCTGGGCTGAGTGTGCCAGTGGTTCTGTTAATGAAAATGGCTCTGCTGTGCGTGTGTGTGTGTTTGTGCGCTGTTTACCGTGGTTCAGTGGCATGTGACAGTTGGGGGAACTCTCTGTGGGTGAGGGTTTGGAGAGGGAGCCACAGCGAGTTGCACTGCAGCTCAACTCAGCCATGCAGCGCTCGACAACAGCACACCCACCAAGGTTGAAACTATACAGCTACCCATCCAGAATAAACACTCTCTCTCTCTGCACTCTCTCTACATTGTATCCCCCTCAACATCTTGCTATCCGGCAGTCTGTTTTTCCATCTGTAGAGCCGTCTCTCACAACCCCCATCTTCCCTCATACAGTGCATATTTATATATTCTTTCCTCTAACCTATTTAGCAGCAAGGGGATCACTGGTCTTATAACTAATTCATACATTCTCCTCAAACAAAGAAGTAAGAGTAAAAACAGTCTAGGGTATGCAGCTGTATTTGCTTATAAAGGAATATGTTGATTTTTATGCTTTAATTTAGATATTTCCATCGCGGATAGAAACGTGAGTGCACGCTAACGCTATAATGAACGCTTCATTCTGATAAAACCTCGAGCCCCGGCTAATGAAGTTGTTACTACACGCAGCGCTCTGTAATTTAGGAATTTGCTCGGAAACAATTCATTATTACAGATCGTTCTGCTGATCAATTAAATGATAAGGTAACAAAGGAATTTTGCTTGGCAATAACTCCGACGGCCTTCATAGGATGAAGACAAATGAGCTAAGTGAAAATGGTCGAGTGGAAAAAAAGTGTTTTAAAATAGTGTAACGCAGAAATGATGGATATGGAAGCCTATACACCTCTGCGATAGCCTAGTTATCTGAGCTGATTATGTTTTGCCCCTATCTCCCAGCATAGAGATTATGAAGGAGGGGGTGTGGGGGGGTTAATACCTACACCAAATGGCTGACGAGGTATATGAGATTCTGCAAGCTCTTAAGCATGCTCTGAAAGAAGATTTTTGCACTTACAGGATAAATCATAGCCTTTTGATTTTTTTTGAAGGGAATGTGGAGTCCACTCACCTTTATACTGTAATATTTTTAGCATTTTGTTGAGCCAGAAGTGGTGCAGCGAAGTGACACGGGGAGTGAATGCTCCCATAGGATCCAGTCCATTAAGCCAATGGGGGCACAAATATGTGATTCCAGATATTGGAGACTTCTAAGGTCTACACAGTAATCCATCTTGCTAAAACCCCAGCATATCCGTGAATAGTTCGCACCTGACTTTTACTGATAAAATGTCCTCAGTTTCCAAAAGGACACTTCACACACTGTCACTCATAGAAATGAAATAGGAGCAGAACGGACGTTGAACGGTTTGCTGTGGTCATTTGTCTAAGTCAGAAGAAAACTGTTGCGATTGTTGTTAGTTGTTGTGGCGACAACACACGTTGGTGGGGCCGTAAAATGTGTCACGCTCTCCGTCCACATTGAGCTTGCACGTTTATGCTAATCTTGGTTAGTTTGTGTTATTGTGTGATTCACCAAAGTCACACAACAGCACAAACCAATCGAGGCAGCGGTAGACCAGCAACTCCTGTGTTCTGCGAGGTAAAATTACAGTTTTTTTCAATGAAGTCACGCTTTGGTGAGAGCATACAGTAAATAACGGCTTCAGTTTCCCATCAGAAACATAGACTGTATAGCTGTCACACGGCAAGGTAAACTGACGAAAATATTCTAAATATGCCGTACACTTAAACTGATATTGAATTTTTTAGGTGAGCCTTTATTTGAGGTGGCTGAAATACGTTTTTGCTGCCGACCCCGTCCACAGCAGTACATTGCTTTGGTTCCGTGCGGTAACTCCTGTCTGTTTCTCCAAACTGGGGACGTGCCGACCGTCATCTACCGTAGGTAATACACTGACTATGGATAAGTACCTCGTACAACCCCACTTAAGAACACCCAAACTATCCCTTTAACACCAAATACCACCAGCATGAATAGGATCCATCCTCTGGGTAACGTGAATGTCTGTACATTGTACCAATACATCCAGTTGATGTTCAGGTTAAAGAGGACGGAGCCTTTCCCAGCACAAATTGGGTAAGAGGCAGGGTTCACTCAGGACAGCTCATTCACACCCACTGGCAATTTTCCAATACACCTAACCTGCATGACTTTGGACTATTAGGAGGAAAGCAGAGGAGATCTACACAGATACAGGGAGTTAACATGTAAACTCAGGACCTTCTTGCTGTTTGATGACTTACCACTGCCCGAATAAGCCTTTTTTTACATCGCTCACCCTTTGGATTTCATTCTAACATTGACTTCAATATACATATTTAATACAAAAATAGTTTATTTACTTGCAGCCTTGGATTGAGAGAATTTGGAGGAAAGAAAAAAGCTTTAGTGATGTGCGGGGGCTGAAGACTCAGTGTGTCAGTCTGAAGGATGATTCCTCTGCTGCTGTGTGGATTAGGCTGTCTACTGAAAACACTTTGAATGCAGCTGTGTTTACGCACATTACTGCTGCCAGGAAAAGTGAAACACTGAAATGCACATACAATTTTTACATGTTAATCTTCAGCCCAGAAATGTTAATTATTCCTCTTACAGTGAAATTAAGCACAATTTGAAAAGGAAAAGAAAGGTTTTATTTTGCGGAAGTAGATTGTAGTGCGTTTATTCGACTCTGTTTCATAATATGTTATTGCTATAGTCAGGCACCAAAATATCATGAAAACAGCAACCAGGTAGACTCCACACTACTGTAAGCCAAGCAATAATTTGCCGTGGGACTGGATGCTCCAGTGGGTGTGTTGTTCCACGGTGTCTCATCAATTACATTCCCTGAGAGAAAACACCCGGCTGTTTTCTGTTTTCTTCGGATGCCGGGGTTAATGGTGCTTTTCTCAAATGCCTCTGCCAGCCAGTAATTGGAGCAACTTAACAATCATAAGTGCAGTCTTTGTAGTGTCGGGAGCACAGGCTGAATACAGCTTTATTAACTATGAAAAGCCAACTTTATTGATTGACCCCTTCTTCAGTCCTCCGTATCTTCCTCCTTTTCACGTCTCGGAGCTTCTCGGTTTTTGTACTTTAACGCTGAAAAACACCACCAACCATCTTAGAAGGACATTATAATGAGTAGAAAATATCCTTCCACTTTAGTCCCTTTTTTATTTGAAAGCATCTGGGTGCTTACCAAGAAGATTAGAAGATTTAATAATTAGCAGGGAAAGGAAAACAACCTGTTAATTTGTTTTGGCATTTCTAAAACTTTTAGTTTTTTAAAAAAAAAGCCAATTAAGGCTGGGGTAGGCAGGTTGGAGCAAATCTGATTAAAAAATGATTATAAAACGGTCACTATATCCTGACAGTACTGCATGAGACAGGTAATCTGAAAAAAAATAATGTGCCTCTGTGTCCTCCGATGCTCCTAATGGCATCCACAAGATTTCACAGACCGGATGAAAACAACCAATCAGAGCCGAGCTAGAGCCTTGCCGTCTCTGAGCAGCTGTCAATCACTCGCGAACTAGGCAGCGCTGATCAAATATGAATCAATATTCTGTTACTGTTATGCCTATTTCTTGCATAAAATGTTAACATCTTGCGGTGTACTGTTTAGCTGTGAAATGAGAAAGTTTGTGACTCGGCAGCCATGTTGAGATCAGTTGAGGAAATACCAAGCACTACAGCATTACAGTAACAGAATATTGATTCATATTTGATCAGCGCTGCCTAGTTTGACTGTTTGATCGGAGTTCACAAGTGATTGACAGCTGCCTCCTTTGACTGAACAGCCAATAGGAACGCTCTTTCTCTGAAATGACCTGTGATTGGCCAAAGTCTCCCGTCACGGGCTAGATTTTCTAAAGCCTGAAAACAGAGCCTTGAGGAGGTGCAGAAGTCTAGTTTTCTCTCAGAACACTTGAATTACAATATGCTGAAAGGTTATTATGGAATTTTTGCCCAATGATACCAAAAAATATTCTGCCTGTAAGTGGTCTGAATCATTTACGCGTTTCGCTGCCTGCACATACCAAGGCAGTTCGTCGAAGGCCGGCAATGGGTTAGTCAATGTCATCCCATTTCAGAATTGCTGAATAACTTGCATAATCCCTGCTCAATGCAATGAAGCTAACTCGAGGCAAATACACCCTGTAGTTTGTAGGAATTTCCATTTTTTTCAGTTTTGATGCCATCGTTTTATTTAATAGTTTCAATTCAACGAGTAATCTTTGAATTTCAATAGTGAGCTGAAAGAGGACAGACTGTGGAAGCCAACTGGGTGTATTTTGTTTGCACTGTCTGTTTGCATGCTGAGGGAGTGTTGGTTGATTTTCTTCATCCAGGAGATTAAGACGGGATTGTCAGTTTCCTTACGCCTTGTACCTAGAGAATACGTGTTGGCATCCGTGTACGCGCTTGCATCTGTCAGTCATTTATTACATGTCTTACTCCTCTGACCTTTCTTCTTTCTGATACGTGACACAGATGTTTCCTCTCTGGTTCATCTGACCACAGACTGGGATCGGGTTTGGCACATAGCGTCGTATGCAGATCAGACAGTAAAGGCAGTAAAGGCAGACTGGCTCCAGTGTGTCAGCAACAGACAAGTGCAGCACTTCATACTGCAGAGTCAGCCTCTAACAGCAGTCATTTTTACCGTGATTTAAAGGGTTATTACATTGCCGCTAGGAAAAAAAAAAAGAACCGTCTCTGTGTTGTGCACTGTATTTCATCAGGGGTAGCTCTCTGTGATGAGTGATAGCACGTCAGTTAGAACTCTGATTGACAGGTTATGAAAGCATCAACAAATATGATTTGATTCTGATAAAATCAGATAAAGCGCGGGGCTAGAAAATCAAATGGGGCAGATCCTTCTTTATATAGAGAACATCTGAGCAAACTGCATTGATACACGTGTGTTTGCTCGAAGAGCTGGGCGCTGTTTCTGTTGGTCTTTAAACAAAGTAACCCCAATATAAAGAGAGAAAGAGAGAGACAAAGAAAAGCAGCTGATAAATCCTACCCGGTCTCCTACAAAATTACGTTTTCATACACTAAACTTCATTCTCAATTTCGAGGGAAAGGTATTTTCTCCCAGATTACGGTCACAGATTTAAACACGTGATTAACCTTAGAAATTGAAATGAAACAATAGCGACTTCCTAGGTGAATGTCCTGTGTTAACCCACCTGTCCACTCCGACCTCCTCCCTACACAGACATCCATGGACTATGATTACATAATGTATTTGTGATACGTCAAAAACAAACGTAATCCAGGAGAAAATACGTTTCCCTCGAAATGTTATTTACAGTGCAGTTTGGTTGTATGGGAACTAAGGCTGTCAATCGATTCAAATATTTAATCGTATTTAATCGCATGATTGTCAATAGTTAATCGTGATTAACCGCACATATTTTTATCTGCTCATAATGTATCTTAAAAAGAGATTTGTAAAGTATCTTATACTCTTATTAACATGAGAGTGGGCAAATATGCTTGCTTTATGCAAATATATGTATATATTTATTATTGGAAATCAATTAACAACACAAAACAATGACAGATATTGTCCAGAAACCCTCACAGGTACTGCATTTAGCATAAAAAAAATGCTCAAATCATAACAGGGCAAACTCAAGCCCAACAGGCAACAACAGTTGTCAGTATGTCAGTGTGCTGACTTGACTATGTTTTGCCCTAAAACTGCATGTGATTATCATAAAGTGGGCATGTCTGTAAAGGGGAGACTCGTGGGTACCCATAGAACCTATTTTCATTCACATATCTTGAGGGATATTCACATATCAAGGGACCCCTTGGAATATGGCCATGCCAGTTTTTCCTCACCAAAATTTACCGCAAGTTTGGAGCGTTATTTAGCATTCTTCGCAACAAGCTAGTATAACGTGGTTTGTAGCAATGGATTCCTTAGGTTTTCTAGTTTCATATGATGCCAGTATTTTTGCTAGCTTTAAAACTGAGCTGTGCATGGTGCTTTTTTCTTCATTTCTGGGCTTCCTGAGTTTTGCTGTGAGATTGCGGCAGATTCAGTCTGTCACATTTAGTCGAAAAGGCTGCATGATGCAACACAAAGACTGTGCTGTTGGGAGCAGCTCTCCAGGACCCACAGATTCACAGCTTATCATGTCGAAAAGTGAGGGTCGGGGCCAGTCTGCTGCCTTTAGCCCACTTGGCAGCCTGGTGGCTGTTGCTCATCTGTCCCCAAGCTAGTGTGAGCACATCACCGATCTGGACCGGGATTAAAGGACCTAATGCTAACAGCTGTGCTGAGATTAGCCATGTCAGTATTTACAGTTATTTTGTCAACCAATGCACCGCACGCTCTGCTCAAATAATAAACTGCTATATTTGAATTGCTGTTTTTTCTTTTACTTGGACCTTGGCTCTAGATTCACTCTGAAAAGCATCGCATACATTTTTGTCTTTAGGGAGAGAGAGTGGTGGAGATAGACGGGGTAGACTGTTTGTGATTGGGACTAATACTTGGGTATGTGGATGAACAGAGTTGTAAGAAGGCACCTCCTTTGTTTCACAAAATGTGGGTGAAAAAAAAAATCTAGAGGAAGACTGACAGAGGATGAAGAGATAGATGATTAACTTGAAATGTGAACGTCTGCTGCATAAAGATGTTGATGGATTGAGCGGTTTTACTTTCCGTGTGTGTGTGTGACAGAGAAAGAGATGTCGCGTGCGATTGTGTTTGCACACGTACCTCCCTCTGTGTGTGTCAGCGTGCTCCTTCACCACGCATGAATATGCATGCGTGTGTTCACACGGGGAACGACGTGCTCTCTCTGCTGAGACCGATCACCCCATCATGGGCGATCACCGGAAGATTGGACTGATTTTCCATACTGTCTATGGAAATGTCATCTATAAGAAATGCATGCCATTTTCTGAAGTGGCACCACAGTCTTTCTCCTGATAGATAGCGCTATTTTAATCTGCTCAGACACTTTAAGTGATGGAAGAGGTAGAGAGAGGTCCTGGGAAGGTGTTGGAGAGAGCAGCAGGTCAGCGGCAGCCGCGAGCAGCTGCTCCCTATGTATGTATGAATGTATGTACAGGATCTGTGCTGGGTGGCCTTGGGTTTACCAGGGGGGGGTGTGCATAAATGTGATTAATAGAGATTTGGGGTGAATAATCTTCTAAGCTGCTCAGTGGAGCATTGGTGACGGGGGGCTGGGGGGGGATATGGGAGGAGCTTAGGGCTACTGAGACTTATACCTGGACCCCCTTCCTGCCTCGTGGAAGGCGACTTGTGACTTTTGAATGCTCGACTAGGACCCCACCGGTACATCAGCATCATGGACGGCCGATCCGTAGCTCTCAGATATACTGTACAGTATGTCAACCAATTAGTAGGTGGTGATTGGATGCGAGCAAAACCATACAAATAGTCTTTTTTTTCTGGATCTGGGCACAAAAAGGATCGATTGCAGGTATCGTTTGACTGGAGAAGTTTGGATATTACTTGGTACTGGGTTATTTCGGTCGATACGTTAAAGGTATCGAGTACCGATACCCAGCCATACCAATAAGTAACAAGAAATTGCAATACAGAAATTCAAACTTTTCTTGTTTGCTGCAATTACATACAGTAGTGTGTCCACCAGAGAGCTCTGCCAATTTTTCAACTGTGAAATGTCAGACTCGGTCAAAACGAAATTTAAGAGAAGATATTTGTTTATATATATATATATATATATATATATATATATATACATATTTTAAAAAAGAATATCGGCTATTATATCTGATTTTTTAAACTCTCAAATATCAATATTACTGTCCTTAAAACCCCAGTAACCCCAGATTTATTATTGATTCGCCCTGATACCAGTCTGTCGGCCCTGTGTGCAACATGGCGGATGGGACCGGGGGGTGGGGGATTATGTATTGTGTGCCTATGAATGGCGTCACCTCCAGGTCACATGAACCTTATGTACTACACTCATATTTGATCATTTCAGTTCATTTTCTCATTTAGAGATCAAAGGTCAAATCAGTGCAAACAAAGCGTGCCATATATTATCAGTAGATGTGGTAGCGTGACATTACCATATTAATTAGTTTTCTTTTGTGCCGAATGCCAGCAGTAGTGGGGGTGCAGTGCTTCGTAGCTCCGAGCATTTATTCAAATGCATTCACACATATCTATATACTATCCAAACATGCACATATTGTGGCCCATCTGTATGTACCCATGCAAGGAAGGATATAACCAGAATGTTGAGGTAAACACAGCTTAGTACCGCCATCTCTGGTGGCCATCATGAGATGTGTTTGATCATGCAGGGTGGTGCAGACGCGCAGATTATTCTCTAACATCACTTTCATCCATTAGATCTCACAAAAGTCAAGGGAAATATGATATAGCCTATAGAGAATTATAGGAAAGGTGTAGAAAACAGGTTACGCCTTTTTAACCTTTAAAGGTCTGTGAGAGAACGCATTTTTTTTTTATCCAGTTCATTCCATTGTGATGGTGAAGACGACGCTGACTGTGAAACACAGCAGCGTGCATAATTTCAGTTAGAGAAGACGAGCGCATGTAAGAAAGCTCCCTCTCTCTGGGTGACCGCTGCTTTAGTGAAACAAGGCGGATAAAAGGATAGATTCTCATCCCTGACTCATTTTTCCAGCTCATGTTGTACATCCCCGCAATATTGCTGTAAGGGTTTATGATATCCATGGTCTTTGAGGAGAAATAATGCTATCGCGCCTTTTTCTATATTTTTCTTTCTTCCATTTTTTTTCTCTCCCTCCTCACTCTTCATCCAATAAGAGCCAGAGCAGTGTCGAGGTTTATGAACACAGGTCATAGGGGCCTCCCAGGCCAATCGGATTTTTCCTTTCAATACTCAAGAAGACAGAACATTACAATTAACGAGGAATCCTTAAATGCAAAATGATGAACTAAGGTCAGATGTTTGCATAATGCCGTGCACACAAACGTGCATCCGGGGTTACAGTTGTAAGTAGATGCGAGATAGTCTGGGGGGGGCAGGGCGGATTTACAATAAAGGTTAGTCTGAGAGATAGAGGAATGTGTTGTAGTGAAGAAATGCACGGAGACAGGAGTAATTAATTATAGATGTGGAAATGTGGTCTGAGGGAATGCTGTTGCTGTAACTGGAGGCATGGCAAGTGAGAGATGAGGGAATGGAGATATGGTGGGAGATGGGTTGGGGGGGGGAGGGAGGAGAACCGTCCTCCTATAGCAGCCACAACTTCAATTTGCATTACATGACAGGAGAATGGAGGTTAATTAAACATGACAATGGTGGGGCGTTTATTGTTAACCCCTCATGGTGGTTGACTGGCTCCTAACTAAAAGGCCAAAGAATGCATAAAAAATCTGTTTTAGCCTAACCCCCAAAGTGTAAATTCACATTCAAACATCTCACGGAAAGAGCGTAAAATGGGCACTATGGTTGTGTGTGGTACAAATTTGGGTGAAAAGGAAAGAAAGTAAAAGCAATTTGCATGCTTAAAGCAGCTTGCATGCTTAAAGCAGCAGTGGGTAGAAATGAAGCAAATATGATTTAGAAAAAAGTTATTTTTATACAACGGTCACTGTATCCTGACAGTAGTACATGAGACAGGTAATCTGAGAAAAATCATGTGCCTCTGTGTCCTCCGGTGCATCTGCAAGATTTCACAGACCGGAGGACAACAACCAGTCAGAGACGAGCTGGAGCCTGCCGTCTCTGAGCAGCTGTCAATCACTCGAACTTTGACCAATGAATCAATATTCTGTTACTCTAATGCCTATTTATCGTCTCAATTGTTTTCAGAAACATCTTGTAGTGTACTGTTTAGCTGTAAAATGAGAAAGTTTGTGACCCGGCAGCCATGTTGAGCTCAGTTGAGGAAATACCAAGCACCGCCCACCAGCCGGAGCACAGCCAATACGAACGCTCTCAATATACACAGTACTTTTGGTTGTATGCACAAACAAAAACTCAATAAATATTTAAAAAAGATAATTCTAAAGGAAACATCGGGAAAAACAGCACTCCCCATTAAATTCTGCCTCGGTTAGCTGTAGTCGTCCCCATTTTACAGAAACTAAATTGCATCTAAAACTCTGCTAAATTCTGTGTTGCCAGAGGCGTGCCCACTTTTCACTGTGCATCTATTTCCAACCTTCATATTGACGCTAATTGGACTCGACACTAATGACGCCAAAAAAGCAAAGTGAAGCGGTGCTAAGGTTTTCTAGCTGCCTGCTTATAAATTTGGGGACTGCTGACTTTGGTTGCCATGGAACTCCTGATCTCATGCTGCCTTGGATTATTTATGTTGGATATCAAAAATGGAAATGAACTCGGGTCATATTTGGTCCACATGTGGTACCAATCCTTGATAAATGCGTTTTGAGAAAATAAGAAACAAATGTACCCATACACACACTCCAGCAGTGGTCAATAATGCAAATTAGAGCTGGAAATTGTGCAGCAACCAATAAGCTTTTATAATGAGACTTTAACCACTGTAAGAATTCAATTTACCCCTCATTCTAAACCAATATTGATTTACCTTTTGTACCCTTTTGTATTTCTACTTAAGCATATTGTCTGGAGCCTAAATACATGCCAACAATTGAAATGTTGTCTACATGCATATTTTGAAAATGGCCCTTGATTTGCTCACATTGTGTCCTGCTGTTGGGAAGGCAGGATTATAATAGGTAATGTACGTCTGTGCCGGGCTCGTAGCCTCGGGGGACACTGTGTAAACGCTTCCCATCTCCCCGCTGATCGCAGTCCTGACTGATTGCTGATGACTTTTTTAGGGCACCGACATGTTAAGTTGTTTATTTATTCAAAAAAATCCCCCCGATGTAAATAGCCCTCTCCACTCTAGATTTATCCTCCTCCCTCCCCCCGATTGTGTGTCTGCATATCTGTCTTGCTTTTTCTGCGTCTGTCTCTTGAGCAGCGGTGATATGTTGTGGTCATCAGCAAAGTTTGCGATATAAGGACAGGCCAGCTGTTTTTTTTGTTTATGCATGTGTCTGCGTATGCGTCAGGGTGCATTTTATGCATGTGACAGATATGGGACATCCTTGAAAAAGTGACACACCCCTACAGGCGATCGCGTTCAAAAAGAATCTTCAGCAGACTCCAAACCACAATTTAGCAGACCACTGTCAAAAGAAATCACATAGCTGTTGTAAAGCATTTTCTGGACGCCGGATCACTAACTGTATAAAGCTTTGTGCTTAGTTTAGCATCACAATGCCTGGCATTCTTGCTCAGGCACATTGCATATAATATAAATGTAAACAAATTAGGGCTGTCAAAGTTGACGCATTATTTGACACGTCAACGCAAATTCGTTTTAACGCCTTCTTTAACACATTAACGCAAATGGCGATTTAGCCCGGCCGCTATTCGATCTTTCAGAGGTTGTAGCGGGCTCAGTTTAAAAGCTAGAGTATTTTTCCTTTCCTTCTTGGTATCGTCATGTTATGTGTGTGTACATGTATGTATAATAAAAAAAAAAAAAAAGCTAGAGTGAAGGTACTGGTATCACATGAAACTAGAAAAACCTAAGGAATCAATTGATACAAACAGTCATACTAGTTTTTTGGGAAGGAGGCTAAATAACGCTCCAAACATACGCTATATTTTGACGAGGAAAAACTGGCATGGCCATTTTCAAAGGGGTCCCTTGATCTCTGACCTCAAGATATGTGGATGGAAATGGTTTCTATGGGTACCCACAAGTCTCACCTTTACAGACATGCCCACTTTATGATAATCACATGCAGTTTGGGGCAAGTCATAGTCAAGTCAGCACACTGACACACTGACAGCTGTTGCTGCCCGTTGGGCTTGAGTTTGACATGTTATGATTTGAGCATATTTCTTATGCTAAATGCAGTACTTGTGAGGGTTTCTGGTTCCAGTAATAAATATATACATACATTTTCATGAAGTTAGTATATTTGTACACTCCCATGCTGATAAGAGTATTAAATACTTCTACTAAAATCTCCCTTCAAGGTACATTTTGAACAGATTAAAAATTTGATTAAATATTTAATCATGATTAAATATTTTAATCGTTTGACAGCCCTAATAAAAATATATAAAAGAATACCACCTGATTGCTGTTTGAACATGCTATGTGGCGAGCTTTGTCCACATGCAGCACATCAATTCTTCATTGCGTCTGTGACTCCCGAATGGAAATACAGCCATCTGTTACACGCAACAACTCGCAAGGTGTTAGTGTCTTCATCTCTCCTCATATACAATTCTGTTTCTTTTTGCCTCTGCAGTGTTGCTTCACAGTACTGTACCACAACAGTTTTCTTTTGGGTGGGGTTATATATTCCCCTGCTGGAACACCAGCTTGCTTTCACCGGCACACACACAGACACACAAACACACAGACACACACACACACATGCACACAAAGACACACACGAGCATGCACAAGCAAACAAGCAGATAGCCACAAAGTAAACAAAATGCCACATGAGTTAATTGGGTTGTAAGTTTTTCACCCATCACCATCTGTCTGTCACACCTTGTTTATTTACCATTTTGTGTTATGAAGTGAATGGATGTCTTTTTCAATTCATTAATGCTCTGAACTGACTCAATTAGTGCTAAATTAATAGGTCAAAAATGATTAGAAAATGCAACTCCTTAATCACATCAGAGTTTGCATCTCACTATTTCCTGTTTCTTTCACAGATGCATGAACATATAGGGATACACTGGGGGAAATGACTACTTGTATTTTGGTTACATTACACTTAAAGCTAGGGTTGGTAATGTTCTTCAAAAACATAGTTTGTGAACCGGTAGCCATGTTGAGATCAGTTGAGGAAATACCAAGCACCGCCCACCAGCCGGAGCAAACTTTCTCATTTTACAGCTAAACAGTACACTACAAGATGAATCTGAAAACATTTTACGAGAAATAGGCATTAAAGTAACGTAATATTAATTCATATTTGATCAGCGCTCCCTAGTTTGATCGTTTGATCAGAGTTCGTGATTGATTGACAGCTGCCTCAGTTGAATGAACAGCCAATAGGAACGCTCTCTCTCTGAAATGACCTGTGATTGGCCAAAGTCTTCCGTCACGGGCTAGATTTTTTAAAGCCTGAAAACAGAGCCAAGAGGAAGTGCGGAAGTCTAGTTTTCTCTCAGAACACTTGAATTACAATATGCTGAAAAGCTATTATGGAGTGTTTGCCCAGTGATGCCAAAAACATTCTGCCTACTTCAGGCTTAAATGAAAAATCAGTGGATCAGCAAAGTTATTGCAATTCATCCTGAGGAGGATATGAATGTGTGTACCAAATGCCACGACAGTCCATCCAATAGTTGTCAAGACATGTCACAAAAAAACAACAACAACCAAAAAAACATTCAACCTGGCAATAGAGGGAAAGTCAGGGGTTCACGAAAAGTCAGTAGGAGTGCCCCTCCAGGGGGAATAGTTGAAGAGATATTCAGTCTGGACTAAAGTGGCGGGCCGACCGACAGACTGACATTGACACCCCTAGAGCCATGCCACCAGCCCGGCTTAAAACAAAGATATTGTGGGTGACGGGGACCGAGGGAGAGGTGGAGGTCCCGTCATGGCCGTCAATGTCTGGACTGAATTTCATGGCATTTGATTACACTGTAGGCCACAGTGGCGGAACCACAGGCCAACTGACAGACAAACCGACATTGCCCCCCCTCAGCCACGACAGGACGACTGAAATACAAACACAACAAAACATTCTTACTTACTTCTCTTGTTATGGCCATGTGATGTCATAACACTCAGCAACTCTAAGCTTGCATCCTTGAAGAGAGACGCCGCAGTAAATGTATGCAAGCTTAATGGATACACAAGCTATTAAGTGTACCAGACAAGATAATAAATGCGTTGTCTGGTGAATGTACTGCATTGTTTTGAAGCATCACCCGCTGTGTAGAAATAAACAGGCTGCTCCAAATCCATGTATTTGTTACCAAATGGAGTTCTACATTTGGGTGATTTGGGGAGCTTTCGCGCTGAGCGACGTGCATCAAGATCTCAAGTGGGATCACCGTGGATCTGACGGTAAAAATGGTGAAATGAAATCGAGTGCCGCCGTAGCTGTAGAGGGTCTCAAGAAATCAGGATGCTAAAATGGAATATCTAAAAATTTGCAACAACCACACACTCCTATTAATCATATAATGAGTCCCTGTATAGTAATTTGTATTCAGATACGTCCACCTTGTAACATTATTTTACCACCCATTGTGCCATGAAATGAAGCCCATTTACAAATCATTCTCCTTCTGATTTGATAAATGAAGCCGGTGAATGAGTGAGCCCCCTGAACGGCTTGTTTGAATAATTGAGCAGTACTCAATCAGACAACATTAGGCAGCGGTGGCGTCCCCGCCATCGGAAATAATTACCACCCGGCAACAGACTACACATGGGTGCTGCCTCCACGGGGGCTCCACATTTGAGACCAATAGGTTAGAACAACAGCACCCCCCACCCCCACATCTCACATCTCACATGCCTTGACGAACACCACCTACCGTACAGAAACCTGCAGTGAGAACAGGAAAGGACATGGGACACCGACAGCAGCGTTGGGGGTGTGGGATAGCTGTCACTGCAGTGGGGTAATGCAGACCGTCGGGGTTGAATAAATCACAACCACAGGACCGACACTATTTATGTATTTGGGCAAAGGCCCCACCCCCATACTCTTTCAAATCCGCAGTAGCCTATTACTAACAGATTGTATATAATTAGTTAGTCACTTCCAATTTATTTAGACATGATTTATTATGTACACCATCAATCATAAAACAAATGAAAACCGTATTTTTTTGTAATTTCGGGGTGTCGTGCAAATTGGAAATATCCCTGAAATTGAAATAATAAGCAAAACGTACAGGAAAAATGAATTGTTTGGGGACTTTTAAATGAGGTAGATATTAGGTTTGTCAAAGTTAACACAATAACGCGATAACGCAATTTCGTTTTAACGCCACAAATTTGTTATCACATTAAAGCAACTTGCAATTTTTAGGTTGTAGCGGGATCAGTTTTAAACCTAGAGTGAAGATCATCACATGAAACTACAAAAACTTCAGGAATACATTGGTACCAACCATGTCATACTAGCTTGTCGTGAGCGAGGCTAAATAACGCTCCAAATTTGTGCTAAATTTTGGCGAGGAAAACTGGCATGGCCCTTTTCAAAGGGCTCCCTTGACCTCTGACCTCAAGATATGTGAATGAAGATGGGTTCTCAGGGTACCCACGAGTCTCCCCTTTACAGACATGCCCACTTTATGATAATCACATGCAGTTTGGGGCAAGTCATAGTCAAGTCAGCACACTGACACACTGACAGCTGTTGTTGCCTGTTGGGCTTGAGTTTGCCATGTTATGATTTGAGCATATTTTTTATGCTAAATTTAGTGCCTGTGAGGGTTTCTGGACAATATTTGTCATTGTTTTGTGTTGTTTATTGATTTCCAATAATAAATATATTCATACATTTGCGTAAAGCAAGCATATTTGCCCACTCCCATGTTGAAAGGAGTATTAAATACTTGACAAATCTACCTTAAAGGTACATTTTTAACAGCGATTAATCACAGTTAACTATGAACAATCATTTGATTAATCGCAATTAAACATTTTAATCGATTGACAGCCCTGGTAAATATATTTGCAAATTGCTGAGACCTTGAACACTAGTACCTGTAGCAGACAACATACTATTGTCTGTCTCTATTATGGTTTAGAGCTGCAACGATAAATCGATTAGTTGTTAACTATTAAATTTATCGCCAACTATTTTGATAATTTGATTAATCGGTTTTAAGAAAAAAAGTCAGAATTTTCTGATTCCAGCTTCTTAAATGTGAATATTTTCTGGTATCTTTACTCCTCTATGACAGTAAACTGAATATCTTTGAGTTGTGGACAAAACAAGACATTTGAGGACGTCATCTTGGGTTTTGGGAAACACTGATTGACATTTTTCACAATTTTATAGACCAAAACAACATTTTATCAATTAATCGAAAAAATAATTAGATCAGATTAATCGACAATGAAAATAATCGTTAGTTGCAGCCCTAACAAGGTTTTTAGATCTGTGTCACAGTTACTGTACATAAACTCTATTGTTCCGGTAAACTATCACACATTTAATATGACACAATGCCTTACTTTTGGGTAATTGGGTTTTCACTTGTCTTGAATTATCCAGTTTCTCCTGTGAGTGTCTGGGTTTCACAGTCTCTTGAGACAAGCTTTGCCGTTGCAGAAGCATCTGTAATGTGACAACACGGGAACGGGAAGGTAGTTGTGTGTGACTGGATGAGTTTTTTCTGTATGGAATGGGTCACTAAGCGTACCGTGCATACGTCTGTGCCAAAGTAGTGTCTGCGACAGAGACTCATTTACTCCCGCACAGACTGGATGTGATTGACAGCCGGGCCGAAGGGCCTTTGGCTCCTTCCTGATTTTCTTTTCCACTAGAGGTGTCCCATGGGACTTGGAATTCATGCTACAGTATATCAGCAGGACAGCTTATGGCTGTAATGAGGAAGAAAAGCAACCAAGCCAGTGTTTCCGTTCTATGCTGCTCTGAGTTTTACAAACTATCATTTGGTTTTAGTCATGCAACATGCATTTGTTTTACATTAGACATTGCTTGGAAAAGCAGTGACTAACTAAATGGGATGATTGAAAGGAGGAAATTGGCTAAATATGAACTGTTATCTACATCCAGCAAGTGTGAATAATATTTTGGTTCACTAGTCATTCATTATAGCTAAAATCCAAAACGACACTTAGCAGCCAATATTTATCCACAAGATTTTCTGTGACAAACAAAAACGTTTTAATTCTTTACAACCATTTTCCTTTATTTTCACAGTTAATTTCAACTGTTGTCACACAAGACACTTTATTATTCAAAATTGGCCCACGGTAAGGCTTTTCGCAAAAACAACATGTCATAAGGTATTAATGCAAAGCGGGCGCAACTCATTGCAGGATCCAAAATCGCGATCTCTATTTTTAACCATAATTCCAGTGATGGCTTAGAGTACAGTCATTCCTGCTTAAAGCAGTAGCTGTTGAATTGATCTTTTGGGATAACAGTTGTGACAGAATTAGGGAGTTTTGAAGCTGTAACCTTGTAACTCAAAATGCATGAGTATGGCTTCTACAGGCATTGCTTGGCTGACAATTCTTGATGTTCTCGCTCCTTTGAACACAAGTACAGACATCCCTGCCATTGATAAATTCAAACGCTTGTCCAACAGTGGAAGAATGCAGAAATAACTGCCCATAAATGGAATACTAATGAACTAAGGGTGTGTACGTTCGAGATATAAAAAAGCAATTTTGGCATATTTCACCAACTGCATTTCAAGTAGCTGTCATAATTCCAGGCTGTTTTTTTCTGAGTTGTTGCTCCTCTTCTAGCTACTGTGTTTATTCCTCTACAGAAAAGCATGGTGGACTTGCAGTATATTTTTCAAAAGAAACAGTATAACCCTCCAACAGTAACATCTCAGTAACATTTGCTGCTCTTAATGAGATATTTTGAAACCATTTTACCCCTGGTCCTAAATGAGACCTTGCACCTGTTCCCTAGTCATTTCATAAAGCTTCATAAAGGAGTGATTCAGTCAATATCCCTGGCCACCGGTGCTGCTTCCAATTTGTACATGCGGTGAGGCAGCCTCTTTTCAAGTAACCAAGGTCTGACCCTGTGTGCCTGCTACAAAGTACAAACTGCTGTTTTCATCCAAGGTTTCAGAAAAAGAAATTTGTCTCAGCCAAACTGGTGCATTTTATTAATCAAAATAATAAGTTTACAAATTGGATCTTTTAGAGCCCACGGTGCAGCCTTTGATACTTAGATTGTATTGATCATTGTATTTGTGGCTATTCCACATTTCCAGATGATACATTTTAATGATTTGGTGTCCTTCTAGCACAATCATCAGGCCAATAGTTGCCTACTTTCCTACTAATACTCAGAGGTGGGACCAAGTCATTGTTTTGCAAGTCACAAGTAAGTCTCAAGTCACTGCACTCAAGTCCCAAGTCAAGTCCCAAGTCAAGACTGACAAGTCCCAAGTCAAGTCCCAAGTCAAGTCCCAAGTCAAGTCCCAAGTCAAGTCCCAAGTCAAGTCCCAAGTCAAGACTGAAGTCAAGTCCCAAGTCAATTAAGTGTGAGATAAGCAAATGCCCCAAATACCTAATAATATTCACCAAAAATAAAGAGTCCAGAGTTCAACCAAAAAACACCACTTTTCATGGACTCAGCAATAAAGAACAAAAGATAGAAATTCAGTTTGTTCAGGGTCAGTTCCCTCACGAGTAAATCCTCTTCCCAAACAAATCAATAAAGAATTTCTCAAAAAGTAAATAAACCCAACATCTCTGATGCTAACTGAGTTACCTCCAGTACCGGGCAGTTGATCACCTTTGTGGACACACTTTTTAAATAAAATACTTTTTAATCTTTGGGCTTGGGGGAAGGTATCAAGTATTTTCAAATCAAAAGGCTCAAGTCCAAGTGAAGCCACGAGTCATAAAGTCCAAGTCGATTTGCGAGTCTATTTTGATTTTGTCCAGTTGAGACTTAAGTCATCAAATTGGTGACTCTGTGAGTCTGATTCAAGTCCAAGTCATGTGACTTGAGTCCACACCTCTGCTAATACAGTACTTGTACACAAGAAACTACTTTAACTTTAGTGGACTGAACTCATTCATACTCCCCAGAGGATGAACCTGTTCCATTATTGACTCCATGAAGTTTCCTTTTAGCACAAGATTCAGGTCAATCTGTCCACCTGCCTGCCCCAACATGTGCATTGCTGCCATCACCTGTGGGTTTACAAAAAAAAAAAACAATAAGCACTGGTGTTTTAATGTGTGTTATGAACTCAAGAAGTTTGTTATTTGTTCTATCTAACACTTTGCCTGTGTGGGATGGAAGGAGATTTGTGTTAGGTAGCCGCTACAGGGCTGTAGAAATGTAATGTTGTTTGAATTTTTAATGCATGATCTTTGACTTTTAGACCTCCCTTAAAGTTTTACTTTCCTTTTATGTTTCTTGCACTTCTGCTAGATGTCTTTCCCATGTATATTGTACCGTTAATCCTACCTGGCTTTACACGCTCTTACATTTAGCTACTGAGATCAAAGAAGAGCCTGTGCTCATACCCTCGGGGGGGCACAGCTGTATTATTAAAGACGGAGAGATTGCTGAGGGTGTCTGCGAGGCAGTCTACTTGAATAGATAGAATTATCTTTGGACTTTCGCATTAGGAAAAGGTGGTAGGGGTCAGTAAGCCCAAGACAGCTCAGTCTCAGAGCGATGAAACTTCAAACTAATCAACTGAATGAGCCACCGTTACAGTCGGAGTAACCACCACCGCTTCTTTTATTTTTGTCTCGTAGTGTTACGCGACGACTTCAGGCAGAACCCGCAAGATGTGGTGGTTGCGGTCGGGGAGACGGCCAGTCTCGAGTGTCAGTCTCCACGCGGGCATCCTGAACCCACCACCTTCTGGAGGAAAGATAAAGCTCGCCTTGACCTCAAAGATGACAGGATCACGGTGGGTTACTCTCCGGGGTGCACTCCTCTACCTTTTACATGACCCTTATACTCTGAATCACACGCTCAACGATTCACCTGTTCACATTTACCTGGAGCTGTGAAGCACTTTGTATTGAACTGGTTGTTTGTAACATTTTTTATTTGGTCAGGTTCGTGGAGGAAAGCTAACCATCTCAAATACCAAGAAGAGTGATGTGGGGATATACGTGTGTGTGGCGGCCAACATGGTTGGGGAGAGAGAGAGTGAAAAAGCTCAGCTCTCAGTGTTCGGTAAGCAGTCCGACATACTCTCTTTGCCTGGCTCAAAAATAGGAATAAAGCATGTAGTTTTTCTCAGGTACTCGCTGCACGCTAGCACATACAGTATTTACCACTCTGTCAAAAGTATATTTAGCATCCATGTCATGTGTGCTGCCCACATCCAGAAAGGCCAGTGTTTGTGCAACGGCCTGTGAACCAGGTGGTCTTAGTGGACGAGACTGTGGAGTTCAGGTGTCAGGTTCATGGAGACCCGCCTCCTACGCTGCGCTGGAAAAAGGAGGACGTGGACATTCCCCGTGGCAGGTGAGGGATGCATGTGTCTGTGCATAAAGGTCCTAATGGATGAATGCTGAAGCACAGCTAATGAGTCCCACTTGAGGAAAAAAAAAAAATCAACATATTACTCATGAAAGACTTTCATCAGTGTGTTAAAAATAATTTGTTAGTTGCAGAAAATCTCATTATTTGCTGTTTGAACTACAGATGAAAGCATGTCCAATGCCTGCTTTGGACTAATCAAGTACCACTGTACTTTTTGTGTGCGTGTGTACACAAAGCACTAAAAGGCCCAGAGATGGAGTATATGTATAATATAAAGCAATCCAATACAGTAGCGCTACAAGGAATAGTACCTATATGAGGTGTATAATGTCCAGTCAATGTTGATTGATTTTTGTGGTCATTTCTTTGGTAGTTTGTGAAGCTGTTGTATTGGATTGCATCATATTCGAAGGTGTTCCTGCGGTTTGGTTCACCCTTGTGTACCCACACATCATAAGCACATGTTAATTGCCTCGCAATCCCATTAGAGCACTTATTTTTTTAAGTCATTATCGGCCTGTCATGTGGGTCTTAATAGTTACTGCTCAGCGCTTTATATTTTTAATTACAGTGTGTCTCATTATGCAATCTGGCCATCCATCAAAGCCTTTTAATTCCTTCGCTAGGTTTGACTATAAGGTTAAGACAGCTTTTTCTTCCTTTTAATAATATAAAACTATTAACAATGCATTCAAAACATGTTGGCGTTATTTAAAGAGGACCTATTATGCTCATTTTCAGGTGCATACTTGTATTTTGGGTTTCTACTAGAACATTTTTATATGCTTTAATGTTCAAAAAACATTTCTCATACCGGCTGTACTGCAGCACCTCTTTTCACCCTCTGTCTGAAACACTCTGTCTGAGCTCCTGCCCCGACTCCCGAAAAGCCCAGTCTGCTCTGATTGGTCAGCTGGCCCATTCTGTTGTGATTGGTCAACCGAACCAAACACTTCGGAATCCGCTCCAGCTCAGCTCTTACTAGCTTTTTATATGAGGGCGTGCCAAACTGGCCGCTGGGCAGGTGTTATGCAAATGTGTTACTTGGAGACATCACCACATTACAGAAGAAAAGGCGGGACTTCAAGCAAGGCATTTCAGGCAGTTCAGGAGCAGTGTTTCTAAAGGAAAGGGAAAAAGCATAATAGGTCCTCTTTAAGACTGCATAAAGGGATGACAAAATGTGATTTAAGCTGGATTTTAAATGTTTTTACGACTAGATTGAGCTTTTTGCTCAATCTACTCCAATTTATATAATACATTTGTTTGTAACAAACACTTTGATTTAACACAGGTAAGCACTCTTTCTGAACTTGTTGAGTATTTCCATGGCAATTTCAGACACATCATGAGAAATTATAACTATCTCCAGACAATATTTGTCATTTTTTTGCGTTGTTAATTGATTTCCAACAATATATTTATACATATATTTGCATAAAGCAAGCCTTTGCACACTCCCATGTTTGTGAGAGTATTGAATACTTGACAAATCTCCCTTTAAGGTACAGATAAGTCATTTAACTTATAAAAAATGTGTGATTAATTTGCAGTTAGTCACGATTAACTATGGACAGCCCTAATGATAAATGTATATGTTCTTGTATATGTATTACATTTCTGCTAGAATTGCCATCAAGTAAATCAAGCATCAAGTAAATCAAATACAAGAGTAACTAAACAGATATAATTGAGTAGATATTGAGACTGTGATGCTCAAAACCTAGAAGTCAACTATGTTAAATTGATTATTTATCATTTACCACTAAAAAAATGTAATCCACTAAAACATTTGCCTCTGCTACAGGTTTAACACCTGTTACAAGCCATAATTATTATATAACAACCGAATGGTACCGTCTCTGGTGTGTCGGAATATATCGTGAGGCAGACTGTAGTATCTGCCTGTCTCTCTCCGTCTGGCAGTCTGTCTGCCCACCTGTGTGGTGCCCTCTACCCCAGTACCCCTTGACTCCAGAAACATGTCCTACTTTCAGACCTGCTTCGCCTCACTTCCCTCCTTCCACTCCTTTCATTCTTCTCCGTAAACCCGTCAGCCTCCTGGGAAGGCTGTATCTGGGTCAGAGATGTGCTGTGAATGGAGTCCTCGGCAGACTCTGGGCGAGACCCCCGCAACCCCTCCCCCCCATCGATATTCTTGCCCACACCCTTCTGGAACATCTATTTCAAATGTGACTTTTTCTCACCCCTTGTGCCATTTCTCTGCCTGACTTGTCTCCCATCTCGGAATCAGTATGGCTGGCTACACAATTTCACAGGATCTCTCACGCCAAAAGGGACCCCAGAGAGGGAGAGCCCGACTCCTTTTGCTCTTCTCTCCTCTTTCTGTCCGTAGCCCCTCTGAGGCGCTTATCTAAACTCCGGTCGCCGAGATGTTTCTCTCACTCTAACTGCACCGCTGCTGCCTTGCAGTATGCTGCACTGATGCATGGAACGTATCTTATGAATTAGTCATTTCTTACTGCTTGGCTCATTCATCAAATCCAGTTTGTCAGACTGTGCCACTCCCTTACTCTCAGACTGTTTGTCTGTCTCTCCCTCTGTCTCCGTCTCCCCTCTCTTTTTGCTTGCTCTCTCCCACACAGATGCACTCACACACACACACACACACATATAGTGTAGCACACTGCACAGCCCACACCACAGTGGGTGGCTCGTCTTTATAAATATTGAAATAGTGGAACAGTCAGGGTTCCAGCTGAAAGCACCTTTCATTTTGCCGTGCCTTCATCTCAGCATAATTGCTCCCCTTTTTTTCTCTGCTTCTGCGGCACAGTGTGTGCAGCAGGGAGTCTTTAATTGTCTTAGAAAGTCTGTCTTTATTCTATCAAAAAATGACACAACCTACATAAAAAGCCTCCGTCTAAAAACATCACACAGGTTTACGCAATTCAATTTCAGCGTTTGTATTTACTTTATTTAAATGAACATTCTGATGTGCGTAATTGTTATTGATCTTCCCCGTTTTAATGAAATGCCACTTCACTCGATGTCACTGTCTCCAGGTATGACATCAGATATGAGAAAGAGGACTTCCTGCTGAGGATAAAGAAAGCATCAGTCAGTGATCAAGGAACCTTCAGCTGCCTAGCAGAGAACCGCGTGGGGAAACTGGAGGCCTCTGCCTACCTGACTATCAGAGGTGGGTGACTGCTCGTGTGGACTCGCTCGTAGCAAAGCTCATAACCCATCCCTGATATTTTTTTGTGTCTCCCAAAGCAGGCCGCAGGACAATCAGTCCTTTATTGCCCACTTTACGAGCGTTATTGCCCCCCTGCTGAAAGGCTGGGCCTGGCATCAGCTTTTCTTTTCATATAGCGGGGCTGATGTACTTGATTGCTCCAGATCTCCAGCCAGGCTCCAGATATGAACAATCTAACCAGCTCTAAGTGAACCGTTATGACTTCTCCTGGGGGGCTCATTCTCCATACCAGCCCACTCACTCCATATTTACACCATATCAACGTGAGGAAGCTACTTCAGAGTAAAGGTTGATAACGTAACAATAAAAATAATATTGCTATTTGGCAAATCAGACCCCATTGGCATTATAACTGGAGAGCGTGAAAGCATTGTTCACACACTTTAAAGGGATAGTTTGGGTGTTTCGAAGTGGGGTTGTATGAGGTACTTAGCCATAGTCTGTGTATTACCTACAGTAGATGACGGCAGCAAAACAGAGTTTAGCCACCTAAAAAAAAATCATTATCAGTTTAAGTGTACTATATTTAGAATATTTTCGCTGGTTTACCTTGCCGTGAGACAGCCCCTTCCGACGGGGAACTGAAGCCGTTGTATCCTTCTATGCTCTCGCCAAAGCCACCAGACTTCATTGAAAAAACCTGTAATTTTACCTCGCAGAACACAGGAATTGCTGGTCTACCGCCGCCTCGATCAGTCAGTTTGTTTGTGCTATAATAACACAAACTAACCAACCTATCGAGGCAGCGGTAGACGAGCACTATTCCCGCCTTGTGCGAGGTAAAATTACCTTTCTTTTTCAATGGAGTCTGGTTGCTTTGGCGAGAGCATAACGGCTTCAGTTCCCCGTCGGATACATAGACTGTAAGGCTGTCTCACGGCAAGGTAAAGCAGCGAAAATATTCTAAATATAGCGTACACTTGAACTGATATTGATTTTTTTAGATGGGCCTTTTTTTAGGTGGCTAAAATCTGTTTTGCTGCTGGCCCCGTCCACAGCAGTACATTGCTTTGGTTTTGTGCTGTAATTCCTGCCTGTTTCTCCAAGCTGGAGGCGTGCCAACTGTCATCTACTGTAGGTAATAAGTACCTCATACAACCCCACTTCAAAACACCCAAACTATCCTTTTAAGATAAGTAACACTTGACTTGGAACCAACCCATAACATGTTCTTAACACCTGGATAAATACATCATACACACTGTACATTACAGATCTCATATCATTCCTTCTTTATTACTTTATTGGATTCTTACTCTTGTTCCTAGAACTCATGCATGAATAGTTTTATACCCTGAAAAGATGTCCTAACCCAATCTAAAGATTGGTGTCAGAGTCAAACATATATGACATATTTTGAGCGATATATCCTTTATGTTAAGCCAGATTTGTGCTTGGGTATAATATAATAAGACATGTATAGTGAGTTAACACAGATCACTAATACAAAAGCTGCACTAAGGCAGTAAACACTGGACAAAGACATGAACATTTTTCTGAAGAAATAATCAATGATAAGGAAAAGGATAGACCTTAACTGAATGTTTCACTTTCGGTGTTCATGTTGTTGCTGATGGTGCAACAAAAGTAATACATGACAGTAATATGTAAAATGTGCAATTCAATGATTTAAATTTATTCTAAGCCTGCCTTTGTCCATGAGACAGCTGATATACAAACAGATCTGTTAACTGTGTGAATGTGCTATTATTGTGACACAAGCGTTACAGATAAATTGTCCAGCCAGTGGTTTTTGGCAATGCTTACCCTTCCCCTCTAACATTGCCAAGGTGCCATTTCCTTGAGGCCCATGCCATCACCTGCTTTTGGTGACTGAGCTCCACCCTCCTCTCCCCCCCACCCCCCTTAACTTCATGGATGGAAACCCAACTCCATCTCATTCATTTCTGATTTTCATTCTTATTTTTCTGTCCCTCTGTTCTACTCCTCTCCGCTTTCCTTCTCTCTCTGTTGTGTGTTAATCTCACCCACACCATTGTTGTGTCACCAGCTCGCCCCGTTGGTAAGTAAGAGCTGATCCCATTGTGCATGCGTTGCTCTCTTTCTGTTTTTGATCACATACACACATTGTATGCATGGACTGTTGTGGCATTCCACAAACACATTCATGGAACTAATAGTGGACATGGATATCTACGTTGTTACTATCAGCCCCTGACTTCTCCTGGCTGTTTGGATTTACCACCTCACTTTTTTCCAAGGGGTCCAGACACAGTATGATTGATATGCCCTGATTCAAAAACTCAAAGTGAGAAGGACGTTAAGGCACCCTGATAATTAGATGATATCATTCATTCTCATGTTCTGGCAGCTGGATGAATGGCTTGTGTGATTGATATAGTTAAAGAAATAGTTCTTAAAGAAATAACAAAGACCTAGTGTAGTGCATGAACCTTTTAGCTTTGCAGCTGGACCTTCAGTCCCAGCTTTTTTCTTTTAAACTAGTCCTTCTATAATATCCACTTTGGAAGTCTGTGCAAGTGTGTTGCTATTGTGTTATGGTTTATTTCACCTTTAACCTCAGAGGCGCCCCAGTTTGTGGTGCGACCCCGTGACCAGATTGTGGCGCAAGGACGAACAGCTACCTTTCCTTGCGAAACCAGGGGCAAACCTCAGCCCACTGTCTTCTGGCAGCGAGAGGGAAGCCAGGTGAGGATACTGATTTTGCTGAATTTATAGTAGGGCGGTCAATCGATTAAAATATTTAATTGCGATTAATCGCATGGTTATCCATAGTTAATCGTGATTAATTGCACATTTTTTATCTGTTCAAAATGTACCTTAAAGGGAGATTTGTCAAGCATTTAATACTCTTATCAACATGGGAGTGTGCAAATATGCTTGCTTTATGCAAATGTATGTATATATTTATTATTGAAAATCAATTTACAACACAAAAAATGACAAATATTGTCCAGAAAGGTACTGCATTTAGCATAATAAAATATGCTCAAATCATAACATGGCAAACTCTAGCCCAACAGCTGTCAGTGTGTCAGTGTGCTGACTTGACTATGACTTGCCCCAAACTGCATGTGATTATCATAAAGTGGGCGTGTCTGTAAAGGGAAGACTCTTGGGTACCCATAGAACCCATTTTCATTCACATATATTGAGCTCAGAGGACAAGGGACCGCTTTGAAAATGGCCATGCCAGTTTTTCCTCGCCAAAATTTAGCGTAATTTCGGAGAATTATTTAGCCTCCTTCTTGACAAGCTAGTGTGACATGTTTGGTACCGATGGATTCCTTCGTTTTTTTTTGTTTCATATGATGCCAGTATCTTCACTAGCTTTAAAACTGAGCCCGCTACAACCTAAAAATTGCAATTTATATGTATCTGTATGTATATGTGCATGATGGGGAATTAATGATTTCTCTTATAGGCCCGCCTTGCTATACAGACATAAATTCTGCAGTATCATCCAGAGTAAAGTATCTAAAATATTTAAAAAATGGGAAAGGATCCGACTAAAAGGATCAAACCAGGGGACAGCACAATGTGGTTCCGTTCTACATACAGATAATGAAGTGGTCATTTATCATCAATCTGCACCAGTCTGACCGGCCAATTCACTTAGCAAGAAACAATGTCATGTGCAGCATTAGAGTCATTAGACATAATGAAAGCAGGCTAATGTCCTTTCCTGCCCATCAGCTTGTCTGCTCGGGGTGCAGAAACATCACGGCAACGCTGATGCCTCATTTTTACGAGCATGGCTGCAGGTTATTACAGCAGGATTATCACTCTGGGGGTAAACTGCCATTCAGACCTAGTAGGAAAGAGACATTGACCCACTTTTCGAACTGCATTGTACATATTTATTGGAATATGTAAGCGAATTGAAGACATGTCTTGAACACAGCAGTGATTGCTTTAAAGTCAGTTGTGTTGGCCGAAGATGTGAAGTTAAAATACATGAAACTCAAAATGCTAAAAGGTAACTTCTGTATTTTTCAACCTGGACCTTATTTTGCATGTTTTTGTGTCTAACTGACTAATAGTGACAACAATTTCTGAAATTGGTCCAGTACTGAGGGAGAGCGCTATAGACTGCAGCTGCTCACTGGCTGCAATGTAATACTATTGGGGCAAGCTGGCACCATCATTTACGTCCACTAAAAGTGTTTATTTTGCCATGACAGGCTCTGATTGTTATTATAAGTGTCTGACATTATGGAAAGAGTCTCGATCAAGGAGAAGTCTCGTTCTGAAATCTCGCGAGGTGACGTGTTGCTGGAAGACAGCGGTGGAATAGTGGAATACATCCATGGTGGAAACGCGAGTGCCAGCCGGGCAGAGTTTGTTGTGTTGGAGTATATAAAGTCTAGCTTAGTGTTATCTAAAAAATTTTCAATGTCATGGTTGAATATTTAGATGAGTTCGACAACGTCAAGGTCTGCCCGTCTTTATTTGAGCCAAAGTATTCGGATATTCAGATTTCATAACGAGACTTCTCCTTGAGTGGGACTTGGACACAATAACAAACTGCATAAAAAGCAGATATGTACAGTATATGTGCCCGTTTATTAAATAACCAATGGTGAACATGTAATTTAAGAAAAACATTGTCTCCAAATTGACCCTTGGGGTACAACACAGATGAGTTTAGCAGAACCAGATTTTAGCAGTCAGAAATATACTGTATGATTTAAACTACTCAATAATGTGAAGGATATTTGCCATAGTAGTCCAAATAATATATTAAATTAGGGCTATCAAAGTTAACGCGATAATAACGCATAAACGCAAATTTATTTTAATGCCACTAATTTCTTTAATGCATTAACTCAACATGCGATTTTTTTCGGTCGTAGCACGTTCAGTTTTAAAGCTAGAGTGAAGATCCTGACATCGTATGAAACTAGAAAAACCCAAGGAATCCATTGGTACCAACTATGTTATACTACAAACTTGTTCAAGATTTGGCGAGGAAACATTTTCAAAGGGGTCCCTTGACCTCTGACCTCAAGATATGTGAATGAAAATGGGTTCTATTGGTACCCACGAGTCTCCCCTTTACAGACATGCTCACTTCATGATAATCACATGCAGTTTCGGGCAAGTCATAGTCAAGTCAGCACACTGATGCACTGACAGCTGTCGTTGCCTGTTGGGCTTGAGTTTGCCATATTATGATTTGAGCATTTTTTTTTATGCTAAATGCAGTACCTGTGAGGGTTTCTGGACAATATTTGTCATTGTTTTGTGTTGTTAATTGATTTCCAATAATAAATATATACATATATTCGACAAAGCAAGCATATTTGTCCACTCCCATGCTGATAGGAGTATGAAATACTTAACAGATCTCCCTTTAACGTACATTTTGAACAGATAAAAAATATGATTAATTTGTGATTAATCACAATTAACTATGGAAAGTCATGTGATTAATTGCGATTAAATATTTAAATCGATTGACAGCCCTAATTCAAAGCAGTGGAGAAGTTTGTGTGGGACACAATATCTATTTTATGAGGATTTGTGAGGATACAGTATCTTCCTCAAGAAAACTCAATGCTGAATATTTCCAGAATATTTGTCACCTGCAGATGGAAAATATGCTTGTCAATAAGAAAGAAAAGCATCCAAGCAAGTATGCCATCCCATTTTATTTCCTTCCCACTTTCACTCCCTGCAGGATCTTCTGTTCCCCAGCCAGCCAACGCAGGGAGATAGCCGCGTCTCTGTGTCCGTGAATGGAGAGCTGACCATTTCATCTGTGCAACGCTCTGATGCCGGGTATTATATCTGCCAGGCCCTCACCGTAGCAGGCAGCATCCTGGCCAAGGCCCAGCTTGAGGTAGCAGACGGTAAGTCTGGACACACAAACTGTGAGAGCTACTTTTTTTGTTTGAATTACAGTATGTGATTAAACAGCACCAACATGCTCTAATAGCAATTATGTTTTGAACCTACATTCTATTGTTCCGCCCTGTTAGGTTAATTACTATATGCATTAGGAAAGCATATGCACAGTATTAGTGAATACAAAACACTATTGCATGATTGCAACGCTGAATACACAGGTCATTTCACCAGAAGGGATTTCTCCTAATAGCTGGTAGGCAGGCTTGGGGAGTTATAGATTACATGGAACGGCGTTACGTAATTAGGATACAAAAAAAGGTAACTGTAATCCATTACAGTTACAGAAAAAAAGACAGAATCAGATTTCAGATACATTTGGTAAAAATGGGGATTACTAGCAGGATTACAATTTCAAAATACATTTAAATTAAAGGATGATATACAATGCAGATGCGCACACACATTACAACACTTCAGGACACAAGTCTCACACTGCAGCAGCAGCAGCAGCAGTGCTGTCTGTGTGGGAGCTGCAGCGAGGGAGCCGTCAGGTAGAGGTAGGCGGTGTGGCTCACATTATGAAAACAATGCTTTCTCTGGGTGGAAATTTCCCCATAACTTTGTGTGTAAAGCAGAAAAGGGGAACAACATCACAGTACAGCGCAAGTTATCACAAAGTAGGATGGTTTGCGCACTTTCCATTTCATCAAGATGATTATTTTTGCTGAGAAACCGAGCAAACACAATACAGGACAAACCGGGAAATTTGTGGGGCTTTACCGTCAAATTCAAAGCTTTATTCATAACGTCGACATTCAAATTATTATTACTAGCAACCTCCACAAACATTCAGTGCAAAGTCCACCTTCTCTTCCCTCTGTCTCTCTCACAGAGCGAGCGACACGGCGCTCAGGCATCTCTGTAATTGTCAGAGATGCCTGAGTAGAAATTTATCAGCTATAGCAGCAATCTAACAGCACCATAAATTACATTTATATAACCAAAATAAGACACGGTAAAGCCCTAGAAAATTTGCATGTAGGTTAATTTAATTGAATTTTTATTGGTACTTCTGCCGCTCCAAGTTAAAGTCCGGTAACTAATGTGTCAATGATTTGAGTCCTTGGATAATGACGGCATTTTCACAGCTGGAAGGCAGAACTTGCACTGTACTGTGATGTTGTTCCTCGTTTCCGCTTAACATACAAAATAATGGCCAAATTTCAGCATTTTTTCTTTTCCCTTGTCTTTATTTGCATATTTGGTATTGAGGTAATCCAAAAGTAACTGAAAGTAATCAGATTACATTACCTTTATATTGTGATGCTTGGATTAGGTTGTTAATTACATTTTTTAAAAGGTAATTATTAATTGTATCGGATGACATTTTTAAAGTAACCCTCCCAACCCTGCTGGTAGGTGACAGAAACACCACTGCTTTATCCCTTACCAAAAATAAGTTTATTCAAGTGTGCTAGTAGTATACTTCTTTTAAACTTAAAATGAGAGAGTATACTTGCAGTTAACTTATTATGAACTTATCAGAGATATACTTAACAAAAGCGTAAGTAAGTTTACTTGGCTCATACTGACAAGTATACAGAAAAGTCTAAGTACACTTGGTTCATACTGTCAAGAAAAGTTTAAGTATACTTGTCTCATATGACAAGTATATAGAAAAGTCTAAGTATACTGGGCTTATACTGATGAGTATACAGAAAAGTCTAAGTATACTTGGCTTATACTGACGAGTATACAGAAAAGTCTAAGTATGCTTGGCTCATGTTGACAAGTATACTTGGCTTACAGGCCTACTTGTACTTAATCTTTTGATCAAGATATACTTAAGAAAAGTAGAATTAAGTATTCTTGCCTTATAGGCCTACAGAAAGGTATACTTGGCTTGAAGTTGTGCTTACTTTTTGATATCGTAGCCTATTAAAGTGTGTGAATGATATAAAAGAATTATGGACAAAGTATGAACTTGAAATGACATCAGTTTGTAATTACAACTGCTCTCAACATGTTCATGTTCCTATCATGACAATATTCCTGAAGTCACAGGTTTGTTTTAGCAATGTTGTCGGGGTAGCGTACGGAAAACACATATTTATAGCCTTGTCACAAGTATTCTGTATTTGTATTTGGTGCATTTTTATCGTGGTGCACACTGGGCTTTAAAATTATACAAAAAAACACACACATAAGCTTGCAGCACTGTTCAGACCTAATAAAACTGTGAATAAATCAAAGCCTATTTGTCTACCCACGCTCACATTGCGAAGATGAATCTATACAGTATGTTCTAAAAGCCAGTCACCCACAATCATCCGTTTTAATTATCACCTCACTGTGGTAAATGTGAATGGCCTGAAAAGACTGAAACTGTATAAAATAAAACTGTCTCCTTGATGGAGAGACATTTAAAAAAAAAAAAAAAAATGTTGTGCTTGTGTGTGACAAAGCTTTAATGTCAACATTAAGTGCTGAGCCGCTGCCAGCTGGGAGCTGTTTATGCCCTTCTCTCCATTTATTTCTTGGCTATTTCTGCTTTTCCACACATTATTAAATTAACATCTGTTGAAGTGTTTTTGGAGAGGAAATGACTCCTGTTCTGTCACTCGGAGGAGACGGATCGATATCCAAATGGTCGATGCCGAGCACGAGGGAAGGGAGAAGTGCGGTTGATTGATGGCTCTAAACGGAGAGTTCCCGTGATACTAAGTGGAGTTTTGGAAGCTTGACGGGATGTTTTTACCGTTACTCGAGATTAGGGGCGTCCAAGAGGGTCCTGCACTGGATGTAAACTTTCTGAAGGTCCAGAAAATGGACTAGTGCTCCACCCTGTTGCGTCAGATGTGTGACTGACAGGTTTATTACTTATCCAGTCAGACTTGAGAGAAGGGTACGTGCTATAGTGATTCTTGTGTAGAATTGGCAAGTACAAGGCAGTTCTCCTGACCACAGTAAGAACAGCTTTCGTGCACTGTAATGCGCACACACCACTGCATACAGTAGCTTGCAAACTGAGTAAGGTTGTGTGTGAGGATTGAAACAGAGGCATTGTATTCAGCCAATTCTTGCTGAAAGTTGTTTGGAACCTGAGCATATTAATAGACAGCTGGGATGCAGCAGACGTGGTTTGACAATTTTCTATGAATGTGAAACTGGGTCGCCATTAGAATCCAATGCAACTGCTGGGAAGCTGACCACGGCCGCTGCCCTCCATGTACTGTAGGAGCAAACCACACTCTTTCAAAGCCATATTTCAAGCCTACAGGGATTTGATACTAAACAGTGCTTGAAGTGGAAAAAAATAAGTGCCAGTACTCCCCTTATTCACATGTTGGTGTGTGTCTGCCGGTATCAGCAATCATTATTACAATTCTGAATTTCTACAGTGAGTAAAAGATACTAGTAGATATTGGGTTTGTGGATCCTCGCCCAAGAAAATTTGAAGGTTCTTCACTTAAAGGAACAGTGTGTGACATTTCGGGGGATCTATTAGCAGAAATGGAATAGAAAAACCCTAGCTATGTTTTCATTAGTGTATAATCAGCTGAAACTAAGAATCATTGTGTTTTTGTTAGCGTAGAATGAGCCCTACATATCTACATAGGGAGCGGGTCCTCTTCACGGAGTCCGCCATGTTGCTCCGCCATGTTTCTACAGTATCCCAGAACGGACAAACCAAACACTGGCTCTAGAGAGAGCCTTTTGAGTTTTTACGTTACCTGAAGGCCACCGTAGCTGCAGAGTGCAAAACCGTGGTAACGTCAGCTGCCGTCTCGTCTCGGCGGCTCACGTTATCGCAGTCTTGGAAAGGGAGGAGTGAGCAGAGGGGTACCCAGTTGGTTGCAATCTGCAACCACACCACTAGATGCTGCCAAATCCTACACACTGTACCTTTAAAACTATGCAAATTCACATCATTTTGGACCATTATTATTGCTAGTTAAATAATGATTCTATTATTAACACATATCGCAGCCTTCGTCTGAACATTTAATTCTCCCGGAATTGTTTGCCCTGTGAAATCATATTCAGTAAATCAGAAGAGCAGATTGCGAAAACTTAAAATAATGTTTCATTGATTATTTTTGTTCACAAATAAAAAAGGTATGAAGAACAGTTCACTTATTATTTTACAAAAAGGATGTGAACATTGTATCGATAAATTGCAGCACCTTCGTTCTCCTCTGTTTGGTCACAGATTTGGGTGGTCACAGCCTTTGATGTAACACTGGTAGTTTGTGAGAAGTGTATTAATAACCAACATTCACTCAGTAGCAGGCATACAACCAGTAATTAAGTCTGCATCCCCTTTATCTGCAAACCCACTGTAAAACAGTTCAGTTTATTTTGCAGCCTGAGCAGCCTCTGGTACTGATAAGTGATAAACAATCTCCAAAAGCAACATTTTATTATTACCTTTGTCACCAAAGCCTGGAGTGTATGATTGCATTTTTTACAGGACTACAGCTAAATTAGGAACAGCAATATGATGTTGTTGTTGTTGGCTCTCAGTCGCTTGGGGGGGGTAATGATAGCTTGCTATACAGTAGATGTTTCCTGAAAATGCAATACTAGACTGTCTGTCTTTATCCAATATAAAGACTAATGCTCAACTGAAGTTCCCCGTGAAGGGCTGATTATTGAAGCGTTTATTTCATGTTCATAACACTGTCACATATCAGTGAAATCCCAATAAATGCTTGTCAACAACACACTGTAGATGATGTTTATATTGCCACATAAATGCAAGCAATTCAGCCTCCATAATAACTGGCGTTTTATATGTGGTTCTACTTACTGCACCTAGTTGTTCTTGATTTCCATTCTGCTCGAGTTGCCGTGTTCCTCATTGTGCTGAAGGAGGTGTGATGGAAGATAAGGCAGGGGGAACCTGCTGTAAACACTTGTACGTACGGAGACAGACCAGATAAAAGTGGAGAGCAGCGGCGAGGAAATTGGAAGCGGGGGGGTTAGTTACAAGACCTGGAGAGCTCCAACACTCCAGAAATTACTGTTGCAGAGTGCAGGGGCTGTTTTCTGGATGATATAACATGCTTTAAAAAGCTTTAAAAGAGATGTATTGTTGTTCTGCTCGGCATGCTAATTCAGAGTTTAGTTTTGTGTGTGTGTGTTAGGGGGGGGCGAAGACGCCAAGAGGGAGGAGGTGCAGCCATGAGTCAGAGTAGGAAGGGAGAGGACAGGCATGAATGTGTTGAGAGGTGTTATAAAGAAGGTATGGTAATTAGCACCAGGGGTGAAGCATCGTTAATCCTCACCTAGTAATTAAAGCTCAAAGGTGTGATGCAGTGCCATGAGCACACTGCCTTACTGTGGAAAAAGGCCCACAAAAACAGTCACTTCCTCTCACAACATATCCGCCAGATTGAACCCTAACATCTTGGGCCTGCAGACACTAATGCAATTATTGCAATCACAAATTAACACCTTGTGATAAGGTCATGTGTTTTTTTTTTCCTTACCCACAAATCAGGTAAAATCTAACCAGAGTCATTGCTACATGCCAAGGCCATGACATCAAAATTACAGTGGTGGGAATGTGTGTTCAAAAAAAATAACACCTGTTCCTTGATTATTACCCTTAGCCCTGAAGGACCGCCCTCCGCCCATTATCCGACAAGGCCCGTCCAACCAAACGCAGGCCTTGGGAAGCGTGTCCCTGCTCAGGTGTCAGGCGTCGGGGGACCCGGAGCCCACAGTCACCTGGCGGAAGAATGGCGCCAGTCTGCTTGGAAAGGACCCTCGGTTTTCCCTGCTGGAGCACGGCAGCCTTCAGATCCAGGGCACCAGGGTGGGTTATACTGGATTACAGAGAAATGCATTGTGCATGTAGCATTACAGTATGTAGCACAATGGCTTATTAGTTTTACATACTGTAGAGAAATAACCCCTGTAGAGAAATAACCCTGTAGAGAAATAACCCCCCACCCCTTAGAGGGGTAGGATGGGGTCACAGGGGATGTTCAAGGGTAGATGAATAGTCAACAGTATATGTCACATAGAAGTGGTGTACATCATCTGAAAGCTTAGAAACTTAAGATTCATTTGAGGTGCAGCTCAGTGCTGTTTGTCAAGTTATTCTAGTCATTAATAAGAAATAATAATTCATTTAATTAATCAAAATAAATCGTGAAAGTGCATCAGGGCTTTGAACATGATGATAGAAGTATATGATGGCCATGCTCGATTATGTCTCATAAATTGTTGTAGCAATTTTTGGGTTGATACCATTTGCTACACAGATTTGGTGCTAAATTTAACCTTTTTTACCACTCGAAAATTGATAAAAAAATGATCAATAATCCCTCCAAAATACCACATTAAGACACCAAGACATCGAGGAACACCATAGAAAAAGCCATGCTGTGATTTAGTATTGAAAACTTTTGACATTTGGAGGTTTCTGCAAGACTTTTTTTGTGATTGGATGGCGAGCACTTCTGTTCTGGAAACTGCTCAGAAACCCTCTTAATGTCAATCTACCTAGGAAAGCCATACATCCTCTGAATTCTCTAGGTCACTAGTTTGTGGATGTACAGTTTCATGAGGCTGTGATTATCCTAGAGGTCACAACAGGTCATTTTATAAAGTGATGTCAAGTTTAAAAAAAACTCACACTACAATGAAATGGCTACTATGGGGACTAACATCATCACACATGAATACAGTTGGGTTCATTGGATCCACAAGACTCTCAGCTTTACAGTGATACCCAATTTATGCAATTCTAAGACGTTTAGGGACCCCAGTATGCAGAAATATTAAAAAACACCATTTTAGTACTGGCGAAAATGACACATTTGTTCTGCATGCAAAACTGTTCTAGTTTCATATGATATCAGTATCTTCACTCTAGCTTGAACAACCTCTGAAAGACAGAATTACGGCCGGGCCCGCCGGCGGGCCATCGGAGTGTTGAGGGGTTAAAGGAGAATTCCAGTTTATTGCAATTTGGGTCTTTTTTTTGTAATTTTGACCATAAACTCTATTGTATATGATAACATCACCAAAGTAATTGCTGAGATCTGGAACCACTGTGATGTTGCTACAATGTAGCCTTCCTTTTTTTGCTGTACCTGAAGCGGTCCAAGCAATTGCAGCAATCAAGTTTCATTGGCAATGGTTCTATCTGGACCTGAGGATTAATTAATAAAAACAAAGGATTGTTAATTAGTCTTTGAGAGAATGTTTTACCCCAAAATGAGGCGTCTTCTACTCGGCTCCATATCAGTTAAATCTCTTGGCTGCAAATAATCACACTGTGCACACATTTCACATTCTACTAACCTGCAAGTTGTACATGTATACAGTGTAATTTTTCCTCTTCAGCAGGAAGGACTGCTATAGAGTGCTCCATGGATACGTATTTTTGTAGGCCAACCAGGAAGTTAGCATCACCCTGGGTTTCCTAGACAAAAAGCCAATGGGACTTTTCCACTGGGTTTTGGATTATTGCAGAAAATAAGCTCTGTGGCAAACAAACGTTTATGATACTTACACGTTTTGTTCAGCAAGATAATCTACACACAGCAAGATAATCTTGTTCAGCAAGATAATCTTCACTTCATCTTCTTGAACAACATTTTTACGATTTTTTAAGTGTAAATGCAATCGCTAGAAGTAAAAAGCTAACGCTATATATATAAGAAACTACACCACGGACGCATGAGCGCAAGTATACACAACGAGGCTTTAACGGCGTACGAGTCATTCTCATTTAGACACTTGTTAGCGACACATTTTTTTAATGACACATAAAGGCTTCAAAATTCACGAGTGGGATATTTACTGACGTATTTTATATTGTAGAACAAAACGTTAAAATCTCTTAAGCTTGTGTTAAACAAAGACCTCATTTCGGGCATCTAACTAAAACCCATTCAAAAAATGCATTGACTTCCAGACGAGGGAACCGAAAATGTTAACTCATTTCTTGGTTTTAGGACTCATTCCTGTAGCACTCTATTTCTATGTCTGTGTTTCATTATTTTGATGACCTACCTTTCACTGCACTCTCAATGAAAACAAACATAAAAAAGGATCTACATGTATTGTACAAACACACAAAAAAGTTTTTTCCATTGCGTTTGAAAGACGAAAGAGAAATTCTCTCATCTGCCAGCTGATGTCAGCTGAATGTAATTCAAATGGACAAGCACAGTCAGGTTGCTTTTAAAAGATGAATAGCGCGTATTGATTTTTATAAGTTGTTAAACGCCTGCTATTTAGTTGGAATCTCTGAGGCGGGAGTAAGACTCAAGGACTCAAGGACGGGTACAAGTGAGTGGAGTCTAAAGGGGGTAATATAATGGAGGAAGTGCAATATACAGTGTCCTGTCACAGTGTCAAAGTGCTCTTCCTGCGTCACTCTCCCTTCTACTCCCTCTTGAGAGATAGCACAGTTGTGAGTGGCTCCTAAGGCATTGCCAATATAAAATAGATTGTCATATCTCTTATTCCCTGTGTCAGCACTGATGATGATAATGCTGATGGCTCTGGGAATAGGGTGGGTGACTATTATTGGAGGAAATCAATTAAGAAAATTAATGTCAGCTCTTACTGGGCTCTTTTTTTTTTTTTTTCATTGGCGGCGTTAAAGTTTCCTCATCCACTCTCCGGCTTTTCTCGAGCCAAATGCAGGCCAGTGGAGGTTAATGCATTTTTACTGTACTACTAGCTGCGAACCTCCTTCAAAAGCCCAGAGTGACGTAAGGGGCTTGTAGAAACCATCTGGGATCAGACTCACTAAGACTATTGGATTCTCTGGAACACGGCAACAGAGCGCAGCCTTGAAAATCTGTATTATCTGTATTATCTGTATTACAGAGGAAATCTTTATGTGTCAGTTTCATACAGACAGCTTCACCTAACTCTTCGGTTTGCTGCCTGTTGGGCTTGAGTTTTCCATGTTATGAGTTGAGCATATTTTTTATGCTAAATGCAGTACCTGTGAGGGTTTCTGGACAATATTTGTCATTGTTTTGTGTTGTTAGTTGATTTCCAATAATAAATATATACATACATTTACCTAAAGCAAGCATATTTGTCCACTCGCATGTTGATAAGAGTATTCAATACTTGACAAATCTGCCTTTAAGGTACATTCTGAACGGATAAAAAATTTGCGATTAATCACGATTAACTATGAACAATCATGCGATTGATCACAATTAAATATTTTAATCGATTGACAGCCCTAGTATTTAGTGTTGAATTTGGTTTCTGTTAGAGTTTTCATGCTGCAGATTAAATAAATTAAAGCTTGTTTGAGCATTAATGATAATATAATCTTTCTTCCTTAGATCTCTGATTTGGGGTTGTACACCTGTGTTGCCACCAGCTCCAGTGGAGAGACATCGTGGAGTGCCTACTTGGATGTCAGAGGTCTGCTGATTCATAACTAAAATGAACACAGTTTTATGCATATCAAGCATAACGTTGCTCGATATGCTTTGCAGTTGCAGGTATTCATTTTGTCTCTCTCTACGTTTCCCTCTCTGTCAGACTCCACCGACCTCTTAGACTTCATGTCTCACAACGCCACGGCCCTCCCAGGGCCGCCCTCCAAGCCAGAGGTCACCGATGTTACCAAGAGCAGCATCTCATTGTCATGGGAACCGGGGCCAGAGGCGGGCTCCCCAGTGTCCTCCTATGTCATCGAGGCCTTCGGGTACGTCTGTGACCTATGGCCTCCGGCTACGTTTAGTGACCCCCAAACTTTCATGGCAGTGGGTGTTTCTGTAGGCATTCAATCAAGCCAGGGCACTTTCAAGCAGGATATTCTGAATGGCTCCCGATTAATGTGAAAAATATTCTGGTATTTAAATTTGAATGGTAATTATTTGGCAAATAAAAGCTCACTTCAAGCAGAAAATGATTGGCACATGAGAATTAGCTTTTTTCTTCCCTTACCAAATAGTTAAAGGACCACAAAGGCGTAGCATGTGTCACGATTACTCTTTCTGACAATGACAGGAAGTATTTCATAAGTGAGTATGGCATGTCATTACTGTGTGACATGTGGTTTTTGCTTCCAGTGTCAAGGAACAAGGCCTATCAGCGTCGCCCCAAATAAACTGTCTAGATTACTTCTATAGTAATGATGAGATTCTTCCTAATTAATTCTATTTAATCATGCTCTCTCTCTACAGTCAGTCAGTGAGTAACAGCTGGCAGACAGCGGCAGACCATGTGAAGACCACCGAGTTCACAGTCAAGGACCTGCGACCCAATACTGTCTACCTGTTCATCATCAGGGCAGTGAATGCTCAAGGGCTCGGGGACCCCAGCCCCATGTCTGAGCCTGTCCGCACTCAAGGTACAGAAATTAGATTGTATTGTAGTGGCTTCTTAGCGATGCGCATCAATATTCCGCTCAACATGCCTGCGTTTCTTTCTCTCTCCCAGACATTAGTCCCACAGCACAGGGAGTGGACCATCGTCGCGTGCAGAAGGAGTTGGGAGACGTGGTGGTCAGCATGCATAACCCCGTGGTCCTTAGCTCCACTTCAGTGCAGGTCACATGGACTGTGAGTACTTATATAAGATTTTTTCATAGGCTGTATAAAAGAAGTGGATGTAGTCAGGTGACGTCACCCATTGGTTTGTGGACTGCCTGTTGTGAAGCCTCGAGTTCGGCATTTTGGCCGTCGCCATCTTGTTTTTTGAGCTAAGTACAACCGAACACTGAATAAGATATTTTTAGGCGACCAAAAAGGTTATAATTAACTTTCATTAACGTAAAACACACTGTGAAAGGGTTAAATCTCTAAGATGAAAACACAGACAACGCCATGGTAGCGACCTGTTAATAAGGAGGTAGCCACGCCCTAAAGCATCCCCTGCTTTATGGTCTATTTGACTCTAAATGGGACCATAATTTACTAATTGAACATCATGCTGTATTGAAGAAGGCTTGAAACTAGCGATTGAGACCATAAACTCATGTTTGCAATGTTTACTGAGGTAATATATCACGTGAGAAGTAGGGTCATTTTTTTCATAGACTTCTATACAATCAGACTTCTTTTTGCAACCAGAGGAGTCGCCCCCTGCTGGCTATTACAAAGAATACAAGTTTAAGGCACTTCCACGTTGGCTTCCACTTTTCAGAACCGGAGTTCCCCACTGTATTTTTTAAACATTTACGATGATTTATAGTAGTTTTACCTTCAGAGCATCAAAACAAATCTCGCCCAAGCTCGTTTGCGAAACTTCATACTTGGCATGTCACTATGTTTTGGATTAGCTGGCAAACGCACTGTGTAAACATTGAGGGATGGTTACACATTCATAGTCTGAGCAGCTGGTGCTCCATCAATTTTGAATGGTTTGAGGTGATGCAGGAATCAAGACTAATGTTTCTATTCAGGGCAAATACATCACCATTAGGTGCTACATGTGTCACTTCTGGAGGCAGTTTGCAGTCAGCCCTTTATCTGGGAAATGTTATATCTGTCTGTTGGCAAGGTGTCCCCACTGTCTGCTGCTGTAGGTTAATGGCACACCCAGGATGAGGCTTATGCTTGTCTGCTATTTCACGCTAGTCTGTGCGACAAGAGTGACAGGATGAACCTGCGTTTGCGGTTGATCTGAATGGGTCCGCGGACGTGTTTCGACCAGGCTCCATTTGCGGGGAACACACTCATTCATTACCCAATGTCAAGCAAAAGTGTCTTTGTGTGCACTGTTGGATTTGGTCTGAAGTCTTTGTTGTCCTGTGCATGTGCTGTGGGAACAGTTGCACATATATACTTTTCCCATTTTGGATATCATATTTCAGTAAACTTTAAAGCAGCAATAGGCGAGATTGGAGCAAATATGATTAAAAAAAGTTATTCTTATATATACGTATATATTAATAATAGTATTCTTAACTGCATGAGACAGGTAATCTGAAAAAAGTTACGTGCCTCTGTGCCCTCCGGTGTCCTCCGGTGCTCCTAATGGCATCTGCAAGATTTCACAGACCAGAAGAAAACAACCAATCAGAGCCGAGCTGGAGCCTTGCCGTCTCTGAGCAACAGTCAATCACTCACAAACTCTGACCAAACGGTCAAACTAGGCAGCGCTAATGAAATATGAATCAATATGCTGTTACTGTAATGCCTATTTCTCACATAAAATGCTTTCAGAAACATCTTGTAGTGTACTGTTTAGCTGTAAAATGAGAAATTTTGTGACCCGTTGTTGAGATCAGTTGAGGAAATACCAAGCAGCGCCCACCAGCCGGAGTAAACTTTCTCATTTTACAGCTAAACAGCTGTACAAGTTGTTTCTGAAAACATTTTACGCAAGAAATAATCATTACAGTAACAGAATATTGATTCATGTTTGATCAGCGCTGCCTATTTTGACTGTTTGTTCGGAGTTTGCGAGTGACTGATAGCTGCCTCCGTTGAATGAACAGCCAATAGGAACGCTCTCTCTCTGGCCAAAGTCTCCCGTCACGGGCTAGATTTTTGAAAGCCTGAAAACAGAGCCAAGAGGAGGTGCAGAAGTCTAGTTTTCTCTCAGAACACTTGAATTATAATATGCTGAAAGGTTAATATGGAATTTTTGCCCAATGATGCCAAAAATATTCTGCCTAATGCCACTTTAATTTGGCAATCTGTTACTCCGCTAAATGTCAGGTGACAAAACAGAGATGCAGCGAAGTTTCGCTCATCTAGTTGTAACCACAACCCTCATTCCAGACTTTATCTTCATTAATTCTGCAGCTGTCTCTTTTAAGACAATAGAAAAAACAGACAACCAGCCTCAACCATATATATATTTTTTTTTGGAACAAAAACATGAGTGGCACTACTATACATCTTGTGTTTATAAGGCTTTTAGATTCACAAATCATTCTGTTAATGGCATGCGGACTGAGGCTACAGAGAGAGAAAGAGAGAAGAAAAGAGATCCATCCTGATATATTTTGACTGGTCCGATGATAAACAGCTGCTTTATATCACTTGTAAAAGCATTTCCTTGCTTCCGCCCATGTTAACAAGCCATTACTATGAGTTGTATGTGTTACATATTTTACTCTTCCCCTGAAATGTACCAGCAAGAAAAAGAATCCGAGTATTTTGAGTCCAAATTGTGCTAAGAGTCTGACTCAAGGGTGCTGTTCAGCTTTGGCAAACACACTACAACTCTCTTCACGTGCTTCCTTGTTCCTCTGCTGCTAATTAAACTGTATGATTAACTAAGCGTGCATTGTCACTGACAGAGGACACAAACTGAATGCTGATCCACAGCTCCAAAGCAGTTTACACACACAGATGTACGCCACCTCCCACATCATTACCGTGCAGTATGTCTTCATCCCGCTCTCTCTCCTTTCTCCTCTCAGGTGGAGAATCCATCCCAGTTTATTCAAGGCTACCGTGTTCTGTACCGGCAGACGTCAGGGCTGCCCTCCCCAGGGCCGTGGCAGATACAGGACTTGAAGGTCGCCTCAGAGAGGGACATAACTCTCCCCGGTCTGAAGAAAGGCATCGTCTATGAGATTAAAGTGCGCCCGTACTTCAATGAGTTCCAGGGGGCAGACAGTGAATCCATGACAGCACGCACCATGGAGGAAGGTAAGGGACAAATTAATTCACATTTACTGACAAAAATCAATTTCTCTGCCGACTTCACGTTGCAGAGAAATGGAAGATTTAGTGACTTATGCATGAGCAGATGCTCTCGTGTAAATGGTTCTACCTACTTTTATGTTTAGTTGCCGCTAGTAATGGCTTCATGGCTAGATAGTAACGGATAATGGCATTTCAAGTACACCCGCCCACACACGCATGCTGCTGCTGCGGTGCCGTGTCCCCTGTGTGTGAAAACAGGTCTCCCAGACAACGCAGTGGGGGTCTGAGACAAGCCTGGGCCTCTGTGGGTTGGTGGGCAGAGGGGGAGGGCACAAACTGTCTTCCTCTGTGGACCCCATGCTGCCATGTCTCCGTCACACACCAACCAGACCTGCGTGATATGGCCCCGCTTTACCAACACACACACACACACACACACACACACACACACACACACACACACACACACACACACACACACACGTGGTTTCAATCTCCAGTTAATTGGTGTTAACACTTCTTGGTGTCCTCATATCGTGCAGGTCAAATGATGAGCTCATACACTGTATATAGGAAGAGGACGTAGTCACCGTGACGCCACCCATTGGTTTGTGGACTGCCGTTTTGAAGCCTCGAATTCAGCATTTTGGTCGTGGCCGTCTTGGTTATTTGCAACCAGAGGTGACACGAGAGGGTGGAGCTAAGTACAACCGAACGCTGAATAAGATATATTTAGGCGATCCAAAAAGGTTACAACTAACTTTCATGACTGAAAACACACTGCGAAAGGGTTAAAGTTCTACGACTAAAACACAGACAACTCCCAGAGTCATCATGCTGTATTGAAGAAGACTTGAAAACTAGCGATTGAGACCATAAACTCATGTTTACTGAGGTAATAAATCAAGTGAGAAGTAGGGTCATTTTCTTCTACTTCTATACAATCAGACTTCTTTTTCCAACCAGAGGAGTCGCCCCCTGCTGACTATTAGAAAGTTTAAGGCAGTTCCGTATTGGCTTCACTTTTCAGGCTTTTCCACACTTTTCATAGGTTAACTGTTAACTGCACAAATGAGTTTAACATAACATCATTTGTTGCATACTTTATTTGTAAAATGGACAACTTGCAGTATAATTTGATTAATTAATTATAGCCTTAATCCCTTGTCACAGAGTGACGGGTCAAAAAATCACACTCCTTCTCTGAGTCATAGCTCAATCAAATCTGATCGCACATACATGATTCACATATTTTTACATTCGATGGAACTTACACTTTCCGACATTATAATTGTCTTCGATGTCCATCGCGAATAAACGACCATAAATCTGCTTAAATGTCAAAAAAGAGAGACGCTCCTTATAAATTCAGAACTTGCCTGAGAATCATCACATTTCTAAGTTTTATTCAGTATCAAAGTAATCAAGTGATAGTTCTCTGCATGTCCATGGCTACATTGGCAAAAGGGAACTGCTAATTGCTAATTCGGCATAACTTAAACGGCACTAGTTTGCTAAAATGTATACAAATATTGGCTAAAAAAATGGAGTTCAAGTTTGCTAAAAGCTTTTAAATAAAGAGAAAATAAGGTCCTCTTAAAATAGCTTTTTCTAAGTCCTAAAAGTGCTATGGATGACATCATAACAACTCCCACAACAAACTCCATCCACTGATAAGGACCATGTCATAAGGTTGAAAGCTAAGGAAAAGGCTGGCCCTTGAGTTGGGATTGTTTTCTCAAACTACCATTTCCAAGGTTAAGAATTAACTTGCATGCTAACTGTACTTCACAAACGCTGTGTTGTGCCTGCCGGCTGGGCGGGGGGGGACCTCTTCATGTAGTTTATTGCATTCATGTGCTGAAACCAGCTGGACTGTGTGGAACTTGGCTGAACTGACAGCAAGTCATAATGAGGCCATTAATGCATCTTCCTCACAGTAGGAGGATAAGGACGGTTATGAACGGGGGACACAAAGAGAAATTCACCTCACTGTAGCCCAATTAAAATGGCCACGCAGGATCACTAGAGGTCTTTGTGGACTCGGGCACATGCTCTCGTTACTTGGGATCCATGGGTACAGAAAAAATTGGCTTGATCTACTGATACTCTAGAGACCGGAAATGTGCTGCTCTGCAGAATTGTGAGAAAAACACTCTATCCATCAAAGGCAGATTGGGAATGCGCCACTGCTTTTGTGAAAGGCAGCAAAGGGCGTCTTAGGGGTCTCGGAGGTCAAAACAGCCGGTGTCTCCCACTGCATACGGGGGAAAATTGTGTATTAAGATTAATGATCCTCGCATCCCTTCGATGACTTGTTGGTGTGAGCGATGTGGCCAGAGGCAGTGGGCTGTGTGACGTCACCGTCATCGCTGTCATCCATAGGATCCACCACTGCTGAGGGCAAACCAAAGGAAATGCTATAGCAGATATAGTTGTTGAGATGAGGATATACTGATATTATGAGACCGTGGCGAGAGGGTCAGTGAAGAGCAAAGACGAGGCCTGCCTGTGTGGAATAGAACTCCCTGACCCTGCTAGATAGAGTTTATTTTACATAACACGTGTTATATGGTGACAGGTATGTTGACATAGAAATGTTTGCTGATGAATTAATTACCTTAATTGATGTCCTCATTTGCATAGCAGGTTATGTTTACCACTTTATACCCCGAATAGCAGGACGTTAAGCAGCTTAAGTGCCTTTTGTTTAATTGCACAGCTGTGAGTAAAAACTGAAATTTTCCCTCACAAACAGGAAGCATTAATTGCTTCAAATCACTCTACTGTGTACATCAGTCTTAATATCAATATTAGTCACATTATTAAGAGCACACTCTTTGACCTTTTCCGCTGTTGTGGCCCTTTATTGTAATGTTACCCTGAGTCATTACTGGTATTGTAGCCATTATTCATCCTCGGGGATTGTTCTCGTACATACGGAAATTGCAGAACTACACTTAATGCTTCCCGTCTTCTCCTAATGTAAACCTTTGTCTGACTGGGCAAGCTCCATCAGTTTGCTGAAACAGCACCACTGAAATAACATTTGGAAAACTTACTTGATTGATGGTGCACTCACATTAGCTAACCAAAATATGTGTATATAGTTTTAAGTTAAAGAGGACATGTTATACTTCTGTGCTTTTTCCCTTTCCTTTAGTGTGTTATATAGTTTTTTGTGCATGTAAAAGGTCTGCAAAGTTACAAAGCCCAAAGTCCACGCCAAAAGGGGTTACCCTTCCCCACAGAAACACTGCTCCTGAACTGCTTTAAATGCCTTGCTTGAAGTCCTGCCTTTTCTTCTGTAACGTGGTGATGTCACCAAGTAACACATTTGCATAATACCTGCCTAGCAGCTAGTTTGGCACACCCTCAAAAAGAGCTAGTTAGAGCGGAGCTGGAGCGGAGTCCGAAGAGTTCGGTTCAGTTGACCAATCAGAGCAGACTGGGCTTTTCGGGGGGGGGGGGCGGAGTTCAAACAAAGCATTTCAGACAGAGGGTGAAAAGAGGTGCTGCAACACAGCCGGTATGAGAAAACTAAAGTGTTTTTTGAACATTTAAACATGTTTTAGTAGAAACCCAAAATACAAGTACGCACCTGAAAATAAGCATAATAGGTCCTCTTTAAATCTCCTCTCTGACATGATCGCAGTTTGAATATGAAACAGAATGCATATTTTAGTTGTCACTGTGGTCATAAGCTATTATTCTGTGTTTATGTGCTAGTGCAAAAGTCCAACAGCTGAACAGCTTTGTTTCTATGTACTATTTTATTTTATTTTTTTTCAGAAAATCAAATCAAAATGACAAATGATAAACTTCCTGGCTGGAGTTTTGTAAACACGAGAACGCTCCAACACTGGTGGCAGTTTGCGCTCTATTGGATGTTTTTGATTGTTTGTTTTCCCCTCGATAGATTTAGGTTTGGGATTTGATTTTGTGAAATTTGGCTTACAAAGATGATGGATTGCCTTAGAAATTATGAGCCACACAGAAAGTGTTGTTTTTTTTCAGAATGTTGGTAGGCAATCCAAATCATTTGCAAAGGTTGACTTCTGTATTTATACTGGTTAATGTTTGTTTTAAGCAAAGATTATTTGTGTCCATGCCAGATGGTATCTCAGCATTAATATATCAAGTGTAGGAGTTGTATATTTGTCTATCCTGTCATTAAATGAGTCATTTTGCTTTCTGAACTGTAAAATCATCATTATTATTGTGACAGTACATCTGCGCGAGTTGGTTTAACAGTAATTGCTTCAGAAAGTCAATACGGTCCAAATGGCTGAATATAGATATCCTCAAACTGGGTTGAGTCAATTTGTTAAATGTAATAGAAATAAAGTGCCTCTCATATGGCAGATTTAATTCCTTTGTACTGCTGGGCTGTCAAATATTTTGCCGACATGCCATATCTGTTTAGAGCCTCTCTTTTAAGCACAAGTTAAATCATTCAGGGAGGTTTGTTTCATCTTTTCAACTTCAAAAAGTCAATCTTTTGCCATAATTTCTTATATGAGTGAACTGAGCCAGATGTTGAGAGCTTTCCAGCTGTCACAAGACTGGCAGAGGTCAGTCTCAGGACTCCTACAATGGCCTGGCTTTATTTCTCTGATCTACCAATACAATCACTGCTTGATGATGCCTCACAGAGACACTGTGCACATTGCGTTTCTCTCCAACCATTTACAGAACCTAATCCCATCTGGAGAAGAAGTCACAGTAACCATGCTGCTCTCTGGCCAGGTGGCGAACAAGACAATCCCGTCATGGCCCACCTGCTTTGGCCTCCCCGCACTGCCGTGGCATTCAGTGCCTTGCTTACACGGACCAACTGCAGATAGCATTATTTTTTTTCAGCTCCTTAATTGGGTTCAGAGTAGTTATTTCATCCACTCAGTCAGAACATAATGATAGTTTTAATGGGAATCGCGAGATACTGTGCGCCCAGAGCGGTTGTGTAGTCCGTTCTGTGAGAGATGATGATTTGCTCAGTTGCATAGACATGGTGTTTGCCTCCTGCAGACCGCAGTCTCTTCAAATCGCCAATCTGTCCGTGCAGGTTATCAGGCCAGTTTGGTACATTTAAAAAAAAATTGACCCATTAAAGAGGGAGTTTGAATTTGGCACCGTGAGGCACATAGCGCCACATTTCTGTTGACAAGCCATCACAGAATCCTCATTATAGGACACGGAGACTGACCATTTTCACTCAGATAAGATATGCAGCTACTCTGAATGCATTTACATGTGGCCGTAATGGTTCTAGTCCATTATGGGAATGATGTTTGCTGCTGGGCTCAGCCATTCTGCTTTGGCCGAGGAAATTCCGCTCGTATCTGAACTTGCTGGTCTGCTTGGAAGGGTGATCCTGTGTGCTATTAGTAGAGTGCAATTTGGACCTTGGTGTGTATAACTTATGATGCCAGTAAGATAAGAGAATCTTAAACTCAGTATAATGAAAGAATGGTGCATTTTTTAAGGTCCCAGTGCATCCCCCAAAAAAAAAGAGAAATCCTCAGATATGAAATTGAGATGAAGTGCTCTGGTAGCCATCTGCCACGCTGGCTTAGAAAGTACCTTGTTGTATGGCTTGCTGTATGAATATGAGTTGAGGTAGTGGGTGAGACAAATCCTTCTCTGACATGATAAAAAAAACAGTAGACACTCAATTTTCTGTTAAAACTCTGAAACCCACTATAAACCTGCTTTTGTCTTTTTTGGGGGGGTACAGGGGGTCTTTGGGGGGAGATAGTAGGTCAACAGTAAATGCCACATAGAAGTGTTGAACACAAATGTCATAAATCAGAAATAAACGTGATTTAATTAATTAATTAATTAAAATAAATTGTGAAAGTGTATAAGGGCTTAGAACATTATGATATAAGTATATGATGGTCATTCCCATGCTCACTTATGTCTCATATTTTGTTGTAGCAATTTTTTGGTTAATACCATTTGTTACACAGATTTGTTGCTACATTTAACCATTTTTTACCCCTCGAGAATTGATAAAAAAAATGATCAATAATCCCTCCAAAATACTACATTAAGACACTAAGACCTTGAGGAATGCCATAAGAAAAAGCCAAAAAAAGCTGTGATTTGAACTTTTGACATTTGGAGATTTCTGCAAGAATTGCATTTTTCTGCACTTCTGTTCTTGAAACTGCTCAGAAACCCCCTTATTGTCAATATAGGTAGGAAAGCCATCGATCCTCTGAATGCCCTAGGTCTCTAGTTTGTGGTTGTAAAGTTTCATGAGGCTGTGACAGCAGGTCATTTTATACAGTGAAATAGCTACTACTGTATAGGGACTAACATCATCATACATGAATATATTTGGGCTCATTGGATCCTCAAGAGTCTCAGCTTTCCAGTGATACCCAATTTATGCAATTCCAAGACTATTTAGGGACCCCATTCTGCAGAAATATTCAAACAAATCATTTTAGAACAGGTGAAAATAACGCATTTATACTGCATGCAAAAACTGCATGTGATTATCATAAAGTGGGCATGTCTGTAAAGGGGAGACTTGTGGGTACCCATAGAATCCATTTTCATTCACATATCTTGAGGTCAGAGGTCAAGGGACCCCTTTGAAAATGGCCATGCCAGTTTTTCCTCGACAAAATTTAGCCTAACTTTGGAGCGTTATTTAGCCTCCTTCCTGCAAGCTAGCATGACATGGTTGGTACCACTGAATTCCTTATGATATCTGCTTCACTCCAGCTCTAACTGAACCTGCTACAGCCTCTGAAAGACAGTAAAGTCAGTCGGGAACAATATGCTAAATAATTTTATTCTTATTTTTCCTTATGTATTTCCTTTGTTTCTTTTCACCCCCCTCTTGACCCATCAGCACCTGGTGCGCCTCCACAGCAAGTGACAGTGTTGACAGTCGGGAGCCATAACAGCACGTCCATCAGCGTGTCGTGGGACCCTCCTCCCTCCGACCAACAGAACGGCATCATCCAGGAGTACAAGGTGGGATCAAACTCTGCACCTTTAACGCTCTACCAACTTGAATATTTTATCGTGTCCTTACAATGAATTCTGTCTGGCGTGTCTGTCTTTGTTAGATCTGGTGTCTGGCCAACGAAACCCGCTTCCATGTCAATAAGTCTGTGGACGCAACCATCCGTTCAGTGGTAGTTGGGGGGCTGCAGACCGGTGTGCAGTACCATGTGGAAGTGGCTGCAGGCACCAGCGCAGGGGTGGGGGTCAAGAGCAAACCCCAGCTCATCATCTTGGGTAATCCACTCACACAAACCTGAAGTCAAATGAAATGACCTCATAATGGAGGAGGTCTCCATCCCAGACTTGGGAGGGGGGGTCTGGAAAGATGATTTAACAATTTATTGCACTTGGAGAAAGAAGATTGCACTTTACAACGCAGACGTCTACCGAGAAATCAATTGCGGTTCATTAATAAGTGTAGTGTCTGGTAACACCGTGCCAAGTACTGTTAGCCATATCAATAATCCTCTTCAATATGTGGGCAGCTGGCGCTAACAAAGTAGACAGTGTTTTTGTAGGAGCTTATCAGCCTATCACATCTTATCAAATAGCTAAAGGATGCCCAGAGTATATAAGCCCAGAATCAATATCGGAGCCCCGGCCAGATGCTCTTCATCTGTGACTTTTGACTGATATATAATAACACCCTTAACACACAGAGAAAGGGAAACACAGGCGTGTGGACTGAAGCTTAATGATGGTGGCGGGGGTGGGTGGGGCGGGGCGGGGTTGTGGGGGTTTCCTGCTGGAGACTGTGAATCTAATTTCACAGCACAGTAGCCGCAACAGAAAATCAAACTCTGTCAGAGCTGCTCTGTCAATCTCGTGTCTTGCAGCTCAAGTTGATAAGTGCACTGCTGAATTGATTTACTCTGCCTACATATTGGATGCACTGATGCCGTTTTTTTTTTTTAGTGTGTGTGTGTTTTTGTGCTTTTACCACAGTTGACCCCTCTGCGTGTTTTTTTTCCTTTCATGGTCTCATCTTTTTGCTGTTCTTGTGGTCCATGTGTCTTTAATATATGCTCTATTTATTGTTTTTTTTTTTTTAAGTGCATGATTTGACCTGAACAATGGATCTTTTGCTTTTATAGTGTGCTCCAGGGATGACATATTTTTGTAGGCCAACCAGGAAGTTAGCATCGCCCTGGGTTCCCTCAACAAAAAGCCAATGGGATTTTCCACTGGGTTTTGGATTATTGCAGAAAATAATCTCTGTGGCAAACACACGTTTATGATACTTACACGTTTTGTTCAGCAAGATAATTTTCACAAATGAACACCACTTTTATGATTTTTGAAGTGTAAATACAATCGTCAGACGTAACAAGCTAACGTTAGGCTATAGACGAACTACACCACGGTCGCATCAGCGTGAGTATACACAACGCCGTGATGACGTTTAGTAGTCTAAATTTAGCATCTTGTTAGTAACCGCCTTTTTAAGACACGTAAAGGCTTCAAAATTCAGGAGTGGGGTATTTTTTTGATGTATTTTATGTCGTAGAACATATTACCGTCATATTATCCACAGACCTTATTTCAGGCATCTTACTAAAAACCCATTCAGAGAACCCATTGACTTCCAGACAAGGGAACCGGAAGTGCTAAAATGCTAACGCATTTCTGGGTTTTAAGACTCATTCCTGTAGTACTCTGTAGAAATATCTATTTTTTTATTTGTTTCCTGATGAATTAACCCCCTAAAAAATGAACCCAAACACACAATTAGACAAATAATACTGGTAATTGTTTGTTTTTCATTCACATTGTCCTCTTCTGTCAGATATTTATTAATTTTTTGTTCACATTTCAGGCATGTTTTGGACCACAACGGAGATGGAATTGATTTATTTTTTCATCCTGAATTATTCACACAGCAACTATTGAAATATAGTTATTTGTCTCTTCTTTGTGTGTGTTGTGTATTTGTGTGCGGTGCCCCCAGGTGCAGAGCTGAGGGACGTAATGACAGGGTCGGAGGGCAACAATAGCATCTCGGACGTGGTGAAGCAGCCGGCCTTCATCGCTGGTTTGGGAGGGGCCTGCTGGATTGTCCTCATGGGCTTCAGCGCCTGGCTGTACTGGAGGAGAAAAAAGCGAAAGGGACTCAGCAACTATGCAGGTAAAAAAAAAAAAAAAAATGTACATGGTTCTGCACCAACACGGAATCTCAAAGCACGCTAGGTCTCTCTCTCTCCAACGGAAGCTGATGTCACCACTGATGTGACTCCATTTGAGCTGGCTAAAATGCAGAACAAAGGAAATGTATTCAGCGCAAATGGAAATAGGCCGTATTTACTTTAATTCACTGTGCAGTGATGTGCATCAACTGTGCTGAGTTCCATCAGCACCGCACCTCAACAGTCTAATACATTCATGCGAAATAAGTAATTTAACATCCCCCTTCCATTATCAGACCACGGCTGGTGTTGTTTGCACATTAACACGAGGCGCGTCCAGGTTTACGTCTGAAATATTCTTTTATCCCTCCGCGAGTCAAGCATATAGCTGTGTGCCATTATAATAATGTGTATTGCAGCTGTCACTGCGGTGACTTGTGGAGAGAGCGCTCTGATTTCCTAATTCAATGGGGATTTACATGATTGAGTGCTGCTTCTCTGATCCCTTCTCCCAAAACAAATTGACGAGTTTAATTCCAAAACACCACATTTCCAATTTAGAGAAAATGTAGCAAATTATTTCAGGAATGGTTAAGATATAAAATATTCTATGATTTATATTTAAAGAGGACCTATTATGCTTTTTCCCTTTCCTTTAGTGTGTTTTAATGTTTTTTGTGCATGTAAAAGGTCTGCAAAGTTACAAAGCCCAAAGTCCACGCCAAAGGGAGTTACTCTCCCCCATAGAAACACTGCTCCTGAACTGCCTGGAACACCTTGCTTGAAGCCCCGCCTTTTCTTCCGTAGCGTTGTGATGTCACCAAGTAATACATTTGCATAATACCTGCCTACCGGCTAGTTTGGCACGCCCTCAAACAAGGCTAGTTAGAGCGGAGCTGGAGTGGAGTCCGAAGAGTTTGTTCGGTTGACCAATCACAACGGAGTGGGCCAGCTGACCAATCAGATCAGACAGGGCTCTTTGGGGGGGATGTAGCTCAAACAGAGCGTTTCAGACAGGGGGTTAAAAGAGGTGCCGCAGCACAGCCGGTATGAGTAAAATAAAGCATTTTTTGAACATTAAAGCGTGTAAACATGTTCTAGTAGAAACCCAAAATACAAATATGCACCTGAAAATGGGCATAATCGGTCCTCTTTAAATATTACTTCTTTTTTTTTTAAGTAAGTTTAATTATAATGATATTAAACTCAAATGCAGCATTAATTGCTTTTTTTTTTATGTTCTTAGGTGTCAAATAATGAAATATTTCATTTCAGTATAAATATCTGTTTTTAAGACAGCCTCCATGCTCCAATTTATATTTTGGAAGACATTAATAAATAAAATGATGATGATGATGCAGATGCCCCAAGGCAAAAGGGGTCAAATGGGTCACTTCCATTTGAACTTTATCCCTCTGGGAAATCAGTGTAATTCAGAAAATGCTGGAATGCAGTGGTTAGATGCACTAACGCCCCGGGTTTCATCAAAATGTGATCAGCGCTGACATACCGTGAGTGATAAATGAACAAGCAAAGCAAAGATGAAAGGACTCGTTTCATATTTCCACACCTGCTTTCATGAATGTTATTGAACGTGAGGCTGCATGGCTGCATCTTTTTGATATCAATATATATGATTCATGATGCTTTATCTACTTTCATCTTCTTTTTGAATTGCAGTTCAGTCCTTCACCTTTACCCGTGCAGGTATGTCTTTGCATCGTGCATTAGTAATTTAGCTGCCTACATTCTTGACAGCAGACTGTATCAGTCATTCAAATTGATGGTCTTTCTGCACATTTTTAGACAAAATAATTGCAATTATTTTCCTCTTTCCTCCTTTCTCTACAAGTTACATTCCAAAGAGACCGAGGCCTGATCAGAAATGGAAGGTAAGAATCTAAATGAACTTACATTTCAGTGCCACGCAGTGTAATGCTCAGTCCGCCTCCTCAGTGACAAGAGCCTATTGTCATACTAAATGAAGAGTTCTTTCACAACGAACAGAATTTGCATACATGTTCCAATATTCCTGCTGCTTACTCATTTCGGTGCATGATTTGCAATGATGTACGCTTGATGAAATCATTAATCACCCCTTTGAAGTGAGCGCTACCAATTAACGCAGGTGAGGGCTTTATTCACTGGCTCGCTCTCGGTTCAGTCTGAGGTTGTTGGCAGAGCGAGAGGTCGTGGGAGGAGGGGGGAGAGGTGATGAATGTGCTGCTCGAAAAATGCTTGGCGTACAGTACGCTGTGACGGGTCGCATGTGGGGATGGAAAAAACAAAGTGCTGGACCTTGAGACTCCACTCGGCGGCCGTGATAATTTCTTGCCAGCTCAAAATGCCCAAAATTAACCTTTGTATCCACCGAATATCAAAGTGTACAAGAGGAAGGGGGCAAATTTGCTTTGCAGAAAGCGAATGAAGGTCCTCTTCTTTTTTTTTTATTCCTCCCTGTTCCCTCTTTCCGTTTTGTCACACCTAAGCAAGCAGATAAGCCCACAGCTAGAGCAAATGTGGCAAATAATGGACTAAAAATAAACAGTTTCTTGCCCAAGCCTTTTGTGTGTGCTCCTCCACATTGTGTACTCACGTATGTGTTGGGTGTTGGCACGTGCTTCCAAGCAAATGTATGTAAATGTATGTATATGCTTGTGTGTCCTAAAATGGAAATTATTGATGTAATTGTTTGAACACCTTTGAGCCATCACCAAGTCAGCTGTGAACAATTCCCTCGGCGCTCTGCGAATCAGCCTCGGTGGAAAATTCACTGTGTAGCTGCACATTAAGCAAACATATGCGAACAGGATGCACGAGGCATGTGGATGTTTTGCTTCTTTTTTCTTTTTTTTTCAGTAGCTGATACGAAGTGGTTGTAAATTGCCTTTTTCTCCCTGAATTGCTGCCCACAACTTTCCTACCTTGAAGTCAAAGCCTGTATTCATGACCGTTGTATTTCACTAAGACAAAATGACACGGTAGCTTTCCTAAACCACCTAATGGGCTTTTGCTGTCTGTGTTGCCATGGAGACGGTGCAGCAGTGTATCCGATCTGCCAGGGGCTGTCCATGATTCTCAATTTAAAATGTAAATTTCTGTTGTGCTAAGGCTCTAAAGTGGATTTAGTGTGTATTTAGGCCTGCCTTGTTTCTCCGGGGAGAGTTAGGGGTGGTGGAGTTGAGGGGAGAAAGAAGTCTGATTTATAGACTTGCCATTTTATGCCTCTCCGTTGTTTATTGGCGCCTGTGCGCCGGGCTGCTCCACAGGCGAGAATATGCTGAATGAGTTTTCACATCAATTTGTTGTTGATGCAGCAGGAAGAAAATGAGCAATACTGTTACGGCCCAGGCTGGATATTCAACTATGTCTTACCCCCTCTACTCTCTTTGTCTCTCTTTCTCTACAAACATCCTCTCACAGCCGTCCAGGGCTGTTGAAGGCGGGTGACCCAGGCCTCCCCTGGTTGGCTGACTCCTGGCCCTCCACGAGCCTCCCGGCTAACGGGGGTTTAGGGAGTCCGAAGGGCGGCGGCAACTTTGGCAGAGGAGGTAAGAAAACATAAACAGGCTGGGGCTGGGGTGTTGGAAAATACAGTTTTAGCAATGCCTGGTCAGACAGCTTTGATGCTCATTCATTGGGAAGCGCGGTGACAGGACCTCATCACACAAACAAACACATGCATGCAAATTAAAAGAGCCTCTGAGGGCTATGCTTTGCTAATTTGATTTGACAAGCCTGATATTTAAGTTTGTGGTGTTTGCATTTACTTTTTTCGTTCTTTCTCGTGCCCTGCCGTTGTGCATTTTTGCGAGGTTGCATGTAGTTCAAGTGTTTATTGTATGTTCTCTCAGCTCATTGGAGCCCCGGTGAGCTGCGGGCTTTATGTGTGCAAGACAGTAGAGCTGAAGGTTAGCGCTGTTTGAATATCCCTCTTGTGAGCACTCCACCGGGCTCCCACAGCGTGTTGCATGCTAATTGTGGTAGCAGATAATCACTTTCATTCATATCAAGTCCATTTGAGACCTGTATTTAACTAATGCAGAGTGCCAGAGCAGCAGGGAGTGTTAATGACCTTAAAGATCGTTAACTTCATGTCAACTTATCTCTCCATGATCCCTTTTTCCCCTCCTCGCTCTGTCACCCTCCTCTTTTTTGTCTCAGATGTTTTGCCGTCCGCGGCGGTGGAGAAGACGGGCACCATGCTGTCTGATGGTGCCATCTACAGCAGTATTGACTTCATGGGGAAGGCGGGCTACAGCAGCCCGGCGCGAGGCAGTCAGCCCACCCCCTACGCCACCACTCAGATACTCCAGTCCAACAGCTTCCACGAGCTGGCGGTGGACAGGCCAGATCCCCGCTGGAAGGCTTCTCTCCAGGCCCAGCAGGAGATGGCAAACCTGGGCTACTCGCTGACTGACAGACGACCTGGCAGCGGTATGAGCAACGTTGAAGATAAAGTTCAATCCTACTTTTTTTTTTTTTTTGTGGTGTGTTTGCACTCTTTTTTTGTTGTCAACTTTTTTATTTTTTCCTTAACAAACAGCATACATAAACAAATACAGAACAATTAGCCCCCACCCCTGGCTGCAACCCAATAGACATTACAATTGGTCTTAGTAAATCAAAATGTAGAGGAAAAAAAAAATGATATACACATACAAACTCACATATATAAACGATTACATGACATGCATGTTGATATGCGAAGATAGCTGTATGGTAATATTTGCATAACAATAATTGTATAGGTCTATGACCTAGTGCGTCTCTCTCTCTCTCTCTCTCTCTCTCTCACTCTCTCTCACTCTCTCTCTCTCTCTCTCTCTATATATATATATATATATGAAATATATATTTGAAAATGGCAATGACCCTTTTTCCTCGCCAACATTTAGCATAAGTTTGGAGCGTTATTTAACCCTCTTCACGATAAGCTAGTATGACACGGTTGGTACCAATGGATTCCTTAGGTTTACTAGTTTCATATGATACCAGTATCCTCACTCTAGCTTTAAAACTGAACCCGCTAAATGGATTGTGTTAAAAGAGTGTTTAGAGAGGAAGTATCATTCAATAGGAGCAGCTTTGGACAAAATGGTACTTTAGTAACAAGTAGGTCAGATTAGGTTTTAGATACCAATTTCCAGAAATACACTACCCCTGGGCAGTTCCAATACATGTGCAGGAAAGACCCTGTGTCCCCATTAGGGCAGAGTTCGCAGTCAGGAGAGGATAAGAGCCTCATCAGATGGAGCTTCCTGGGAGTAAGATGCAGACATTTGAAGTGTATCAGTTTGTGGATTTTTGGAAGTACCATCTAAATTGGCCCGGACTGTTAACCAGCAAATGTCATCCACAGGACAGCCTATACTCCAGATTTGATTGATTAACAGAGGTTTGCAGACAGAAATCAAGAGTGAATATATCTTAGCTACTAAGCCTCTAATTCGACCTCTCGTGTCTAGCAGAGAAGATGTTTGCACTCTTGCGTATATATCTTGGGTCTCTGTGGACTGCAGCAGAGCTTGAACGTCCAGCAAAAGCAACATTTTTCAAATAAAATGACAGGCAGTGTTTTGTTTTTTTTCTGTGAAATTACTACAAGGGAGTTGGCAAACTGAACCAGAGAAAGAGCAAAGTGAAAAGGAGGGAATTTATTTACATATTCACTGAAAACAGACCCCTAGGATAATGTTCTTAATTACTCTTCTGTCTTCATCACAATTCTACCCCGGGAGCTCATCTAGCCCAGAAATGTCACCCAATCATGACGCATTTCTTTGGGGTTAACATGATTAGTGATGGCGGAAAGTCCCTCAGTGTTCCGAGTTATTCACGCAGTGTATATATACATTTTAGTAAAGTCATGGAGGCATTTCTGTCTGTACTTTTGTAGCTTTGCACAGTAGCCCGTGCGCTCGGCTAAATGTCAGCCTTACCGGAGATAAAGTAAAGCAAGTGGGGAAGCAACTTAAAGTTGTTTGCCGCAGGTTTTGGTGCCTCTTTAAGAAATGTCAACAAAAAAAAAAGTCCTAATGTGCTGTCAGCACACAAAAAAAAGAGAAATAATGAACACTGGGTGGGGAGACAGGTTTGAAAAAGTTCTGATAGCAGAGAAAGATAGAAGATAGCTTTCAAGGTATGTGTTAGAGACATAAGTGTAGAATAATATTTGTGTACAGGGATTTCTACAGACTAAACTTCTTTCCCTCTTTACCTTCCCTCCCCAGGTGCAAAGGTTGGGAAGAAAAAGAAGGTGAAGGGTGGAACAAAGGCCTCTAAATCAAATGGGACGTGCTGGGCTAACATGCCCCTGCCTCCGCCGCCCATGCACCCTCTCCCTGGTACCGAGGTTGACCTTGACCGTTACCCCCAGGAAAACCACGGAGGAGGGTAAGATACATTCATATCTCATCAATCTCTGCCCTGGAACAGATGCGCACACAAACACGAAAATACACGTCGACAGAAGAAACACATGCAAACACAGAGGTCACAATATCCTGCACCAGTGCCCCGTGTGTGTGTTTGTGTTTTCTTTCAGAGAGCTTGGACAAGAAGTAAACCTCTAGCTGCCTATTTTCCTAAAATAGAAAAAATAACAAAAATAGGTTTGTATTGAGCTGTTATACACATTAAACTTGCCAATGGAAGAAAAAAAATATTATTAAAGGTCTTGTTGATAACATTTTCATATAGATGAATATTTAAAAAAAAATTAATATATCCACATAGCTTTTAGAAAGGTGCAGAATAAAAGTATGACTTTTCCTGAAATAAGTTATTATGATTGTGAATTAATCATTTTAAACATTTTGGCAGGTCCAAAATGAATGTTTTGTTTATCTCTGTGGACGATATCTGATGTTCGGTTCCCACTTCTAACAAGGCAAACGATAGTAAAAACAATACACAACAATAGTAAAATGGTGTCACATGGTATCTCTAGCTAACGGATAAATGGCTGAGATTGACAATAAGTGCCTGGCAACAAATTGTTGTGAAGTAAATGTAATGGAACGGAGGAGGGAGAATGTGATATCTATTGACTGAATGTTAACAATAGCACCTTTAACATTTTTAATCCAATTAGACTAGAGTAAGTCAATTTAGGAATGTCATTAAAGGGAAAATTGGCCACCTTTTTTGTGGATGACCTATCAGTGTTGATGGTAAACGTAGTCAATTGAAAGAATAAATTCCTCATTGCGTGCTATATTGACCGAGAAACTGAGTTCGACTACAGGCTATTTTAGTGTGGATGTGGGCATGTTCATCAGGAAGTCACGTTGAGATTAAAACCTCTTTTACAAGTGTGACCTAGCCAAGGTTCAGATAGCAGCATCAGCACAATGACATCAAATCACAGCAGCAACAATAGGTACGACAAAAATACATTACATCATACAGTGCATTAACAAGGCAGCATTTTGGTTTGTTAGTTAATTGACGTAGCAGTGACCACTTCCTTTATTCTAAGTTTAAAATCATTAAAAAGGTAAGGTTCTCAAGTTTAGGCTTGGCCTGCAGATCGTTCCAGGACCAAGGACCATAGTGGAAAAAGCTTGTATCAGTCTCTGTGTACTGATAGAAGGCACTTTAAACTGAAGCCAATTGTGCGACCTAAGATTATGACTGTTTTGCAAAAACGTATGTGTTCCAGATGCCGCTCAAAGATAGAACTTCCTTGCTCTCTTTGCTTCTATTGCAAACTAGCCATGTTTCAAACAGCAAAAATGCCATCCCAAAATATGGAAGAGTGTACATTTCAAAGTGTTTTGGCTGACTCGGATATTCAGCCGAGAGTGCACAGCCGAAAAAATGCTGTGGCTGCATTAGCTGTGCAAGAGGATATGACCGGCAGACCTCCGGGTGTCAGAAGCTCTAGCGCAATGCCTCCTGGTACATGTAGGCACTGCCGTCACGGCTCCGCGAGCAGGAGAACTCAGCTTTCTCGGCCTATACAGCACACTAAGCACTGAGGGATTTATTGCTTCAATTGACTACATTTACCACCAACACTGACTGAACATCCTCATCATAAAAGGTGGCAAACTGTCCTTTTAAATCCTTACATATTCCCTATCCTCTTTTATATTATATGCAATCAACTGTTCAGCAATGTGATGATTAATACATAAAACATTTGTCCACATGCCAGATATGACAGCAACAGCTGGGCACCGCCCATGTCCATCCAGGCCTACCGCCACCAGAATTTGGACAATGAGGTGGAGGAGGAGAGAGGTCCCACTCCTCCCCTGAGAGGAAGGTCCTCCTCGCCGGCAGCAACTTCCTTCAGCCAGCCCTCGTCTTCCTCTCTCAGCTCTGCCCACCACGACGAAATGCAGTCCATTTTGCAGGCCCACTTGGATGAGCTGACCAGAGCTTACCAATACGAGGTGGCCAAGCAGTCATGGTAAGGAACTTTTACAGCTCCAGTTTACTACATTTTGAGACCAACTTCCTTCTATAAATTGATGTATTTTTTATGTCTCCGCGCTGGCGACAGCCGTGGCCGGAGGCATAATGTTTTCGGGTTGTCTGTCCGTCCGTCTGTACGTACGTATGTCCGGTCCATTCTCGTGAACGCGATATGGATAAGGATGAACTGATTAGATTTTGGTTGTCAACGGTCAAGGTCACTGTGACCTCACGTCCGTCCCATTCTTGTGAACGCGATATCTCTGGATCGCCTTGAAGGATTTCTTCAAATTTGGCACAAACGTCTACTTAGAATCAAGGATGACCTGATTAGATTTTGGTGATCAAAGGTCAAGGTCGTTGTCACCTCACAAAACACCTTTTTGGCCATAATTTAAGAATTCATATGCTAATTATGACAATTTCACACAAATGTCTAACAGGATAAAATGATGAAGTGATGACATTTTGAACAGCGTAAATGTAAACTGCAACTTTTCTGGTTGGCGGAAGCGTACATCCATACATACGACGCAATAATTGTAGCTTGGTTATAAAAAAAAAAAGACCTGTGTGACTGTTCAATCATTTAAAACCTTTAGACTGTGTGCCTGCATCACAATTTTGTTCAAATATGTTTGCTTTGCACAGGAGGAGAGATACCTGTAATTTTATTCATTTCATTCCGTTGATAGTTTGTGGTTTTTGCATATCAATGGCCGATGTTTGAGCGTCTTATAATACTGGTATTTACATGTGTCAGCCCGAACCTGCAGCCCGTGTTTCTTGCGAGCGATAAAAACAGCTCTCCATTGATTGCACCTTTGATGGAGCATCGGGAGACTTGACAAGTCAGAGGCGACACGTGTTGGAGGGTAATGACTGGGTTTAGTCTAACATGCTGTTCTGACGTTAGTAAATAGAGTTGGTAATTATGCATGCATCTCCTCCATGGCGGGATGTGAGCCATCGTGGAGGACAGCTGTGGGGGAGATAACAGGCATGTTGGTGACAGCCCTGCCCATCCAGATATCCTTTATCCAGCCCAATTACAACTCCATTGTGTTAGCACAACACACACCAGCGCTGAGAAAGTAATCAGTGAAATCACTGCAGGCATTCATAGTCTCTGCACATTGCATCTCTACCTTTCTGAATGTGCACTGATTCTGCATTCTGAAACTTGTTTTGCCGTATTTATGCTCATTATCTGACCTCCGTTGCTTTTTTGAAATGTATTTTATTCCCTAATATACCGTATTTCCCTACAATGAATTAGGCACATGAAGGGCAGTCCAAACGTGTCCAGCACCCCCATCCCTCCGATGGACTTCATGTCCAGTACACTGGGCTCTGATCTGGGAGCAACTCTCCTTTCTGAAGAAGACGAGGACGCGGAGGAGGAGGAAAGATACGCTGTGGTGTCAAAGAATCTGTGTGGCTTTGAATACACTCCCGGGCACAGCGTGGATAACCTTGAGGGCTCAGGTATGTTTTGCATGTGGTAAAAACGAATTTGACTGAAGTCGTTTCTTTTAAATGAGTAGGCCACCAGGGCATGACAGCAAAAAGGGTATAGGCTCCATCATCACATCATTTCTGCAGCAGAAAATATGATGAAACCTTGAGAAATTTAGCCAATGCAGCTGCAGATAGATAAATAATAAGTCCATAGATAACATGATAGAGCAAACATACCAGATATGGGCATTTGTAAATAAATTATGTATAAATTAGGGCTTTCAAGCTGTTTGGAGAATTACTTCGCTTCCTTCACGAGCATACCAATGGATTCCTTAGGTTTTCTAGTTTCATATGTTGCCAGTATCTTCACTCTAGCTATAAAATTGAGCCCGCTACAACCAAGTTGGGTTAAAGAAATTAGTGGCATTAACGCGTTATTATCCCTAGTATGAATATATGCCATTTCAACAATAGAACATATTCATTACGAATGTATAAAAGTATGGAAAACTCATTACGAATGTATAAAAGTATGGAAAATGTTGTGGATGACAGAATTCCGAGTACATTTTTAAGTAAAATAATATACTGTTTTTAATTTATAGCTGTAATTTGATTTATTGTTTATTTAAGGCACACTACGTTTTAGAACATGGCTATCTATATGTATATATATCTATATGTATATATATGCAGATTTGGACATATTTATCGATCTCTTTGCATCTTACATGGATTATTTTATCTTCGCCTTATCCCGAACAAATGGAGCATTATTCAAGACATATGTCTAAAGACACAGATGTAAGAATAACACATTTTAACCATGTTCTTATCTGAAAATATGTTATTAAGCAGATATCAAATAGTTGTGGACAGATCATATTAAAAGTGCAGACACATTGCTTTTTTCCCTCCTATATGAAGCTGAAAAGGCTGCAGCCACTCAGCCAAAGAAATTGCATTAATATTAGAGGATTTTGCAGTACACAGTTAACTCCCATGACATTGTGCAGGAAGAAGTGTCTTCTTAATATAGCAAGGCAAAGTGTGTGTGTGTGTGTGTGTGTGTGTGTGTGTGTGTGTGGAGGTCAGGGTTGTGGATGCATGTGTGTCTGACCAACAATGTTGGCTTTTTTTTTTTTAACCATGAATACAAGCTTTTTCTATCAAAGCCTTTTAGTTGTCATGCACAGATATCCCAGTAGTAAAATAATGTAAAAAACATGGGATTGAATGTTAAAAAACGCATTTTTTTTTAACATAATCCAGGGTTTCGCGGCGTTGTCCAATATCAACATTCCTGTCTGCCAATAGGGTTTGGACCACTGAGGCAGCAAACACTGTGCAGTCTGTTGGCTGGCTGAACTATCACCTACGGACACACTGCACAGAACAAAGACCAAGGCGTACAATAGCCCATTTAATATGAAGTGAAATTAGTCTCAAAATGGTCACTCTCAATGTGTATTACATGATCAACAAATGAAAAATAACGATTTGTGTGTAATTTTGGGTACTCACAAAAGTTTGTTCTGTGAGCGCACGGATCGCCTGATACGCACGGATCAGGTTTCCAATTTCACGTCTCCAGCTCCATACAGATCCACAAATGCATGCTGCATTTAAGTACTTCTGGAAAACTGGGCTTTGGGTGAAATTGTGTGTAATTTTCAAATGAAAAAAAATGTTTATGTAGCCAGCAGGGACAGTGATTGACACTGAAAGGTAATGTAGTAAAAAACATAGCTGGTGTAAATTAAACATTTTCTATAGGCATAAAAGTATTCAGTCTTGGACTTCGTTATTGCTTTCTCAAGAACCGCTCATCCAAACAACTTCACACTCGACACTGCACTTCCTTGGGTCCTCAGCAATACACCTGCCAAGTGTGAAGTCCGTCGGATGAACGGTTGTTGAGAAACTCGAAGGACATACAGACAGAGACTCTTTCCAGTTTAGTTCGATATCCTAGCCTAAATCATAGGTACCCTTTTTTCTCTGTAAGTATTCTTTATCAAAGACATATTCTCAGGCAGTCTGCGAAAAGTTATTTGAAGCTATTCTGGCATAGACATCAAAACCATAACATAGAATATATTAAAAACTTTAGTAGCGCTCTATATTTGAAAAGCCACACGTCGAACATTTAAGATTTGATGCATTTATAAATAGGGTTCTGTCTGAAAGCCTTTCTTTAGAGAGAAACTTGAAGGTTTCTCCCACGGGGACGGAACTGTACCATTTTTAGACTGCGTTGTTTGACAGGTTAAGAGATTGACTTGTGCATTGAGGATATGTGTTTTCAACATTTTTTAATAACCCGTTGCGGGGCAAAACTCAGGTCGGTACGACTAAAAATATTTACCAACATTAGCAATGCAAACATTTTATCGTGTCATGTTTAGCTGTCATATATTGTTAGTGGTTGTATTAGAAGTGCTAGCGGGCAGATTGAGAAAATAGCTTCAGTCCAGTGAAACAAATCCGGAACAAAGCCAGTGTGGTGGCAGTATTTCCACAGGGGGTGCCATATTGCAGTTGTGGATTAATGCTTTAAATGGCATATTTTCATGATGCCTGATTTAAATAAATGCAATGCTGCTCTTGGTTTTGAACTTCATACAGCTGGTTGCTTAATTGCTGCAACAAAGAATAATATATCCTGAGGCCTTCTGATTAAAGCATTCAGTAATGATATTCCCTTAAGAATGTATACTAAGTAGTAAGCATGAGGGAGTTATAGTTGTTCGTTTCCACAAATATCCTGCGTGATGGAAACTTAGATGTCACATGGAGACTTGTATGTCTAACTTGTACACACAAGTTTGACTTGATTTCAATTTTGACACAATTTCTACCGGCTGATTCCGTTTTTACGTTCCCATCGCACTTTGAGCGGCTGTGGCTTAGAGGTAGAGCGGGTCGTGGAATAGGAAGGTCGGTGATTCGATCACCGGCTCCTCCAGTCCACATGTTGAAGTGTCCTTGGGCAAGACACTTAACCCCAAATTGCTCCCGAAGGCTGTGCCGCCGGTGTGTGACTGAGTATTTAGATTAGATCCTGATGGGCAGGTTGGCACCTTGTATGGCAGCCTCTGCCATCAGTGTATGAATGTGTGTGTGAATAGGAATGCTGACATGTAGTGTAAAGCGCTTTTCGGAAGTCTAGAAAGGCGCTTTATAAATGCAAGTATATGTAACATTCACCATTACTTAAGTGTCTTGCTCAATCCACTGCATGTGAGCTACTTGTTCAGGGACGCTTAGCTAAATCTTTATCTTTGTTAACTCCCTCTCGGTAGGTAAAAGCTCGCAACATCGTCGCTCAGACAGCTCTGGTTCAGCAGACCATGGTGCACAGGGCACGCATAGCCTTGGCCACAAGAGGGCAACGCTGACTGGCCTCAAACCACAGACGGGCAAAGTTGGGACTCTGCCCAGACGAAGAGACACCAACACCGACGGTAAGTTAAGTCTTTTGCACCCTCCCAGCCGGTATTTGCCAGAAAATCCGCGTTTGTAGTAAATTCAGCGAGGAGCACCTCTATCATGATGTCTCATTTGTATCCTTCGCCAAATACCATCCACTCAGCAGCCCACACACCGGCCATGAAGTCCCTGCACGGCGTGGGCTCCCGCATGCACAGCTCGTGGGCAGCTGCGGCCTCAGACCCCTCTGAGGAGTGCATGGTGACCGTGTCGACGCTGGAGCGGCAGCATATGGCTTCCTGGAGCGGCACAACAACATCCAACAGGGCCACCCTGAGTAGGGGCTCCCACAAGAGACCTGGCACAGATCCCACCCACAACGGGCATCCTTCCACAAACAGCACAGAGAAAAGGGAGCACTGTAAGTGTTAATCCTCACGAGGACGTATTTGTGTGCACATAACTCATAATGAATGTAATCTAAGCAAGCAAATGTCCCTTATATCTGCAGAGAGAGATAATATGCCAGTTTTACTGAAACTTTCTTGACATTTTTATAATCCATTTTTATAGGTTTTTTTTTCCTTCACTCTGATTGACAAAGAATAACAGCAAAGTTTAGTAATTATAGGGCAAATAATGCATCGTAAATTGTGGCTGTCACCTCTTTAACAATTTGTAAAGAAAGACAACTCAGATTTGCCTCTTCTAGTCAGTTGTGACAGCATTACAATACAGTTATATAATGTATACCTCTCAATAGGGATAGAAAAGTGTATATTTGGTAGAAGTATGCTCCACCATTTTCAACAAGAAGGAAAGCTGTAGAATCGAACCAATTTCTAGCTTGCATCCAAGGTGAGATACATCCTGGGATTGTGAAATGGAGATGCAGATATTGAGTGAAGTATTAAATGTCACCCATACTTAACATTGTTGTTTTCTGCTCTTCCAGAGTCTTTGTGAAGCATCATTCCCTGCAGTTGTTCCCTGTCCCAGGACACCTTGTTTGTAAGCGCTATGAGATTTTCTCTCTGCGAATGACACAGAATGATGTTTGGGAGACGGAGAGGAGACAGAATGAAGACAAAGGAACAGAGTGCGAGATAAAATGCAGAGCTGTAAATGTCATGTACAGACACGGACACCAGTCTCACAGTGTTATTTTCATCCCCCTCTTCAAAAGAGTAAAAGGTATGTTATATGTCCGCTTCTTTTTTCTGTCACATGGTGTATAAAGATTCACACGGTGGAGATGAAGAAGAAAAATCACAACAAAATGACTAACGAATATGAAAAAAAGGACTTGCATAATTTGTAAATATATTTTTTAATGTTTTTTTTCCTCTTCCTTTTGCTTTGCTATGCAAGCCAAACCCAATGTTGTCTCTTTTGTGATTTATTACTGTGAATGATTTTTCATTAATGCTCAAACTGTTAGCCTTTTGATGAAGCTACTGTATCGTTGTACTTTGCACAGAGCGTTTTGGTGAAAATAAGCACAAACCCATTGTCAGCTGAGCTGAGGAGGAGAATCATAATGGCAAAGAGGGACGTCTATGTTAAACAGAACATATATACTTGGCTGTGCTATAATTGTTTTGAGAAACAGCTGCAAGGAAAAAACACAGGTAAATACTTGGAAGTAATATGCCAATATAACAAACTGTGTTTTACACTACTTCCTATTATGCATTACACTAACAATGGTTCTCAGCAAATAGTTACCAGAACATTGTTTTATGGTAACAAAGCAACACATCAGTTGTGATATCCAAAGCAAAGACATAGGAAAATAGGTTTGTGTCTCTTCCCTGCCATTCACAAAAAAAGAGTATGTTAATAAAAAAAATATATATATATTTGTTTTGGTAATTCTTTTCCAATTACATACAGTGACATAGTGACAGTGCAATATTGAAAGGACAATATGACAGTAAAGGGAAATGTCCAGGCCAAAATGTCCTGTTGTCACCTGAAGACAAATGACATGCAGAGTTTAACGACAAGTATATATGATGTTAAACATCAAATAAACTAAACTTTATTTGTTCTTATATATTACACTGTTAAATGGATATGAATTTACACTATCATCTTACAGAGATGTATAGTCTTGACCAACTGCCAAATTTGAAGAGCTTTTGAAAACCTTTTCCAGTTTTAAAATGCAGCCAATTAGCATTTTCTGCCAATGAGATTCGCGATGCGATGTCTTTCCACTTGTTTGGATGGTTTTGTTCTGATCATTGTTCTGGTAATGGCTCTCCCTTTGAAGAATCTTTACCTGCCAGATTGGTTTGCCCTCAGGAATACGCAGCCACATACAGTTGGGCCGTTTTTCAATCCTTTGATGCAAAATAAAATGTGTATGTGAAAACAAACCAGATTTCTCCTCAAAATGCCTATGAATCTGACACACTGCATTTATCCACCAAAGTCCATTTTGGAATTTTGAAATTCCTTTTTTAAACTTCTCAAGCTAGTTTAGATATACTCGTTTTTTATATACAATATAGAATACAATATTTTATTATTTTTTATTTCATAGTTACTTTAGTTAAAATATACACATTGTCATCTTTGCCTGAACAGCTATCTCTCTTGTTTCCAAGTCCACGGATTCAATGTTAGAATATTAGCACCATATATACAGTATGTGGTATTAAGACAACATGGTAGCAAGTGGCTCACACAGGTGCTACACAGTTATATGATGGATTATTTTACTGCGTTGTTCTGACTGTATTGATCTTATGTGATTCTATTTCACAAAAACTGCTCATGGCAAACGTCAGATAAAAGATCCACACACTGTAATGATAGAAACCAGCTACTTGGATTTAACAGACAAACATTTCGATCTAACAGAGATCTTTGTCAGATGTTGTCAAATAACCATCACAAAGCAGAACACGATAAAGATGTAGAATGCCGCTCCTTTCAGAAGGTGCTCTGGATGATTTATGTGATCCATGCTTTACATTTTTCTGAATTTTTGATGTCTTAGGTTAAATATGTTATTTCAAAATATTTGTTTTGATGTTTACATAGTTTTTAGTGTGTATGTATATATTTACGTATATTTATACATATGTATGTCGTGTGTATGTAAAAAAAAATCATAGTATAGTATGTTGAAAACAAGTCATAGAATGTTGAGATAATTAAAAAAGGTCATAGTATAGTATGTCAGAAAAGTCATAGTATAGTATGTCGAAAAAATGTCATAGTAAAGTATGTCGAAAAAATAAAAAAGTCATAGTATAGTATGTCGGAAAAAAAAATTAAAAAGCCATAGTATAGTATGTCGAAAAAAAGTCATATTATTGTATGTCGAAAAAAAGTCATAGTATTGTATGTCGAAAAAAAGTCATAATATAGTATGTCGAAAAAATTAAAAAGTCATAGTACAGTATGTTGAAAAAAAGTCATGGTATCGCATGTCGAAAAAAAGTTATAGTATGTAGAAAAAATAAATAAGTCATTGTATAGTATGTCAAAAAATGTAAAATGTCATAGTACAGTATGTCGAAAAAAAAGTAATATAGTATGTAGTAAAAATGTTTAAAAAACCATATTAGAGTATGTTGAAAAAAGTCATATTATAGTATGTCCGAAAAAAGGTCATAGTATGTCGAGAAAAAGTCATATTATAGTTTGTCAAGAAAAAGTAATATTATAGTATGTCGAAAAAAAGTCATAGTATAGTATGTAAAAAAAAAAGTATAGTATTGTATGTCGAAAAAATAAAAGTCATAGTATAGTATGTCGAAAAAATATAAAAAAGTCATAGCATTGTATGTTGAAAGAAAAAAAAGTAATATAGTATGTAGTAAAAATGTTTAAAAAACCATAGTAGAGTATGTTGAAAAAAGTCATAGTATAGTATGTCGTAAAAAAGTCATAGTACAATATATCGAAAAAAAAAAGGTTATAGTATAGTATGTCGAAAAAATAAAGTCATAGTATAGTTTGTCGAAAAAAAGTAATATTATAGTATGTCGAAAAAATTTAAAAGTCATAGTATTGTGTGTTGAAAAAAAGTCGTAGTATATTATGTCAAGAAAAAGTAATAGTATAGTATGTCGAAAAAGGTAATAATATAGTATGTCGAAAAAATAATAAAAGTCTACGGAGCCCTCCTAGTCCCCTAGGAGAAAATTTGTATTATCTCGTTCCCTCGAGTTAGGTATCACGTTCCCTCGAGTTAGGTATCTCGTTCCCTCGAGTTAGTATCTCGTTCCTTCGAGTTAGGTATCTCGTTCCCTCGAGTTAGTATCTCGTTCCCTCGAGTTAGGTATCTCGTTCCCTCGAGTTAGTATCTCGTTCCCTCGAGTTAGGTATCTCGTTCTCTCGAGTTAGTAACCTCGTTCCCTCGAGTTAGTAACTCGTTCCCTCGAGTTAGGTATCAAGTCCCCCCTACTACACTGTACATTACTGAAGTCATTGAAAATGTTTTGCATTAAAAATTCACCAAAATTATGCAAAAGCATATTGTTTCAAACTAAGTGTTGTAGTACAAATATGAGGAAATCATTGATGTGTTAAGTAATTTTGGTGGTACTACACTGTATAATACTTAAGTTATTGAATATTTTTCTCTTTTCGGCATTGCACTTTGTAAACGGTCCCTGGCCACTCGTCTGACAGCCAGCTGCGCATAGAGACCATTGTTATGTGTCCAGCTCGGAGGACGGCTAGTTTTGATTAAAATGAGGTTGTAGCTCGTTGACTACCTTACTACGGTTAGAAAGAGCCCTTGGTGGTGTTTTAACAACGTTTCTGTTATGAGTTATTGATCCAGTAAGTTTGAATCTGTCAATATCTTTCCAACTTTACCGAAGTACATCATCTAGGGGGGCTCCGTACATCAGCAATGCGTGGACTGTCAAGAATGATCGGAAGAAGTGCTCTATGAAGTAACTCGAGGGAACGAGATACCTAACTCGAGGGAACGAAATACCTAACTCGAGGGAACGAGATACTAACTCGAGGGAACGAGATAATAAAAATGTTCTCCTAGGGGACTAGGGGGGCTCCGTAAAAGTCATAGTATTGTATGTCGAAAAAATTAAAGACATAGTATAGTTTGTCAAAAAAAAATTAAAAAGCCATAGTATAGTATGTCGAAAAAGGTAATATTATAGTATGTCTAAAAAATAAAAAAGGTCATAGTATATAGTATGTCGAAGAAAAAAAATAAGTCATACAATAGTATGTTGAAAAAATAAAAGTCATAGTATAGTATGTCGAAAAAAAGTAATATTATAGTATGTAGAACAAATAAATGAACGTCATAGCATAGTATGTTGAAAGAAAGTCATAGTATAGTATGTCGAAAAAATAAAAAAAGTCATAGTATAGTATGTCGAAAAAATATAAAGAGTCATACTATAGTACGTCGAAAAAAAGTCATAGTATAGTATGTCGAAAAAATTAAAGACATAGTATAGTTTGTCAAAAAAAACTTTAAAAAGCCATAGTATAGTATGTCGAAAAAATAAAAAAAGTCATGTCGAAAAAAGGTAATAGTATAGTATGTCGAAAAAAGGTAATATTATATGTCTAAAAAATAAAAACGTCATAGTATAGTATGTCGGAAAAAAAAATAAGTCATACAATAGTATGTTGAAAAAATAAAAAAGTCATAGTATAGTATGTCAAAAAAAAGTAATAATATAGTATGATGAAAAAATTAAAAAAAAATAGTATAGTATGTCGAAAAGATTAAAAAAAATGTCAGTGTAGTATGTCGGAAAAGTCAGTGTAGTATGTTGACAAATTAAATAAAAGTCAAAGTATCGTGTGTCGTAAAAAAAGTCAGAGTATAGTATGTCGGAAAAATTTAAAAAGCCATAGTATAGTATGTCGAAAAACTCATAGTATAGATTGTCGAAAATTTTCATTAAAAAATGTAATAGTATAGTTTGTCAAAAATGTTCATGAAAAAATGTCATAGTATAGTATGTCGAAAATTTTCTTGAAAAAAGTCATAGTGTAGTATGTAGATTAATTTTGTGGAAAACAAAACTCATAGTATAGAATGTCGAAAACTTTCATGAAAAAATGTCATAGTATTGTATGTCGGAAATTTTCTTGAAAAAGGCATGGTATAGTATGTAGATTAATTTTGTGGAAAAAAAAACTCAGTATAGAATGTCGAAAATTTTCATGAAAAAATGTCATTGTATAGAATGTTGAAATTTTTCATGGAAAACGTCTTAGTATAGTATGTAGATTAATTTCAGGGAATAAAAACCTTAGTATAGAATGTCGAGAATTTAAAAAAAAAAAGTCATACTATAGTATGTCGAAAATTTTCATGAAAAAATGTCATAGTATAGAATGTTGAAATTTTTCATGGAAAACGTCATAGTATAGTATATAGATTAATTTCGTGGAATAAAAAACTCATAGTATAGAATGTCGAAATTTTCATGAAAAAAAAGTCATACTATAGTATGTCGAAAATTTTCATGAAAAAATGTCATAGTATAGAATGTTGAAATTTTTCACAAGAAAATCTTTTCAATCTACATACTAAACTATGACGTTTTCCATGAAAATTTTCGACATTCGATACTATGACATTTTTTCATGAAAATTTGACATACTATCGTATGACTTTTTTTTTTCATGAAAATTTTCGACGTGAGTTTTTTTTCCACCAAATGAATCGACAGACTATACTATGCCTTTTTTCATCAAAATTTTCTACATTCAATACTATGACATTTTTTTACGAATATTTTCGACAAGCTATAATATGACTATTTTCATGAAAATTTTCGACATTCTATACTATGACATTTTTTTTAGAATATTTTCGACATGCGAAAATTTTCATAAAAAAAGACATACTATTGTATGACTTTTTTCATGAAAATTTTCTAAATTTTAAACTGAATTTTTTTTTCCACCAAATTAATCGACAGACTATCATATGCCTTTTTCATGAAAATTTTCGACATTCTATACTATGACATTTTTTTACGAAAATTTTCGACATGCTATAGTATGACTTTTTTCATGAAAATTTCCGAAATTCTATACTATGACATTTTTTTACAAATATTTTCGACATGCTATAGTAGGACTTTTTTCATGAAAATTTTCGAAATTTTAAACTGAGTTTTTTTTCCACCAAATTAATCGACAGACTATACTATACCTTTTTTCATGAACATTTTCGACATTCTATACTATGACATTTTTTTACGAATATTTTCAACATGCGAAAATTTTTCAACTGAGTTTTTTTTCCACCAAATTAATCGACAGACTATACTATGCCTTTTTTAAGGAAAATTTTCGACATTCTATACTATGACATTTTTTTACGAATATTTTCAACATGCGAAAATTTTAAACTGAGTTTTTTGTCCACCAAATGAATCGACAGACTATACTATGCCTGTTTTCATGAAAATTTTCGACATTCTATACTATGACATTTTTTTACGAATATTTTCGAAAATTGTCATGAAAAAAGTCATGTCGAAAATATTCGTAAAAAAGTCATAGTATAGAATGTCGAAAATTTTCATGAAAAAAGGCATAGTCTAGTCTGTCGATTCATTTGGTGGAAAAAAAACTCAGTTTAAAATTTCGTCAGTTTTCAAAAAAGTCATACTATAGCATGACTTTTCATGAAAATTGACGAAAATTTAAACTGAGTTTTTTTTCCACCAAATGAATCGACAGACTATACTATGCCTGTTTTCATGAAAATTTTCGACATTCTATACTATGACATTTTTTTACGAATATTTTCGAAAATTTTCATGAAAAAAGTCATGTCGAAAATATTCGTAAAAAAAAGTCATAGTATAGAATGTCGAAAATTTTAATGAAAAAAGGCATAGTATAGTCTGTCGATTCATTTGGTGGAAAAAAAACTCAGTTTAAAATTTCGACAATTTTCATGAAAAGTCATAGTATAGTATGACTTTTTCATGAAAATGTCGAAATTTTAAACTGAGTTTTTTTTCCACCAAATGAATCGACAGACTATACTATGCCTTTTTTCATTAAAATTTTCGACATTCTATACTATGACATTTTTTTACGAATATTTTCGACATGACTTTTTTCATGAAAATTTTCGAAAATATTCGTAAAAAAATGTCATAGTATAGAATGTCGAAAATTTTCATGAAAAAAGGCATAGTATAGTCTGTCGATTCATTTGGTGGAAAAAAAACTCAGTTTAAAATTTCGACATTTTCATGAAAAAGTCATAGCTATAGTATGACTTTTTTCATGAAAATGTCGAAATTTTAAACTGAGTTTTTTTTCCACCAAATGAATCGACAGACTATACTATGCCTTTTTTCATTAAAATTTTCGACATTCTATACTATGACATTTTTTTACGAATATTTTCGACATGACTTTTTTCATGAAAATTTTCGAAAATATTCGTAAAAAAATGTCATAGTATAGAATGTCGAAAATTTTAATGAAAAAAGGCATAGTATAGTCTGTCGATTCATTTGGTGGAAAAAAAAACTCAGTTTAAAATTTCGACATTTTCATGAAAAGTCATAGCTATAGTATGACTTTTTCATGAAAATGTCGAAATTTTAAACTGAGTTTTTTTTCCACCAAATTAATCGACAGACTATACTATGCCTTTTTCATTAAAATTTTCGACATTCTATACTATGACATTTTTTTACGAATATTTTCGACATGACTTTTTTCATGAAAATTTTCGAAAATATTCGTAAAAAAATGTCATAGTATAGAATGTCGAAAATTTTAATGAAAAAAGGCATAGTATAGTCTGTCGATTCATTTGGTGGAAAAAAAACTCAGTTTAAAATTTCGACATTTTCATGAAAAGTCATACTATACTATGACTTTTTTCATGAAAATGTCGAAATTTTAAACTGAGTTTTTTTTCCACCAAATGAATCGACAGACCATACTATGCCTTTTTTCATTAAAATTTTCGACATTCTATACTATGACATTTTTTTACGAATATTTTCGTATGACTTTTTTCATGAAAATTTTCAAAATATTCGTAAAAAATTGTCATAGTATAGAATGTCGAAAATTTTCATGAAAAAAGGCATAGTATAGTCTGTCGATTCATTTGGTGGAAAAAAAACTCAGTTTAAAATTTCGACATTTTCATGAAAAAGTCATAGCTATAGTATGACTTTTTCTGAAAATTGACGAAATTTTAAACTGAGTTTTTTTTCCACCAAATGAATCGACAGACTATACTATGCCTTTTTTCATGAAAATTTTCGACATTCTATACTATGACATTTTTTACGAATATTTTCGTATGACTTTTTTCAAGAAAATTTTCGAAAATATTCGTAAAAAAATGTCATAGTATAGAATGTCGAAAATTTTAATGAAAAAAGGCATAGTATAGTCTGTCGATTCATTTGGTGGAAAAAAAACTCACTTTAAAATTTCGACATTTTCATGAAAAAAGTAATGCTATAGTATGACTTTTTTGAAAATTGACGAAATTTTAAACTGAGTTTTTTTTCCACCAAATGAATCGACAGACTATACTATGCCTTTTTTCATGAAAATTTTCGACATTCTATACTATGACAATTTTTTACGAATATTTTCGTATGACTTTTTTCATGAAAATTTTCAAAAATATTCGTAAAAAATTGTCATAGTATAGAATGTCGAAAATTTTCATGAAAAAAGGCATAGTATAGTCTGTCGATTCATTTGGTGGAAAAAAAACTCAGTTTAAAATTTCGACATTTTCATGAAAAAGTCATGCTATAGTATGACTTTTTTGAAAATTGACGAAATTTTAAACTGAGTTTTTTTTCCACCAAATGAATCGACAGACTATACTATGCCCTTTTTCATGAACATTTTCGACATTCTATACTATGACAATTTTTTACGAATATTTTCGTATGACTTTTTTCATGAAAATTTTCAAAAATATTCGTAAAAAATTGTCATAGTATAGAATGTCGAAAATTTTCATGAAAAAAGGCATAGTATAGTCTGTCGATTCATTTGGTGGAAAAAAAACTCAGTTTAAAATTTCGACATTTTCATGAAAAAGTCATGCTATAGTATGACTTTTTCATGAAAATTGACGAAATTTTAAACTGAGTTTTTTTTCCACCAAATGAATCGACAGACTATACTATGCCCTTTTTCATGAAAATTTTCGACATTCTATACTATGACAATTTTTTACGAATATTTTCGTATGACTTTTTTCATGAAAATTTTCAAAAATATTCGTAAAAAATTGTCATAGTATAGAATGTCGAAAATTTTCATGAAAAAAGGCATAGTATAGTCTGTCGATTCATTTGGTGGAAAAAAAACCCAGTTTAAAATTTCGACATTTTCATGAAAAAGTCATGCTATAGTATGACTTTTTTGAAAATTGACGAAATTTTAGACTGAGTTTTTTTCCACAAAATGAATCGACAGACTATACTATGCCTTTTTCATTAAAATTTTCGACATTCTATACTATGACATTTTTTTACGAATATTTTCGACATGACTTTTTTCATGAAAATTTTCGAAAATATTCGTAAAAAAATGTCATAGTATAGAATGTCGAAAATTTTAATGAAAAAAGGCATAGTATAGTCTGTCGATTCATTTGGTGGAAAAAAAACTCAGTTTAAAATTTCGACATTTTCATGAAAAGTCATAGTATAGTATGACTTTTTTCATGAAAATGTCGAAATTTTAAAGTGAGTTTTTTTTCCACCAAATGAATCGACAGACTATACTATGCCTTTTTTCATTAAAATTTTCGACATTCTATACTATGACATTTTTTTACGAATATTTTGACATGACTTTTTTCAAGAAAATTTTCGAAAATATTCGTAAAAAAATGTCATAGTATAGAATGTCGAAAATTTTAATGAAAAAAGGCATAGTATAGTCTGTCGATTCATTTGGTGGAAAAAAAACTCACTTTAAAATTTCGACATTTTCATGAAAAGTCATAGTATAGTATGTCTTTTTTCATGAAAATGTCGAAATTTTAAAGTGAGTTTTTTTTCCACCAAATGAATCGACAGACTATACTATGCCTTTTTTCATTAAAATTTTCGACATTCTATACTATGACATTTTTTTACGAATATTTTTGACATGACTTTTTTCAAGAAAATTTTCGAAAATATTCGTAAAAAAATGTCATAGTATAGAATGTCGAAAATTTTAATGAAAAAAGGCATAGTATAGTCTGTCGATTCATTTGGTGGAAAAAAAACTCAGTTTAAAATTTCGACATTTTCATGAAAAGTCATAGTATAGTATGTCTTTTTTCATGAAAATGTCGAAATTTTAAAGTGAGTTTTTTTTCCACCAAATGAATCGACAGACTATACTATGCCTTTTTTCATTAAAATTTTCGACATTCTATACTATGACATTTTTTTACGAATATTTTTGACATGACTTTTTTCAAGAAAATTTTCGAAAATATTCGTAAAAAAATGTCATAGTATAGAATGTCGAAAATTTTAATGAAAAAGGCATAGTATAGTCTGTCGATTCATTTGGTGGAAAAAAAACTCAGCTTTAAAATTTCGACATTTTCATGAAAAGTCATAGTATAGTATGTCTTTTTTCATGAAAATGTCGAAATTTTAAAGTGAGTTTTTTTTCCACCAAATGAATCGACAGACTATACTATGCCTTTTTTCATTAAAATTTTCGACATTCTATACTATGACATTTTTTTACGAATATTTTTGACATGACTTTTTTCAAGAAAATTTTCGAAAATATTCGTAAAAAAATGTCATAGTATAGAATGTCGAAAATTTTAATGAAAAAAGGCATAGTATAGTCTGTCGATTCATTTGGTGGAAAAAAAACTCACTTTAAAATTTCGACATTTTCATGAAAAGTCATAGTATAGTATGTCTTTTTTCATGAAAATGTCGAAATTTTAAAGTGAGTTTTTTTTCCACCAAATGAATCGACAGACTATACTATGCCTTTTTTCATTAAAATTTTCGACATTCTATACTATGACATTTTTTTACGAATATTTTTGACATGACTTTTTTCAAGAAAATTTTCGAAAATATTCGTAAAAAAATGTCATAGTATAGAATGTCGAAAATTTTAATGAAAAAAGGCATAGTATAGTCTGTCGATTCATTTGGTGGAAAAAAAACTCAGTTTAAAATTTCGACATTTTCATGAAAAGTCATAGTATAGTATGTCTTTTTTCATGAAAATGTCGAAATTTTAAAGTGAGTTTTTTTTCCACCAAATGAATCGACAGACTATACTATGCCTTTTTTCATTAAAATTTTCGACATTCTATACTATGACATTTTTTTACGAATATTTTTGACATGACTTTTTTCAAGAAAATTTTCGAAAATATTCGTAAAAAAATGTCATAGTATAGAATGTCGAAAATTTTAATGAAAAAAGGCATAGTATAGTCTGTCGATTCATTTGGTGGAAAAAAAACTCACTTTAAAATTTCGACATTTTCATGAAAAGTCATAGTATAGTATGTCTTTTTTCATGAAAATGTCGAAATTTTAAAGTGAGTTTTTTTTCCACCAAATGAATCGACAGACTATACTATGCCTTTTTTCATTAAAATTTTCGACATTCTATACTATGACATTTTTTTACGAATATTTTTGACATGACTTTTTTCAAGAAAATTTTCGAAAATATTCGTAAAAAAATGTCATAGTATAGAATGTCGAAAATTTTAATGAAAAAAGGCATAGTATAGTCTGTCGATTCATTTGGTGGAAAAAAAACTCACTTTAAAATTTCGACATTTTCATGAAAAGTCATAGTATAGTATGTCTTTTTTCATGAAAATGTCGAAATTTTAAAGTGAGTTTTTTTTCCACCAAATGAATCGACAGACTATACTATGCCTTTTTTCATTAAAATTTTCGACATTCTATACTATGACATTTTTTTACGAATATTTTTGACATGACTTTTTTCAAGAAAATTTTCGAAAATATTCGTAAAAAAATGTCATAGTATAGAATGTCGAAAATTTTAATGAAAAAAGGCATAGTATAGTCTGTCGATTCATTTGGTGGAAAAAAAACTCACTTTAAAATTTCGACATTTTCATGAAAAGTCATAGTATAGTATGTCTTTTTTCATGAAAATGTCGAAATTTTAAAGTGAGTTTTTTTTCCACCAAATGAATCGACAGACTATACTATGCCTTTTTTCATTAAAATTTTCGACATTCTATACTATGACATTTTTTTACGAATATTTTTGACATGACTTTTTTCAAGAAAATTTTCGAAAATATTCGTAAAAAAATGTCATAGTATAGAATGTCGAAAATTTTAATGAAAAAAGGCATAGTATAGTCTGTCGATTCATTTGGTGGAAAAAAAACTCACTTTAAAATTTCGACATTTTCATGAAAAGTCATAGTATAGTATGTCTTTTTTCATGAAAATGTCGAAATTTTAAAGTGAGTTTTTTTTCCACCAAATGAATCGACAGACTATACTATGCCTTTTTTCATTAAAATTTTCGACATTCTATACTATGACATTTTTTTACGAATATTTTTGACATGACTTTTTTCAAGAAAATTTTCGAAAATATTCGTAAAAAAATGTCATAGTATAGAATGTCGAAAATTTTAATGAAAAAAGGCATAGTATAGTCTGTCGATTCATTTGGTGGAAAAAAAACTCAGTTTAAAATTTCGACATTTTCATGAAAAGTCATACTATAGTATGACTTTTTTCATGAAAATGTCGAAATTTTAAAGTGAGTTTTTTTTCCACCAAATGAATCGACAGACTATACTATGCCTTTTTTCATGAAAATTTTCGACATTCTATACTATGACATTTTTTTACGAATATTTTGACATGACTTTTTTCATGAAAATTTTCGAAAATATTCGTAAAAAAATGTCATAGTATAGAATGTCGAAAATTTTAATGAAAAAAGGCATAGTATAGTCTGTCGATTCATTTGGTGGAAAAAAAACTCAGTTTAAAATTTCGACATTTTCATGAAAAGTCATAGTATAGTATGACTTTTTTCATGAAAATGTCGAAATTTTAAAGTGAGTTTTTTTTCCACCAAATGAATCGACAGACTATACTATGCCTTTTTTCATTAAAATTTTCGACATTCTATACTATGACATTTTTTTACGAATATTTTTGACATGACTTTTTTCAAGAAAATTTTCGAAAATATTCGTAAAAAAATGTCATAGTATAGAATGTCGAAAATTTTAATGAAAAAAGGCATAGTATAGTCTGTCGATTCATTTGGTGGAAAAAAAACTCAGTTTAAAATTTCGACATTTTCATGAAAAGTCATAGTATAGTATGTCTTTTTTCATGAAAATGTCGAAATTTTAAAGTGAGTTTTTTTTCCACCAAATGAATCGACAGACTTATACTATGCCTTTTTTCATTAAAATTTTCGACATTCTATACTATGACATTTTTTTACGAATATTTTTGACATGACTTTTTTCAAGAAAATTTTCGAAAATATTCGTAAAAAAATGTCATAGTATAGAATGTCGAAAATTTTAATGAAAAAAGGCATAGTATAGTCTGTCGATTCATTTGGTGGAAAAAAAACTCAGTTTAAAATTTCGACATTTTCATGAAAAGTCATAGTATAGTATGTCTTTTTTCATGAAAATGTCGAAATTTTAAACTGAGTTTTTTTTCCACCAAATGAATCGACAGACTATACTATGCCTTTTTTCATTAAAATTTTCGACATTCTATACTATGACATTTTTTTACGAATATTTTTGACATGACTTTTTTCATGAAAATTTTCGAAAATATTCGTGAAAAATTGTCATAGTATAGAAGGTCGAAAATTTTAATGAAAAAAGGCATAGTATAGTCTGTCGATTCATTTGGTGGAAAAAAAACTCACTTTAAAATTTCGACATTTTCATGAAAAGTCATAGTATAGTATGTCTTTTTTCATGAAAATGTCGAAATTTTAAAGTGAGTTTTTTTTCCACCAAATGAATCGACAGACTATACTATGCCTTTTTTCATTAAAATTTTCGACATTCTATACTATGACATTTTTTTACGAATATTTTTGACATGACTTTTTTCATGAAAATTTTCGAAAATATTCGTAAAAAAATGTCATAGTATAGAATGTCGAAAATTTTAATGAAAAAAGGCATAGTATAGTCTGTCGATTCATTTGGTGGAAAAAAAACTCAGTTTAAAATTTCGACATTTTCATGAAAAGTCATAGTATAGTATGTCTTTTTTCATGAAAATGTCGAAATTTTAAAGTGAGTTTTTTTTCCACCAAATGAATCGACAGACTATACTATGCCTTTTTTCATTAAAATTTTCGACATTCTATACTATGACATTTTTTTACGAATATTTTTGACATGACTTTTTTCAAGAAAATTTTCGAAAATATTCGTAAAAAAATGTCATAGTATAGAATGTCGAAAATTTTAATGAAAAAAGGCATAGTATAGTCTGTCGATTCATTTGGTGGAAAAAAAACTCAGTTTAAAATTTCGACATTTTCATGAAAAGTCATAGTATAGCATGACTTTTTTCATGAAAATGTCGAAATTTTAAAGTGAGTTTTTTTTCCACCAAATGAATCGACAGACTATACTATGCCTTTTTTCATTAAAATTTTCGACATTCTATACTATGACATTTTTTTACGAATATTTTTGACATGACTTTTTTCATGAAAATTTTCGAAAATATTCGTAAAAAAATGTCATAGTATAGAATGTCGAAAATTTTAATGAAAAAAGGCATAGTATAGTCTGTCGATTCATTTGGTGGAAAAAAAACTCACTTTAAAATTTCGACATTTTCATGAAAAGTCATAGTATAGTATGTCTTTTTTCATGAAAATGTCGAAATTTTAAAGTGAGTTTTTTTTCCACCAAATGAATCGACAGACTATACTATGCCTTTTTTCATTAAAATTTTCGACATTCTATACTATGACATTTTTTTACGAATATTTTTGACATGACTTTTTTCAAGAAAATTTTCGAAAATATTCGTAAAAAAATGTCATAGTATAGAATGTCGAAAATTTTAATGAAAAAAGGCATAGTATAGTCTGTCGATTCATTTGGTGGAAAAAAAACTCACTTTAAAATTTCGACATTTTCATGAAAAGTCATAGTATAGTATGTCTTTTTTCATGAAAATGTCGAAATTTTAAAGTGAGTTTTTTTTCCACCAAATGAATCGACAGACTATACTATGCCTTTTTTCATTAAAATTTTCGACATTCTATACTATGACATTTTTTTACGAATATTTTTGACATGACTTTTTTCAAGAAAATTTTCGAAAATATTCGTAAAAAAATGTCATAGTATAGAATGTCGAAAATTTTAATGAAAAAAGGCATAGTATAGTCTGTCGATTCATTTGGTGGAAAAAAAACTCACTTTAAAATTTCGACATTTTCATGAAAAGTCATAGTATAGTATGTCTTTTTTCATGAAAATGTCGAAATTTTAAAGTGAGTTTTTTTTCCACCAAATGAATCGACAGACTATACTATGCCTTTTTTCATTAAAATTTTCGACATTCTATACTATGACATTTTTTTACGAATATTTTTGACATGACTTTTTTCAAGAAAATTTTCGAAAATATTCGTAAAAAAATGTCATAGTATAGAATGTCGAAAATTTTAATGAAAAAAGGCATAGTATAGTCTGTCGATTCATTTGGTGGAAAAAAAACTCACTTTAAAATTTCGACATTTTCATGAAAAGTCATACTATAGTATGACTTTTTTCATGAAAATGTCGAAATTTTAAAGTGAGTTTTTTTTCCACCAAATGAATCGACAGACTATACTATGCCTTTTTTCATTAAAATTTTCGACATTCTATACTATGACATTTTTTTACGAATATTTTTGACATGACTTTTTTCAAGAAAATTTTCGAAAATATTCGTAAAAAAATGTCATAGTATAGAATGTCGAAAATTTTAATGAAAAAAGGCATAGTATAGTCTGTCGATTCATTTGGTGGAAAAAAAACTCACGTTTAAAATTTCGACATTTTCATGAAAAGTCATAGTATAGTATGTCTTTTTTCATGAAAATGTCGAAATTTTAAAGTGAGTTTTTTTTCCACCAAATGAATCGACAGACTATACTATGCCTTTTTTCATTAAAATTTTCGACATTCTATACTATGACATTTTTTTACGAATATTTTTGACATGACTTTTTTCATGAAAATTTTCGAAAATATTCGTAAAAAAATGTCATAGTATAGAATGTCGAAAATTTTAATGAAAAAAGGCATAGTATAGTCTGTCGATTCATTTGGTGGAAAAAAAACTCACTTTAAAATTTCGACATTTTCATGAAAAGTCATAGTATAGTATGTCTTTTTTCATGAAAATGTCGAAATTTTAAAGTGAGTTTTTTTTCCACCAAATGAATCGACAGACTATACTATGCCTTTTTTCATTAAAATTTTCGACATTCTATACTATGACATTTTTTTACGAATATTTTTGACATGACTTTTTTCAAGAAAATTTTCGAAAATATTCGTAAAAAAATGTCATAGTATAGAATGTCGAAAATTTTAATGAAAAAAGGCATAGTATAGTCTGTCGATTCATTTGGTGGAAAAAAAACTCACTTTAAAATTTCGACATTTTCATGAAAAGTCATAGTATAGTATGTCTTTTTTCATGAAAATGTCGAAATTTTAAAGTGAGTTTTTTTTCCACCAAATGAATCGACAGACTATACTATGCCTTTTTTCATTAAAATTTTCGACATTCTATACTATGACATTTTTTTACGAATATTTTTGACATGACTTTTTTCAAGAAAATTTTCGAAAATATTCGTAAAAAAATGTCATAGTATAGAATGTCGAAAATTTTAATGAAAAAAGGCATAGTATAGTCTGTCGATTCATTTGGTGGAAAAAAAACTCACTTTAAAATTTCGACATTTTCATGAAAAGTCATAGTATAGTATGTCTTTTTTCATGAAAATGTCGAAATTTTAAAGTGAGTTTTTTTTCCACCAAATGAATCGACAGACTATACTATGCCTTTTTTCATTAAAATTTTCGACATTCTATACTATGACATTTTTTTACGAATATTTTTGACATGACTTTTTTCAAGAAAATTTTCGAAAATATTCGTAAAAAAATGTCATAGTATAGAATGTCGAAAATTTTAATGAAAAAAGGCATAGTATAGTCTGTCGATTCATTTGGTGGAAAAAAAACTCAGCTTTAAAATTTCGACATTTTCATGAAAAGTCATAGTATAGTATGTCTTTTTTCATGAAAATGTCGAAATTTTAAAGTGAGTTTTTTTTCCACCAAATGAATCGACAGACTATACTATGCCTTTTTTCATTAAAATTTTCGACATTCTATACTATGACATTTTTTTACGAATATTTTTGACATGACTTTTTTCAAGAAAATTTTCGAAAATATTCGTAAAAAAATGTCATAGTATAGAATGTCGAAAATTTTAATGAAAAAAGGCATAGTATAGTCTGTCGATTCATTTGGTGGAAAAAAAACTCACTTTAAAATTTCGACATTTTCATGAAAAGTCATAGTATAGTATGTCTTTTTTCATGAAAATGTCGAAATTTTAAAGTGAGTTTTTTTTCCACCAAATGAATCGACAGACTATACTATGCCTTTTTTCATTAAAATTTTCGACATTCTATACTATGACATTTTTTTACGAATATTTTTGACATGACTTTTTTCAAGAAAATTTTCGAAAATATTCGTAAAAAAATGTCATAGTATAGAATGTCGAAAATTTTAATGAAAAAAGGCATAGTATAGTCTGTCGATTCATTTGGTGGAAAAAAAACTCAGCTTTAAAATTTCGACATTTTCATGAAAAGTCATAGTATAGTATGTCTTTTTTCATGAAAATGTCGAAATTTTAAAGTGAGTTTTTTTTCCACCAAATGAATCGACAGACTATACTATGCCTTTTTTCATTAAAATTTTCGACATTCTATACTATGACATTTTTTTACGAATATTTTTGACATGACTTTTTTCAAGAAAATTTTCGAAAATATTCGTAAAAAAATGTCATAGTATAGAATGTCGAAAATTTTAATGAAAAAAGGCATAGTATAGTCTGTCGATTCATTTGGTGGAAAAAAAACTCACTTTAAAATTTCGACATTTTCATGAAAAGTCATAGTATAGTATGTCTTTTTTCATGAAAATGTCGAAATTTTAAAGTGAGTTTTTTTTCCACCAAATGAATCGACAGACTATACTATGCCTTTTTTCATTAAAATTTTCGACATTCTATACTATGACATTTTTTTACGAATATTTTTGACATGACTTTTTTCAAGAAAATTTTCGAAAATATTCGTAAAAAAATGTCATAGTATAGAATGTCGAAAATTTTAATGAAAAAAGGCATAGTATAGTCTGTCGATTCATTTGGTGGAAAAAAAACTCACTTTAAAATTTCGACATTTTCATGAAAAGTCATAGTATAGTATGTCTTTTTTCATGAAAATGTCGAAATTTTAAAGTGAGTTTTTTTTCCACCAAATGAATCGACAGACTATACTATGCCTTTTTTCATTAAAATTTTCGACATTCTATACTATGACATTTTTTTACGAATATTTTTGACATGACTTTTTTCAAGAAAATTTTCGAAAATATTCGTAAAAAAATGTCATAGTATAGAATGTCGAAAATTTTAATGAAAAAAGGCATAGTATAGTCTGTCGATTCATTTGGTGGAAAAAAAACTCACTTTAAAATTTCGACATTTTCATGAAAAGTCATAGTATAGTATGTCTTTTTTCATGAAAATGTCGAAATTTTAAAGTGAGTTTTTTTTCCACCAAATGAATCGACAGACTATACTATGCCTTTTTTCATTAAAATTTTCGACATTCTATACTATGACATTTTTTTACGAATATTTTTGACATGACTTTTTTCAAGAAAATTTTCGAAAATATTCGTAAAAAAATGTCATAGTATAGAATGTCGAAAATTTTAATGAAAAAAGGCATAGTATAGTCTGTCGATTCATTTGGTGGAAAAAAAACTCACTTTAAAATTTCGACATTTTCATGAAAAGTCATAGTATAGTATGTCTTTTTTCATGAAAATGTCGAAATTTTAAAGTGAGTTTTTTTTCCACCAAATGAATCGACAGACTATACTATGCCTTTTTTCATTAAAATTTTCGACATTCTATACTATGACATTTTTTTACGAATATTTTTGACATGACTTTTTTCAAGAAAATTTTCGAAAATATTCGTAAAAAAATGTCATAGTATAGAATGTCGAAAATTTTAATGAAAAAAGGCATAGTATAGTCTGTCGATTCATTTGGTGGAAAAAAAACTCACTTTAAAATTTCGACATTTTCATGAAAAGTCATAGTATAGTATGTCTTTTTTCATGAAAATGTCGAAATTTTAAAGTGAGTTTTTTTTCCACCAAATGAATCGACAGACTATACTATGCCTTTTTTCATTAAAATTTTCGACATTCTATACTATGACATTTTTTTACGAATATTTTTGACATGACTTTTTTCAAGAAAATTTTCGAAAATATTCGTAAAAAAATGTCATAGTATAGAATGTCGAAAATTTTAATGAAAAAAGGCATAGTATAGTCTGTCGATTCATTTGGTGGAAAAAAAACTCACTTTAAAATTTCGACATTTTCATGAAAAGTCATAGTATAGTATGTCTTTTTTCATGAAAATGTCGAAATTTTAAAGTGAGTTTTTTTTCCACCAAATGAATCGACAGACTATACTATGCCTTTTTTCATTAAAATTTTCGACATTCTATACTATGACATTTTTTTACGAATATTTTTGACATGACTTTTTTCAAGAAAATTTTCGAAAATATTCGTAAAAAAATGTCATAGTATAGAATGTCGAAAATTTTAATGAAAAAAGGCATAGTATAGTCTGTCGATTCATTTGGGGTTTTTTTTTTTGGAAAAAAAAAACTTTTTTTAAAACTTTTTAAAATTTTTTTTTTTTTTTTTTTTTTTTTTTTTTTTTTTTTTTTTTTTTTTTTTTTTTTTTTTTTTTTTTTTTTTTTTTTTTTTTTTTTTTTTTTTTTTTTTTTTTTTTTTTTTTTTTTTTTTTTTTTTTTTTTTTTTTTTTTTTTTTTTTTTTTTTTTTTTTTTTTTTTTTTTTTTTTTTTTTTTTTTTTTTTTTTTTTTTTTTTTTTTTTTTTTTTTTTTTTTTTTTTTTTTTTTTTTTTTTTTTTTTTTTTTTTTTTTTTTTTTTTTTTTTTTTTTTTTTTTTTTTTTTTTTTTTTTTTTTTTTTTTTTTTTTTTTTTTTTTTTTTTTTTTTTTTTTTTTTTTTTTTTTTTTTTTTTTTTTTTTTTTTTTTTTTTTTTTTTTTTTTTTTTTTTTTTTTTTTTTTTTTTTTTTTTTTTTTTTTTTTTTTTTTTTTTTTTTTTTTTTTTTTTTTTTTTTTTTTTTTTTTTTTTTTTTTTTTTTTTTTTTTTTTTTTTTTTTTTTTTTTTTTTTTTTTTTTTTTTTTTTTTTTTTTTTTTTTTTTTTTTTTTTTTTTTTTTTTTTTTTTTTTTTTTTTTTTTTTTTTTTTTTTTTTTTTTTTTTTTTTTTTTTTTTTTTTTTTTTTTTTTTTTTTTTTTTTTTTTTTTTTTTTTTTTTTTTTTTTTTTTTTTTTTTTTTTTTTTTTTTTTTTTTTTTTTTTTTTTTTTTTTTTTTTTTTTTTTTTTTTTTTTTTTTTTTTTTTTTTTTTTTTTTTTTTTTTTTTTTTTTTTTTTTTTTTTTTTTTTTTTTTTTTTTTTTTTTTTTTTTTTTTTTTTTTTTTTTTTTTTTTTTTTTTTTTTTTTTTTTTTTTTTTTTTTTTTTTTTTTTTTTTTTTTTTTTTTTTTTTTTTTTTTTTTTTTTTTTTTTTTTTTTTTTTTTTTTTTTTTTTTTTTTTTTTTTTTTTTTTTTTTTTTTTTTTTTTTTTTTTTTTTTTTTTTTTTTTTTTTTTTTTTTTTTTTTTTTTTTTTTTTTTTTTTTTTTTTTTTTTTTTTTTTTTTTTTTTTTTTTTTTTTTTTTTTTCCCCCCCCCCCCCCCCCCCCCCCCCCCCCCCCCCCCCCCCCCCCCCCCCCCCCCCCCCCCCCCCCCCCCCCCCCCCCCCCCCCCCCCCCCCCCCCCCCCCCCCCCCCCCCCCCCCCCCCCCCCCCCCCCCCCCCCCCCCCCCCCCCCCCCCCCCCCCCCCCCCCCCCCCCCCCCCCCCCCCCCCCCCCCCCCCCCCCCCCCCCCCCCCCCCCCCCCCCCCCCCCCCCCCCCCCCCCCCCCCCCCCCCCCCCCCCCCCCCCCCCCCCCCCCCCCCCCCCCCCCCCCCCCCCCCCCCCCCCCCCCCCCCCCCCCCCCCCCCCCCCCCCCCCCCCCCCCCCCCCCCCCCCCCCCCCCCCCCCCCCCCCCCCCCCCCCCCCCCCCCCCCCCCCCCCCCCCCCCCCCCCCCCCCCCCCCCCAAAACAAAAATTTTCATGAAAAGGTTTTCATAGTATAGGTTTAATTTTTTTTCTTTTTTTTTCATGGGAAAAAATGTTTGAAAAAATTTTTTTAAAAGTGGGAAAAAGTTTTTTTTTTTTTTTTTTTTCCAAACCAAATTTTTAAAAAAATTTTTTTTTGAAAACAAAAAAAAAAAGAAAAAAAACTTTTTTTAAAAAAGGCATAGTATAGTCTGTCGATTCATTTGGTGGAAAAAAAACTCACTTTAAAATTTCGACATTTTCATGAAAAAGTCATACTATAGTATGACTTTTTCATGAAAATGTCGAAATTTTAAACTGAGTTTTTTTTCCACCAAATGAATCGACAGACTATACTATGCCTTTTTTCATTAAAATTTTCGACATTCTATACTATGACATTTTTTTACGAATATTTTCGACATGACTTTTTCATGAAAAATTTTCGAAAATATTCGTAAAAAAATGTCATAGTATAGAATGTCGAAAATTTTAATGAAAAAAGGCATAGTATAGTCTGTCGATTCATTTGGTGGAAAAAAAACTCAGTTTAAAATTTCGACATTTTCATGAAAAGTCATAGTATAGTATGACTTTTTCATAAAAATGTCGAAATTTTAAACTGAGTTTTTTTTCCACCAAATGAATCGACAGACTATACTATGCCTTTTTTCATTAAAATTTTCGACATTCTATACTATGACATTTTTTTACGAATATTTTTGACATGACTTTTTTCAAGAAAATTTTCGAAAATATTCGTAAAAAAATGTCATAGTATAGAATGTCGAAAATTTTAATGAAAAAAGGCATAGTATAGTCTGTCGATTCATTTGGTGGAAAAAAAACTCACTTTAAAATTTCGACATTTTCATGAAAAGTCATAGTATAGTATGTCTTTTTTCATGAAAATGTCGAAATTTTAAAGTGAGTTTTTTTTCCACCAAATGAATCGACAGACTATACTATGCCTTTTTTCATTAAAATTTTCGACATTCTATACTATGACATTTTTTTACGAATATTTTTGACATGACTTTTTTCAAGAAAATTTTCGAAAATATTCGTAAAAAAATGTCATAGTATAGAATGTCGAAAATTTTAATGAAAAAAGGCATAGTATAGTCTGTCGATTCATTTGGTGGAAAAAAAACTCACTTTAAAATTTCGACATTTTCATGAAAAGTCATAGTATAGTATGTCTTTTTTCATGAAAATGTCGAAATTTTAAAGTGAGTTTTTTTTCCACCAAATGAATCGACAGACTATACTATGCCTTTTTTCATTAAAATTTTCGACATTCTATACTATGACATTTTTTTACGAATATTTTTGACATGACTTTTTTCATGAAAATTTTCGAAAATATTCGTAAAAAAATGTCATAGTATAGAATGTCGAAAATTTTAATGAAAAAAGGCATAGTATAGTCTGTCGATTCATTTGGTGGAAAAAAAACTCACTTTAAAATTTCGACATTTTCATGAAAAGTCATAGTATAGTATGTCTTTTTTCATGAAAATGTCGAAATTTTAAAGTGAGTTTTTTTTCCACCAAATGAATCGACAGACTATACTATGCCTTTTTTCATTAAAATTTTCGACATTCTATACTATGACATTTTTTTACGAATATTTTTGACATGACTTTTTTCAAGAAAATTTTTCGAAAATATTCGTAAAAAAATGTCATAGTATAGAATGTCGAAAATTTTAATGAAAAAAGGCATAGTATAGTCTGTCGATTCATTTGGTGGAAAAAAAACTCAGTTTAAAATTTCGACATTTTCATGAAAAGTCATATAAAGTATGTCTTTTTTCATGAAAATTTCGAAAATGATTCGTAAAAAAATGTCATAGTATAGAATGTCGAAAATTTTAATGAAAAAAGGCATAGTATAGTCTGTCGATTCATTTGTGGAAAAAAAACTCAGTTAAAATTTCGACATTTTCATGAAAAGTCATAGTATAGTATGACTTTTTTCATGAAAATGTCGAAATTTTAAACTGAGTTTTTTTTCCACCAAATGAATCGACAGACTATACTATGCCTTTTTTCATTAAAATTTTCGACATTCTATACTATGACATTTTTTTACGAATATTTTTGACATGACTTTTTTCAAGAAAATTTTCGAAAATATTCGTAAAAAAATGTCATAGTATAGAATGTCGAAAATTTTAATGAAAAAAGGCATAGTATAGTCTGTCGATTCATTTGGTGGAAAAAAAACTCACTTTAAAATTTCGACATTTTCATGAAAAGTCATAGTATAGTATGTCTTTTTTCATGAAAATGTCGAAATTTTAAAGTGAGTTTTTTTTCCACCAAATGAATCGACAGACTATACTATGCCTTTTTTCATTAAAATTTTCGACATTCTATACTATGACATTTTTTTACGAATATTTTTGACATGACTTTTTTCAAGAAAATTTTCGAAAATATTCGTAAAAAAATGTCATAGTATAGAATGTCGAAAATTTTAATGAAAAAAGGCATAGTATAGTCTGTCGATTCATTTGGTGGAAAAAAAACTCACTTTAAAATTTCGACATTTTCATGAAAAGTCATAGTATAGTATGTCTTTTTTCATGAAAATGTCGAAATTTTAAAGTGAGTTTTTTTTCCACCAAATGAATCGACAGACTATACTATGCCTTTTTTCATTAAAATTTTCGACATTCTATACTATGACATTTTTTTACGAATATTTTTGACATGACTTTTTTCAAGAAAATTTTCGAAAATATTCGTAAAAAAATGTCATAGTATAGAATGTCGAAAATTTTAATGAAAAAAGGCATAGTATAGTCTGTCGATTCATTTGGTGGAAAAAAAACTCACTTTAAAATTTCGACATTTTCATGAAAAGTCATAGTATAGTATGTCTTTTTTCATGAAAATGTCGAAATTTTAAAGTGAGTTTTTTTTCCACCAAATGAATCGACAGACTATACTATGCCTTTTTTCATTAAAATTTTCGACATTCTATACTATGACATTTTTTTACGAATATTTTTGACATGACTTTTTTCAAGAAAATTTTCGAAAATATTCGTAAAAAAATGTCATAGTATAGAATGTCGAAAATTTTAATGAAAAAAGGCATAGTATAGTCTGTCGATTCATTTGGTGGAAAAAAAACTCACTTTAAAATTTCGACATTTTCATGAAAAGTCATAGTATAGTATGTCTTTTTTCATGAAAATGTCGAAATTTTAAAGTGAGTTTTTTTTCCACCAAATGAATCGACAGACTATACTATGCCTTTTTTCATTAAAATTTTCGACATTCTATACTATGACATTTTTTTACGAATATTTTTGACATGACTTTTTTCAAGAAAATTTTCGAAAATATTCGTAAAAAAATGTCATAGTATAGAATGTCGAAAATTTTAATGAAAAAAGGCATAGTATAGTCTGTCGATTCATTTGGTGGAAAAAAAACTCACTTTAAAATTTCGACATTTTCATGAAAAGTCATAGTATAGTATGTCTTTTTTCATGAAAATGTCGAAATTTTAAAGTGAGTTTTTTTTCCACCAAATGAATCGACAGACTATACTATGCCTTTTTTCATTAAAATTTTCGACATTCTATACTATGACATTTTTTTACGAATATTTTTGACATGACTTTTTTCAAGAAAATTTTCGAAAATATTCGTAAAAAAATGTCATAGTATAGAATGTCGAAAATTTTAATGAAAAAAGGCATAGTATAGTCTGTCGATTCATTTGGTGGAAAAAAAACTCACTTTAAAATTTCGACATTTTCATGAAAAGTCATAGTATAGTATGTCTTTTTTCATGAAAATGTCGAAATTTTAAAGTGAGTTTTTTTTCCACCAAATGAATCGACAGACTATACTATGCCTTTTTTCATTAAAATTTTCGACATTCTATACTATGACATTTTTTTACGAATATTTTTGACATGACTTTTTTCAAGAAAATTTTCGAAAATATTCGTAAAAAAATGTCATAGTATAGAATGTCGAAAATTTTAATGAAAAAAGGCATAGTATAGTCTGTCGATTCATTTGGTGGAAAAAAAACTCACTTTAAAATTTCGACATTTTCATGAAAAGTCATAGTATAGTATGTCTTTTTTCATGAAAATGTCGAAATTTTAAAGTGAGTTTTTTTTCCACCAAATGAATCGACAGACTATACTATGCCTTTTTTCATTAAAATTTTCGACATTCTATACTATGACATTTTTTTACGAATATTTTTGACATGACTTTTTTCAAGAAAATTTTCGAAAATATTCGTAAAAAAATGTCATAGTATAGAATGTCGAAAATTTTAATGAAAAAAGGCATAGTATAGTCTGTCGATTCATTTGGTGGAAAAAAAACTCACTTTAAAATTTCGACATTTTCATGAAAAGTCATAGTATAGTATGTCTTTTTTCATGAAAATGTCGAAATTTTTAAAGTGAGTTTTTTTTCCACCAAATGAATCGACAGACTATACTATGCCTTTTTTCATTAAAATTTTCGACATTCTATACTATGACATTTTTTTACGAATATTTTTGACATGACTTTTTTCAAGAAAATTTTCGAAAATATTCGTAAAAAAATGTCATAGTATAGAATGTCGAAAATTTTAATGAAAAAAGGCATAGTATAGTCTGTCGATTCATTTGGTGGAAAAAAAACTCACTTTAAAATTTCGACATTTTCATGAAAAGTCATAGTATAGTATGTCTTTTTTCATGAAAATGTCGAAATTTTAAAGTGAGTTTTTTTTCCACCAAATGAATCGACAGACTATACTATGCCTTTTTTCATTAAAATTTTCGACATTCTATACTATGACATTTTTTTACGAATATTTTTGACATGACTTTTTTCAAGAAAATTTTCGAAAATATTCGTAAAAAAATGTCATAGTATAGAATGTCGAAAATTTTAATGAAAAAAGGCATAGTATAGTCTGTCGATTCATTTGGTGGAAAAAAAACTCACTTTAAAATTTCGACATTTTCATGAAAAGTCATAGTATAGTATGTCTTTTTTCATGAAAATGTCGAAATTTTAAAGTGAGTTTTTTTTCCACCAAATGAATCGACAGACTATACTATGCCTTTTTTCATTAAAATTTTCGACATTCTATACTATGACATTTTTTTACGAATATTTTTGACATGACTTTTTTCAAGAAAATTTTCGAAAATATTCGTAAAAAAATGTCATAGTATAGAATGTCGAAAATTTTAATGAAAAAAGGCATAGTATAGTCTGTCGATTCATTTGGTGGAAAAAAAACTCACTTTAAAATTTCGACATTTTCATGAAAAGTCATAGTATAGTATGTCTTTTTTCATGAAAATGTCGAAATTTTAAAGTGAGTTTTTTTTCCACCAAATGAATCGACAGACTATACTATGCCTTTTTTCATTAAAATTTTCGACATTCTATACTATGACATTTTTTTACGAATATTTTTGACATGACTTTTTTCAAGAAAATTTTCGAAAATATTCGTAAAAAAATGTCATAGTATAGAATGTCGAAAATTTTAATGAAAAAAGGCATAGTATAGTCTGTCGATTCATTTGGTGGAAAAAAAACTCACTTTAAAATTTCGACATTTTCATGAAAAGTCATAGTATAGTATGTCTTTTTTCATGAAAATGTCGAAATTTTAAAGTGAGTTTTTTTTCCACCAAATGAATCGACAGACTATACTATGCCTTTTTTCATTAAAATTTTCGACATTCTATACTATGACATTTTTTTACGAATATTTTTGACATGACTTTTTTCAAGAAAATTTTCGAAAATATTCGTAAAAAAATGTCATAGTATAGAATGTCGAAAATTTTAATGAAAAAAGGCATAGTATAGTCTGTCGATTCATTTGGTGGAAAAAAAACTCACTTTAAAATTTCGACATTTTCATGAAAAGTCATAGTATAGTATGTCTTTTTTCATGAAAATGTCGAAATTTTAAAGTGAGTTTTTTTTCCACCAAATGAATCGACAGACTATACTATGCCTTTTTTCATTAAAATTTTCGACATTCTATACTATGACATTTTTTTACGAATATTTTTGACATGACTTTTTTCAAGAAAATTTTCGAAAATATTCGTAAAAAAATGTCATAGTATAGAATGTCGAAAATTTTAATGAAAAAAGGCATAGTATAGTCTGTCGATTCATTTGGTGGAAAAAAAACTCAGTTTAAAATTTCGACATTTTCATGAAAAGTCATAGTATAGTATGTCTTTTTTCATGAAAATGTCGAAATTTTAAAGTGAGTTTTTTTTCCACCAAATGAATCGACAGACTATACTATGCCTTTTTTCATTAAAATTTTCGACATTCTATACTATGACATTTTTTTACGAATATTTTTGACATGACTTTTTTCAAGAAAATTTTCGAAAATATTCGTAAAAAAATGTCATAGTATAGAATGTCGAAAATTTTAATGAAAAAAGGCATAGTATAGTCTGTCGATTCATTTGGTGGAAAAAAAACTCAGTTTAAAATTTCGACATTTTCATGAAAAGTCATAGTATAGTATGTCTTTTTTCATGAAAATGTCGAAATTTTAAAGTGAGTTTTTTTTCCACCAAATGAATCGACAGACTATACTATGCCTTTTTTCATTAAAATTTTCGACATTCTATACTATGACATTTTTTTACGAATATTTTTGACATGACTTTTTTCAAGAAAATTTTCGAAAATATTCGTAAAAAAATGTCATAGTATAGAATGTCGAAAATTTTAATGAAAAAAGGCATAGTATAGTCTGTCGATTCATTTGGTGGAAAAAAAACTCACTTTAAAATTTCGACATTTTCATGAAAAGTCATAGTATAGTATGTCTTTTTTCATGAAAATGTCGAAATTTTAAAGTGAGTTTTTTTTCCACCAAATGAATCGACAGACTATACTATGCCTTTTTTCATTAAAATTTTCGACATTCTATACTATGACATTTTTTTACGAATATTTTTGACATGACTTTTTTCAAGAAAATTTTCGAAAATATTCGTAAAAAAATGTCATAGTATAGAATGTCGAAAATTTTAATGAAAAAAGGCATAGTATAGTCTGTCGATTCATTTGGTGGAAAAAAAACTCAGTTTAAAATTTCGACATTTTCATGAAAAGTCATAGTATAGTATGTCTTTTTTCATGAAAATGTCGAAATTTTAAAGTGAGTTTTTTTTCCACCAAATGAATCGACAGACTATACTATGCCTTTTTTCATTAAAATTTTCGACATTCTATACTATGACATTTTTTTACGAATATTTTTGACATGACTTTTTTCAAGAAAATTTTCGAAAATATTCGTAAAAAAATGTCATAGTATAGAATGTCGAAAATTTTAATGAAAAAAGGCATAGTATAGTCTGTCGATTCATTTGGTGGAAAAAAAACTCACTTTAAAATTTCGACATTTTCATGAAAAGTCATAGTATAGTATGTCTTTTTTCATGAAAATGTCGAAATTTTAAAGTGAGTTTTTTTTCCACCAAATGAATCGACAGACTATACTATGCCTTTTTTCATTAAAATTTTCGACATTCTATACTATGACATTTTTTTACGAATATTTTTGACATGACTTTTTTCAAGAAAATTTTCGAAAATATTCGTAAAAAAATGTCATAGTATAGAATGTCGAAAATTTTAATGAAAAAAGGCATAGTATAGTCTGTCGATTCATTTGGTGGAAAAAAAACTCACTTTAAAATTTCGACATTTTCATGAAAAGTCATAGTATAGTATGTCTTTTTTCATGAAAATGTCGAAATTTTAAAGTGAGTTTTTTTTCCACCAAATGAATCGACAGACTATACTATGCCTTTTTTCATTAAAATTTTCGACATTCTATACTATGACATTTTTTTACGAATATTTTTGACATGACTTTTTTCAAGAAAATTTTCGAAAATATTCGTAAAAAAATGTCATAGTATAGAATGTCGAAAATTTTAATGAAAAAAGGCATAGTATAGTCTGTCGATTCATTTGGTGGAAAAAAAACTCACTTTAAAATTTCGACATTTTCATGAAAAGTCATAGTATAGTATGTCTTTTTTCATGAAAATGTCGAAATTTTAAAGTGAGTTTTTTTTCCACCAAATGAATCGACAGACTATACTATGCCTTTTTTCATTAAAATTTTCGACATTCTATACTATGACATTTTTTTACGAATATTTTTGACATGACTTTTTTCAAGAAAATTTTCGAAAATATTCGTAAAAAAATGTCATAGTATAGAATGTCGAAAATTTTAATGAAAAAAGGCATAGTATAGTCTGTCGATTCATTTGGTGGAAAAAAAACTCACTTTAAAATTTCGACATTTTCATGAAAAGTCATAGTATAGTATGTCTTTTTTCATGAAAATGTCGAAATTTTAAAGTGAGTTTTTTTTCCACCAAATGAATCGACAGACTATACTATGCCTTTTTTCATTAAAATTTTCGACATTCTATACTATGACATTTTTTTACGAATATTTTTGACATGACTTTTTTCAAGAAAATTTTCGAAAATATTCGTAAAAAAATGTCATAGTATAGAATGTCGAAAATTTTAATGAAAAAAGGCATAGTATAGTCTGTCGATTCATTTGGTGGAAAAAAAACTCACTTTAAAATTTCGACATTTTCATGAAAAGTCATAGTATAGTATGTCTTTTTTCATGAAAATGTCGAAATTTTAAAGTGAGTTTTTTTTCCACCAAATGAATCGACAGACTATACTATGCCTTTTTTCATTAAAATTTTCGACATTCTATACTATGACATTTTTTTACGAATATTTTTGACATGACTTTTTTCAAGAAAATTTTCGAAAATATTCGTAAAAAAATGTCATAGTATAGAATGTCGAAAATTTTAATGAAAAAAGGCATAGTATAGTCTGTCGATTCATTTGGTGGAAAAAAAACTCACTTTAAAATTTCGACATTTTCATGAAAAGTCATAGTATAGTATGTCTTTTTTCATGAAAATGTCGAAATTTTAAAGTGAGTTTTTTTTCCACCAAATGAATCGACAGACTATACTATGCCTTTTTTCATTAAAATTTTCGACATTCTATACTATGACATTTTTTTACGAATATTTTTGACATGACTTTTTTCAAGAAAATTTTCGAAAATATTCGTAAAAAAATGTCATAGTATAGAATGTCGAAAATTTTAATGAAAAAAGGCATAGTATAGTCTGTCGATTCATTTGGTGGAAAAAAAACTCAGTTTAAAATTTCGACATTTTCATGAAAAGTCATAGTATAGTATGTCTTTTTTCATGAAAATGTCGAAATTTTAAAGTGAGTTTTTTTTCCACCAAATGAATCGACAGACTATACTATGCCTTTTTTCATTAAAATTTTCGACATTCTATACTATGACATTTTTTTACGAATATTTTTGACATGACTTTTTTCAAGAAAATTTTCGAAAATATTCGTAAAAAAATGTCATAGTATAGAATGTCGAAAATTTTAATGAAAAAAGGCATAGTATAGTCTGTCGATTCATTTGGTGGAAAAAAAACTCACTTTAAAATTTCGACATTTTCATGAAAAGTCATAGTATAGTATGTCTTTTTTCATGAAAATGTCGAAATTTTAAAGTGAGTTTTTTTTCCACCAAATGAATCGACAGACTATACTATGCCTTTTTTCATTAAAATTTTCGACATTCTATACTATGACATTTTTTTACGAATATTTTTGACATGACTTTTTTCAAGAAAATTTTCGAAAATATTCGTAAAAAAATGTCATAGTATAGAATGTCGAAAATTTTAATGAAAAAAGGCATAGTATAGTCTGTCGATTCATTTGGTGGAAAAAAAACTCACTTTAAAATTTCGACATTTTCATGAAAAGTCATAGTATAGTATGTCTTTTTTCATGAAAATGTCGAAATTTTAAAGTGAGTTTTTTTTCCACCAAATGAATCGACAGACTATACTATGCCTTTTTTCATTAAAATTTTCGACATTCTATACTATGACATTTTTTTACGAATATTTTTGACATGACTTTTTTCAAGAAAATTTTCGAAAATATTCGTAAAAAAATGTCATAGTATAGAATGTCGAAAATTTTAATGAAAAAAGGCATAGTATAGTCTGTCGATTCATTTGGTGGAAAAAAAACTCAGTTTAAAATTTCGACATTTTCATGAAAAGTCATAGTATAGTATGTCTTTTTTCATGAAAATGTCGAAATTTTAAAGTGAGTTTTTTTTCCACCAAATGAATCGACAGACTATACTATGCCTTTTTTCATTAAAATTTTCGACATTCTATACTATGACATTTTTTTACGAATATTTTTGACATGACTTTTTTCATGAAAATTTTCGAAAATATTCGTAAAAAAATGTCATAGTATAGAATGTCGAAAATTTTAATGAAAAAAGGCATAGTATAGTCTGTCGATTCATTTGGTGGAAAAAAAACTCAGTTTAAAATTTCGACATTTTCATGAAAAGTCATAGTATAGTATGTCTTTTTTCATGAAAATGTCGAAATTTTAAAGTGAGTTTTTTTTCCACCAAATGAATCGACAGACTATACTATGCCTTTTTTCATTAAAATTTTCGACATTCTATACTATGACATTTTTTTACGAATATTTTTGACATGACTTTTTTCAAGAAAATTTTCGAAAATATTCGTAAAAAAATGTCATAGTATAGAATGTCGAAAATTTTAATGAAAAAAGGCATAGTATAGTCTGTCGATTCATTTGGTGGAAAAAAAACTCAGTTTAAAATTTCGACATTTTCATGAAAAGTCATAGTATAGTATGTCTTTTTTCATGAAAATGTCGAAATTTTAAAGTGAGTTTTTTTTCCACCAAATGAATCGACAGACTATACTATGCCTTTTTTCATTAAAATTTTCGACATTCTATACTATGACATTTTTTTACGAATATTTTTGACATGACTTTTTTCAAGAAAATTTTCGAAAATATTCGTAAAAAAATGTCATAGTATAGAATGTCGAAAATTTTAATGAAAAAAGGCATAGTATAGTCTGTCGATTCATTTGGTGGAAAAAAAACTCACTTTAAAATTTCGACATTTTCATGAAAAGTCATAGTATAGTATGTCTTTTTTCATGAAAATGTCGAAATTTTAAAGTGAGTTTTTTTTCCACCAAATGAATCGACAGACTATACTATGCCTTTTTTCATTAAAATTTTCGACATTCTATACTATGACATTTTTTTACGAATATTTTTGACATGACTTTTTTCAAGAAAATTTTCGAAAATATTCGTAAAAAAATGTCATAGTATAGAATGTCGAAAATTTTAATGAAAAAAGGCATAGTATAGTCTGTCGATTCATTTGGTGGAAAAAAAACTCACTTTAAAATTTCGACATTTTCATGAAAAGTCATAGTATAGTATGTCTTTTTTCATGAAAATGTCGAAATTTTAAAGTGAGTTTTTTTTCCACCAAATGAATCGACAGACTATACTATGCCTTTTTTCATTAAAATTTTCGACATTCTATACTATGACATTTTTTTACGAATATTTTTGACATGACTTTTTTCAAGAAAATTTTCGAAAATATTCGTAAAAAAATGTCATAGTATAGAATGTCGAAAATTTTAATGAAAAAAGGCATAGTATAGTCTGTCGATTCATTTGGTGGAAAAAAAACTCACTTTAAAATTTCGACATTTTCATGAAAAGTCATAGTATAGTATGTCTTTTTTCATGAAAATGTCGAAATTTTAAAGTGAGTTTTTTTTCCACCAAATGAATCGACAGACTATACTATGCCTTTTTTCATTAAAATTTTCGACATTCTATACTATGACATTTTTTTACGAATATTTTTGACATGACTTTTTTCAAGAAAATTTTCGAAAATATTCGTAAAAAAATGTCATAGTATAGAATGTCGAAAATTTTAATGAAAAAAGGCATAGTATAGTCTGTCGATTCATTTGGTGGAAAAAAAACTCACTTTAAAATTTCGACATTTTCATGAAAAGTCATAGTATAGTATGTCTTTTTTCATGAAAATGTCGAAATTTTAAAGTGAGTTTTTTTTCCACCAAATGAATCGACAGACTATACTATGCCTTTTTTCATTAAAATTTTCGACATTCTATACTATGACATTTTTTTACGAATATTTTTGACATGACTTTTTTCAAGAAAATTTTCGAAAATATTCGTAAAAAAATGTCATAGTATAGAATGTCGAAAATTTTAATGAAAAAAGGCATAGTATAGTCTGTCGATTCATTTGGTGGAAAAAAAACTCACTTTAAAATTTCGACATTTTCATGAAAAGTCATAGTATAGTATGTCTTTTTTCATGAAAATGTCGAAATTTTAAAGTGAGTTTTTTTTCCACCAAATGAATCGACAGACTATACTATGCCTTTTTTCATTAAAATTTTCGACATTCTATACTATGACATTTTTTTACGAATATTTTTGACATGACTTTTTTCAAGAAAATTTTCGAAAATATTCGTAAAAAAATGTCATAGTATAGAATGTCGAAAATTTTAATGAAAAAAGGCATAGTATAGTCTGTCGATTCATTTGGTGGAAAAAAAACTCACTTTAAAATTTCGACATTTTCATGAAAAGTCATAGTATAGTATGTCTTTTTTCATGAAAATGTCGAAATTTTAAAGTGAGTTTTTTTTCCACCAAATGAATCGACAGACTATACTATGCCTTTTTTCATTAAAATTTTCGACATTCTATACTATGACATTTTTTTACGAATATTTTTGACATGACTTTTTTCAAGAAAATTTTCGAAAATATTCGTAAAAAAATGTCATAGTATAGAATGTCGAAAATTTTAATGAAAAAAGGCATAGTATAGTCTGTCGATTCATTTGGTGGAAAAAAAACTCAGTTTAAAATTTCGACATTTTCATGAAAAGTCATAGTATAGTATGTCTTTTTTCATGAAAATGTCGAAATTTTAAAGTGAGTTTTTTTTCCACCAAATGAATCGACAGACTATACTATGCCTTTTTTCATTAAAATTTTCGACATTCTATACTATGACATTTTTTTACGAATATTTTTGACATGACTTTTTTCAAGAAAATTTTCGAAAATATTCGTAAAAAAATGTCATAGTATAGAATGTCGAAAATTTTAATGAAAAAAGGCATAGTATAGTCTGTCGATTCATTTGGTGGAAAAAAAACTCACTTTAAAATTTCGACATTTTCATGAAAAGTCATAGTATAGTATGTCTTTTTTCATGAAAATGTCGAAATTTTAAAGTGAGTTTTTTTTCCACCAAATGAATCGACAGACTATACTATGCCTTTTTTCATTAAAATTTTCGACATTCTATACTATGACATTTTTTTACGAATATTTTTGACATGACTTTTTTCAAGAAAATTTTCGAAAATATTCGTAAAAAAATGTCATAGTATAGAATGTCGAAAATTTTAATGAAAAAAGGCATAGTATAGTCTGTCGATTCATTTGGTGGAAAAAAAACTCAGTTTAAAATTTCGACATTTTCATGAAAAGTCATAGTATAGTATGTCTTTTTTCATGAAAATGTCGAAATTTTAAAGTGAGTTTTTTTTCCACCAAATGAATCGACAGACTATACTATGCCTTTTTTCATTAAAATTTTCGACATTCTATACTATGACATTTTTTTACGAATATTTTTGACATGACTTTTTTCAAGAAAATTTCGAAAATATTCGTAAAAATGTCATAGTATAGAATGTCGAAATTTTAATGAAAAAAGGCATAGTATAGTCTGTCGATTCATTTGGTGGAAAAAAAACTCAGTTTAAAATTTCGACATTTTCATGAAAAGTCATAGTATAGTATGTCTTTTTTCATGAAAATGTCGAAATTTTAAAGTGAGTTTTTTTTCCACCAAATGAATCGACAGACTATACTATGCCTTTTTTCATTAAAATTTTCGACATTCTATACTATGACATTTTTTTACGAATATTTTTGACATGACTTTTTTCAAGAAAATTTTCGAAAATATTCGTAAAAAAATGTCATAGTATAGAATGTCGAAAATTTTAATGAAAAAAGGCATAGTATAGTCTGTCGATTCATTTGGTGGAAAAAAAACTCACTTTAAAATTTCGACATTTTCATGAAAAGTCATAGTATAGTATGTCTTTTTTCATGAAAATGTCGAAATTTTAAAGTGAGTTTTTTTTCCACCAAATGAATCGACAGACTATACTATGCCTTTTTTCATTAAAATTTTCGACATTCTATACTATGACATTTTTTTACGAATATTTTTGACATGACTTTTTTCAAGAAAATTTTCGAAAATATTCGTAAAAAAATGTCATAGTATAGAATGTCGAAAATTTTAATGAAAAAAGGCATAGTATAGTCTGTCGATTCATTTGGTGGAAAAAAAACTCACTTTAAAATTTCGACATTTTCATGAAAAGTCATAGTATAGTATGTCTTTTTTCATGAAAATGTCGAAATTTTAAAGTGAGTTTTTTTTCCACCAAATGAATCGACAGACTATACTATGCCTTTTTTCATTAAAATTTTCGACATTCTATACTATGACATTTTTTTACGAATATTTTTGACATGACTTTTTTCAAGAAAATTTTCGAAAATATTCGTAAAAAAATGTCATAGTATAGAATGTCGAAAATTTTAATGAAAAAAGGCATAGTATAGTCTGTCGATTCATTTGGTGGAAAAAAAACTCACTTTAAAATTTCGACATTTTCATGAAAAGTCATAGTATAGTATGTCTTTTTTCATGAAAATGTCGAAATTTTAAAGTGAGTTTTTTTTCCACCAAATGAATCGACAGACTATACTATGCCTTTTTTCATTAAAATTTTCGACATTCTATACTATGACATTTTTTTACGAATATTTTTGACATGACTTTTTTCAAGAAAATTTTCGAAAATATTCGTAAAAAAATGTCATAGTATAGAATGTCGAAAATTTTAATGAAAAAAGGCATAGTATAGTCTGTCGATTCATTTGGTGGAAAAAAAACTCACTTTAAAATTTCGACATTTTCATGAAAAGTCATAGTATAGTATGTCTTTTTTCATGAAAATGTCGAAATTTTAAAGTGAGTTTTTTTTCCACCAAATGAATCGACAGACTATACTATGCCTTTTTTCATTAAAATTTTCGACATTCTATACTATGACATTTTTTTACGAATATTTTTGACATGACTTTTTTCAAGAAAATTTTCGAAAATATTCGTAAAAAAATGTCATAGTATAGAATGTCGAAAATTTTAATGAAAAAAGGCATAGTATAGTCTGTCGATTCATTTGGTGGAAAAAAAACTCACTTTAAAATTTCGACATTTTCATGAAAAGTCATAGTATAGTATGTCTTTTTTCATGAAAATGTCGAAATTTTAAAGTGAGTTTTTTTTCCACCAAATGAATCGACAGACTATACTATGCCTTTTTTCATTAAAATTTTCGACATTCTATACTATGACATTTTTTTACGAATATTTTTGACATGACTTTTTTCAAGAAAATTTTCGAAAATATTCGTAAAAAAATGTCATAGTATAGAATGTCGAAAATTTTAATGAAAAAAGGCATAGTATAGTCTGTCGATTCATTTGGTGGAAAAAAAACTCACTTTAAAATTTCGACATTTTCATGAAAAGTCATAGTATAGTATGTCTTTTTTCATGAAAATGTCGAAATTTTAAAGTGAGTTTTTTTTCCACCAAATGAATCGACAGACTATACTATGCCTTTTTTCATTAAAATTTTCGACATTCTATACTATGACATTTTTTTACGAATATTTTTGACATGACTTTTTTCAAGAAAATTTTCGAAAATATTCGTAAAAAAATGTCATAGTATAGAATGTCGAAAATTTTAATGAAAAAAGGCATAGTATAGTCTGTCGATTCATTTGGTGGAAAAAAAACTCACTTTAAAATTTCGACATTTTCATGAAAAGTCATAGTATAGTATGTCTTTTTTCATGAAAATGTCGAAATTTTAAAGTGAGTTTTTTTTCCACCAAATGAATCGACAGACTATACTATGCCTTTTTTCATTAAAATTTTCGACATTCTATACTATGACATTTTTTTACGAATATTTTTGACATGACTTTTTTCAAGAAAATTTTCGAAAATATTCGTAAAAAAATGTCATAGTATAGAATGTCGAAAATTTTAATGAAAAAAGGCATAGTATAGTCTGTCGATTCATTTGGTGGAAAAAAAACTCAGTTTAAAATTTCGACATTTTCATGAAAAGTCATAGTATAGTATGTCTTTTTTCATGAAAATGTCGAAATTTTAAAGTGAGTTTTTTTTCCACCAAATGAATCGACAGACTATACTATGCCTTTTTTCATTAAAATTTTCGACATTCTATACTATGACATTTTTTTACGAATATTTTTGACATGACTTTTTTCAAGAAAATTTTCGAAAATATTCGTAAAAAAATGTCATAGTATAGAATGTCGAAAATTTTAATGAAAAAAGGCATAGTATAGTCTGTCGATTCATTTGGTGGAAAAAAAACTCACTTTAAAATTTCGACATTTTCATGAAAAGTCATAGTATAGTATGTCTTTTTTCATGAAAATGTCGAAATTTTAAAGTGAGTTTTTTTTCCACCAAATGAATCGACAGACTATACTATGCCTTTTTTCATTAAAATTTTCGACATTCTATACTATGACATTTTTTTACGAATATTTTTGACATGACTTTTTTCAAGAAAATTTTCGAAAATATTCGTAAAAAAATGTCATAGTATAGAATGTCGAAAATTTTAATGAAAAAAGGCATAGTATAGTCTGTCGATTCATTTGGTGGAAAAAAAACTCAGTTTAAAATTTCGACATTTTCATGAAAAGTCATAGTATAGTATGTCTTTTTTCATGAAAATGTCGAAATTTTAAAGTGAGTTTTTTTTCCACCAAATGAATCGACAGACTATACTATGCCTTTTTTCATTAAAATTTTCGACATTCTATACTATGACATTTTTTTACGAATATTTTTGACATGACTTTTTTCAAGAAAATTTTCGAAAATATTCGTAAAAAAATGTCATAGTATAGAATGTCGAAAATTTTAATGAAAAAAGGCATAGTATAGTCTGTCGATTCATTTGGTGGAAAAAAAACTCACTTTAAAATTTCGACATTTTCATGAAAAGTCATAGTATAGTATGTCTTTTTTCATGAAAATGTCGAAATTTTAAAGTGAGTTTTTTTTCCACCAAATGAATCGACAGACTATACTATGCCTTTTTTCATTAAAATTTTCGACATTCTATACTATGACATTTTTTTACGAATATTTTTGACATGACTTTTTTCAAGAAAATTTTCGAAAATATTCGTAAAAAAATGTCATAGTATAGAATGTCGAAAATTTTAATGAAAAAAGGCATAGTATAGTCTGTCGATTCATTTGGTGGAAAAAAAACTCACTTTAAAATTTCGACATTTTCATGAAAAGTCATAGTATAGTATGTCTTTTTTCATGAAAATGTCGAAATTTTAAAGTGAGTTTTTTTTCCACCAAATGAATCGACAGACTATACTATGCCTTTTTTCATTAAAATTTTCGACATTCTATACTATGACATTTTTTTACGAATATTTTTGACATGACTTTTTTCAAGAAAATTTTCGAAAATATTCGTAAAAAAATGTCATAGTATAGAATGTCGAAAATTTTAATGAAAAAAGGCATAGTATAGTCTGTCGATTCATTTGGTGGAAAAAAAACTCACTTTAAAATTTCGACATTTTCATGAAAAGTCATAGTATAGTATGTCTTTTTTCATGAAAATGTCGAAATTTTAAAGTGAGTTTTTTTTCCACCAAATGAATCGACAGACTATACTATGCCTTTTTTCATTAAAATTTTCGACATTCTATACTATGACATTTTTTTACGAATATTTTTGACATGACTTTTTTCAAGAAAATTTTCGAAAATATTCGTAAAAAAATGTCATAGTATAGAATGTCGAAAATTTTAATGAAAAAAGGCATAGTATAGTCTGTCGATTCATTTGGTGGAAAAAAAACTCACTTTAAAATTTCGACATTTTCATGAAAAGTCATAGTATAGTATGTCTTTTTTCATGAAAATGTCGAAATTTTAAAGTGAGTTTTTTTTCCACCAAATGAATCGACAGACTATACTATGCCTTTTTTCATTAAAATTTTCGACATTCTATACTATGACATTTTTTTACGAATATTTTTGACATGACTTTTTTCAAGAAAATTTTCGAAAATATTCGTAAAAAAATGTCATAGTATAGAATGTCGAAAATTTTAATGAAAAAAGGCATAGTATAGTCTGTCGATTCATTTGGTGGAAAAAAAACTCACTTTAAAATTTCGACATTTTCATGAAAAGTCATAGTATAGTATGTCTTTTTTCATGAAAATGTCGAAATTTTAAAGTGAGTTTTTTTTCCACCAAATGAATCGACAGACTATACTATGCCTTTTTTCATTAAAATTTTCGACATTCTATACTATGACATTTTTTTACGAATATTTTTGACATGACTTTTTTCAAGAAAATTTTCGAAAATATTCGTAAAAAAATGTCATAGTATAGAATGTCGAAAATTTTAATGAAAAAAGGCATAGTATAGTCTGTCGATTCATTTGGTGGAAAAAAAACTCAGTTTAAAATTTCGACATTTTCATGAAAAGTCATAGTATAGTATGTCTTTTTTCATGAAAATGTCGAAATTTTAAAGTGAGTTTTTTTTCCACCAAATGAATCGACAGACTATACTATGCCTTTTTTCATTAAAATTTTCGACATTCTATACTATGACATTTTTTTACGAATATTTTTGACATGACTTTTTTCAAGAAAATTTTCGAAAATATTCGTAAAAAAATGTCATAGTATAGAATGTCGAAAATTTTAATGAAAAAAGGCATAGTATAGTCTGTCGATTCATTTGGTGGAAAAAAAACTCACTTTAAAATTTCGACATTTTCATGAAAAGTCATAGTATAGTATGTCTTTTTTCATGAAAATGTCGAAATTTTAAAGTGAGTTTTTTTTCCACCAAATGAATCGACAGACTATACTATGCCTTTTTTCATTAAAATTTTCGACATTCTATACTATGACATTTTTTTACGAATATTTTTGACATGACTTTTTTCAAGAAAATTTTCGAAAATATTCGTAAAAAAATGTCATAGTATAGAATGTCGAAAATTTTAATGAAAAAAGGCATAGTATAGTCTGTCGATTCATTTGGTGGAAAAAAAACTCACTTTAAAATTTCGACATTTTCATGAAAAGTCATAGTATAGTATGTCTTTTTTCATGAAAATGTCGAAATTTTAAAGTGAGTTTTTTTTCCACCAAATGAATCGACAGACTATACTATGCCTTTTTTCATTAAAATTTTCGACATTCTATACTATGACATTTTTTTACGAATATTTTTGACATGACTTTTTTCAAGAAAATTTTCGAAAATATTCGTAAAAAAATGTCATAGTATAGAATGTCGAAAATTTTAATGAAAAAAGGCATAGTATAGTCTGTCGATTCATTTGGTGGAAAAAAAACTCACTTTAAAATTTCGACATTTTCATGAAAAGTCATAGTATAGTATGTCTTTTTTCATGAAAATGTCGAAATTTTAAAGTGAGTTTTTTTTCCACCAAATGAATCGACAGACTATACTATGCCTTTTTTCATTAAAATTTTCGACATTCTATACTATGACATTTTTTTACGAATATTTTTGACATGACTTTTTTCAAGAAAATTTTCGAAAATATTCGTAAAAAAATGTCATAGTATAGAATGTCGAAAATTTTAATGAAAAAAGGCATAGTATAGTCTGTCGATTCATTTGGTGGAAAAAAAACTCACTTTAAAATTTCGACATTTTCATGAAAAGTCATAGTATAGTATGTCTTTTTTCATGAAAATGTCGAAATTTTAAAGTGAGTTTTTTTTCCACCAAATGAATCGACAGACTATACTATGCCTTTTTTCATTAAAATTTTCGACATTCTATACTATGACATTTTTTTACGAATATTTTTGACATGACTTTTTTCAAGAAAATTTTCGAAAATATTCGTAAAAAAATGTCATAGTATAGAATGTCGAAAATTTTAATGAAAAAAGGCATAGTATAGTCTGTCGATTCATTTGGTGGAAAAAAAACTCACTTTAAAATTTCGACATTTTCATGAAAAGTCATAGTATAGTATGTCTTTTTTCATGAAAATGTCGAAATTTTAAAGTGAGTTTTTTTTCCACCAAATGAATCGACAGACTATACTATGCCTTTTTTCATTAAAATTTTCGACATTCTATACTATGACATTTTTTTACGAATATTTTTGACATGACTTTTTTCAAGAAAATTTTCGAAAATATTCGTAAAAAAATGTCATAGTATAGAATGTCGAAAATTTTAATGAAAAAAGGCATAGTATAGTCTGTCGATTCATTTGGTGGAAAAAAAACTCACTTTAAAATTTCGACATTTTCATGAAAAGTCATAGTATAGTATGTCTTTTTTCATGAAAATGTCGAAATTTTAAAGTGAGTTTTTTTTCCACCAAATGAATCGACAGACTATACTATGCCTTTTTTCATTAAAATTTTCGACATTCTATACTATGACATTTTTTTACGAATATTTTTGACATGACTTTTTTCAAGAAAATTTTCGAAAATATTCGTAAAAAAATGTCATAGTATAGAATGTCGAAAATTTTAATGAAAAAAGGCATAGTATAGTCTGTCGATTCATTTGGTGGAAAAAAAACTCACTTTAAAATTTCGACATTTTCATGAAAAGTCATAGTATAGTATGTCTTTTTTCATGAAAATGTCGAAATTTTAAAGTGAGTTTTTTTTCCACCAAATGAATCGACAGACTATACTATGCCTTTTTTCATTAAAATTTTCGACATTCTATACTATGACATTTTTTTACGAATATTTTTGACATGACTTTTTTCAAGAAAATTTTCGAAAATATTCGTAAAAAAATGTCATAGTATAGAATGTCGAAAATTTTAATGAAAAAAGGCATAGTATAGTCTGTCGATTCATTTGGTGGAAAAAAAACTCACTTTAAAATTTCGACATTTTCATGAAAAGTCATAGTATAGTATGTCTTTTTTCATGAAAATGTCGAAATTTTAAAGTGAGTTTTTTTTCCACCAAATGAATCGACAGACTATACTATGCCTTTTTTCATTAAAATTTTCGACATTCTATACTATGACATTTTTTTACGAATATTTTTGACATGACTTTTTTCAAGAAAATTTTCGAAAATATTCGTAAAAAAATGTCATAGTATAGAATGTCGAAAATTTTAATGAAAAAAGGCATAGTATAGTCTGTCGATTCATTTGGTGGAAAAAAAACTCACTTTAAAATTTCGACATTTTCATGAAAAGTCATAGTATAGTATGTCTTTTTTCATGAAAATGTCGAAATTTTAAAGTGAGTTTTTTTTCCACCAAATGAATCGACAGACTATACTATGCCTTTTTTCATTAAAATTTTCGACATTCTATACTATGACATTTTTTTACGAATATTTTTGACATGACTTTTTTCAAGAAAATTTTCGAAAATATTCGTAAAAAAATGTCATAGTATAGAATGTCGAAAATTTTAATGAAAAAAGGCATAGTATAGTCTGTCGATTCATTTGGTGGAAAAAAAACTCACTTTAAAATTTCGACATTTTCATGAAAAGTCATAGTATAGTATGTCTTTTTTCATGAAAATGTCGAAATTTTAAAGTGAGTTTTTTTTCCACCAAATGAATCGACAGACTATACTATGCCTTTTTTCATTAAAATTTTCGACATTCTATACTATGACATTTTTTTACGAATATTTTTGACATGACTTTTTTCAAGAAAATTTTCGAAAATATTCGTAAAAAAATGTCATAGTATAGAATGTCGAAAATTTTAATGAAAAAAGGCATAGTATAGTCTGTCGATTCATTTGGTGGAAAAAAAACTCAGTTTAAAATTTCGACATTTTCATGAAAAGTCATAGTATAGTATGTCTTTTTTCATGAAAATGTCGAAATTTTAAAGTGAGTTTTTTTTCCACCAAATGAATCGACAGACTATACTATGCCTTTTTTCATTAAAATTTTCGACATTCTATACTATGACATTTTTTTACGAATATTTTTGACATGACTTTTTTCAAGAAAATTTTCGAAAATATTCGTAAAAAAATGTCATAGTATAGAATGTCGAAAATTTTAATGAAAAAAGGCATAGTATAGTCTGTCGATTCATTTGGTGGAAAAAAAACTCAGTTTAAAATTTCGACATTTTCATGAAAAGTCATAGTATAGTATGTCTTTTTTCATGAAAATGTCGAAATTTTAAACTGAGTTTTTTTTCCACCAAATGAATCGACAGACTATACTATGCCTTTTTTCATTAAAATTTTCGACATTCTATACTATGACATTTTTTTACGAATATTTTCGACATGACTTTTTTCATGAAAATTTTCGAAAATATTCGTAAAAAAATGTCATAGTATAGAATGTCGAAAATTTTAATGAAAAAAGGCATAGTATAGTCTGTCGATTCATTTGGTGGAAAAAAAACTCAGTTTAAAATTTCGACATTTTCATGAAAAGTCATAGTATAGTATGTCTTTTTTCATGAAAATGTCGAAATTTTAAAGTGAGTTTTTTTTCCACCAAATGAATCGACAGACTATACTATGCCTTTTTTCATTAAAATTTTCGACATTCTATACTATGACATTTTTTTACGAATATTTTTGACATGACTTTTTTCAAGAAAATTTTCGAAAATATTCGTAAAAAAATGTCATAGTATAGAATGTCGAAAATTTTAATGAAAAAAGGCATAGTATAGTCTGTCGATTCATTTGGTGGAAAAAAAACTCAGTTTAAAATTTCGACATTTTCATGAAAAGTCATAGTATAGTATGTCTTTTTTCATGAAAATGTCGAAATTTTAAAGTGAGTTTTTTTTCCACCAAATGAATCGACAGACTATACTATGCCTTTTTTCATTAAAATTTTCGACATTCTATACTATGACATTTTTTTACGAATATTTTTGACATGACTTTTTTCAAGAAAATTTTCGAAAATATTCGTAAAAAAATGTCATAGTATAGAATGTCGAAAATTTTAATGAAAAAAGGCATAGTATAGTCTGTCGATTCATTTGGTGGAAAAAAAACTCAGTTTAAAATTTCGACATTTTCATGAAAAGTCATACTATAGTATGACTTTTTTCATGAAAATGTCGAAATTTTAAAGTGAGTTTTTTTTCCACCAAATGAATCGACAGACTATACTATGCCTTTTTTCATTAAAATTTTCGACATTCTATACTATGACATTTTTTTACGAATATTTTGACATGACTTTTTTCAAGAAAATTTTCGAAAATATTCGTAAAAAAATGTCATAGTATAGAATGTCGAAAATTTTAATGAAAAAAGGCATAGTATAGTCTGTCGATTCATTTGGTGGAAAAAAAACTCAGTTTAAAATTTCGACATTTTCATGAAAAGTCATAGTATAGTATGACTTTTTTCATGAAAATGTCGAAATTTTAAAGTGAGTTTTTTTTCCACCAAATGAATCGACAGACTATACTATGCCTTTTTTCATTAAAATTTTCGACATTCTATACTATGACATTTTTTTACGAATATTTTTGACATGACTTTTTTCATGAAAATTTTCGAAAATATTCGTAAAAAAATGTCATAGTATAGAATGTCGAAAATTTTAATGAAAAAAGGCATAGTATAGTCTGTCGATTCATTTGGTGGAAAAAAAACTCAGTTTAAAATTTCGACATTTTCATGAAAAGTCATAGTATAGTATGTCTTTTTTCATGAAAATGTCGAAATTTTAAAGTGAGTTTTTTTTCCACCAAATGAATCGACAGACTATACTATGCCTTTTTTCATTAAAATTTTCGACATTCTATACTATGACATTTTTTTACGAATATTTTTGACATGACTTTTTTCAAGAAAATTTTCGAAAATATTCGTAAAAAAATGTCATAGTATAGAATGTCGAAAATTTTAATGAAAAAAGGCATAGTATAGTCTGTCGATTCATTTGGTGGAAAAAAAACTCACTTTAAAATTTCGACATTTTCATGAAAAGTCATAGTATAGTATGTCTTTTTTCATGAAAATGTCGAAATTTTAAAGTGAGTTTTTTTTCCACCAAATGAATCGACAGACTATACTATGCCTTTTTTCATTAAAATTTTCGACATTCTATACTATGACATTTTTTTACGAATATTTTTGACATGACTTTTTTCAAGAAAATTTTCGAAAATATTCGTAAAAAAATGTCATAGTATAGAATGTCGAAAATTTTAATGAAAAAAGGCATAGTATAGTCTGTCGATTCATTTGGTGGAAAAAAAACTCACTTTAAAATTTCGACATTTTCATGAAAAGTCATAGTATAGTATGTCTTTTTTCATGAAAATGTCGAAATTTTAAAGTGAGTTTTTTTTCCACCAAATGAATCGACAGACTATACTATGCCTTTTTTCATTAAAATTTTCGACATTCTATACTATGACATTTTTTTACGAATATTTTTGACATGACTTTTTTCAAGAAAATTTTCGAAAATATTCGTAAAAAAATGTCATAGTATAGAATGTCGAAAATTTTAATGAAAAAAGGCATAGTATAGTCTGTCGATTCATTTGGTGGAAAAAAAACTCACTTTAAAATTTCGACATTTTCATGAAAAGTCATAGTATAGTATGTCTTTTTTCATGAAAATGTCGAAATTTTAAAGTGAGTTTTTTTTCCACCAAATGAATCGACAGACTATACTATGCCTTTTTTCATTAAAATTTTCGACATTCTATACTATGACATTTTTTTACGAATATTTTTGACATGACTTTTTTCAAGAAAATTTTCGAAAATATTCGTAAAAAAATGTCATAGTATAGAATGTCGAAAATTTTAATGAAAAAAGGCATAGTATAGTCTGTCGATTCATTTGGTGGAAAAAAAACTCACTTTAAAATTTCGACATTTTCATGAAAAGTCATAGTATAGTATGTCTTTTTTCATGAAAATGTCGAAATTTTAAAGTGAGTTTTTTTTCCACCAAATGAATCGACAGACTATACTATGCCTTTTTTCATTAAAATTTTCGACATTCTATACTATGACATTTTTTTACGAATATTTTTGACATGACTTTTTTCAAGAAAATTTTCGAAAATATTCGTAAAAAAATGTCATAGTATAGAATGTCGAAAATTTTAATGAAAAAAGGCATAGTATAGTCTGTCGATTCATTTGGTGGAAAAAAAACTCACTTTAAAATTTCGACATTTTCATGAAAAGTCATAGTATAGTATGTCTTTTTTCATGAAAATGTCGAAATTTTAAAGTGAGTTTTTTTTCCACCAAATGAATCGACAGACTATACTATGCCTTTTTTCATTAAAATTTTCGACATTCTATACTATGACATTTTTTTACGAATATTTTTGACATGACTTTTTTCAAGAAAATTTTCGAAAATATTCGTAAAAAAATGTCATAGTATAGAATGTCGAAAATTTTAATGAAAAAAGGCATAGTATAGTCTGTCGATTCATTTGGTGGAAAAAAAACTCACTTTAAAATTTCGACATTTTCATGAAAAGTCATAGTATAGTATGTCTTTTTTCATGAAAATGTCGAAATTTTAAAGTGAGTTTTTTTTCCACCAAATGAATCGACAGACTATACTATGCCTTTTTTCATTAAAATTTTCGACATTCTATACTATGACATTTTTTTACGAATATTTTTGACATGACTTTTTTCAAGAAAATTTTCGAAAATATTCGTAAAAAAATGTCATAGTATTGAATGTCGAAAATTTTAATGAAAAAAGGCATAGTATAGTCTGTCGATTCATTTGGTGGAAAAAAAACTCAGTTTAAAATTTCGACATTTTCATGAAAAGTCATAGTATAGTATGTCTTTTTTCATGAAAATGTCGAAATTTTAAAGTGAGTTTTTTTTCCACCAAATGAATCGACAGACTATACTATGCCTATTTTCATTACAATTTTCGACATTCTATACTATGACATTTTTTTACGAATATTTTCGAATGACTTTTTCATGAAAAATTTTCGAAAATATTCGTAAAAAAATGTCATAGTATAGAATGTCGAAAATTTTCATGAAAACAGGCATAGTATAGTCTGTCGATTCATTTGGTGGAAAAAAAACTCAGTTTAAATTTTCGTCAATTTTCAAGAAAAGTCATACTATAGTATGACTTTTTTCATGAAAATGTCGAAATTTTAAACTGAGTTTTTTTTCCACCAAATGAATCGACAGACTATACTATGCCTTTTTTCATTAAAATTTTCGACATTCTATACTATGACATTTTTTTACGAATATTTTCGAAAGACTTTTTCATGAAAAAGTCTTCGAAAATATTCGTAAAAAAAAGTCATAGTATAGAATGTCGAAAATGTTAATGAAAAAAGGCATAGTATAGTCTGTCGATTAATTTGGTGGAAAAAAAACTCAGTTTAAAATTTCGTCAATTTTCAAAAAAGTCATACTATAGCATGACTTTTCATGAAAATTGACGAAAATTTAAACTGAGTTTTTTTTCCACCAAATGAATCGACAGACTATACTATGCCTGTTTTCATGAAAATTTTCGACATTCTATACTATGACATTTTTTTACGAATATTTTCGAAAATTTTCATGAAAAAAGTCATGTCGAAAATATTCGTAAAAAAATGTCATAGTATAGAATGTCGAAAATTTTAATGAAAAAAGGCATAGTATAGTCTGCCGATTAATTTGGTGGAAAAAAAACTCAGTTTAAAATTTCGTCAATTTTCAAAAAAGTCATACTATAGCATGACTTTTCATGAAAATTGACGAAAATTTAAACTGAGTTTTTTTTCCACCAAATGAATCGACAGACTATACTATGCCTGTTTTCATGAAAATTTTCGACATTCTATACTATGACATTTTCTTACGAATATTTTCGACGTGAAAATTTTCATGAAAAAAGTCATACTATAGTATGACTTTTTTCATGAAATTTTCGAAATTTTAAACTGATTTTTTTTTCCACCAAATTAATCGACAGACTATACTATGCCTTTTTTCATGAACATTTTCGACATTCTCAATATTATACTATGACGTTTTCCATGAACATTTTCGACATGCCATGCTATGACATTTTTTCATGAAAATTTTCAACAAACTAAAGTATGACTTTTTTTTTCATGAAAAATTTCGACATCAGTTTTTTTTCCACAAAATTAATCAACATACTATGCTATGACGTTTTCCATGAAAATTTTCGACATTCTATACTATGACATTTTTTCATGAAAATTTTCGAAATACTATAGTATGACTTTTTTTTTTTCATGAAAAATTTTGACCAGTTTTTTTTCCACAATATTAATCAACATACTATACTATGACGTTTTCCATGAAAATTGTCGACATTCCATACTATGACATTTTTTCATGAAAATTTTCGGCATACTATAGTATGACTTTTTTTCATGAAAATTTTCGACATGAGTTTTTTTTCCACAATATTAATCTACATACTATACTATGACGTTTTCCATGAAAATTTCGACATTCCATACCATGACATTTTTTCATGAAAATTTTCGACGTACGTATAGTATGACTTGTTTTCCATGAAAATATTCGACATTCTATACTATGACATTTTTTCAAGGAAAATTTCAACATTCTATACTATGACATTTTTTCATGAAAATTTTCGACATTCTATACTATGAGTTTTTTTTGCACGAAATTAATCTACATACTATACTATGACGTTTTCCATGAAAAATTTCAACATTCTATGCTATGACATTTTTTCATGAAAATTTTTGACACAATATAGTCTGACTTTTTTTTATTAAAATTTTCGACATTCTATACTAAGGTTTTTTTTGCACGAAATTAATCTACATACTATAATAAGACGTTTTCCATGAAAATTTCAACATTCTATACCATGACATTTTTTCATGAAAATTTTCGACATACTATAGTATGAATTTTTTCCTGAACATTTTCGACATTCTATACTATGAGGTTTTTTTTCCACAAAATTAATCTACATACTAAACTACGCCTTTTTTCATGAAAAGTTTCAACATAGTATAATATGATATTTTTTCATGAAAATTTTCGACATTCTATAGTATGACTTTTTTTTCATGAAAATGTTCGAAATTCTTTACTATGAGTTTTTTTTTACACAAAATTAATCTACATACTATAGATTTTTTCATAAAAAATTTTGACATACTATACTAAGACAATTTTTCATGAAAATTTTCGACATTCTATACTATGAGTTTTTTAATTCCACGAAATTAATTAACATACTATACTATGACGTTTTTAATGAAAAATTTCAACATTCTATACTATGACTTTTTTTTCATGAAAATTTTCGATATTCTATACTATGAGTTTTTATTTGCACGAAATTAATCTACATACTATACTATGACGTTTTCCATGAAAGATTTCAACATTGTATACTATGACATTTTTTTCATGAAAATTTTCGACATACTATAGTATGACTTTTTTTCATGAAAATTTTCGACATACTGTAGTATGACTTTTTTTTAATGAAAATTTTCGACATACTATAGTATGACTTATTTTTCATGAAAATTTTCGACATTCTATACTATGAGGTTTTTTTCCACAAAATTAATCTACCTACTATACTATGCCTTTTTTCATAAAAATTTCCGACATACTATACTAAGACATTTTTTCATGAAAATTTTCGACATTCTATACTATGAGTTTTTTTTTGCACGAAATTAATCTACATACTATACTATGCCTTTTTTCATAAAAATTTCCGACATACTATACTAAGACATTTTTTCATGAAAATTTTCGACATTCTATACTATGAGTTTTTATTCCACAAAATTAATCTACATACTATACTATGCCTTTTTTCATTAAAATTTTCGATTTACTACACTATGACATTTTTTCATGAAAATTTTCGACATACTATACTATGACATTTTTTCATGAAAATTTTCAACATACTATAGTATGACTTTTTTTCGTGAAAATTTTCGACATTCTATACTATGAGTTTCTTTTCCACAGAATGAATCTACAAACTATACTATGCCTTTTTTCAAGAACCAAAAAAAAAATAAAATCATTGTATAGTATGTAGAAAAAATAAATAAAAGTCATATTATAGTATGTAGAAAAAATAAAAAAAAATAATAGTATAGTATGTCGAAAAAAAGTTATAGTATAGTATGTCGAAAAAAAAAATAATTCATAGTATAGGATGTCGAAAAAAAACTAGTATTATGGTATGTCTAAAGAATAAATAAAAGTAATAGTATAGTATGTCGAAAAAAGGTCATATTATACTATGTCGAAAAAATAAAAAAGCCATAGTATAGTATGTTGAAAAAAGGTCATATTATACTATGTCGAAAAAATAAAAAAGCCATAGTATAGTATGTAAAAAAAAAAGTCATCGTGTAGTATGTTAAAAAAAATGAAAAAAAGTTATAGTATATGGTGTCCAAAAAATAAAAAATGTCATCATAAAGTATGTTGAAAAAATTAAAAAAAAAGTTAAAGTATGTAGAAAAAAGTTACTATGACTACTTTTTGGACATAGTATACAATGACTTTTAAATTTTTTCGACATACTATAATAAGACTTTTTTTCAACACATTATTTTTTCGAAATGGTATGGTATGACTTTGTTTGATATACTATACTTTGACTTTTTATTTTTTCGAGATACTATAGAATGACTTTTTTATTACATACTATTGTATGACTTTTTTTATTTTTTCAAGATACTATACTATACTATGTTTTTTTCTTGTTTTCAACAAAGTATACTGTCTTATTTTATTTTTTTTACATACTATACTATGACTTATTTTCGACATACTATACTGTGACGTTTTTATCTTTTCGACATACTATAGTTAAATTTTTTTTCAACATATACTATGATTTTTTCGACATACTACACTATTTTTTTTCATTTTTTTCAACATATTATCGTATGAGTTACTTTCGACATACTATCCTATAACTTTTTTATTTTTTATACATACTATAGTATGATTTTTTTTTATTTTTTTGACATATTATAAAATGACTATTTTTCAACATATTATACTATGATTTTTAGTTTTCTAGACATACTATTGTATGACTTTTTTCAGCATACTATATTATGAGTTTATATTTTTTTCAGCATAATATACTTTAACTTTTTTTTTAAAAATGTTTTACCTACTATACAATTACTGTTTTTCGACATATTATACTATGACTTTTAGCTTTTTCAACATATTATCGAATTACTTTTTATTCAACATACTATACTATGATTTTTTTTAATTTTTTTTATATACTATAGTATGATTCTTTTATTTTGTCGACATACTATACTATGAATATTTTTCAACATACTATACTACGATTGTTTTTATTTTTTCGACATACTATACTATTTATTTTTATTTTTTCAACATATTATCGTTTGACTTTTTTTCGACATACTATACTATGACTTTTTATTTTTTTATAGACTAAAGTATGATTTTTTTTAATTTTATTGACTTTTTTATGACTTTTATCAGAATACTATACTCTGAGTTTTTTCAACATACTATACTATGACTTATTTTTCCATTTTTTGACATAATATAGTATAACTTTTTTGTGATACTATAATATGACTTTTTTTTAATTCTTGCAACATTTGACTTTTTTTTCGACATACTATAATATGACCTTTTTCATATTTCAACATACTATACAATGACTTTATTTTCTTTGACATACTATACTATGATTTTTTGAGACATACTATACGATGACTTTTTATTTTTATTCGACCTAGTATAATATGACTTTTTTTTTTACATTTTTTCAACATACTACAGTATGCTTGTTTTTTCAACATACTATGCTATGTTTTTTTTGGACATAATATTTTATGAATTAATTTAATTTTTTTGACATACTATACTATGACTTTTTTCAACATTTATACTGTGACTTTTTATTTTTTCGACATACTATCCTAAGACTTATTTTAAAAAATCTTTTTTTACATACTATACTATGTGTTTCTTTGACATACTATTCTATGACTTTATCTATTTTTCCGACATACTATACAATGACTTTTTTCCGACATTGTATAGTATCACTTTTTGTATTTTTTCGAAAAAATATAGTATGAATTTCTTTCAAAATACTATACTGTGACTTTTTAAAAAAAAAAATTTCGACATACTATACCATGACTTTTTTATTTTTTGGACATACTATACAACTTTTTTTCCGACATACTTCACTATGAATTTTTAATTTTTTTCGACATACTATACTATGACTTTTTCATTCTTTCGACATACTATTCTATGACTTTCTTTGACTAATATACTATGACTTTTCTATTTTTTTTCGACATAGTATACCATGACTTTTTTCGACATACTTTAGCATGAATTTTTTATTTTTTCCACATACTCAAACTTTTTTTCGACATACTATACAATGACTTTTTTTTTTTTTTGACATATTATACTATGACTTTTTCAACATACTATACTATGACTTTTTATATTTTTGACATACTATTCTATGACTTTTTTTCAACATATGTTCTTCCCTCATCCTTAAATGGACAGACAGATAGCTCCTTCAACAAACTTAAATAAAAAAAGAAAATAAAGGAAACAATGAGTAAGATAAGCCTCATTAATATACATTCCCATCATGTCTACCATATGCCTCATAAAGCATATTTGATATATCTGGCTACCAATATATCTAGCGGAAAAGCATTAACAGGACAGGTTACATGGTGAACAATGAGTAGTGCATAACACATAAAAGACATGGTCTAATCTAGCAATCCACACAAAATATAAACATTGATGTAAATATTGGCATCTTATAAAAGCAGTACTTACAGACAATACTTCTAAAAGGGATTCCAAAAGAAGACGGATGTAGATGCTCTGACTAGACTGTTCACAATGTGCTTTCTACTCAGGAGTGCATGGAAAAACAAACATGGCCGCCAGGGTCAAAGGTCAAGCAATAAAGCATGTAGTAAAAAGAAGCAGCAATCCCTAGTGGCTGCAAAAATTAACTGAAAGTTCCTTTTCCTCAGGCCAGAATGTAATATACTATGACTTGATTTAATTTTTTCAACATAATATACGATGACTTTATTTAATTTTTTCAACATTACTTTTTTTCGACATATTATACCAGGACTGTTTTATTGTTTTCAAAATACGGTAGTATACTATGACTTTTTTTCAAAATACTATACTGTAACTTTTTTATTTTTTCAACATACTATTCTGACTTTTTTTTCAACATAATATACTATGACTTTATTTAATTTTTTCGACATACTATACTAAGACTTTTTAAATTTGTTCTACCTATTATACTATGACTTTTTTCGACATACTATACTATGACTTTTTAAAAAAAATGTTGACATACTATACAATGACTTTTTAAGTCTTAGTGTAGTATGTCAAAAAGTCATAGTATAGTATGTCGAAAAAAGTCATAGAATAGTATGAAGAAAAAAGTCATAAAAAAGTCATAGTATAGTATCTTAAAAACATTCATAGTAAAGCATGTCGAAAAAAAAGTCATAGTGTAGTTTAGATTACTGTGTTACTGTGTATCTTATGAAATCATTTAAATTCAAATAAAGATCTTTAAGCTTTACCATTGTGCCTGCACACGTGAGGATGGTGTATTGCCTCCATGAATTGACTGTCTGACACACTGCTTAAATATATGGTGTTTTAAAAACTCATTTTTTGTTTTGGAAATAGTTTGAACAAGTTTCAGATTCAACTTTATTCCATCCCAGAGGAGCCAGGAGAGACACAGTTAGAGATTCAGTTATCTCTGAATGACATTTCCCCAAGCATGGATCTGGACAGCAGTGGGGAGGATAGCTTCAGGCTATGGTGCAATTGGTGCTATGCACAGTGTGGGACAGCTTGTCAATATTTGTATCTTGAGACAGATAGACAGGGATTAGGATTGTCTGCAGATATTGTGCAGACAGGGCACCATGTGCAATCCACCATTTAAGCTTTAAATCCAACTGGTTGGGTTTCCAGAGGTGATATGGGGACAAAAGATTTGGAATTGTGTAGTCAATACTTTTCTAACTTTGACACAATTTGGTTGCTCTATTACAGGGATCAGCCCCTCTTCCTCCACACATTCTCCCCACCATGTCCTGCATAGGCCCCTCCTAATTTACCCAGCTTGTAGTACATGTGAATTTAACGGAAGAACAGAAATACGTAGCCGATCCCACAGGGCCCAATTACAAATCCCCACCTGCAGAGTTACAGCTCCATCTTATAAAGATGTAGTTTAATACACTGCTTTTGGAATGGTGAGGTCACTTTAGGGGTGTTTACTGTAACTGTTATTTACTGCTGTGCTATTTGTTCAGCACTCAGGGGAACAATTTGGCCTCAAACTGCTTCACTTCTCTGGACATTGCGACAAAGAAATATTTGTAATGGGGGATCCTTTTTCTACGGAGAGCACAAGTAGTAATAATGACAATAAAGCAGAGACAACCATATTAATTTAGTCAGTAATCTTTCAATTACTAAATAAAAAAGAGGATTCACACGGCACATTACGAGCATTCATTTTAGTCTTTGAACGATGTGACAACAATGTGAGAAAGCTTAAAAAACAAGTGTGAACTAGGGCTGTCAAAGTTAACGAGATAATAACAATTGATGCAAATTCTTTTTAACGCCACTAATTTCTTTAATGCATTAACACAATCGCTCTTCCAGAGATTGTACCGGGCTCAGTTTTAAAGCTAGATATGGTACCAACCATGTCATACTAGCTTGTCGCGAAGGAGGCTAAATAACGCTCCAAACTTACGTTAAGTTTTGGTGAGGAAAAACTGTCATGGCCATTTTCATAGGGGTCCCTTGACCTCTGACCTCAAGATATGTGAATGAAAATGGCTTCTATGGGTACCCACGAGTCTCCCCTTTACAGTCATGCCCACTTTATGATAATCACATGCAGTTTTGGACAAGTCATAGTCAAGGCAGCACACTGACACTCTGACAGCTGTTGTTACCTGTTGGGCTTGAGTTTGCCATGTTATGATTTGAGCATATTTTTTTTTTTTATAAAAAAATGCATAAATGTAGTACCTATGAGGGTTTCTGGACAATATTTTTCATTGTTTTGTGTTGTTAATTGATTTCCATTAATACATATACATAAGTATACATAAAGCAAGCATATTTGCCCACTCCCATGTTGATAAGAGTTCAATTAAAATACTACATTTAAATGTTATTAAATACTTGACAAATCTCCCTTTAAGGTACATTTTGAACAGATAAAAAATGCGCGATTAAACTGTGATTAATCGCAATTAATAATGGACTATGATGCGATTAATCAGGATTAAACATTTTAATCGATTGACAGCCCTAGTGTGAACAAATGGCTATATTTCATTTCCTACATCATTTGTATGTAATCAACAGATTGGCTAAAGATTAAAGGTGTTAATATTTAAGAGAGTTCTTGGTGATTTTGACATTGACAAAATCACATAATACATCTAAAGAAATTGTGACTACCCACTTCAAACTCAGTGTGTTTAGTCATTTGTGCGAAATAGCCAGATGAAAATATTAAAACGAAAGATTTAAACAAAATCAGTCTGTCTGATTGTGGATGCAAAAAAAAAAATCCTCTGGGTAAATCACCCTCTTATCTAGGTGAACATAAATGAATAATAATGACAGGCTGCAGTTTACAGTAACAAAATCAGCTTCACACAATACAGACGGTGGACATATTTATTCAAGACGTAACAACATGCAAAAATGATTAGCATATTTGCATGCAGGATATTCATATCTGTAGTGCCACCATACCAGTGAAGAGCCAATTTTAGACATAAGAAATGTCAGAATCATACATTTTCAAAGGAAATGTAGACAGTGTGATTACAGAGCTCCACCGTATATTTTGAGACACGACCAATGAAACCTAACTGCATTCATTATACTGTATTTCATCTAGCCTTTTAATGCTGTGCATAACAGCCACTACATTCAGTATAGGGTAGGCTAGCTGAGCTAATATCTTACTCTGAAAATATTAATTATTGCTGCTTTAATGGAAGAAGAAAGGGAACATCACTCTCTTTTCTATCTTTTGTTAGATCTCAATACTGCATGAGCTGCATCATTTCATGAAATTTCCCCAACATGTGGTGGACAACCTTTTCAGCCTGATTATGTGTAACATTGTCCTGAAAGGCAGATTTCTGACTCATGACATTTGGCTAATTGCAACATTCAAACAGTGTGGTGGTTTACATGCACCCCCACCGGAGACCGCGGGTCCCGCTCTGTGGCTCGGCTACCCTGAGGGTAAGCCAAAGGCCAGTGGTCTCCTGGCCTTTAGCTCCCTCAGTGACCAATTTATTTTCATCTTGTTCACCCTGATGGTTCATCTACTTCTTTTATGTTGCCACTTCACATTGTGCCATTGATATGAAGCAGGGAGGCTTCCCCTGGAGGTCTCTGATAGAGGGCATTTAAGTAAATACAGAAAGGGCATTTGCATGCTGATATTAGTATATGTATCTTTGCCTATACGTGATCTCACTGACTCGCAAATCCAGACACACTCTCCAGGTCTCAGCCGAGGCTCGCTATACTGGAACAAAGACCCAGCTCTAGCTGCTGGACGCTCCCCTGGAGAGTGGAGTGGTGAAGCTTATAGTTTAGCCGTTCTAGTTAAAACAGTTTGTCTCTGCACTATTGTCTAAAAGTCTGCTGATGTTGTTATGGACTCTCACTGTGCCATAAGAGCCTTAAAGCCGATCAGAAAACAATTAAACGTAAAATAACAGCCAGTGCATTTACTATCCAGGTGTAAAAAAAATTCTCAAATTTAATTCAAATTAATCGAGACAACAACACCTGCCGGCCATGTTTTACTTAAAGTCCCCCTCCACTAAAAAAAAGCCTGTGGACTTTTCAGTGAAGAAAGAGACATATTTTGTCGAGAAGTTAAATTTCTCAGATGAAAAATACTTGGATATTCATAGATTCTGGATTTTGAAACGGAACATTTCTGTGGAAAAAAAGTATTATTCAAAGCATATTATTTTTATATGTCTAAAAAACATGTCTGGAGGGGATCTTTAAAGGTAGTAATCTTAATATTTTTTTCTTCTTTGAACCTAGATTTTAAAAATGATCCAACCGAAAAAAAACAGCCTAGTATTGAGCTGTTCATTAGACGGGTTTATTACAGTCCGACAGCCACAGACACCAGATTTTTTTCAATTTTTATCAGAACATTTGATTTATTAAAGGACCAATATGTAATATATTAACTGTAATAAATCAGAAAATGACCATTACATGTCACCAGAGATTAAGGAAACATGCTGAATTGAAATACTGCCCTCTACGACAACAACGCTACAGCCAGCGTCTGTTTTTGTTTTGGATCTGTGTGATCCCGTCCACTGCCCATTTCGACACCCCGTTGCCACATATGAAACAAATTGGCACGCAAACACAGCCTTCTGCAGCCATGGAAGCAGGTAAACGGACAGGATCAACAGCGATAACGTTAACGTTAGATTCTACCCGACCTTAAAAGCCTCTGCACATCTCTCTGTGGTCCGTGTGCAGTTGGGTTTATCAAGGAAGCGAGCATGGTGAAGTGGTTTAGTGATTTAGACTACTGCTGCTGGCCAGAGGCTAATGCGGTCGCATCAAGAAGGTAACCCTCAAATTGCAAAAACGTGAACTGCTATCAGTCACACCGGAGGAGCGGATGGGCCACGGCTCCAATGTTTTGAATTTGAACTGCTGTTACCTATTTTAAAGGCTAGCTGTCAGTCCTACATATTGTTCCTTTAATGGCTGACGGGATGTAATGAGAATGTCAGAAACTATAACAAATAATGTATTTGAACAACACTACCAACTCTACCTTTAAACACAGTGAAAACTCCTCAACAGGCAAACCTCATATTGATGGTATGGTAGTTTTAATTGCTTGTATTTAACTGACACAGTATCCCAACTAGTATAATGATCTCCATCCTGCGTCACCCTCAAAATGCATGGGTGCAAAGTACTTTCTGCAAATCCTAAAACACGTTAATTTTTCAGTTTGTGACATAATATACTCGTGATTGATTTAGTTCATGTTATATATATTTTGTTACAGCCCCCTTTCTCTCGTAGTGCTACAACATTTATATTTAGATGTTATAAGTAACTCTCCTGCTGCCAGATAAGGCCATGTCATCATCCTCTCTGCCTTGAGTGCAGCTTTCTCATCTGCCACTGTGAGTCCTCTCCTGGTGTCCTATCCTCCCCCTGGTTCGCAGTCAACTTTTATAGTGACAGACAGTGATATATCTCCATAAACAAATTTGAATTTACCACTGCTGGATCGAGCTCCACCTCGCCACCAGATTCATTATCTCTGACACCTCCTAATTCCTCACCAACTGTCTGCTTTAAGAGAAAGTAATCTTCCTCAAACACAACTGCAATAAATTTTGAAATCGTAAATTCGCACTTCATTACTCCTGCCCCCCCCCTTCTCCACTCATAACTTCTCACTCAACACCGGTGTCACCTCACCCCCTGCCTCCGAGTATGTCAATGACACAGGAAACCATTACCCCCCAAAGCCGAGAAACGCTGCCTATCTCTGACGCCACCTGTTTGTTTCACTGCTGTGAAGCTAATCAATGTCTTCATCACCTCCAGACTTCTTTCCTGCAACAGTGCCTCCTGCACAACCTCAATAAACCTCATTATGTAGAAAACCCCTGCTGCCTGAATGATTACATGTACCAGTTCTCCAGAGCCTCCGATGACTTCCACAACAAATGCAGGAATAATATTTTGGATTATTTCAAGATTCGACATTTGGCGTGTGACAATGGGAGGAAATTGAACACCTAGATGACATATGGTGCAGCACAGCTGGTAGGTCAGAGGAGACATTTTCATTCGCCATACCGTCCCTATAGATATGTCCCCTTATGAAGAGTTGCTCGGGGTTGACAGCCATCAGTTTCACTCTTTCTGTCAGCCTCTCTAGCAATCCCGCCACACTTGCCCTAGCTGTCATGGCCGGCTCTTTGTCAACAGATTGCAGAGAATCTGCTGGATAAACATGGCAAAATTGAAAATGAAAGTTGGCAGCACACACGAGCACACACACACATTCACCCGCAGTATCTTAGAAACCAAGGCAAACACTTGAATAACCCACTGTAGACAGTTGTCCTTGAAAAAGGAAAAAAAAAAAAGAAGAAAGAAAGCAAAAGAAATAGAAGGGGATGAAGGCAGCCATTCATGGTGTTCAGAAGTGTTTTTTCTAGAGAAGAAAACAGCATTACTCACACAACCGAATCATACTCAGAATTCTATTTGGTTGCAATCAAGTCATTGGAATAATTCATGAAGAGGCTGATTGCATGAATGACTCAGTAAACATACTGTAAAAACTATTAAATGTTGCATATTCAAGTTTCAATTTAAGTAATGCCCATGCACACTCCAGCTTTTCAACAAGTTTTATATGTAATCATCACCTCAGAGGCAATAATGAAGAGGATGATTTTTTCCTTATTAATAGGGTATATATATATATTTTTTTAAATTCAGCAATCATGGGTCAGCGATGTTGATAGGAATAGATATTACCTTCACAGCGTGAGTTAAAATTAGTCATCCACCATTTAGTCACATCACTCGTTTGAAGTGATAATTGGACAAAAAAAGGTACATCACACTGTCGTAGCTGCTGACAGCTGTGCAACTATAAAGGTCAGACCTTTTGCACAAGGACACACACAAGATGGTCTCACAGGTAATGAAAGTAGCCTTTGTGACTCTCACCTACTGTAAATGGGCAAACATCTTGAATCCAGACATTAATTATGTTCTATGAAAGGTGATAAAATGTTATTAATAACATGTGAGAATGATATCTTCCTCTTCACAGAAAACTACATGTTTCGTATCAGTATGTTGTTTGAGTGTTTAGTGCTTCCTTGGCTAATTGTGCACTCGATTCGGATGTTATCAGCTCATTAAATGTACATTATCGCTCGCTATGAGCCTCATAGATGTGGGTCATTAGGGGCCGGCTACGCCTACTATGTTTTAAAAGTGAAAGCGAAACTTAAAAGCTACACGTTCTAACGCATTGTAAAACTGAATGAAACGTTACGTTTTGAACCAGGGGTGAGAGTAGTTCACTGGTCCGGTACTCCGTACCACTAAAAGATTCAGTGCCGGTATGCAGTACCGGGAAGAGGGGGTGGCAGCTGCCTGCCAAAACCCACTTATAACCCGTCACTCATGAACGCATATCCAACAAGAAAACACATGTGCTAACATAAGGTCAACATACAGTTAGTTACCTCCGTCAAGGAGGTTATGTTTTCGGTTTAGTTTGTCTGTTTATTTGTAAACGCATTAAGGTCTTCTCAGATGGGGAGCGACACTCCGCCTGCAGCACTTTCACCATTTAAATAAATAATTTGCTATACATGATGTCTCCTGTGTTTTGTGTCCCATCCATCGCCCCAGACCTCCACCCCATACGGAGTTTCACGCTGTCTACTACAGCGCCTCACTTCCCGCGTTTGCTCCTGTCATAATTACTAGTCACTAGAGGTCGCTGTCGTCTTCTTTTATTCCTTCTTTTGGCGATCGACAATGTGAATAGATGACAAAACCTACTATTGGGTGTAGCAGGGCCCTACTGACCCACATCTATGAGGCTTATAACCACTGATAACGCCCCATTTAATGACCTGATAACAGTCTAATATGCTGCGGTGTGTAATCAATATTAAAACTGATAAATTATCCTGATACTGATAAATTGTTAAATGAATTTTTTGTTTATACTGTTGATTTTATTGAGTAACACAGTAACTAGCTTTGCAGTGTTATCTTATTTGTAGATCTTCAGAATAACCAAGAGCGATTTGGGTTATTTCTTGCACATTTAGTCACTTTACCTACTGTCACAATGTGAGTGAGTGAGAACAGTTGATAGACTGAAGAAAACCATACAAGTGTCCTACTATTGTGTGAAGTGACTTGAGTGATGTGGATTCTTGCGGGTCAGTGAGTCTACAGGAGGATTGATGTTGGTGATTAAAGGTTTAAAAGTGCTGAGCAGCCCTCTTCATTGTACTTTATTTTGCTCTGTTCCCACAAACTTTTTCTGGTTCAGTTGTGTTTATGGAGAGGTAGGAATAAGGACTGAGCTGGCACTTCTCTGAGAAGTATGATCCTACTTGAAAGGTGAGGAGACCATCCTTCTGCCTCTGATCCACTTCCCGCTGGCAGTGTGTGTTCTGAAAACCAAGTTTGATCGAGTTGGAAAACAGCCAAGTAGGGAATTTAATTGTTTATAGGTTGAGGGGAGCAGTGGATTGTGCGAATTTAAGGTTTAATTACTGAAAAAGGCTTTCATTATTATCATTATGTCTGTCTCCTGGTCCCTTCGGGTCAGTTGACCTTCTGAAATGGGTCATAATTATGGAGATTGTAGCCTATTACCTGATAAATTTTCAAACACTGACTCAAGTGTAACCTGCAATAACTGATTTTTGGGGCACTTGAAGGCAGCGTAAATGAGCTGTGAAACTATGGTACGATGAACTTGTTTGCAAACAGTTTTCTATTCTGCAGATACAGAGCAACATTAGCATTCATTCGTAGTTGTGTATGTGTCCAATATTCCCGTTCTGTTTTTGGTCTCCACAAACCCCTAAAGGAAATGTTCACCAGCTAATTATTAACCGTGTCTCTCGGATGTTTGATGCTTGGCAGGTAGTGTACAATGGGGTTTTTAGAGCTTTTGATGATAATGTGAGCGGTGACAGTGAATAACTAAAACTGTAAAGTTACAGGACCGACAACCAAAACAATGAGCTGAAAGACACCACAAGGCTTCATAGAGCTGTGGGGAACTGCAGTCAGGTAATTAGTCTGTGGATTTCTTTACGAAAACAACCCTTACATACATATGTGATCCATTGTTAGTATAAAAATATTGACTATGGCCGCTTTAAAGGGACTGTATGTAAGTTTTTACACGTATATCCATTGAGTTTGTGTTGGAGTCTGAGTTGTGCCGGGGGCTGGTCGTTTGTTGGTGTCAGCGGACTCCATTTCTAACCGAACGTTAGCTATGGTTGCACACTGTTAGCCCTGTAAGCGAAGCTGAAATTAAAGGCACTCGCGAGCGTGCATGACGTCACATCTGTTGAATTTTCCGGAAAAAAAACCCGTCCCCCATTCTTCACATTAAAAGCAGTCTACAGGCTGATAGAGGAAAGACAGCGTGTCGTGGACGGTCTCATTTTTACAACCTGTTCACATATTGGCAATAAAAAGGATTAAAACATGTTTATATGTGTAAAAACTTACATACAGTCCCTTTAAAGCTGAAGTCGGTAACTTTGAGCAAATAGGATAAAAAAAAGTTATTTTTATAAAGCGGTCACTATATCCTGACAGTAGTGCATGAGACAAGTAATCTGTTCGTCTCTGCCCTCCTGTGCTCCTAATGGCCTTTGCAAGATTTCTCATTGTAAAATGAAAAAAGTTTCCCCCGGCTGGTGGGCGGTGCTTGGTTTTGTCTCGACTTTATTCAATATGGCGGTCACAAACTTTCTCAGTTTACACCTAAACAGTACACTAAAATATGTTTCTAAAAACATTTGAGGTGAGAAATAGGCGTTACAGTAACAGAATATTGATTCATATTTGATCAGCGCTGCTGTTTGACAGTTTGATCGGAGTTTGATTGAGAGCTTCCCTGAGACTGCTCAGCTGTGATTGGTTGTTTTTGTTCGGGCGCGGTGAAAACTTGTAAATGCCATTAGGAGCACAGGAGGACAGAGGAAAGTGATTTTTTTCACAGATGATCTGTCTCCTGCACTACTGTCAGGATATAGTGACAGTTTCATAAAAATAACTTTTATCATATTTTCTAACGACTTATAAATCACCAACTGCAGCTTTAAGTGTTTTGGATAATAATACTAATTCAGACCAAACACTAAAAATGATAATAGCATCAATAACATCTTAAAGATACAGTATATTCTTAGTGGATTCATCTGACAGAATACGTGCTTTGGTAAAATCAGCAATAAATATTCTAACAATTTCTAATTCAAATCTGAAAGCAATCAGAAACATAGAGTAATTGTCATTATTACACGGCTGTGTTGAATACTCGATTCTGATTGGTCAATCACGGCGTTCTGCGGTCTGTAATTTCTGTATAACAGACCGTTGCTATGTATAGCAGACCGTTGCTATATGCGCAGTTCAGATGTCGGACTCTGGTGGACCGTTTTGGGTCAAACTATTGATTTCTTCAGTAAGTAGCCGTGTAATAAGCGGGATAATGTACAGTTAGCTGGTCATTGTTGTGAAAGAATCCCCTCCAGGGCGATGAGAGACCCCTCCGTTGCGTGTCGGGGTCCACCGACGGCAACATCGCCCTGTCGGGGATTCTTTCACAACAATGATCGGCTCGCTGTACATTATCCCTTACGTAATGCCTACCAAAGTCTAATTTGAAGGATTCAGATTAAAGACAAAGTGAATATTCTCCGAAGCAGTTCATTTGGGAATCAAAGTCATTCCTGAGTTTGTGTCTTCTCAGGTAGTCACAGTCACATTTGGGTGATATCAGAGGTAAAAACAAAAGCACCACAAAGGTCATGGTACCTACTCAATTCACTTATCAATGCTGAGTGGAGTTGGTCCAGGATCAACCTTGTTAATTAATCACAATGAATGACTTCTTTACAATTATAAAATCACTGTAATTATTTGTGGATGATGCACCACTTACTGAGCGAGTCAAGGAATAGTCAAACTGATACTCGCACATATACTCGTGCATTTGAAGACAGATGCGAAAGACTTTCTTCCCTTCAACAGCACACAGCTGCTCTGTTGATTAAGGTTCATACGTGAGGTTAATTAAACAGCGTGTCTCATCACATCCTCACAGTTTTCTTTTTCTCCCGTCTTCCTCATCCAACATCACCTCACAACCACAGAATTGGACGGGTTTACCTGTGGGACGATACTGAAGGGCATTCAGCAAAAATCTGGTGACAGTTTGAAGTCATGACCTGAACTACAAAAACAGGAACAAATATCTTTGAAGATGTTTTCATTATGAATACAATTCTCAACAATGGCTGGCCTTTTGGAATACTGCAATTGAAATTTCATATGCTTTTAGACATACCAAATTTCATGGTCTAAATCACCGAAGGACATTTTAAAGAATCGTTTCCTTGATGCAACTTCTACACAAAGAGTGCAAATTTCATAAACCAAATCCATTCAATAATGTCTCTTGCAGTATAAACTTAGTGAAATTCGTATTATACAGAGGAGTGGTTCAAGAAAAAAAAGGTTATTGTCAAAGCCTTATTGTGTGTGCTGTTTATTTGTTGCTTTAAACTTCTCAAGGTCTTGAAATAAAATATCATTTATTTCAGGCAAAGGGTGAAAAAAGTACCAGGAAACATATTCAAGTCATCATACTTGTTTTTTCTTTTTAACTTTAGTTTTGTTAATTTTAAAAACCACCTTTGTAGACATGGGTGAAAAGATCAACATTCATTTGCATGTTTGCCATCTTTTCTAATATGTCTGTGAATATTCAGCAGTGGTGTAATATAACGAAGTAATAATACTTTGTTACAGTACTTAATATCAGAGACTTTAAGATTTTTACTCAAGTAATATTCTAATAGGTGACTTCTACTTAAGTAATTTTCTGGTTAGGTATCTGTACTTTTACTCAAGTGTGGCTTTCAGGTAGACTTCATCCACCACTAAGATTCAGGTCATGGTACCATGAGCTGTTTTTTTTTTTTTGCCATTTCTGGTTATTCATGGTGGCAAAGTAAGGTTTCATTTGAAACTGCACAGAGGATAGGCAATATAGGCAATATAGGATTATGTTAAATAATGAGTTAAAAGATTATTTGTTGTTGTTGCTTAAGGAACAGCAATATTTATTCAAACAGAGTAGTTAAAGTGACATATTTGTTCCATATATAACTTATAGAATAGGGCTGGACAATATGAACATAAAAATCTAGAGCACAATGCAAATTTCATCAATATATTTTCTTAATACATTGTTCTTAAAAATATTCATTTTCTTGTACTGGCTTTCTGATATTTGTCCAGTTTTTTTATGTATTGAACATTTCTACATGAGTTAATTTAGGTTGGTAAGATGATCAGTAACACGATAAATGAAGCGTATTGTCCAGCCCTGCTCCAGAAGTTATGGCCAAGGGAACGCAAGACTAAATGAAATGGACTCAGTGGAGAAAACAATAAATGGAACCAGTCCATGACCAGGTTTTACCATCATCTCAAAGGGAGGACAAAGCAGTCAAGATGTTAAGTAAAAGCTCCTACAGGGTGAATCTGCATGCAATTCTCTCAGTACACACAACAGATAGTTCAAATCTGAATGAAAGCAGCTCAAATGTACGCAACCGAATGCACAATCACAATCAACAATCATTTTCTCAGCCTGAAGTGAACTGATGATGAATGATTAACACGACTCCAACGACTGATTCCCTCCAGACTGAAATTCATATAATAAAGACTTAGAATAAAATTAAGTGATTGTGCTTTTATAACCAAAAGTAGGACAAAAATAATACAAAGACAAGATGTACATCACTTATAAAACATTAACACTGTTATATAAAATTTGAATTTGAAGCACTTCTGTGGCAGTAAACAATTTCAAGAATTTACAAGATGGCTGGTAATGACGGAATATCAATTACAGTAAAATAACAAAGACACCGGACAAGCAAAGATCATGTGCGGACCGCATCAAGCAGTCGCCATGGACAATATTTGTGTAGACACTCACGACCGCCATCAAATGTGCATTAATCTTACTTTACTGAGCAACCAGCGGTTCAGGCTCCTGGAGGCTGGTCGCCCAAAAAGCAAACAATAAACAGTGCATCAAATTGAAGTCCACAGACTTAAACATGAGGGCACTTTTTTTCTTTTTTTTCTAAACACCTAATGAGAAATTTGAAGTAGAAAACAAAAGCATGTATTGTGCAGTATTTTTAGAGTCTTTTTTTTCCCATATTGTAAAGGTCAAAGTCCTTCGTCCGAAGCAAAATGTAGGATATTCCTTTTGTGCTCGCATTGCTTCTTAGCTTTTCAGGAACTGTGAAAACAAGATGGTGTCATGTTGCTTTTAAATTGTTACTTAAAGGTCTTATTGATAACATTTTTATGTAGACATATATTTAAAAAAAAAGAATAATACATCCACAGAGCCTTTAGAAAGGTGCCAAATAAAAGTATGGGTTTTCCTGAAAAAATCATTATGATCGTGAATTTAAAAAATGTTGGCGGATCCAAAATTAATCTTTTGTTTATCTCTGTGCAAGATATCTGACGTTCGATTCCCACTTCTAAAGCCTGGGCCACACTGGGAACGTCAGCAGCGCGTTGCGGCTGCGGAACCTGTTGTTTTTTATTACGGAGCCCACGTTAACAGGTTAGAGCAGCCACACTGCCCGCGTGAGTGGCGCGGCTCAGACTGCGTGTCAGCTGCTTCTCTTCTAGAGATTAGAGGTCTTGCCTATTTTTAAAACGTGCTGCGCGCGATTAACAACAACAACAGACAGTGAAAATGTTCTTTTACAGTATACTGACATCATACCAGCAACATTACTACAGTTTCAATGTCTATATCTGTAGAATGTGTCTACAGAAAAAGAATATTTTACACTTCCTGTCTTCATTTCAAAGTAAAAGCCCTGTAGCATTTTTTGGCGGAAAGAATCAATTAATTTGTTAGCACAATGCTTTTATTCTGAAATATCCGCAGGAAAGGGTTGTGAAAAAGCGGTTAGAGTACCAGCTTTTAATCTTGTAAACACAGTAGTCATAGCAGAAACCCCATGTATGCTATAAATATAATAGGATGTTAACAGGCTAAGTTAAAATAACATCAGGTGAAGGCGCAGTATTTTTCGATGTGCTCTCTGTCTCTCTCTCTCTGTCTGTAAACAAAAACTACGTGACCTCTTCTTGGGTACAAGAAGAAACACACAGAGCTGTATGATCTTAACCTTTTCTGTCTTAAATAAATATAAATCACAGTCATAATGAAATGAAATGGCCATTATGAAAGGCAAACTCTATGTAGAAAGAAAGGGCTGCTGGTGTGGACACCACAGGCATGAGAGAGGCAGCAGTTCAGCGAGGTAGCCGTCACGCGCTGCTCGTGCGGCCTATGTGGCCCGGCCGTAACAACGCTTATGAGCCAATAGTAAAACGACGTTGGTATCACATGGTCTCTCTGGGTCGTCAGTTAGTGTGGAAAAAACGGATAATTTGCTGAAATTGATGGTAAGTGCCTGGCAATGACTTGTTGTGAAGTAAATGCAATGGAATGGGGGAGGGAGAATGCGACATCTAGTGACTGAATGTTATCAATAGCACCTTTAACTTGTCTCACAGATAATAAAAAACACATATATTTGTGCAAAAGAATACCAAATAGTTAACAGAGAATTTCCTGATTTTGATTTACCTCTTCCACCTGTCCTGTCGGTGCCACCTGTCCTCCCTGTTTGGTCCTTGAGTCTCCACACGACATAAAGCTGGATGAGTTAGTATCATCAGGCTCCCTCTGAGCTTGACCTGATGGGAAAGAGGGACGACTGTACAGAAGGACATCCCCAAATTCTGTAGGAGAGACAAGAAAGAAAACATTTATAGTTGGCTGGTCGATCAATCACTTATTAAAAAGTGCGCAATATAATCCGTCCAGTGCCTGAGTGCTGTCGGCTTTTGCTGCCTCCTTTTCCTCCGAGTGGAGTCTTGTGCTTGTCCTGGCTCTCTCTCTGCTCAAACGTAGCCTCCCTGACCCTGTGAGTCCCAGCGCTGCCACGTCGACCCCGGGCCTCCCCAGAGCCCATCCGGGGCAGCGTGGCCCCCCTCACTTTGTAGTCACCGTGGGACATCTGGCTGGAATAATTCAGAGGCATGCAAGAGTCTGGGGACACAGTAGAGCACAGAGATCCAAGTGTTATCCAAGAGTGATTAGGAGGAGTAAATCTCTAATCTCATTCTTGGTTCAGTTTTTACCATCGTTGAAGACATCTTTGGGTTGGTAGCCCTGCTGACCAGACTGGTTCTGTTTATGCCTTCTGGGTCTTTTATGTGTTATTGCAGGGCTCATGTTGCTGTCTGTGGACATGGGGCTGCTGGGCCGCTGGAGCCGCCGGCCTGAAATCATCACAAGGATTTAGCACAAATCGTAAATGTTGCGATCACATAAAATGTCACATATAACAGAAAATTTGAAGTTGATATATTGTAAAATGCTAATGCAGTCATTTTTAGAGTCTAGAATATTTTTTTAGAAATAGACAAAGTCATGATATATGACATGGTAAAGTTGATGTTTTTCATATAACAAATATATAATCTTTTAATTTAGTTAATATATCAGTCACTAACAACGTGGCAATGAAATTTTTACCGGATGATGGCGCTAGATGGAAAGTCAGGGAATCACCAAAGTTATTACAATTAATCCTATGGAAACATGAATGTGTTTACCAATTTTGATTGATATTTCAGTCTGGACCAAACAGATGGACCGAATGACAGACCGACATTGCCATCCCTTGAGGCGTGGCACTAGTGTGACTAATAAGTTTGAACCCCAAAAAAACCCCTTTCCTCTCCAGAGGCCTTCTCACCTGACTCCTCTGGGTATCTGCACATGCGCAGGCCTACAATATCCCGCGAAGACACTACCGCCTGGTTGAAATCGCCGTCTGTGAAGAAGGATCCCTCCGAGGTGCTGACAACACTGGACCTGCCAGATGAGATGTTGTCCTCGGACGCTGAGCCCCAGCTGTTAACCATGGACCCCGTGACCGATCTGTCCAGATCCCCGGTGCTGGAGGCCGGGGTCTGCTCCAGCCCGTGGAGGGGCAGCTTGTGTGGAGAGGGGTGGTGCAGCTGGTGTTTGTGCTTCTGCTGGTCGTGGTGTTGGCTGTAGTGACTTTCAGCGAGCTCTGTGTCCGTCTCCTCCTCAGCCTCCTCCTCCTCCTCCTCCTCCTCCTCCTCCTCCTCCTCATCCTCATCCTCTTCCTGTTCATCGGTGTCCATACAGAAGGGTATGGAGCTGTAGGTGTGTGTTGGGGAAAGAGGGCGAGGGTGGCTGGAAAGTGTATTGAAAAAAAATCTGTGCAGTCTCGTCATAACAAAGAAATGTGTCAGTTAAAAATGGTTGAAGGTTTAATCTGGTTACCTGGGGTGCTCAGCTCTATCGTGCAGGCCATTGCTCAGGTCTCCCTGGGGTGTTGTGCTAGGTGGGTGACTATAGGACACTTCAGTGGGGGATGAAGCCGCCCCTCTAACTGGTGGAGTAGGGCAGCTTTCTATTCTCTGCTCTGGATCAAAACTGAAAAGAAAAGGACAACTGACATGAGGTAATGGCTAAAGGAATGAGGGGTGCCGGCAGTCCCGACACATTAGTCACAGCCCATTAGACATGAGTGCAAATCCCTCGGTCCGCCATCAAAACACAAATTTCCATCATGGGAAAACGCACAAAGACGAACAAAAAGCTTTCTGCACCATCTGGTTTTTATTGCTGAGATGCTGCACATCTCTTCAATGCACGCTTGTTTCTGTTCTCTTCATTGTGCATTTTACGAAGTAATTATGTGAAACCTGCTGTCACAGTAAACTGTCTGACAATGACAAGAATGTAAATTGTTTAATTAGTTTGGTGAAAAGTGTTGGCTGTGACAATAAGGCCGTGTTTTGACAGAAGGTTTGCAGGTGTTCACAGCATACCTCCAATTACGCTCGTGTGAGTCTGATAACTTCATCATAGTGTTGTTTTTGTTTTTCAGTCAGTGTATCCCAGTGGGCTGCACTTTCCAAAGAGCAACATAATATGCAATAGCAATATTTTAACATGACACATTCAAAATAATTAATCTTTTTTTTCAAATTCTAAATTTTATCTAATTATATGCAGCGGATAGCTAGTCGAGAACAAATAAAGTAATATATTTGGTGCATATTTCAGGGCACTATTGCAGCTATCTCTTTTCGAGACTCCACCTCAACACTACCGATTGAAGGAGCTACTGTATGCATGTCTGGGTCATACATCAGACCGGCTGCTGCAGTACAGTCACACATTAACGTTATAGCAGTCGTCTCCAACTAAATCTCTGTCTATAGATCAAACAGTTGTCTATTAACAGGTTGGTTATTTACAAACAACACTTAGCCTAATGTGATTCAATCAAATATGTATAGAAGTCTGGATAAGCTACATCCGGCCACTGTGTTGGACGGGGGAAGACTGAAGGGACATGTAGGCGATCAACCTGAATTTATTAAGGTATCGCGAACACTCAGGTTCAGGCAAGATCGCAAAATAATTATTAGACAGGTGTATAAAACAAACATTTGTTTAACAAGAGATGAATGTATTGCCAAAATTATAATCCAAACACACGTCAAATTGCATTGATATCTATGGGATTTTCGGTTTTCTATCCCCCAAAAGAGGGCGAGACGTTGTCTTTTTGCGAAGTACCAGTATGCGACGGTCTGATGTATTAGTGCATGCATCTGAGTGTGTCTTCTCCCCCCCCCCCATACCTCCTTTCCATGGGTAGGCTATACTCGTCACAGGCCCAGGCATTAGCATGAGGAGGAGACGGAGCTTCTCCCCAGCTTACTGCATTATGTTTTGGGATCTTCGGAGCTCGCGTTACTTTCTTTTGATTTTGACTCCCTGCGAGGTGAGAAGAAAAAACATCAAGGTAAACACAGACTTATGGCTTTGTCTCATTAAAATTCACCGCCGTACACTACAGAGTAGCCGCTGGCCTTACCTGAGGTGCTGCTGCTGCCTCTGTCGGAGCTGTGGTGTGAGCCTCCTGTGCTGTGATCACGGGTCTGGTTGTAGGGGATGGTTTTAGGGTGGATCATACCTTCACTTCCTTGCAGGTGATCTGAAGACAAAGAGAACATTTAGCTCTATTTCTCTTTATATAAATCGTGTAAAGCAAATCAAATGTGACCCCTACTTTACCTTTATTTAGCATGTTTTGCTCAAATATGTTGTACTGCATCTGTACTGCCATCTCCTTTGGTATCGGAGGCGGGTTGGGGGGCTGTTTCCAGCAGGGCATGTCCAGAGCCTCCACCATAGCGACACCGGAGGCTGCCTTGTTCTTAATGCTGGCCTGGATCAGCTGCGTGGTGGCGTACGGGATGGGTTCGTACGTGGCTGATGGATCTCCCCCCGGACTTGCGTAGCACAAGTTGGAGTTGTTGAACGTTTTAATCTCGTTGAGCTTGTTGGAGAGGTTCACGTCGCTGTAAATGGCCGTCTCCGAACCAAGCTGTCCCCCCTGTTTGTTTTCTGGATGGTTTCCATAGTTTGCTATGCAGTCGGCTGAAGAGAACACGAGACAAAGCAGGCACAAGTCACAAAGAGACAGCGTTGATGGAAGATGTTTGGTTTTTAAAAGACACACAATATGTTCCTCAGATGCTCCTACGGTACCTGAACTACGGCATGAGCTCAGTCTTGCACTCACCTGGTCGGCTGTATGTTGTCATGTTGCTGTCACTGGTGCCGTTGCCATTATTGCAGCAGTTGATGCTACAGTCCTTGTGATTGGCACATGCATTTGGCCAATTGTCTGGCAGCCACAGCTGGTTTAGAGGTTCACCCATGCTGAGAAGGCCAGGTCTGCAACAAGGAGGACCACAGGGCTGTCAATCAAAAACCTGCCCCTCTCACATATCGCTGATGAATGAGCATGGGGCTGGATGCACGAGGTTCATCGTGTAGAGCAGGGAGACATCTCCCCCTAGTGTTTCCACAACGTAAGTGCATTCCTCCTGCGAGTCTTTATATAACACAAAGGGACAAAAATATCACTCACCTGCCAGCACTGCACACAGATTCTCCTCTTTGATACGCCACTGCAAAGAGAAACAGAAAAAAAAAGCTTGATGAGCTGTCAAAAAGAGGAAGTGCCAAAGGCAGAGAAAGTGAAGCCATGAAAGGCAGGTAGAGATTATAAACAAAGACTCTAAAGTCAAAAGTCTGCACTCCGTCGACAGGGCACAAAGTCTGACTGTGGTTTAATGTGCATGAACACAACACAAATAATTGACTGTGCCTTTGCCGACCTCCGCATAACTTCAGAACTGATGCACTGTTTGAGACGGTTTCTCCTCCACCACCACTAAAACATCACACAAAAAATAAATCCTCCTGTAGAATATATTCCATACTTTACTTGTTTAATCAAATGAACCCAGTCGAGTGAGCTTGGCACACTTTCTGCATATAGATGTTATGCAAAAGCACATTGTTGCTTTATTATGAGTAGCTAAATCCAAAATTTGATTCAACAAATACAGATTTCCATTAGGGCTGTCAAAGTTAATGTGATAATAACGCGTTAACGCAAATTCGTTTTAACGCCACTAATTTCTTTAACACAATAATGCAACTTGTGATTTTGATCTCGTAGCTGGCTCAGTTTTAAAACTAGAGTGAAGATACTGGCATCATATGAAACTAGGAAACCTAAGGAATCCATTGGTAACCATTATATAATAGCTTGTCGCAAAAGGAGGTTAAATAACGCTCCAAACTTGCGCTAAATTTTGGTGAGGAAAAACTGGCATGGCCATTTTCAAAGGGGTCCCTTGACCTCTGACCTCAAGATATGTGAATGAAAATGGTTTCTATGGGTACCCACGAGTCTCCCTTTTACAGACATGCCCACTTTATGATAATCACATGCAGTTTTGGGGCAAGTCATAGTCAAATCAGCACACTGACAGCTGTTGTTGCCTGTTGGGCTGTAGTTTATCATGTTATGATTTGAGCATATCTTTTATACTAAATTCAGTACCTGTGAGGGTTTCTGGACAATATTTGTCATTGTTTTGTGTTGTTAATCGATTTCCAATAATAAATATATACAACATAAAGCAAGCATATTTGCCAACTCCCATGTGGATAAGAGTATTAAATACTTGACAAATCTCCCTATAAGGTACATTTTGAACGGATAAAAATAGTGTGATTAATTTGTGATTTATTGCGATTAGCTATGGACAATCATGCGAATAATCGCGATTAAATATTTTAATCGATTGACAGCCCTAATTTCCATAGATGCTTGTACTGCAATCATGTACTGTATAGATAGCAACAGTTGCTACTTTAGTTTCAACTTTAGAGAGAGAACTATTTAATCACTTTCCCTTTTAGCTCATATTCTTGATGATGTTTTACTTAATTTAGTCTCACTCCATTTCGTTTTTTGTTTGCGGTATGCTATGTTGAGATGTTTGTAAAATCCCATTTATAGGCTCTTTTAGCATTGAGCAATCTTTCAGTTGTGCTTCCATAACTTTTCATATGAAAAAGACAGTATGCAAGTTAATCTTGGGATGTTTCAACTGAATAAAATACAATAACTCTAATCTTTTACTTGCCAAATACATCAAATATCAAACATTACTATAGCAGAGCAATCATACTGCACATACCTGTAGGTGTAAAGGTGAATGACGGGACTGTAGGGACAGACAAAGCCAGGGAAGGAGAGTAAGATGAACAAATCATTTCAATAACCTTTACCATCATAGTAGCTATGTGCTTAGTTTCTCATACCATGAGGTTTTGACGTGTCTATGCATGTACTCTCGGCTGTGTGATGGGCATCTCTTCATGTGAAAAACTCATGTGTGCAAACACGTAAATAACCACATGCCATCTGCCTTACTGCTGCCTCTGTCTTTGAAGAGTGTCCAGGTGAAGGTTAATGGGGGAGAGAGAGTGTGGGAAAATAACAGTGATATTGTAGCAGACGGGGTAATGGCAGGTTGACAGGCCGGTGCCTCTAAGAACTGCGCTGTGTTGAGGGAATTGACACTCTACAAATGAGCGACTAAAGGTCAGCCTTTGACTGGCTGCGTAGTCGCAAATGCAAATGTTGTTTCTGCAGTCTTTGTGTCAATGGGAGATTATTTTTCAACCTTTGATGTGATCTGCTTATCAGCCTCTGAAATTATTCCATAATATCACCGAGATGCTGTTCAGTGTGGTGGCAGCGTGTCATGGCTTGATCCCTTCTATAATCATAAAGACCTTCAAATGTAACATGATAACCTGCAGATGCACACTTGGCCTATAGGGTTAGCATCCACATCTATCTACCTTTTTTAAGATATACACATAGACAAACAAACAGAGAAACACACACCCTTGCGGATGCCAGTGTATGTGCTGCTGAGGCCGCTTCTCTTCTTGCGGTGACGGTAGAGCCACACGCTGAAGATCATGAGGACCAGCCAGCAGGTGGCGCCAATGCCGGCGATAAATGCCGGCTGCCTCACCACATCTGAGATCTGAGACAGAGTGTCTCTTTCCTCAGTGATATCCATCATCTGGCCTGCAGAGTCTGACCGGTAAAAGGAGAAAGAGAGAAGGCATTATATGTGAGAACAACTGCAATGATGTGCAGAACTGAAGATTCCAGTGTGTACAAAAATGTTGATGCAGCAGCAAAGGGCATCATTAAAAAACTATATGAAGCCAAGTAACAGCAGGGTAAGCACAATATGGTGCTTTATTACATTTTTCATGAACCCTATATAATGAAAAAGGAGGCGAAGACATATTATAGAAGTTTTCACCCTGTTTTTAGGCCTACTTTTGCGACGCCTCCCTAAACAAACACTTCTTTTTTTTTGGGAGGACTCTCACCTAATTGAAAAAAGGTGACATCACTCTTCACCCCAGGTCCAGCGCCGTTGCTGGCCGCCACCTCAACGCTGTAGCGAATTCCTGGCGCCAGACTGGGGATGAGCACTGAGAAGGTGGAGCCGTCGACCGACTGGTTTACATGATAGCGGCTCTCGTTACCCAGGCACCAGATCTGTCAAGAAAAGGCAAACGAGATGACAGTGAACTGCCTGAGGGACACATCTGACAACGCGAGAGGCATCGTCAGCCCTCACGAAGATGCCATTAACTGTAATACACATGAGTCAGAGCATGTTTACAGGAGAGGGCGGGGGGGGGGGGGAGGGGGGGGACCTTCTTTTCTTACCTTGTACTCCTGAATGACTCCAGCTTCTTCCCGTTCCGGAGGCGGTTTCCAAGCAACGAGGATGGCGGTCCCATTGGCATCGCTCTTTGTCACTGTAACGCCCTGGGGTGCTCTGCTAGGGGCTAAGACAATGAGGTATACAGTTAACCATGCAGACATAAACACCAGCTCATTTGATGCTGTCTGCATCCAAGGTGTGGTCTGCATCTCTAACAGCTTTGCACACTAAAAAAAAGCAATACCTGGCTTTTGTATCGTCCTCCAAATTATTGAAAGAATTTGAAGAGTTACACCAATGTTATTCAATGCCTCTCTGCTATTTATAGATACGTTCAATACTGCGGAACAAAAGTTGCCGGTCACCTTCTTCCAACGTCCTGACCACCTTCACCTCGCTGTCACCCCCCTGGAACTCATCAAAGAAGGGGCGCACTTTGAACTCGTAGATGGATCCTTTCTTCAGCTGACCGATCACCACCCCGTCCTCCCGCGGGGCGTGCACCTCCAGGACGCTCCACTGCCCCTCCGGCTGGCCGTGCTCCGCGGACGCCCTGTAAAGCACCTTGTAACCCTGGATGTACGGGGACTGCTGCTCGACCTAGCGGAGACGCAAAGATAGAAACATGCTGCATAAATGTCACAATAAATATGACACTGAGACCCTTTTTGATCATGAGCAAATAAACATCTGGGTTTGAATCAAAGAGATGTTTGAATGTGATGCAGGTTTTATTGCTGTAATGAAGTCTGCATGCGAGTTAAAACAACACACATCTAGGAGGTACATGCCTCATCTTGGGTGAGAGTGGAAATCCAGCAGGAATGATCTGTTAAAACTAGGGCTGTCAATCGTTTAAAATGTCTGATTGTCCATAGTTAACACGATTAATCGCACATTTTTTATCTGTTCACAATGTACCTTAAAGGGAGATTTGTCAAGTATTTAATACACTTATCAACATGGGAGTGGGTAAATAATCACTATGCAAATGTATGTATATATTTATTACTGGAAATCAATAAACCCTCACAGTCACGATGGATTCCTTAGGTTTTTTAGTTTCATATGATAGTAGGATCTTCACTCTCGCTTTAAAACTGAGCCCCTGCAACCTCCAAAAAATCGATTGCGTTAATACATTAAAGAAATTAGTGGCATTAAAACCAACTAATTATTATCGTGTTGACTTTGACAGCCCTAGTTAAAACTCAGTTAATTCCCTTTAGGTTGATACAGACTAACATTTCCTAATATCTGTGAATTCTCACTGTAAGCCACAATATGAGGTCATTAATAGTTTCCCCTCGACATAGCTCTGGTTAAAATCAAGCCAGGAGAAGACTAAGCACTTTCCATTTAAACCGCGCAATTATGACAAAGAATGCCTTCAAATATTTCTATGCAGGCACATCCAAACGCACGCACACACACTGAAAAATGCTGCAAATAAATTCCTATGTGTTCGGAACAACATATAACACCAAAGATAAATTCACTTTTCTGTGCAGTGGGTTTATTCTCTGCTAATACATGTTTAGAGAGAAAACGACATGTAATTTCAGCGTAAAATAAATCTTTTAAACACTTTCACACAAGGCAGTTTTAGCCTAGGAGCTCCTCCTGAAGTGTTCAGATCTCTCTGTTTCACTATATCACTGTTGAAGGTGCATTTGCTCATTCATCATTGACAGTTCACTTATTTGTGTTGTCTGCTCTATAATAATCCCTGGTAATAACTCAGTCAGCACAGACAGTCTTGTTTTATGTTTAAACCCATAACCCCTTGGCTTTTATATCATTTTTTATGCAGTATGTGTTTGCATTTGCTGGTAAAATTGCACATTTGACCTTTTCCCATATTAACTCCGACAAGTAGCAAAAAATGTTGCCTGTTTGCAGGAAAGTCATCGTGGTTTGGCCTCCTTACCATCCACTGCATCCTGACAGCGGAAGACGAGAGGACGGTTGGCGTGTGCAGGTGGATGACCACGTCTCCCAGCTCCCTCTGGATGTGACGGTGATCCACTCCCTGCATGGTGGAAGTGCTGTCTGTTGGTACACAAAAGGAAGATAAAGAAGTGAAATAGCAACCGAGAAGCATTCATTTGAAGTGAAATTGGAATGAAAGAGGAATGAAAAGCCCACACTGACCCTGCGTTCTGACGGAGTCGGAGATTGGACTGGGGTCGCTGAGGCCGTAAGCGCTCACCGCTCTGACCATAAAGAGGTAGACGGCTGCGGGCTTCAGGTTCTTCAGCACAAAGGTCTGTGTCTTTATATGCTCAGCTAGGGTCACCCATCTGCTGCCTAATGTATAACTGCAGGGAGAGGTTGAAGGAAATGATAACACAAGGGTGCAAGGGAAGTTTCATCAAGCTTGATAGATGACACAAACAGTAAGTAACATGCTGGATACTACGTGTGTCTAACCTGAATGCCTCGATCAGGTAAGATGAAGGTGTTGCGCCAGCATTGGGGTTAGATTTCCATGACAGAGTGACCGAAGTACGGCTGATGTCAGTCACCTCGGGTTTAGACGGAGCGCTGGGAATCAGATTAGGGTCTATCGGCTGACTGGACTGAACAACAACTCCAAACTCTGCCAGAGAGATACCAAGAAATTAATTAAAGTACACTACACAGGACCTTTCAGCATGCATTAACAACCTTTATGACTAAATTTGTGTGACCTACCCTCCACCTGTAAGTACGCCGTCCAGGAAGCCTCTCCATTGGGACTAGAAGCCACGCAAGTGTAGAAGCCTGTATCTCCCAGCTGAGGAGAGGAAGTACAGTGGCAGATATTAATGGGTTGGCTCAGCTCAGTGCTAAATGCTAACTGTTATGTTACTTCTCCTACCTTAGCGTAGCGAATCTCCAGTGATCCTGTGCCTGCTATGGACATGCGGGAGTCCACTGGAGACACCACCACACCGTCCTTCTTCCAGTGGACTGTAGGAGGTGAAGAGTCGACCGTTTGGCAACCCAGGACCACTGTGCTGTCCACAGGAATGGTCTGATTGAGCGGGCCCTGCCTAATCACAGGAGGAGGGTGGTCCGACCCAGCTAATAAAGAAAAATAAAAAAAGTAGAAGTGAAAGACTAATAATGTTAACACTTGCCCGGTGGCCATATATCAGACTACATAGTTAAAACATGTGTGTGGTTCACACTGGCAACATTACAAATAAAGTTCATTGAAAAATGCCCCCACTTTTGTGTATGATGATGGATACCATTGTCCCACAATGCAACACATTGTCTATTGTGTTACACACTCTGAGTCAATAGACTGGACCTGGACTTAGTTCACCCGTCAACTGCTATTACCCCATAATTTATTATTATTCTCACGTGCCATACTGACTTAACTCAACTGTATAACAATTTGTGCAATAATTCAACTGTGCACTACTCTGTCATTAGTACTGCAGTTATACTGTACATTTCTTGAAATACTCATATTTAATTCTATTTATACCATTCTTGCATTTATATTAAACACACTTAATAGATCCCACTTCTCAGAATTTTTGTATTTACTTATCTGCACTATAGTAATATATTGTATGTCTTAATGCAAATATTTGTACATATTTCTTATATTCTCATTTATTATTCTTATTTCTATTATGTATTTATATTTCTCTACATATACTGTGATATATATTGTAGCATTTTGCACATAATTTACATGGTACATACTCCTTTATTTCTGTAAAGTACTGTAATGCCTCAATTTCCCCACGGGGATCAATAAAGTATCTCTAATTCTGATATTAAGGAGACGCCCACATTAAGAAAAAACTTAAATAATTGTCGGCCGACAGTAAAGTCAACAAAACAAATGTATTGTTATTGTTTATATGTGCTATTTGAGAAGTTTTCAAGGAAACTCCAAACGTGTTGTTCAAGATAACACAAACACAATTTATTCATACTCAACATGTGTTTTATGTTTTGCCTACAAAAGCCACTCCAGCTAAAACATGTTTAAGGTTTTTGGGGTCATGTTAAGGCAACTGAAGGCACTGTTTGAGGTTTGAGAAACATTGTGGTCATTATAAAAGGACAGTAATGGTAAAGTAAGGTTACGGAAAGATCTCAGTTTCTGGTGTCGTGCCAACTCGTCACATACCGTCATCCCAACTTGTCACATACCGCTGCTTTGTCATGTCATTGGCGTCACTTTATTTTTGGCTTCAAAACCACTATAGTTAACATTGGCATCACTTTAGCATTAGGCAACAAAACAACTTGGTTATGTTTAGGAAAGAACTACAGGGTTGGACTTAAAACTATTGCGTTTGTACAGCGAAAATGACACTGAACATTGTGAACACGGGACACAAACGAACAGTTGATTGTGATGTGAAAGTGAACCTTAACACATGGGACACGAACAGCGGTCTCCTGGATCGAAGCCTTGTGTTTGTTGGACCCATCCACCTCGCCTTCCGCCCGCCCTATGTATGTGTTTTCGCTCTTTAAACTACGTCACCACAGTCACTCCCGGCGCACTTTCTCGGAGTGTTTACTGTTGCCATGGATGGGTTTACATTGTAGTTAATGGAACTCCCGGTGCATTTTATACCGGCGCTAAAGGGTGCCGTGTGCGGCGGTACCGAATACTGACGTCCGCGACAACGCCTCAGTATTTGACGCCTTGGGAATGAGAACAGGCTGGTCGTGCTCGTGTGCTTTGTATGCTTAATACAGAGGAAACGGGGTCTCTCATATGAAGTCCGTCACATGATGCTATAATTTCCTGTTGGTACAAAAGGTATGTTACTTTCTTGTACTGGGGTTTATACAGTATTAATAGTAAACAGGAGGGGCGTCTGGTGTCTGAGTGGCTAACACGCGTACCGTTTAACTACAAGGTCCCCGGTTTGATTCCGGTTGTTGCATCATGTCATCCCCCTCTCTCTTCCTGCATTCTCATCCTGTCTGTATCTCTACTATCACCATCAAATAAAGGCAAAATGCCTAAAAAACTGTAGTTTCCACAGTATAATTCGGAATTGGAAATTGACTTCACAAAAGATCAAAGTCTTGAAGAGAGAGACAAATATAAAAGTGAGAAAGATGAAAGTAAAGAAAACGAAAACGCTGCCAAAGAAATGAAAGACCGATAAGATGCGAAAGATATTGAAAGGAAAATTGGTAAAGAGAGAACAATAGGTTTAGGCGGCTGCGCAGGCAGCGGAGGAAAAAGAAATCAACTTTTCCCCTCCAGCGGAGAGCAACTAATCGTTCATTCGGCAGTAGGTACCGCTGGAGCCGGCTCCAATCACAACGGCAAAGCCCAACTAATAACAATCCCACTTAGATAACAGAGCTCTCTCTTTGCTCTCTCTCTCTCTTACATTTTAAAAGCCTGTGGATGGGGGGCAGGGGTTCTAGATAAATAAATAAATAAATAAAAAACACCCCAAAAAAAAGGTGATGGAAGCGCACGCCTTGAAAACTGCCGGAGGTACCAGTTATTTCCATACAAATGCACCACTCCAAATGGGGATGAGAGGAGTGTGGTGGGTTGGAGATAATTTGGGGGAGGGGAGAGTAGAGAGAAACAGGTGCAGGCGAGAGTGCGGCGCTATAGACACACTGAAAAAAATTACATAAAACATGACATTTTTATTTCCATTACCTGTAACACATTTTTCACTGAGTGGTTGCCTCTCATTTCCCTATAAAGGCGGCTGCATTACCAACATGTGCAGCACGTTATCCTTTATAACTAACAGGGCTGCACTGAACAACTCAGAGATGCAGTAACTGTCTGATTAAGCCTGAAGCAATAATCTTCATTAATTTAATATATATGTATGTAGTACGCAGTTACCCACACACATGCATTCATGATCACACAGGTCAGTTAATTGGGAGCTTGTAGACTTTGCTGGTGGTGTGTAATTACTGGTGTGGGCCTCCAAGCACATTTAAATTGCTTTTTTAAAAGAACAATTAACACAGTTATTTCATCACCTAGGATTTGCAGTCGCTCAGACCATTTTCTATATAAAAATACCTTTAAGTAATATCATATATGTCAATCCTGTAGTCTTAATTCACACATATTTACAGTAGAATAGAATGGTATATTAATGGAAACTAGAGTTACAATGGATAAAGATAAATATATTTCTCCTAGTCCTCTTGATTTAGATTATATTGTACTGTTGTAAATTAGGAAATTATATTTTCAGAGGTAAGATAGATAAGGCCAGACACTCTTCAAACACAATCACCATGGAAACAGATGGTTTTGAGCCCAGCATGTGAACAACATCTCCTGAAATCCCTCTCCAGACAGTAACAGGAGAGTAGTAACCAAGGCCAACTACCACACCTATAAGGGAGGTAGCTCTCACCAGTCCCAGTCTGCAACCCAGGCTGCAGACTGGGAATGGCCCGTTTTTAGCCTAAGACACCTGCTCGACAATGAAAAAAACTGTTGCAGCAAAGTAGTCTGTTTAGCCAAAAGACAAAACACTGAAGCTAAAAAGCTGCTGAATAAAAATCCCGCCCATCTGCCCTCCATCTCCACCACACCTTCCCTTAACTCACAGTCTGTGACCTCCAGCAGTGCTTTGGTAATAACACTGCCGGCGATGTTGAGAGCCTGGCAGCTGTAGAAGCCGCCATCAGAGCGTTGAACATCGGTAATAGTCAAGCTGCCCATCTGGGAGACAGAGAGGCGGCTAAAGGGCTGCGGTGGCTGGTAAGAGAACAGGAGACTCTGGAAGGGGAGGCAGAGATCGCAGAGTTAGAAACCAATTCACCCGCTATCTATTTGCACTGAGTAGTGATTTAGTGTGATGACAGACTGAGGGTCAGTCTCACCTCGCTGCCCTCCCTCTGCCAGAAGATAGCGGGCTGTGGGTTGCCAGTGGCCTCGCACTGGAAGGTGACCGTCCTGCCCACTGCCACCACCTGGTTCCTGGGGCGTATGGCAAACGCTGGGGGCACTGCAGAGGAAATGAGTTCCTAATTACCTGGCAGCCTGATACATTTTCATCATTCCAAGTTTTAGAACATCTCAGTATGCATGAAAAGCTCAAGGAATATAGGCTAAGTGTTGTATGTAGCAAGAAACAGACATTATTTACCTTTTTTAAATGAAAAAACAGCACTTATATATTAATTTGCCCACACATAACATGATTTACATACTGTATTGGTGGATGGAATAACAGTGAAGATAGGACAATGACAGGGATGTCATCGGATGGTGGATGAGGGATGGATGATAACTTACCAGTATTGACTACAAGGGAAAAGACACAAAAAAAGAACAGTGGAATGAGTAATGAAGGCACGTACAGGTAAATGGAACTGCAATGATGCACTCAACAGTATTGACACATGCTTGAAAGAGCAAAATGGAATTGGTATGAAGCAGCAGACAGTCAGTAGTATGAGGGTGCAAGTAAAAATGTATCTACAAGTACAGTTTTTTTTACTGGTTAATGATGTTTTCATTTTAGTTGACTTAATTTTATTTCATTTAAAAATGTTTATCACAATATTCATTTTATTTCATTAACACTATTCTACATGCAAATATGAATAGGCAGAGTGAAAAAAGAAAACAAAGAAAACCAATAATTTATTGACGATTATGTATTTTATACGATTAATTTAATTTGACCTCCTCATAAAGAAATATGGATGGCATCAATGAACAGTGTAAGTGAGGCAGGATTATTTTGGATGACCAACTCTTTCATACATGCTCATTAGGGCTGTCAATCGATTAAAATATTTAATCCCGATTAATCGCATGATTGTCCATAGTTAAGCGCGATGAATCGCAAATTAATCACACATTCATTATCTGTTCAAAATGTACCTTAAAGGGAGATTTGTCAAGTATTTAAGACTCTAATCAACATGGGAGTGGGTAAATATGCTTGCTTTATGCAAATGTATGTATATATTTGTTATTGGAAATCAATTAACAACACAAAACAATGACAAATATTTTCCAGAAACCCTCACAGGTACTGTATTGAGCATAACAAATTTGCTCAAATCATAACATGACAAACTCAAACCCAGCAGGCAACAACAGCTGTCAGTGTGTCAGTGTGCTGACTTGACTATGACTTTCCCCAATACTACATGTGATTATCATAAAGTGGGCATGTCTGTAAAGGGGAGACTGGTGGGTACCAATATAACCCATTTTCATTCACATATCTTGAGGTCAGAGGTCAAGGGGACCGTTTGAAAATGGCCATGCCAGTTTTTCCTTGCCAAAATTTAGCGCAAGTTTGGAGCGTTATTTAGTCTCCTTAATGCGTTGAAGAAATTAGTGGCGTTAAAACTAATCTACGTTAATGCGTTATTATCTCGATAACTCTGACAGCCCTGACTCTGTTTAAATATAGTTGAAAATATGAAAAATATTTACATGAAAAGAGATTTTGGAAAGCTTTTGGAATGAACAGTAAAACATTTCTTCAGACGCCCAAAACTCTAATGACTAAAAAAAAACCCAAACAGATGTCAAGGCATGCTGTTTAGCCCCTATTAGAACCCAGCAGACTTAGTTGACTGCGAGGTGTGAAAACTATATGTAATTGCCATTTTGAGTTACAGAGTCAGCCAGCCTTGAGGCGTCTTTGGACAAAGATGAAACCCCCTAACGAGGACATAAAACTGTGAGGGGTGAGGAAGGAGCATTGTGTCTGGATAGAAGGAACTGCTGGTGCTGTGCAGGGATTTGCTCTACTAAATGTACTACACGAACAAAGACACATTTTGAGATGGGAACTACTACTGTACATCTTGACATCTGTAAACTAGATTTATAGCGAAATGAATGGCTAGCTAACCTAGCTGGTTTTGGAGCTGCTGTGAGAGGATGACTGCGGCTTTTGCTCAACATTTTTGTGTTCAAAGAATGTCTTTAAAAAAAAAAGGACATGAATTTGCAGAAAAGCTGGGTTTAAGCACCCTGTCTGAAAGGACCAAAAAAATATAGATAATTTGAATGAGTGCAATGCTGAGGAGTCATTTCATCTCAAACTTGGGACCTTAAAAAGCTCTTTGGCCTGCTACATGTGTTTCAAATGGCAACTGTTAAATACCAACCAAATGTTCTAGGTCAGTAAAAATGATTCTGTGGTTACGACTATAGCTACGACTGCGCCTGCCAGAGTTTTTTTTGATTTAATTATGAAACACGCAATAACTTAGATAGCTCTCTGTTTCATCCCATAATACAACTTCTACTCTTCTGCCAGCCCTTCTCCATCCACTGCCCAAATTAGCTACGGTCCCCCCCGATGCTCGTTTTCTCAGGTTTTTGGAGGGAGAGGAAGACGATGTAATTGGAACCATGTCATTTCCCAGCATGCAACCAGCCCAGCCTTATCTTTAATTAAGTCCTACTGCCCTGCACAGCCTATGTCGCCCACTGTGTCACTGCTGTGTGTGTGTGCGTGTTTATGTGAATACATATATGGGTCTGTCTGTGTGTGCGACTGTGTCTCGCTGCTCGTTTCCTGCCGCTGATTTAAGGACTAAAGGGTGTCATTGTGGCAGGACCACTCAGACCAAATGAATCCATTTTCCGCGGTCACGTAAACATTTACCTTGCATGCTCTTCTCGGTTTATACAGGACATTACCATGAAACGTACTGTAGACAAAGTGATGCAATGTCCTCCTATACTGCTTGTTTTTTAGAACTGCTGCAGACATTATATGACCTCCAGCAAGGAAGTGAAAAAACAAAAAAACTACTGCCTGTCTGTACCTCAGCCTAAGGCACAATAATGAAAACGAAAAGTCACTGTCTGTTAATTTTTGACACTACAAGACAGGAATAGCTGTTTGGCTAGAAGCAGCTGTGTTGCAAATACTTCATCCTTGAAAAGGAAAGCTATGAAAAAAGTGTGTTTAGAAGAGGAGGGGGTGCTACAGTTTAGAGGACATTACATGTGAGGGTCGGGTTGTACTGACCGTGTACAGTGAGCGTGGCGGATGATTCAGACTTTCCAACCATGTTCTCCACCACGCATGTATAGGAGCCCTCATCTGAAGAGGTCACTTGGCGAACGATCAAGGTATGGTCCTCTAGGATTTCAAATCTGCAGGCAGGACGGACACACACAGTCAGGAGACGAAAGAAAAAGTTGACACACTGTGTTTGCATGGTAAATTAATGTGCATAGAGGGCCTCTGTGCATTACCTGCCCTTAGGCAGGTCGGAATCATCTTTCCTCCAGCGGACAGTGGGAACAGGGTCTCCTTGAACCACGCAGTGGAACTCCACGCTCTCCTCTGCCAGCACCACAACGCTGCTGGGCCGCTTCACAAAGGTCGGGCGCTCTGAAGGGCGGCATCGCAGCAACAAGCACAAATGTCAATGTAATCATCACTGTCACAATGTTCATAATGAGTGCCTATATATATCCCTACACTTTTTTACCAGCCGTGACAGCGACAACGGTGTTGTTTTGACCTTGTGAGTCTCTGTGTGTGTCATCATGGCAAAAATAAAAATGTGGTCCTGGAGACACCTACTATAGCGGGAACAACCACAGAAGTGGCTTTGAATACTTTGCCAGGTTTATTTGTCTCTCTATCTGTGGACAGATTTTGTCACCGCGATAGCGTTACAACCGTGCAAGATGCAGTCACGAAACCTTATAGGTGTGTGATGTCAACGAGGGGAATGCGGCAGAGGGGAAGCGCTTCTGATTTTGGTCTTCCATGCAGAGATCACCGTGCTGAACTTCTGGTTGTAACCGCCTGGCTTCGGCCAATCAAACAGAAGTGGCCGGGCATCGCGGAGTTAGAAGGAGGTGGAAGAAGAAAGAAGAGCGATGGAGTAGCTGATAATGCTGGTGTCTGAATACCCGGAGCTGTGGCTGTAGGCAGTTGTCAGGGCGGTTGCCGTGCAGCGGTTTGAAAGCAGCTTAAGGATGCCGTAAGTAAGGGGTAGGAAGTGGGGAAGGGGCCTTTACACCCCTGGCCCAATTTGGTGTCGCAACTGGTGTGATCCCATCGCAAGATGGTCTCTAGTTTGTTATCCTTGAATAGCTTACATAATTTACTTGTTTATTCTTAAAAAAAAAAGACTAAAATTATTGTACATTTTCCAACACCTGTGTAGTAACTGTAGCTTATCTAAACGTCACTGTACCAAGTGTAATAATGGATTGTATATTGTCTTTTTATTAAGGGTTTCATTTTGTTTCTATCGTCTTACAATAACATGAACTTGATACATGGAATTATAGCAAAATAATAACATTTACTTTGGAATTCATGTATTGAATGTGAGCACAGTCAGTCGACTATCTGGTGAGGGACAGAAAACAATGAAAATGTTTATGTAACTGTAAATCTTGTTGTTTCTAGCTCTAACTACCAATACTTTCTGCTCCCATGACTTCAACCAATTGCTTGAATTGTTTTTCCTACAAAGCCAAACAAAAAAAATCACTTCTAATAAATACAGAAAACCTAGCAAAATATGCAAAGTAATCTACATACCGCAATTATCATAGAGTTTGGAAACATTTAATATTCTAGTGATAATCACCCGTCAGTCTCCAAAGTCATTTGTTATGCACAACCTGTAGAACAACATATTTTGACCTAGTTCTGCATTCAGCAAGAATATTCTCACAGCCTTGAATGGCTCAATGGGGCCCAATACTATATACACCCACCTCAACCAAGGTCATCTAACCATGTGATACTGATAAGAGCTCTATTCTGATGGGAAATGTTAGGAAAATAAGTGGGGGATTGAGAATAGAGGCTGGAAACAGGCGTTTTGAGATAGGGGGTGTTGGAGTAGCATGGGGAGCTCTTGTGCTGAAAGGTTTGAGAGGTTGTAGCGTTGGATGTAGCAGCGGTAGATGTTTTGGTGGGAAACCTCTCCAAAGCTGGCAGATTGGATGGTAGTGCTGCATAATCAACGCAATTAACGGGTTATTATACACCAGTGACAAAGACCTGGCATATCAGACTGGCAAACTAAACCACCGTGAACTGAGAGGGTACTTAGACTAAGTGCAACATTGTGAAATGCAATCACAAAGCCGAAAAATGTTACCTAGCACAGTGAGTTCAGCGATCTCGCTCTCCCTCTCTCCCACCATGTTAGTTCCAACGCAGATGTATTTCCCTGCATCGCTCTTCCTGGTGTTGGTGATCATCAGCTTGCCACTGCGAATCTAAAAGAAAGCACATAATAGAGTGAGTGTGGTACTTTCACAACGCATATAATAATATGGCCACAATTTGTAAATTTTGTGATGAAATGTGCCACAGCTAAAGTTTTCTCTAATGGATGTGTTAACTTTAACCCTCTGAGACGGCCGACTTTACTGTCTTTCAGAGGCTGTAGCAGGCTCATTAGACCTGGAGTGAAATTGATGGTATCATATGGAACTAGCTTGTCGGGAAGGAAGCTAAATGCTCCAAAGTTAGGTTAAATTTTGGCGAGGAAAAATTGGCACGGCCATTTTCACAGGGGTCCTTTGACCTCTGACCTCAGATATGTGAATGAATATGGATTCTATGGGTACCCACGAGTCTCCCCTTTACAGACATGCCCACTTTATGATTCCACTTTATGATAATCACATGCAGTTTTGGGCAAAAACCATGTAGTTTTATGCATGCAGTACAAATGTGTTATTTTCGCCTATTCTAAAAATGATATATTTGAATATTTCTGCACACTGGGGTCCCTAAACAGTCTTGGAATTGCATACATTGGGTATCACTGTAAAGCTGAGACTCCTGTGGATCCAACGAGCCCAAATGTATTAATGTGTGATGATGTTGGTCCCCATAGTAACCATTTCATATAGTCCATTTTTTTAAACTTGACCTCACTGTATAAAATGACCTATTGTGACCTCTAGGATAATCACAGCCTCGTGAAACTTTGCAGCCACAAACTTGAGACCTAGGACATTCAGAGGATGGATGGCCTTCCTAGGTAGATTGACAATAAGGGTTTCTGAGAACAAAAAAGACAAAAACGGGTCTATGCGGGTCTCAGAGGTGATGCACGATACCACACACATATAATCACATCTTGGACTATATTTCACTTTAAAATATACATTTTGATGCACTTGATGGCATAACAGCAAGTAGCTTGTAGCTTGCAAGTGAATTGTGTGCATCTCAATGCATCTCTTTATCGAAGGAACAGAATTTGCGCTGCCTTTCAAGCTGCACTAGAAGGTCACCCATTATGAAATTACATAATTCATATCTAGTGCTACATTAGCACAGAACCCTGGGAACAAAGACGCCGCCTCTTTGTAGAGACCTTCCTCAGATGTTCAGTCGGCCTTCTTTGCCTTTCCCAAACTTTCTACCTCCTCTATACTGAAATCTGCACACACACACACGCACACACACACTTACACACACAACAAAGAGGTGGAAGATATATGCACTCCATACTGTTTTCCTTCTTTTCATATCCTATCCACCAGACGCCCCCACAGACTCTGGTAGCTGTCTTTATAGTGCTTTCAGTGTGAGCTACTGCACTGATAGTCTGTAGCTACTCAGTGCCAGAGGTGATCCCGGAGCAGCAGTGAGCAGGCATTGCTACTATAGCGGGTAAACCTATCTGAAGATTTCTAAACAAACATAACAGACATCAGCAGCCTTCTCCCTGCCATTCAATTAAACTTTCAGCCTCGTTATTATGATTAAAGATTGCTTTTTTTACTACTCACACCTAGCAATGGAAGCGATCTATTCATACATACATACACGCCTGCTAGAGACACACGCAGCCATTAATTGCGCTGCTATTTCTTAACAGAGGTCAGAGGTCAAGGCTGCCTACAGTGATGCGTCCACGAAGCAGGCAGGGGATTCAGCGTCATGCTAGACAGCACCTGGCTCGGTGAGCAGCACTCTCCGCTCACCAGATAGAAATACATCATTAAATCGCTGCTGCAGGGATGAAACCAACAGCCTTTCATTTATTAGTGAGCCTCCTCGAGGCTCGTACTGTACACCAAATACATACAATACTTAACTATGGCTGACATTCTAAATGTGATGCAAATGATGTGGTTCTAAGAAGATTTAACAGACTGTGGTGTGTGACTTGTGGTTCTGTGTACTTTTCATACCACTAGTAATCACAAGGAGCAAGTAGGGGGGGGGGAATTTGGGAGCTTGTATTGCAGATTCAGCCATTCCTGTGAGTATCCAATGGGTTTGGTTTGGATGTTTGGAGTGGACTCACATTAGAGTCAATTCAAAATGTTGTATGACTAAAAAAACATGACTGCACGACTGCATAGAGTAACAGGGGTGTTTATACCGCTGCGAATGAGCCATGAATGACAGATGACATCATTGTTGGAATCCTAAGTAAGTAAGTAAGACAGGCTGCATGTATTGGCAGACAGTAACAGTATTTTATTGGACCAAAACAAATACAGGGAGCGGGTCCTCTTCAGGGAGTCCGCCATGTTGCTCTGCCATGTTTCTACAGTTGCCCAGAACGGACAAACCAAACACTGGCTCTAGAGAGAGCCTTTTGCGTTCTTACGTTACCTGAAGGCTACCGTAGTTCTCTGACACGCTTGTGAAATTGCAGTAACATGAGCCACAGAGTGCAAAACTGTGATACCACCAGCCGTCTGACTTCCTTTGCTCCTAAAGTAGAGTTATTATGGTAACGATGGCCTCTGGGGCGAACGGCGTTACCTTGGCTTTCCACTCGGCGGCTCACGTTATCGCAGTCTTCGAAAGTGAGGAGTGAGCGGAGGGATACTCAGTTGGTTGCAATCTGCAACCACACCGCTAGATGCTGCCAAATCCTACACAGTACCTTCTACTTTGCTAATATAAATACTGTCAAAGGCTGTCAAAGTTAATGCGATAATAAGGCGTTAACGCAAATTCATTTTTAACACCACACATTTCTTTAACACATTAACGCAATCGATCTTTCGGAGGTTGTAGCCGGTTTTAAAGCTAGAGTGAAGATACTGGTATCATATGAAACTAGAAAATAAATGCAGTACCTGTGAGGGTTTCTGGACAATATTTGTCATTGTTTTGTGTTGTTAATTGATTTCCATTAATATATACATACATACATTTGCATAAAGCAAGCATATTTGCCCACTCCCATGTTGTTAAGAGTATTAAATACTTGACAAATCTCCCTCTAAAGTGCATTTTAAACAGATAAAAAATGTGCAATTAATCGCGATTAATGGCGATTAACTATGGACAATCACGCGATTAATCGCGATTAAATATTTTAATCATTAACAGCCCTAATTAAAATATAAATACATGGATTAAGCTTTTTTATTTTGTAATATAGTTTAGTCTTTGTGTGGCTTATTTGCATATGAAAGATAACAGCATGCATGAACTATTAACAGTTAATTTACATTAATAAAAGCTATGGTATGGCGGCAAATATAAAATAGGTGAACCTATGGCATGTAGACATACAATAAAGGAGTTCTTTCCAATTACTTGAATGTCAGTGGATACATGTAGTATTGGCTCATATGGTAGTTTTCCATTTCATTGAGTAAGCACTAATATTTTCATTAAATGCATAACCATATTAAAACCAGGTGACTGGGGTCATCCAGTTTAACCTTGGATGTAGAGATTTGAGTCTGAGATTCATCGCGCATCCTGTAATAACTGTCCCTCAATGAGCCAATATCAAATTTTGTAGCGATGCCAGTGAATTATTCCTAAAGGGCTGCAATAGCTCAAACCGATGCCACGGACTAATGCTATACTTATACAACTTTTTCTTGCTGTTTGCTGTAAATACTGCTGCACTAGTAACTTTAGCAGCTGATTAAAGAGCAGACCAAGAGCTTTTTTATTTCCTGGACTGACCGCTCCTCGTTTTTAGCAATTCCACTGCTAAGAAATCCAAAAATGTGGTTTGTCTATCCTCCATCTCGGACACTGAAACCTCAGCTTTCGCTTCTGCTCTGGTTCAGAGTGTTCTCTTTCTCTTTCACGTAGCCTCAGATGCCCTAAAGGCACACACACTCTGAAGCTGCTTATAGTGTGATTCCCATGTATTTTTCTGTACAAAGGCTTCTTTTTTCAAATTAAAATCAATAAATCAAACCTTTCCTGTGTGCGAGAGTCTTTCTAAAAATCGTTTATGAGAATTAACTCAAGTTTATCTACATATCAGTATTAATAAATGATGGTCCAGGCCACAAGGGAAACACTCCAAAAGGATGGAAAGTAGCCACGAATCACTTGTGGTGGACTCCTTTGGTCTTTGTACAGTAAGTGATGTCTTTGAGAGAACTCTCACGGCAAAGACATATTTCCATATAGAGAAGATGATTAGGGAGGACAAAGACAGGCATGCAGAAAGTACAAAGCAAGACGCAGCCTTTGTATTTCCCTCAGAGGAGCCTCCCCCCCTGGCTCTGATCCATGCCTCTCCTTAAATCAGAGATAGCTGCTCTGTCCATCACCGTCCCCCAGAGAGACGCTACCTGTCACTCCGCACTAACATGAGCTTTGAATCCGCTCTCGTGTGTCCCCGGGAGCATGCACAGACATTCAGATAAACAAATCAACATTCACACACACACACAGAATCATGTGAGCTGCTGAAACATGGCTCTATTCTTGAAGCCTGTTCCTGCTGGCCTGACCAATCAGACGCTTCTGGCTCTGAAATCAGTAGTGTGTATACAACAACATGAAAAGAAAAAATCACTGCTGTTGTACTGTACGCCGCATGACAACTTAATAAAGCAGATTAATAGCTGTGCTGTAGCTCATGTGATGACACTTACTAGTGCCTGCCAGCTTGTTGTTGTTTTCCGTTGTTGTGTATTTTTTGCCATCAGGCATATAAAAAATGTTTTTTCTTGTGGTTAGCATTTTTTATGTGCCAAATCAATCTTCGTTTTGGTTTTCCTCCTGGCATTTTTAATTCTGTGCAGGAACTCAGAGAGGACAGATGATGTTATTTAGTGTTCTCATGACCACAAGGAAATTATTTTGTGATTTTGTGAGCTTTTCCATACTTCAAAATGACTGAGGGGAGGTAATTGGTTCTTTAGAGTTTCTAAAATGGCAGCTAAATACCAAAGACTTACATCAAATAGCGTGTGAAGCATACTCCAAATGTTGTGAAGCCATGTGATTAATAGCATCTCACAGCAATGTTTTGCATCACTAAATAGGGATGCACGATATGGATTTTTTACATAACCGAAACCGATAATTTCACATTTTGGTATTTTAAAAAGAAGTTCATAACTTGTAGTTTATGCACGCCTGAGGGTAAGAAAGGCTAAGATGTAGTGAACAAAGATGGATGATTTCATATTCCATAGCTCTGACCAAACCACATCTAACTGACATCACTATTTTTTCTGGTGAAGCACATCAAAAAACTTGTATTGCAAATTGCAATTGTGATCTCTTCGTCTGAAAGTGTGGAAAACATCCATACGACAACATGGTTGGCTCTCTAGTCAGCGTGCTGTGCTCTTCTTCTTCTCTGTGTTTATTGGCGGATCACATACCAACTTTAAAGGTGCATACCACCACCTACTGTGTATATATGATGCATCCCTATCAGTAATCAATGTTTTGTCAAGCTATTAGACTCTAACATGACGGTAAGTATTGACAAGATTTTGCGTGTGAACTATTCCTTAAAGGTCAGAATTATGTGTAATACTTAAGGTCAAAGTGGCCTCTCTTACTGTGATGCGTTCATCTCTGTCATCTAAGTTGGTGCCATCTTTCCTCCAGGAGATGGTGGGTTCAGGGTGCCCGCGGGGTGGCTGGCACTCCAGCACTGCCGGCTCGCCCACCGCGACCATGACGTCCACTGGGTTCTGTCTGAAGTCATCGCGCAAAACTGGAAAAACACACAGAAAGAAAAGCAGAACAGTCAACAGAGTGGAATTTAATGATGTTTGACTATGATTTGACAATGAAATTGAAAATATTTGCTCATTATGTTGGTGCCTTCGAGTGGGGTTGTGTTTAATGTGTTAACGAGAAGAGTTCATCGAGTGACTGCTGTGGTATTCACAGCTTTCACAAGTGGGAATTTTAAAGTTCTGGGTTCAGAAGTTGTGACTTACAGTACTGTATGCTTATGTTTTTTATGTCAGCCCAGGGATATTGTTTTTATTTATTTTTATATTTTTTCTGTTCCTAGCATGGCAATTAAATGCACAAAACACAAAATTATCTCCACTTTTGTAAGGGGAACAAGGCCATATTGTCACCTAGCAACGTCGTTCTCAGAACTTAAACCACTTGAACAGCAGGATATTGTGTACTTGACTTCCCATGACGAAAATACGACCTTACGGGCTCCTTTTTAAAAGGCAGCATAATAAAGGGTTGTTTGCTAGCTCTGTCCAACACATGTTTTAAGAGCAGCACACCAACTCTTGCCCAAAGTGCCTCCATTGTGATGAGTTGCTAATATATTTATTATATGATATGTGATATATCACTCATGTAAATCAGCACTGAATATAATAACAGACACAATCTGCAAGGATTCCTCATGGGATTACTCCCTCACTGCTAACAGGGGATACGGTCTATTGAGACAAGCTGCTGAGAAAGCTGCTTGTCCTAATGGCTGACAGTAAGACGAGAAGATGCACAGCTACGGAGCAATGCAGAAAGGTGAGATCCAAGACGGCTCCACTAGCAGCCAGCGGAAAAGCTACCACAGCAATTTATCATCTTTCCACAACGAGTGGCCTGCGCCACAGAAAAAAAAATAGCTCGCTAGCCAGAAGCTGAACTGGAGACAAAGCATCCACTCCAAGAGGCCCAAACAGAAGAGTTTGATTTCTGGTGGCCACTCATTCCTGTCTCCACCATAGACTGTATATAAAGGGCTCCACTGTACAGCCTCAAGCTCTAAACCAGGGGTTCTCTTTTCACTTTTTGGGGCCAGGGACCCCTTACAGGGGAGAACATTTTCCAAGGACACCCTTATTATTGTAACATCGATTGAGCATAATGCTTACTACCATTTGTACTCTTAGATGCCATTGGAACTATTGGAACTAAAGTTTTAGAATACTTTGTATTGTATGTACTGTACATACTTCAGACCTGTTTCATAGCAGAAACACATTTCAAACTGAGCTGTGTTAATACCACTTATATACTTTTAAACAGAGGGTCGTATTATTCAAATTGCATGGACTCAACTCGACAGCATTTATACTTTTCAAGTAGTTGATCTTAAAAATTGTCAGAAAATGAACAGTGGCAAGACTGGCATAATAAATCCAGATATCCTGTTTCTATTGGCCCAAAGCTAACGTGGGTGGGATTAATGGACACAATATGCTTGTTTTATTGGCGCGAATGGTCCCCATCTGTAGATCTGACCTTTTTAACGATACAGCACAATTTCATAATTTATAGCAAATTCTTTTGCGGACCCCCTGATAGAGCGCGGCAAGGGATTTTAAAAACTTAAATGTGTCAAAAAAAAAAATCGACCGGAATAATGTCAGAGCTCTAAACTGTAGTTTGGGACTATCGTTTGCAAGAAAGAACGTGGAACTGGGGTGCGTAAAAGAGAAAGGGGTATATTACAAATGAAAACCATCTTTTGTTCTACATAACTGAGAGAAAATCTGCTCCTGATGAGGTGAACAACATGTGCTAATGTAGACGCCTGTACATGAGTGTCTGCTGTTAAGCATTCCCAGTCTTAAATTACAGTGGGGGGCTTAGAACCTGAACAAGCCAAGGGAGCTGAGCCAACACGGAGAGAGCAGAACTCAAGTCGAGCTGGGTCGGGGTGAAAAGACAGGAAACAATGAGGAAAAGGCATAATGACTCCCAGATGGCGGCAACTCGTTCACCTCTGGCAACGGATTTGTACGTAACGCCGGGACAAGCGGGGCCCGAGACGCCCTGATGGGCAGCGTGGATACGGGAGAACAAATTGGGATGACCTCCTAATTGGAGGCATTTTTGGCCCCCGCACTTCTTTGAGCTCCACTCTGCTGCTCTGCTCCTCTGATCCTCATGAGCATGCGTTGCAACTGGATGACTGCAGTTGACTGAGGGCTGATGGGAAACAGCTGTCTGACGACCCCCCTCCTTGGTCCCCGCCACCGCCAACACTGCCGCCGCCAACACCACTGTGTCACATGATAAAAGGCATTCCTCGTGGGACGCGAAAACACGGTGGAGGTTACTTCAGACAGGAAGAAAGTGAGACCATCACAATTGTGCGTACAGTGTGTGTGTATGTGTGTGTGTGTGTGTGTGTGTGTGTGTGTGTGTGTGTGTGTGTTGATTGATTGACTGATACTATCTCATAAGTCCAATCAAGTTACACATCTGTTTTTACTATCGTGTGAGGTCCAAACGTCTCCGTAGGATTGGAAAGCCTGGACTATTTCCTCAAACCCCCTTTGTTAAAGATGTATTTTTGGTGATAGCGCCGGAGTTAGCGTAAGACATGAGGCGAGGAGAGATAAGGGTTAAAAGCAGAGGAAGCTTATGAAAGGTTAGTGAAGAATGTTCTCATAAGCGTGCATGTTTTTGTGTGTGTGAACAAGGAAAAGTTGGCCCGTTTTTGCATGTTACACTATTGTGCCGGGTAAGCACACAAATAATGTGGAACATGTGCTTGTAAAACTGACTGTTTATGTTCTCAGAAGGGGAAAATGTATCTGGTTATTAAGTTATAATGAGAAATTATGCACGGCCGAGTAAAAACCATGCATGCATACACAAATGTAAGCACTCCTAATCTACGCCAACACTGTTGTCTTGTCTCCAGTTTCTCAACATTACTGAAATCCCTTTCTTGTCATCTATTAGCTCCACACAATTCATATAATTCCTGTTTATCAGTAAACATATCCTGACAAACTACTCGCAAGGAGTAACGGAGAGAATGAGGAAAAATGTATGCTGGATGTATATGTTAAATGTTGCAGGCTGATTAATAAAATGTGGACATCCTGCAACGACTGCCCTGATTTTAGGGATGTGTGAAGATTTATGCAGAGGGCAATCACTGCAAATTAAACCCTATTTCTTACCTCTGCTATATAAACACAGACATCATTTTTTTCTCAGCGCGCTTTGATTGCAGAATGATTAATATTTCTCCTGTATCTCCCCGTCTGCTTCAAAAACTTTGATGCTTTGTGCTAAATGCTAGGGACGCACCGATATGACTTTTTCAGTCCCGATACTGATAGCGATACTTTGGCTTTGGGTATTGGCCGATACAGAGTACCGATCCGATACCAGTGTTTAATTAATAAGCTGTTTGCCTCACTGTGAGGAAGTGACTGGGATTATTCTTTTATATGTAAGGCAACATCATGGCTCAACTTAAACATTGCTTTCCTAACTTTGTAAAACAAAATGTAACAAATAAATACATACAGTATCTTGACAGTGACCTTAAACAGTACTCGGACAACCGTGGGAATCTAATGGTATCTCTAACTCAACTCTATGGTATCGACCCCCTGACGTGTTACTGGGCTCTACAATTTAGTGAATTGTTATTTATTATTAAAATAAAATTAGCAAAAAAATCTTCAAAATTAACAGGAATTACAATTCAGGTGTAAACTTTTTTAATGCAGCAACAAATTGGTCAAAACATAAACAGGAATTAAAATTCCAGTATATAATATATATAGTATATAAACAAAGAATTTAATTTAAGAGATTGGCCTCTTTGTCACCGATATCCGATCCAGCTATCTGAGTCAGTAGTAGCCCGATATCCAATCCGGTATCGGTGCATCCCTACTAAATGCAAGATTGGGAGTATTTCTATTGCCTCCGCACGGCTGTTAATAGTGAAAACTATGACAGTGCTGACAGAGTTAACGGAGTTAACCCGAGGGGGAGCCGGAGGGTCGGTGCTACGCTACTGCGACGGCGTTATCAGCTGTAAACGCCATATGAGCGAAGTGTAGAGCAGCGGTCGTGAGCTAACCAGTGGAGCACGCTCACCTGCACTAAAAGGCACGCATTATTATTATTATTATTATTATTATATTACTCCTCTATATCTTTGAATAGCAAATAGCTGTTTGCTGCTATATTAATGCTCTGGATATTGTATAGAGAACCTTTAAGGCTTTGTAGGCTTTCATGTCTCTCTTGTTATTCTCAAATCATACTTGGGTATTTCACATGTTGCACCCACGTGAATTTCCACAGGTTTTTGAAGCCATTCGTTGCATGTACTGCAGGCCCGGGCTTCTAATAGCGAAACCCACCTCTACAGCTTCTGAAGCCAACCCGGCTCGCCTATTTAGCTGGAGCTTTGCACCTCTCGCTGTCTTCTTTTCGCCCTCCATCTGATCCCTCCAGATGAGAATCTCATAGCCCACTTCAAAGCATCCTGCCCTTGGCCTCGCTACCCCTGGATCTGACAGTGTCTGGCTTGTTGTTAGTCCTCTGGAGCCTGAGCCGTAGCTTGAAAGGCCTACTGCAGCCGAGCTCCAATAATCCTCTCTGCAGAGTCCAACTGGACCAAAAAGGGAACACAATCCAAACAGCACAGACAGCGGCGGCGGCGGCATGGGGCACACACGGTAACCTTATCACACGGCATCGCTGCATGAGACAGCCAGAGGCACCTTTCGTCACCACAGTCAGAACTAGCCCTCCCTTGTAACTCCATTTTGTATTCAAATTGCTTTTATATACTGCACATCCAGCTGTACAGCTATTTTGGTACAGCAATCATTTGCATGCCCCAAAGTCAGCGTCAACATTGCTGCAAGGCGCTGACGGTTTAATATCAGTTATAGCTTTGCCAAAAGCAGGACAACAGCTGTGCAGGCTTCTGCTTCCAAGTCATATTGTAGTGGAGGAATACAATTAGCAATCAGCTCATACAAATGCCTGTTTAAAGACTACTGACAGATTTTAGATTTTTAGGAAGAAGAAAGTGCTTTTCCACATCATTAGTTTGATGTGTTTTATATTTTCATACGTTTTATAATTTATCAGATCCCTTCATATTACAAAGATAAAAGCAGAACCTAAATGAAAGAGGGGAAACATGCCATGGCATGTAAGTCGCTGCTGACTCGAGGAATTAAATATTAAGAATGGAACCTCATTTTTTACAATCAGCAGGGTCTGCGCTTGATAAGCGTAATTAGCTGCCAACTGCATAATAAATGTTTTTCTTTGTGAGAGAATTAAATGGAGGGACCCTTCACCTTTTCAATAGTAGATTCAGATTCAGTTGAACACTCCTCAACTGCCAGGATGTATTCTCTTTTGTCAGAAAAGGTTTTGTGTGTGCTGAAAACGAATCTAGAGCCAGCAGCCACTTAGCTTAGCTTACAGTAGCATAAAGACTGGAAACAGGAGGAAACAGCCAAACTGGATCTGTCCAAAGTAGAAAAGAGTCCACCTTCCAGCACCTCTAAAGCTCACTAATTAACACATTATATGTTTTTTTTGTTTTATCTGTACAAAATCCAATGTGTAAAAACGACAAGTTGTGGTTTTGAGGGGGACTTTTTCTTGGCCAGTAGCAGTGACTTTCTGGAGTCTGCAGAATTTGGCAACCTCACGGTGATGACAAGACTTTAGGGATTCCCAAAATGTTGAGCTATGCCTTTAACCAAAATAGAATTCCACTAAGATGGAATTAAAATGTTAGAAATACAGTAAAGATGACTTCCACATGTTACCGGAGGCTTAAAGTTGTTTCAGTTAAATAAAAAACAGTCCCCACATTTGAAACGCTGAATAACTGTTTGGTATTTGCTTAATAAATGACATACTGTAAACAACAAAAAGCGAATGCCACTGATTCTATTTCACTTCTTCATCCATTGGAACCCCATGCATTATTAATCAGTTTCTCATTCAAGTATCACGTACACACTGGCCTCCTCTAAATGGTTCAATAGTGAGAGGAGAAAAAATGGGAGTTTGATGAAATGCTCCCTAGAAACTAAAGTAAGTAAGTCTCTAAAAATGACTCTTGTTATTCCTTACATATTGTAGGCACAGTGTGACAAATTTTCATATACTTCATCAGACCATGTCAGTGATATGTAAATACTAAAATGGAAAAAAGGCAGAGGCTGGAATTGTGGTTCCTTCTCTGTTCCGTGGCACTCTGGACCGAGACCGCACTAAAACACATTATTCCAAGAGTAAGTAGTAATAAGTAAAAATAAGTACTGGCATCTATTACACTGTCCTGAAGTCTTAATGTTTCCCAGTGCTTAAAAAAAACATTCATTTCAGCTTAAATACAAACCAGCTTTCTTTGACTAAAATACCCCAGAGCACTTACTTGAAAATATATAAATATAATAAATACCCAAAGCTAGCCTTAAAAATACAGCTATCATCCAACCTCAGCAGATATAAAAGCCTCGACTTTTCTCACCATCTATCTCCTGACCTCTCCCTACCCTCCCTACCTCTCTGCTTCTATAGATCTCCCCCCTTCTCCTCCTTGCTCTTACAGAGCTGCAGTCTGGAGAGACCGAAAGCTGCAGGAGAAACAGCTGCTCCACCGAAAAACCAATATGTGCGGCTATGTACTTTAGCTGGTCAGATAGATCGAAAAAAGAGACACACACGCACTCACACAGGAGGTCCAGTGGGCCCTGTACCCCTTCACAAGCACATAACTAAGCCAATAACTTAATATGAACTGCAACCAAGCAAATCCAATAAAAAAAGAAGGGTCCTGCACACACAAATTAGAATACATGCATTAGCCCGGTCTCATAACTACGCCACACGAGAGTTGCGGAATACACACTTGCATCCAAAAGACAGTGCGCGCTGCTTATGAAGCAAACAAAAAAATCCTTGCCTGTCCTCCCCAAGCTCCCCTATTTGAATTTCATTTTCTGCACAGAAATCATTACTCACAAAAGTCCCAGGGCAAACAGGTTTTCCTTTTTCTTTTTGCACGCAGGGCCATAAATCCATCTTATGTTTGGCGAGCCAATTAACTCAACATAGGGGCTCACTTGCCGGGGTAAAGCTCCCAGTTATAATATTTGTGGGGCCAAATCTTACACCTTTTCTCTTGCTCTCCCCCGTGTATAGCTCTCTCATGGCCATGGCATTGGCTTCATACGCATCTTTATGTAAGACGTGTTAGGAATGCTGACCCAAAGCTGACCTGTGCTAACTGGATTCGTATCAGACATTTGTTTACTTTAATTTTACGTTATATAATCATTTTCATCTCACGCTGTCTTGTGACAATTAACATTTTGTCACTACCCCTTTTTCCTCTTCTCCAACCTTCAAACACATTAGCATACAGACAGAAATAACCTCAAACAACTATTGTTACTTATAATTTAAAGTGTCTATATGTAAGTTTTTACACGTATAAGTGTTTTTTTTATCATTTTTTTATTGCCAATGTGTGCACAGGTTGTAACCAAACCAAAAAAACGAGACCTTCCGCGGCTTTCTGGGTGTCCTCTATCAGCTGTAGACTGCTTTTAATGTGAAGAACCCGGGCCGTTTCTTTCCGGGAAATTCCAACGGATGTGATGTCATGCGCGTTCGCGAATGCTTTCAGGGCTTACGGTGTGCAACCACAACTAACGTTCATGGATTCCGCTAACGCCAACAAATGACCAGCCCCCGCCACAACTCAGACTCCAACATGGAAGCACAAAAAAAACAAAGTTATATCTAGAGAAGCCCGTCTTGCAAAATAGGAATGTGACCGACGTCGGGCGAAAACTAGTGTTGTGGGAGAATAGCAGAGCCAGTGCGAAGAGTGAGTGTGCATGTGGGAAGTGAGTGGTGAAGCAAGAGAGAGGGAGCGGCAGCGAGTGTGTGAGAAAGCGAGCGAGCAGCGGAGCAGAAGAGATTTAGTTTAGCTTTGAGAATATCAAGTGAATGTACAGTGGAAGTGCAGTTTGTGCAGAAATAAATGCTGCAGCTCCTCAAGACCAACAGAGGTTTCCCGTGTCTTGTTTCCCCGCTGCTGAGCGGAGGGACGGGGGTTAACTCCGGAGCGAGTAACGTTATCGACTCCGGCTCAGGAGACCAAAGCTACGGTGTCTCCCCTGTGCCTTCTGACCACGGTCGGGAGGTTGAAGCAGGAAAAGTTAACGTTAGGATCAACATCGGTCGGGCCTTCGATTCATGGAGGGACCTTCGTTTGGTAAGCGTGTGAAATATATAGTGATATTGTGGTTTTAGCTGGATAATGTTGCTAACGTTAATCAACATGAGGCCTTGTTAATCATGTTCAGTCTCATGTGTGTTGGTAGTGCAAGCACAAGCGTGAGGGCGAGTCCCTTTAAACTACAAGATTGTCTCATATGTTTGCTTTTTTATGGTTTTGTGTTGTTTTCCGTGTCTTAATTCCAACCCACACATGTTTCTATTTAATTTTTCCTGACCGCCAGAGGCAGTGCGCGAGATGGATAACATCCAGTGTTAAGCACTGCCTCTGGCGGTCATCCAGAATTCATAGAACCGTGGTTACATACGTAACTCTCGTTTTACGCTCCATTTTTGGCCTCTTTAACTGGCCTCTTTTGGCCTTAACTTATCTGTTAAGTTGTGCTGTTTTGCACTATTGAAAAACACAATGACGACAGATAGGAAAGTCAGAGGAAATGATGGTACACGTGCAATGGACATACACACAACCTATTAAGAGGCACCGCATTCTGACAGGGGGTTTATGGGTACAATGATGCCGTGCGAGCGTGTGCGCAAGGATGGATGCAACGGTTCATCGGTTCTCGGATGTTCTGACACTCTAATCCTGTTGATGTACGTGCAGAACATATCACTCGTGAGGGGCAGACATTAAAACCAGCTAAAAGGATTGTGTAACCTCCATTTTAATCTCCTCCACTCATCCCATCCCTCTGTAAGAAGGAAGACGGGAGAAAAAGAAAGGGAATAAGGAGAGGGCAGATACAGAGAGACAGACGGACATGAAGCAGATTAGGATAATTAGTGGGGTGGCAGAAGAGCTGGGTGAAACCGCTCTGATGGGGTTAGGTAAATTGTCAATCAAACAAAAGTGCAAAAGGTTGACTCGCAGCTCCTGTTGTTGCCTAAAACGGCTCGATTTCTCTCTCTTGCCTGATGACAATAGAGCAAAACACTACGTCAGTATTTAGGATGATGATCAGATTTCTAGATTTAACAAAGGTGGTGCACTGGAGCGCATGCTGGTACAGTATAAACAACACCAATATCAAATACTAAATCCTTTGAGAAGATAAATATAGGTGTACAGACATTACATTGTGTTTGGTTTTTAAGATTTAAGAACTAGTGCTGTAGACATCTTTATGAGCTGTAGGCTTTGTGAGAGGCCGACAAGTTGTTACACATGTTCAGAGACGCAGCCGCACACACATACACACACACATGCTCTTTTGTTTATAGGCTACACAGTGTTTTTATTGAAAACATTCCCACACATAACTTATGCTCATTTACTCTGGAGCAGTCAACACAAAGCGAGACCGCTCTGAAGATCTGACATTCAGACCAAATATACCATCACTCTGGACACACCTGCTCTATATCAAACTGCCATTTTTTAAAGTAGGGAAGTAGCTTAAAGAAAGACATTAACGGTGCTGAATTGTAATGCTGTAGTGTGGTATAAATTGTTGAATCCCCATGATGGTTGTTGCCTTCTGTACAGAAACCCAGTGTGACGCCACTGCAGATAATGATTAGACTGACTATGGTAGGCTAAACATTACACGGATCAGATCAGATTTGAAAAAGACTGTTGACTGTCAACCATCCATCAAACTTAGCCAAAGATTACTTTTGCAAAGCTCACAAATCCATTCCAAATCTCTCTGCATACTAGAGAGAATGTCTTTTTTTTTATTTCATAACAAATAAGAATTAACCAATTTGCGATGTCTACAGTATTACCAATAGTAATGCACTATAATTCATATATAACCCACGTAATCGATTTGTATGTAATCTACGTAATCGTGATTCAGGAAGGATGACGTAGTTTAGGGAGGAGGTCGGGGTGGATGGGTGGGTCAAAAAACATCTGACTATCGCCCAGGAGACCGGTGTTGGTGTTCTGTGTGAAACCAGAAGTCAACGTTGACTTATTTGTTGCGTAACTTCCATACTTAGTAACGCCACTTCCGTAATTATGTTAGCCCAAACGTTCATTCATTTGTTATGTAAATTCCGTACTTAAGTAACGCCACTTCCGTAGTTATTTTAAACCAAACCACGATATTTTCCTAAACCTAACTAAGTAGTCTTGTTGCCTAAACACTACAGGGGTTGGCACAGTGGCACTGATCGCTCGTGTTGCAGGAAAACGCATGAAAAATAACAAAATAACTTTTCGTAGGATATACAAACAGTTGTATAAGGATACGTTGAACAGTGGGGGTTCATGCAAGTGTACTACTGTATGTAACCCAGTTGTTGCCATAATAATTAGCTTACTATGTAGTAAATTAGGTTATAGTATCTCAACTATCTATTACCTCACATTTCTGCAACAATGACAGGCTTTCATGTTACATCGGCAATTGTTATATTGATTGTGTTTTAACTGGCCTGTATGTCACTAGAGTGTGGGAGTAAACCCACGGGGGTTCTACTTGTTAAATCTGGTACTTAAATTGGATTACTTTGCAATAAAAGGAAAACTAAATTATAAATAGTTGCTCTAAATATTACTTGTGTTGTATTCATTCCTCAACTGAGTACACCCAGTCATTAAAATCATCCAACATAGTCATCACTTTTAGGTAAATTCATTTTGCTAAGGCATCACTATTTCATTAAACTACATACTTCTATTAAGCAAAATAAATGAATAGAGAGTAAATCAGACTAAAGACGGCAGCTCGGTCAGTTCAATCAGTGCAAATGCATTCGGTCCTTTGTATTTTCTATGCAGTCTGCAAGGACTGAGCGCTCCTTCAGCTTTTTGATGATGCAAGCCTCGTATTGATTGAATCTTTCTGAAGTCTGAATAAAATGTTTATATGTGTGGGTGGTGTCTGCTGTTGCCGCCTGTTATTTTGTAAGTAGCTTACACTTTGTACACCGTGAGTTCTTGAACACATTGCCATAAATTCATATAACCACCTCAGGTAAACTGTACGTTGTACGACTAAACCCATCAAGCATGTCCTTTACTTTAAGCACCTACCGCAAGCTTTTTAAAAAAAGTGTGATTGTGAAATGAGCCTGTCCTTTAATTATTCCAAACAAAACTGGAATTCCTTCTGGTGTGAGTGATGATAGGAGGCGAAAGAGCAAACGAGTGGAGGACACTAATGAGCGACGGGCAAGGGGACGCAGAGAGGTGTATGACAGGGCGCTGACAGTAGCGAGCTGAAATGACGATAGCGCAGAAGCAATACCTGGGGATTGTTGAACTCGGAGCACAATGACCTACATACTGAGATCTGTACTAACAATACCTCCCCATAGGGAGCTGACCTCCTGCGAGGAGATGCCTTACAGTCTGGTCCTGTGTAACACAAGCATTGCTCTATTCCATTTAAGGCCTGTTCCAGGTGTGAAGCAATTCACCGACTGGTTTGGGATTCAAATCAGATAAAAAAAAAACCTCACAAACACAGCGACGACTATAAACGACACCTGAATCCTTTAGAAGGCAGGAAGTGCAATGAGAATGGGAAATGGTACAAATCAAGTCCTCTTCTTTTGAATAATGGAGAGAGCTGGAGGCAGTTAGAAACGTGGCCCTTTCTCTCCGGGGCAAGAGTCCCTCTCGCATGAAAGTGGAGAAAAGCCACACACACACACACCACCCTTGAACCCTCTCATTAGTGTAATCCTGCATGAGAAGAGTAAATTGTCATGAATAAATCCACTTAGAAGCCCAGTGAATGAAAGACTTTCACTTTGAGATGGTTGCATTACCATTTCAATAAGCGTGCCACGCTGCAAAACGTTGGCAGTGTTTGACAGAGTAATTGGGAACATTAACGAGTAGATAAAACATGGTTAGCGGAGGGAAGCGTATACGCAAGTGCGTGTGTGTCAATTAATTTTTTGCACGGACAAAAAAAAAAAACACCGCAAGATTTTTCCACTAATAAGGCCGACGAATCCCCCCTAAACACACCCTGAAGGAGTGAGATTGGTGAGAAAGCCTTTGCGGGCTTTGTTTGACAAAACAAAAAGACTGGAAAGCAGACAGACCTTGAGACAAATGTATTCCAGTATACAGGCCCGTGGAAACCTTATGTTTGAGCAGGATGACCTTAGAAATGGTGTTTGGAAAATATCCTAGGGCTAGGTTGAGTTCTAAATAAGCACCTCTCCATGAACTGTACACAAAAAGCAAAGAGGGGCGAACTTGGGGGTATGTGCAATTACGCACTGCAGACAGAGCATAAATCTGAAGCTTAGTGGGCTCCTCTTTGTTTAAATGAGAATCTAGCCTCATTCCTACCTGGCCTTTGTTTGCGGAAGAAGACAAAGTAGGTAGAGGTAGAAATAATAAAAAAGCAAAACCCAGGAGAGATGCTCCGAGGGAGGAGTGCACCCGGGTCACAAAGAGAGGCGATGGAGAGGAGGAGGAAGAGCTGGCGGTGGGGAGGGCGATGTATTGCAACAAAGAGAGAAGTGAGCAAGACAAAGACATACAAGCATGGGTAGAAGTAGAGATGCAGACACAAAGAAACAAAGAGCCACGGTGTGAATGCAACGCCGAACGAGACTCACTGTAATGTTTGTGCTTTGGCGGGGCGGTTGCCAAAATAGGCAAAGTTATGTCCCAACAAACGCACACACACTCACAGTTACGGCTATGTTTCGCATCCTAATGTACCCCGAGGTGCCCTAGTCCTTTCCCCCCCGTCATCAATCTGCGAGACAATTCAGGGCCCAGGAGAGAACGAGGCTACGGTAGGTATGTAACGCTCTCCAGTGTGACAGGAAAAAAAAAAGATGATATAAATCAGACAGAGATATAGCGAGAATCATGGGCTGCTTTCACACAAATATCGGGGACTGTGGCATTATATTCCGAGCCATATTACGCTGATTGACAGCCATGCAGTCTGCAGCGAGATGCACAACACAACGCAACAATGCCTTTATTCAACCAGGGAAAATTGCATTATTGTGACGGGGGAAAGATGCTGACAGTGCAGGTGCAGATAGCAGAATCACATGGCTCCGAGGCGTGTATAGATGCTGTATTTGACGCCACCCTACATATTATTTACTGATGGGATGTGTGAAGAGCTGCAGGGTAGAGGTATAAAAAAAAGTAATGAATGATTGGCTGATTTAGAGCCAAATAGTGCATCATGTCAGGTGTTTGATACTGATAATGATGGGTGCAGGCGGGGGGATATTCGATTTGTATTTGTACTCCAGAGCAGATGGCATGAAGCAGCCATGGTTTTCAAGCATTCTGTTGTACAGTGTTCTCAATTATTTCTCACCCTCCGAGGCGGCTTCTAGAAATACATTCTGAGCTTGGTGCAAACATATAAATATATGCACCATATGACCATCAACTTCATAGGGGGTTTCAGAAATGAAATATGTGATCATATGCAAAGATACAGCTACAAATTTGTCATATGTGCTCTTTTACTAGGGGTGGGGAAAAAAATGTATTCACCTATGTATCACGATTTTTTTAGCGACGCACTTATATGGAAATAAGATTGATTGGACTATATTCACCAGATGTATTAAACATTACATGTCCCTTATAAATTAAAATGAAAATGCTACTAATTTGTGAGGGAAATGTCTTTATTCTTTGATTTTTGGGTTGCTGGAAAAAATGTAATAAATAATGCCTGACAATGACTGATATATTTGACTTCAGGACATCTCTGACTACATACATGCTGAAAATCAAACATTTTTACTGTATTAATTTAGATATTTTCCAAAGTAAAAGTCCCTAGAAGTATATGATTCAACTTTTTCCTATGGTCTCGTGTTAAAAAAAGTTAACAAAAATCGCAATAAATCATTAAATAGAATCGCAATTCTTGTAGAATCGCAATACTTAAAAATCGCAAATACATATCGAATCGGCACCCAAGTATCGTGATGGTATCGTAGATAGGTGAATCGTCCCAGCCCTATTTTTTACATTACAAAAACAGCCTAGAAACAGTAGTCTTTGGCGCTTACAACCCCTTCAGACGGGTGCTTTAGAGTCGAACCGGTACGAGAAATCGAGTATAACGACAAGCTTGTTTGGTTTGGACCGAGCTGCACCGAGGAGGAGTGAATGGAGAGGCAAACGAATGAGGGGTGAAAGATGAAACTTTAATGATCCCTCTGGGGAAATGGGGTCATTGCAGCAGCAGCACAGAGAAGGGTAGGGTATAGATAAGAACAGATTAAATGCAGGCTGTTGTAGATAATACAAGTAATTAAAACAAGATACAGATTATTGCGCACACGCAGTGAAAGTGGTTCTTTTACAAATTTAGATGTCGAATAGATGAGAATGTCAGATAGGAGAAGGTAAAAACACGTTGTGAGATGTTTAAATGATAAAAAAAAATTGCAGATGGAGCAAACATTGCAGAAGAAGGGAAGCAGAGAGTGAAGACAGATTGAGAAGAGGAGGGAGCGAGACGGGGAGGATTGTGCTGAAGCAGTCCCCAGCCCCTTTAATTGGTAGGAAACAAGAGGTCTCTGAATAAACACCCCGCCACAAGAGAGAGCCGGGCTCATTTTTCCCCTCCTCGCGCTAGCCTTCTTTTTCTCCTGAGTAGTTTAACTGAAGCTAGTCATGCTCCCCTCAAAGCTCTTCCTCCTCCTCTCTGCACTACACTTCCCCTTCACTCGTCACCAGCCCCAGCTGTCTATCCTCCATCCTCTCCTGTGTATCTGTCTGTTGCTGGGACGACAAACTAAACACCATCTCAAGATTTCCAAATATAACAACAAACCGCTCTCAGAGTAGCTATGATCCCCCATGTCTGCACCTCTCCATCTCTTTTTTTTCTCTCTCCTCTCACTGCCGGCCTGCAGCCTTCCCCTTATTTCTGCTCTTCGGTCTTCTCCCTAATTATCTCGCGGTGGACGAGGTAGCCCCTACCATCCCCCCCACACCTCTACTACTTCTACAGCCCCGCTACTGAGAGACCCTGATGAATAATTTCACGTTTCTCGAGCCTTCTCTCTTTCTCTCGTCCTCAAATTGATTATTGTACAGAAAGCACAGCTAAAAGAGCAGCCCGCTGGGTAATTTGTCTTTCTGACGAGGAGAGTTCGAGGATAGGTGTGGGGGAGGGGAAAAAGCAGAGGGCTCGAAATGATATGCAAAGGATAGAGAGAAAAACGTGATTATACGAAAAAAAAAAAGAAAAAAAAAAGTGATATTGGATGCTTCGCCCGGTCTCGTCTCTGATAGCTCATTCCGTTTGATGTTGTGGTCAGGGGGCACAATTGGGGGAGAGAGTAGATATTTGCATGTGAAAATGTTGCTTGAAAAGTGAGCAAAGTGAGAGAGGTGAGCATCTGTAATTACATGAAGCGCATTTTGGGAAAATTAAAGCTAATACGGGCGCTCTGTTATCCTCATTCTCCATCCCCTCTCTGCAAATCCCTATCGTAAACACAGGCCGCAGCCCCGTGGCTGCAAACGTTCTGTCAATGTTTGATTTTGCGTAAATATGGCCGACTGATGTTGCCGTTGGACGATGCCAGCCAGCCTCCAGGTGTTTCCAATCTCCTTGACAATGACACTCCCGTCGGTTGGCGTGCGAGGCGCCAGTGATGACAGGGACGGAGGGTTATCATTTGGGCGCCGCACGAGAGATCGCTAAGTGTATTTACAGACACCCTGCCTTATCATTAGCATGAGGTATGCCGTGAATAAGCTCTGCAGAAATGCATGCACCTATCCTGACTCACATTATAGGTGAGTCAACTGGCTGGATGGGGGCAAATTAGCAGGCCAAGATGAGGTCGATAGAGTGCGTCATTGTCAGTTTTGGTTGAGGCAAGTGCACACCTGAATATTTTTTTATTTTTTGACAGTTCATTGGCTCCACCATGCAGCTTTGATTCTCCACCAAAGCAAGCTGAATCAGCCCCCCACCAGCTCTCCTCTCATCTCTTTCCTTCCCCTGCATGTACAGTACTGTACACCCTCATCACTTTTCATTCTCCCTTGTGTTTTCCCGTCTTCCAACTTCAATCTCTGCTTACTCTCATCTCCTTTGTTTCCTCCGAGCTATCTCGCCATCTCTCAAGGCTTTTGCTCCTCCCCATCTCCCTTTTTTCTTCTCTCCTGCATCAAACCTGCTCTCAAGTCTTTCAGATTTTCCTCGCAGATTTTTTTAGGCCCACACGCTTTCCTCTTTTTTTTCTCTCTCTCCCAGTCCTGTTGTGCATTCTCCACCCCCCCAACCCCCCTCCAAACCCTCCTAATGGATCCCATGTCAGCAGAATACCAGAGTAAACCACACAACTGCACTGTGGCTTTGTGTCTGTCTCTGCCTCGACGTCTCTCTCTTCTTTCTACGTATGAAAAAAGGAATAGAAAAACTGCTGGCTGAACGTTACTGTAAAAGGACTCGAATAAGACTAACTTCATAATCTCAAATAAATAACAACACAGGTGCACATTCTGTTGTATGATGGCCAACCAACATCAGTCACTGATCACCTGTGTGATTCTACTTTTTTTATTCCTTTATTTGACGAAGACTTTAACTCACATTTGATGATAAGGTGTATTTTCATTGGGTTTTATATTGCTGAAGTTTCAGTTCCCTGTATCCTTGTAGCCATGGAAGCTATCATTCAACATGATAATTACTCACTTCTTCTAGGTTCCAGAGAAACTGCTGTTGCTTCTGGTAAACTCAGCACTTACTGTGTGTGCATGAGAAGATTTTTTCCCCCATTTTGTGCCACAACTTGTATCCCTGAGGAAATTATAGGGGGAATGTGCTTAATAAACAATCCTGTCTCCTAGAAATGAGGGTTTTATACTGCTAATTTGCAACAGCAAGTAAGTTTTGTTAGAAACATAATGGCGTCTGGATTATATTTCTCATCGACATAATGAGGAAATGTTGTTAATTAACATAATATGGTAAGGTGCAAAGTGTTGGTGCTGAATTTATTTGCAAAATGTTTATAAAATATCTGTACCTACGATACAATCTCTGCTTGTAAAGTGAGCTTAAACTTAATGGTTATGTTATGGCAACACAAAGCTCTGCTTGGTTAAGGTTAAGGAAGGAGCGTGGTCGCGGTGAAATATTGAAAAAGTCAACAATGACAGAAAACCGAAGCCACAATCATTTCCTAACATTAACCAAAGTGCAACCACACGCAGGACTTTAAGTTGCACAACAATGTCAGTGTCACTTTCTGTGTGTTTTAGTACTTAATGTGACACAATAATTTGAGCCATTCAGAAACACAAAGGGCTACTGCACTTTCAAAACAATAAAGGATGCGCTTAGATGAGTGGTTTGTCTCCCTTTATTTTTTAGTATGTGATTTTCAAAGAACTTTCTCTTAAAGTTCTTGTCCTTTTAGAGGCTGAAATGCAGTGTGGCTGTGAATTAACCATTAATTTGCCATTATTTTATTATTTTATCAACAATGTGCTGTAGTCTTTAAAGAGGACCTATTATGCTTTTGTGCCTTTTTCCCTCTCCTTTAGTGTGTTCTATAGTATTTTTGTACATGCAAAAGGTTTGCAAAGTTACAAAGCCCAAAGTCCAGGCCAAAGGGAGTTACTCTCCCCCACAGAAACACTGCTCCTGAACTGCCTAAAATGCCTCGCATGAAGTCCCGCCTTTTCTTCCGTAACGTGGTGATGTCACCAAGTAACACATTTGCATAATGCCTGCCTAGCAGCTAGTTTGGCACGCCCTCAAACAAAGCTAGTTAGAGCGGAGCTGGAGCGGAGTCCGAAGAGTTTGGATCGGTTGACCAATCACAACAGAGTGGGCCAGCTGACCAATCAGAGCAGCTTTTCGGGAGGGGGGGGGCGGAGCTCAAACAGAGCATTTCAGACAGAGGGTGAAAAAAGGTCCTATAAGCACAGCAGCAGAAAAATAAAGCATTTTTGTATTTAAAGCATGCAAACATGTTCTAGTAGAAACCAAAAATACAAGTATGCACCTGAAAATGGGCCTAATAGGTCCTCGTTGACCGAACTAAGGCTGATTAAAAAGAAAAAATCATACTGTGCACTACTAAAAGACTGCAAATTATAATTTCCACATCAATGCAAAATATGGGCATTGATTTTCTGTTTAAAACAATGTGATTTCACTGTTCTTCTCTTTCAGGATGTGGTTTCCAAGCTTCGTGTCTTTATTACAGCAACAAACTTTGTTTTCAAAAGGTGTGAGCACAAACAGCAGGGAATTTTTAAAAGCCTTGTTCTCTCCTTTGGTGTAGCGAGCCAGTAGTACCGTGTGTAGGGGGGCTGGAGCAGGCTCAAAGAGGGACACGTGTAATAGACGAACCGATAAGCAACATGACATGGACAAACTGTCACATCTCTGCTGGGCTCTGCACTCCACAGGTACACCGCGTCCCAGGCAAGGCCGGGGCAGTGACAAATGGACCCAATTTCCATTTATTTATCTATCTGTTGTGCGGACCACAGAACACAAGCTGGTCTGCCTCCCCCTCCCTCCATAAATCTTTACCCTGTTAACACAACACCAATAAACCGACACATTAGCCCTCCCAAGCAGGAGGCTAATCAAGCATACAGTCACACAAGAACATCAGCATGTTTGCTGTGAAATTACCACATCAAGCAGACAATTATAAAATCGCTGCAGACAAGTGACCTCCCTCATGCGCATCGGCACACAAATAATAAATAAACATTTCCTGCTAAACAATTGTAGAAAAAATGGATAGGATGCACTCGAGAATAAATCCGGGGCTGAAGCCGCCTCACTTATAACACGATAATAAGTTTCTGCTGTGGGGATGGAGGAGGCTGGTAGAAAGCCACGAGGGAGTGACGAGGTCAGAGGTGAGGGAAGGCACACATTTATACTCTTTAGATTTGATAAGGCCTGGAAATTGCTGAGAGAGGCAGGAGTTTCTGGAGAGACGAGCAGCCTGCCAGTCTGTCTCGGTGACTCCAGCGGGGTTGGCTCAATGAGAAGGCCTCGCGTGACATGATGTCCCCCCCGCTCTGCTATTAACCCTGCTGACAGAAGCTTGCCTCTTACACAGACATCTACATCATCAGCAGCAACATATCTGACTGTCCCATCTACAAACACTAGACTAGATTTAATATTTACTGCACGCAAACACCCTCAATCACACCCCCTTCTCTATTACTGACATTAACACAGACGCCCGTAAACTCCCCCCGCTGGTTTTGCCATATTACCTGGCAGAACACCAACAGAGTTTTTTTTTTTTTTTGCTCGGTGCCAAGCAGCCAGTGGTGTGAATGGTTGAGCCGCTGGATTTAATTAGTGCCGCGCCCATATGGATTAGCAAAGAAGACAGGCACACTCACAAGCAGAAAGTATGTCACATTCCCACCTGATCAGCTCTTAACATTGCCCTTGGTGGCATGCATACACAGATGCACACATGAATACACACACCAGAGGGAAATGGTGGGGGGGGGGGGGTGCTCCGTAGCTTTGTAATCAGGTGATTTCTTTGCCGTAAATTTAATTGGTTTTAGCAGCAGTGCAAAGAAGACGTTAAGGTTGGCTTGCTGCGCCATGTGTACAGAGACAGCTGCTCTGACGGGCAGGAGGTAGCAGGAAGCAAAGTGAACATACTGCTAAATGGATTATTTTAAAAACCAGCGAGGTTGATAAACAACATACTGCCACCCTGGCAACAGAGAGATGCAGATGGATGGAAGGACGGGCAAATACTTGCACCATGTGGATATTCACTTTTCTTCTAATTCACTTCCATTGACTCCCACTTTATATCAAACTATACTACTACACTTCATTGTACAAAATACTGTAAGTTACCAAGACACACTTGAGACAGGACTAGAGTACACAAGTTACCACGACAGATGATTTTAGCTCACAACCATACTAGAACTACAACTATAATATTATGATACACTGAGTACACTAACTAGTATTACTAGTATCAAAGACATGAGATCACATCTGGTTTCAGTGCAAAGTGCAAACGAATTACCGCCTCGCAGTTGTATGCCTCCGCCAACCAGTCAAGTTGCAGTTTACATCTATTATTTATTTTTCATCCTATTAGACATTTGTGTGAAATTGTCATAATTAGCATATGAATTCTTGAGTTATGGCCAAAAACATGTTTCGTGAGGTCACAGTGATCTTTGACAACCAAATCTAATCTGTTTATTCTTGAGTCCAAGTGGACATTTGTGCCAAATTTGAAGAAATTCCCTCAAGGTGTTCCTGAGGGTCGTGTCTAGAAGGTAACATGCAAATTGCGGAACTCTAGCGAGATGGTTAAGGTTATGCATTGACCTCCAATAATTAAGGTTAGGCATTGACCTTGAACGGTTAAGGTTAGGATAGGTTGTCAGGCAGCAAGTCTTGCTAGAGTTTTTGCAAGTTTTCGCAATTTTCGGGTTAACTTCTAGACACGACCGTTCATGAGATATCACGAGAATGGAACGGACATGAGGTCACAGTGACCTTGACCTTTGACCATCAAAATCCAATCAGTTCATCCTTAAGTCCAAGTGGACGTTTGTGCCAAATTTGAAGAAATTCCTTCAAGACGTTCCTGAGAATGGACTGTACGTACAGACGAACAGACGAACAGACAACCCAAAAACATAATGCCTTTGGCGACGGCTGTCGCCAGCATGGAGGCATAATAAAATTAATTGGACTGAATTAAAATGTGACTGTATTAATAGTTTCCTTATAACCGCATATTCACTTCTCTTATCATATAAAAAGGAGTGAGTTGATGGAGTTAAGGACAGGACTTCTTGACCAGATTAATGGTATTTGCTCAAATGATTTCCTCCACTAAATGTCACTCTTAAGGCCAGCCCAGAAGTCAAATCATGCACTCCTCCTGGAATTAGTCTCACTGATTGATCTGCTACCTGAATGGACCGTGCCATTTCCTCATTTCTGTCCAACAATACCCTCAATGCACAAGCCTAATGGAGTTATCAATGATGTGCTACAGTCTGCGAAAAGAGCTGTAATAGGGTAATATGGTTGGGTTATTCTTTACTCTTACCAAGGCTCTTTAAGCTGAAATGTGGTGTTTAGTTTCATCTGTATAAATAGTGAATAATACATAGCGATATATGCTACGTAATGTGATGGTGGTTAAGGCATTTTGTGCAGTTAAGCTCTGTTTGAATAATAGCGTAATCCGCTGCAATTATGGATAGATATCTTATAATTAGCTCACTGTAATCCCTCCAGCTGTCTTCCTCTTAGTAGACTCAGCACTGTCTGGATCCAAATAGGAAGAAATGAGAAAGAGGGCAGTTGGGGATAGGATAACCTTTTTGTCTGGGAAGTCTGGCATTGTGGACTCAAATGAAATGTTGTCCTTCACAGTCTGGGGAGAGAGACTTTCTTTTGTGTCTGTAAGGGCTGCATGGAGAAAAAAAAAAAAGACATGTAGAGGAGAGAATCGGGGTCGAGTCGAGGTCAGTGTTAATTATCATTTCCGCTTCAGTTCTGCAGCATCCTCACCTCCCACACGACACGCCACCGAGCTGCACATTATACCAAGGTTTTCTGTATAGCCATTGTTGACTTCCATTTTCTTAATTTCGATTCACCGTCTCGTATGGCAGCATGCGTCCAAATTAATTGGTTTGTTGTTGGACGCAGTGTTTTTTACGCTCTGCTTGATACAAATATGCCGCTGCTTGGGGGTTTGAATGAAAAGCGGGAGGTCAACATACGTTCGCGGTACAGTAGTTTACAAGGCAAGGAACAGTGAGGTTTACTGGGACTGAAACCCTTGATTAGGCGCAGTAGGTGTCTGTGTTGCAGGTAGCCCATGTTTAATGGCATCCATTGAAGCGTAGTGACTAACATGCATGGGCTGTTAAAGTCCCGGTGTTTGCGAGCTTGTCGTTCTTTTCAGGAACCAAATGGGAGTGACGGGGAGGGCTATTAAACATGGCAGACTGTGTATACTGTAAACAACGTACAGCACGTTACCCCGCTGCGTGTTCATGGGAGTGTGAAGCTTCCTGCATTTCTACCTCCCAGAAGCAATTTGGTACTGGAGTCATCTAGCTGTGCTGCTGCTCCTCACTGCACACACATACTCAGCGAGGAAGCATTAATATCTATTAGTGTTATGTGTCTATTCCCAATACATATAGGTGAATTAAATAGGAGGATTTTCTTTTTGTAAAAAGAAAAGACTTCAACAACCAGCCTTGTCTGTTTTAGCTCTTTTTTTTCTTTAGAAGGCCAATTCACTCAAATTACAAAAACATTTTCTCACTTAACTATAGTGGTGTTTAGACATGCCGATAGACCTTGGTTTTATTTTCCCAGATTCTGACATATCTGACTCCAGGATTTATGCTGCTCCCCCTATACAATGGAGGTGAATGGAATTTTGTTTGTGGTGCTCAAAGCATTGAAAAATGACAAAGCAACATGTCTTTCCAGAACAAGCGATCCTATTACCTTGGATAATCCACCGACATGGCCTTGAACAGTTTTCAAAGAACTACTTTATAATAAAATAGTACTAATGGAAACCATTGAGAGCATGTTTTTTATTATCCAGAGTAACAGAACAATGTTTCTGGTAATAGATGTTGCCATTGAACCTGGTTTTGTGGTGTTACCCTCTAAAACTGCTGTGCTGTTAAAGGGCCGGCTCACCGAAGTTACAAAATACACAAAACATTTTCAAATGCTGGTAATTCAACAAACAAAATTCCATTCACCTCCATTGGGAGTGGAGACAGAAATCTCAGAGACAGATATCTCAACACATGGAGGGATAAAACCAAAACTATCTGCATGGCTAGATACCAAGGTAAGCAAGGAAATATGTCTATTGATTTGGGTCAACTGACCCTTTAATCCATCATGATAGACTCTGGTTAAAATGGATTACTGGAATGGTTGCAGAGTATTTTCTGCATGATTTTTTTTTACCTTTATTTATTAAGGGGAGATTCACTGAGAGCAATGCTCTCTTTTTCAGGAATGCCCTGAACACATTCACACCTGGAAGCTGCCCAGTACAACCACAGTCTGATCTGTTGGCCACTGAGCTGCTCCACTGGAGCGGGTGGGGTTAAGGGCCTTGTTCCGCGGGCACCTCAGTGGTGGTAATTAGGGAGGCGCTGTTTTTTCACTTTCCCCACCCAGATTTATCCTGCTGGTCCGGGGGATACTGGCGACCTTCCGGTCACAAGCTCGCCTCTCTAACCTTTTGGCCACCACCCCGAAATATCTCCTGAAACTAGAAAAGTGTACTCAGTAGAGTGCAGATCTCCGCCAGGTCTCCCTCTCCCCTCTAAAACAAAGAAGAGTTCAATCTCAAGCTCCCTTACGGTCAAGATGGCGTTGAAGATAAGAAAAACTGGGATTTTTTCATCTCGTATCGTGCCTAACTTTAGTGGATCTTAACGTATGAAATGAATCTGTAGATGCTCCAGTCCAAATTAAGAGCAGACTTTTCTATGGATATCAGATTGTGAGCCACGACAAAGGCCAAAATGTGGTCTGCAACAGACTAGGTAAGGCTGTTTTTAGCCTAGCCGATTGCTGGAAATGCTTTTTGCTACTGAAGCAGTTGTTGATCACTTGCTGCCCCTACAGGCCGGTTAAGAGGAGTGAGGAGTCAGCAGGCATTGACGGTATAAAACTAAGGCTGTCACGAATACCATTTTTTGGGCTTCGAAGTTTTGGTGAGAAATATTCGAAGGTATTCAACGCTTCGGGGTGCGGCGCAGCAGGCTATGTTCCTCTGTCACAACAAACAGCGATATCTGAGAATAACTAATAATAAATAATGTTGAATATGAATAATGTGGGATTATTCGTTATTTCATGGGCTATTTGGAGATATATACTTTATTATTACATATTTATATATAAAAAATCAAAAAACGAATTTGAAATACCGATTTGGAAGTTGACTATCATGGCAATGGTCGAAGCTCCGAAGCATCGAAGCGTTCGGGTCAGCCCTATATAAAACAGTCAATAAAATAGTTTTTTCAAAAAGTGTGAATAACCGCAACCATGAGACGTCCTTGAGCATACAGTCATACATTTTCACAAAAGGTATTAGTCTGATGGGTCAAGTAGTATGCAAGATTAGGAGTGGACGGACAGACAGATACACTCACACGCAACCGAACGCATGATCCCCCCACAAGCTTACGCCTGGCGGAGATAAAAACACAATTCAATTAGCTAAAACTAGGAGTGTTTGTGACCATTGGAGTCAAAGGGCTAATAAAACAGACCGGATTTCATTCGTATCTGTATGTTGACGACGTATACTCTCATTCTTTGCCCTCTCCCCTATTCCCTCCTCTCTATCCCTCCCCACTATCCAACACTATACCTCCATCCCCCATGGCAATGTGAGGCGGGCAACACTATACGCTCTATTACAGAACCTCTAGAGATATCTGCCTTCTCAGCATGCAGCGAAGCTAGAGAGGGTGAAACAGATACACACATTATGCACACACACACACACAGTGGATACTTCAGGTCTGAGATAATCAATGCCAACAGAGCCGCAGCAGATAGAGAGGGTGGAGGGAGGCAGACCCAAGGCCAAGTTCTACTCAAACAAGCAAAACCCAGAAAGAAAATACACAATGAAGAAAAGGGGGAATATGAGTGCCTTGACCTTACAATTCTCTTGTCTGTGTACAGTATATTTCATATGAATTCTTCAGAATTTATGGTTTATTTACTGTATCAGCTTATTAAAAAGATAACACATACAGGGTAAGGCACACTGTGCATTTGAGGTACTGAGAAGTGAAGGAAAAATAGGATGACAAAACTGCAAGTGAGTATAAATAAAATGCGCTTCAAAAATAAATGCATGAAAACCTCTAGGTAAATCTGATCCTCTCTGTCCACGATATATATTTTTGCTTGTTTTTCAGAGATATAAGTGCTGAAAGAAATGCACGCCAACAACAACAACACATGGCTTCGGCATACTCTATTTATAAATGGCACTTTGTGTGAGTGAGAGAGAGAGAAGAGGTGACAGCGAGAATATAAGACATCAGACTGACAGCGTTCCTACATCACACCCGCTGTCTCTGCTGCAAACGCTGTCAACAAACCTCAAGGAAAAACCGACAAGACACGCAGGTGTCCGATGGCTATTAGTGTAGAAACTTCCTCATCTGTCAGTGAGGGGAACCAGTTAAGTGAAGCAGCTGTCAATTAAACAACCACTCATCTTGAGAGGCTTCTCACACATCAAAATACAGAGTGGACGTAAAAGATGTGCGCGTCTGTAGTGGGTGGGTGGGTATGTTTTATTGCCTGTCGACATTTCGATGCGACACCTTTAGCAACACATTTCTCATGGCGTATTATGACATACATATATCTGGTATAGGCCATGAGAGGGTTTTGTAGCAAAAACGTCAGCAGGCAATAAAACAGACCGCAGATGTGGATGTCAGAAATCCTGAAGCTATTTATTTACAGCTTTGACAAACCATGACCAACAAACAGACATAAAATCAAATCTTTTTCACACATTTGGTGTGATTATCGCACTTAAAGGTCCATAGTTCCACACACTAGAAGAGAGAAGTTTGCTGGAATCCAAGTACCCGATCAATCCAGTTCCCTTCACTCACTCCAAATGAATTCAGTGAGCCTATAATTAGCCAGCTCAGCTTGGAGGCCACTGGGATAACATATAGGATTAGTGCCTGGAAAGGAATATCCTTCTTATGTATGTCTATGAATCTTTCATGAGAAAAAACACTGCCGGGCTACAGTCAATAAACTAGTCAGATAAAAATCTGTTGTACCATAAGACACGTTGAGTTCCAAAATGTACCAACGCGTGGTGAGATCTGACAGAATGTACATCTCAACAAAACACTGTCTTGATGGGAATATCTGTCTTTCCTCACATCATCAACTGAGCAGGCAAATAATAATCAGTCATCAGTCAATAATCAACAGTTAACTATGAGGCTGGAAGGAAATGCTGGATGCAACGATAATGAGGTACTACGTCAATCAATAAATAATAGGGCTGTCCTCGACTAAAGAACTGCTTAGTCGACAAACACTCAAATACGAATCTGTCGACCCATCGATTTAATCAATAGATCTGTAAAACCGAGTTTCTCCACAAAGAATCACACAAAAGCACCACTTTAAATCTTGTGTTTACCAGAGATGTGCTCTTAAGTTTCTTGGAAATAAGTCATTCAGCATGAAAAAGCATAAAAAAATGACTAATTGAGTAATGAAATCTTAGTCGACTAAGACCAAAACGGGCGATTAGTAGACTAATCGCGAGGGGGCAGCCCTAATAAATAGACCACAAAGGTGACAAGCATTGTTCATACGTGTTGTTTTCTGGGTGTGAATTGTCTCGCTCGAATATCTAAATATACTTTTGTGGTTATGCTTAAAAGCAAACCACATTAGCACTCTGCAGCCGGGGCAATTTGTGCATTCGGGTAGGAGAGCACAACTGTCATTCATCTGCTGCTACGCATGATGTGGCGCTAGAAAATGGAGGTGCCATCAAGCATAGAGCAAACTGAGCTGCTATTCCTCTTATTAAATTTGCACAGATGCTGATGTTTTGTGTCATTATTTCACGTTACAAAGACATGACTTCCTTAGAAAAATTTTCTTCCTCAGTTTAGTTGTGTTTCGTTTCAGTCTCCTTGTGCATTTATCACTACTAACTAAATTTGATTGCTACACTTTCCTTACTGGAAATGCATGAAGTAAACGTGGGTAACATGCCTATACGTTAGACGAAAAAGTCAAAAGTTGACGAGCTGTATTTTTGTGATAGTGTTGTGACCTAATTGATCAATAATACAGAAGCAATTCTTGAATATATGAGCACTTTGATTCCCTATTGCCACACATTTTTTGTTTGACACCAAAAATCTTAAGATTTAAAGGGGATCATGAAAAACTCTGTGTTTGTGCACATACATTTGGGTATCTGGAGTGCCTACCGACACACAAACTGTGAAATAAGACAATACAGTCAGTTTTTTGTGGGCTGCCTAGATCAGAAAACATGTGATTCAACAAGCACTCAGATTTGGCTCCCCTTTCTATGTCACATGCAGGCTCATTTGAATATACCAGCAATCAGAGCATGGATGTATAAAGAGAACTGGATACAGCATTGTAGGCGGGCTCCCGTTCATTCCCATGAGAGTTGTTCAGTGGAGCAACAAGCCAAAATGGCTCGACTGCCGAGTGATAAAGTACCCGGATCATCCGGCGATCTTCTGCATCCATTGCGCCCATAGAGCAGGCGCAGTAGCGTTTCCTTTAACCCCGCCTCCCAGCCCTCGCTCCTGCCACGATCTGGGGCTCGTTCACATGAACGGAGGAAGGGAAATAACTCTGGATTCAGCTATTAGTGTATTTTACAACTTTTAGGACTTAATGATTTAAATAAGGGCTATTCAGGTGTTCATACTGGAAAGTGGATTTACCTAAAAATAAAATATCCGCCGAATTACAGACGTTTCTTTCACAATGTAAGTCTATGGGAAAAAGTCTTTTTCGACCCAATGGCATAACGTGACGAACACTGAAGTTGTAGTACCGCCATTTGGCCACTACGAAAAATTTGCTTCAAAGCCCTCTTCCTGGGGGCTTGAAACAAAGCAGACTGAGCTTTTTCAGGAGGGGGGCTTAAAGAGACAGGCGCTAAAACAGAGCGTTTCAGACAGAGGGTGAATACAGGTATATTCAGACAGCCCGTATGAGAAAAATAATGTGTTTTTTGAACATTAAAGCATGTAAACATGTTCTAGTAGAAACCCAAAATACAACCTGAAAATTAGCATGATATGTCCCCTTTAAATAACTAAACCTTTGTGTTTTTTGCAGGCATTTTCCAATCTACCGTACCCTCAAGCAAGCATTAGAAAATGAGCGGTCAGACAGACAGTTCCATTCACATAGTAACAGGTGGTATTTATCTCATCTTCCATTCTTTCACTGACACACACATTACTCTGGTGGCAGACCAGTTGCTGACAGGTTGTCAACCAGTCAAATCAGCTGTTCATCCCTCTGACCTCAGTGACCCGGGACAGAACTGCCATGATTACAAGCCCCAGAAACAAGCAGAGCACCATTAGCACCACTCCACCAGTGCAGGGTACTAAGTCACACGTGACCTTCATTGTCCTAAAAGAAGTCAATTACGTCACTAGAAAGAAGCTGATCAATTGCTATGCACAGTAAACGTAATATCAGCTAAGCCCCCTGCCATTCTTAACTATGAATACATATTATAATCACATAAGTCTGATAGATGAGCTGTAAACTTCCATTGGTGGTGGGTTTGTGCATGTGTGAGTCTCTACAGATAGTGAAAGTGAACACCACTAGATTCCAACAGGAAACAGTTTCATTAGTATCAGGCACATATTTCAATTTGACATTTATACCTAAAAATGAATATGCAAATTACTGCATCCTGGAAACACAATATATTATATTAAACCAGAAAAATAATTTCAGCCGCATAATAGCATATTTTTCATGCTTGATAGTGATAAATTGCCAGTAGATTGCTGTTATGAAAATGAGCTGAATCCTGACGTGCTTTGCATAACTCATATTAAAGATACGGGTGGGGAGGAGACAGATTTATGTCCTGAATGTAGCATGAAAAGTGTAAAAACAACACATCTTTAGGTGCATTATCTGGCTTTAATGTGTGGAGAGGCATTAATATGTGTGTAAATGAATGAGAAGTCCCAGTGCTAAGGGCTATATCGCTCTGAAGATCCCTTTAATTATCTACAGTCCCTCTTCAGTGTCTCTTGGTTTTCCTTTACCTCTCAGCTTTATCCACTCCTTCAGCTCCCAGTGCCTCATCTCATGCTGTCTGTATCTGTGCCTCTTTGTTATATCTCCGCAATAGCCTTGGGAAGTGTCTGGGAGGAACAGTTAAAGGGACTTTTCCACGGAGAAAAACGGAGATTGAGCAAACAGAGAGGATGGTTTTATTGGCAGAGGGAGTTTTGCATGATGAAATATTCCATCTTTTCAGATTCTATGGCATTTGAAGACGATATACTTTCACAAATCTGAGAGAATGCATGCAATGGAAAGCCTGCATGTAAATATCTACTGTAATGGTTGTAAATACTCATGCTAGACTGCTAGGTAGACGAGCGCTCTCGTTCATCTCACTGTCTCTGTCTCGAATAATAAAACTGAGACCTTGAATATTGGCCTTGATAAAACAGAAAAAAAAGGGAAATTTGTCTCTGGGTGTGGAAGGAAGCTGCCAGCTAAGCAAACACAGAGATTGTGAATATTAATTATCACTACATCCACACATGGCAACACAATTAATTGGAAAAATATTGAATTTGAATCGTGCAATGTCAACATCACAAAAAGGCTGTTGATAAAAGATAGAAAAAGCACATCCCCTTAAAGTGGCAGCGTGGTGATACAAGTCAAGTTCGTACACAATGTTTGGCACTATTTAATTGAAAAATCAATCTAATTTAAATAATGTTCGCTTTTTTTGACCACTAGTTTTTAAGGATAAGGCAGCATCAACATGAAAACACAGAGACACACCCTCGTTTTGGTGTCTGCCTCTGCACACCGTACACAGATAGACATACATACAATTTGTAGTGACAATAATGGGGAACACATCAATGGTCATCAAAGCTTTCAGTAACCAGCTTCAACAACAGCAGCTCCATCAGAAACCTGTCTGCACATTCCAAAGTATTCCCACAGGAGAGAGATGAAGCGATGCTCCAGAAGGAGGAGGAGGAGGGGGAGGAGGAGGAAAACGGCAGAAAAGAGGGGATGCAGAACTGACAGCCAGGCAGGCACAGGAATGGTTGAATGTGCCTTGGAACTGTTCACCTCATTATTCTGCTTTCCAATGAGGAAGCACCCTTTTCTCTCACTCTTTGTCCCCTAATCCACTGCATGTTATAAATCACCACATCTGCAGCCTATTAGAGAAGATACCAGAATCTTTGGTTGTGGCGGGTAAGCAGTAGGAACAATACTGCATAAACAGTCTAATACTCTGCTGCTGCACTGGCAACTGATCACATCTCTGATTCCAAGTGTCTGTGGCTGCTTCTCTGTACTGTATTGTGATACAGTATTCAGCAAAGTGTAGTATCTCTCAGATTGCCCTGCAATGTTTCTAAAAATTGTCTGATTTGATTATGTTGTGCGTATGGTATGGTATGGACAATCATACGATTAATCACGATTAAATAATTTAATCGATTGACAACCTTATTGTATTTGCAATATTAATAGTTTATATAATAAAAGATCAATACTTGCCATCTGTGTATCGATACAATATTGCCACGCAAAATATCGCGATACTATACTGTATAAATTTTTTCTCCCACCCCTATTAAACAATATACTTTATATTGACTACCAGGTAATGGCAGCCTGCACCAGGTTAGTTATTTTAAAGACTTAAAATGAAATCACATTTAGCAGCCAAAAATAATGTCTGTATAATTTTGAATTTGTTGTCAATAGTTATTCATTATTAAAGCAAACAAAAAAAGGTCTAAATATCAGAAATATATTTTAGCCGCTGGAGGGGTTTGTTTGTGTTTGATTGACAGCAGCTGACAGGCAGAGCACCAGCAGGGGAATGAGAGAAAAAAGTAATCTTGCCTTATAGCTTACAAACCATGGGCAGAATGTGTGTTGTTAGCAGCGGTGGTGAGGGGTAAGGACCACACTAGCATCTTAACAAACCAAAGTGACATTTGTAGGTAAGTTTACATTGTGTTTAATATGCTGCAGCTGACCGGCTAATTATCTATCCAGCTTGCAAAACTGACGTTAGCAGTTTTCCTCGGTGGATGCTTGTTTGGTTGCTTGCACAATGAGCTAAGTTGCAGGACAAGACGTGCGTTCATGTTTGTTAATTAGATAAGGAGACGACTATAGCAGGAAAGCTGATGTGGCTTGTTCAGAAACTAGCAATAATAGTTTGAGTTTAAATTGTTTATATGAGAGGAAAAGGGCCTCTGTGCCTATGCGGTGGACACAACAGCAAGTGCACTGCCGGTGGCCAAGAGCAAGCAAAGCATCTAAATCGAATGGCATTATTTTACTTTGTTAAGCAAAGAGTGAATGTTGGTCTATATTGCTTTGAAACATTCGTGCAATTTGGCTGTCTGGTATTCATTCAGAATATTTGATTATGGTTGGCAGTAACAAAGCAAAATGTCCGCCTCTTCTAGATCACATACGAATTTTGATTAGTTTAATGATAGTCTAAAAAGTTGGCATTTTAATCATAAACACTAACAAACAATCATCAAACCACAATTACACAGCGCACATCTGGGAGCGTGTTCATTTTTCATTCTCACGCCCTGAAGGGACTGTCAGAGTTGCACTGAGCTTGATAACTTCTACCGGGCGATATGTTACCACACATTCTGAGAGAGCAGGCGGAAATGTTTGGTCAATTAAAATGACACAAGGTTGAGATGAAATAGTGACACAACCTTTGACCCCTGGGGAAGATAGCATTAACCCCGAGCACAGATATGGCTGGTGGGTGCTGTTGACTGTGGCGTTATGGAGTGACTGAGGGAGGATGGATAAGGCTAACATCTCAGCAAATTCACATCCATCCCTCTTCTCTCAGTGACAGCAGGATTACTCAACCATTGCTGTAAGCCCTTAATACTTCCACACTGACAAAATTCACAAGTAAAATATAGGGCACACTAGACATATCATAGCTTATGTCATTACAGGGTTTGTTGCGAGTTGTGACTTGATGATGGGTTTTCACTGTTAATTAATTTCAGTTGTTGGAAACTCTTCTGCAGCAAAGCACATGAGTGCTGGTTACTTTGGCCCTCCGGGAGGTTTCTCTTTCCGTGTTACAAATCAGCAAATGGGTGAATAAAATACATATGACATCAGAGTAACATGACACACCGAGCGTGGAGTTTTATCGGAAATGGATAAAATCTGGCTGCTCCGAGGCTGCAGGGAAATGCCACCAGCACTGAGGTTCAGTGCTGAGCGGGAAAAGGGGGGAAATGATTTAGTGTCGGGGGGAAATGGGCCGCGCCGAGCCAAACAGTGTCTCCCCAGCAACAACCACAGCTGAATACATTACTCACAACCAAATGATATCCAACATGAAGACGAAATGGAGAGACACCCAAAGCATATCATGTCACCCACATATGGGCACACAGAGGCATACTGTACACAAAGACTAACTTCGACAGACAGATTTGTTGATTTGACTCTCATTGTGGCACGTCCGTCTCTCCTCAGCTTGTTCTCCAAAGATATGCATGAAAAGAGAAACGTGTACACACAACATATGCCAATAAAGAAGGCTTCATATGTCTGTAATAGAGGAAACTTCAACAGTGCAGATAATTCACAGTGCCTGCCAGCTTATTATCACATATAAAGCAGACATTTCTTTTTTTTCTTGACAAGGCTACAAGGCATCCCTATAGCAAAATGACAGCTCCTTTTGTCAGAGAAAGTGTGAAAAAAATAATTAATGGTATAATTCAGTAATAAGAATGTAAAGATGTGAAGGTCACTCCTATCTTTCCTGTCACAGTAGCGACTGTTTCAGTTGACACCGTACTTGCCGACCCTCCTGATTTTCTCAGGTGAACTCCCTTTTTTCATTGCCCTCTCCCAGTTTCCTCCCGGGGTCACAATACTCACGCATTTCCCCCGATTTAATTTTCACACCTTGTTTTCTTTTTCCTTATCGCAACCTGTTTCTAGCACTGTACAGCATGTATACGTAGGGGCTGCACGGCTATGGCCAAAATGCTAATCATAATTATTTTCATCAATATTGAGATTATTTATCATGATTATTCATTTAGGGACAACATATTTTTATTGCACTTTTAAATACCTTATTAATCCAATCTTATTTCACATTTAGATTAACAGAGCACTGCTTTCACTTCCATGTTGTACTACATTCCTGCTAATTAACAACTCTTTGCATTAAAAGAAGACTTAAACTTATAAGGTTTGTCTTCACCTGAATTCAGTGCATGTTCGTTTTGCTCGTTGGCAAAACAAGTAATATGCAGTATATTACTCTTCTACTCTGGACTGCAGCTGCAACATTCAGGTAAGTTTTTTACAGGCAGCTGCTGTAGGGCGCGTGCAGCGGCAAGACAGCTCCCCAACAGTGAAGCCAACACATCTGGATGGTCCCATGTTAGGAAGCGCTTGATTTGACAGAGTTTTCTAAGAGCGGAGCACGCATTTTAAACATCAATATCGCAGTTGATCGTGTTCGTTTAATTGTGGGAAGTCAAACTCGTGATCGCAATTAATATTCAATTAATTGTGCAGCCCTATGTGTAAGCCCTACTGTTTCCACCCAGACAACAATAGAGCTACACCAAATGTCGTTTCCTGGCGGAAGAGAGCTGACATAACGGAGTTTGAGCTGCGCTCGCTCAAGCCATTGGAAATAACGGGTTTCAGAGCGCAGTGGTGCTGTTGTTGCGCTGTGTCTGAAAGGGTCTTCAGTGAGTGAAAGACGGAGAGAGAAGTACTAAGAGAAAGAAATGCTCTAGCAGGGGCCAAAAATGACACACAAGTTCACGCCAGAGGGGCAAATTATTCAGGTTTCTTTCCTGAGCATTAAAAGTAAAATTAAAAGTAGGCCTGTTTAACATAAAATTACTGTTGCAGTGTACTTATTATTTTTGCTATTTTCATTTTTAAAAAGTCCCCAGAATGCAGGAAAGTCTCTGAAACTACATTTTTTTGGGGGGGAAGGACCCCGAGACCCCCGCTTTGGTTTTGAAATCCTCCCTATTTTTGAGGTCTCAAGGTTGGCAAGTTTGGTTGACACACGTGTACAGAGCACGGTCCTGACACAATGTACGCACAGACACATACGAAATACATTCTGATAAATAATATTGCCACACACCCAGGAACCATATGGTCTTTGTCAGAAGCTCTCGAGTACTTCCCCTCTCTTCTCCCTTCACCGTGCCGCTGCGAGCCAAACAAACTCTTTTCCCTGCGTTCCTGACACTCTGGCACAAATCTGGCTCTTGGAAACGCTGAGCCTAGGGGAATATAGCGTCTAAAATTGTTTAGACAATACTTGCAGTGCACTCGCCCCAGTCTCCAGACTGTAAACACAAACCAGCTGTCCCCGGAGTGTGATACTTATTCACTGACTGATCTAACCATAGGCCAACTGGGAAGAGAACAAGGGAGCGGCAAACAGGATGAGGAACGAGGGGCTAGCGCAGCATTCGCAGACTGTCACAGGCAATTGGAAGTAAACACTGATATCTGGCTTTGGGGCTGTGGATGAAGAGCATTCACAATGTGGATGTGTTTGTCAATCAAACAATATCACTCCTGGTCCTTATGGAGAGAAAAATGACAACTTTCCTGAGACATACCGCTCCACTGCCACTTAGGATCTTTTATTGCTTTTATCCAGAGTGACTAGAGACAGGATGCTGTCAGTGACAGTGACAGCCATTTGAAGAGGGGAGCCATTAGTTAATGGATAGGGGCAGGCAGAGGGGAAACGCGACCTCTGAGAATCCGCCTCTCTCTCTCTCTCTCTCTCTCCCTCCGCTGCCACGTACGTCTCCTGCGCCCGCTCGTTTCCAACACAAGATTACAATCAAAGAGGAGCGGACAGGGAGGCCGACCAGGGGTCCCACCTTAAGCTGTCAATCTCGCAGTCTGACTGAGCCGCTCATATCCCATGATCCACTCCAGAGAGCACGGTGTTACGATGAACATGTCCGTCACGTTAATGCATTCATGCAATTACCACACGCCATCACATGTCTCCCTCTGGCTTTCCCTTTTCAAGATATCAGTAGAAAACAAAACTGCATACATTTAGGATGATCAAATATTAATACAGTATGGAGATGTATGTTTTATATAAAACATCTAAGAAGCATAGATTTGTATGTGCTCAGCTGAGATCTGGTTACATCTCACTGATTTTTTTTTTTTTGTTATTGTTGTCATTTTTACTGGGAAGTAACAATATTTTGTTTAGCCATAACATAAAAAGATTGAGGATGCACAAACACTGATTTGTCTATTCACATATGAAACATTTCATTTACTTGGAGAAACCCTGAGACGAGGAAACAAGCCTTTTATAGGGATACAAATCAGGCTTAACTGTGGTTACTCTGTTTCTTCTGCTATGTGGTGCACAACTGAAACAAATAAAGTCTTCTACATAAACATAATGAATGTATGCTACCTGAAATGTAACATGTAACAGGTGTAATGCAACTCTATCCGTGTCTGTATTTGTATATATCACAAAAAAATATCTGTATTTGGATTCGTACCTAAAGTCGTTGGCGGGGCACGCATTGGAAGTTGCAAGAAATCTAATCAAGACTGCTTCATTTTTTTGTGTTAAATTGTTCTAGTGCCATTAATAATCATCTTACATATATCTATATGTTTAGCTGCCAAAATAAAATATTTTAACTTGGGCTGTCAAAGTTAACGCAATAATAATGTGTTAACGCAACTTGCGATTTTTAGGTTGTAGCCGGCTCAGTTTTAAAGCAAAGATAGAGTGAATACACTGGCATCACATGAAACTAGAAAACCTAAGGAATCCATTGGTACCAACCGTGTCATACTAGCTTGTCATCAAGGAGGCTAAATAATGCTCCAAATTTGTGCTAAATTTTGCCGAGGAAAAACTGGCATAGCCATTTTCAAAGGGGTTCCTTGACCTCTGACCTCAAGATATGTGAATGAAAATGGGTTCTATGGGTAGCCATGAGTCTCCCCTTTACAGACATGCCCACTTTATGAGAATCACATGCAGTTTAGGGCAAGTCATAGTCAAGTCAGCACACTGACACACTGACAGCTGTTGTTGTCTGTTGGGCTTGAGTTTGCCATGTTATGATTTCAGCATATACTTTATGCTAAATGCAGTACGTGTGAGGGTTTCTGGACAATATTTGTCATTGTTTTGCGTTGTTAATTGATTTCCAATAATACATATATACAATATTTGCATAATGCAAGCATATTTGCCCACTCCCATGTTGATAAGAGTATTGACAAATCTCCCTTTAAGGTACATTTTAAACAGATAAAAACGTGCGATTAATTTGCATTTATTCGCAACTATTAACTATAGACAATCATGCGATTAATTGCGATTAAATGTTCTAATCGATTGACAGCCCTAATATAATGTTATGTTTGATGTTTTTCTTTTGACTTTGGCAGCTGTGTCTTGTAAATGTATTTGTGTGACATATAAATTAAAAAACTATCTGAATATACAAACGGAGGAATCAACGGGGACGTTTCTGCCTTTTCGCTTCATACACTCTCATGCTTAAGCAGATGTGGCTGTGCTGTTATCTTTTCCCGTAGCTCATTACTTCATCACTGCAGTGTTGTGGTCCTAACCTTCAGCCCTGCCACCAGCCTCACTTTCCTCTAGCAAATGGCAGTGTCCAATTAGTTTAAGAATACCATTTATTCCTCTCCCTTACGGAACCTAAAAACAGGTCTACTATCCAATAACCTTTAGAGTACACAGGCTGTGACTTTGCTTTCACCTCAATAAAGCGCTCCATGATTGAATCAAGTGGCCGAGGTCAATAGGACATATGTTCATTTCCCAGGGTCCTCTAGGGTCCCTGCAGGCAGAGAAAAAAATATGCTGAGTGTCTTCTGTGACATTTATTGGATAGGAACTACGTTATATGTCTTTTTTCCTTTTTTTCTCTCATTTCATCTCTTTCACTTTCAGAAAGGGCTCCACTAGTCCATGTGTGTGTGTGTGTATCTGTGAGCATGTTGTGTGTGCTTACACAGTATTTCAACCCTGTGGTCACGCTTCAGGCACCAGCACATACTACATCTGTCACTGTCTCTACCACGTCACCTCAATTTTCTGCAAACTAGTTTCACTTCTCTGCCTTGAAGGACAGACACTTCTTCCTCCCTCGCTTCTGTTCCCGTCTGTCCCTGTCACTCCTTTCCCGCTCCCGTCGCTTTCAGCCTGCCAGCCTGTCTTTTGTCAGCCGTCTCCCCGCTTTTCATCATCTCTCCCTTACTTCGCTTGAATCAAAGCGGCACTGGAAAAAGTTCTAATACCGTAAATTCATTTGGAATCGAGTTGAAGCTTTTAGAAGTAATTAATTTTCCACTGTAGCTTGCACATTTACCTCGTCGATAAAAGATGAAATGACTAACGCTCTGTGGGACTTTTGTCGACGTACCTGCCTGAGTAGCCGAGTCCATGAACTCATCATATAGATATTAAGTGACAAGATATTCAAGACAGCGTTAACGTTTATTTTTAGGGACAGGTGCAGCATAAATTATTCATTGTATTGACTGATGCCATCGTATCTTCAGTGCACTGGTAGTATTGTCTACATGCAAACATTGAATTAGGATTTTTTTTACTTTAACTTGCTCACAATGACAATACTAACATGTTGATGTTAAGCAGGTGTAAGGTTTACCATCTTCACCATCTTAACTTAGCATGTTAGCATGCTAACATTTGCGAATTAGCACTAAACACTAAGAACAGCTGAGGCTGATGGGTAGGTCATTAGTTTTGCAGGCATTTGGTCATAACCCAAAGAATTGCACAAATAAAATGTTGACCTGATGATAGCGCTATATGGAAAGCTAAGGGTCCACTTTGGGGGTGTAGGTGGAGCCCTCAAAAAAAAGGTTTAAGATAAGGTTAAAGGGGAACTACGCCCATATTCAAAATTCATACATGTTATTCCTATGGTCTAAGACAGTCCAAAACTCTCTCCCAAATCTAAAAACTAGTGTGCTAATACTCAAACTTGTGATGTCATAGGGTATAAAGTGTGAAAATACTCCACAGACAATGAATAGACACAAAATCAGTCTCCAATTCATTGTCTATGGAGCAGCTCCAGACTTTATAGCCTATGACATCACAAGTTTGAGACTTACTTCTCTGGTTTCAGGCTTTGAGAGAGTGGAGCTCATGTTCACAGATATTGATTGAACTTTCCTAGGCCATGGAAATAACATAATGGAATTTTTTAATTTAGATGGTGTTCCCCTTTAAGGTAATGAACAGCCATCAGCATAATTAAAATAAAGCACTAATGGCTAATGGTTAATGTTACTGATCTGGGAAATGAGGCTGTGTCTGTACTAGCTCCTATTTATATCCAAATGTGCGCACACCTGACACAGTCAGTATTTAACCAGCAAGCTGGATGTTCAGTAAAACACAGAACAGTAAACACAGGACGCAGAGAAATAAGGGCCGTGCACCAAAGACAATGCACCCTCCAATGTCCAGCATTGCACACCTGAGTTTGTGTGTGTTTTGACCATCAACATAATGTTAACCTGGTCGGTTCACAGCGACACAGTTTAGCGAAAAACTACACTACAACTACATACTAAACAGGGGGTTGCAGTAGCTCAGTCCGTGGGGACATGGCTCGGGAACCGGAGGGTCGCTGGTTCAGGTCCCCGCACAGACCAAGTATGGAGAGTGGACTGGTAGCTGGGCACTGCCGAGGTGCTCGAGGCACTGACCCCTAATATACTAGGATGGGTTAAAAGCACTGTGTGCTGTGCTGTGCTATGTACAATGTGTGACAATAAAGTTGGATTCACATTTACACTACTAGTTTTCAAAAAGAGAAGTGACAGAGTGAATCTCAGATCATCCTCCAGCCAGCTACACTGACAAACACCAATCCAGATGTGTTCATGAAGAGCAGTAACACACTGGTTTACATTCGACATGTGCAGATGTGATGCTGCGATATAAACAGACTGTGTTTTACCTGTGTAGTAAACCTGTGTGTGATCGACTGTGCGTGGCGCGCGGATGATACAGAACGGCCAAAACCGTTGGCACGCGCTGGAGAGCTGCGCACAGCTGTTGTTTTCACTGTTGCTGGTTGACACGTACCAACTGAAGCAGGAGGAGTTCAGTGAACAGCCAGTGTATTTTGGAGTCATTTAAAAAGCTATCGTGGCTACTCTTTACGCTGGAAAATGATTGCAATCCATGATTCTGCTCCATTATTGTGAGTGTCGTCGCTCGGTATTATTGCCCGAGTGATTTTTGAGTGACAAACTTAACAAGTGAAACATGATGATACTTTGTGTGTGTGCGTAGGCTGTCAAAGCAAGTTATTCAAAAACATCAGCTTACTGTGTCTCACACAAAAGAGTAACATGTCAGCTCGAAACCCAGTCATCATTTTGAATACAGTTCCCTTTAGTCAAAGCTACATTTAAGTGATTAAAAGACACAAAATTAACAAGTATCCCATTAACAAGACCTGACAAATGATCTGACACGTTGGTCTATTGACACAGGGAGGTCAATCCTCCTTTTAACACTCCCCAGCTTCTCATGCCTCTTATAAACTCCCTAACTCAGCAACATTTGCCAAAGGGGGGTTTCTGTTTTACTATCCAGCCCCAGGGTGACCCATGAATCTGTGTGACCTCTGATGAGGATGAAGCGGGGAGACATAATTCACCCGGGCAGCTTCAACAAGTCCTCCCTGTGTTCCTTTCTCCCTCGACCTTAAAACCTGACGGTAAATTTAGCGAACTCCGAATAATAAACTCTTCCCCTAGAGGGGGAGAGCTTCTCAGGGTTAGAGTGCTGATCTAGCATTACCGCGATACCGTTTGACCGTCTCTTTCATTATAATTCAAAAGGTGAAACGGATACTAGAGGGGTATTATTATTCTAAAACCTTTACGGAATATGTGCCCAGGAGACCGAGCCTGGCCGGGTAGAGCTCAGCAAGCTGACACAGCTGAGCAGAGCGGGGGATGGACGGTAAGGGATGGGGAGCTATGCGGTGTGTGAGGGCGCGGCTGCGGTTGTTAACCCTTGTTACTAACACTTCCTTCTTTCAGTGCAGTCTTGTTGTTTACCAGACCCCAGTGTTTTTGGACTTGCAGAACCTGTGTCCCGTAGGGATTCACACACCATCTGCACTCACCCTACTCTGACGGTCGTAAGCCCTGACCTTTTGCCCTCTGCCCTCTGTCTGCTTCTTCACAAGCTTCATTCCATCACTCTAACTAACTAACGTATATATATACACACACACACACACACACACTCACGTTTGGCTGCTGCATGCAACCTGACAGATTCCTGCCTGAGACACACTGCAGTGAAAGGCTGTTCAACTGGCAACGCCACACACTTGACACTTAACAGCTCTACGATTCAGCGAGTTGACACTGTCACCTGTTGGGGACACACTCAGCACTTGTTTAAACCTGGGGGACTAAAGCAGACAGACAGCTGCTGCGTGTCTGACAGGTGGGTCGCATAGTGAGCTTCCACCTGTCCCTCGATCATAAAAATGACCCATATTGGTAGGAAAGCAACAAAATAAAACAGGCCATTTATGTTTCACGCAGTGGGCTACCTCCGGGTCTGAAAAGTGAAGCCAATGCGGAAGTGCCTTAAAATTACATTCTTTCTAATGGCCAGCAGGGGGTGACTCCTCTGGTTTCACAAAGAAGCCTGATTGTATAGAAGTCAATGAGAAAATGACCCACTTCCTCAGTACCTCACTAAACAAGTAAACATTGTAAACATGAGTTTATGGTCTCAATCGCTAGTTTCAAGTCTTCTTCAATACAGCATGATGTTCATTTAGTAAATTATGGTCCCATTTAGAGTGAAATAGACCATAAAGCAGGGTATACTTTACAGCCAAAAATCCAGATGCCGACGGCCAAAATGCCGAACTCGAGGCTTTAAAACCGTATTCCACAAACCAATGAGTGACGTCATAGTGACTACGTCCACTTCTTACATACAATCTATGGTTTCATGTATAATTAGATCAATGCAATTGGTTGAGTTGAAAGTGAGAAGACAAAAAGTAAAGTAAATACAACAAAGACTGTACATTTTAGTGAGAATCAAAGTATTTCCACCTACAATAAAGTTTGCTTTAGTTATTCTTGCTTCAGGACTTTATGCAGGGGATTACCTGAAGGTTATATTGAGGAAATCATTTCCAGACTTTTTCAAAAAGCTGTTTACTTTCTTTGAAGATGGATATTAAAATCCCCGCTATCATCATGCACATTGTGAGATTGGGAAATCAATTAAAATGCTTAAAAGAGCTGAGCCAATGATTATCTGGATCACTGCATCTTATGCCTGCGTATTAGAGATAACTTCTTGCTTATTCTCGGTCAAAGACTTTGCGATCTGATACACCTCTGATTCTAATGTTTGACTGCGGCCATTTATGTGTTAGGTGTGTTTGCTGATGATGTATGCATGTGTGCGTTGCAAGCATTTTTAACAGAACAATAGAACTTACTGGCTACTTCCAGGGATGCATTGTGGCTGATGGCCTGGCCCAGATAGTTTCGGGCCACGCACACGTAGCTGCCGTCGTCGGGCTTGCTCCGTCGCCCGTGGACGATGCGCAGGAAGAAGAGGGACCCGCTGGGCAGCAGCATGCGGTGGGAGCGGGGGTTGTCGCGGTCCGTCTCGACGCGCTCCCCGTCTTTGTACCATTCCACCGTGGGGGTCGGACGGCCCTCGGCCTTGCAGTTGAGAGTGGCTGGTTCCCCTTTGGACACAATGAGGTCAGAGGGGTGCTCCACGATGCGGGGAGGGAAGTCTTCCTGGCGAAGACGAGACCCTGGAGAGAAAAAAGGGTGGAAAGGTGACATATGCAAAGAGGAGAATTTGTTCCATGTATACGCTTTACTGCTGTATTAGTATATGAGACTTACTGTATTTGTAAAACACAACACAAAGAGCAGAATTCATCATATAATCCTTCCATGCAATAAAGAGTAGTACTAATCAAAACAGCAGCAGCTCTAAAGGAATTAGACACGGCACGTTATTATTGCTGTGCAAGCGCCTTGTATTAACAATAATCCAGTTTGACAATATAATTAGCACACAATTGCATGTCGCTCATAAAATGTTTTGCTTTTGTTTCAGCAGTTGGGACCCCATGAGGCATTATAAATTAAAAAAAACAATGCTGACATGTGAAATCCTCGGGAAGTAATATCTTTCAAAACATGTCTCGCCTTGAAACATGTATTTGCAAAGACATATTTATATGCAGCAGTTTTTTTAAAAAAAGCTTCAAGGCTGAATTCTAATGGGATTATGGTGTTATCAGTGGCTCAGCCGACACAACACTATAGACGACGGCTGTGTTCATTTCAATGATTTAAATATTTTAAACGTGTCTGAAACTTCTGCTACTACAGGTAACAATAGAGGACATGCAAGTCCCAGAATGTATTATTGTGGTCGTTTGAACAGTACACTTAATTAGTGACTAGAGCTGTGTATTGGCAGGAATCTTGCGATACGATATGTATCGTGATACAGGGGTAATGATTCAATATATTGTAATATTTTGCAAAACAGTAAGCAAGGAGATATATTGACATTTTTTTTAAATCCAATTTTAGGAAAACTATCATAGTATAAAGACACGCCACCATCTGAGTAAAAAAAAAGTCACAATGTCAAATGGCGACTATGGGGACTAACATCATTACACATGAATACAATTGGACTCATTGGATCCACAAGAGTCTCAGCTTTCCAGTCATACCCAATTTATGCAATTCTAAGACTGTTTATGGACCCCAGTATTAGGGCTGCACAATTAATCAAATATTAATCGCAATCACGATTTTGGATTCTCACAATTTAATGAACATGATCGCCTGCAATATTGAAATGTAAAATGTAAAAACGCTCATAGGGGGGGTTCACCAACAGGGGGCGATCAAGATGTTTTGGCTTCACTTTTGGGGAGCTATCATGCCACTTCGAGCCACACCCTGCAGCCCTGTAAAAAACTTTCCTAAATGTTGTCGTAATACTCATGTGCATCGATATTTTTTCTTACACCTCTATTAGTGACCAGGGAAATAAATGTGGTGGAAAATCTACTTATACGTCTTCATGCAGCTGTGTATTTCCCATAGATGCCCGTTCCTGAGCTAAAGAGAAAGGATAACCATCCTCAACAGGAGCCATCACTCTCTGTCCTCCACCCTACTGGAGTATGCATTTATTTATGCTTTGGGTTCACCATTTGGAGCCAATTTTACAACAGCCTCTGAAATCATTAAACCTGCCACAGAAATACGAATCAATACCTCCAACCATACTCTACACTAACAACCACAAAATCACCTCTAATCCCTGATACACTGTTGAGATGTCAATCACGCTGGTCTTCTCAAAGAAACCGTGTAACAGTGAGTCCCTGTGAGGCGGAGGACAAAGCAAACCTCCCCTAATGAGATCCAGGTACACAACTCCAATGCCTCTGCACATCTTACATTCCTTCCATCTCTTTCCAATCCCCCAACAGTCGAGCCAGCCCACCTCCAACCCTGTCCGCACACACACACATACACACACACACACACACACACACACACCCTCGCTCATTTTCTCTCCTTTTTTCCCCTCCAGTATTGTGTGAATGCTGGAGAATCTGGCGGATTCTACAAAACGGCTAGTCATTATTTTGCAGAATCTAGAGCAAATTTAAAATTAAATCCTAAACCAAAATGCCCGAGCAATTGTGCTAAAAAAAAAACGGCTAACAGCCTAATACACAGAGAGAGAGAGTGAAGAGAGACGGATAATATGAAGGAAATGTGGCATTTAATGTCACCACTGTTTACCTATTTTATTGCTGTGGGAACACTTTTCCTGTTCTTTCATGCTGCTGCAAACACCAGCTTAAACAGCCTTCAGCAGGTCACGCTTTAATGTGCCGATGGCCCTGTAAAGCAGATAATCACCACCGTGCAAGAGAGTGATGAGCTCCTACACTCCCGCTGCAACCAATAAATCCCACACGGACAAGTGTTTACCCAGAGAGATAACACCTCACACATTGTGAAACGGGTGAGAATTTGATCCGCCGGGTAGTGTGGTGGATGTGTGTTTGTACATATCTACATTTACTGGCTTTTTTCCAAAATCTTATTAAGGACAATGTGATAGTATTTAAGAAGTAGAGTACAACCCCACTTACACAAAAAGTCGGGAACAATAGGCATTTGATAAGTGTGAAAGCTTATGCTGACATTTTGAATGTTTTGCATCAAAAAGCTCCATATTACCTGGATGGTAGCAATAATGGATGTGGACTGCTGAGATAAGCCCTCCCACTGCCTCACTATTACATTCAGGTTTTTTTTTCTTTCTTTCCATTTGCTTCCTTTGTCTGCTTTTCCTTTAATGCTGTCAAGTGGTCGACCTAGCTAAAAGGCTACAAGCTAATGAATGCAAAAACTGCCAAAAAGTTGAATTTGAAAGGCAGGTAATTACCCCACCTAAAAACTCCCCAGTAACACCCCCAGTACTTAAAAAAAAGAAAAAAGAAAAACAAGAGCCCCAGTGGACCTTTTTTTCCTCCGGCACAGTGCAAATGTAGCTTGAAGGTCCGTAACACTACTGGTCAGGCAAAAAATGTAGGTAATGTACAAACCATAAACAGGCCTTTTTGGGAAGTTTATACAAATTAAACCTAATTGTCTCACTTAGCCCTAGTTTACCTTGCTATGCAGATAGTTTGGGATGTATTTGGCAAGGTTTTGTGATATCCTTCTGAGATTGCTGCCTCCAACCCAGATATAATGGAGGTGAATGGAATTGAATTGAAACAAGTATATAGCTACACTATAGCACTGTGAGGCTGTAGCTGTGTTTTGAACAAAATGCTAAAGGCAGCATGCTAATATGCTTACAATTAGGGCTGTCTAACGACTAATCAATTAGTTGTCTTCACTTTTCAGACCTGGAGTTTGCCTACTGCTCTGAATCAAATTGGTGGGCCAACCGACTGACATTTTCAGTACTGTGAGCAAATAAAGTGAATTTAGTGAAGCGATTCTTCAATGGCACAACCTGGGAAGGTAACAGGACAAAGCCAAGTTCTCGCCTGCAAGACTAACACCTAAGACTGATTACTGTGCCCCCCAGATGTTGCGTTGCGGAGCTCTGAATCATCTTGAAAATGAGGGAAAAAAATCTGAAACCACATATATATATATAGCTCTCCAACCGAAATGAACTGGAGCTGTTGCCCCCGCGACCCGACCCCGGATAAGCGGTAGAAGATGAATGATTGAGAATGAGACCAAAATAGAAAAGAAAGGCAAAACCACCCATGTAGCTGTGAGCAAGAATGGCCGTAAACATCTAATTTAAGTACAATTTTACATACGGTCTAGACATTTAAACCTATGACAGAACAATACAAACAAGGTGGCCACTGTGGCCCTCGGTCACACACATGCTGCCTGCGTTTCCTAATTGTGTTGGGCTGATGCCTAAGGGTCCATGCGGCTCCCTAAGCTCCCTGGCATTACAGCAAACGCAATATCAGCCCGCCACAAGTGGGCCCCCGGAAGACCAGGCTTTATCTGCAAAGGGCCAGCAGCCAGCATACAATCAGTATGCAAAGCCCATGCACACGGATGCACAATGGAGTACATACATACACACCAAAGGTCATTTGTAGCACCTGTGCCCCTACAAATATGTATTTTTCTGCCAGTCATCCCCGAGGCAGTTCTGTTGTCTTGTGAAGATCTAGCGAGAGAAGGGGAGTGAAGAGCAACAAGCATAAAAGAGAGAGGAGCATGTCTGTGTAGTTTTGTCTCAGTCAGTGAGAAAGGAGGTGGGTAGAGAGTATGTGTGTCTCTCTAGAGAATCAACTAAAATGTGCAGAAAAGGATAGAGTACAAAGCCACAGCATGGTGGAATAACAAGCTAGGTGTTTTGTATTTTATTCAAGTTGGTTTGGTGAATATGCGAGTTAGAAAAGAAGGCATGGGGGGATAAATTACAGGGGGAAAGGAGGTGGAAACAAAGAGGCGATAAAGGGGGGGGGAGGAAGGGGATTTGAAACAACAAATCATGCCCTATGAGATTCTAATAACACAATGTGACAAATATGAGTGTAATTTACTGCAACGCTGGTGGTCTTGGGTCGACCTACCCCGGTGTCATGTACAGTGCAGTACTGTATGTGTTTAGAGCGCATGAAAGGAGGCTACTATGACTGTTTGGAACGGAACCAAAGAAATATACAGGGAAAATATCAAATATCACAATCAAAATTAGCTCGGTGCACTGAGGTCGCACTATCTGTCAGCTCTGCATGAAAAAGGATCCTTTCCAAAGGTATAACACTTCAGACAGGCTGACAGACGCATGGACACACACGCTGACACACATGTTGTCGGAGCATCACTTGGAGACGAGTCAACTCAGACTCAAAAAACCTCCAAATTCACTTTCTTGAAGAATGTGCACAATTGTCTCTTCGAGGTTTTCCCCAAAGTACTAGAGAAGCAGCGGGTGACATTTATTAATGTAGAGTGCTGCTGACAGCTGTATGACACAATCAGCTTGCTCAGTGACTCCGACACCAAGCCTACCAGAGCCCACAGTGCTGGAAATGGTAAATCTCCACCCGAGGTACATTCGGGATTACCTGTGCTCGAGTGGAAGAGTAGCAGTCAGGCACAGCTAATAATAAACGGCGGGCAGATTTGGTTGGAGGCTTAAAGAGTGCGCCGTAAATGGAACGGCTATGTCTTGTTAAGGAAATCCCTTTTGTTTCAGTCTGTAAAAGTCATTTAGTTTTCTTTTTTTGTGACCCCGTGGGCTGGATGGCGGATCAGCCCACACTTTTTAATGGCGAGACAGAGATTTCCAGAAGCTTCTGAGTTCAAAGCGGCACTCTTGTAAGTCAAATGACACCACATGTTTGAGCAGACAACTATCCAAGGCCAGATGAGCAAGGCGGATATCGAGATTTAGAGGCTTAGAGAGCATTTGAGAGACAGACATGACAGAGAGAAACAAAAGACCACCAATGCATCAAAAGTACTGCCGTGAAAACCTCAACTGAACTAACAAACTTCTTTTATAATTAGTTTAGGGCTGTCAATGTTAACGCGATAATATCACATTAACGCAAATTCGTTTTAACGCCACTAATTTATTTAACGCATTAACCAACTTCTGATTTTTAGGTTATAGCGGGCTCAGTTTTTAAGCAAGGAATCCGTTGGTATCAACCATGTCATACTAGCTTGCCGCGAAGCAGGCTAAAAGACTCTCCAACCTCCAACAACACTGACAGCTGTTGTTGCCTGTTGGTCTGCAGTTTGCCATGTTATGATTTGAGCATATTTTTTATGCTAAATGCAGTACCTGTGAGGGTTTCTGGACAATATTTGTCATTCTTTTGTGCTGGTAATTGATTTCCAATAATAAATATATACATACATTTGCATAAAGAAAGCATATTTGCCCACTCCCATGTTGATAAGGGTATAAAATACTTGACAAATCTCCCTTGAAGGTAGATTTTGAACATATAAAAAATGTGATTAATTCGCGATTAATCATTATTAACTATATCATGTTGATTAATCGCGATTAATTATTTTCCTCGATTGACAGCCCTAATTTAGTTAGTAGTCAGAAATGTATAATGTAATTTTGAATAAGGACGGCCAGCAAGAGTTAGACAGTTGTTGGCATTTCTCCACCTTTGGCCTGACATGCAGTTCGAGTACGCAATTACACTAAAACAGTGGATTAAGTATGACTTTATATTGCAGTGTCTGAATAAGAACTGAATGCTGTCGGCATTTCCATCCAAAAATACACTTCACAGACCCAGACGAGACATGTCTCGTCTGACTCTTTAAACTCGCTGCAGCGAAGTATTAGTGAGACAAGTGGGTGATATTATGCAAGTGTTTGCCGTGCATCACCGCACCACCTTTGGTATTTTAAGCACATCTGATTATACAGAAATGTCAGCAAAACATCTAACAAATCTTCTCTTCCAAGGCCAACTTGTGACTAATGTGGATTCAGCACTACATCAAAGGGGCTATAAGGGAGAGCAGGGACCTCTTTTATAACACTGTGCAGACTTTATAATAAAAAGGTTACACGCACACAAAAGACAAAATCATGCTCAGAGTAGTACTTATTTTTAAAACCATCCACATTTTCTCCATACTGAAGCATAATTAACTAGTTCCTTCAGGCAGGGCGCCGAAGTCGGGCATGTATTTGCTGATTGGCATCAGCTGTTTGCAATATGCTTCACAATAATTGGCTCATTCGCAGCTGTGTGGCTAGTCACATCCAATCATATTCATGCAGGTGTACAGCATGGATATTATGAACTTACAATTATTGTTACTCTGTTGATTACGCTCGAGCCAATGTCGTTTGCTGCAGAAGCTCCCTCCACCATCCCAGCATCCTCCCTATGTGGTATTCTGTGTTGTTGACTTAACTAAGATTTAATGTTCATGCATGTGTTTATTAAAGGGGGATTAGCTGTCTCAGCAGAATCCTCGCCGCTGCTCAGATAAATGAGCAGTATAAATGTTGATGTGAATATTCATATTAATCAGCTTGCAACAAAATAACTTGAAAGGAAAAGGAATAATGCCAGTCGATAGATCAAAAAACAAAAACTGCACAAAGACTTTTGTTGCTACCAAGGTTGAGGATAGATAGTCTGTTGTTTGGTTGTCATGACCATCAAAACAGGGGTTTTAATGATGGCACTGAAACACATCAAGTATCATAAACAGATTACTTTTTTATTAGGGCTGTCAAAGTTAACGCGATAATAACGCGTCAACACAAATTTGGTTGAACACCACTAATTTCATTAACGCAATCGATCTTTTGGAGGTTGATAAAATATTTTAATCGATTGACAGACCTACTCTTTATATTTTTTTAATTTAAAATTAATCTAAAATTACGTTGCTTTTTCGCTTTTTATTATGCAGCGAAAAAGCAATTTAATTATTTTTTTTTCTGTACAAGGTCAATTTTTTGCAAATAAAGCCATCAACCAATCACGTTGAGCAGGAACGGCCATATTCAAAACGTACACTATAGTGTACAACAACACAGAGCCTCCGTAGTCCGAACCAGGATGGCAAACTTTATTACTCCTTTCAACCTTGACCTTGATCCACTCTTTCTGTTCTTACCTTTCACAATAAAAGTCCTAGACATATACACTGCGTAACTGTTTACCATGTTCTCATCATGTCTGTCTGTTAAATATGAAGCCGGAGCCGGGAGACAGTTAGTTTAGTATAGCTGTTGCTGGCCAAGAAATAGTCCAGCACATAACCCCCCCCATACACTTCAGTTTTTGTATGGATTAAACAAACAAGATATAACATGTTAAACAGTGAGCGTTAGAGGAGCTGGTGGGAGGATTTTTTTTTTTTAACCTTGACAGAGCCAAGCTAACAGTTTCCCCCTGTTTCCAGTCTTTATGCTAAGCTAAGATACCCGTCTCTTGGCTTTAGCTTCATATTCAACGTATCCTCATACAGTACATGTTCGTATGATATTTTACTACGTAGTTTTCCTACGAATGTCAAGCAACACGTGTCAATTTCTGCTCGTTACATACATACAGTCTTTTCAAAATAAACTTCCGTCTTTACAGGAAACAACTTGGTTAGGTTTAGGCAACAAATCTACTTAGTAAGGTTTAGGCAACAAAACTACTTAGTTCGGTTTAGAAAAAGACTGTGTTAGTGGCGTTACTTAAGTACGGAAGTTAGATGACAAATAAGTCAATGTTTGTGTTAAAATAGGAAAGTTGGTGGAACTTAAGTACGAAACTTAGGTGACTCACACAGGATACGAACACCGGTCTCCTGGGCAAAAGTCCGGTGTTTTTTGACACACCCATCCACCCCAACCTCCTCCCTACGTTTGTCTTTCTTTATACTTCCTGGTTCACGATTACGTGGATTACGTAAAAATTGACTTTATGGGATATATATGCATTATAGTGCATCACTTTTCATAGGTATAGCTACGAACAGTGTCTGAGAACAGCCTGTCATATTTATTGTAAAGAGAGAGTGGTATCGATCTTCTAATCTAACACTCGGCATGGCAGCGAATAAGCTTATTTCTGCCAAACACTGAGTTATTCCTTTAACAAAGAAAAGCAAAACTGACTCATTGGAAAATAAACCATTTGTGTTGCTCATCCCTCACAGACACAAACTCCAGACATACACACACACACTCATTCATTTGTTAAGTAAAACACAGGGAACCAATAAATGCCAGACATTCTTTCTCAGGCTGTATAAACTACAATTAAGTGGAACAGTTGAACACTGTCATTCACTCAAGTATGCGGGGGAAGGAATGCGAGTGCGCCTCTGTGTCTGTGTGTGGCCAGGACAAGGTGTCTGCAACCGCTCTCTCTCTCTCTCTCTCTCTCTCTCTCTCTCTCTTACGTTGTGCTGCTAGCACATTTGATCTTCTTAAATTGCATTTGTAAAGGTGATTTTAATCACATGGAAGTTATGGAAAACTTTAATTACAAAACCGTGAGGTTCTTTCTTCCGGCACCCTTCTAACAACAAAATGCACAATGCAGTCTGCAGAGAGGAGAGTCAAGGTCATGGACATGATAACGCCTACCAATTGCAGCGCCCAGATGTTCAGGGAAAGATAGTGGGAATATGCTTGCAAGCTGAACACACAGGCGGCTAAAGAATTCCTATTACAAGATGCAGAGGAAGATTTTGAAATAATTAGAAAAGCGAATAACGATTGTTTTCAATATAAAATTAATCTGTCAATTATTTTTTTTACTATGAATCCATTAATCATTTAGTCTATGTCAGAAAATAGTGAAAAATGCCAATTACAATTTCCCAAAGCCAAAATTTTGGCAGGGAAAAACTCGTCCCTTGACCTCTGACCTCAATATATGTGAATAAAAATGGGTTCTATGGGTACCCACGAGTCTCCCCTTTACAGACATGCCCACTTTATGATAATCCCATGCAGTTTGGGGCAAGTCATAGTCAAGTCAGCACACTGACAGCTATTGTTGCCTGTTGGGCTTCAGTTTGCCATGTTATGATATGAGCATATTTTTCTATGCTAAATGCAGTACCTGTGAGGGTTTCTGGACAATATTTGTCATTGTTTTGTGTTGTTAATTGATTTCCAATAATAAATATATACAGACATTTGCATAAAGCAATTTGTCCACTCCCATGTTGATAAGAGTATAAAATACTTGACAAATCTCCCTTTAAGGTACATTTTGAACAGATAAAATATGTGCGATGTGAAAAGTGTATTCATTTCATCCTAAATCCTTTTCATTTTGTTTGTCTGTTACTGTGCAGTAATACAATATTGTTAAAAGAAAATCTACTTTGGGTTGTCAGCGGTTAAATGCTCACTGGGAAGGTAACAAGCAATAAAGTCCTCAGGGCAGATTCAAACCAGAACATCGCTGGTACACGATAAACATCTGAGCCAACTAGGTCACCAGGACACATTAACTGGAGAATAAATCCATCAGGCTGTCAATGACACACTAGCTGTGGTCTGCATTTCACATCTTATATTCCTGCAGTTTGTTAGACTCCAATAATATGTTGTTGCTTCAATGAAATATTAAGATTTGCTCCTCAATCGTGACATTAAACTGATTTGCTGGTCAAGTGTGCATGACATATTTGCAGCTATGCTAATACTGTTGATTGTTAATCCCTAATTGTGCCAAAATTATCAGAATTTTCTACACCTTTTGCTGTTTATATACTGTATATTGCTTCGACATATGGACAGTTAAGCTCCTGTATTTACGATGAGAAACAACTTTGAAGCACAAGTGCCTGGAAAGGCCAGCCGCAACCCATCTGAGAGGCTTATCCTCACTCCATTAAATGTTCAGTGGAAAGTAAAGAGGCTGTATAGGCCATTGATTATCACTCAGGCAGAGCTTGGAAGGCAAACTTCCCATGAATAGAGACAGACACTGAAGATGTAGTTTGTTATTATTAAAGAAAAAAAAAATCCACTTTGGGCTAATCTTGCATATACTGATTTAATGCGGTTGCCTTATCTTCTCATCAGTTACAATGTAGACTTAAACAGACTGCATAATGTGTGTTTGACCATCTGTACTTTATCGTGTTTCCTTCATCTCCTTTGAGGCTTGTACGCTATAAAACTGTCATTTAAAACGCTTTTTGCTACACTAACTGAGTTAATACATTAATATTACATTAGCTTCATGCTGTGTCATTTCATGTCACAAGTGCATGTCTGCGTGACCTACATTTATTTTCGGTCTTAATTGCGCCCCTGGTAGTGGCAGCCCAGATGTGAACCGACTGTCACACTGTGAAGGGAGAGAGACTTTGCCCTGAGCACCAAACCCATCTACAACTCTGAAGCCCCACTGAGGTCCCACTTCATGAATGTGTGCATACATGTACTGTATTAGATCATTTCCAACAGACACACATACATACATGCACTGACACTCAAAACAATCATAGCATTAACGCAACGGTCCAAGAGGACATTAATAAGAGGGTGCATTCAGCCACAGGAGATTATAGGCTAGTGCTGTATAGATTCACTCAAATTTTACTGGCAATGTTAATAACCTGTGTAGTAGAAGGGATAGATGGATGTCACTTAGCACTGCAATAAGCTCCATCGTGTCAGAGTAAGCAGAAACACGCTCTATGGTATTAAAGGGATAGTTTGAGTGTTTTCAAGTGGGAATGTATGAGGTACTTATCCAGAGTCAGTGTATTACCTACAGTAGATGGCGGTTGGCACGCTCCCAGGTTGGAGAAGCAGACAGGAGTTACCGCACGGAACCAAAGCAATGTACTGTTGTGGACGGGGCCGGCAGCAATACATATTTTAGCCACCTAAAAAAATCAATATCAGTTTAAGTGTACGCTATATTTAGAATGTTTTTGCGGGTTTACCTTGCCGTGCAACAGCTATACAGTCTACATGTTTCCGATGGGGAACTGAAGCCGTTAGCTATGCTCTCGCCAAAGCAACCAGACTCCATTGAAAAAAAAACCCAGTAATTTTACCTCGCACAACACGGAAGTTGCTGGTCTACCGGTGCCTCGGTCTGTTGGTTTGTTTGTCTTATTGTGCGACTTTGGATATTTCGGATTCACCAAAGTCACACAATAACACAATCAATCGATGCAGCGGTAGACCAGCAACCCCCGTGTTGTGCGAGGTAAAAATTGCAGTTTTTTTCAATGGAGTCTGGTGGCTTTGGCGAGAGCATAGATACGACGGCTTCAGTTCCCCGTTGGAAAGGGTTGTCTCACGGCAAGGTAAAGCAGTGAAAATATTCTCGATATAACGTACACTTAAACTGATATTGATTTTTTTTTCTTTTAGGTGGCTAAAATCGATTTGCTTCCAGCCCCGTCCACAGCAGTACATTGCTTTGCTCCCCTGTTGGTACTCCCGTCTGCTTCTCCAAACTGGTGTCGTGCCGACCGCCATCTACTGTAGGTAATACACTGACTATGGATAACTACCTCATACAACGCCACTTCAAAACACCCGAACTATCTCTTAGTTGGATTACATTTACATCTGACTTGCAAAGAATAGTTTGACACTTTGGAAAACAGGCTCGCAGTTAAATGAGAAGATTGCTACCACTGTCTGTGAAGTACGAAGCTAGAGCCTGGAGACGATTAGCTTAGTTTAGCATAAGTCCTATTAAAAATAAATGAGCGATTAAAGTGAATTTCCTAAAATGTCAAACTATTCCTTAAAAACACATCTCTGGCTCCTCTTTCTGATTCAAAATGCATACTGCAAAGCACATCACACCCTCTTGTGATTGACTGTGACTCACTGATGTCCAGCTATCTGAGCTGCCTGCCACCTGTTTCACTCGTGTGTGTGTGCTTCTCGGTAACATCAGTGCACAAAGAATCTATGCAAGATAAAGAATATTTACACATGCTTGTACAAATGCCTCTCTGTCAACATCACAGGTAGTGTGACCGACGACTTCTTTTAGTGTCTAACTGTGTTCCCTTGCAATAAGACTCTGGGATTAAAAAGGAAGTCATAAAATGGACTAACTAAAAACAGGTTTATGACAGTGTGGCACGTTACTTGTCTTGTTTCACAAATTAACACTCTAACCCGACATTGCTTGTAAAGAAAGAACACTCAAATGTGTTTTGTTGTTTCTCAAAATGGTTTCAGATCTTGAGGCAGCAGTCCGACTGTTTCAAAAACAGCAACGGGTGTCCGTCACATTGGCAGCAGTGAAGCCAAGGAGCCAAATGCAAATCTTATCAAAACACAGCTGCTGCTGCTGCTGCTGCTGCTGGTGCCACATTGCCACCTTGGTGGAAATAGTCTTCATTTTAAATATTAGATCTTCTTGTACTTGCAGTACTCGGTGCCGACAAAATAACCTCATTCCTATAAAGTACACAGTGTATATTTGCTCAGACACTAGTCTATCAACAGTACCTGCAGGGAGCAGCAATACTACAAGTGGCAATAAAGCACCGCAGTGGGAGCAGCCAAGAAGTCAGAGTTCAGCGTGGAAGAGAAGCGGCTCTAGGAAATCCATAATATACTGACCTCTTTTTCTTTTTTTTTCCACAGCAAACCTGCTTGTGTCAATCACTTCCACTGGGCAAATATCATCTCAACTGTGTCTTGACACAAATTGCTTTTCACTTCGTTTTTGCTGCGAAGGGTTGAAGTGTTTATGAACAGACCTCAATCCTTTTTTTCTACGAAACGCCTACCCTTCAATAAGCTGTTCCAACTGATTTTTTAAAAGGTGATTAAAACAGCTCATCTGGTAGTAATTCGAGAATTTATCTGTATGAACAGCTTTTTATTTGGCTCCATTCGTGGTGGTGCTGTTGATCGCGCATGTTGGCACGGGGCTCTGGGGTTGGTTGCTGACGTGAGGAATAGGGTTAAAGCCCATTTTTCCAGCTTTGTTTGCTATGTTGTGAGGGTTGAGGGTATATGAGGTGTTTCTGAGGTAAACTGTTACTTTGTGTTCTAATAAATTGCTTTAAGAATGCAAAACGTAGCTTGCAATCTGAAAATCTTGGCAAAAGTTGTAATGATCTGCCGGTCGAAGAGAGGTTCCACTCGGCTGTTAAATGTAATTGCAATGATTCGTGAACAAAAAAAGCTGAACGCAACAATTTGTCATACCTCTCGCTGCCAAACCAACACTGTTTTGGAATAAAGCAGCTTTAAAAATGTGGCTACAGTCCACGCTTGATAGCAATCTCGCAGGTCACAATAAAGCCAATGTTTGAAGTGAGCAAAACAGTGCAGGTAATTTGGTTGATTGGAAGTAGTTCTTATTGCAGTAGAAAATCACAGGCTTTGGGCACAAAATGTCTTTGAGATTAATGACTGTCTGGAGTTTCCTTTTATCTCCGTGTTCATACATACATATTCTGAACATGAGTTAATTACTGTATTTCATAACAAAGCCACCAAAGACTGCAGATGTCTTCCCTCTTCCTAACACCTTGACACTATCCCCGTCCATGCTTTTTTTCCTTCTTACTCCCTCATTAACCTGAGGCATTTTTAAAAAAAAATGAAGACATGATGATGTCATTGGCTATAATGTCACTCTGCAGCCCCTAGTAATATGGACATGTCTGCTTCTCCAAAGTGGGAGAATGTAGACCGCCATCTAAGTTCCTGTATGTAATGTTAATAGACTATAAGGATGTATACATGTATCACTGTACATGTAGCAGCGTCATCATGCAGAAAACTACGTCAGGTCACGTGGGAAAAAGTTTTTAAGCTTCGGAAATTAGCATTTTGAAGCTAAAACATACAAGCCCTTTAATCCCAAAGGAAATTCTTTTGCCAGAGATTGCTCAAAATGACATTACAACATAAGAATAAAAAGCACATAAGAGCAATAAATACAAAGTGTATCTTTGGGGTATAAGAAAATATCGATACACATGAGTATCGCGATATTATGTTTTGCAGTACTGTATCGATTCTCCAAAACGATGTATCGATTTTTAATTAACCTCTTAAAAATCCGACGGACCGCCTGCAGACCTGGCCACTATTCTGGCTTTGGGAGGTTTTAGCAGGCTCATCTATTGATACCAACCATATTATACTTGCATGTTGTGAAGGGGGTTAAATAACACTCCAAAGTTGCTCTAAATTTTGGTGAGGAAAAACTGCCATGGCCATTTTCAAAGGGGTCCCTTGACCTCTGACCTCAAGATATGTGAATGAAAATGGGTTCTATGGGTACCCACAAGCCTCCCTTTACAGACATGCCCACTTTATGATAATCACATGCAGTTTTGGGAAAAAACAATGCATTTTTTTGCATGAAGTACAAATGTGTTATTTTCACCTATTCTAAAATGGTGTATTTGAATATTTCTGCATACTGGGGTCCCTAAACTGTCTTAGAATTGCATGAATTTGGTATGACGGGACAACTTTGACCATACAAGAGTCAGTCTTATTTACACAAACTCTATAGTTGACTTAGCAGATGGGAAATTTGGTTCTTGATGACTGTGGGGCGAAAATAAAAAGATTAATGATGATGTTCTTGTGAACTGGTCAGCGAGACATCAAAAGTAGAAAGGGAGTAAGTAATAAAAGCACTGTGATATGGCAAAAGCATAGGATATTGCTATGCTTGCCATTATTATGATAAAAATAGATAACGGCATATCATAATCCTGTTATATGCTTTATGATTAACGTATCACATTACTTGTTAGATGCTGTTAATCCTCGTATCAGGCAAACTAAACACACAAGTCTACTTTACAGGATTGAAATATCTCTTCAGTTAATCATGCTGAATGAGAGGAATTAGCTTTAGACACTAAGAATAATAAACCAAACTGATATACAACGACTACGGGTATCTGTCTTGGCCAGTATCTCCCTCTAAATCTTCATTCAACATCATGCCATTCCGACGTAATACAAATATCTCCCACTGGCTCTCCCACTAGCTAATGAGACAGTACGTCAAAATGAGACATTCCAACGTCAGCCTCTGGTTAATGAAGGTAACATTAGGTAGGTCCTCTCCCTGTAATAACAAGGTCAGTCCTGAGGGCATCATACTGGCCTGCTGATTCCACCCCGCTTTCTTCATCATCACTGAACTTCTTGCTGGGATCTAATAAGCCAAGCGAAGCACTGGGTTTGGTTTAGATGTGTTCTGATCAAGGCTGTCAGAATAAATTACAATGTTATAATTTCAAAGAAATGTCATAAAACCAAAACCAGTTGAATGTATCAAAAAACGATTCATTATTTAACGGGCGATTGAACTGAAAGCACCGGTGACTTGGCTTATCGATTACATAAGCCAAGTCACTGGGAACATATCGATCCTATTGATTATTAGTCGCCTGACTGGAGAGGAGATGTAACCTTGAGAAGCATCTCTGAGGTTATGCTGTTACTATGACCTTTAAAGCTGTCCTTTCAAAATATTAATCCTCCCAATTACTCTCTAACCCAAATCCTTGAGGAATACAGCATCGCTCTGAAAGCAACCACTGCAGCACTGCAATCATTAGCTAGCACGGATGGACAAGTTGTAGGGCCATATATGTACAACAATTTTTTTCAGAGACCCGGTTTGTGTAAGAAAGAAACATTCTGCCAGTCTCTGCCCATCTTGATTATCAGAGTAGGAAACAAGATTGATTCATAAACGCACTTCAGGTGTGGGATGTCTTAACAATTAGCCTACATATAAATAAATCTCAAAACTATAAAGAGCAGATTTATTCACAGAAGTAATTATCCAAAGTGCCTCAGCACACAGTCATGGCTGGACACTGACCTCAGAACAGGAAACTAAGGCCAAAGGAGTACAAACAGCCTGGAGAAAGCCACAGACCCACGGGAATTTCTGATCTTAGAAGCTAGTCTGTCCAGATGTGCGTGGCTATGGGTTCACTATTTAGGACAGTTTATTGTGAGGAACTGAGAGGGTGACAAGCACAAGATGCCAAAAAGATTTATTAAATCAACGCAAGTTCACAAATAATTTAGCAGAGCCACATAAGGTCCATATTAGGCTAATTTATTGGGTGGTGTCAGTCTGCAACCTTAATTTTGTTTTCACTGTAGTATAATGTGATCTGTAGAGAAGAGTATTAGGGTCAGGCATAAGGGAAAATAAATCAGTGGAGGAAGTTTTTTTTCTTTTTTTGGAGGGCATTTTGAGAATAAAGTCAGACTGTTTAGAATAAAGACAAAATGTCGAGATAAACGTAGAACTTTTGAGAATAAATCAAACTGCTAGCATTGCATATACTGAAATTTCCACTTATTCTCGACATTTCCCCTTTATTTTCGAAAATGCAAAATAAAAAAAGAATCTTTCTCCTCTCATTTTTTCCCTTATGCGGTAGATCTGTGACACAGCGGGCAGGACCACATTTTATCAGCCTAAAGGCCTTTACATGATGAATAAAGGACACAAAAATGCAAAATACTTGCCTGCGAATCCTATATTTCTAGGGCTTTTATTGTGAAAGGTAAGAACAGAAGGAGTGGATCTGGTCGGCGTTGCCTTTGACAAAGGTTGAAAGCAGTAATACATTTTGTCATCTTGGTTTAGACTATGCAGACTATGATGCCTTTATTCGCGGTGCGAAAGCTCAGAAAATCAACCTCATTCCAAAAAAAAAGTACATCACTTTTTCGCCGCGTAAAAAAAACACCGCCGGTGTGTAACGGCATTAAATAACACAGACTTAAATTACAGAATTATTTGGTTAATACAAATTGTGTCTGCATTCTTGTTTAAATACATTACTGATGTGGCAGTGACCATGAAACTTCATGTTTAATATTTTTTATTTTATTTTATGCTCAGCTTCATGCTTTTTATACTTTCATAGTAAAATGAAAGTCATTTTTTTTTTTTATCATCTAATTTCTACATTATTTGTTTCAGCTCATGCTTGAGTTGTTGTTGCACCTAATGAAGATTTTATTGTGCTTTAATTGTCGATGAAAACAATTGAAAGAAGTGACTGAACAAATGAACTGCTGTGATTCTATTTTTACAGAGATGAGTAGAAAAGGTTGAAGGAAGTAGTATACGGGTGTGGGAGGATCCTCCAGGCGAGGAACCTGCTACCTTTGTGGGGCCGGCGGATAGTTATCGATCCTCCTCAAAATGAGGAGGAGGGGGTTGTGTGTGTATCTGTGTGTGTGCGGGAGTGTGTACGTATATGTGTGTGCCTGTGAGAAGGTGTGATGACCTGTGAACTCCAGGCCCTCGGGCGCTTGTTAAAGCTCTCAGTAGCTTCCCATCCCCAGGGTTGGCAACCACGCTCGGCCTCGCAGCGCCACAGGAAACCGGTGAGTAAACAAGGGAAGCAATCACGAATCACAGCTTTCAGCAAACAATCCGAAAACACACATTAAAAACAAGCTTGCGCTAACACCATTACATATGCATGTATGCACATTCAGTCAGAGGCAAACAATAGCAGCAACGTCTGCAGGGGTTTGAGAGACAAGAGAGATACAGTCTCAGTTTCTCTGCCAGAACAGTTCCCGGGGGACAAAGTTCACATGAGCAGCTTTCAGGTAACGATGACCTCAAAAACACCTGTGTCAAACAACATTCCTTTGGCATGACCTCATCTTTACATGGGCTGACTGTAGATGCTCTGTATGACAATGGACACATCATTTAAAGAGGCCCCTTTTATGCTTATTTTCAGGTGCATACTTGTACTCTGTGTTTCTACTAGAACACTTTAATGTTCAAAAAACACTTTATTTTTCTCATACCAGCTGTGCTGCGGCACCTTTTCACTCCTCTGTCTGACATGCTCTGTTTGAGCTCCTTTATGTTAAATTTTGGCAAGGGAAAACTGGTATGGCGATTTTCAAAGGGGTCCCTTGACCTGAAAATGGGTTCGCTGGGTACCCACGAGTCTCCACTTTACAGATATGCCCACTTTTTGATAATTATATGCAGTTTGGGGCAAGTTATAGTCAAGTCAGCACACTGACCGCTGTTTTTGCCTGTTGGGCTTGAGTTTGCTTATGATTTGTACATATTTTTCATGCTAAATGCAGTACCTGCGAGGGTTTCTGGACATTTAATTAATTGATTATTCTACCATGTTGATAAGAGTATTAAATACTTGACAAATCTCCCTTTAAGGTACATTTTGAGCAGATAAAAAGTGTGCGATTAATTTGCGATTAATCGGGATTAACTAAGGACAACCATGCGATCAATCTTGATTAAATATTTGAATCGACTGACAGCCCTAATAAACACAACAGCTGCTTAAGAAGTCCAGACATAAACCTAAAACCAGGTTTGATGGATCCCAATGATGGGTGACAAAAATAAAAATTGCTTGAAAGCCTTTAAGCCATACAAAGCTGTGCCAGAGTCGCTGCCAGCAGGGAAAGAATGACAGAACATATGCCAAATTAACAAACAACCAGTGCATCTTTCTTCAAAAAAATAGAGTAGTTTCTGCATATTCTCAGACAGCATGAATGAAGCAGAGTGGGGGCCACACCCTGAATGATTTAAAAAAATATATATATTCCTATCCTTCACGTTGGCGTGTAAAACATTAATGAAGATGCTTTTTCAAACTGCTCTCCGGTGAAGCTTGTTAGTTGCATTATTTCCAAGGAAGGAAAGACGGAACTTGACAATTCCATCGAAAAAACAAAGGAATTCCCGTCGGTGCGCAAAGATGTCCCATCAGCCCCATCATCCATAGCGAAGAAGTCCTCATTAGCAGCGGGACTCGGCTCATCACTGTCACCGCCACAAAGACTGCAGGGAGTCTTGTTAGCTTAGGGGACGACACAGCAGGCCAGCTACCCTCCAATCAAGCCATCATTACTTAAAGTCCAGCGTTCTGTAACAAGTGCTGTGCTGTGCTGGTATTTTGGGTCACAACAGTCAACCTCTTGCAGCCACGAGTGTCAGTTGCCCAAGCAGCATGAGTAGGTACATGTGAACTCTGACCTGTGTGCAACTAACTCCAGCAGGCCAGCCACATGTCTCAATCAAACTGCTCCCTATGGGGCTGCTGCACACACCGGTGATGGGATTAGGCTGTGTTCTGCTGGTCTCTGAGCCCCTCTCGTACTTACTTCTCCACTGATAACACATACGAGGGGGTCTATAAAAAGGTAAAATAAGCCTCGGAGGGCCTTGGTCACTTATTGCTAAAGTAATTAGCCTAGTTATTAGCTTTACCTAGTACGGCTATTATGAAGATATTAATCCTAACAGTCCCTGCAGAACTGAGAGGGGTAAAGGAGCTTTCGTATCCCGGACTCTGTTTGAAAGCACAGTTGAGACAACCATCGTAACAAAGACTAACAGGATGAGCCGTTCTTTTATTTTCCCATGGTTCCTTTTTAGACAGTGTTTACAGGCCATCAAACACAGCAGGTAGAATGGCGAGGCAAGTAACGGCGTCACTCTGGGGATGCATAATTTGGATCTGTGCGATGAAAGGGACAAAGCCATCTCGACACGAGCATATGCTTTTAATGGCCATCATTTAGATTATTATGCATCATCCAATTACCGTGGGCAGATTTATTATGCAGGGATTAAACTCCCAACGAAGGGGGAGTTCCGTGGTTTCCCTTTAGTTCTGAGTAAGATGCAGTCACTCAACAGCACAGCATGAAGAGCTCGATGTTTTAATGATGGACCATTTTTATGCCGCAGTCAAGATACCATACAAGTGGATGAGTTGGTATGCATTAAACAAAAGTAGGCTGGAAAGAACATGTAATAATTTTGATTGCAATTTGTAATGCGTGGGTCATTTTCAAGGACAGGCATGTAAGCCTGGCACACAGCAAATTTGAAAACGCAAATTTAACACCCTCAGAGTTGAATTTAACACTCACCCAGGGTTTATATGGCAACCACTGGTCCAGTGTTAAATTAACACTTTTGAAAGAGTTAACATTTTAACACTATGACAGTGTTACCAAACAAACTCTGATAGTGTTAAATATTGACACCATAATGGATGAGTTACCGTTAATAACACTGTGATAGTGTTAACAAAGAAACTCTTATAGTGTTAAATATTGACACCATAATGGATGAGTTACCGTTAATAACACTGTGATAGTGTTAACTAAGAAACTCTTATAGTGTTAAATATTGACACCATAATGGATGAGTTAACGTTAATAACACTGTGACAGTGTTAACTAAGAAACTCTTATAGTGTAAAATATTGACACCATAATGGATGAGTTAACGTTAATAACACTGTGACAGTGTTAACTAAGAAACTCTTATAGTGTAAAATATTAACACCATAATGGATGAGTTAACGTTAATAACACTGTGACAGTGTTAACTAAGAAACTCTTATAGTGTAAAATATTAACACCATAATGGATGAGTTAACGTTAATAACACTGTGACAGTGTTAACTAAGAAACTCTTATAGTGTAAAATATTAACACCATAATGGATGACAGGAACACTAAATCGGTGTTCAAAGTTCATTCACAAGAGACACTAACAGAGTAACTAATTAACACTGCACTAGTGATCAGGTAACACTTAATGGTGTAAAATGTACACTTAACCAGTGTTTACTATACTACTGTTACAGGGTACATTGTACTCTGGGATTAACACTATTAGAGTTAAAATGTAAAATCTGTTAGTGTTAGTCTAACACTCCCACCACCCATGTGCAATAATCAGTCCAAAAAGAACTGCAATGGAAACAAATATTTTATTTTTCCTTTAAACAAGGGCTTCACATTCAATTTGACAAGGTGCAGGGCACTCAAAACTCTGTGCAATGACCTTGTACAATACTGCCCAAAACATGAGGTAGCTCGTAACTGCCGCTTACCCTATACAATGCAGCTGTCTGGCACAACATAGAAAAATGAGTCTGTATCATAAGACATCTGGACATCAAAGGGCTTGAAGTATCTCAAGTCATGAGGTGTAATGACTGAAACATTATGCATATTCTCAACAACATGAAAAGCATGAAAATGCTCTACAAATGTAGTCTCCATTTCAGAGACCAAAAAATAAACTTCATTTCTCAGAAAGATTTTAACAATCTTATTGAACACTGGCATCTCATCAACAAAATCTGTGCAAACAACAAGACCTGTGTGATATTCTATACCATTATGTTTAACCCAAGTTGTGACACTTATTTCACTTGACATATCAATTTGAAAATGCTCTGAAACCAAATCACCATTTTCAACATCAGTCAGTATTTTCGATTTGACAGGCCCAGACTCAATACCTTTGACAGACAATGATTCCCAATGATAGGCAACTGCTATTTGGTGTTTCTTCGCAAGGGACTTAGTTATGTTCTTGAAATTTTTTATGCTGGATTTAAAGAATTTGTGTTTTGCTTCATACCTCATAGTCCAAACATGTACTAAAGGACCAATTTGGCGTATACATTCAGGATAATGGATCATGAAGTGATGTTTTGGGATCAAATTATTTTGAGGATACAAGACTGTAAATAACCTGTGGTGCTCTTCAATAAGATGTTTTAAAAATACAATCATTCCCTCTGTAATACATGGGGAAAATACTATGTTCACAATATGCAACAACAGTAACAACAAATTCCAGTGTGTGTCACCTTCTGGGACAACATCTCCGAATATTAGTGGGAGGTTCCGAATAAGGCATAATGTTTGACTAGCATTAAGCCCAATACCATTGCCAGTACAAGCCATGTTTATGCGTGTTGGACGATTTTTTTTATCCATGAAGCCATAGTTGAATGCATATACACGTTGGAGTATGTTTTCATTGGAAATAAAGTTTGGATTCAAATATTGAAACAATAACTTAATCTCATACTGTGCTACGCCTTCTAAGATATCATGCATTATATCAAACACAAAGTTATCTGATACATTGAAGTATGACAATGAATTGAGTATACTATTGCGTTTGATCCCAAAACAAGAATTTTCCCTTGGATTCTCGACAAGATAATTGTAATGGTCCTCATTAGTTAATTTGGTGCGCAACATCAGTCGTGGATCATTTTCACTAAACACTGTTTGAGCGGATGCTTTATCAATAAGACACATTCTGCAGTAATAGGTGGCAGAGAAGGATTCCACATAACCCAATATTGAGTTGAGACCTAAATTGTCACCTGTTATTTGTGCAATGGTGCCATAGACCGGTTGTTCAGCAAATGACACTTCCATTCCCCTGTGCTCTAGTACCCTTACATCTTCTATAAATGGAGTAAGTATTTTGTCAATGCCATATTTCTTTGCATCTTGGGAATGAAACAAAGAAATAAGATGGATATTCATCAGGGATGAGTTTAGACGTGGTGGTAAATTGCGGAGTGTAAAATATAAACATCCAAGCTTATGAATGCCTTGTTTTGACCCTAGTGGATTTGATGTTTCAAAGTCATCATAATAAACTTGAATTTGTAATGCATTTTTTGATTTTGAATACAATGGGTGATTTCTATAGTATTTTCCATCACAGAAATCCTGGTATAAGCTACCAAGAGCAGCAGATTTATTAATTTGATAACACACTTCTTCATTCTTGAAAATGAACTCTAATGTTTTTAACAGGGGTATGTAAATGAAAGTGTCATTTACTGGTACCTGCTCATATATTCCAGATACTTTGTTTCTCTTTGAATCATACCTCACTCCTAAGTGAATTTCTAGCGGTTCAACAACACCCCATTTTTCACTATAATACTTTGTCAATTTAGAGTTTGTGTTTAAGTCACTAAACGGATTGAAAGTATTGTCGAAGACTTCTTCTACTGCACTTCTACTGGGATTATCAGCAGGCACTGCACTTAACACTTGTTCTTTGAGATTTGCATGAACTTCACTGACATACTCCTCCATGCTTTCAACAACAGATAACACAACATTGTTGGCGACACCACTGCCCTGTAACTTTGCTATGATCGAAGCACACATATCTTTTGCCTGGTCTTTAGACATCTGGGATGTTGAAGGTTGATTTATCACATCTAGGGCCATGTCAGAGGCATCTTCTTGTGAGCTCTGCTCACCTAAATCTGACTGATGTGGTGTTTGCATATTAACATTGCTGCTTGTGCCCATGTTAACAGTACTATGGCAACCATTTAAATGCTTTCTAAAACCTGCATAACTTTTAAACTGCAATGAACATCCTTCTTGAGCACAAATAACAACAAATTTTTTGCCTGGATATAACCCATGAGAAAACTTAAGGTGCTGAATTAATGCACTAGGTGCATCATGCAAGGATCCACAAATATGACACCTATACATTGTTCAAGGACTTGGCTCTTAGCTTCTATTTATGAACGTGGCTCTTTGCCATTAGGCTTTGTCTGATGTGCCAACACAAATGCTGTAGACTAAGAAAAAAATACTTTTTGCCAAAGTATAACCTATGCAAAAAATTAAAGTGCTGAATAACTGCACCAAGTGCATCGTACAATGACATACATATGTTGCATGTATACATTTTTTAAGAACTTGGCTCTTAGCTCCTGTTCATAAACTTGGCTCTCAACTCCTTCACCTTTGGACTCTCTTTAGTGGTATCAACATCGATACTATAGACCGTTGTCTGGAGGAATGTGTACATGTTGTTGAGTGCATTGTCATAACTTACACTGAAAACAAAGTGCACTTTGAAGAGTTCATCAAAGGCTGCCAATGACGTGGTTCCCTGGCAGGGGATGAGCTTCTTGTCCAGCACAACGTAGTAAGTGCTGATGGCCTGCTTGCCGGTTCCAGAAGCAAGAAGGTATGGCTGGCGATGTCCCTCCTGGTTCTCTAGGTGTTCTTCAAGGCTCCTGCATGACTGCGAGAAAAATTACATGTTAAGTCGCATCATAATATTGCCTTATTCTGTGCCATATATCCCACTTCAATCACAATTAAATTTGTAGATACCTTGTGAAACACAACTAGATGATCCATGGCCTGAGCTGCGCCGATCTTCTGTGTTTTCTTTGTAGAAGGCTGAGGTGGCAGGATGTGCAGGAGCAGCAGGAATGCTGCCATATCACTGTCCCACTCTGTCAGAAGAAAAAAAGTTTTTATATGAACCACAAGTTTCTTTCCTTCCAAACTTAATTTCCAAGCCATTTAACCTACTACCCCTGACCCTCTCAGGGTTTCTGGGCCCAAAGGACCATCTTAATTCCATCAGCTGTTTAGTCTCAAGTTACATCTTTAAAAAAATAGATAGCTTGGATTTTTTAAAAGTGTGGTTGTATGAGGTATGTATGGATAGTCAGTGTATTACCTACAGGAGAAGGAAATCGGCATGCCTCCACTTTCGAGAAGCAGAGGAGAAGGGAAGCTAAAAAAAATGAACTGCTATGGACATGGCCAACAGCAAAACTTTTTTTGGCCACTTAGAAAAAAATAAATGAAAATAAAAACAACAACAAACATAATCAGTTTAAGTGTACGCTATATTTAGAATATTTTCACCGTTGCCTTGCTGTCAGACAGACTTGTTCGGGAAACCCCCTATAAATACAGTGAGGTAAAGCGGCGAAAATATTCTAATTATAGAGTATAGTTAAAAGGACTGATTTTTTTTTTTTTAAGTAGCTGAAATACACTTTCCTGCTGACCCTGTCCACAGCAGTACATTGCTTAGCTTTTGCCAGTACTCGTCTCTGCTTCGCCGAACTGTGGGCGTGCTGACCGCCATCTCCTGTAGGTAATACTCTAGCTATGGAGAAGTACCTCATACAACCACACTTAAGATAATCCAAACTATCCATTTAAGTACTGTGCATGACAGAATGCATTGATTTCATTTGGCCTTTAATTGAATACCTGGGTGATCCTCTGAGGATTCAACATTGTTCTGATTCCTGGCAGACCTCAGCAAACTCTGGAGCACTGGGGTGGTCGTAAGGCTCTCTGCTTCTCTGATCACCTTTCTTTTAAATGATGTATGCCACTTCTCAAGCAGTTTGGCAGCGGTTTCTGGTCCAAAGAGGAGGCTGAAATCTTGAAGTATCTACAGCAACAGAGACATGAAAGAACATGTTTGGTTAAATTTACATTTCTGACAATCACATGCTAAGCTTATAGCTATGAATTGCAGATGCCAATACTTACCAGCCCTTTCGTGTCCAGCAGCCTTGGAAACACTGAGAGTATGTTGTGCGATTCATCAAGATTGTGGATGAGGCGCTGTCTATACTCAAAGGTTTCCTTCATCTTCTGCAGGATGATTTCTCTGTCACCGGTGTGGTTCATCAAGGATATGACTTCTTTACAACGCTCCTCATCCAATTGACCACCAATCTGAGGCAGCTCCCTCTCCTGTCTTGGACCACCTCCTCCCGCCATCTGCTTTTTCGGTTCCTTGGACCCAAGTTTTGTCTTCCTCTGAACTGTCTTGAGCCGCCATGCCAGAAATCCAGAGCCACTTTGGCTGTCGTAAAAATGTTCCTAACGAAGGACAGACATAATTAAATTAGCTCATAATCAGCTATAGCGGGGACCAGGTTGCAACAATGTATATAGTAGAAATTAAATTCAAGCACTGAACCAGTTTTAGGGTGAATCTGAAACAGACACCCCTGTTATCACCATCTATAACATTAGAGAATGTATTGATACCATTTTTTGTGTGATACCATCCCCCCGAACAGAGTTGCTACACAAAGTGACGATGGTTGCTAAGAAAGGGCAGAGCTACACACCTAGCTAAAACAAAAACAGTCTAATTTCACAGGCTGGCAATAAATCCTATCTTCATGAAGGTTCTAATGTTCAGTTTTCGTTTTAACTGTTTTAGAGAGGTCTTTATTCAACTTCCTAGTCATTTTGGATGCTATAGTTTGTGGTGCAGCTGAATCGTATTGTGTTATACTGAGAGGTGCCCCTAACATTTGGCCCATCACATTTTTATCAGTGATGGTAGACCAATTAAAAACCCCTCTCAGTATAACCAATACAGTTGAACAGCATCACAAATTACAGCACCCAAAAATTACCATAAACTTGAATAAATACCCCTCTAAAACAGTATTAACAAAAACTGAACATTAGAACTTTTGGGATGGGTTTATTTAAAGACTGCTATGTTTACCTGCATTAGTTTTATTTAGGTGGACGTAATAAACTGGCAACTTGTGCATTAATAATCCAATGGGCACTGTACAGTGTCAAGTTCATCCACTCAGTAATTTCTTAATGCAAAAATACACTTTAAATAAGGAATTTAATGAAGATAAATACAAAACTTACATATCCTTTCCGGGAGAGAGGATCTTTTAATGCTGGGAACAAGGTGACAATTCCCAGAGCATATTTCTCTTTAGTGATTCGCTGAGGAATTCTCCTGCAAAGAAAAAAAAAGGGAATTGTTTGCTTACATAAACAAGCATCAATGCTTTATCGGGCTGGAATGATTACCACATTACTTCAGTAATGCGAGTTATCTAGAGCAGAGTTTAGCTTTTTACTATCATTGCAGCTTTTTCTCCAATGGCATTCAAGAAAAAACTAATGTCATTTCACAATTAAACATTACTTGTAACAATCAGTAATTTGGCCCCAACAGGCCTAAATTTCAGTATCATTCAGTATGTGAATTTATTTAAAACCCCCCCCCAAAAAAAACAAGTCAAATAGCTGTTAACTATCTAACCCTGGTATTGTAAACTTACCCTTCTGTCTCAACCATGTGTGCTGCAAGAATGTTGATCATATGCCTTCTTCCATTGTCACATAGAGTCCCAGTCTCTTCATATTCTTCAAGCACTGTTGTCCCTCCTGGTTTTGTCTGTAGAATCTGCTTTATCAGCTAAACGGATTGTAACAACGGAAGTTTTAATTTAAGCCTGGAGCAGCAAACTAGTTTCAGACATCATCATGATAGGATTGTATTGATTAAGTTGAGCCAAATTTGAAAAGGAAATTCTGATTTTTGTGAATGCAACATCAAGCCTTCAACATGTTTTAGTTTGTTGAATGGCAATTAAGAAATGTGTGTGTGTATGTATATATGTATGTATATGTATATATATATATATGTATATATATATATATATATATATATATATATATATATATATATATATATATATATATATAATATAACATATATTATATATATATATATATATAATATAACATATATTATATATATATATATATATATATATATATATATATTATATTTTATATATATATATATATATATATATATATATATATTATATATAAAAATCAAGCACATGAAATAAATCAGAAAGGTGACAACTACGAAAATTTAGATATGATCTAAAATAGACATCTGATGACAAACTTACATCTCTGGCTGAAGAAATCTGAAATGCCTCTTCATCACCTCTCATTCGCTTGGGTGGTCTTGACGTTTCATTGTCACTGCTACTCAACACGGAGAGGAGACTCCCACCGGGTGAGGATAGTGTGAATGGAGATGATACAGATGCACCTGAATCTAATAAAAGATAACAATTAACCTCATTTACAGAATTGTTGTGGATCGGATTTTGAAATCAGCCACGCTATAAACTATAAACGCTTTTAAATTTACCATTGTCGTGACTGTCCTTGATGACAAAGCAAATCCCTTGCACTGTGGATAAGTCTGCAAACACTGCTTCATCCACCTCAGTTCCGGAATCATCTTCCACAGTAATCTTGTCCGAAGGGATGGAGAACTTCTCTCTCACTAAGTGATGAGGTTAAAAGACAACATGGTAAATTGTTAAAAACACAAAATATAATAGCCAGTCAGTCTGAATTACTGGTTCGTCATATACCAATTGGGACATTTACCTTCAGAAATGAATTCCTCAAAATCGGAAACTTTTAATTTGATGTATTTCTTGCGGTTTTGATACTGCACCTTAATTATCATTTTGCCATCTACAACATGAGTCTGTAGAGAAAGAGGGACAACAGAACATTTCTTAGATACACCTTCAGTGCTAATTTAATTGATAAATATTTGTCTTTTATTACCCTAAACAACAATCAAAAACTTTCACTACACTCAAATGCTCGCAGATTGACCAAAATATACTTTTTGTAACTGAAGCTGTTTGGTATGCAGATGTTCTCTTTCTGCCTGACAGGTCTGGAGCTTTACATACTGCTCTTCACACTTCTTATGATGACTGCGGTATCTTTGTATCCTGTCAAACAAACGCACTGAAAAACACAGAATTGTACCTTTATGCCAGCTTCCCTGTTATCTCATGAATTCTCAAGCTTAACTGAATAGTAATCAAGTGGAATCGGTGTTCAGTAAATACTTTGCTGTTAAATGTTACCTGCATGATTTTACTGAACAAGGGTCTAACGCTGGGAACGCATTGGATGCATGGTGGCCAGTGTGGTGGCTGCCTGATTGACGCTTGGTCATCCACACCAGCTGAGTTTCAGCTGCTGCTGCCAGCCCTTTCTTTCTACATAGAGTTTGCCTTTTATAATAGCCATTTCATTTCATTACATTATAAATGTCATTTATATTAATTTTAGACAGAGAAAGGTTAAGAAACGTGTGGTAATTTGTAAATAATAGTAATAATCCACAATTAAAACCAGTACTATATTCATTCACGGAGCTCTCCAAGTCAATGCATGTTTCACAGCACTGTCTGCACATATTTCAGAATAAAAGCCTCGTGTTAACAAATGAAGGAATTCTGTCCACAGAAAAAACGCTAAAATAAATATAAATGACATTTACAATGAAATTAAATGGCTATTATGAAAGGCAAACTCTATGTAGAAAGAAAGGGCTGGCTGCAGCAGCAGCAGAAACCCAGCAGACAAGCAGCTGGTTTGGATAACTGACAATCACGCAGCTGCCACGCGGCCACCATGCGGCCATGTAAACTTACTAACATTATCTGCTGAGAATTAATATCTGAACAGCATTACCAGTCTTGTTTGCAAAATACAGGACTTATTCACAACTGAAACATATTTTTGAGGGACTTTAACATACACATTTTTAAATATCTAACTTTACACTGTTACGTTTGTATTGTGGCAACTTAAAGGTAAATATTCACTCCAACTTCACTCACCTGAAGGCGGACGTTTTGTATGGGGACCCTCGTGATCTTGCAGATTGCTACAAATCAAGAGAAATTAATTTAAACATTGGAGCAGGTGCAGGAGAAGGCCAGTAATTAAGGTCACGTTCGTCTGGCCATATAAAGCGCCATAACAAGCAGCGAGCTAGCACAAATTACGCTAATTCACCAACATGTTTACCGTGTTCATGGAAAGACTTCACCCCCCCCCCCCCCTCGTGAAAATGTCTGGGAGCTCCGAGTTCACGAGCCGTTTACGCGGTTTATCAGGTCATAATCACGAGTTTCCGAGCTACTTTGACGGTAGTCAGTTTATACAATGATATGAAGTAATTAATGATATCATTAATGAAAGACAGCGCGCGGTTTTGCAGCCTGTCAGTTGTAACACTCATTGGAGCAAACAGTTAAAAAGCACAATTTGCTCGACCCAAACAGCTTAAAACTATTTTCCAAAAGAGTTTCGCTAGCTAACGTTAGCCCATTGTATCTTAAGATGAACTGAAACAGACGCTAACCGTCAACATTATCCTCGGTGGGCATGTCTGGGCATGTCTGATTAACGTGAAAGTACGACGGTGGCCACTCGTTAATAATACAAAACGTTTCATCATGCATCCAAAAATTGAAACGACTAGCCAATATAAGCACATTTTAAAGCAAAATAGCAGTAAAAGGGTGATCTTTAGTAAGGAGATACTCACCAGTCTCTCCTTCTCATGCTCGACGCGGGTCCTTTCCATGCTTGATGCGAGTGAAAGAAAATGGCTGCCGTCAAATTCCTCTCCAAGCACCTGCCCAAATACCCGGATGTTCAAAACAACACTCATAGGTGTTGAATACCGTCAACTCTGTAATGTAACACCCACACTATATGTTTTATCACCAGTACAGAGCTCTTTCTATCATAATCAACACCAGTACCTTAACACTTTACTCTAAAGTGGCCTAACACTAGAATTTTAACTCTGGTGATTTTGCTGTGCAGCTATCCCACATATAATGTTTAAAAATCCCTAATCTAATCTGTGGTGAGATAGGGATGTGGTACACACACACACACACACACACACACACACACACACACACACACACACACACACACACACACACACACACACACACACACACACACACACACACACACACACACACACACACACACACACACACACAGGTTCAAACCAGGGCAACTCCGGGGTCGGAAAAGTGAAGCTAATGCAGAAGTGCCTTAAACTTGCATTCTTTCTATCTAACTTGTAGTCTATGAGAAAATGAGCCTACTTCTCACTTAATTTATTACCTCAGTAAACATGAGTTTATGGTCTCAATCGCTAGTTTCAAGTCTTATTCAATACAGCATGATGTTCATTTAGTAAATTATGGTCCCATTTAGAATAAACTAGACAATAAAGCAGGGTATGCTTTAGGGCGTGGCTACTTTGTGATTGACAGATCGCTTCCACGGTGTTGTCCGTTCTGGGTGTTGTGTTTTCATCTTACAACGTTAACCCATTCACAGTTTGTTTTCAGTTCATGAAAGTTAATTATAAACTTTTTGGTCGCCTAAAAACGTCTTAATCAGCGTTCGGTTGTACTTGGCTCCACCCTCTCATGTCACTTTTGGTTGCAAAAAAACAAGATGGCGACGGCCAAAATGCCGAACTTAAGGCTTCACAATGGCAGTCCACAAACCAATGGGTGACGGTAACTATGTCCACTTCTTATATAAACAGTCTATGGTTCGAACATGGCCATTGCCATATACATTTACTGTACACCTTATAAAATCTCGCATTAAATAAATACTCTTTGGGCTTCAAATAAGGGGTTAGTTTCATGTCAGGTTAAGCAAATTAACATATTCACATCATGTCGAAGGATCAGAGAACTTTCCTAAAAAGGACAGAACCGAACAAATCTCCTTGAGTACTCTTGAAACGCTCCTCAGGATTGAGTGGTTACCAAGTGTGTCAGTTTGTAAATTTAGAGACAACGAACTGGAAAATTGGTGTCATACACATTTTGTTGCGCTCTTGATGTGGATAGGCAAGCCTTGGTATGTTTCCTTTTCTGAGTCACCGCCGAAACTTAAGAAAACCGTTGGTAAATGGCTGTATTATATCCACATGTTGTTACTGTGCAGCCTCTGCTTCTGGTCACAGAAGCAAGGAAGAAAATTTGGTGCATTATGTTTGGTTTGGAAAATGTGACGTAAATAGCACTCATAATATGTTGACTTTAAAGAATGGAGTCACACCCAAGAAGGTTAAGAGCAAAAACCTTGGAATAATCTGTCTCTACACTGTCAAAGAAAGGACTAAATAAAGCCCATCTCTCAGTGACAGACACTTATGAAAGCTCTCGTGCTGAAAATATATTGTTCTGTTTTCAGTCTGTGGCCACTGCTAATGTTACTGACAGCTGTCTTTGTCTCACAGAGTGAACAAGACTGGCGCCAGTAGGGAGTTTCAAGGACTCTTGAAATTTCTAAAAACATCTCTTCAGTGCCTTTGCCTGTGGTTCCAAGAAGAGATGCGTTGAAAATTTGTATGATTACTGGTGAATATCATCACAACATTTTTAATATTGTGTTTTTTTTGTTTGCTTCCTACGACAGGCTGAAGCTTTAGCCTAAAAATAGCTTAAAGTAGTAGCTTAAAAAAGGTCAAATAAAATTCACTGTGGTACGATTTAGTCATTATTCACTATTTGATGTGCTGCGGTCAATCAGCTCGTGCCCCACAGCAGGTGCAAAGGTAAAAATGTTGTTATCTAATATCTGGACTGAAGCTACCACCTATTGGTCTATGTGACTATAGAATGCTCCAGGGATGACGTCTTTTTGTAGACCAACCAGGAAGTTAGCATCGCCCTGGGTTCCCTCGGAAAAAAGGCAATGGGATTTAGATAGACATTTAGCGACTTGTTAGCAACCGCCTTTTTTAAGACATATAAAGGCTTCAGAATTCACGAGTGGGATATTTACTGACATATTTATATTGTAGAACAAAACTTTAAAATCTCTTAAGCTTGTGTTAACAACAGACCTTGTTTCAGGCATTTAAATAAAAACCCATTCAAAAAACCCATTGACTTCCAAACGAGGGAACCGGAAGTGCTAAAATGCTGACTCATTTCCGGGTTTTAGGACTCATTCCTGTCGCACTCTATAGTTTCTACTATATTCTGCATAACAATAGTGTGGCTTGGGTGGAGTTGGTGATTCTCCTTCAATGGTTACACCTGCAAGGTCTGCTGCTTGCCTGGAACACAGTGGCTAATATGAGCTGTGGTCATGGCTAAAGAAAAACGTGTGAGCCAATATGGTCTAGTGGAAAGTAAGTATGCTGTCAGCGCTCCAACAAAAACTTTTCCTTGCTGATGTGCACCGCAACCTTCACCTGCAATATCAGCGCTGTATCAATGTTATGCTTGGTCATTTTCCCAGAATGAACCTTGGCCCTCCAACAGAAACACAGCAACCACACAACATGTACAGTATAATCCAAAGCTTTCTTCTCTGTCTCAGTCAGATGATGTTCGACAATTTCCCAACATGTGTCATGCTGGGTTGGATTAGGCACACTCAAGTCACTAGATAAAAATATCAAGCAAACTAAAAATACCACAGTACATGGGAATCTATCTCTCAACCCCCCCAAAAAACATGTATTTAAATATTTATTCCAGAATCTAGTAGTGAATCTACCATGTAGGGCTGCATGTAATGGTTATTTTCATTGTCGATTAATCTGATAAATCTGATTCTTTTCTCAATTAATCGATTAGTTATTTAATCTATAAAATGTCAGAAAATGGTAAAAAAATTACGATCAGTGTTTCCAAAAGCCCAAAATGACGTCCTCAAATGTCTTGTTTTTTTCCAAAACTCAAAGATATTCAGTTTACTGTCATAGAGGAGTAAATAAACCAGAAAATATTCACTTTTAAGAAGCTGGAATCAGAGAAGTTTGACTTTTTTTCTTAAAAAATTACTCATAAATGTTGATCGGTGTTTCCCAAAAGCCCAAGATGACATCCTCAAATGTCTTGTTTTGTCCATAACTCAAAAATATTCATTTTACTGTCATAGAGGAGTAAAGAAACCAGAAGATATTAACATTTAACAAGCTGGAATCAGAGAATTTTTTAATTTTTTTCTTAAAAAAATACTCAAACTGATCAATCAATTATCAAAATAGCTAGCGATTAATTAAACAGTTGACAACTCATCGATTAATCGTTGCAGCTCTACTACCATGATGCATGGCATTGGCAATGCATGGAGCCTTTTTTTCCCCCATCCATTGGAAGAATCCTTACTGGTCTGACTGGTGCAAAGGGACTGCCCAAGTGAAGTCTCAATGCTTCTCATTAACCTGCCACTCATGTATGCATGTAATGTATGCACCCACTGAGCACTGAGGATGATAAACCCTACTATGTTTGACTCCTCACATGCATTTCTTATCATATACATAACACAACCTGCTCTCACATAAACCTCTTTCCCCCCCCCCCCCACCTCTTTGGACACTTAAACTGTGGCAATTAATTTCCACCGGTGTGATAAGAGCTGCTTGTGTTTCACTGGGCTGCAGCAGAGCATAGAGAGATAAATGGGTCACTTTCAGCAACCGGGCAGCACGCAGCATGGGTCAGTGGGGGGGGCCACATACAGATACTGCTGCTGGCTAAACAGAGGAAAAAGGTGACCGAAATACCCGCAGGGATGCCATAACGGATCAAACTTAGCAAATGCATCACCCCCTTCTCACTTCTTTCTCTGTTCCACCATTGCTATGTAAATCATTCTTTTTATATACACACATGCATTTGGCTATTATTCTTGAAACTTCCCATCTTGAAAACATAAGAAAAGCTTGGTCTTGGTAATACCTGAACAAATCTGTAGAAGTGCCAGTAGACAGTAAATCCCCGTCAGACAGGCAGGCATCATTCAAGAGCAGCTGGAGACGGTGTAAATCCAGTTAGAATGCGCTTTGCTGTCTATTTCATCTAAATCACAACTTCTGCCGCAGAGCCGGTGATGGAGGAGAGTTCCTTGAACTCCGCAATGACACAGATAATACTGTTCAGAACGGCTCCCCCGGAGAGTGGATTTTTTTTATTTGGAATCAAAGTTGAGATCAGTCGGAGGCATCGTCGCTGGTTACTCGAGAAGTAATCCACTCAATAACACTCGGATTGTCCCCCGAACTCCTCACTTCCAAACGCCGAGAACTTGGCGGAATTCATCTGTGATCAGATAAAACGCTATTAGTTCCACTTCGGGAGGAGGAGAAGCTTTCCGCGGCTGAATGGAGAGCAAGAATCCTAAAAAAAAAAAAAGAGTCGTCCGGTTGCAGTCAGTCCGCTTTAATGGTTTAAACGTGTAGTTTTTTTTATTTTTTTTATCCCCGGTTCCGTGGGACTGGCGCTGGTTGGATGAGGCGCCGCGCGTCTTTACGCACAGTGCTGGTTTGGTTCCCCCCTAAACCAGTCAGAGGCTGCTCTCTTGTGCGGAGGAGATTCCTGCGAGTCAGGCACCATTTAACCGCATAAGGATACATTCACAACACGAGGCTCCACTTGCATCAAGGCACGTCCTCTTATGAAAAAAAAAGAAAAGAACCCAGGCTAAAAATGACTGCAAACTATAGTGGATGTAGTTTTAATAGCCAACAAAAGATTATCCCATAATTCAAGATGTTTGTAGCTTATTGGAAAGCAGCAGCCTGCTGTATGATCCAACTGGCTGCACCAATCAAACGCTTTTGTTTTAAGTGTCCATCATTATATGTTAAAAAAGAGCCTTTTATGAACTGCAGAATTCCCCCAACCAAAAAGTGCACTTAATATTTCAAAGTGTGTCTACAGTTGAAAGTGAACATTTGACCTTGAATGAATGATTTATACAAATTTGATCCTCCCATCAAGACTATGGACGTGCACTTTCACTGTGTGCTTATTAATAAAAACCTAAAAGGGACCAGCTCAAGCTGCACATATGGGGGAAAAAATTGTGTATTTCTGTAATGAGCCAGTGCCTTCTTCCACACCCGGAGAGCATTGTGGTTCTTCTTTCCATGACAAAAATCGATGAAGCTTTCACCCTCTGACCTCTCAACACACCACTGGGAAATGAAATGACATTTGAAGTGCATTAGAAATGTGATGCCTCACATATTATGTCTTGGTATCAACCTTGCTGAAGTAATAATCCCATTGCCTGAGTGATAAATAAAATACATTTTGAATTAAGCTAAGATTAATCCTTTAAAGTTACTAGTTACAGTATATCTCTGACCTAATGAACCTCAGAAATGTCTTGTGTTTTCTAAGGAGGTCAGCACTCCCTCTGCTGGCTGCAGGGCTGCAGCACAGTCTGGGCTTAGGTTTTGTTTTGAAATATTGACATTTAGAGCTGCAGTGCGTAGAATTGGAGCAAATATGATTAAAACATTTTTTTTTTATAAACACCCACTATATCCTGACAGTAGTGCATGAGACAGGTCATCTGAAAAAATAATAATGTGCCTCTGTGTCCTCCGGTGTCTGCTGCTCCTAATGGCATCTGCAATATTTCACAGACCGGAGGAAAACAACCAATCAGAGCCGAGCTGGAGCCTTGCCGTCTCTGAGCAGCTGTCAATCACTCGCGAACTCCGATCAAGCGGTCAAACTAGGCAGCGCTGATCAAATATGTATCAATATTCTGTTACTGTAATGCCTATTTCTCACATAAAATGTTTTCAGAAACATCTTGTAGTGTACTGTTTAGCTGTAAAATGAGAAAATGTTTGTGACCCGGCAGCCATGTTGAAAACAGTTGAGGAAATACCAAGCACCGCCCACCAGCCGGAGCAAACTTGATCGGAGTTTGCGAGTGATTGACAGCTGCCTATAGGAACGCTCTCTCTCTGAAATGACCTGTGATTTTTTAAAGCCTGAAAACAGAGCCAAGAGGAGGTGCAGAAGTCTAGTTTTCTCTCAGAACACTTGAATTACAATATGCTGAAAGGTTATTATGGAATTTTTGCCAAATGGTGCCAAAAAACATTCTGCCTACTGAAGCTTTAAAGTGAAATTCAGTTTACACCCTAATTCTTTCCACGCTATGCTGAGAACCTCAAGTGGAATAAGCACGCAGGCTGCATGACACTACAAAAATATGTCAAGCAAAGTGCATGCATCATGTCTACAATATAAAGCACACGCTTAAAAATTCCTTCACATGTCCAACCCAAATTAGTAACAGAAGAAAAGAGACGATAATTATGTATTTAGACTAACTTCAATCACTCTGTCTCACTAACACGTCACAGAAGTGATGCTTCTGGTCTTTAAAGTCACATTTAGACTGAACTAAGTTGACTTCCTCAGCCCTCCCTCTCCGTGACCTCTCGCCTCAAATCCTTTAATTGCCCATTGTGGACCATTGGGTGCCTGCTGCAGTCTAAGCTGAGCCATCACGGTTGGTAAACAACCAGTAAAAGATGGGAAATTACAGTCTCACCACGAGCACATTTCTGCCTTTATAAAGCATGCACTTCATTTTTTTCCCCATTCAAGAACACCTTCCACTCTCTTTTTTTTGCTTTCTTGCGTGTTGTTTTTTTTTCTTCCATACCCTATTCAACATGTTTGCAGCAACACAATGGCACTGGTATATACAGTACTGCTATATTTCTTGCCATTTCCTCTATTATTAAGTTTTTATTCTTTGTTTGCACATTGCTATTGTGTTTCTTTTCCCTACCAGACAGTTTCTGTTTACATTTTTCTATTTCCTCAAATATTATCCCCATTATATGACTCCCTGGCAACTCAGTGGGCTGAAACTGAATGACTGCAATAGTACAACTGTAGAGCAGGGGTTTTCAAACTTTTGGGGGCCAGGGATCTCTTACGGGGGAGAGAATCTTCCAAGGACCCCGTCTTAATCGTAACACCTATTATGCTTAGATTTGTACTCTTCGATCACATTGGAGCTATTTCTATTCTAAAACTTTTCAACCTAAATGCTTCAGACCTGTTTCATAGTGATGAACAGAAACACATTTCAATTTGAATCATGTTAATATAAGTAGAAAATGATAATCTTTTATTAGTCCCACAGCAGGGAAATTAGCAATGTTATTGAATGTTAATACCACTTACATACCTTTAAACAAAGGGTGATTTGATTCAAATTGCATTTGGACTCAACTTGACAGCATTTTTAGCCCAAATTTCAAGTAATTGATCTTAAAAACTTTCAGAAAATGAACAGTAGCAACACTGGCATAGTCCTGATAAATCCAGATATTTAAATTTACAAGTCTAAAGCTGACTTTCAGTGAGTGCTTCAACTTTAAAATAATGAACTTATCAGAGTGTCTATTAGCTCAAAGCTAACGTGGGTGGAGTAATGGACACAGTAAGCTTGTTTTATCGGCACAAATGGTCCCCATCTGTAGATAATGCAATTTTTAATGGTACGGCACAATTTTAAAATTGATAGTAAATTATTTTGCAGACCCCCTGACAGAGTGCCACGGACCCCACTTTGAGAATCACAGCTGTTGAGGGCAATATGGTCTTGGTCATGTAATGACTACACAATTAGTCTCATTCTGTAACATTGACAGGTATAAACTAGCTGCCATCACAGTACGGCTAAAGCACAAATAACAAGAGGATAAGAGGTTCAACAGTGGGGCTCTTGCTTCATGCGCGTGTTGCCTCAACATAACAACAGGTGCAGTGCACAAAGCTAAATGCACGGTTTGTGGGTTCTATCGCACATTTCACAATTGGTCACAATCCAAAGCATCTAGACTCCAACACTGATATTTCCAGGAACAGATGGGGAAAAACGGACACAAAGACATGCGCCTTCATGGCAACACAGCACATGAAATGGCAAGGGTTTCAAGAAGACGGTGCCAAGTACTGAGACCTATTTTTATTTATTTATTTCACTCCAAAGTAGCTCTCCAGTTGGTTCTGAGCCAGGGGGAGAAAATATCTCCAAAAAAGCACAAAGCCAAATCCCCAAAAATATTTACGAAGGAGTAAATAATTTGGAACCTCCACGGACCAACAAACTTGGCCTCAGCGAGTCCTCTATTAGTCAATGTTTGGTCCATGAAAAAATACAGACTATACCTGATATCAGGAGTGAAATGCAGAATTTAATTACACGAGCAAGTGGACTGTATGAGCTGTGAGGATATTTGCGTTTGTAACACATGGCATCGACTTTCACTACATTATTTTCCACTCTCCCTATTTCCTATTATCCGTGACAGCTCTTTCATTTCCCTCCACTCGTTTATACCTTTGCATATTTGTCAGCAGCACCTCTCACTGCGCATCACTATCGTTGCTCAGGGTCATCCAAAGTGTTGAAGCAAAATAAGAGACAGCCTTCGCGTCTCACCATCAAACAGTAAGAGAAAAGCTGATGCAATAGCCGTGCCTCTGCTCTCCTCGATCTCCCTCCAAATTGGCAAACCGGCAGCTACCCGGCTGGTCTTATCAGTCGTTAAGACTTGGACATCCTTTCAACTTCTCACAATCTCACTGTCATCTTTTTTTTTTCTTTCCTGCTGGGCCACAAAGATTTAAGGTATGAAAAAAAAAAATAGGCTTCTTATCTCGAGAGAGGAAACAGACAGATAAAGAATCCCTCTTTCAGCCATTAGCTCCACATAAACTACATCAGATGGAAGCCAGTAAGAGCTCCAATTTAGATTCCACAAAAGAAAAAAAAAAAAAACTTTGTTATGCTGCCCATTAAAGATAAAAGGCCAAAAACATCATTATTTTAGCGTCTCATTTTCTTCTTCTTGTTAACTTAAATTTGCTCCAGGCGTCAGAGAGTCTTATTTTGTCATCCTCCAAAACCATAGAGGCCATAGGGAGAGAACTCCTAAACGTTTAGCTTTGTTCTATCCCAGTACATCACCAAAGTCGGAGCCCTCGCCGTAAAATGTCAAAGCGAAGGGAGAGGGGGATTGAACTGCGTTGGCTTTGGACACAGCACTTGAGGTCTTGCAGCTGCTGAACCGGCATTAAGTGGTATTAGAGTCTTTGTCAGCAAAAGGAAACATAGTCCTCTTCCTGGGAATTGGGTTCAACGTCGTATCTTTCAAAGGACCAAATACAGAATCAGCACAATCTGGAGCACCACTTAACTGACTGCTGGCTTTGTTGAGGCTTATTTCTGACATTTCTTTCAGACTGTTTTACAAGACCAAGACAAAAGTGCACCGCATAGATATTATTGGATAAAACGGATCTGATATGTTGATGACAAGATTAGAACAAAAACAAGAGACTAAACGACATGAACTGAGGTCACTTTTCAATAACACCTACTGCTGGATTAACACAAGTATATGCTGCAGTAACAACAACATGGAGTATGACGAGAGATGGAAGAATGATAGATATATGTTGTGTAGAGAGCTAGGCAGTAAGATCAAAGCTCTTCATTGCTTTGTTAAAGGTACAGTGTGCAGGATTTGGCGACATCTAGTGGTGTGGTTGCAGAATGCAACCAACCGAGTACCCCTCCGCTCACTCCTCCCTTTCCAAGACTGTGGTAATGTGAGCCGCCGAGGCCATCCATACCACAATAACACAACTTTAGGAACTACGGTTTTGCACTCTGCGGCTCACGTAACCGCAGTTTCACAAGCGTATGGGAGAACTACGGTGGCCTTCAGGTAACATAAAAAAGCAAAAGGCTCTCGCTAGAGCCAGTGTTTGGTTTGTTCGTTCTGGGCTACTGTAGAAACATGGCGGTGCAACATGGCGGACTCCATAAAGAGGACCCGCTCCCTAGGTAGATATGAAGGGCTCATTCTGAGCCAACGAAAACACTTAGTTTCTTCTTAGTTTCAGGTGATTATGCACTAATGAAAACATAGTTATTAATATCATATTTCATTTCTGCTAATAGATCCCCCAAAATGTTACACACTGTCCCTTTAAAGGAAAGTTTGATTATTGTTCCTGATCGACCGGAATGGCACAAATCACATTTAGCACTTGGCAGCGTACCTTTGTATCCGAGGCTGTTGTCTTGTTCAGATGCTGGTTCAGATGCAGGTGTTTGGGAGATGACCTCACGGTTCCCTCTGTGTTTATCTGCATCTGTTTGCATGGGGACGACGACAGTGGGCAATACAATTAAAAAGAAAATGTACAAACTTATCCACGTGCAACATGAACGTCTTTTCTTCCTGGCCTCAGTTTAAACATGAACAGGAAACTCAGTCAATACATCTCACTTGATGGATAAATGTTGTGGAACTTCTAAAGACAAGGAGCATTTTAGTCTACAACAGGCTTGTATGGTAACCTTACTATGCTACTATTTGGTTCAAGTTCATTTTTTTCTATTTATTACTTGCCTTTAAAACCACAAAAGAGGAAAAATATCCAGGATTTTTATTTTTCATTTATTTATTTATTTTAGCTTTATATATTTTATAGTAGTATTGAGAGAGTGGTTGAATAGAGTAATCAAAGAAACACCCATTTCCTGCAGGCAGATCTTCCCTCCAATATCCCATACAGTCAAACCTTTCCCCATCCTCTCCCACCCACCAGACCTTGCACCAAAGAAAGTAAGGAACAAGTGTGAACATGAGCAGAGGACATGCAAAAATATGCACATATAAGCAATAACTTATATATATATCAGGACATTAAATAAATAAATAAATGATATATTAGACAGACAAAGTATAAAAAAGGTGGCGGGGGGGGACCTCGGCTATTGCTTGCAATGTCATCAGCCAGAACAGACGGTGTGTCTGTGTCACCTAAAAATATATATATATATATATATTTTTTTTATGGATGAAATACAGCTGAAAAATGTTGCAAAATGGCAGCAGTCACAGCAACATAACTAGTTACATAAGTTGACGCAATACATTCTATTATGGTTACCATCTGTGTCTGTGTCTTTTTTATGAAATTGTTAAAAAAAAATACTTTACTCAATTTGATTCAGATGATGACTCATCAAGTTGAAGATAGTTTGTGGTTGTTTACCAAATACATGAAGGCATAGAGATATTTCCCTTGCCACTAGATGAATACATTTTGCTCTGGAAGCACATTATAGCAGCGCCAACACTGTGAGGTGTGATCAAATTTAATCATGAGTCACAGAGAGGTGAAGTATGTATGAACACATTAACGTCTTGGTCGCAAGACGAATGTGATCTCTTCTGTGTAAACAGAAAATAAATCTACTTTACATCTACACAGCATCTATAACTACAGACAGGAAATGGAAAGCAAACAATAAACCTTTTGTACACTTTAGAGTACTCAAATTATATCATTGATGAACACAATCTGAAAGATGTGAATTATGCATACTATACATAAGTCAAATGCTTACATGCACCAACCATAAAGTTTCCATTTATTTACCCATGTTTTACACACTGGCTGGGTGCTTGGCTGTGGCTTATGGTCATGGATACTATCTAGAAATATACCACTAGAGGGCGCCACCACTTTATCACAGCATTTGGAATTAAAGCCAATAAGCAGCAACAAAGGCAAGTATCTTTTTGTTATTGTCATGCTGGAGTGCAGGTTTTAAAATCTGTTTTAATTTATAAGCCATAGGCTATAGAAATAATAACTGTATAGATTACCAATATGTCCATTGGAATGCCCAAAACAGATGTAATTTAACAAAGCTATGACTGTGATTATATCTATATGGAAGTCCATAATTTAATTTAAAGGCAAACATGATACTGTAGGTTGTTAATCCTATTATTAAGTGAGACATTAATCCTCTCAAAATATCACCCATGGAGATCAAATCTGACCTCTGTGTGTCTCATCATCAGAATCATTACTGTAACACTGAACACAATTTAAAGAATAGAATAAATGAAGGTAGAGGGTAAAAATACATTATGCTCAACTAAGGGCAAAAAGCAAGTTGGGGATGCCCTGTTTTATGGACATTTCACAAAAAAAAACATTATAAATACATATGCTGAATTCTGTGTCTTTTTTCAGCCACAAGAGGACAGTATATAGCTGCACCTATGAGTTGCTGAAGTTCTGCTATTATGTCTGGTCAGTGAAAAGATTCTCACCTGATGAAAAGTCGATGGCACGGCCCTGCTGCAGCTGGTGGACACAGAGCAGGCTGATGAGGAGGAATGTGACGGGTGGTTGTACAGCCAGCATGGTCCCCAATGCCCCGACCTGCTTTCAACAAGGCCTTTAATAAACCTGGAACCAAGATGAGGAACAGGTGAACTTTAGAATTTATGGGACTTCATTTATTGGGATATCATTTCATCATCATTATTATTATTATATTATCACAAACATGTGAGCTGAACTTGAGACATGCTGGAGGAATAAAATGGTCAGTATACACTGTGCTCCAACGCTAGTCAGATAGCAACATTCTTTGCTTTTATTTTGGCTTCAATATTTTTTTTTTTTGGTGGAGGGGGGGGGTTTTGGGGAGATGGCACGTCAGCAGTATATGTCACATAAAAGTGGGGAACATCATCTGAAAGCTGGGAACCTGAAGATTAATTTGACATTCAGCTCAGCACTGTGTCAAGTTGTTCTTGTCATGAATCATAAATATATTCATTCATTAAAATAAATTGTGAAAGAATTTTTGGGTTGATACCATGTGTTACACAGATTTGGTGCTGAATTTAACCATTTTTTACCACTTGAGAATTGATAAAAAATGATCAATAATCCCTCCAAAATACCACATTAAGACACCAAGACCTGTGATTGTCCTAGAGGTCACAACAGGTCATTTTATACAGTGAGGTCAAATTTAAAAAAATGGTTTCAATACAATGAAATGGCTACTATGGGGACTAACATCATCATACATGAATGCAATTGGGCTCATTGGATCCACAAGAGTCTCAGCTTTACAGTGATACAATGATGATATGAATAATTAATGATATAATTTATACAATTCTAAGACTGTTTAGGGACCCCAGTAAGAAGAAATATTCAAATACAACATTTTTAGAATAGGCAAAAAATGTATACTGCATGTAAAAAACTGCATGGCCTTTGCACAAAACTGCATGTGATTATCATAAAGTGGGCATATCTGTGAAGGGGAGACTTGTGGGTACCCATAGAACCCATTTTCATTCACATAGCTTGAGGTCAGAGGTCAAGGGACCCTTTTGAAAATGGCCATGCCAGTTTTTGGGTGTTTTTTTTAAGACTGAGCCCGCGACAGCCTCTTAAAGACAGTAATGTCGGTCGAGATCGCTGATAACATTAGATTTTATTACACTATCATTAGCCTAATAAAGTCCCATTATGGTAAACATGTTTTTAACAATTCCTCTCCCAAAGTGGAATCACAAAACAAACTCCTCGTCCACCATCTACCCTGCTGGCGAGCACTGTATGCAACAACGTTCCCGTGTGAAATTCCACTACAAAGAAGAGAGGAAGGACAGATGGACTTTCCTCTGAAAACCGCCCAGCATGCAGCCAAACTCCGAGTCTGTCTGTATCAGTCCGATCAATCCACACATGCCGAGGGAATGCTGATCGCTACGGCTTCACTGTTTGCTTCTCCTATCGTATTCCAACACACGAGTGAGCTTCTGCAGTACATCTGAAACACGCTCTCTCTCTGTGCTTTGTGCAAAACTGTGAACGCTTTGTGTTCAAGTGCTCCATCAAGATTTCATGTGCTCATACATAAACCAAGTCAAACACGCTCACATTTACCTGCTGCACATCCCCCAACAAATACACATACACACACACACACACATAAAACACACCGTTGCTCTCAAGTGGGAATGGTGATGAGACACGGTGACAGCGCCAGGCGGGAGGAATAGGAAGTCAGTTGTACTGATCAGCCATCTGTGGTACAAACGGCTTTGCAACTCATCCTAGCTATCTGATGGACGGCCAGATTCCTGGGATGCCTTGGCACCCTGCGGCCGCCGACTCCCTGCGCCACTTTAATTGTTCTGAGAAATGCAAACACCGACAGCCAACATTGTAAAAATATGCCAAAAACTTGTGATTGAGATTTATCTACTAACTAGTGATATGTTGTTAGCAGCTACCTTTTCTGTATATGGAATGAAAGAAGGAGCTATTGTACATGTTTAATGTTCTGGGTTTGGTTTTTGTTATCGATTTTCTTAGATGTCATGAACAATTTCATGAAATCTAAAAAGCTAATAAAAACAACAGATATTTTGTACTACAGATGATAAAAGATGGAATGGCTGTTTAATTTTGATATCCTCAACATAGCGGACTTTATTTGAAAAATATGTAAAAGAAATGCTAGATACTAGGGCTGTCAAAATTAATGTGATGATAACACATTAACGCAAGTTCGTTTTAATGCCACTAATTTCTTAAACGCATTAACGCAACTTGCGATCTTTAGGTTGTAGCGGACTCAGTTTTAAAGCTAGAGTAAATATACTGTATAGTATAGGCATCATAAGAAACTAGAAAATCTGAGGAATCCATTGGTACCAACCCCCAAGTAATGCTCCAAACTTACGCTACATTTTGGTGAGGAAAAACTGGCATGGCCATTTTCAAAGGGGTCCCCTTGACCTCTGACCTCACAATATGTGAATGACAATGGTTTCTATGGGTACCCACGAGTCTCCCCTTTACAGACATGCCCACTTTATGATAATCACATGCAGTTTCGGACAAGTTATAGTCAAGTCAGCACACTGACACACTGACAGCTGTTGCTGCCTGTTGGGCTTGAGTTTGCCATGTTATGATTTGAGCATATTGTTTATGCTAAATGCAGTACCTGTGAGGGTATCTGGACAATATCTGTCATTGTTTTGTGTTGTTAATTGATTTCCAATAATAAATATACATACACATTTACATAAAGCAGCATATTTGCCCACTCCCATGTTGATAAGAGTATTAAATACTTGACAAATCTGCCTTTAAGGTACATTTTGAACAGATAAAAAATGTGTGATTAATATGCTATTAATTGCGATTAACTATGGACAATCGTGCGATTAATCGCGATTAAATATTTTAATAGATTGACAGCCCTAGTAGATACATTATTTAGATTTAGAATCTGTACATATACACATATATAAAATATGACGGTTTGAATTTTAATGATACAAGGTGCGCTTTATTTTTAGCTCTGTTCTTCATTCTGGATCAGGTTTATAATAAATTGTGGAATCTTGTAAGTCAATGCGGGCTTGGCATATTTGTATGCATGACACAGCAATAAAAACTTGATTAGTAAAATGAGATTTTACAGTGCTTGGCCAATATTGTAAAGATGCTGAGGTTTCAAAAGCTATGAAAGCCAGAAACAATATTACACAGTAATATAATACAATATTCAATATGAATAAAATTCATATTGAAATCTGCCGTACATCATCTACACAAACATCTACACAAGGATATATCACTAACATAATGAGTGAGGAAGATTGTATTTTGTAGAGTGCTGAATATTAAATGTGGGTGGTAATAATAGTGTTGCTTTGTTTAGTTTTATCTAACATATCTAATATGGGGAATACAGAAAAGAGAATGGCAGAAAGTGGGTGGAGAGGAAAAAAAAAATAATAAATCCAAGGTGTAATTTAAAATATGGCAGCGTTAGGAAAAATATATGAGTGAAACAGAAAAAAACACCTAAATGTATGTGTAATATGCTGATAACTGCAGTGGAAAATTGTTACTTTCACATCTAAAACATTATATGAAAAGACGAAAACAACAAACACAAAGTCAGGGGTGCACTATGTAAAGATTAGCAGTATACACATGATATAGTTCTCTTCTGTGCCTTATATGCAGTATACCTTCAGTGAATAGAGCAACATTCCAGGGGATCTATTAGCAGAAATGGAATACAATATTCATAACTATGTTTTCATTAGTGTATAATCACCTGAAACTAGGAATCGTTGAGTTTTCATTAGCTTAGAATGAGCCCTTCACTTCTACATAGAAAATAAATAAAATAAATAGAGTTTTGAGGTGAGATTTGAATGTTGTGATAGTGTCAGACTGCCGGATGTGAGGAGGGAGGGAGTTCCAGAGCCTGGGAGCAGTGCAGCTGAACGCCCTAGCTCCCATGGTGCTGAGGCGTGAGTGGTCAGAAGACCAGCTGATGATGAACGCAGGGAACGGGAGGGGGTGTACTCCTGAAGGAGGTCAGTGAGGTAGGTGGGGGCGAGGTTGTGGAGGGCTTTGTAGGTGAGCAGAAGGTTTCTGAAGGCGATCCGGTATTGAACAGGGAGCCAGTGTAGTTGGATGAGAATGGGGGTGATGTGGTCGGAGGATCTGGTGCGGGTGATGATTGCGGCGGCGGAGTTCTGGATGATTTGAAGTCTGTTGAGCAGTTTGGTGGGAAGGCCGGAGAGGACAGCGTTGCAGTAGTCGATTGTAGGGAGCGTGTCCTCTTCACGGAGTACCACATGTTGCTCCGCCAGATTTCTACAGTAGCCCAGAACGGACAAACCAAACGCTGGCTCGAGAGAGAAAGCCTTTCGTTTTTACGTTGCCTGAAGGCCACCGTAGTCCTCCGACACGCTTGTGAAACTGCGGTAACGTGAGCCACAGAGTGCAAAGCTGTGGTACCGCCAGCCGCCGCTTGACTTCCGCAGACCGTTGCGTCGCCTCACGTCGCCTGTGTCTTGGCCAAAAAGCTGCACTCGAATACAACCGCAGAGACTACAGCCATTGGCCGACTATTACGTATGTTCTGCGCTTGCGTGAGATGAAATAACTCTCCCTACCAGCAGGTAGCGGTAGTCCGTATTCGCCATTCAAAAAGGGAAACCGGAAGACCGAGGACTGCGGATATACAAGCCGTTGTTTTGATACCTACATGACATGAAGCGGCGTTTGCCGACCATTTTCGGACCGCTCTCACTCGCCACTTAGCTTCATTCCAGACGGCCATGTTATTGTGTAAATATCCATGTATTGGAATGATCAGATGAGATGAAGATGAAAAATGAGAAGAGCTTTCTGTGTGTGTCCTCTTGACTTTACTCGTTGGCTTGCTTTCCTCACTTCCGTTTCTCTTCTGGTGCACTGATTTGCTTAAGCCAAACAGCCAATCAGAGTGCTTTCTCTCACCGACGGGCTTAGCCGGTGATTCAACATGCTGAATCGGCCAAAAAAGCTCCGACACGGGCAGACTAGAGCTGACGGTGTGGAACACACCGCAAAAACTAGGCTGACAGATGCTCCCCGAAGGCCCCAAACTGGCAGACGGCCGACTGTCGGCTTGGTGTGTCAGGGCCTTAAAGTAATGTTATTATGGTAAGGATGGCCTCCGAGCTAGGCGAACGGCGTTACCACGGTTTTGCACTCGGCGACTCACATTACCGCTGTCTTGGAAAGGGAGGAGTGAGCGGAGGGGTACTCAGTTGGTTGCAATCTGCGACCACACCACTAGATGCTGCCAAATCCTACACACTGTACCTTCAACTTTGTGTTAGTCTCATTAGTATTAGTATAATGGAAATAACATGCACATACCCTGTGAGCACATAACACTGTGGTACATACAGTAGATGCTCTCCTCACAACATGCACACCTGCATTCACAGACACTCGCAAACTTGCCCGCACTGAACAAAATGACAATAAAATATCTGTTGGAGTCATCTGCTCTGAGCTAATGGGGAGAGCCTCCAGATCAAAGGAGACAGGACTGCTGATTTCCCCTTCCTTCTTCTGTCTACTAGGGAACAATCACAGCTTACCATCTAACATATTGTCAATAAGACAGAACAGGAACTCCCCCTATATCACAGCAGACAGATCACATACTGTAGAGAGCACTGGAGCATAAACAGGAGCAGCTTTCAGCATCCCCCTCCCCATCTTTTCTCCACCCTAAATGCAATCCCCTGTACTTATGGAGACAGATACGCGCAATGCAATATGTTATAAGAGGCATGTCATGTCAAAAGGTGCAGGAGAGATGCTTAAATTCAACAGACACATTTATTTTGGACGCAAATTGCAAGGAAAAGCCGACGATATTTCACCGCACCTGTAGCATTTGCAGGAATATACGCACCAAATTTTTACATAAGGCCAAATGCGATGGTTAACCAGCAGCTCTGTAGTACAACATCACCAGGGTGCGGAGTGAAAGCCGGGGGCACAACCAACCAGGAAGTATGATTCACTGACTTTTTTTTCCCGCACAACAACTGGAGTCTAAATCAAGACCACAGAGGGAGGTATGTGGAAGAAGAGGCTGGTGCTTTTGAGACAGATTCAGATATTTCATGTGCACACAACACACAAACCACCTGCATATATTACTGTCAATCAAGTAATCGCACACTTTAACATTGTGCGAGGCTCGCTGTCTCCTCTGAAGAGTTCTTATCAACACCTGGCAGTTATCGCTGACATATGGCTGTGTCTTCTGGGGGAAATGGATGGGGAGACAAACACGGGCTTTCATCACTGCCGCTATAATGCATTACGGGAGCTATCGGAGCAAGACAAAGGATATTAAAAGTATGAGGGGCGATGTCTGGGGCCCTGTCAGGGCTCATAGTAACAAGTCATAGTCGGCTGAGTCTGCATTGTGGAGGAGAAAAAACGGCCTGACGGTAACGGATCATCCCAGGGACAGTGACCTTTGGCCCCAGAAGATGGATGACACTGATATATCAGCATCAAGACCATAGACAACTAAACGAAAACTATGTTTGGTGTGGTGTAAACACTTGATAAAGAATTTAGGTTTTAAGAGGAAAGGAGGAAATATTGATGTCCACCTAAATGGCTGCACACCAAGGTGCCCACTGCAGCTAACACCTCAGGCTCACCTGAAGGCATTTACAGATTAAAGCTGGGGTAGGCAAGTTGGAGCAACTATGATTAAAAAAAAAGTTTTTTTCATGAAACTGTCACTATATCCTGACAGTAGTGCATGAGACAGGTCATCTGAAAAAAAAAAACATGTGTCTGTGTCCTCCGGTGCTCCTAATGGTATCTGCAAGGTTTCACAGACCGGAGAAAAACAACCAATCAGAGCCGAGCTGGAGCCTGCCATCTCTGAGCAGCTGTCAGTCACTCTCGAACTCCGATCAAATGGTCAAACTAAGCAGCGCTGATCAAATATGAATCAAGATTCTGTTACTGTAATGCCTATTTCTGGCATAAAATGTTTTCAGAAATATATTTTAGTGTACTGTTTAGCTGTAAAATGAGAAAGTTTGTGACTAGGCCGCCATGTTTAAAAACAGTCGAGCCAAAACCAAGCACCGCCCACCAGCTGGAGCAAACTTTCTCATTTTACAGCTAACCAGTACACTACAAGATGTTTCTGAAAACATTTGAGAAATAGGCATTACAGTTACAGAATATTGATTCATATTTGATCAGTGCTGCCTAGTTTGACCATTTGATCGGAGTTCGCGAGTGATTGACAGCTGCCTCCGTTGAATGAACAGCTAATAGGTTCGCTCTCTTTCTGAAATGACCTCTTATTGGCCAAAGTCTCTTGTCACGGGCTAGATTTTTTTAAAGCTTGAAAACAGAGCCATGAGGAGGTGCAGAAGTCTAGTTTTCTCTCAGAACACTTGAATTACAATATGCTGAAAGGTTATTATGGATTTTTTGCTCAATGATGCCGAAAATATTCTGCCTACTGAAGCTTTAAGGGATTTAATAGGGAATGTCTACTGACTCCACTCGACCTGGCAAGTGATTTTTCAGTCAATGCTCTCGTTCATAGTACAGTACTGTAGAATGGTCATCATACTGTACCTCCCCTTTATTTGGCCAGGAAATACAGTTAAGGGCAACGTTTTTTTGAGTTGATAGTACGGCCAAATAAACTAAACCCACCAGATTAAGTGATCCTTTAAGATATGGGTTTGGATTTGCTTGAATGTAATTCTAGCAATGGTTACTTGTACGCAGCCATAGCTTAATCCCTTTAGGGGTTTTGAAACCACTTAAGGATTTTCACAACCAGAAGACAGAGAAATAAAATAAAAAAACAGAGAGCATCAAGAGAGACAAAAATGAAGATCTAGATTTTGTAGAAATGCTGTGAGAAACTGTGAGGTATTTAACATTTTTTTTTTTTTTTTAAATAAATGTATAATACATTCTTAGTACATGCAATTCAGTATATACATGTCACCTTGTCAGGTTGACCAAGCTTTTATTATTTAGGATGTTATAGTGAAATTAAGTTATAATTTAGTTATATTTAAGCTTTAATGCAAAGCACAGTAAAATATTTTATGGTTATTTTATGAAATAGACTTGACTTTTAACTTGTCTTCAGTCAAAGTAAATATATGGAAGGAGAAATGTTAAAGAATTAAGAGCTATATTCAGCAATTATTGCTTGTTTGGCAACATACAATCATCAGGATACAAATAACATTCACTACGAATAACTTTCAGCACCGCAGCACGTGGACAGCATCTGCTCCTGTATGAATCAATGGCCAGGGAAAGGATTCAATTCCCTCCGAAGCCACCTCTGCCAAAAACATGCGCACTCACAATAGTGACATTACTAAAGATAACGCCTCACTAAAATGAATGAGTACAACTTTACAACTTACCCCTCCAGGTAATTCCTCCAGCATTATTGTTCCATTTTCTCTGGTAAAGCCAAATCTCTGCCAAGTGTGCGTTTTTGAGGCATCCAACAATGAAAGCGGAGGCAGGAAGAAAAAGGGAGATACAATGCGGACCTGTAAAAAAAATAAAAAGCAGGAAAAAAATCAAAAGAAGGAGCCTGTGCCGAAGGAAAAGCCTAAATAATCCATCTGTGATCCAGGAGACGCTATCAGATGGGGTGCATACAAATCACAAAGCTACCTCTGCAGCAACCTAGGTCCAATATCCTCAGGGTCCTAAGGCTGCACTCAGACAATTTACTCTCACAGATTAAAGCCTGACACCTCGCACACTCAAGGACATTATACAATAGTGATTTTTAACAATAGAATAAGCATTTTTATTTTTATTTTTATTTTATCTGAATATTAAAAAAGAAGAACATGTTTTTTTTTCTCATTTTCCAATTTTCAATCCTTTTTCATCATCATGGACTACATAATTAACATGTGGCAAGTTGAAGACTTTTCTGAATGCTTTCATTAGGTGTACTGGTAAACCAGAGTGTTCTGTAAATTCAAAGTAAAATGTGAATGTATTTGAATTGAGGCAGTCAAAGTTAACGCGATAATAACGCATTAATGCAAATTTGGAGGTTGTACCAGGTTCAGTTTTAAAGCTAGTGAAGATACTGGTATCATATGAAACTAGAAAACCTAAGGAATCCATTGGTACCAAGCATGTCATTGAAGGAGGCTAAATAACACCACAAACTTACACTAAATTTTGGCGAGGAAAATCTGGCATGGCCATTTTCAAAGGGGTCCCTTGACCTCTGACCTCAAGATATGTGAATGAAAATGGATTCTATGGGTACCCACGAGTCTCCCCTTTACAGACATGCCCACTTTATGATAATCACATGAAGTTTTGGGCAAGTCATAGTCAAGTCAGCACACTGACAGCTGTTGTTGTCTGTTGGGCTTGAGTTTACCATGTTATGATTTGAGCATATTTTTTATGCTAAATGCAGTACCTGTGAGGGTTTCTGGAGAATAGCTGTCATTGTTTTGTGTTGTTAATTGATTTCCAATAATAGTTTTAGACAGTTTTATAAAAATAACTTTTTTTAATCATATTTGCTCCAATGTCGCCTACTTCATATTTAAATACCTGACAAATCTCACTTTAAGGTACATTTTGAACAAATAAAAAATGTGTGATTTTTGCAATTAATCGCGATTAAATATTTTAATCGACTGACAGCCCTAATCTGAATATTTCCAGAGTGTCTGTCTTGAATATGGCAACACTACTTCAACATTTCTTACAGCATTGTTTATTATAACACTCAGCATTGCAAAAATGAGCTGATATTACCCACAATTTGTAGTCCAGTGTACGTACTGTTTACATGAACTGTATCTTTTTGAAGCATCACAGCTCAAGCTACCTGCAGCAACGGGTAGAGAATCACAGTGTGTGTTGTTGTTGCAATACGGGGACACGTCGTGGTTCACAATCTGCAGAAAACCATCCCACAGGGTCCACGTTCACCTGCAGCTAAAACCAGCCTGCCTCTCTTTCACTGAGTGAAATTGAAATGCTTTTTGTCCATTTTTTTTGCTACCTGCTTATTCTTATTCACGTATAAACAGTGGGGGTGCTGGCACCTTAGCATGCATAGGCCTGAAGGCAGGAAAAACACCCAATTCATCATGGAGATAGCAAAGACAAACACATTTGCACCAAAAGAAATTTTTGATTTTTTTCAGTCCACCTGACTTGCTTGCATGTCTGTGCCCTTTTCTCTCCCACTATACACCCCTTTGTGTGGATTTTTTTTCATGACTAGATCACCTGTGCTCACATCCAATGAATAGCTGTTTACAATAATTGATTTTTTTGTATGTTATTGTATTGGAAACAATGTCCACAATGACTGATGAACGCATCTTCTTCTGTGTAACGATGTGTGCAACAAAAGGCGAATTGATCCGCAACATTGCTCAACAGCTATTTATTCAATTCAATCTACCATGCAGCGGTGTGATGGGCTCAGTGGATATGCACAAATCAGGCAAATACACGGGAGCTTTAGGTATAATTTTGTGTTATATTCAATTCAGCCAAACAGAACAAGTTTAGTTTCATTGTTGCATTAAAAATCCTGTAATAATTCCTCTTGTATTTATGGAAAGATCAATCTATGTTGAGGCAAAGGTTTATTCCTAACTGACAGTAATTCAGGGGACTTAGTGCAAGCCTTAGACCTGCACCATATAATATAGACCCAAACACCATAAAGGCAAACATCTGGCTGTTTGGCTTTTAGGTATCCTTGCCTATAATTCTTCTGTGGAAAGAAAAATTATGGGGAAATGTATAGAGTCTGATGCTGCAATAGAGGGGCATCAGGGCATGTGACCCAAAACAATTTTCTTTTCAACTGCACTCTTATCAACAGCGCTCTTATCCAGATCCTTCATCTAACTCAGCAGCGCGGTTTTGAATTAACCTCAAGTCGATATCATGGTCATCTATCACGCTGACAGGAGCAGACTTCTGAGTGTGACATTGGAAAGATAATCATCTCAAGAGGAAAACGTGGTCTCCTCTAGCGAAAAAAAAAATGTTGCTCAGCTGGGTCAGAATGACCAAGTCAGTTGCAGTTTGAACCTGAGGTGAGTAACACAAAGACGGACAGTATGTGACGTACAATCATAAAAAAAAAAAATATGTTTTGTATTTGGAGGATGCAGGATATCTATTAAATGTTTTGTTGTGAAGCAAACGACAATTGCCTCCTTTTCTTTGGACTTCCCTTTGTTCCTTTCCGACGCCGTGTCTTCAGTGTTTAAACACTGACACATTAAACTATTTAGAAGCAATATTATCTCTTTAATCTATTACACTTATGTATACTCTTTGTCACATTTAACATTTAAGTTCTCAACCTTGTATTCGTTATTTAAAGCTGCAGTTGGTAGAATTGGAGAAAAATCTGATTAAAAAAAGTTATTTTTTATAAAACGGTCACTATATCCTGACAGTAGTGCATGAGACAGGTAATCTGTAAAATGAGAACGTTTGTGACCCGGCAGCCATGTTGAGATCAGTTGAGGAAATACCAAGCACCGCCCACCAGCCGGAGCAAATTTTCTCATTTTACAGCTAAACAGTATATCGAATAGAAATCATATCGTGGCAGACTTTGTGATATCAGCTAATATTGTATCGTGCTCCAAAGAAATGATATAATATCGTATCGTGATGAAACTTGTAATTTACACCCCCTAGCGGTAACGCGGTTCGCCTCGCTCAGAGGCCATCCTCACCATAATACCAGCTGGCGGTACAACGGTTTTGCACTCTACGGCTCACGTTACCACAGTTTCACAAGCGTGTCGGAGAACTACGGTGGCCTTCAGGTAACGTAAAAACACGAAAGGCTCTCGCTACAGCCAGTGTTTGGTTTGTACGTTCTGGGCTACTGTAGAAACATAGCGGAGCAACACGGCAAACTCAGTGAGCTCAATCTAAGCTAACGAAAGCACAACGATTCTTAGTTTCAGGTGATTATACACTAATGAAAACATAGTTATGAATATTATATTCCTGCCAATAGATCCCCCAAGATGTTACACACCGTTTCTTTAACGACAGTCACACAGTAGCAGTGAGATGATAAGCCTGTACTTACCTCGGTGAATGTGTTGCCGATAGTCATTTTCCTGATGTGTCTTCTCTCTGTTGGAAAAAGAAAAAAGAAAGAGATTTGGGATGAGGTTGAGGTTTCAGAAACCTGTTGACCCTTGGTCCTAGTCTCTCTTTGTCTTCCATTATTGGTCTTGGTCTTAATAATTGTTTCTTTAGCTCTATGGTCAACCTGTCACATAGACTAATGGCTAGCCCTGAAGTCGACTGAGGTCCAAATATAATCTATTCACATTGTACCCTCACCAATTAATCATTACACTTTGACTATACTCTACCTTGATGAGGAAACCAATGCCTTCAATAAGAGAGTGCGCACACACACACACACAAACACACACACACACTTACACTCTGAGTTTAACTGTGATTTGCTCATATCAAAAAATGGTTAGATTACCATACATTTATATGGTAATATCTGAGTCGCTTTCCCTTTCTCCTCTTTGGTTGGGCTGACTGACACTTCAGCATCCACACAGTCAGGGAGCCAAACAAAGCTATTTTTGTGGATGGACCATAATACAAGAGCTGCATGGGGAATCTGTGAGAATGCAATCCAGGTGTCGTTGCCCCTTGGTAATCTCTCTCGTCTTCAGGAATTCATTTTCTCTGCGGCTTCACTTGAAAATGACATTCTGACACCATTTACATGGAAATCACTTTGCCTCTTCATTGGTAATGGTGGCCTGTGTGCAGACAGGTTCCTCTCAGAGGGCTAGACTATTAATGGACATAAACAGCAAAAAGAATGAAGGAAGAAAAGACAGGAAGGAAGAAGGGAAGATGGAAAGAAAGAAAGAAAATGTAGAAGATGGTTCGATACTAAAACATGGGGGTTTGTGGGTTAAAGTCAAGGTCAAAGCTTTGGGTATTAAGGGATGAAGAGGGGATGGAGACACCGAGGGAAAGCATAATGTGGGAAATTCCTATTTCTCCCCTAAAACGTGCATCTTCTCTCTCACTCACTCTCTCCCTCTCACATACACAAGAGAGAGATGTAAAGATTTTCCCTGAAAGGAGCAGAGAAATCCACCATCAAAGCTCACAGCTGAGTAGGTCTTGAGAGGAATGCATATAGGTTTCAGGATTGTGTGTTAGGTCACAGTGAGAAATATTTGAATACAAATGCGTCCTTATTTGGAAAGAGATTTGATTACCATGCATGCATTTTATCTTGTAAGACAATTTCTTGTTAACTTTGATCATTCAAACCAAAGATTCGAATGTGAACCGCCTGTTCAAAACAGCAATATTTCAGTGCAATCTCAACAACCACATCTCTAGTCTCAAGTCCAAAATGGCCTGTCTGTATTGCATTACACACATAGGCCTACTGTATGCATCTCCACACACATTGCACAAACGTGTACTGCTTGCACACTGTCACTTGTGACCTCAGGCATAAATGCATGCTTACACACACACACAAACACACATTACTAAGCAGTACATATATAAACATGCACAGAAAGGTGTATCATAGGTGGGATTGCAAGTCATGAATCAATGCGTGGCATATGATAATAAATGTGAAAGTGTTTTCCATATGAAGACCATATATCAACATATGAGATCCCTTGTAGAATTCTACTCGTATAGTAAAATAGATGTATGTGTGCTGTCAACGTGTTGTTTGTGAATATTCCTGTTTTAAACTATATATATTGAATATCTGTGAATAAGGGGGGTGAAGGTGGAGAATTAAGGTTAAGGCCTCCACCTGGCATTACTGTAGCCCTGTACGTGATAAAGAGCTCATTCAAACACGCAATGCAGTAATAAAACCCCAAATAGCATTATGTTTTCTTATGGTGTGTGTTTTTTTTATGAAAATCATTGAATTTTTTAACACTACTGCACGCCAACATGATCCATGTCCTTTTATTTTGAAACATCACCAGACATAGCATTACATTCACCCAGCCTGCAACAGTGATTTTTTAGTGAATCTTAACATTCATCAGGCTGAAACACTTCTTGGCTTTGCAAATAATTTGGGGGAAGAATCAGCATATCAAGTTGTCACAATAGTGTTCATTAGCTCAGACTATAATGAGTTTCATGCACCTCTCCTATGAGATGAGATGGCCGCATTCCAAATCGCATACTTTTTCTTTTTACTTTTAGTACATACTGCAGCTAAATGGAATAAAGCCATCATTAGTTTAATAACTTACACCTGTGCTTTCCTTGCTGTGACATGTTAAAGTGTCCTCCTTGAAAAAAGGTTTTTATAGCCTCAGCTTCACTCACGGTGTTAATTCAAATCTGGGGTGTTAAATATTTAAAAAAAAGATAAAAAGGCAATAAGGTTTTGCTGAAGAAAGTGTTCATACCTCTTCTCTGTCAAGCATTAATTTCACGTTACTGTATCATTAACGTTGCAGTGGGCCTGAGTAGTTAGCTAGGTTTAACGTTAGCTTAGTTTTGAGTTAGCTTAGCTAGCTTAATTTACAGTTCTGATTAAGTTAACTTAATGACCATTTTTCCCAATATTTGAATGCTGCATGCAAGCTGTAATATTGCTTCTGAAAACGTGGATATATTTGTGGACGATAGACCCATTGCCGTCATAAATATGGTCACACAACAGAAAACATATTTAAATAGTTTTGCTTACTTTGGCTGTCGTTCTGTCATACTTGAGGTGAATTCTTTGCAAACTTTGCGACGTTAAGTTCTCCTTATTTCTTTAAGAGTCTATTTTAGAAAGTTCTCTTGAGTTGTCATTACTAATGCGAAAGCGCGGCAGCTGGGGGATTCGTCAATGACAAATTGAAGATATCATCAAGCGAGCCGTGAAAATTGCCATATTCAAGACTATTTTGCACTTTTGTTGTGGTCCTGTGCTAATCGCTTGATGTAATTCCAATTTTGTCGAGCGCCCCTAAAGGCAGCACGATAGGCCGGCCGGCGTGCCATGCGTAGTTGCAAACTTGATAGGTGGTGGGAAAAAAAATATGACGTCATTACGTACAGCGGGACGTCTCGGAGAAGATAAACAAAAAGGAAGGAAGCCTTCGGCCATACAATCGCGGCAAAATCGGTTCAAAAATTTAGCTTGCGAGCTACAGTTAGCAGCTACATGTGCCCCCTTTTATTGCTTAGATAATAACCATCAGGCGTTCACGATCATGGACGAGGGAATTATATTTCGCATGAGTGCATTTTCGGAGCAAGGGGGGAGGAAATACATGGAGGATGTTGTCGAGATAAGAATCGAGTACGAGCCGACGCCGTCGCCAGGCGAAGATTATCCAAAGTCGCAGGGACATGGAGGACAGGGGAAAGCGGAGAGGGAACCCGCAAAACAGACTGAAAAGGAGACACACGATCATCTTAATAATGTTGCTGCCGAATCTGGCCCGGCTTCTGCGATGTGGGTAGAGAGTCTATCCAATGAGGACATTGGCAACAACAGCGCACCGGTGTCGGAGGGGAAAGTCGCAGAGCATGCAGTCGACACTCGGAAATCTGTGGCGTTTTTCGCCGTTTTCGACGGCCACGGGGGTCGAGAAGCGGCACATTTCGCCAGAGAGAATCTGTGGGATTTATTGAAAAGGCAGCGGGGCTTTTGGTCGAAGGATCACAGTGAGGTGTGTGCTGCTCTGAAGAAGGGGTTCATCGCCTGTCACCACGCGATGTGGAAAGAGCTACGTAAGTCATCGAAGTTAAGCTCCCCTCGTGTTTATTGTTGCTGCATTTTTTTGCTCATAATTCTTGTTGTCACAGTTTCAGCAACAAACCGTGTCACATGAGACAGCAGCATCCCTACTCAGCTGGTGTGATGATGCCCCAATCCTCTGGCGACTGGCCCATCCCATTGCAAATTAACACAGTGAGCTGTGATCTGACCACAACACAGCTCTCAGATTTAGCACAACCCCTACAATATATAGCTCTGATGAATGGTTTCATCACAGCATTATAAGTGGGTTAAGGGTTAGAAGAAAAGAAAACATCATGGTAACCTGAAACCTGTCAGAAAACCTAAATAATTGAATTTTAGTTGTGGAGATTGTACATTGTAAAACCCTATTTCTGTCAATTTGGTCATCAGGTTCAAATCTATGTTTTTACTTGAAAACGCTGCACTTGTGTTAACCCTGTGCATCACAGATTGTCCCTTCAAAAGTGCAGTAGTATGTATGTATTATTATTCAGGTTCAACATCACTGTTATTGAAAGCATGTGTATTTTGTTCATCCATCTCTCAATTTGACAGAAACACAATGTCTCTCCCTCTAATATGACATTCTCTGAAAAATACACACATATTTCTGCAGAAATGGTTTCATAAAGGAGGCTACAGGAAGTATGACTTATTGTGAAAAGTCTTCTTGAGTAAGAACAGTAAAACACAAACCTGAGACATGAAGCTCAGATCACATCAATTCACTGTGAGGTAATAGAGAGAAGTTATCCGATACCGGATCGGATATCAGGCAGATACAGACTCAAATAGCGGGATCGGATATCGGTGACAATGGGGCTTCTCTATTAAATTCTAGTTATGTACTATATACATTATATACTGGATTTTTAATTCTTGTTTTGACCAATCCGAGTTTTAATTCCTGTTAATTTTGAAGATTTTTTTACCAAGTTGCTACGATCAGTACGATCTATTATTTTGATAAGAAATAACAATTCAGTAAATTTATATCTATTTATTTATTTGTTATGTTTTGTTTTACAATGTTAGGAAAGCAATGTTTAAGTCAAGCCTGATGTTGCCTTACACACATAAAAGAATGATGCCAGTCACTTCCACACAGTGAGGCATACAGCTTATTCATTAAACACTGGTATCGGTACTCGGTATCGGCCGACACCCAAAGCCCAGGTATCGCTATCGGTATCGGGACGGAAAAAGTCGGATCGGTGCATCCCTAGATAATATACACATATTTCAGCAGGGAGGGTTTGTAGAAAGTGGTGCTGAATCAGGATTCAGGTTTATAAAGAAGGCTACGAGAAGCAGGACTTATTGTGAAAAGTCTTCTTGAGTAACAACCGTGAAACACAAACCTGAGACATGAAGCTCCGATCAATTCACTATGCAGTAATAGAGAGAAGTAAAGCAAACCGTGATGTTCGCAGCCACAGAGCAGCGCATATTAAACCTACGATATGAATGATTAAATATTAAAGTGACATACTGGTTAAGCCTGAGCTGAAGTCTAAAAAGTAGCCTAAACAGCATGAGGCTACCCTGCAGGGATGTGTTTCTATGGTAACATGGGTCAAACCTATTTAATCCTGAGTTATGAAACCAAATTTCTCCAAAATAAGCCAGATTTACTCGGGGTAAGCCTGGCTTATGTTGTCATCATGCTTTATGAAACAGCTCTCCGATCCGCTGCTATCAGAGTCTATCTTCATCAGCAGTGCTGTGTGACAGTGATAGAGTTTTGCAGTTCATCAAATGAAGAACGTTCTTTTAATTTGGCTTGTTTTCCGGGAGTCTAAAACTCTATGTTGGCAAACTGAGAAACACAACAATTGTTTTACTTGTATTGAACTTCTGTTGATGCAGTAAGAAGCTCTGTAGAGTACAAACACTGCAAAATAATTCCCCATGGTTGCTCTTAAGGCCATGGGCTGTTTAGCTGCTGCAAAACTGACGTTAAGTAGGTTTGAAATGCACATTTTCCTCAGACTCACCTTGCAGGCTGAACTACAATTTACATGTTTGTTAACATGTGTGTGCAAACTAACATATCTTGTGGTAGAGGCCTCCTGACCTGCGTAGACAATATTAACACCTTTATGCCAGATGGAAAGGCTTCTTAACTGTATTATTCCTTATGTTCATAATCCTCTTATGCCTCCATTGGTGTATAGTGGAAATCAGACATAAGTCCAGTAAGGTATTCCCACCTTCAATCTACTTTCTACTTGGCTTCAATATACTCTCTTCACTAGTTGTTGCCGTTGATACTTTTGTTTTAAGTTTTTAAGTGTTACTTTTGTCTAAAATCTGAGAAAGCATATTGTTTGTAAAAACAAAAAAACCTACTCATGTAGCATTTAAGTATGTTGCAGTTTCAGTATCGTAAAGTGATGAATCACAACTATTTTTTTCATAATTAACAACATTTTGGCATTGTATCATTGCTCTCACTGATACTACCAACAGTGTTTCCCTTTCAAACTTTTACCATATCCCTGCGTAACATTTTATTTCTCTTTTCTCCCTTACAGCGGAGTGGCCGAAGACTATTACCGGCCTGCCCAGTACATCAGGCACCACCGCCAGCGTGATTGTGATCCGCGGAGTTCACATGTACGTCGCCCATGTAGGGGATTCGGCGGTGGTGGTCGGAGTGCAAGAAAACGCCTCCGATATCACGCTCCAGGCGCTGGAAATAACACAAGACCATAAACCTGAACTTCCCAAAGAAAAAGAAAGGATTGAACGACTGGGTGGCAGGTGAGTTGGCGAACAGGACCTCATAGAAGACAAGATTGAGTTGTATTATAAGGGCAGGGGGCTATGTCAAACAGCCAAATAACATCACAAGGAGGGGGGGATAGTTTCTTGCACTTGTTCATTTCGACATTGCTGTATTTCCTGTAAATCTTATAAGCTTGCCTTTGTATTGAAGTGTGCTCTTCTAACCCTAGTGTAATGAAGAAATCTGGGGTGAACCGTGTTGTGTGGAAGAGGCCAAGGCTGACCCATAACGGCCCCGTGAGGAGGAGCACAGTCATTGACCAGATCCCCTTCCTGGCTGTGGCCCGATCCCTCGGTAAAAATGAGCGTCCATGAAATTATACTGTATATTGGTATTTTTTTTTGTTTAATTATTCCTCTAAAAGTGATACTATTTTGTTATCTTTTGAAAGGTGACCTGTGGAGCTACGATTTCTACAGTGGGGAGTTTGTGGTTTCCCCAGAGCCCGACACCACCGTGATGACCCTTGACCCCAACCGGCATCGCTACATCATCCTCGGCAGCGACGGACTGTGGAATATGATGCCGCCCAAGAATGCTGTCAACATGTGTTCTAGCCACGACAAAATGGTGGTACGTAATTGTGCAACTAAAGGCCTTTACACGACGAATAAACGACACGAAAATGCAAAATACTATGTCGATTTGTCTAGCGCTTTTATTGTGAAAGGTAAGAACGGAAGGAGTGGATCTGCTTTGCGCTTTCTTTGTCAAGGTTGAAAGGAGCAACTGAGTTTGCCGTCCTGGTCCGGACTACGGAGCCTCCGTGTAGTTGTTTCATAAATATAGGCGCAACTCAGCCCGTTCTGCACAACGTGATTGGTTGATGCCTTTATTTGCGGTGCGATAGCGAAGAAAATCGACCTTGTTTTGAAAAAAAAGTGTCACTTTAAGCTGCATAGCATTCACGTTCTGTGCGAAAGTATTCATGACAAAAACAACAGTTTGAAAAAAAAAAAATATTGACATGAAATAATTATACAAAGAAAAAAAACGCCGCCAGTGTGTAACGGCCTGCATACACAAAATTTAAAATAGTTATAATTTTGACAGGATAAAAATAGTCGTAGTAATTATCTTAGCCTGGAAGCTTTAGAATTTACAGGATTTTATTGACTTTTCCTTTTGCTTTTAGGGACCAAAGGGAATGTCTTGCGCCCGCCGGCTGGGATGCACGGCCCTACTGTTTTGGAAAGAGCGCATGCTCCGTGCAGACAACACAACAGTTATTGTCCTGGCGCTACAGGAGCGCGGAGGCCCGCCCATCCCTATGCATCGAGATGAGATTGTTGTCGACATGTCTACAGGAATGGACCATGTTCCATTTCCGGGAACAACTTATAACACGTGTGCGATCCCAAAGGTCAGTGACATGGCTTTGTTGCATCCTCTTTCATTAGGATGAACCATATAAATCATACAGCAAAATGACATATTATATATTTTCCAAATGCAGAGTTCAGGGGGAAAGCACCTCACGACCCCTCTGACAATGGAAAAATATACTGAATATTTCTGTGTTTGTTTATTGTTTGCTGTTCACTGTATTGTCCTTTTTTATATATATATCAGTCCATTTTTTATTGTCATTTTGTTTAATACGTTCACCAGTTTAACTATAAAAGTTTGTGGTCACCAATGGCTGTTGACGTAAGGTCATACCAGCCGTTTTTATCGGTGGACCATCAGTTTCAAGAAATCACTCTTTGTTTCCGGGGCCAACAGGAGGAGCATGAGGATGACATGTTTTTTGAAGAAGATGACATATATGGAGAAGAACATGAGGGATGGCCGTGCCTGGAGTGGTAGTGAGGTGACTGCTCAGTTATGAAAACAAATGTATCAAAGTGTCAGCAATATGACCAGCCAATGATTTTTTATGATCTATTGGCTGAATAGCCAGGTTTTTCTTGTTGAACCTGGTGGCAAAAAAAATCTGCTATTTGGATATCAAAATGAGGTTGTAGCTGTAGATCACGTATTTCTTTAAATGTGTTGCCCAGTATTTGAAAAGAAAAGTGAAATAACCAATTCAAAAACATTAATTGACTTAAATGATGGTTACCATCACCAGTGCCACATTAAACCTTGTTCCTACTTGAGCCAGTAGAGGGAGACAGTGAAATCAAAATGGCTTATTAAAAGGTATTTAAAGCATGTTGAAAAGACAATTCACACTGCCAACACTAATTACAGTATACTGGATATCACACCCTTTATAGTTTCTTGTATTCAGTCTTAATATATACCAAGTGAGAATCTGGTAACATTGTTTATGGTCTGCTTTTTTAAAATGACTATGGTATTGGATTAACAAATTACATAAACCACTGGTTCCCAACCTGGGGGTCCCGACCCGCACTAGAGGTCGCCAAAACTTCACGGTGGGTCGCAAGGCCTTCTTGATTTTAAGGGGTGTTTTTAAAAAATATACATAAATATACTTTCCATAACTCTTTTAAATAGGAGAGGGATTTTCTCTGGGAGGAGAAGACCACCATTTGATCTTTTTTGATTGCGGTCTGTTTATTTGAATTTTCTTATACACAACATAACATTGGGCAATAACTTATGATACAATCCATATAAATCCTCCCAAAATATAGGAATATCAGCAAGTCATAGCAGAGTCACGAAGCCCAAAGACAAAAAAAGGGACAAAAATGAAAAAAATAACAATAAGAATAATATATTGTTTAAAAATGATTAACTACTTTCAAAAGCCAAATCAAAATTAAGAAAAAATAATTAAAAAATAAATAAATAAAAGATAAAAAATAAAAAAAATGGTGGAGTGTGGAATGATTACTAAAAATAAATATATGGGTCATCTTGGTCATATAGGAAGAAATATGTCTAAGGAAGGGCTGCTAAACCCGTTCAAATTTGGAGATGGAGACACGTAGTGTGTGTCTGATTTTCTCTAGCTTCATTAAATGAATTACATCAGCCCCAAAAAAAAAAAAGTCACGCCGGTAAGCAGGCAGTGTAGAAGTATCTGGTGAGAGAACACCAAATAATAAAACTTTTGAACAGACCACTATGTTTTTTTAAAAAGTGAATAGCTACAAGACGGAGAGCACTGAGAATGCTTCTACCTCCTGAATTACCCAGTGTCAGCGTTCTATCAATTGAAAGCTGTAGATCTATATTCACTGCCTACATTCCTAAAACTCAACCCTAGAACCATCTGAAAACTTCTCAATCCAGTATTGTTTGTCAAACTGTTGTTTATTTCCATGATTTTAGTCTATGTCCATTTGTATCAGCTTCCATCTGTGTGTCTCATTTATTGATTTTAGATTGATGAATAGCATTTTTTCTTGACAAAAAAAAAACAGGCAGAATTTGAATTAATTTAAATGTCTAAATATATGTGTATTATAATATAATATGATAGTAAATCATCACATTTTAATTGAATTTTTTGATTTGTTTTATTTCAGCGGAGTGATTCCTCCCCGTTCAAAGACAGTTCCACAGCTCTGGAGCAGGCATTTGGGCTGTACGAAGCGGCTTCCTGTGCCGCCGCACAGCTTTTACCCGACGTTGACTCTGCGAGGGCCGCGCTGCCCCCCTCGGACGGTTCGGTGAACGTTATCGAAAAGCAAGACTCGACAACCCAAATGGACTGCGCTGCTCCTGCCCCTCCGTCAAAAAGGTCTCGCCGTTCTCCGCACACCCCCCCTGAACTCAGAGGTCCTCCCCGTCGGCCTGGCCGGTCCTCCGGCGAAAGCTTCCCCCGGGAGACGCCTCGCAGCAATGTACAAAGTGAACAATCCCGTCAGACGAGAAGCTCCTTCGAGGAAAGCAGTATCCTACCACGGCACCGCAACGCTGCCTTGTGCGTGTGCTGAATCTCGTCTCGTATAGGAACAGTGTTTTTGCCCTGTGGCTAGAAGGATAATCTGCATCGTGTCAACTTTGCTCATGTATCAGGTCTATTCCTAGATGTATACTTTTTTATACAAAGTCTTGTTTTTGTAAATATGTGAGAAATGAGACTGTAAATTTGTTGCTGTTTTAACCTTTTTCTTCTTGATCTTCTTCCTGCCCCCTTCTTTAAATTTGAGTGTTCGCGGAAATTTAAAATTTTAGATCCATTCAATCTATTTTCATACGTATAAGTATGTATAGTATATCCAAAAGATGTATTTTGAAGAAGATGGATCACTACGATCTGAGATAACAAGATCAGTTCGCCAAAATTGAGACACATGCAAGCTTCCAGTTTAGATTTTTATCAAATGAATTCACAATTTTTACTTGTTTTCCTTCATTGGGATCAATACCTCAGACCAGTTGTTTGGAATCTTTCCTCTTAGATGAAATGTGCTACTATGCCACTGTTAGTAGAGTTGTTCCGATACCAACACCAGTATCGGAAATAAGTCCAATACTGCCCAAAATTCTGAATCGGGTATCGACGAGTACGCCAGTCTGTGCACTGATCCGATACCATAATCTATTAACCCAGAAAAATAATCAACTTGTTTAACCGCAAATCAATTCTCCTTCCCCGCTCCAAAGCCTTCACTGCTGTCGCCCTGGATGTATCATGGCTGCCACTGGCAACTACTGTTTTAGAGCAGTGAAGAAGAACTGATCGCAGGTAGTTTGTCACGTGACGATAGCAAACAACAACAGTGCGGTGCTGGTGGAGAGTGTAACGGTAGTCAGAGCGAGGAAAATGTTGTAGTGTAGTAAACAGCTGTTAAATAATAATAACTATATATTTTTAATCACGCTGGTATCGAATCGGTACTCGGTATCGGAAAGGAAAAAATGGTATCGGAACATCACTAACTGCTAGGTTTCTTTTATTGTTTAATCGGGTGCAACGGAAGCCTCTGGCAGTGGTAATATTGTTACCGTAGCATGCAAAATAATGGAAAAATTTGACAAGCAATGGTCTGAGGTAATTATGATGAGGGTATTGATTTTTAAGTCTATATTATTTGTTTTGTGTTCACCTGTGGTTAATAATGTACTGTCATGATCCCCATTGCTACTCAGCTAATTGGTGTATCTTATGCATCGCTTGGTCTGTTCACCCAAGTCAGAAAAAAACAAAACATAGAAGATATTCTGTCACTTTCCCTCGTGGTATCTATCCATGTACATATGTGTGGGTTTTAGTGAATTGGCCCTTTGATGATACTTTGCTTGACATTTATGATTTGGCCAATGGGTATTGGTACTGTGTTGGGTGCTGATGTGAAAGCCAATATCAATACCTGTGCCTCACTGGGAGGTGTTTAGGAGTCTGCTTTGCCCTTGACTTTTGTTTCTTTGTATAACATCCAGTTCATTTTTAAGTGTCCACTATAGGCACTAACACTATTTCAATAGAGTGCTACAGGAATGAGTCCTAAAACCTGGAAATGAGTTAGCATTTTAGCCCTTCTAGTTCCCTCGTCTGGTAGTCGAAGGGTTTTCTTGAATGATTGCATTCCCGCTTCAAAAATCATAGAAGTAGTGTTTAGTTGTGGAAATTATCTTGCTGAACAAAACTTATAAGTATCATAAACGTGTGTTAGCCACAGAGTTTATTTTCTGCAATAATCCAAAACCTAATGGAAAAATCCCATTGGCTTTTTGCTTTTAGGGAACCCAGGACGATGCTAACTTCCTGGTTGGCCCACAAAAATACATCATCCCTGGAGCACTCTATAGGCCTTTCTATTTGTTTTCATATATTGTATCCTTGTGTGTGGTTTGCTCCCATAACTTGTGTGTTTTAATCTGCACATAAAACACCTTACGTGTGAATGCAGGAAGGACCCGTTTCACGGTGTAAATTTAAAAGCTCTAACTTGTGTTAACATGGCAGCTCGGACACTGATTTGTTTGCCTTCCTTTTCCATAAAAAGTGTCATGGTTGCCTTAGCACAAATGAGTCAGAGGTGCTTTTCACAGGTTTTGATATTTGGGATTTATCATGCACCTGCAGTCATTGCCATTTTACCATCCACACTACAGCATACTAAACCTGCTCCTAAACCTGGTTAATGTTTTGTTTTTTTGCAGAGCAGTTTGTTGTTTTTGTACAGTACGTCAATATGCAATAGAAGTTTGTACAGTACATTATTATGCAAAGTTATTGGGTTTTTTTCAGGAGTCTGGCATGCTCGGATCCACTCTGTATGTTGTGTTAGTGTCCAGAGGTCATGAATGTTAATGGGCATGTGGTTTGTTTTTGACAATTACAATACTTCTGGGTCTGGCTTCATTTCCACTGCAACCTGCAGATTTTCAGGACCAACTGTATAAGCTACGTGCGTTGAAAGTGACTGGATATACAGTGTCTGTGTGTTGTAATAAAGTTCTCATTTTCCAATCGGTGCCGTTATGTCTGTTGCAGTGGTGTTCGAACGACAATATCTAGCCCAGTGTGTGGAGCTGTTATCATGACTATATTTAATGACTTTAGCATGTTTCTGTTTCGTAAAGTAAACCAACTTTGTTAGTAGAACCGTGTCTATATTGCCTTCAGCTACTGTGTAGCTTGAATATAGGGGGAATACTTGTTTGTACAGGGTGCACTGGCATTTTGTTCCAGTAGATGGCAGTGATGTAAAGGGATTAAACAGTTGCATCTCTGCAGTAGTCTTCATATCTTGTTACACACTTTTTTTTCTTTTAATCAGAAAATCTGATGTCTACAATTCAAATTCCACAGGTATGGATCAGTAACATACATAGTATATAACATCTTGGTGTTTTTTGTGTAAAAATGACAGGATATTTAGTATTAATTAAAATGAGGCCAGTTCTAATGGCATTCTACCAGCCGTTCCATCACCGCAGTAAGGTGGGCTTGAAAGCCTGACTCACATAAAGGTAAATGAAAAACATCCCTGGTCATTTTCTCTTATGATGCCATGTCCCTGTGACACACACTGTACTTTAGGAACACATTTCCTGTCCTTATCCAGTGTCTGTTTCTGAGACATTACAGACATCAGATCCATGATTGTGTCTTGACTTGAATATTTCATTGACTGTCAGCCCAGCATCTGCTGACCTGCCTAACATGCAACATTCCCCTCTTACTGCAGACAGTCTGTCACAGTACATCAGCCAGTGGAGCGTATCATTGTCCACCACCTCTCCCTCTACTCCCCCTCCTCGTATTTTCTACAAATAGGCATCATCACAGCAAACTAGGGGGGACACAGAGAGCAAATACATACACCCCATTCTTTACATTGCCAACCAACACGTTCTCATCCCAACTCGTCACATACCGCCGCTTCAAAACCACTTTAGTTACCCATGGCATCACTTTAGGTTCAGGCAACAAAACCACTTAGTTAAGTTTAGGAAAGAACTACATGGTTGGGCTTAAAACTACTAACTTTGAACAGTAAAAATGACACTGAACGTTGTGAACACGGGACACGAACAAACAGCTGATTGTTACGAGGAAGTGAAATTTAACGCACGGGAACGCACGGGACACGAACAGCGGTCTCCTGGATGAAAGCCTTGTGTTGTGTCTGAATACTCAACAATTTCAGCTTATTGTTAAAGGTGTTAAATTCGAAAGTCAGAGCATTAATGTAGCAGAAAACAACTATTTGCTATGTAAAGATATAGTTGAGTAATGGCGTCCTGAACAGAGGATGCAGTCACACTCCACACACAGCACGGACAGGCAAAAACCCACTGCACACGACGCCTGCGAAGGGACGTGTCTGATGGTGTGACGTCACTTTGTCCGCACGTTGTAGCTGTTGTTTCAACATTTTTTTCGATTACTATTAGGGCTGTCAAAGTTAATGAGATAATAACGCGTTAACGCCACTAATTTTTTTAACGAAATAATGCAATTTGCGATTTTTAGGTTTTAGGTTTCTAAATGCAGTACCTGTGAGGGTTTCTGGACAATATTTTGTCATTGTTTTGTTAATTTATTTCCAGTAATAAATATATACATACATTTGCATAGAGCAGCATATTTGCCCACTCCCATGTTGATAAGAGTATTAAATACTTGACAAATCCTTTAAGGAACAGTTTGAACAGATTAAAAAAAAGTGCAATTAATTTGCGATTAATCGCGATTAACTAGGGACAATCATGTGATTAATCGCAACTAAATGTTTTAATCGATTTACGGCCCTAATTACTATATTTCAACGTGCAGTAGTTCTGTTATAGAATCTGCTACGCGTTGAAGAAACAAGATGGAACATAGATGTCTAAAAGACTTTCCCTTTCATCCTCTAATCACCCAAACCATGTTTACTGGGACAGTCAAGCAGATACAGACTGATTTAAGGAAAAACTTGGGTAAATGAGTGGAGAAACATGATGCTTCAACAGGGAATGATGGCTCACAGACTTGAAACCCAAGCTGTGTTGGCAGTTTGTGGTAGACCAGACTCACTCACCTTAAATTTGTCACCCACCTGTTCTGACTGCTACCCTCACACTTTCTTTCTGTATTTGTAGCTTCATACCTTGCATCAGTAGCCTATGAAATTTTCATTATTAAATTAAACCGCTGTTCTTCTCTTAGTATGGACAGGAGCAGCGAGAGCCGTGAGAGGAAGAGTGTCACAGCCTGCCTTACTTGTTTCTTTCCATGTCTCCTGTCTCCTTGTGACAGTATCAGTAGTGTTTCAGCAGGCCTTTAATGGCTTGCCCTCTGCCACTCTTGGGAGGCTCCAGAGTAAGTGCTATGAGGAGAAAGACTTCTCCAGATGATGGGAGGTGACGTGCCCTCCTTTTCTCCCCCCCCCCCCCCCCCCCCCCCCCCCACCCCCTTGCTCTGACTCAAAGACGGCAGGCAGGATCGTGATCAAATACTGCTTTCGTCATAAAAATGATTCTTTGTATGTTTCACTCACACAAGATAGGACCCGGACTTTCCCTAACTCACAATCCTCCTTTCATTATTATTTTATTTATGTCATGTTGTGATTAAACTCTGCCTTTCTGGTTCTGCTTTGTGGCACCCCTGATGTGGTTTACATGCATCTTGTGATGAATCATAATGTTTCTAGTTATGCTCATTACAGTAGCTGATATTGACGACGGTTGCTGAATAGGGGGGCTTGTTGCAACACAATGGCTTCCCTTTGTGGTGGGTCATGAGGTCTGGCACCACGTCGACGCCTCCCAAATGGATGGTGTGTGCTGTTGACCAGGATCACATGGACCTTCCCGACAGCACTTCAGACAAGAGTCACTCATTTAGACGGATTGCACCCTCACCCCTGATACAGTCATCATCACCGTCCCTTTCTGCTTCATCAAGGTCCAGCACCTCCTTCGGCAACCTCTTTCTCTATCTCAGTCCACTCACTTATTCACTCTCTTGCTCATAGACAAAAACTCACGGGGACACTCAACCAAAACGCCTGCAGCTCAAAGTCACTCTTTTCTGCCCGTTGCAGCACATGTGCACAGAGTGAACGTAATCTGAGAAAGTGTCATGGAATGGACTTAATGTCCACCTTATGGCCAACAAAAAGGGCCTTAACCTTTTTTTTATGTTATGTTTTATGTTACATGGTCATTTTTTAATGTTTGTTATGTACTATGTTATTTTTGAACAGCATTTCTCCTGAGTCATATTCACTTCTCAGCACTCATTTCACACTTTTCTGCAACCTAATATCTTCACCCGTCGTCACCCGATTCTACTGTTATCAAGCCATTAAATAGGTGTTATCAGTCGCTATAAGCACCACATGGGTCATTAGGGGCCTACTATGCCTACTATGTTGTAAAAGTGAAAGTGAAATTTAAAAGCAACATGTTTAACATGTTGTAAAATTGATTGAAACGTCACGTTTTGAACACAAACAAAATACCTTAATATTACCACTATTTCTGACTGGTTAAAATAAGCAACTTTTTTATCAATCGGCATCCATGGGCAAAGAGAGTCCACTAGATTTAGCGTTAATAAATTAATCGCACTAGAGCTCCGAAGGTGATAATTCCCACTAAGTCACTCCGCTGGCTGTGAATCTATCTTGTTAAAAAAATGCCAATGAGCCCTGCTGTACACTGTGGTGTTAAAGGAAAATTAAGGAAAATGTTTTCTTTTTCCCTTTGTGCAGTTGGTTAAAACTCCAGTCACATAAAGCTTGTGAAAACATGGTGAATAAACTTAATAAATTATTGTGTATGTGAAATAATTTCATACACAGATTATTAACTATACTTTTAAAACATTCTACTAAATGCATCATTTTGTAAAGCTCAACACTGACTGATATTTGATGCTTTACTACTTCGCAGGCAACTGATGTCAAAAGCGGATGGATTTCTGTTCTTAAAGAAGCAGGCTGATCTCATACACCGTTCATAGCTATACCTACAAAAAAGTAATGCAGTAATGCACGTCATTATATCCCACAAAATCAATTCATATGTAATCCACATAATCGTGAACCAGAAAGTATAAAGAGTGACAAACGCCACATAGGGAGGAGATCGGGGTGGATGGGTAGGTGAAAAAAACACAGAAATGTCGCCCAGGAGACCAGTGTTGTGTCCCGAGTGAAACCATAACGTTGATTTATTTGTCACGTAACTTCCGTACTTAAGTTACTTCACTTCCGGAGTTATTTTAACCCAAACCACAATCTTTTCCTAAACTAACTGAACAAAACTAACTAGTTTTGTTGCCTTTATTTTGAAAAGACTGGAGTGGAAATTGAGATGTGCCTCAAGTGTTGCTGGACATTCATAGGAAAATGTATGAAAAATGAGGAATAACTTTTCAGAAGATACTACGAACTGTTGTATAACGATACGTTGAAATGAGACACCCAAAAAGCACGATGCAGATGGCTTCAAGTGGCTAATTCGCTATCCTCGGGCTCTCTAGGCACAAGTAGACTGTTAGAGAAGCTTTGTCCTCTGATCATTAAATCCATTTAGTTCAACATGCTCAGGTGCCACGGTAGCCTACTACAACTAATGCTGTCATCACATTACGGCCAGATGGGATTTGGCTGAAATGAAAGTGAATAGTGGGTACTAAGACATCTGGACAATTTTAAATATGAAATGTTACATCAAATAAGTGAAATTTACTGGATTTGACAATTTCACTTGCAATGTCTCTTTAAAGTTATGACTAAAGTCAAAATAAACAGCCACTCTGGAATTTCTCACCCTGGACATTTTGACTGCAGCAAGACACGGCAGAAACGCCTACACTATTCTTTGCATCTTACACCATTTTAATTGCTGTGACAATGAGCGTTTGGTTGTAGAGCGACAGATGTGACCCACGATTGTATGTTGTCATTTTGGAGCTGGATTTAGAGGTTTGTTGAGGTTAAGATTCTGAGCTCTCTTTAAGTCCTGTGGCTGTTTCCCTGAAGAAATCTAATTCACCTCACACACATAAGGGGAGGTTTAAGGCAGACTGGCATGATGTAAGGATGGTGTTAGTAATCTATCGATCAGTGTCGAGATAACACGTGATTACACAAATATTGCATGTTTTTGTTATTGGTGAATTGAGGCAAGAACCGGGATGATCCATTAAAGTTTAGTATAGGTGGGAATATGTATATATTCTATCTAACAAAGGATGGGACAAAATCATACAAAAGTCACAACAAAAGCCAAGAGGCTTACACATTTTGGACAAAATGCGTTCAAATGTTTGAACTTAAAACCACGAGGAGGGCACTGTTTTTCAGCTGTCAAACCTAAGGCCATTTCGTGGGGAATAGTGTGACACAGTGATTAGCTCGCCAAGGTGACGTGCTGAGAAGTTAATGGTGTGCGCTTCTTTTTGTTAAAGCAGTTTTGTCACCATATGTAACCACTGTGTTTAATCCTCCGCTAATGTGTCCTTGTTGGCCATCATTGCGTTCAGGCAGCCATCTGACCTCCCATAGCTTATAATGCTCTTACTCTGATCAAACCTCTGAAGCCGGGATTATAACGCCACAGAGGGTCATCGCTGTGAACCACAGGTGAAAAGTGTTATCCTGCCTGACACCCAGCGCTTACAGCAAACACAGTGCCGGCTAGGTTTTGTGAGAAGGTCTATTAGTAACCCCACAGAAAAAAAAAGTTGCAATATTACTAGAATAAAGTCATAACTTGACAAGAAAAAAAATCGTGATATTACGAGAATAAATTCATAACTTTACGAGAAAAAAAGTTCCACAAAAGAGGTCCCAGGTCCGTGTGGTTCTTTCTTCGGACTAAACGCAGTTTCTTGCACAATCTTTTCAAGGTCCTGATACTGATGATAATGTGGTGCTGATGTGCCAAAAGATTAAGTATATCGTTATTTGTGAAACCTATACTAAAGTATAACTTCACAAGATGCTCCACGCTCCTCATTTTCACACAGGCGGCACGCTGCTCTATTTCCCCTCTAAAATAACACGTAAATTTACTACTTTATAATATTATGACTTTATTCTCATAATACTACAACTTTTTTCTCTTAAACTTCTGACTTTATTCTCGTAATATTACGACTTTTTTCCTCGTAAACTTATGATTTTATTCTCGTAATATTGTGACTTTATTCTCTAAATCTCAGATTTATTTTTTTTCCTCAATGTGGCCCTAATACTCCGTCGTAGTATTTTCCCGTGAACCAGAGTGTATTTCACCGATGTCCCTAACCGCGACATGGCTGTGTGACGCTATGTCATGGCAGGTGTATTGCTCAGAACCCAAGGAAGCGCAGTGTCGAGGGTATGAGCAGCTCTCGAGCAACAACAGAGGCCAAGCATTCAGCCCATTCTGAACAGGCATGTTTTCAACGGGTACTGCAACAGTCACTCTAATTCTTAAAAGCCTTTTTTGGGTAAATGCTTGCACAAAGGAACTCATTTGATAAGACAGGAGTGTTTGTTCTTCCTTGCTACTGCTGTTTGTCCTTTACTGTTTTTGTTCATGCCAACTCTGGGTATATGTGCACAAACACACAGATGCTCACAGATGCAAAAACACTGAGGGGAGACGTGAAAAGAAACAGTTGACTCATCTCATTCCTAATTCCCTGCTGGCGATGGAGGCAGCTCTCAAGTCACTGAATTTGTGTTGCTAGAAATGTGTTGTCTTTTCAGTTCGGATTAAGGTGAGGGTGAAGGCAGGAGGACGTGCTGGAGCCTGGGAGCTGTCCAACGCCTCCTCTGTCACTGCCAGCATGCCAAGTCTGCTGCTTTTAACGGCAACACTTTCACATACTCAACACATCGGCCTGCAAAGGAAAGCAGACTCCAGCTGCACCGAGCCAAACAACACACGTATACACAAACACACACACACACACACAACTCCGGCTAACCTGTAAAGACTATCACGCTGTTTACATTGGCACAGCCTTTTGCAGAGTAGCCCAAGAGTTGGTGACAGGGTGCGACCGAATGGGAACTGCAGTCCGGTGCCACCGTGCCGTCACGCACAATCTTGGCACACTGGCAGATAATACTAGATGACAAGGACAGTGGATTGTGTATGTGTGCGTATAAATGCTTTTGGTGACAATTAGGTTTCCCACTATTGCATGGAGATTACACTGAAAAAGGCGTTACTGCTTGTGTACTAGGACCTGTGTATTGAAGCGATATAAATGTGTCTGATATATACAAGGAAAAAACTAGGTAACACTTAGGTAAATATTGGGGTAATTTCTGATTGTATAGAAATCTATGAGAAAATGACCCCACTTTTCACATGATTTATTACCTCAGTAAACATTGTTAACATGAGTTTATGGTCTCAATCGCTAGTTTCAAGTCTTCTTCAATAGAGCATGATGTTCATTTAGTAAATTATGGTCCCATTTAGAGTCAAATAGACCATAAAGCAGGGTATGATTTAGGGTGTGGCTACCTTGTGATTGACAGGTCGCTACCTCGGCCAAAAACCAAGATGGCGAGAGCCAAAATGCTGAACTCGAGGCTTCAAAACATGGATGGGTGACGTCACTGTGACCACATCCACTTTTTATATACAGTCCATAGTCTAGAGACAGATTGAACATCTGATTATTTACGCATGATCTGGAGCAGGATTCCTGAGAAGCTCATTGGACTAGGTCTGAGCAGCAACAAGATAATTTAACATGAGTTTGACAGACGTGACAAAATCAGATTGGATTGCGGAGAGCAAGACGCTGAAAAGTAATCTTCCTGTCTGAACTTTCACCAAACTGCATGTTGAATCTACTGCATTTTAAAGTACACCCTTGTGCTTTGTGATATAGTCAAACAAAAATAAAATGTTGTTTTCGCCCCTGTGTTTTGGCTGTACATTACATCCTCAAAGGCTGACTGAGTAGAAATAGTTTTTCACGTGAATCTCAAGATAATCTTGTCGGGAGATTGCAAGGTCACCAATGGTCAATCCCCGGAGCGCAAATGCAGACTGAATCATGGAGCAAAGTTAAGAAGGGTCATCACATGACAGATATTCGGTCTGACAAGACACAAATCATCTGACGCAACACTTACAACTCATAACTGAAAAGTGTATCAGACCAATTCATTTAAGACAAAGGAAAATAAGCCATTCACTATCTCAAACTTGTGGACAACAACTCAACTCTGAGGTCCTCTCAGTTCACTGAGCTCTTCATCCTGTAATAGACCAGGAGCACAAAAAATGTAGCCGCCTGTGTTTGCGATCTCATTGCATCCAAGTCTGAATGCTTGGCTCAGCGTTTTCTATCCCACCAGCCCTAATCTTGGGACCCACCGTGATTAGCTTCGATTAGCCTCTGATGGGACTTGACAAAGTTGTGGGATACACTTAAATTAAGTCATTAGCAATAATGCATGAGTCACTTATTTATTTTGTTTAACTTACAAGACTACTTTTACACAATACAATGAGGTGACACCTTAAAGGAACAGTGTGAAAGGAACATTTCGGGGGATCTATTACAATAAATATAATATAACATTCAGAACTATGTTTTTATGAAACTAAGAATCATGTTTTCGTTAGCTTAGCATGAGCCCTTCATCTCTATATAGGGAGCAGGTCCTCTTCACGGAGTCCGCCATGTTGCTCCGCCATGTTTCTACAGTAGCCCAGAACGGACAAACCAAACACTGGCTCTAGAGAGAGCCTTTTGCATTTTATGTTACCTGAAGGCCACCGTAGTTCTCCAACACGCTTGTGAAACTGCAGTAACGTGAGCTGCAGAGTGCAAAACTGTGGTACCGCTAGCCGCCGTTTGACTTCCGTTATTCCTAAAGTAGTGTTATTATGATAAGCATGGACTCTGAGCGAGCGTAACCACGGTTTTGCATTCGGCAGCTCAGCTTTCCGTGAGATGGATGAGTGAGCGGAGGGGTACTCAGTTGGTTGCAGTCTGCAACCACACCGCTAGATGTTGCCAAATCCTACACACTGTACCTTTAAGAACATCACTGACATACTGTGCAGAATTATATCTTAATAATTTGGTCCTTTGAGTGTTAAAATGCATATAGGATTATTTTGTGGGTAGTTAGTTGTGATTTTTTCATCTAAACCCATACAGCCTATATTGCTGCAGTCCTTCAGCCTGTCGTTATGTTGGCACATTGCCGATCTCTCAGCAACTTCTGCACTGCTAACATCATTACCCAGCCAACAGGTAAACGCTAACACACACATACAGCCATGCAAGCAACGATGTCAAGCTTAATAGACCTTACAATGGGTATGCCAGAACCGGGGATTAGCTTTTAACTGTTCTGTTGAGTTGAAATTCAAGGAAAGATTCGATTTTTCCAAGAGCAGGGCTCAGGCGGTGGGTGGCCCGGGGTGGTGCGGGTCACCCCATGTGCCATCCCAAAAATTGTTAGCGCAAATGACCAATTCATTAGACACACACTCATTTGGGAGTAAGCTTAGCTACACCATACCTACGTAGTTTATTTGTGTTGTAACGGGCTCACAGTGGTTCAGGTTTGGTAAGATAAGAAAGACAGGAGGGGAGACTCATACAGACCTGGATCCAGGTCAAACCTGTCAAAAACAGCACAGCAACTAATTACGTTCCAAAGTCACTTCACCCATCAAGGAGTAAAACGTGCTATTCAATTCTCTAACTTGCCGGCAGTGATTATGCTGCACGCTGCAACTCGCAATACAACAAAGGGGCACTTTTTGTACCATGTGATATTATTTATAAAGTCTAATATAGATATTTTTCCGCCTTTGATTTCATTTCCTTCCTTGATTTCATTATTCTGACCATGCCCCCAGCATGCCCCTATCGTCACATACTCACGCTTTGTCAGACCCCTTGGCATCTCTTTTCAGTCGTAGTAAACACATGCTTAACGTTGTGTATTAAACAAAACACTTCCTTAGGTTTGGCAACACAACCTCTTTAGAAAATAGATAGATAGATAGAAGTACTTTATTGATCCCAAATTGGGAAATTATTGAAGTTAGTTGTGATTTATTATTATTATTATTATTTAGTTAGTTAGTTATTCTAATTTTTTGTTATTTAGCTAGCTTTAGGAAAAAACAACATGGTTGGGATTAACTATGTTTGTAAATTCACATTAGACATGGGTCCAGCAGTATTTCTCCATACATCATTGCCCATCCAGGCATCACATCTGACGCAATCAAAAGTGAATGTTCTATCATCATTAGGATTTACTGTATGTTCTTGATGCAAAACATTACTGCAACAATGTGATAATGTTCTACAATCAGCTTTAATGAAAGATATGATAGATCTTTGTCTTTCTGTTTTTTTATTTAGATTCATTGATCTTTTGGACATTGGGGCAGTCCAATATTCAGTTTCCTTTTAGCTCTGGTTTGGTCTCCACCAACTATAAATGCTGCTAAATTCTCCTCTATGCTCCACTATATTTATCAGCTAGCTAGTTGCTAACTTATAGTCTGCTGTTTGGTGTTAGGGCAGGTAGTGTAGAGTGGGTTTATCAGATAAATAAAACCTGTACTTATCATCCATCAACTTCATGAATCCACTAATTTATCAGTCAACAGTCATTTAAATGTTTTTAAGTATTTTTTAAGTAATTTTTGCTTTAAACCAACTTGAAATTAAACACACCCCTAACAAATCACTGGTCTCACTGAGGGTTGGAAGCTTCGTTGTCCATGCAGTAGCAGCTTATACATTGCTATTTCTACATGTCAGCTGGTCACGTCTCTCAATGACATCCTAGTTGTAACTCTTTGTACTTTCACAAAAAAATAATGTGAGACACCAGGAAGGTCCGAAAGAATACACAGCAGTTATGTGTTGCAAAACATGTACAGCATAATCAGAGACTGTTACATTGTAGCTTTTCTCTGTAAAGTGAGCTGCAGTGCCACGCAGCTACACAGACTGTCATGTAATATTGAGTACTGTGGAGCCCTCTTGTCCCATCCACCACTGTCACATGCCCTCAGGCATGGAGGCAGCCTTATTTGGCTATGAAAGGTCCCTTAGTAGACACTTTGGGCCCTCATACTGATACCAGGGGTTCCAAAAGAACTGAAAGGCGACGCTCCAAAAAGACTTTCAGGTGAGGCAGTAGAGATGAGTTAAAAAGGCAGCTCTACAAAAGCCTTCTGCTGGTTGTCTCTGTCTCTCTGATGGGATTTCTGACGCTTTCGGATACCAGGAAATGCACAGGAGTGGCAGGCTTAGAGAGACATGCTGTAGTAAATGATTTAATAGCAAATCTGATGCAGCAAAGCAACCAGAGAGCTGCGGCATCCCACAGGATAAAGGTCTAAACCTTTGTTATGAATAATGTCCTCAGTCAGACATGACCTGTTTTATTCTCTTCTTCTTTTTAACATGTTTTTGTCCCACTGAGTATCATGGCTCAAAAACAGTTCATCCAAAGTTCCAGCCAACATTTCAATATTTAATATGTCCAACTGTCTGTGTAATGCATGCATAAATACTCTAAACAGGTTTCATCATGATAAGGTCAGACATTCTATGATAATTACTCTATAAGACTGGTTCCCAACCTGAGGGTCCCGACCCCCACTAGGGGTCGCCAAAGCTTCATTTTCAAATGTGTTTTCAGAAACACATTTCGATGAACTATTTTCGTGATATAAGAGAAGAAAGCTTCCAAACGAGTCGCCATGTTTGTTACGGTTGAAAGCTGGGAGCAGCAGCCCCCGAGCAATGAACGTATATTGATACTCTTTGCCATGAGGGAAAGCGTTTGTCCAATTAGGTGCCTAGTGCCTTGTGTCTAGTGGCAGCCCATTAAGTGTCCCATGCTGGGAAGCGAGGCAATCACTTGCCGAGGTGAGTGGAACTGCTGCACCCCTCCGAAGATGTAAACAAAGGACTGTTCCTGCCTTTTCATTTTGAAAGAGAAACGGCCAATGAGGAACCTCCAACACTCAACGGCCAATGAGGAAACTCCAACACTCAACAGACTTTTACGTTTGAAGGGCTGGCCCTCTGCGGTCCAGCCAACAATATACAGTTGGCCTTTATCTCAGCATTTTATTCATTTCTATGAAGAAAACTAAATGAAATTGTTATTTTTAAAGTTTGGATTATTATTTAAGAAGGATAATAAAGAGGATAAGAGCACGGCGAAGACCTAAACACAAACATCCTGCAGTTATTGCGTTGGGTTAATTGTACAGTTCATCAGTCGTTCTGCACCGTTATTGTTATGCATTGAATATATTATGAAATATCCATAAAATATGTCACTTAGATGGGAGTCATCAGTTTACTCAATGATAGAAAAGGGGTCCCTAAGGAAAAAGGTTGGGAACCAGTGCTCTATATGACACAGAAGCAAGCAAATCACATCTATATGGTCCTGACAAGGCTTTCTTTATTATGTTTTGATCTAAGATCAAAACTAAATTGGCATTTACTGTATCACACCTGCAATTCAAATGTTGATGTATTTGATTAAACACAAGAAGTGAGAAAGCCCTGTCATCTTGAATACTAGTATATTACAAACAGGTATGCAAGAAGCTTTCAAAGTTGAGCCACATCAGTCAGTCCCTCTGAAAGCCTGCTAAATGAATTTGAAGGAAAACACGTCTTCCTGTTAATCCAATAAATCTAAACAAACAAAGTTATAGTGGTGCGACGGTGCCTCAACAGGGAGTCAACTATATTAAGCATTAGGCCTATTTCCAAAATAAGAAGTCTGTCTGCCATGCCAATGAGTCGAATGTTTAACTTGTTTAGGAAGCAAAAATATTTCCTAATTCCATTAAGTGAACAAAAGAGGCTTTTTTTTCAAAGCCCATTGGACGTTTTGTAGCCAGTGCCACTTTGCACTGGGAGTTCACAAGGCTTTAAGATGGTTAGAATTGACATGGCGTCTCTTACAGCGTGTCTATTAGGCCCTGATTAAATTTGGGGCTATATATTTATAGTCCCTGCAGCAAGAACAATGACATGGCCCTCTCCTTATAATTAGTTGCATCTCTGCCTCTCTGTCATTAGATTAAGTTGGAATCCCAGACGCTCAGAGTCTGCGCTTGAAACACCACCACAAATGGGTTAATGCAACCCAAAATTCATTACTACAACATTAGGTTTATCTTGTAGACAAGACGTCTCTCTCTCTCAGAGGTCAGTGGATACACACACACGAGCCATTCACACTAAATTACATACAAATTCATATGCTCTGAGAGCCGTCTCTCTCTGTCTTTATCTCAACCTTTAAGTTCAAAGCTATCAAGCCATTCCATTCCTACCATTCACTGAACTCACATGAACCGACTCATTTAGTCTGCTGTGGTGTTCAGCAAAGCTAATGCTTGGATGAATTTCCTCAAATTCAATCCATCTTGGATCACTACACATATTAGCTTGAGTGACCGGAAAAATAGGCCTACCTGTACGGTGGGATGCAATGCAAATCAATAGCTCTGCAATAAGTACAAACTTACTTTAAATGTTAATTATTTGTTGAGACTACTTCAGTTTTTTTGTGTGTTAAATCAGTTCTGTGTTTTTTGAGGCTATGTTGTTATAATGTATTGGACTGAATTAATGCTTTGTCCATCTTATTTACATATATGCAGAAGCAACCATGTTAGAACAAGACAAAAGAGTCTACAGCCACGCTAGCGACTCTTGAGGCTGTAGCCAAATGCTAACATGCTCACAATGACAACGCTAACGTTATGATGTTTAGCAGGTATAATATTAATCATGTTCACGAGTTTAGTGTGTTAACCATAGGCTGTAAATAACAAGTGGACGTAGTCACCGTGACGTCACCCGTTGGTTTGGACTGTCGTTTTGAAGCCTTGAATTTGGCATTTTCGGCTGTCGCCATCTTGTTTTATTGCAACCAGAAGTGACACGAGAGGGTGGAGCTAAGTACAACCAAACGCTGAATAAGACAATTTTAGGCGACCAAAAAGGTTACACTTAACTTCCATGAACTGAAAACACACAGTGAAAGGCTTAATGTTCTACGTAGAAGACGCGGACAACACCCAGACCGGACAACGCTGTGGTAGCGACTTGTCAATCACAAGGTAGCCACACCCCAAATCATACCCTGCTTTATGGTCTATTTGACTCTAAATGGGACCATAATTTACTAAATTACCATCATGCTGAATTGAAGAAGACCTGAAACTAGCGATTGAGACCATAAACTCATGTTTACAATGTTTACTGAGGTGATAAATCAAGTGAAAAGTAGGGTCATTTTCTCAGAGTTCTATACAATCAGACTTCTTTTTGCAACCAGAGGAGTCGCCCCCTTCTGGCTATTAGAAAGAATGCAAGTTTAAGGAGTATCGGACACTGTTGGACAAAATAAAACTTAGACTTGATGGGGGTGCTAGATAAAAAGTGACGTGATCTTCAAAGTTATGACAATGCATACTTTTATTGGCAATCCATCCAATAGTTGGTGAGACATTTCTACAAATGTTTAACTCATTGTGGCTCTACAGGATAAGTCGCGGGATCACCAAATCACCATTTATCCTCTGCGAAACATGAATGTCTGTAAAAAATGGCGTGGATGGCAATCCATCCAACATTTGTTGAGACGTACCGACCAACATTATCATCCATAAAGGCACATTGCTTGGCTAGAAACCCTACAATATAGTGAGAAAAGAAAGAACACATCTCTGTAACAGAGAGACACATCGCCTGCCCATTCCTATACATCCGTTCTGCTCTTATTGTTAGTATTCATCTCCTCTTTCACTCTGACATTGAGCTAAAGGTATAGCTCAAGTGATGCTTGTAAGGGGGGAGGTCGAGCGAGAGTAATATCAACCAGTCTGCATCTGTGTTAATGACCTTTTAGACAGGCCTGATAATACTGTGCTTCAAGCAGACTGGTGGCTTTCAGTGCTGTACAAAAGGGAAAGTGTGTGCACATGGCTGTACAGTATGCATGTGAAAACTAATGGGTCAGTTGCGTATGAAGCTAAGCTATTCAAGTTTACAGTACCCTGAGGCATGAAAGCCATCTACTTTATCAAGTAGGTCTGACAGAGATGATTAAAGTATATTGCAGTACAGGCCAGGGAAGATACCAAGTGTCTCCTGATGTCTATGGGTCAATGACATCGTCAGTGCCTTCATTAGGGCATCAACTGCAAATGATTTGCAACCTAATGGTTGTGCCTAATTGGCAACAAACTGGTCAAAAGTTTAACGCTATGCTAGCCAACTGAACAATGGAAAATGGATGGTTTGAGTAAATTCTTTTCCTGACAAACATTAACCTGAAGTAGACAATTTCTCGTGCTGAGTTGCAGAGGACTTGCCATGGACTTATAGTCTGACTTGTAGCACAGTCATGCGGTTCCATCCAAATAAGTGGGCGTAGTCACTGTGACGTCACCCATTGGTTTGTGGACTCGAAGCCTTGAGTTCGGCATTTTGGCTGTTGCCATCGTGGTTTTTGGCCGTTGCCATATTGTTTTTTGCAACCAGAAGGGGCACGAGAGGGTGGAGCTAAGTAAAACTGAACGCTGAATAAGGCAACCAAAAAGGTTATAATTAACTTTCATGAACTGACAACACACTGTGAAAGGGTTAAAGTTGTAAGACGAAAACACGGACAACACTCAGACTGGACAACGCCGTGGTAGTGACCTGTCAATTCCAAGGTAGCCACGCCCTACAGCATACCCTGTTTATCGTCCATTTCACTTTAAATGGGACCATAATTTACTAAATGAACATCATGCTGTATTGAAATAGAATGGAAACTAGCGATTCAGACCATAAACTCATGCTTACAATGTTTACTGAGGTAATAAATCAAGTGAGAAGTAGGGTCATTTTCTCATAGACTTCTATACAATCAGACTTCTTTTTGCAACCGGAGGAGTCCCCTCCTGCTGGCTATTAGAAAGAGTGCAAGTTTAAGGCACTTCAGCATTGGCTTCGCTTTACAGACCCGGAGGTTGCCCACCGCTTGTAGCACTTCCACCCAAACATGGCAGCTACAGGTACATCAAAGTACCCTAACAGTAAGGGCCACCAGCCCCTACTGGCCTGGAGTGCAAATGCCCAATAGTATATTCATTAGCTGTATCGCTTATCCTTTGAAGGGTTACGGTCCATGCCATCTGTGTCTTGCGCAAGTTCTGTGTTTACTGTATATGCCCCAGTAAATTAAAGGAACGGTGTGTAACATTTAGGGGGATCTATTGGCAGAAATTGAATATAATATTATGTTTTCTTTAGTGTATAATCTCCTGAAAATATGAATCGTTGTGTTACTGTTACCTTAGAATGAGCCATTTATATTTACATACGGAGCGAGTCCTCTTCACGGAGGTGGCAGCCATGTTTCTACAGCAGCCCAGAACAGACAAACCAATCACTGGCTCTACTGTAGATAGGGCCATTTGCGTTTTCACGTTTTCGCGTCGGCCACAGTAGTTGTCCTGCTTGGCACACGGTAGAAGTTTCAGTTGGTTGTAATCTGCAACCTCACCACTAGATGCCGCCAGATCCTACACACTGCACCTTTAAGAAAATCTGGCACGAAAGTGAAATGGTCTGGAAACAAGAAGTATAACAAAACACATGTGGGACCTTTAAGATGCAGCACAAAGTGTTCAGCTCTCTAATGGAGTTCATCATCTCAACCTCTTTAATGTGCCACATTCCACTCGGCTGGAGCTCGGAAAGCACACCGAAGTCTGAGCTTTGGAAAGTGATATCATCATGAATCACCCTCAGATAAGCATGGACAGACATTTTCATGCAACAACACATAAACTTATGTTTCGTATGTAATGAAAAATAAATGGAGGCAGAGGATACAAATATCTTCCCTGCGCATTACAGGAAAGATACTCATAATTGAATCCATAAATACGGCTTTTTTGTGGTAATGCAGCTCCCTGCTTGTGGAGCAACACTAATCCCAGCGTCTAGATCTTACAATCAGGATAAACAGATCCATGTGTTGTGTCTATTATGTTACCAGTATGATGTCATGATTAAAACAAGGCCCTACAGAGCCCAGACAACACTTGAGGTGACCGCTTCCTTAGACCTCTCCGCTCGGCCTTAAGACCACGCTTAAGTTTATCTTCCTGTCCTCTTCCTCCCGTTTGTCATTTAAGAGTGCTCTCCCAACCTTCAGATGTTGTGATACGTTCTTTACTGGCTTGCCCTTTGGATGACTTTGCCAGGAACCCTCTGTGGCCTAACATTCTTCTGAATTTGTCCCAGGTGTGGACTGTGACCTGGGAGGTGAAATTCATGCCCCATCACTCAGATTGATTGCCTCCTTCCTGTTCTGGCGCTTCTCTCAAGCCGTCGTCGGCTGGAGCTGCACCAGAGGAAAAATGGTGGCATATTAGACCATCCCTCTCAGTAGCGCTGAGTGAAGAAAAGCAGACCCAACCCCAGCCAGCTCCCTTCTTCAACCACAAACGTTTTTTTCCAGTGTTGTCACTGGCTGTGTTAGAGAGGCAACCTCATGGCATGCACACCATTTCTGTGAAAGTCCACAGAAAGGAGTGGTGAGTGATGTCTTCCCAGCCGTCTACTCTCGATCATGCTTCTCTGAACTCCTCTCATGGCTTTGATTACAAGTTATTACCCTTCTCTATCTCGGGAGCCATTGATCATTTGTGGGACCTGTGAGATCACTTCCTATCCCGAGCCTTTCCTGCCTTGTAACTGTCAAGCAGCACTCCGCTTCACCTTGCACTCATTGTAGTCCAGCCAGTGGTGCAGCAAAGAGAAAAACAGCAGACTTTTTTTATTCATTCAGGAGAAAAGGACTGATTCAAAGTTAACAATCATTATTCACTGATTTTGAAAGAGTTATATATTCTGTTTTAAGTGATGGTACATGGAACCTTATAAATGAACAAACTATCAGTAATTCTTACAAAGAAATGTAACATTTTTGTTTTCATGTCTCTTCCTCTACGATTTGATAATCTAATTTCTGTATGCAATATTGTACAAATACATTTTGAAGACTTCAATAAAGAAAGATGCAACATTTTTTCTTTTTAAATGATTGCAAGGAAACGAAGGTATTTGCCAATTCAGTCAGTGTAGGATATCACTGACTTACTTTAACAGCCTGAGAATCAGCTCATTCAGCTGACCTGGAAGTTGTCATTAGAAGAAACATCATGCTTTGCTTTGATTCTGCCAGAATTTACATGAGTTCAGTAAATTGTTTAATTGAAGAAACTGTAATTTGATTAGCTACAAATTCCACCTAGAAAAGAAAAGAAATGAAACTCATGGATCAGTGAAGGGGGGCAATTGTGAGAGTATTATTCTGCAAGAGAGAAAGAGAGAGAGAGACACCACATCAGTGGTCAAACTTTGTAATTTTCGGTTAGGGAAATTCTCTACTTCAATTCTGTCAACCAGATTATGAATAAAAAGCACGACCCAACTTGATCAACATCACAAAATTACAAATGTTTAGATGAAACCCTTAAATTCAGTGGCCGATTGAGTTCAACTTTCCTCCTCATCTTTTTATGGGACTTGGTGTAAATTGTGTTTTCTGTAGACATTGTGCTGAATTTGATTATGTAATATAAGGGACTAAAAGGCATCTGAGAATGGAGCCGGAGACAATAAATAAATAAATAAATAAATAAATAAATAAATAAATAGTGAATTAGATTCACTAGAGTGAAACAAAAAACGGCCTTGCAATATTAATATTGCCTTTAATATTAATAAAGCCTTTAATATTACCAGGGAACCTGTTGAATCTACATCAGACTCATCTTTTGCATAAGCCTAATATAACAAAGGATAGCCTATCAGTGAAAATTAACACCTCACAACACTTTGTAACTTAGGGTATTAAACCGATTGCAAGAAAACCTAAACTTCAACCCCCCCCCTCGAGACTCTAGCCTACTCGACAATTATAATTAATAGATGAATTATTGAAAAAACCTGTCACTCCAAGTTTGTTCAATGCCTGCGTCTTAGATTGTTCTACAAGGGAGATTACAAAAAAGCAAATGAGTAAAAAGCAAAAAAAAAAAAGAAGCTCTTATTCACGTCTTGCCATCACTGAGGAGCCAAATTGTCCCAAGTTTTATCTCGTCTTTCATCAGACAAGTGCTGCTTTCATTCAGATCCTTGCAGTCATGTTCATTCCTTAACTCAGGTTCTCTCCTGTTAACAAAAGCTAAAGTAGCCCTGCAGGCTGCACTGGAAAGAAAAGTAGAGCAGGCAACTTGAGGATTTGGAGAGTAGCCTAAATGTGAAGTGACAGGAGAGAGCTCTCGGCTCTTCGCGGGACGCCAGCAAACTGGCGCCCAAGTCCGCCTTAATTAACAGATCCATGCACTTCATCAAAAACCTGGGGTGTATTCAAAAGATGGATAGAGGAGTGAATGAGTCAGCCAGCCATCCAGAAGTTCAGACACATTTCGAGAATGTTTTGAATGTCACTTGTGGGAATAGGCCTATGGCATGACGATCATCACCTGTATATTCTTCTTATTCTTATTCTTCCTCTTATTATTTTTATTAGAATGATACTAATTTATATTTCACATATGGAAATTTCACACAAAATAACAAAGAAAATTTATAAATTAAAAATATATATTAATAATAATAATAATAATAATAATAATAATAATAATAATAATAATAATAGAATACGAATAAATACAAGTATTATTCTCATTCTTATTAATAGGTATTATCATATATTAAATATATATATATAAAAAAAACAGAGTTGCTAAAAGTACTTTAATAATCATTCATTCATGCTGTGCTACTACTTATTAATGTTGTTATGCATGCTGCTGTCTAACCCACTAAAATCCGGTTATGTCCCTGTAGTGTGAGCGGTAGAAACCACGCCCCGCCTGTGTAATTGGTAGGGACAGTGAAGATATTTGGCTCATTAGTGTGGCGTGCCGGAGAGGACAGACGTGTGACAGAGTAAACACCATCTTTTTTATGACCCTCTCGGTCCACACTCCTCGGTGCCACTGCAGTTTTTAACCAGCTTTGCGCATGGTGCCAAAGTGCGATGCGCTCTCCTTGGCGGATCTAAACTGCAAAAAGGACCATCATTGCCTCTCAGTATCTGACTGGAGACTTCTGGAAATTTGCATTTGATCTCTTGGTCATGCTACAAAACTCACAAACTCTCAAAAAGGTTGTTGCAATTTGCGCGCCTGCAGCAGCAGCAGCAGCAACGAGTGAGACTTTATAGTATAGACCTGTCAGATCGGATACCCCGATGAGAGATCCAGTCGACACAGCGGCTGCCATGGCTTACCACCCTTTCCAAGCTCATCGACCAGGTGCCTTGCCCATGTCAGCCTTCTTTGCCGCCGCTCAGCCCACGTTTTTCCCCGCGCTATCTTTCCCAGACGTCGCCGCCTCCCTGACAGAGCCTCTGTCGGAGCGGGCTGCCTCTGACGCAGCGCTTTTACGCACGGCTCTGGGTCGCCAGCGGCAGCAGCCGGTTCACCCGCCGCGGTCCTTGAAGAGTCTGCAGGCGGAGGAAGGGCTGGAAGACGACCCGAAAGTCACGCTGGAGTCAAAGCATTTATGGAATGAATTTCACAAAAGGGGAACTGAGATGGTTATTACAAAATCAGGAAGGTATGTGACCTATTGAAAGTGCCATTATGGGACGTAGTCATGGGGTTTAAATTCCATCATTTTATTATATGGTCTAATAAGTTATAACTTGTTTTTTATTATTATTATTATTATTATTATTATTATTATTATTATGGGATCGATATTTAGGGATTTAGCTGTTTGTGATTTTTAAGAAGCCAATACATCAGTCCTTTTGGTCGGGGCCCTTCGATCACTTATAGTTCCAGTGATCCAGTCCAATCATTGCTCAATTAGCCAACTATAATAAAAAAAATAGCCTATTAACTCTTTAAATCTTACAACCTCATTTTTTTATATTAACGAAAAAATACTCCAATCAGACAATTTGGAGCTCCTTGCATGCAAACAGTTTAAATTTAAGTTTCTAATTAATCCTCTGCCACAGGAGGATGTTCCCGGCTTTCAAAGTGCGGGTAGACGGGCTGGTTGAAACCGCAAAGTACATCCTGCTGATGGACATCGTAGCTGTTGACTACTGCCGCTACAAGTTTCACAACTCCCGCTGGGTGGTGGCTGGAAAAGCTGACCCGGAGATGCCAAAGCGCATGTACATCCACCCGGACAGCCCGTCTAAAGGGGAGCAGTGGATGAGCAAGCCCGTCGCTTTCCATAAACTCAAACTCACCAATAATATTTCGGATAAGCATGGATTTGTAAGTAGCCTATAACAATTATTCTAATTTTAATTATCGCATGCATTTTTTAAAATGAACTTTTATGAGTCATTCTAGTCAATTATGTAATTTACTCGCCACAACATTCATATTGGATTTTCTTTGTCTTAATTTTTTTCCAGACAATTTTGAATTCGATGCATAAATACCAACCCAGATTTCATATCGTGAGAGCCAACGACATAATGAAGCTTCCCTACAGCACCTTCCGGACTTATGTTTTCCCGGAGACGGAGTTCATCGCTGTCACTGCGTATCAGAATGAAAAGGTAACCCCCATCCTCACCCCCTCCACACCCAAATGCACATCTAATCTAGTCATGTGCATGCATTATACACGGGATGTCACTGGCAATGATTTTGCAGTGATGTGGATTTTATTTGTATGTAAAATTAGAGAGAAACATGCTAACCTAATGGGATGGTTTGGAAACTGAGAGGTCAATTTTAGTAGGGGCCTAAAAAAGAGGCTCCATCATTAGTGCCACATATGAGCTTTGTGGATGCTGTGCAAGGAGCTGTACTTTTGCAACTTGCTGATTTTTCCTTTTTCTCCATAAGATTACACAGCTAAAAATCGACAACAATCCCTTCGCCAAAGGATTCAGAGACACTGGAAATGGGAGGCGAGAAAAGAGGTATTTGTTTTGCCCTCATGATACATCATATTATTAAAGGACATACCCATATGGGTATATACAGTATGTTGACCTAATCTGAATTTGTGATCCTGCAGGAGTAAGCAGTTAACCGTTTCTTCAATGCACGAGAACCAAAGCAAAGGGGACTGTGCTGATTCTGATGACTCGTGTGAACAGCCCAGTACCAGTGATCCGTTTTATTCCCCTCGGGAGCTGGTGAGCAGCCCTCTGATGTCCACACCAACCTGTCAAGGTGGGTTAACTAGCAGTCTATTATGTCATTAAACAGACTTTATGGCAATGTTTCGATTAACCCACATAGGACTAAGTGTTAAACATGCAGTCACTAAACATGCAGTCATTCTTCCTTATCAAAATCTGGCGCCTACATTGCCCACAATGCAACTTGACCACCAACGGTTTGGTGGGGTTTCAGGTGTGTCCCAAGCTGACTCATGCGACATCACTTGAGGCAATTAATCAGATTTCAAGCAGCTCCCTCTGGAGCCACAACGTTTTTTTTATAGAACTTTTTTCACATATGCACATATTCAATTAGAATTCAATGTGGATCTTAAAGGGGACATACCATGAAAAACTCACTTCTTAAGTGCTTGTGCACATACATTTGGGTATCTGGAGTGCCTATCAACCAACAAAATGTGAAATAATACCCATCTGAGTATCTCCTCCCACTGCTTGAGAACTACCTTTACAAACGTGCACCATATTTTTCTCACGAGCCAATCAGAGCAGACTGTGTTTTTTCAGGAGGTGGGCCTAAAGAGACAGGAGCTAGAATGGTTTCAGACAGAGGGTGAAAACAGATATATTCAGATAGACAGTATGAGATAAAAGTATGTGAAAATGAGTAAGTAAGTAAAATGTATTGTTATGTAAGTGCTTGACAAGATCAATATGCAAACATACAAGAAAGAGCTCGGTAACACTTCATTTTACAGGTCTGCAAATTTCATGGTAATTAGGTGATAATTAGCAAGTAAACTGTTTGAAAGTTCTTTGGAATTACTGCCAAATTACCCCAATATTTACCTCAAAATTGATCAAAAAATACTTTGTTTGGCTGTCTTGACTTGGGACTTGACTCTGGACTTTTATTATTATTATTTTATATCTATAATAAACATTATTTAATAATTATATTCCTCTATTTCCCAGTAAGCAGTAATAAATAGCTGGTAATTTATTAAATACATTTCCAAGAAAAGAATACAAAGTAAATTGATGTGCTTTATTTCCATGTCTGCTGGTAAATAGATAATAATCACCTCCGATGAAGAGCAGCGCACAGCCGCTTCTCAAGCCTAAGGGCCCTATTATAGCATATAATTATTGAAACATGTTTATAATAAAGTAATTTTCCATAAATTTTGATGTAAATATTGGGGTAATTTGGCAGAAATTCAAAAGAAATTTCAAATGGGTTACTTTCTAATTATCACCTAATAACCATGAAATTTGTGAACCTGTAAAATGAAGTGTTACCAAGAGCTCATATAAAATGAGGTGACCACACAAGCCACGTGGTTAAGAAACGAACAAATAAAACACAATACATGGAGAAATGCATTGTTAGACCTAAGAGAGCAAGCTGATTAGTAAGGGTGAAGTTAGTAGTTCAGCCACATATGCAGGAGTCTCACCGTGTAATACTCTGTAAGTGAGAGTGAGAATTTTAAAGTGGACCCTATACGCTACAGGGAGCCAAAGAAGAGATCTGAGTATCGGGGTGATTTGTAATCCATGAGTAATCCATGACAGTGTGACAGTGAGCCAGCATGCATAATAGCAGGACCCTGACACTGAAGCAGCTAAAATGAAATCCGGCCATCATTCAATTTATTATTTACACCTGTGCTTTTCCTACTGTGACACATCAAAATGTGTTCCGTGAAAAATACCTATTGTTGGCTTTCTGACGTGTTAACTAAGGTCACTGGAGATGATGTCTTCTGAGAAGATAAGATGGGCGTTTCAAATATTTTGTCTTTATATGTACTACAGAAACAAAACAAATCTTAACACTCGGGGTCTACATACTAGCTCTTGTCATTAGCTTTCAACCACATATACGATACGATACGATACGATACGATACGATACGATACGATACGATACGATACGATACGATGCGATGCGATACGATACACTTTATTGTCCCCTTGGGGAAATTTGTCTTGGACTCAGTGCTGCACACAATCAGCTGCCTCCACAGCAGCATCAATAAATAGAGACATTAATAACCAAAAATAATCCACATGTAAACAGAGAAACACATAAGAATGTAAACCACAAACAACATATATTGCACATTACCCATATTGCACAAGATCTAAAACAGCATAAATTAAGAGATAAAAAATAAGAATAACAACACCATGACGCTATTGCACAACCCTACAGCCTTAAGAAACGGGGGAAGTTGTTCAGATGCAGATCTCAACCTCAATTTACAGTGTGACTCAATTTGGACAAAGCAAAAAAAGCTTTGCTTCAATGAATCAATTGTTCTGGCGCCTTGGGGGTTACATGAACACTGTCTCGTTCATTGCTCAAGATGTTTGGAGTAATTCATCTCTGTCCCCACTGTATTCTAATAAACGGCACTAACAAGGCAGAAATATGCTCGTTTTACTTTTAACTGCACATACATTTAATGAATATAATGTTTTTTTTCCCCCCACAGATGACAACAATATTGGAAGTGATTCAGATATCGATCTACAAGATGAGGACATTGCTGAAGCCAGCTGTTCCAGGACTGAACATGTGTCTACTTTGAGTCAGAGGAGCGAGGAGATACCGTGGAACCAGCCTGCTCTCAGTAGGAGCGACGACAATCAGGACGCAACAAAAGAGAGGACAGTGTTTAGGACGTCAGATGATTTGTACTCGACGGAGATGGATTCTTCAAAAAAGCACGTGAGCCAAATCAAAGACGGCGCCCCGCCTATGACGTCGCAAACGCAGAGCTCGTCGTCCCTCGGCTCTGGTCACCTTCAGACTTTGGATTTCTCCAGTGCGCACAGTCAACAGTTTCTCAAGCTCGGGGCACCTTTGTTGTTTCATCCGGGACAGTTGTCGGTGAAGCCAGAGGGTGTGGGACATCTGTTGTCTTCTTTGCCTGGAGTAGAAAACGGAGGTCTGTCTTCTCAAAGCATCACCTGTCCATCTCCCTTCATGTTTCACCTGTCGCAGCACATGCTGGCATCTCAGGTAGGCTTCGGCAGGAGCACGCTGTTCCTAATATCACACATATTCTAATAATGACCAGATATCGGAGGCTGAGGATGTTGGCTCCTTAAAGGGTCCATTCACTCTCATAAGAGCATGTATTTCCTCACAGAAACATCTGCCACAACTCCATCAAAGCACTTAAAGATTACTTTGAAGGTGTCATTCCAAAAACATGTCCTAGTTATATAGTGATGATATCTGTAGTCCTCTAGGAAAAAGTAAAAACAAATTTTTCTGTAATTTGGGTGGACTAACCCTTTAAATTGTATATGTTTTTTTATGAAGTAATGTTATCAGCCTCCAGCCAATATGATCATGCTCGTCATGAGCTCTAAATACAAATTCAAGGCAGCATGTATAAAAAATTATGAAATGCAAGTTCTGTATGTTTGAGATTATACAACTGAGATAATTATACTTTGGGGAATTATATTTACTTTATGGTTAATACAGTCCTTGATCGCCAAATTGACCAAGAAACCATTAAACAGGAAGTGCTGTGGGGTCTTAAAAGAAGAAGAAGACATACTTTATTTATCCCTGAGGGGAAATTCAATTTAATCACTCTGTTGTTACTTTTACACATTAGCCCGAAATAAACACACGTCCACAAACAGGACCTACGCACATGCATTAATGGAGTGATGTCAGAGCGAGGGGGCTGTCCATGGACAGGCGCCCCGAGCAGTTAGGGCTCTTAGTGACCTTCCTTCCAATATTCCTCTAATGAAAGAACAGTTTTCTTTATAAAAAAAAGTGCTTGCAAAAGAAGTAAAGAAGGAAAATCATTAAAATCATGTGATGTCATTGAGTGAAAAAACTGATCCGAAAGTTGTTAATACATTTCTTTATGGCCTAACAATTCATAACTCTCTCTGCTAGACTGGATAGCAAGTGGAGAAAATGCATACAGTGTCCTATACTGTAACTCTCCCTTCCTTGGTTCAAGAAAAGGAGAGCCAGTTGGGCAGTAAGGTAGGGGGGGTGGGAGTCTGACTTGAAGTTCGGGCAGCAAAGCTAAGATGAGGTGCTGGACTGGTGAAAGAGATCTGAATTGACAAATGTTACACTGTGCAAATCTGCCAGGTCAATTTGTTGCCGCAGTGCAAGCCTCAAATGATATGGCATTTTCCCAGTAAGCAACCTCCGGTTCTGAAAAGTGAAGCCAATGCTGAAGTGCCTTAAACTTGCATTCTATCTAATATCCAGCAGGGGGCGACTCCTCTGGTTGCAAAAAGAAGTCTGACTGTATAGAAGTCTATGAGAAAATGAGCCTACTTCTCACTTTGTTTATTACTTCAGTAAACATTGTAAACATTATGGTCCCATTTAGAGTCAAATAGACCATAAAGCAGGGTATGCTTTAGGGCATGTCTACCTTGTGATTGACAGGTCGCTACCACAGCGTTGTCCGGTCTGGGTGTTTTCAGTTCATGAAAGTTATTTGTAACACTTTGGTCGCCTAAAAATGTCTTATTCGGCATTCGGTTGTACTTAGCTCCACCCTCCAGTGTCACTTCTTGTTAAAGAAAAAAACAAGATGGCGACAGCCAAAAACCAAGCTATACAAAATACTAAACTCGAGGCTTCAAAAAGGCAGTCCACAAACCAATGGGTGACGTCACGGCGACTACGTCCACTTCTTATATAAAGTCTATGCATTTTCCACATCATTAGGCCTATGCTAATCCAGGCCAGTGGTTCCCGACCTACAAGGGGTCAAGAGAAGAATCTTAGGGGGTGCAAGATGATTACCAGGGTAGGAAATAATAGAAAAAAAAAAGAAAAGAAAAAAATGCTTCACAAAATTCTGCTAATTTTTCTGAATTTTCTCTATAATACCACTCCTAAGCTGAGCTCACAACTCAGACATGCAACCTGTGATGAGGGGACACAAACAGAAATTGCCTCACAATCAGTTTGAGCAACTGTGCTTGTTTCACAAAATGCATGAACATCAGAAAATCTATGGTGTTTAACACTAACAATCTTATTCTTTCGCACAGGGAATCTCGCTGTCACCCTTCGGAGGATTGTTCTCCTATCCATACGGCTACATGGCAGCGCCAGCTCTCCCCACCTGCTCTGCGACCTCCACGCTGGCCAGAAACCACTGTTTCCGCAGCTCTCGGCCCTGGTTGCGATTCAGCCCTTATCAGATCCCCACCACCTCGGTCACCTCAGGCCAAACCCTGCTCACAACCAGAACGCCTGGCAGTACAAACTCACAGTCTGATGTTCCCAAATCAGGGGGCAGCAGAGAGTCGAGTCCAGTGTCTGACAATCACAGTCAAAAAACCAAGGCCAAGCAGAAGACTGCTTCACCGAAAAACATTAATGAACTGCCAAACACACATAACCCGGTTAGAGGACTTGATATGCCACTTCCTCCACAATAGACTCTCCTGTATGTTGTTTTTCATCCTACACGTGGTGGATACTGGGTGACACAGACAATTTTATGAAGTTGCACATAATAATCACCTTAAATACATATTTTGTCAGAAACTGCATGTGTTGCTGCTATTCAACTTGTCATTATCAATGAACCTGCCTAATAAACACCGATTTGATGATTTGCAGGTCAAAAGACACCCAAACATTTATGTTAAAACTAGGCTTAATTATATTTATCAGTGTGACGGAGGTTCTCACGACATGTTGATATATCGTCATTTGAAACAACCATTAAAGGTGCAGTGTGTAGGATCTGGCCACATCTAGCGGTGAGGTTGCAGATTGCAACCGACTGAAACTTCTCCCGTGTGCCAAGCGTGTAGGAGAGCTACGGTGGCTGACGCGAAAACGTGAACGGCCCTATCTAGAGTCAGTGTTTGGTTTGTCCGTTCTGGGCTACCGTAACAAACATGGTGGCCAGCTCCATGTAAATATAAACGGCTCATTCTAAAGTAATAAAAACACATAAGGATTCTTATTATCAGGTGATTATACACTAAAGAAAACATAATATTATATTCCATTTCTGCCAATAGATCTTCCTAAATAAAAAAAAAAGACTTAAAACTTAAATTTAAAAGTTTTAAGTTTTTTAAATGCTACACACTGTTCCTTTAAATGCAACCTAGATGTCTAAAAAAATCTTTGACTGCTTCAACCAAATCTTGCCTAGTTTTATCCGAGACATCTGGGTGTCTTTTTGATTTGCAAAAATACCAAATCAATGCTTACTGGAGGTTCTATAGTAATAAAAAAACTATTAAAAATATGTTGATTGGAATTCCTTTGGGGGGAAACGAGCTATGCAAAACTCAATTCCCAAAGTGGAATGCTTTATAGCAGGACAATAATGTGCTTTAAATATGAATAAAACACTGCTTTATTCTGTATGATGGTGTAAATATTTTGTTCTAGTTTTCACATACTGTATAAAACATGACAAATCAAAGCCTTCTGAGACTGAATACTGTAACTGATCACTGCTAAACCTGCCATTGAGATATGAGGAAACCACCTGTTCACAGTTTCACATGTACCAAAGCCGCACCATGAACTTGGAGGGAAAACTCAGGATTCTTTTTTGTTTTTTGTTTTACCAGCACTTAAGAAAATGTCTTCAGTAATCTTGCAAGTTGTCTGCCAAATTATTCAGGTGAATTGTTTTTCCACAATTTAAATAAAGATGTTCACATTTCATGCAGTTGTCTTAATATTTTTATATAGTATTGTTGATGTTACATTGCACATTAAATATCCAAATGTCTATTATTAGAAACAGGTCAGATATCACATTACCTCTGCTGTCGCACCACTAGATACATCAGGTGATTCATGATAATTTATGATTGATTTCTCCACACAAGCTAACCCAACCAAGTATAACGCATTGTCATGGATGGTGCTTAGAACCAAGGTAATAAAAAGGTCCAGACTCTGACAGTTTAGCCTTTGTCTTTCTTTTGTGTTAGTTTTTGTATAGCTGCTGTACACTGTAAAAAAAGCCTTAAAAACATGCTGTGTTCAACACTGCTCTTGGACTCCGGAAATGGTAATTGCCTACTGTTTTTTACAGCTTAGACCAAAATAAAGGTAAATTCTTGATAACGCTATACAAAACTGAAAAATATTGAAGCTCAGCTCAGTAATCATTTGTCATTATTTTATGTTATAGACCAGGTGACCCTAGGCACGTGTGCCAACATTGGCATGCGGTAGCTTAACCAATGGCACACTAGCAATAAGTGTGCAAGGGAGTTTTTGTAAATGTTAAAGTACTCTAATATGCATGCCAAATTACCTCTTTCACAGCCATTGGCTGTTATATACGGTAGTTTGATTGATTTTTTTTCCCCCACCCGCATTCCACGAAGACCCGCCCTACACTGCCTCTAAATTTGGTTGGATTAATGCTATGCACATTGCCTATATGGATGGAATAAAATTAAAGATCCGTTGGAGATTTAAATTTTGATGTGGTGTCATAATTTAATGTAATGTTAACTTTAATGTTGACGTGGCACACTGATTAACAAAAAAATATATAAATGGCACCTCTTCATATATAAAAGGTTGTTGGCCACTAGACCATCAAAGATTAATTGCTACACATCTACACAGACGTGTCAAGAGTTGGACTGGATTCAAGAGCTGGATTCATTCAATGAAGCCAGCTCATCCGGCGTGGATCAGGATCTGTCTGGATGTTAGGCCTATAATCCTTTAATTTAATTTGACTAAACTAAGTTTCGATTCTACTTCCAAATACTGTTTTGGCAAGATCAGCCCTCGTGCTTCAATTTTCTATGTTTATTAGGAATAGGGTACCGTGGCCCTGGCTGACCTTCTTACCACATTACTCACTCTTGTCATCTGACAGTCAAATGCATTATAGGGCAAAGACTGATGTGAACCTAATGGTCTTAATTCTGAAGTAATGGTTTTGGAAAGCAATCTAAGGATACTACATCTTGGCACTGCTACTCCCTCTCTCCAAGAGTCAATAATAGCAGGTGAATTAAAAATGTGTCACTAAAGTATTTAATTTTTTTGGGGGGGGGATTGCTGCTTCATTTTATCGCTTGTTGAAGCTTCGCAGCACGCTAAAAGTGTCTCTGTGCAACAGCTGCTGCCATGCCCTTGGCCATAGCAATGGTGGCTGAGCAATAAAGGTGAATGAGCGGTCCTGTGCACTTCATTCCATATGCATGAGTGCAGCTCACTGCTTGCCGGGGCAATTCCCAAAACATCTCTGCTTGTGACAGCAAAGCTACACTTGAGTTGCTAATCCCCTCTGCTCGTACATCTGCTCAAGCTGCACCGAAAAATAGTTTTTTTTCTGAATACATAAATGAAATATTGAATCATATGGTCGATGTAGGATGTTTTGAAATATTTCTTGGGTATTTAGAAGTATATGACCTTTCCGCACACTTGAGCTTTCACACAAATTTGCTAACACGGAAACAGTGTAAGTGCATATTTTATGATATATGTTCATGTATATAGGGCTCACAAAGAAGAGCTGTAACTTAAGATGAACACATTTTATCTGAACATTAAAGGTTCTCTATACGGGATTCAGAGCATTAATATAGGCTAGCAGCAAACAACTGTTTGCTATGTAAAGATACAGTGGAGGACTTAGGCTGTTTTAGGGGCAGGGACGAAAAAAAATAAAATAAAAAAGGGCACCAGCTGCATGCGGCGAGGCACCAGCACAGAAAGTTTTCAAGCATGTGGGTAGCCTATATGGCACTGCATCACATTTTCTCCATTTAAGGGCACCTATTAGTGAACTGCATCTCGTTTTCTCTACTGGAATGGCACCATAGAGGGCACTTCATCATGGTTTATCTACATAAGGGTATCCAAGAGGGCACTTGCTTTGTTGAATTCCCCTTTAAATGACCAGTATGTAACAATTACGGAGATCTACTGGTAGAAATGGAATATAATATTAATACGTGTGTTTTTTTTAGTGTATAATCACATGATAATAAGAATCTTTTAGTTTTCGTTAGCTTAGAATTAGCCATTTATATCTACATAGGGAGCGAGTCCTCACCACGGAGTCCGCCATGTTGCACTGCCATGTTTCAACAATATAGCCCAGAACGGACAAACCAAACTTTGTTAACTTTTCCTGTTCGGCCTGGAGTCGATAACGTTACTCGCTCCTGTCGCTGCCGCTCTCTCTCTCTCTCTCTCTTCACCACTCACTTCCCACGTACACACACACTCAGCTGCATATGTATGCAAAAGAGATTGTTCACACTATATTTACTCTTGGACAAAGAGGAGTGCGAGTTCACCGTGGTACATTATCACAATGGATACAGTGGGGTAAATCCTCTGTGATCATCATTAAGGCCGTCACACACAGAGAGTAATAAAAGGCCGCTAGTTTTCCTGATGATGATGTCATTATCTGCCTGACACCGCCAGTGGCACCCAGTGTGGAGGGAGAACTTTCAAAGGGAAAAGCCACAGGAAACATAAACCACAAATTGCAATGCCCTAATAAACCCCAAATATAAGACTGTTAGCAATACTAATATCATCACTTGTAAGTAAATAAAAGAAAAAAAACAGTTTCACTTCACATTCTATTCATTATGGAGACAAATATTGCATTGCTTAGCTACAGTTATCCAATGGAATCAAATCACAGATATGGTACCTCTTAAAAAGATAAATCTGTAAGTCGTATTTCAAATTTCAGTATGATGAAGACAGCTATCATCTGAAATGTCTTTGTACTAGTTTTTCAGTCATGACAAAATAAGCGTGGCATGGCACTCCATAACGAAACTGTTCCTTGAGCTTCTGGTGTGAAAAATTCAGGTGGTCTCCCAGGAGGAAAATTGATCTGAAAGATCTCCCGCTGTGCTGGGCTCCTCTCAAACCTCTATAGTGCGCATTTTCTCCTTGGCTGAGCGTATAGCGTTAAACCGAAAGAACATCTCCCCTGGCTCAAAAACGTGGCGAGGAGGTCAACTGCAAAGTTTTGCAGACAGCAGAAAACTTCTCCCTGTAGTGCTGGAGAGTTTTGGGGGTTGTTGGAAGAGATGCACCACAAGGAAAGGTCAACAACATCCCGCCTCACCCTACACCCATATTCCTCTTTTTTAGGTCTAGTTGACGGGCAAGCAATAGCATAGGTATGGGGTAGTTATCTCACATTGTATAGTGTGCAGAAAAACTATTAACTCACAGATAAGATAATATTTCAACCACAAGGTGCTGCCCCTGTATAAGTGATCTGGAATGTGTCAAGAGAAACGATACACGTTCTCAGGGCTGTAAAGCTCAGATGGGATTTATAAATTAATTATTATCCTTCGCATGACATGGTTGCATCACATATTCCTGGAAGAATACTCAGCATATTGGTGCTCTAAATCTCCTCTGAAAGTAAGTGCCGAGATAAAAACGTCAACACAGATGGCTTAAAGGGACTAGATGGTCGTCCCTAGCATACAATATGAATAATGCTCTTAACAGGGATATCATCCAAAAGCCTGTGTTATCATGAATAAAGCACTAGTGTGGGTCGTGCCGGGGCTTGGTTAGAGTGCGGATACAGAAAGGTGATGCTTGACGAATGAATCCAATAGCTAAACCTTTAAAAGGGGGAGCAGACAGACAGTTGTGTAAAATATGCCATAAACACTAACTATACATAGGTTTGGAAAGGGAAGGTCGATGGTGATCAGTGAGATAACTTCCTCTGACTGTTTGCAGTGACATTGTGGATTTTCTCAACAAATGCATTCAAAGTAGGGCTGACAAAGTTAACGCGATAATAACGCATTAGCGCAAATTCGTTTGAACGCCACTAATTTCTGGTTGGCCAACCATGTCATACTAGCTTGTCGTGAAAGAGGTTAAATAACGCTCCAAACTTATGCTCAATTTTGGTGAGGAAAAACTGGCATGGCCATTTTCAAAGGGGTCCCTTGACCTTTGACCTCAAGACATGTGAATAAAAATGGGTTCTATGGTTACCCACAAGTCTCCCCTTCACAGATATGCCCACTTTATGATAATCACATGCAGTTTGGGGCAAGTCATAGTCAAGTCAGCACACTGACAGCTGTTGTTTGCCATGTTATGATTTAAGCATATTTTTTATGCTAAATGCAGTACCTGTGAGGGTTTCTGAACGATATTTGTCATTGTTTTGTGTTGTTAATTGATTTCCAATAATAAATATATACATACATTTGCATAAAGCAAGCATATTTGCCCACTCCCATGTTGATAAGAGTGTTAAATACTTGACAAGTCTCCCTTTAATGTATATTTTAAACGAATAAAAAATGTGTGATTAATTTGCAATTAATCGCGATTAAATATTTTAATCTATTGACAGCACTAATTCAAATAGATAAAGTGTCTGTATGCCCAAAAACAAACTACAAATATGATAGATAGATAGATAGATTCATTCAAACCTCATTACTATCACATGCTGTATAGTAGGTCTTGTAGTAGACCATGCAAATATTCTCATGTCAAGTTTGTTTACATGTGCTGTTCTTTGTATGGAATAAATAAATATAACATAATAAATACAACAGACAATTGTATCCCTCCCTTTAGCCTACATATAGCCTATACATGGAGGTATGTCTTATACGGTATATCTCAGTTTTCTTGTTGTTAGCTTTGAAGGCCAAATATAGATAAAAGATAATCAGAGTAAAAATAGGTAGATCTTTAATTTGTCTAATGATAATAATGCAATGTTGAACTCTATAATACATAAGGCTACCATTTCAACTTAAAAAATAACCCTGCTTGTGGAGAAGGTTTGATCTCCAATTTACTGTACTTAGAAATGGCAAACTAATGGCCTCTGAGGCCATCTAGTGGATCACAATTGCAATAACACTACATTTTTTTCACATCATTATTCAAAGAAGCTTAGATAGTGGAGTAAATCTATAAAGATATGATTGGAAAACTGGCATTGAGAGGTTATTACACGACATTTAAATCTTCACAGTTTATGACATTGGTTTCATTTTAGCATTGAGCTCACATCTTTATAGTTCCCATTTTATTTAGACCTACTTATCGACTGGTCTGTTGATTTTGTGTTTTAAGAACCCCTGCAGCTGAAAATCTAGGCTCCCTTAAACCCAAAGCAACAACAAAACAGTCAGGAAATAAAAGAAGTCTTCTTTTCGTTCCATAAGTATAAAAATGTATTTGGTGACTTATCTCACTGTACTAATCTGATCTTTGGCAGCACAGGGGCTGATTTTTGGAAGCTGAGCTGGTGCAGATCCTTTCACATTTACTATTTTTGACACTTTGAAAGTAGAAATACCACAATGTAGAAATACTCTGTTACAAGTAAAAGTCCTGCATTCAAAATTTTATTTCAGTAAAAGTACAAAAGTATTAGCATCAAAATATATTTAAAGTATCAAAAGTAAAAGTAATCTACTCATTAGAATGGCCCATTTCAGAATAATATTATTGGATTATAATTAGTGATGCATTAATGTGTATACCTCACGTAAATGTTGCCGCTGGTAGAGCTCATTTCAACATTTATTAGGCTACTGCTGGGTAGCTTATTGTGAATTCCCCCCAGGAATCAAATTGATCTTATCTTATAAGCTGCACTGCGTAGAATTGGAGCAAATATGATTAAAAAAAGTTTTATAAAACGATCGCTATATCCTGACAGTAGTGCATGAGACAGGTAATCTGAAAAAAATCATGTTCCTCTGTGTCCTCCGGTGCTCCTAATGGCATCTGCAAGATTTCACAGACCGGTGGAGAACAACCAGTCAGAGCCGAGCTGGAGCCTTGCCGTCTCTGAGCAGCTGTCAATCACTCGCGAACTCTGTTCAAACGGTCAAACTAGGCAGCGCTGATCAAATATGAATCAATATTCTGTTACTGTAATGCCTATTTCACGCCTCAAATGTTTTCAGAAACATCTTGTAGTGTACTGTTTAGCTGTAAAATGAGAAAGTTTGTGACCCGGCATCCATGTTGAGATCTGTTGAGGAAATACCAAGCACCGCCCACCAGCTGGAGTACAGCCAATAGGAATGCTTAATAGGAACGCTCTCTCTGAAATGACCTGTGATTGGCCAAAGTCTCCTATCACGGGCTAGATCTTTTAAAGCCTGAAAACAGAGCCATGAGGAGGTGGAGAAGTCTAGTTATCTCTCAGAACACTTGAATTACAATATGCTGAAAGGTTATTATGGAATTTTTGCCCAATGATGCCAAAAGAATTCTGCCTACTCCAGCATTAAAGGTACAAAATCATTGCTGACAGCAAAGGGTACATAATTGTACTTTAAACAAGCTCAAGGTACAGGCAAACGATGCAGCAAGTCGGTGATCGCAAAATCTTGATTTAAATAGTGAGTTGGGTTTATTGAAATAAAATAGATTGCCATTCAATTCTTGGTCTGTGTGGCCTAGGGATCATTTTATGAGTTTCATTGATAACTTAGCTGGGTGTGCATTTTAGTGATTTCAGCTAGTGCTTACATCACACTGTTATTAAGCAAATAATAATTGAATAGTTTTAAAAGAAATAATTGTAGGATCATGATATGGTTGTTCTATTCAAATGCCAAGAGACTGACACCCTTATGTCATTAGCAGGGGTCAGTGTTCTGGGTTCATCCCATACACTGTATACAAAAAATAGGTTTATCCCGGTTCATCACCCCATTGCTTCCAGGACACGAAATGGCATCTGCCTACAAGGTAGACTCGAGGCGTTGTCCTACTGCTTTATTGTTGTCATAAATGCCTGAGAAGAAATGGTCTTGTAATTCTAACAGCGGTCTGTAAGACAAGTGCGGCTTCGCAAGTGGCTTCAAGCACAAGCGATGACAAAGACCTGAAACTTTGAACGTGAACAAAACACGTGAAGCGTCTGTCATCAGCACTGTTGTGCAGCAGACAGCACATGCAGTACATGAAAGAAGAGGGACAACCTCTTCCGGGGGCCCGCCCCTCCCTTAACCCTCTTGAACCCGCCCATAAAGTCGCTCTTGAATCTGATTGGTTCTCTGCGAACGACGCCTTCCTAGATCTAGGCGAAATAGACACTGTTTGGCGTACAGTGATACTTTTTTTGCAGTACATGCAAAAGACTTGATGTAAGACGTTGCCATGGAAGCCTTAACATTATTTTACTGAACAGAGCTTTGACAAGAGCACTGTAGATAAAGTACTATTTAAATATCAATGGGAAATTCATTTTACAGCAACCAAGTCACAACTATCAAAAAACCAAAAAGACACTCACAGAGGCAGAAAATAAATAAAACAAAAGCATAATTAATAGCAAACTATCATTTTTAAATCTCAACTAATTGGGACTATGCTATCACTAATTAAATATATGCAACGAAAGTGGAAGTTTAGTGTATTTTGAAATTGTTAGTGCAGTGTGCTCATCAAATCTCAGTTTTTTCTTTTTTTCACTTCAGCTTCAGTTTGTTAATTGTTTTAGTGTGGTTAGCCGTTTACACATTTGATATTGTTTTAGTGATTTAATTTAACACAACACAAAAGAGGGTCTTTTTATGCATAATTGGGAACGTTACTATTTCTACAACACTTGTCAAATGGCTAAATAATTTGTAAATAGGAAAATAGATAAATAATAGTAAATGAGTCTGGTCATTTTGTTACAGCTGAAGAAGAAGGTGTATGTCTTTTAACTCCACTATTTTTCTTTATTTAACACTATGCATCATACACAATATAACAAACAATATTAATACTGTTTTTATTGGACTTCCCACATACCTTTTGCTGCAGCCATGTTAGATGTGAAGCAGAATCCAGCCATAGCCATAGTGTGGCGTCTTTTCTACCTACTCTATTTCTATAGCGGAAGTCGCGTTCAGAGGTCAACGTCCAGGAGTAACCTGCCTGCGCATCATCACATCACCCCACTCTCTGCTGTTAAACCGTCTGTTACCGCATCATGATGTGATTTTTTTTTCCCCCCCAACATCACTGGAATCAGAGATGTCTGACTGACAGACAGACACAACCAATTCATTGATCTTTTGGACTCAACCCTTTTTTCAGGATTACGTTCCGGTGCATCTCCACTGGTGAGTTTGCCAGCCGAGATGTTTAATCTCAGATTATTCCCGTCTGTGGTTTAGTTTCGCTCTCTCTGCAGTACAGTACACCTGCGGACAGACAGACAGTACAACAGCCCCGTATCAGCGCCACCACTATGGTATTATAATTGTATTAGCTTTAAGCTAGGCTAACACCTACGTTATTAGCATCTCAGTTTATCTGTGGCTGCTGTAGAGTTATAGGAAACTAGCTTTGACGTGAACAAGTACGTTATTACTTGATTTAACGCTAACAGTAGCTAGCTAGAAAGCAGTTTATCAGCTGTGACGTTAAATAAATAATGTGGTTTGAGCCAGAAGTTTCGCTCTGTTAAGTGCAGCTCTCGGTATCGTTTTGTTGGTGATGTTCCCCAGGCTCACGTTCGCAGCGGGTCTGGCCGCAGTGCTCGGCTTGTTTTTCTGGTCCCGCAAGCAGCTAGCGATAGGTAAGGTGTGCCTCACCTGTGGAGTCATCCACTTGCCCGAGCAGCAGCAGCAGCAGCAGGTGGAAACAGCTTTAGTTGTAGCAACGTAAAGGAATAGAGTCAGGTTGGAGAGCACCACATCTTCTTGTTTCCATAGCGGTGTTAATTAACATTGTATAGGACGTCCTTATAGTAACTTACTTATTGAAGGAGGATGTGAAGGAGAAGAGACAATAGATAGATAGATAGATAGATAGTAACTTTATTGATCCGGAGGGAAATTCAAGTTTCCAGCATCACAGTTCCATAGTGCAAACATATTAGTAAAAACGTCACAGGTGAGTAGTACACATGTTAGTAAGAAAACGTCACAGGTGAGAAGTACACATATTAGTAAAAACGACACAAGTAGTACAAGACACATGTAAGTAATACAGAGTATAAAACAAAAAATGCTATGTGCAAGGGAACTGTTAAAAATTAATATAGTGCAGGGTAAACAACTGAGATACAGGACTATTTAAAGAAAAAGTGAATGTAGTGCAGAAAGTGATATAGTGCTGGGTGATAAAAAAAAAAAAAAAAAAGGAGGTATAGATATTAAGAAATGTCAGATATGGAATATAATGCAGGATAAGAACTGAGGTAAATAAGTTTTTTTTTTGTTTTTGTTTTTTTTGTAGTGTGCAGAATAGGTACAGAATAGTCTTTTAAGTTAAATGTGCCCTGAAATCAATGTATTGCAACATACAGTCATACAACTGTGTCGTTGCATTACATTGCCTTAAAGTGTTTTTTTTATTGTTTGTTTCCATTAGCAGTATATGGCCGGGCGATATGGAGAAAATCAAATATTGCGGTATTTTTCACCAAATACCTCGATATATCGGTGTTGCCACGATATTCTAAAAAAAATATTTAGACAATGTGATTTTTGATAAATAATCATCAGTAATGTGGATATAATGTCTTAAGTGGCTAAAGGCAAATAATAGAACAGTCTGGTAAGTTAAGAAAATGACATCACTTTACTGTAATGCTGCCTTTAAAACCAGGAACACTTATGCCATATTATGATAAACAAAATCTAAGACGATATCTATTCTCATATCACGATATCGATTTAATATCAATATATTGCCCACTCCTAATTGGAAGGCACACTTTATCTCACATGCAGGCAGGATTTATACATGTTTTATAGACTTTAATATATATATTAATAATATTTAATATATGCTTTTCACATGATAATCAGTGTTTTTAAATGGGGTTGCAGTTATTTGGGGCTGAAACTGCTTCATATGCTTCTGGCTGTGTGGTTACTGATGACAGTGTGAACAGCGTTGCATGCACATGTCATTATTTAATCCTTCTTGCATTTTGACCTGCACCCGTTTGGGCATGTTCAATAAAGGCACGTTTGCCAGAGCCTGCACACAATGTACTGATGCTCCCAGAGTGAGTCCAAGTTTTGCAATATCAGTTCAAGATACTTGAGTTTATGTAACCAACTTTTGCAATACGACAAACAGCATCACGGCGATCTTGTGACACACACTGTACCATGATATCTGGACTCCATATCTCCTTTATAACTGTTTGCTGCCACTGTTGTGTGTCTCTTGCCTGCAGTATTTGCAGCCTGTTCTTGTCGCCCAGCCATGGCACAGCAGGACGGTGCTGCCAAGAAGAACCCGGCCATAGCGGCGGTGAACTCTCACTTCATCGTGGGGTCGGTGTCGGAGGAGAACTCGGAGGATGAGATCCAAGGGAAGGTTGACTCGCAGCTGGAGGAGAAGGAGACTCGCTCCTTGTCGCCGGCGTCCTCCGATAGCTCGAGCAGCACGTTTGATATGGGATTCGACCACATTGATGGGCCCAGCCACAATCTGAGGTTAGAATGCAAACCTGGTCTGGTTTTTCTGTTACGATTAGTTCAGGTATTCTAAAGTGTTTCTTTTCTCAGGCATGCAGACCAATTTTTTTATCAAGATTGTATCATGTTTACTTGGAAAATATTACTGGTTCTTTAAGGCTTTTTTGGATGATTTACTTTTGTTCAGTCGTTTGTAAACTGTACCCATAGTGATGCATACATTTACATATTATGAAGACATTAATCTAGCAGCCTTGAATCACATTATTTCTGAGCGTCGTGCAAATACAAATAGGGAATTTGCAATCCTCAAATGCTGTCTCTATGAGACTACTCCTGTAGTCCAAATGACACTCTGTTCAAACTATGTACTCCTTGGTAACCCCTTCTACTGTACAGCACATGTGAAAAAATGTGGTTTCACTAGCTGCACACTGCTGAAGGCTTTCTTTGTGTCGAGAGTCTGGGTGGTAGGCCTGGAAAGTAGGCCTAGACTTCAGAAATGTCGGTTTGGAAAAGTTGGAAAAATGTTCACACACAGAAACTCCCAATCCGACGGTCGAAAAGGAGCTTTTCAGCACTGACAGAACTTCATTTTGTTTATTTATTTTAAAAGCAGGAGTCTTTAGTCTCTCTGCCAGCCCCAGTTTTCTTTTACTGGGCTGCATAGACCTCACATTTAACTGTCACCTTCACACACGGCGGCTCGTAAATCACATTTTCTTCGAAAGCCTCACAGAGGATTTGCGATTCACATGAGATACACGTGCTGATGTACACAATATCTTCTCTCATAGACATGCTTTTTTTCCTTTCCAGTGGGTTAAAAAACGATTTTATACATGTTTATCTGTAAATTTGGTTTGTAAATATTGTTATATTATGCGGCCAGGCATGAGTAAAACGGCGTTTTCCCAACAAACTTTGTGTGCTAGTCAGGAAGGTTTGATTTTGCTTGCAGCTTGCAATTTTACAATCAGTATCTACTGCATACGAGACATGGGGGTCATTGCTTTGTCCAGTCTGGTTTTGTCTGATCAGTTTCACGGGGACAAAGAGGATGAGAGAAGTGGGGCTTTAGCAGAAAGAACTTGGGACAGCAGTTTTAAAACTGGAAATACTGGATGGGGGTGTCTGCCTCCTCCACCCCCCTATAATTGTCTCTCTCATTGTACAGAGCGAACTCTAGAAGCTCCACAGCTGGATTGAAATCAGGGCCTCCATTCAGTAGAGAAGGGGCTCATTTGCCTCTCGTCAGTAACCCCTACAGTTATGCAATAATAATGCAGTATCGGGCCACATAGTGCAGCCGCACCCTATAGCTGATGGTGATATATCCCTCCCCCTGTACTACCCACTCCCCCCCTTATGGTTCCCCTTGGAGTGGAGCTTGTTTCAAAGAGCTCTGCCAAAGCAAACTGTAAACATATTTGAGGACTGTAAAGTGTCCTGCTATGCAAAATATGTTCTGCTCCCTCTGTGGTTATACTGTAAGCTTCTTAAAGATATTGTTTGAACCTTTATTTTTGGCTTTTTATAACACTTTCCCAAATCATTCCCATCATTCATCATTAGTACATTTTCTCACCCACAAGCTATAAAGTTTAAGATAAGAGAGAGTATTCACATCCTCTGCTCCTTAGATCAGTCAGCCTCTTATCAATATGAGGTGATATCAGCGACTTTTTATCTTCTGGGCTATAAACATAAACCGTCTTTTTTAAAGCACAGCTGCTGCCGAAACATTTGCACAATAGTTTGCCTCTGGGAATTTAATATCTAAATTCTTGTCTTGTGTTTTGCACACTGGGAAATGAGTTATCTGCTTGTTGTCATAGCTACCTAACACCCCGTTCTTTCCGCAACCAGAGGTGTTATATGAACGGCTGTCTCACGCATTCTTTGTATTTCTTAAAACAGGCCGAGCATGTCAGGGCTGCACCTGGTGAAGCAGGGCAGAGACCGGCGGCGTATTGATCTCCAGAGGGACTTCACCGTGGCTTCTCCTGCTGAGTTTGTCACCCGCTTCGGCGGCAACAAGGTCATCGAGAAGGTGATGATTTTCATTTAGCACACAACCTCTTTAATGATGAAAACAAACCAGTGAAGAAGTCTCAAACAGAACAAATTGTGTGTTTGCATCACACACAGCCCCACGAAATGTAATTACTATCTGTGACAAGATTAGATCAGCCGTTACTAGTGAAGTGTTTTAACTTATGTGTGCCAATCAACATTGATGACTAAACTATTTTGCTTCTCCAGGTGCTCATCGCCAACAATGGCATTGCGGCCGTCAAATGCATGCGCTCCATCCGCCGCTGGGCCTACGAGATGTTTCGCAATGAAAGGGCAATCCGCTTTGTTGTGATGGTGACCCCGGAGGACCTGAAGGCCAACGCAGGTGAGCTTTAGTATGATACATCATGGCAAAACACCCACCTTCGGCTCTTTTGCAGCGCATCCAAACACCTTAGCTAATTCAGAAGACAGTGCACTGAGGGATTTTGTTGATGTGACTGCAGCCAGATCGGGGAAAAAAAGAGTTTTTCTGTGATTCTGTCTTTCTCAGAGTACATCAAAATGGCAGATCATTACGTGCCGGTGCCGGGAGGAACTAATAACAACAACTACGCCAATGTCGAGCTCATTTTGGACATTGCTAAACGCATACCTGTTCAGGTACGACCTCACACTTAATATATCTATAGTTTTCCCACAGTAATTAACACTTGTGTCATCGATTTTAATGCTCGTTGTCATTCTCTCGGTTCTTACAGGCAGTGTGGGCTGGATGGGGTCATGCCTCGGAGAACCCCAAACTCCCAGAGCTGCTTCACAAGAATGGCATCGCTTTCATGGGTATGAGAAGCTTCTCACGTTGTCTATCTCTTTGACCCTTCACATTATCAGTCTACTCAATTAAAATGCTTTTTTTTTCCAGGTCCCCCAAGTCAGGCTATGTGGGCTTTAGGAGACAAGATCGCCTCGTCTATCGTGGCTCAGACAGCTGGCATTCCAACCCTTCCCTGGAGCGGCGCAGGTAGGGTGCAGTTTGTGTCGGGTCCAAACATAGTCTTTGTTAAGGATCAGCATTTAAAAATTAAAAGGGTCTTTCTTTATTATTCAAAAAACAATCAATGATTCTTGGACTCCCCCAGATTTAAACTTCACATAGTAGCTGAGGTGTGGACTTGAGTCATAAATTTGATGGCTTTAGACTCGACTTGAAATAAATAAAAAAGACTTGCATCTTGACTTGGACTTTAACACCAGTGACTCGTGGCTTCACTTGGACTTGAGCCTTTTGACTTCGAAAATACTTGATACCTTCCCCCAAGCCCAAAGATTAAAAAAGTATGTTATTTAAAAAGTGTGTGCATGAAGACGATCAACTGCCCGGTACTGGAGGTAACTCAAGCGTCGGAGATGTTGGAGATCCTTTATTGAATTTTTTAGGAGGAGGATTTACTCGTGGGGGTAAAAAGTGAACTGAACAAACTGAATTTCTATCTTTTGTTGTTTATTGCCGAATCCCTGAAAAGCGTTTTGCTCTGGTCTCTCTCTAGACTCTTTATTTTTGTGAATATTCTTGGGACTTGCATTTGATTATCTTACACTCAATTCCCCAGATCCACTTTTTTTGAATCAATCCGACCAGCATCCAATCAAGTTGCAGGAGAAGAACTAATGTTACGTTATTGAGCGCCAGTTGGCCACAGATACTCTGTTGTTACATTTGGTGAAGAGCCCATTATAAATTGTTTAGGACTCGAAACTCAAAGGTTAGGACTTGGGACTTGAGTACAAAGACTTGAGACTTACTTGTGACTTGCAAAACAATGACTTGGTCCCATCTCTGTGTAGTAGGTGTTTGCTTGTATGCTGAATACGTTATCCATTTGTTTGTTTTCTCAGGCCTGACAGTAGAATGGACGGAAAGCCAACAAAAGAAGAAAATCATCAATGTTCCGACTGACGTGTACGAGCTTGGCTGCATCCATGATGTGGAGGATGGCCTGAAGGTGATCATGTCATTTTAACGGAAGGTTCCTAATGCCAAATGTATGTTGCATGTGTGCTTAAGTATACTGTGCATGTGTGCTTGAAAGCTGTATATTTCCGTTGCTTTCCAGGCTTCGGAGAAGGTCGGCTACCCCGTCATGGTGAAGGCCTCGGAGGGAGGCGGAGGAAAAGGCATCCGTAAAGTCAACTCTGAAGATGATTTCCCCAATCTCTTCAGACAGGTACGTGGAAACTCAGACTAAAAATCCAGCATTTAATTTGAAACGCCATGCAGGACGTAACACATTGTAGAATAGGGCTTGCATGTATCTTTAGAGATCCAAATGGGAAAATGTGGCTGCACCAAAGTGGGGGGAAAAGTACGGACATTTAGAACAGGGTTTTTGGGCACTTGTTGGCTGCAGGGATTTACTTTCTCTTTGGTTCTCCAGGTCCAGGCAGAAGTTCCAGGGTCGCCTATTTTCGTCATGCAGCTCGCCAGGCACGCCCGCCACCTGGAGGTCCAGATCTTGGCCGATCAATATGGCAATGCCATATCCCTGTTTGGTAGAGACTGCTCTGTGCAGCGACGGCACCAGAAAATTATAGAGGAGGCTCCTGCTACCATCGCCACTTCTGATGTGTTTGAGGATATGGAAAGGGTACAACCCATCTAGCATTGTTTGCACTTGTAAATAGCTGATAAATGGAGATCTAAGACCAACTAAGTAAATTCAGATTTATTGAACGCATTTGAACCCGAGTTGTTTTCTCTCCTCAGTGTGCGGTGAAGCTGGCTAAGATGGTGGGCTACGTCAGTGCAGGTACAGTGGAGTACCTCTACAGCCAGGACGGCAGCTTCTACTTCCTGGAGCTCAACCCTCGTCTACAGGTGGAACACCCCTGTACTGAGATGGTGGCTGATATCAACTTGCCTGCTGCCCAACTGCAGGTCAGTCCCACCCAGACACGCCCACCCTTCAGTGTTCCAAAGAGCACACTTTACATCACATACAGTACAGTTTGAGTCTGGGACCGTCCTGCGGCAGACAAAGTTAGCACGCTTCAACGCTTTGCACTAGACGGGGGGCCCCCTGTCTCCATGGCAACGGACTGCAAAAGAAGGAGGCAGAAAACCCGCGTAGTAGATCCAGTGGTTGCAGCAGCACTCGGTCACGTGGTGTGTTCAGCAGTGTTTAGGATCGTGTGGAAATAGGTCAGCGGCAGTCAAGCTGAAGGGCAGTGTTGCTGGGAAAGCTTGGTAGCCAAGCTGATTGGATGTTACTGTGGGAGTGACACACGGATTCTGGCACAAAGGATGAGGGTCTTTTTTTCCCCAGGCAACGGGACTCACTATTTGTCAGAAAGATGGTGCTTATCGGCACTTATGCGGTTCATTAAAAGCAAATACAATCATAATCCATATTTGTGCTTTGTTCAGGGCCTGTGAGCCTGTTCTGTATATCTATGTATGTATGCATCAACATATTTTGTACTAATACCTAGGGCTGTGTATTGGCAAGAATCTGACAATACGATACGTATCATGATACAGGGGTAACGATTCAATATATTGCGATATATTGAGAGACTGTAAGCAAGGTGATACATTGCAATTTTTTCAAATATAATTTTAGGAAAACTGTCATAGTATAAAGAACACACCACCATATGTAAAGTATAACATCTGAGTAAAAACAAAAGTCACTATGTGAAATAGCTACTGTGGGGACCAACATCATTACACATGAATACAATTGGACTCATTGGATACACAAGAATCTCCGCTTTACAGTGATACCCAATTAATGTAATTCCAGGACTGTTTAGGGACCCCAGTGTGCAGATATATTCAAATACACCATTTTAGAATAGGTGAAAATTACACATTTGAACTGCATTCAAAAAACTGCATAGTTTTTGCCACAAACTTTTGTTTTAATCTAATTTTAGGAGAACTGTCATAGTATAAAGAACACTCCACCATATGCATAAAATCAGAGAAAAAAAAGTTTACTTTCTTATGCAATCCGAACAGTAGGATCTGCATTTGCATTTTTGAGAGGGCACATGCACTGACATGGTGCATCTCTTTGCAAATGAAATAAAGTATTGACTAATTAATCTTTGCTTGTAAGCTATTAATTAAAAATCGATAGTGTTTTGGAGAATCAATACAGTATCACAAAACAGAATATTGTGATATTTTCTTACACCCTTAATAATACATCTATCTTCTGTCAGATTGCTATGGGTATTCCTCTTCAAAGGATCAAAGACATCAGGATGCTTTACGGGGTGCAGCCCTGGGGAGACTCTCCCATTGACTTTGAGGGTCTGTCGACAGCCCCCTCCCCTCGGGGTCACGTCATTGCAGCACGTATCACCAGTGAAAACCCCGATGAGGTAAGCCTCACTGCGTCCCGGTACACAAAATAATTGTAATGCTGTTGTACCATAAATAAAGGCTATTGTTGTTACTTAGAAATGTTCACCCTTCTCTTAATGTCAAATAAGCAGTTTATGAGAAGATGAAATGTGGTGCGATTGCAGGGTTTCAAGCCGAGCTCGGGAACGGTGCAAGAGCTGAATTTCCGCAGCAATAAGAACGTGTGGGGCTACTTCAGCGTCGCGGCGGCCGGAGGGCTGCACGAGTTCGCCGACTCCCAGTTTGGACACTGTTTCTCTTGGGGAGAGAATCGGGAAGAAGCCATCTCGTGAGTACACAGACATTTTTTTTAAAACATTTGTCCAATCAGAGGTTTTTATCGTTGACATATTTGGTTACGTTTTAATCTCTTTCTAGCAACATGGTGGTGGCTCTGAAGGAGCTGTCTATCAGAGGAGACTTCAGGACCACAGTGGAGTACCTCATTAAGCTGCTGGAGACTGAAAGCTTTCAGCACAACACCATCGACACGGGCTGGCTGGACAGGCTCATCTCAGAGAAGATGCAGGTATGTAGAGATATTCTGGAAAACTAAAATGAGAAAAGATATGTTTGATATACTGACCCATGTTATAATGTCCATGCTGAAACCACGGTATTCAAGTTTTTTCCTGGCTAAGATGTAATGAGTGTATTTTGTGTGCAGGCGGAGCGTCCAGATACCATGCTGGGAATTGTGAGCGGTGCTCTTCATGTGGCAGATGTCAACCTAAGGAACAGTGTGTCCAACTTTCTGCATTCGCTGGAAAGGTAAAAAAAATAATAATATGTAATATGTAATGTCATATTAATCCATTTCAAGCAGTAGACACTACTAGAAAAGAAGGAATAGAATATAAAGCATGAGACGCTCTCTACTCTGTGACCAGGGGCCAGGTGCTGCCAGCACACACACTACTCAACACTGTGGACGTGGAGCTGATCTACGAAGGCACCAAGTACGTCCTGACAGTGACGCGCCAGTGTCCCAACTCCTACGTGGTCATCATGAACCACTCCTCCGCTGAAGTGGACGTCCATCGGCTCAGCGATGGAGGTCTCTTGCTGTCTTATGATGGAAGCAGCTACACTACGTACATGAAGGAAGAGGTGGACAGGTGAGAGGCAACGAAGCTTTAGAATGACATTGAATGAAAAGATAAGGCAATGACACATGTTTATTCTGCTAAGTCATTGCCTGGAAATATCTTGACTCTGTTATAAACTTTACAGAAACTACTTGATGCACTTAAGACTTTCTGTTAAGACAAAGTATCTTTTTTTTTCCCCCTACAGGTATCGCATCACAATTGGGAACAAGACCTGTGTTTTCGAAAGGGAGAACGACCCTTCGCTGCTGCGATCTCCTTCAGCAGGAAAACTGATCCAGTACACAGTGGAGGATGGCGGGCACGTGTTTTCTGGCCAGTGCTACGCTGAAATAGAGGTACAGTATGTTTGTGTGTCGTCCACAAGAAAGATGGAATCCGTTCAAATTTTCACTTTAGTTTTGTTTGAGTTGTATATGTGTAAACTTTGTACTTGTAAATTCCAGGTGATGAAGATGGTAATGACCCTGACAGCTGCAGAGTCTGGTTGTATTCACTTTGTGAAGAGGGCTGGAGCAGCACTGGAGCCCGGCTGTGTCATAGCCAAGCTGCAACTGGACGACCCAAGCAGAGTGCAACAGGTACTGTGTGTCTGACTAATGCAATCTACGCAGGTATACTGTACGCCAGGTAGGATTTCTCATATGCCGGCGACAAAATTCCATGTAAGGGCGCTTTCACAAGCCGACGTTATTCCGTTTTAATCAAACTGTGGTGCGCTTCATTTGGGCTGTTGTGAACCGGTAACCGTACTCTGGTGCGGACCAAAAACAACCAGTCCGAGACCGCTTGTGAGAGGCGGTCTCGGACCGTTTCCAAGTGAACCAAAACGCAGGCTGCCTGCACAGGCATTTGTTGAGATGGACATTATTTTTTTATTTGGTCGGCTTTAATTTGTGCACTGTGAAACCGAACCAGAATAAATAGAAACCGAACCAAAATGATCAATTTCACTCTGATTCGGACTAGCCAAAAGGACTATCATGGCTTGTGAAAGCGCCCTAATATTTCGTTGTTTAGTTCAAGTTTGCATTTCAAGTTAGGACATACAGTACATTTTAGCTTTCAGCACCTTCAATTATGAAAAGTATAGTAAAGCAGAGGTCTACATTTTCATACACTCAAGATGCACTCTACTTACTCTTAGCCTATATATTAGTTGTTTGCTGTGTGCATTTTTGTTTATGACAAGTCACTTTATGAAGTCCAAACATCAATGAAGCAGGAAATTGAGGCTGCCAACAAAGATGAATGCTCAATTATCTGAAGGAAACGGGTGTCTGCATAAACAGGGAGGCAGATTTTGTGTTGGAGAAGGAGCCCACTTCTGGTAAATGTGTCACTACTGGTTAGCTAACAATGCCCACAGAAGAACAAAGTGTAAACTACACATGTTGGACTACTTTTTTGGACATACATTATTCAGGATATTGTTTTCTTCAACTTGCATTTAGTCAGAGTAGCTTGTTTATTTCCGAGTATGCACGCTACTTCCTTCTAGACTACACCATGAGCACCAGCATATGCACAACAATGTTGTAAAATGTGCATAATTATAAGTATTTGTCTCACAGGCAGAGCTGCACACCGGGCCCCTGCCTGTTATCCAAGCAGTAGCTCTGAGAGGGGAGAAGCTACACAGAGTCTTCCACAACACACTGGATCACCTTGTTCACATAATGAACGGCTACTGTCTTCCGGAGCCTTTCTTCAGCGCGAAAGTAAGAATTCATACACAACCGGGTACACGGCAACATCGACTGTAAGCAGTTCCTTTTTAAATATATGCCTCTTGTGTCTGTCCTAGTTGAAGGAATGGGTGGAGAGGTTGATGAAAACCATGCGCGATCCCTCTTTGCCGCTGCTGGAGCTTCAGGACATCATGACCAGCGTGTCGGGCCGCATCCCCCCCGCTGTGGAGAAGTGCATCAAGAAGGAGATGGCTCAGTATGCCAGCAACATCACCTCCGTGCTCTGCCAGTTTCCCAGCCAGCAGGTGCCCCAACACACCACGCTAACTACGTCCACAGAATTCTTCTTAAACGTACCTCGTCGATAACATTAAAACCGTTGAGCACTTTTTTTTTCTGTGCCATTAATAGTAATGTTTGGTTTCCACGGTAACCCCTCAGAGAACAGTGTAATTAGTGATGTATAGATATATAGCACATTTGTAATGCTGCCACATTAGATCATCTACAAAACAGCAGTAAAAGCCCGTTATAATAATTGGGTCGTACTGGTTTCCACGGTGATTGATTTCTTCTAAAGGTTATTTTAGTTTGGCAGTGGGATCTCTCAACCATAGTGAACTCTAATTTTCCATTCAGCCAGAAAAACACTCCTCCTCTCGACTTTTTGTACAGTTTGTTGTGCAAACAAATCATTTCAAAATATATATCTGAGTGACCGCATATCTGCAAAAGGGTAAACAGAACACAAGTACTGTCTCTGTCTGTGTGTGCATAAGGAACTGTGTTTACACATATATAACAGTTGGATTCACTGAGTTCATGTCTTTTCTTTATAATTCAGTCTATAATGAGAAAATAATTTTGTCTTCCAACAAGCTGCTGGATTATTTAAACAATCCACTGGATTTGATGTGTTATTACTGTTAAAACATGCATAGGGCCAGTACACTAATGTGAGCTGTAGTGAAAGGGTGTTGTCACACAACTCTAATGATATTCATCTCTAGTTTATTCACACATTTCACACCCAGTTAGGACCTCTTGATATAACGGGAGAAAGCTAACTGCGGGGTCATCAGTTAAGTCTCCACTGCTGCAAGGTTATTATAGTAAAAGTAGTTTCAGTTTTAGTTTTTTCAGTTATAATATATCACAACCAAAAAAAGGAGACGGCATGAATTTCCGTCAACTATCGTGACGTTGAACCACAGAAACTGAACGGACTTGACATTCCAGGAGATGGCGCTATGCCGCAATTGCTTCACAAATGTAGTGTGAAGATTAAACATGAAACATTTTGGCCATTCCTAAACAGTTCTCCAACCATGTATTTTGTATGTATATGTAGCTATATGCTTCTGAGGCATTATACCCTGGCCCTAACAAAAAAAAAACTAAATCTATAAAAGCTAAAACTAAACATTTCTGATAAACTGAAACTAAACTAAAATGAAATTGAAAAGTCCAAACTAAAATAAAATAAAAAAATTCAAAACTATCATCACCTTGCACCGCTGGATTAACTTCTTATATTGTTTTATCTTTCCAGATTGCAAACATCCTGGACAGCCATGCTGCTACTCTTAACAAGAAGTCCGAGAGAGAAGTCTTCTTTATGAACACACAAAGCATCGTTCAGCTGGTGCAGAAGTGAGTACGATACTCTCCATCTATCTCAATATAATGCAAAGCTCCACACATTGATCACTTGGATTTACAGTACAGCCTATGACCCAAAGTGACAGATTGCACAGACCAGCTTCATGAACATAATTGGTCTGGAACAACCTCCATGGCAGACGTAAAGTTCAGAAGGCTCATACTGTAATTTGCTGCATGACGTGATGTTATTTTTGACACTGAGATTGATTTGCTTTAAGTTAGTTGTTTTCCTAGTCACTAGATCTACTGCGCCCACTTAGTTCAATGCTGCATTTAATTCATCTGTGTGTCTGACCAGACTGTGTTTGTCTGCCAACAGGTATCGCAGTGGCATCAGAGGTCACATGAAGGCGGTGGTGATGGACTTGCTCAGACAGTACCTGAAAGTGGAGATCCAGTTTCAGAATGGTGAGGGACAGCACCAACAACACACTTAATAATCGGTTTCAAATGTTCATTGTGGTGACATGTTGCCACATGCAAAAGTGGTTTTTAGCTTTGCTGTCCTTCAAGTTTTTCCAGAAGAATTGCACTTACACACTCTGTCCACTTGATGGAGCTCTTTCACAATAAACAACGCTTGTTATCCTCTGATTCCCCTCTGCTGTATTTACCAAAGCTCTTACATGTCGGCCCCTTAACAGGACACTATGACAAGTGTGTGTTCGCACTGCGTGAGGAGAACAAAGGCGACATGGCCAACGTGCTCAACTACATCTTCTCCCACGCTCAAGTCACCAAGAAGAACCTGCTGGTTACTATGCTCATTGTAAGTGTCCGTCCTTGCTTGAGTCAGAACTAAAGAGTTGTTAAGATATCCAGCCGGTGATGTTTTGTAACGTTAACTTCTCCTGTGTCTAGGATCAGCTGTGTGGCCGTGATCCCACGCTGACGGATGAACTGATGGCCATCTTGACCGAACTCACCCAGCTCAGCAAGACGACCAACGCCAAGGTGGCGCTGCGTGCCCGGCAGGTAAGATGGGGATTTCGAATTTCTCTTAACAAATTTATTTAAAAAATGTGTCCCAGTATATTTCCTATTGCAGTGTATGTCTGCGTCTGAAATTCCATACTAACATGCTATTTAGTACGCTAAAAAGGTATGTGAGATTGTTTAGTATGTCCGAAATCTTAGGATGAAACCAATAGTATGCAAATTACATAGTATTTCCGGTGAAATATTACAGTTTGCAACGCCATCGCCGACACTACGGCGGCACAAATATCCCACGATGCAATGCGGTAGTGACGACAACGTTCATAACAGACGTTGACGGACAGCTCTGTAACACCAGGAAAGCTTCAATTTAAGTGTAAGTTTAACATTTCACTTTGCTAGGCGTAATGTAGTTTTTAAATTAGTTTGACTTTGATTCTCTCAGATGTCATTTTGGTCACATGAGGTTGGCACGGATTACCATGGTTACACGTCTCCAACCTGCAGGGAGGCTCTCGGAAAGTGACGAAGTAAATTACAGCTCAGCGTGTCCGAAAAGATACACACTACTGTTTATTCCCACAAAAGTATGTTGAATGACACATATTGGGTATGTAGTGCAGAGTATGCGATTTCGAATCAGCGTATGTGAATGACATAAGCTAACAGGACGTAAACATGGACCCAAGCTGTTGCCTAGCAATGCAATTCCATCGAAACGGTCTTTACATTCTTTTGAAGCAGTTAAAGCTGCTTTATGTAGGATTTTCATGAAAAGATACCTTCATGAGCTTCCATAACAAAGTTGAGCTACATACGATTACAGCGTCGCATCACCACCAGTTCACATTCATATTTGCCCTTTTTACTAACATCAAATGTTGGGATTGACTATTTGGTTAAAGTTATGAATATTATCAGGTAAGGTCAAATCTATTAAAAATGTGGATAGGCTCAAACTAAACTCATCTGAAGGGTTACAGGAGTTTGTAGAGATGCATCAGGTAGGGATGTTATCAGGGTTCCTACGCAGTATGGAAAGGAATTTGATTTTAGTAATTTCCAGGCCTGGATATGTATGGAAGAAAAGAGAGTATGGAAAAAACACATACACAGTACATCACAGCCCCAAATTTTCCGGCTCACATAAAACGCCTCCCCCATCTCAAAGTCCCAGGATGGATTTCTGTCCCAGTCTGTCCTTGTTGCTATTGGAGAGGTGGCATAATTGTTTTTCACCTAGATCAGCAGATTTGCATTAGCCGGGCCTGGTTACTTCCTGCAAGACATCTTTGCCCCAGGTGTAAGATGTATGACAGTGGAACATCAACCATCTTTCTGCATAGGGACTGAACAGCCACAGTGGGTAAAGGCAAGTTTTCTGAAGGCTGGCTTGACAATCCCAAATACAAAGCCTGGTTGGTTAAAAATTCCAAATGGGAAAAAGAGAGCTGGATGCAAACTTTGTGTAAAATCTTGTCACAGTATCCTCCCAGAGTCACAAAGTCAAATATGTTCTGAAAAAATCTACCGAGAAGACTGGAAATTTGAGTCTGGAAAAGTAAGGATTTTGAAAAGGAAAATTAGTAAGAACCCTGTGTTATTGAACATCTACTTTTCAACATTGGACCAAAGTTTTTATCCATGATTTCTGGTGAGAGTTTCGCTCTATACTTCTTTTTCATTTTTATGGGTGAAAAACTTACAATAGAAAAATTTGAATAAATGCTCATAAAGATTTTAAAGCTGGAGCAAAGAGAACTGTAAAGAGACGGACACTTTGACAAACTAAGCAGGGAAAGGTGTGCTTTAATAACTAATCATTTAATAATAAATACATGTATTGACAGTATTTCATTCATCCTTTCTACCCAGGTGTTGATAGCTTCCCACCTCCCCTCTTACGAGCTCCGACACAACCAGGTGGAGTCCATCTTCCTCTCTGCCATTGATATGTATGGACACCAGTTCTGCATCGAGAACCTGCAGGTAGGCAAATAAAGGAGTTGGCTTTATCCATAGACTGTAAATAAGAAGTGGACGTAGTCACCGTGCAGTCACCCATTGGTTTGTGGACTGCCTTTTTGAAGCCTCCAGTTCAGCATTTTGGCTGTTGCCATCTTGGTTATTTGCAACCAGAAGTGACACGAGAGGGAATACGCTGAATAAGACATTTTAGGTGACCAAAAAGGTTATAATTAACTTTCGTGAACTGAAAACACACTGTGAAAAGGTTAAAGTTCTAAGAAGAAAACCTGGACGACGCCATGGTAGCGACCTGTCAATCGCAAGGTAGCCACGCCCTAAAGCATACCCTGCTTTATGGTCTATTTGACTCTAAATGGGACCATAATTTACTAAATGAACGTCTTGCTGTATTGAAGAAGACTTGAAACCAGCGATTGAGACCATAAACTCATGTTTACAATGTTTACTGAGGTAATAAATCATAGACTTCTATACAATCAGACTTCTTTTTGCAACCAGAGGAGTCGCCTCCTGCTGGCTATTAGAAAGAATGCAAGTTTAAAGCACTTCCGCATCGGCTTCACTTTTCAGACCCTGTAGTTGCCCACTGGATTTATCTAAGACTCTGAAAATGGGAAAAGTGTTGACTAATTTTCCTTTTTTTTGTTCCTAGAAATTGATCCTTTCAGAAACGTCCATCTTTGACGTTCTGCCCAACTTCTTCTACCACAGTAATCAGGTAGTCAGGATGGCTGCCCTCGAGGTGAGAGGAACAACCTCTATTTGCCTTTTACTTCATTTGTTTGAATGTTAAAATGCAGGCGATTCACATCATTATCAAACTAATATTTTTATCTCTAATAACCGCAGGTGTACGTCCGCAGAGCGTACATCGCCTATGAGCTCAACAGCGTTCAGCATCGGCAGCTGAGGGACAACACGTGTATCGTAGAGTTCCAGTTCATGCTTCCCACCTCGCACCCCAACAGGTATCACGCACACGAAATACCCGCAACGCTCACATGCTGTTCACCACTTTTCCCACTGTTCCCCCCCCCCCCCCCACCCCCTTAAACGGCACTATGGACAGGGACCAATATTTTATAAAATGGATGGATATTGAATTTCACATCAGTGGAAAAAGCATATATTTGGTCATCGCACTGCCTTCTTCCTCAGAATTATCAGCATCATTCGGTGGCCCCCCCTATATTTGTATCTCCTTTTGACTCACAGACCACTGTGTTATTCAATTGTCTGTGTGTTTGTAGCATAGGTGGAGGTGTGCTGTGGTTACACAAAACATGCCACTCCGATGCCTATTACTATAAAGATAAATATCTAAGGCGCTGATGATAAATAAGTTACTTTTAAAATCAGTTTACTTCACAATCTGACGTCATCCATGGTGCCACGCTTCCCCTCCCACCTTCCCAGCTATGTGTTCATTGTTCATCGTTGTTCTCCATGTATATAATTCTCCTCATGTGCAAAAGAAGGTATTCTGTGAGACTGAAAAATACTTTTCTTGGTTTGTCAAAAAAATGTGTGAGCAAAAAAAGCTTCCAACTTCAAGAGTCTCATGTTAGTTACCCTTCCTTGTTAAGTCCTGGAAATACACCAGGGTGCTTAAACTTAAGAATCCGAATAGACGAACTCAGGATTTGTCTCGTACATGCCCGGCATTTGAAGTACTGTGGCATTTTTCTGTTGCATCCCACCTGTGTGATCGTGTCCGGGTTGTCTGCATGTGAATGTGTTCCGGTGCATTTTGCTTGTTATCGCTTCTCAGAGCTAACGTTTTTCGTACGCACATTTGATTTGCATGCTTGTGATTGTATGTGTCTGATAGGGTGACCAGATGAGAATGGGTGAAATCGGGACACTAGGGGATGGGCGTGGCCTCCAGTACATTACATTTCAGTGTCTATGAACAATAGTAATATGAATAGCAGTATTCTTTCCTGCAGACTTTGCAAAACGCTTTGTTTGGATCTCGTGAGGCAGCAATGATCCATGGGTATTTACCTCCCGACTCCTCCCGGTACCTGCAGCAACATTTTTTTGCTTTTTGGCGGGATGTTCACCAGGTCCCGGGACATCGGACTTCATGTCAGCGATGGGTTGTTTAATTTCCCTCTGTAAATGTTTTAATTCAACCACGTCACCGCTATGCGTAGTTGTTTATCAATTCGTGGCACTACTGTACAAGGTTAAAAAAATAAACTACAACAGCCATAATTCATGTAGGCTACGGACATAATAACGCAACACCAAAATAATCCTTTTTTAATGATCAGTATTTAGTGTTTTATTAGGCTATAACTACTCAAAACTCGGGTTTAGTCTAATTTCTGGGACAGGATTCGGGACAACTGCTCGTAATTCGAGGAGTCCTGAATTTTTTGGGACGTCTGGTCACCCTAGTGTCTGAATTAACCTTCGTGTTTGGCTCATCACTGTGAACTAAAGACAGCATGAGTGTGTGAAATGAATCACCGTCTTTGTTCAGGAGTATACCTCAGGACAAGGAGTGCCTTTATGATCTCATAATGCATGTTGTAAAGGGAGCAGTCAGGGAGTGTGTATATTCACTTTATCCCACATTTTTACATTAATTGGATTAATTTAGATATCGATTAGGGCTGTCCCGAACACCATTTTTGGGGCTTCGAAGCTACGATCAGAAATATTTTCAAACGCAGCAGGCTGACATGTTTTCTGTCTGTCTCCATCTCCCCCATTTCAGTGCCTTAGACAGTGCCGCTGCCGCACTACTGTACGCACACGCACCTCTACACACAACGAAAAGTGATATCCGTCTTAAAATGACTAATAATAATTAATGTTTTATATGAATAATGAATAATGTTGTGGGATTATTCCTTATTTTTTGGGCTATTTGGGGATTTATACATTATTATATACTTTTAAAAACATTTGAATACTCCTTTGGAGGTCGATTACCATGGCAACGGTCGAAGCTTGAAAGCATTCGGGTCACCCCTAATAGTGATCAGTGCAAATTCATCACGTTAAAGGGGCACGCACACACACACACACACACACACACACACACACACACGCACACACACACACATTGCTACACCTTTGACTGTCTTCCTCTCCTGATGCCTGCAACTAACCACATAGTAATCAATGTTGTTTGATTGCAGAGGGAACATCCCCACTCTAAACAGGTATTGTAAACATTCTTTTCATTGCATAGACTAATAGTGACTAGCTAGCTGCATGGTCAAAGCAGTAATACACAATATAATTAATTAATTAATTGATTAACAAATTGTTAAGTTGTGCAACTTTAAAATATCCCAAAATGAAACCGATCAAGCAACTGGAATTTAGTCTGATTGAGAAACACAATGTTTCATAATCTTGCTGACAACAGCATGGCCCTTGGCATTCAGCCTCTGTGTCAAGCATTTTTTTGAGTCTGTGTGTTTGTGTCTTTGTGAAAGAGTGTTATATTCCAAACTACTGTGTGCGTATGTTGGAATAACTTTGGATGCAAGGTGGTGTAAGATAATTCAAATTACATAATGTTGTAAACCAGTGCAAAATCTCCCGAACTGAAACCTGTGACTGTGACTGTCCTGCCAGGAGAATGTCTGCCCCGATCCTGGACTTTATAAAAGCCACCAACCCTAGATTACGGGAAACTAAACTCAAGGACCTTAAAGCACGAGATAGTAAATCTAAGGACGATAACCCCGAAAAGAAAAATGCCTCTGATTCGGACTCTGACGACAGGTTTGACACACAAAAACCCTCTTGAGTGCTTTCAGCGGGTGATAACTTCTGGGACGCCTTCTTGCAATAAAAAGGACTAACACCCAACAAAGTGAATATTTAAAGGGTCTTTCTGGTGTTTCCTTGTTCCTGTGCAAGGAATATTCTTTGGTTTAATTTGACTAACACGTGGTCTTTGTTCACAAGCAATGGTGTTCCTACTGTTTTTTTTTATAATTTGAACCTCATTCAGTTTTTATACTAAAGAGTCTCCTACAATTAACACATAATTGTGTCTCATCTCAAATTGCCGAAAAAAAACTGAGGGATCAAAACTGTTGGGAGGTTCTCAAAGGTGGATGGGGGGAAATCTTCAGTCATTCTAGCGGTGGGTCAGATTCCCGGTGTTAATCGCTCTGTGTCGACACTCTAGGATGACGTTCTCATCCAACCTAAACCACTACGGCATGCTGCACGTTGGCAGCGTCAGCGACGTTCTGCTCGACACGTCCTTTACGCCGCCCTGTCAGCGCATGGGAGCCATGGTCGCTTTCCGCTCCTTCCAGGAGTTCACCAGGTCAGTCCCTTTTTTTGTACGAAAAAACTCTGATGCATTTGATTGATAGGTGAAGATGATATTTCCAAGTGTGATTAATTGCACGTATGATTTTTTTCCTCCTCTGCAGGAACATAAACGACGTGTTGAGCTGCTTCTCTGACTCTCCTCCGTCGAGTCCGACCTTCCCAGAGGGAGGTAATCCCGTCCTGTACGGCGAAGAGGACAACAAGGTGAGGGAGAACTGATTGCTGCTCATTGACCTGTGTGACTGTCTGTGTACCTTAGAATGAAATGTGCAATTGCTTTGTTCTCCAGAGCGTCCAGGACGAGCCCATCCATATCCTGAATGTGGCCATAAAGACGGACAGCGACATTGATGACGACGGCCTGGCAGCCGTGTTCCGAGAGTTTACTCAGTCAAAGGTGGGAGCGGTCGACAACAAGGCCTTTGTTTCTCTTGATTTCAGCAGTGAGAGTTATTTTTATGCCTCCGCAGTTGCGACAGCAGTGGCTGGAGGCATTATGTCTTCGGGTTGTCAGTCAGTACGAACCATTCTTGTGAACGCGATATCTCAGGAACGCATGGAGGGACTTTCTTCAAATTTGGGAAAAACGTCCACTTGGACTCAAGGATGAACTGATTAGAATTTGGTGGTCAAAGATCAAGGTTGGTAGTGGCTAGATGGGAGCCCAACCGGGGAAAAAGTCTTGCGAGATTGTTAAAGGTTAGGCCTTAACCTTGAATGGTTAAGCTTAGGATAGGTCATCAGGGCAGCGAGTCTCGATTGCAGATCAGATTTCGCAATTTGCGGACTCCTTTCTAGACCGTCAAGCTCACTGTGACCTCACGTCCGTCCGATTCTCGTGATATATTTCAGGAACGCCTGGAGGGAACTTCTTCAAATCTGGCACAAATGTCCTTGATTTAGTGGAATCAAGGATGAACTGATTAGAATTTGGTGGTCAAAGGTCAATGGTCAAGGTCATGACCTCACAAAACACGTTTTTGGCCATACCTCAAGAATTCATACTCTAATTATGACAATTTCACACAAATGTTTAACAGGATAAAATGATGAAGTGATGACATTTTGGACAGACATGGATGTAAACTGCAACTTGACTGGCTGGCGGAGGCATACAACCACGAGGCGTTAATTCTAGTTTTTAGAAGTCTCAGAAAGACCTTATCCTGATATTTTTCCCATTCCAGAAATCTATGCTGTTTGAACACGGCATCCGTAGGCTGACTTTCCTTGTGGCCCAGAAGGTGAGAGCCCTACTTAATATTTACAACTACCTGTCTCCACAATCTGCTGCCGTGCATGTCACCAATTCAGCAGTTCTGAATAGCATGTCTCAATTTTTTTTTTTACAAACGAATTGTTCCGCATCTCTCTTTTTGTAATTACTAATACTTTGTTTATATATGGAATGACATGATGTGGTAATAATTTGAAATCTAGCTTATTTGTTCCTGTTTGTCTCTGTATCTCTTTCTTGCATGCCTTGCTTTTTGCTGCATTTATGATGACAGGATTTCAGGAAGCAAGTCAACTGTGAGGTGGACCAAAGGTTTCATGTGAGTAGAGGGAGACAAAGGAAATGAGGACGGGTGGCTCTTTGATTTCATTTATGGGACAAAGTATTAATGCATTTGGTTGAAAACAGTTCAAACATGCCTTACACGTTAAATCCAGACAGTTAGTAGCAGTATAATTAGTTTTAAAATTCTCTGGACTAGTGTTTCATTCCATCGCGACCCAATTCACGAATGAACATTCCTGGCCATTTTAACTGCCATTTCCGCATCACCTTAGACTATCTTGAATAGGTAAACCGCCCATTTCGAAGAGATATACGTTTGATAAATCACAACTTCATTTTATGCACGTGTTATTAAAAACATATACATAAATACTTTATAAATGAGACCAAATAAATGCATTCATGCAGAGTTAAGAGGCTATCTCATTCTTTTCATTTCCTCTCATCAGTAAAACAAACAGAATGTGGTAGTAGGCTACAATTATCAGAACAATACCAACATTCAGGCTCCCTCATGTGGCTCAAAGGTGTACTGCAGATATAACTCTTAAAAGACTAAAATCTCCTGCGACCCACCTTTGGGTCCGGACGCAGTCTTTGGGGAAAAACTGCTGTAGATGATCCACAGAGGATGCAAATATTCCTACGTGGATTTTATCCAGCAGTGACTGCTTGATCCATTACAAGGATTCTGCAACTCCCTGATCTCAAGAAGAAGCTTATTCAACTCTGTTGCACCAGCGTAAATAAAGGAAACCTAACCCCCCATTGTGCTTAATCAATACATGTTTGGGTTAGTTTTTTAGAGCTTAAAGACGTCATTAAAGCTCCAGAACCATGAACTCACTGCACAGATTTTGTCACCATGAAATATCAGTTGTTAGTGCCTTGCAGTAATGTGAGCACACATTTTTAGCATGTATAGCAAAGTAGGGATTGAACCCCTCAATCACGGCAGTTTTGTGATACGCTCCGTCGATTGTTCCGCAGTACACGGGGCCGTGTTTATCTTCCCAGGTTTGACCCACTATCAACAGAACACCCACTTAGCATTTGGATGATAATGACAGGGATTTAGAGCAGGATTAGATTTTGAGAAATGGCCCCGTTCTTTCGCCTTCCGCTGTCATTTTTTGACAATAGGCTTTGATTTTTTCTTTTGATGATGGCACCACAGTCTCTGATGAGAGCTAATCACGATTGCTTCGCGTCACCGTCATTATGTGGCCCTTGATACGCGGAGGGGTTTTTCAGCAGCCTGCACCATTCTGCACGCTCATCGTAACCATATTGTGAAATATGATGTGTAATCACAGTGTCAAATCATGGCCAGTGTGTGTGTGTACTATTGCAGTCACCTTGTTACTGTGTAGGCTGCGAGCCGATGAGAGCGTCCCCAATCGGTCTGGCATTGTTTTGGCAAGTGGGACACTTCATCTGATAGCGTCAAACAGGGCTACCGCCGAGCATTATTCAGGGGATCAAATGCCTCAGAAAAAAAAGGAAATGTTTTATTCATTAGCGTAGTGAGTGGTGCTCTATATATATACAGCCCTATTACCATTATTATGTGATCTCGCTGTCTGAGTGAATACACAGTGATTCCCTGATAGATAAATGACTTGTAGAACAAGGTCCTGATCATCACTGCATAATACTCCATACTTACTGGTGTAGCAAAGCCCAGCTTAGCTTATTGTCACCTGCTGTGATTACTGTAGATTTATAGTTAGTACATGTCTAACTGATCTTGTATTCTTAACACTTCTGTGCTTACAAGCATTTCTTTTTCTGTTGTTATACAGACATTATTGATTTATTTTGTTCTTTCTATCTCTGTCTCACTATCTTCCACACAGAGGGAATTCCCCAAATTCTTCACATTCCGTGCCAGAGACAAGGTGGGTGTCTACATATTACGAACCATGTGTCAAATCATCACTTTTAACTTTGAAATGTTTTCTTAAAGGAACAGGGTGTGACATTTCGGAGGATCTATTAGCAGAAATGGAATATCAGTTTCATAACTATGTTTTCATTAGTGTATAATCACCCGTTCCTCCAAAAGTAGTGTTATTATGGTAAGGATGGCCTCTGAGCGAGGTAACGACGTTACCACGGTTTTGCACTCTGCGGCTCACATTACCGCAGTCTTGGAAAGGGAGGAGTGAGCGGAGGGGTACTCAGTGGGTTGCAATCTGCAACCACACCACTAGATGTCGCCAAATCCCACACACTGTACCTTTAATGGCCAAATTGGTGTTTGCTCATGTAGAAATGGCTGCGTCTTGAAAAGATGAAGGGATATATGTAAATACGTCAGATTATTGTGACATTGCAAATTAACCTAAAAATTTCAAAATAAAACAGTTTGACTTTCCTTTGTCTGGGAGACCATTCAAAACCGTGTTGTGGTTATAGGAAACAACTTTCCACCCCTCTGGCAGCGCTGAATTTCACTCTATCACAATCAGCGATGGCTCTTCCTCTCCGTTACCCCTGATAGTTTCACCACAATGACACCACCAAAACTCATTAAAGTAATGAACTCTTTAATTATGTCTCCCATTTAAGAGAAATGACACCCATTAGCAGCTTTCAGAGATGGAGATTGCCCATAATTTCATTTACTTAATACAGCGTGCGGCTCACAGGCATCTTTTTTTTTTTACTCTTACATCAACTCCTGAAATTGCCAATTTGAACTACTTCTGTTAATGGAGGAGGTGATGGCAGGGACGCCTAAAACTTGTAAAGAAAAAAAGTTCAGGAAAGTCTTTGAGCATGTTCATTTAAAATGTTTGTGATTGTTCCGGTTTCTCAATAGTTTGAGGAGGACAGGATCTACCGTCATTTGGAGCCGGCACTGGCTTTCCAGTTGGAGCTCAACCGCATGCGCAATTTTGCCCTCTCTGCCATCCCATGTGCCAACCACAAGATGCACTTGTACCTTGGAGCAGCCCGTGTGGAGGTGGGCACAGAGGTTACGGACTACCGCTTCTTTGTGCGAGCCATCATCCGCCACTCCGATCTGGTCACAAAGGTGAGACAACGAAGGAACAACACACTCTCTTTTTCAAGTTATTTTGTAGAGGTTTTGGGATCTCCATTCAATCATGTCCATCACAGTTCTTTACGTCCTTTTGTTTGACCTGCCCCCGTTGACGTTCTTTTTTATCTCTTCCGTCACTAGGAGGCCTCTTTTGAATACCTTCACAATGAGGCAGAGCGTCTGCTGCTGGAAGCCATGGATGAGCTGGAGGTGGCTTTCAACAACACGACAGTCCGAACCGACTGCAACCACATCTTCCTCAATTTTGTCCCCACAGTCATCATGGACCCATCGAAGGTTTGTGAAACTACCACACACACATATCTCTGATACAGCTCACAGTGTTATTAATGAGTTTGCCTCCTCTACCAACTCCAGATCGAGGAGTCCGTGCGCTCCATGGTGATGCGCTACGGCAGCCGTCTGTGGAAGCTGCGCGTCCTTCAGGCCGAGCTGAAAATCAACATCCGCCTGACCCCAACGGGAAAGCAAATCCCCATCCGCCTCTTCCTCACCAATGAGTCGGGCTACTACCTGGACATCAGCCTGTACAAGGAGGTCACTGACTCCCGAACGGGACAGGTGGGGCCCAAAGACCGACAGGTGGGGCACTTACACATTTTCCATCCCATCTGCGTTATTGTCCGGTCGCTGGCAAAAGGGCTTCAGCTCCCAGAATGCAATTTACCAACCTCTCTTGTAAAGTTAAAGATGTTTTTTTATTTTTTTTTTTTTTTTTTTAATACAGTAGAATATAAAAATTCTGGCTTTATCGAGTTGGAATAAAGATCCAGTATGGTGTCATGCCCTTAGCCCGGTGGACAATTCTTTTAGTAGTATCCATTTACCTCGCAGCTGATCAGGTAAGTTACACTTCATCCAGCCATTCATCAACCATCCATAATAGTGAATGTGAGAGTTGTTTATTCATAACACAGTTAAGAAAAAACACCTGCTGCATTTCCTACAATCATTTATAGAAATGATTGAACTAGACTTTAGAATCTAGTTGCAAGATAATGTGGGTGTTAAGCCCCATTTCGACCGCAGGAACTTTACCCCGGAACTAAGAACTTTTTGAGGAACTCATTGCGTTTCGAATGAGGGTCTAAATTTTCTTCCGGGGACATTTTCCTGGTACTTTTTACCCTCCAAAAAGGCCCTGGTCGGGGTTGAAGTACTCTCTGAAGTACAGTATCTTTAAGGGTGGAGTTTGGAGGGCGAACAGTAGAAGAGACAGATGCCGTGAATGAGAGAAAATAATGTTATTTTCTGATTGTTTCACAGTTACATTCTAAAGCACGAATAAATAACCATCAAACACTCAACGGATGATTTCCTGTGGAGACAGACGCTCTTAGTTTTATTTTCCTCCTTTGCATTTCTTTCATTACATCCAACGTACATCAGTAAATACTCTGCAGCAGTAAATGTCGTCGCAGTGAGACAATACCTAACGTTTATTTATTTTTTCAATGGGTTTTTTAGATGAAACGGGCGGGCACTGTGACCAGCAGCCCTCGTCTCATGTCATATTACTTTTTCATACGTCAGCAGAATAATTTGCCTAATCTTCGCAGGTTTTTAGACCGCTATGGAACCGCAGACAACAGTGGGATGAAGGAACCTTTTAGTTTCTTGAAAAGTAGTCCCGGGACAAAAATTACCCGGAAGTTCTTGGTGGAAACGGGGCTTTAGTGTGGAGTGGAATGCTTTTGGCATACAAAGGCATGCTGCTGAGCTTTTTTAAGGGGTTGTGGGCCTAATTCAGCAAAACATCTGTGATTGGAAGTGCCTGCATCAAACATACCTGCACTTAACAACATTGTAGCAGAAGTGAATGTTTCCGTCTGTCTGACGGCCCTGATAAACGTATGATGACGAAGCCTGCTGTCCGCTCTAGGCTGTTACCACTTCCTGTGTGTACATTGCTTCTTAACATCTGAGTTGTGCTTCTGTGTGAATGTGTTCATAGTGTATAGAATGAGGTTTTTTTTTGCATCATATGCTTTGTATTGGTTAATGCTGTAGCAGTGGGTATGACAGATGCTCATTATCATCATCATTCTCAAGTCCATGATGTTCTGGCAAGGTCGCAGAAGATGTCAATGTATCTATAAAGTGACTCTGTCTCTGTCCCTCTTGGCTCAGATCATGTTCCAAGCATACGGAGACAAGCAGGGTCCGCTGCACGGCATGCTCATCAACACCCCCTACGTGACCAAGGACCTGCTGCAGTCGAAGCGCTTCCAGGCGCAGTCTCTGGGCACCACCTACGTCTATGACTTTCCAGAGATGTTCAGACAGGTACAATACAAAAAAACTAATATCTCACATGTTGACCATTGTGCTGAGAAATACTGATTGGCCAAATTATGTTGATGGAATAACTTTATTCTGGCTATTTTTGATTTCTTTTCCATGCAGGCTCTGAAAAAGCTGTGGCACTCTTTCCAGACCTTTGCCCACTTACCCAAGTGCCCTCTTCCTAACGAGCTGCTCACCTTCACAGAGCTGGTTCTTGACGCCCAAGGTCAGCTGGTGCAGATGAACAGGCTGCCAGGGGGCAACGAGGTCAGTCTTTTTAGTTTGAGTTATTTATTTTATTTAAAGTTGCAATTGTTAACATTTCGCCACTAGGATGTCAGATTTTCCCTCCCCCGTTCCATTGCGTTCCCTTCACAACAAGTGGTTGCCAGTTCGGAGAACTATTACTATTACTAAGTTCTAATACTATTGGCTCACAAGCTGTGTTAGAGGTGGGAACCAAACGTCAGATATCTTCCACAGAGATAAACACAACATTCAATTTGGACCCGCCAACATTTTTTTCATATTTAATTGACATTCATAATATAATCAGATTTTTTTTGGAAAAGCCATACTTTTATTCGGCACCTTTCTGAATGCTCTGTGAATATATCCTTTTTTTTTTTTTATTATTCGTCTCCATAAAAAAAAAATTTAACCAGATAAAATCCACTGAGAAAAAATCTCTTTCACGACAGCGATCTGGCCAAGAAGGCAGTGAAGTTAAAAGTCAGATGCATGTCGATTTCATACATACAATAAAACAAAACAATACATTACAGAGTAAAAACTGTCCACGCATCAACAGAAGAGGTTAGAGGTTAGTCACAGAAACTGTATGATATATATATATATAGACAAAAAGGCAAAACAAATTTGGATGTGTCTTTGCAAGAACAGTTTGTGATTAAAACTTATGATAACTTTTTTTTTTAAACTGGCTAGCGAGATGAGGGACTCCAGGTTGAGTCTAGCCTGAAGATCATTCCAGAACCAAGGGCCATACTAAAATAGATTTCTGATACATGAATACAGACATTAAAAATAATTTTAAATTGTACCCGTTTGCTTTTACATGACCATTTTATTTGTCTCTCCACCTCCTCTTTTGAGATGTGCAATTTCCCTTTCACTCTGTAGGTGTCTCTGTGTTCCTTTGGCTGTGTCCTCGAGTGCTTTTTACATTTTTTATTGTTGTATGGCAATGATTGATGCATCACTGAAAGTGCCTTAAGACAAAATACCGATGTCTAGTAATTCTATTTATGCCAAGGATAAAATGCTACAGTCTGAATCAAATTAATTAAATTAAATAAATAGAGTATTCACAGTATATTTATGGTACATTATTTATCAAGTATTTAGTGTGTTGAAGTGCCTCTGTTCTGTCTATACAGATTGGCATGGTGGCATGGCGGATGACTCTGCGCACGCCAGAATACCCAGCGGGACGCGAGATCATCGTCATAAGCAACGACATCACGCACAAGATCGGCTCGTTCGGGCCCCAGGAGGACGTGTTGTTCCTGCGGGCCTCGGAGATGGCCCGAGAGAGCGGCATCCCCCGGATCTACATCGCAGCAAACAGCGGCGCCCGCATCGGGCTGGCGGAGGAAATCAGGCACATGTTCCACGTGGCCTGGCAAGATCCAGTTGATCCGTATAAGGTCAGTCACACAGTATTTTATTTGTGGGCTTGTGGGTGTTTATTTATTTGTATATACCGCATTTATTAGTGTATTTCTTTATCATGGTATCTGATTATCTTATCCCTGTTTTTGTGGTTTGCTCATAACTAAGCAGTCGTTGCTATATCCCCCTACAGGGTTTCAAGTATCTTTACCTCACACCTCAGGATTACAAGAAAGTTTCAGCCCTGAACTCCGTGCATTGCGAACACGTGGAGGATGAGGGAGAATCCAGGTACATCTTTTTTTTAATCACACCTTAGTGCCTAACTTTGTACGTGAGGAAATTAATCTACAAGATGCTGTAGTATCAGTTAAGTATGCACGCCTTCACGCTTTAAAGCTCATGAGACTACAACAGAGAGGTGACAATGGAAGGGGAAAGCTATTGGAGCGTCACGTCTGGCTTTTGGGTTAATACGTGTGTTGCCATGCAGGTACAAGATCACTGACATCATTGGAAAAGATGAAGGGCTGGGCGTGGAGAACCTGAAAGGGTCTGGGATGATTGCTGGAGAATCCTCTCTGGCTTACGATGAGATCATCACCATGAACCTGGTAAGACTGAAGTGGCCGCACTTGTGCACAACAAACACAAGCATACATGTGTAGCCTCCTCCTCCTCCTCAGCCTCGAGCTGTGCGAGAACAAAAGACTCGCTCGACACAAAGAGTCGTGATTGGTTTGCAAGCCTTGACGTGATTGTCTTGACCTGCAGGTCACATGCAGAGCCATAGGGATCGGGGCCTATCTGGTGCGGCTCGGACAGAGAACCATTCAAGTGGACAACTCTCACATTATCCTCACTGGAGCTGGAGCACTCAACAAGGTAAAATGATCTACTATGTAAATGCGTATTTCAGTACAACGAAAAAAAACATTTTTTTTAAATTGAAAACAATGATGCTGTTGTGTGATTGTGTGCACTGAAACACTGAATAAGCACCAAATGTGTTATCTCTAAATTCACACAATTTGCATTTAAATGAGGAATTCACTATAAATACTCATTAGCTGTCTATTAACTTTTTCAGCTAATATGGGAGTAAGAGCAAACGGATCTGGAAGGGAGCTGTGTGTGGTTTTTTTAAGGCTGTCAAAGTTAACGCGATAATAACGCAAAATTTGTTTTAACGCCACTAATTTCTTTAACGCATTAACGCAACTTATATTTAATTATACTATTTATATATAGACATTTAATTAACCTCTTAAAAATCCATGGCCATTTTCAAAGGGGCCCCTTGACCTCTGACCTCAAGATATGTGAATGAAAATGGGTTCTATGGGTACCCACGAGACTCCCTTTGACAGACATGCCCACTTTATGATAATCACATGCAGTTTTGGGGCAAGTCATAGTCAAGTCAGCACACTGACACACTGACAGCTGTTGTTGCCTGTTGCGCTTGAGTTTGCCATGTTATGATTTGAGCATATTTTTTATGCTAAATGCAGTACCTGTGAGGTTTTCTGGACAATATTCGTCATTGTTTTGTGATGTTAATTGATTTCCAATAATAAATATATGCATACATTTGCATTAAGCAAGCATATTTGCCCACTCCCATGTTGATAAGAGTATTAAATACTTGACAAATCTCCCTTTAAGGTACATTTTGAACAGATAAAAAATGTGCGATTAATCGTGCTTAACTATGGACAATCATGCGATTAAATATTTGAATCGATTGACAACCCTAGTGTTTATATATATCAAAGAAAAGAAATTAGAAAAGTGTACTTTGGTGCAGTTTCAACTCGGCGATCAAGCCTCCTCCCGACTCCTCCTGTTTCTACTAGGATTCCCCCCCTCCGATCCCAGCCACAGGCCCGCCTGCCACTCATAAGCGGAATAATTGAAAGCGAACCATGAAGTTGTATTTGCATAGAAATAGAGCGACATGCCGGAGGCTGCGGCGCAGGACACCCATATCATTTGTTTTTAATCAAAAAACGAAAAGTTTTTGCTGAGGCAGATTGTTTTCTGCGCGCAGTTTGATTGGTGTGTGTGTGTGGATGCACGTGTGTGTGTCACGCTTCACCACCCTCCTCTTGTCTTGCTTTCCATTCTCCGTCCTTGTCGGTGAATTAAGATGACTCCATTTCAAATTTGATGACAGATCGCGAACATGACAGATCATGCAAATGGCCCCATGATGGCACACCTATTCGCTGGGAGCTCCAATTGTTTTTAGATGGCCCCGCTCTTTAGCTCTATTTGGGAGTGGTAATGTTTGCTGACAAGTGTCAACAATGCGTAGGTGATGTACTGCAATATATTGTACTGCAATATATCATTTGTTTACAATTGATTGCATTTTAAAATAGCACTGATTTCACCAGCAACACAGGCAAGAAATAGGGTAGTTTTTTTTCTGCCTGTTTATCATGTGGTCTCCTGGTTATTAACTGAGACTTAATGGAGAGCAGGAGGCTGCCACCCAGAGATCATCATTCCATTAGCTGCTGGAAAGCTCTCATATTTTCATGGGGAGTGGATAGTAACTACGAGCGTAAATACCCCAGTGAGCTGTTACATCCAGTTGGCCCCTCATTTTCTTCCTCCCAGTCATCTCCCTCTGTACCTCCTCCTCCTCCTCCTCCTCCTCCTCCATCCCCTCCTCTCTGCTGTGGAATCTTAATGAAGCCGGCGATGGCCGGAGGCACCGGGGGTTTTTGTGTATGTCAAGGTGACTGCAATGTTTCTCGGGGCCGCGGGCTTTCCTGACAGCTTTAGGAGAGCGCCCTAGATTTGTAGCCAGATACATAACCATTAATGGTAATAAAGAAAGTAAATGATGGCTGAAAAGGTGAGAGCTGAGGGTAGGGATTGAGCTCCTCTCTGATTTTTATGGAACCATGTCAGGGCCCTGCCACCTGTTCTAGGCTGCTTATGAAAATAGGGTGGGCTGGGGGAGTGATATTTTTATGGTTTCCGGTTGGCATAGGGGCAGTTTGGAAAGGTAAAAGTAGTTTGGTGGCTTCCATGTCACCCTTATACAAGAGCAGCATCTATCAGATTAGATTCAGAATAAACATGACAGCAAAAAGGGATGTAAGCCAGTTGAATTAATTGAGTGTTTTGGATGAGAAAGGGCACGTGGTAATTCACGCTGGATGTTAGAAAATCCCCCAGGAAGACCGGCAAGTACTGCCACCCACCTGTGACCGCCGTGGTAGACGGATTTCTGGCTGCTGATCAACTGTATTGACGAGGCAGTGGGGCATGTAATGCAGGGCCCCTGCTGTTAAGCCCTGTTTCCACAGCAGGACCCTCCCCCCCCGGAACCTTTTGAGGAACTCATTGCGTTTCGACCGCAGGGATCAGGGTCTAAATTAAGTTCCGGGGACATTTTACAGGGCCTTTTTACCCCCCAAAAAGGCCCTGGTCGGGAGGTAGTAATTTCTTAAAGCACCGGAACTTGTTGTTTGCACTGTCCCCCTTTGCTGCTGTAATCCTGCAAATTTCCCCGCTGTGGGACTAATAAAGGATTATCTTATTTTATCTGACTTTCGGGGTGGAGTTTGCAGGGATTTTTTTTGATAACATTAAAAGTAAAGTTAGGCTCTGATGTCGGCCTTCCGACTCATTAAAAAAAAAAAGACAGAGAGATCGCGAGGGCGAGCGCTAACGTTAGAAGAGGTAGACAACATGGCGGTGCCGTGAATGAGAAAAAATTTAATTTTCTCACGCCGGTTATGTTCTAAAGCACAAATAAATAACCACCAAACACTCAACAGATGATTTACAGTCCAGACAGACGTTCTTAGTTTCATCTTCCTCTTCTGTATTTCATTCATTACAGTCAACGTGCATCAGTAAATATATGCAGCAGTAAATGTCGTCGCAGTGAGACAAAACCAAACGTTTATTTTTTTTCAACATGTATTTTAGATGAAACGGGCGACCACACTGAACTGCAAGCTGTAGAGTGTGTTTACTGCTGTGACCATCAGCAGGCCTCGTCTCATGTCATGTTGCTTTTTCATACGTCTGCAGACTAATTTGCCTAATCTTAGCAGGTCTTAAGACCGCGGTGGAAACGCAGACAACAGTGGGCTGAAAGAACCTTTTACTTCCTTGAAAAGTGGTCTTGGGATCCTAAAATTACCAGGAACTTCTTGGTGGAAACGGGGCTTTAGTTACCTGGCATGTCTGTGTGCGATCTCATTGATCCACAGCCCCCCCACACCTCCTCCTGTTGTCGGCCAAGGTTGCACAACATGAGCAGCGGATTAGCCCTGTTGCCTCCATTGGAGTCCAGAGAGAGGGGAGGCTTGTAAAGGGTGAATTCACACTAAATTAAATTGGGCGGAAAAGCGCTGCTCCAGTTTTCAAGCAGGTTTCAAGAGCAGTGCTTCCACAGTTTGCTGCTGTACGTGACTCTGTGTGATGCATCCTCAAAAGCTTTATGTGTTGTACATACCTTAAAAGCCCAAATTAAATGTCAGAGAGTCTGGGATTCAACTGAAAAGTATGATTTTTATCATCCTTTTCCCCTTGATGTACATTTTTAATTTAATCGCCAACTATTTTGATAATCGATTAATCGGTTTGAGTAATTTTTTAAGAAAAAAAAAAGTCCAAATTCTCTGATTCCAGTCCCCTAAATGTGAATATTTTCTGGTTTCTTTACTCCTCTATGACGGTAAACTAAATATTTTTGAGTTGTTGACAAAACAAGACATTTGAGGACGTCTTCTTGGGTTTTGGGAAACACTGATGGACATTTTGAACCATTTTCTGACATTTTATAGACCGAACAACTAATCGATTAATCAAGAAAATAATCAACAATGAAAATAATCATTAGTGGCAGCCCTAGTAAAATCCATACCTTATTCCTATTACAGGTGCTGGGCAGAGAAGTGTACACATCCAACAACCAACTCGGCGGCATTCAAATCATGCACAACAATGGCGTGACCCACTGCACTGTTAGCGATGACTTTGAGGGAGTCTTCGCGCTCCTGCAGTGGCTGTCCTACATGCCCATGGTAAATGTTTAGCTGTCGTTTTGAATAGGATGCTACATCCTATATATCAGTGTGATAAATGAATTCATCCAAATGTTAAAAGCTGCCTTTTTGTCATCGTAAAATAAATTAATACTAAATTTCTTTTCTTCAGTGTAAATCCAGTCCAGTGCCCATCCTCAATGCCAAGGATCCCATAGATCGGCTCGTGGATTTTGTGCCTACAAAGACTCCCTACGACCCTCGCTGGATGCTAGCAGGACGCCCCAGCCAGAGTGAGTGTCCAAGTCTGGGTGTCCAGAGAAATCTTTTAATGGAAACTTTATAATTTTTGTTGCCAGCCAGGTAGGTACAGAATAGTGTAGGTGACTGTAGTTCTGGTAGATACTGTTCGGTTGGTTGTCCTATGATGCCAGATCTTTAATAAGTAAGTAAAAAATTAAGTAAGTAGGATTTAAAAAAAACAAAAAAACATTTTCATTACCTCAAAGATATCCTTTGTGCAATTCTTATTCCTCACATTCAACTACGACTCAATCTCAGAACCCATGGTGGATAAGTGGATAAGCCTCTGGGGACAAGGGGCTATATTTCTGGGGTTCCGGCGTAGGCAGCGAATATCCGGGCCAAGACTTCCTTTTCTGTGCGCTGCTCGTTGTTAGATTAGCAACTTGAGATGAGAGACTGGAGCTTGAGAGACGACGTGTGCGACCGGATTGTTTCACAAATTTACAAGTTGATTTTAAACCAATAAAAAGCGTAATCATCGTCAGACGATAGCCGGTAGGTTCCCAGATTGCATTTCAGCCAATGCGTTCTGCCTCTTTTGCTCTCCACACGGACTGTGTGGATCACACATGATCGGTCAATACTACTCGGACTACAAATGGAAACCAGAACGCTTCCGATGCTAAAATGTTGTCCCGTTGCCTACAAATTCTGCACATGAATTTAAGTCATTTATCAATTATTAAGCAAAAATGCCAAATATTTGCTTGTCGAGCTTCTCCATTGTTAGGCTTCCCTGCTTTTCTTTTCATTTTTATATTACTGTAAATGAAATCTCTTACTTATCTTATACGTTTGTGATTGTTGATTGGAAAAACAGGCAATTCTGTGACATCAAATTGGGCTATGGGAAACTGACTGCCATTTTTTACCATTTTTGACACCAAAATGTTCAATGTTAATAACTAAATAATCATCCGATTAATCCATAATGAAAACATTGACACTGCACATTCAGCCTTACAGCCATTCTCTGCTCCAGAAATGGGATAATGGGATGCATCCAATACTGAGTTGCACTGAAAGTTTTTATTGCCTCATATTGCATCCTGGTTGTAACTACGATGATGATGATTTATACACTTTCATTTTTGCTCATTTCCTCTGCTAATCATTTTTATTCAAAATGCTTTATCAGCAGTTGTAAAGAGCCACACTCCCATTTTTTTGTGTGCTATTTATAAAGTAAATAATATTCATCATTTAATCCTAATATCCCCTTGGTTAAAGGTTGAAATTATTCATTACTAGAGAGACTATTACGAAACTAATAGAGAAACAGTGAAGCCTAGCGTCACGTTGCTAAAGGCAACAACATCAAGATAGCACCGAAATGGATCCAGCGTGTTTTACACTGCAGGTCAGGACTGAGCAGGTTCCACATCAGTGTAATTACAGCTCGGGACAGCCAACGAGATTGGGGGACCGTGTGGGGAGCCAGTCAACGTCTCTGGTAGTGACGAGCAGCGAGGCTTAATTGAATGGTAACCTCGCAGGCCGGGCATGTTTCTCGGGGTGCGCAGGCAGAAAAAGAGCTGAATAAGCCTCCTCCTGCAGTCATCCATCATGGTTTGCTGCCAAGATTACAGATTCGGAGGAAAGAAACACGCAACCTCGGACTGCAGGAGGAATAAAGCCGGAGTTCTTGAAAACGCTATGGAAAGAGATTGACTCAGTTTCCAATTTGCAATAATCAACTCCACTTTCTTTCCTCTTTCACTCTTTTTTTTTTTGTTAACCGTTCTGCACTACTCTCCCTCATCCTCTCTGTGTGTACAGCTCCAAAGGGTTCCTGGCAGAGTGGCTTTTTTGACCAGGGCTCCTTCATGGAGATCATGCAGCCATGGGCTCAGAGTGTGGTGGTAGGCAGAGCCAGGTAAGACTCCCAACAGAGCACTAAAACATGATGACACACCGGCAATAATGAATTTGTTCGCACTATAAATGCCGTCGAGGTATTTTGTAGATGTCAGCGCTGAATAGCCTCTCTCCACAGACTGGGTGGGATACCTACTGGGGTGGTCGCCGTGGAAACCAGGTCAGTGGAGCTGTCGATCCCAGCCGATCCAGCCAATTTGGACTCGGAGGCGAAGGTAAGGGGTCGCTCAGCGCATATACTAAAGTGTGAACTGGCAACCATTTACAGTAGGATTGTAAGAAAACATCTAATATATAATAATATATTAGAAACATATAATAATATGAAAGGTAAACCAAATTGACTATTGAGTGTAAAGATACTGTGAGGGATTTACGGTGCTAAAATCAATTTCGTTTTTTTGTTTTGGATTGTGTTTGGTCAGTGAGGATTCCTGCTAAATTACCGCAGCTTTATCATCATCGTCATTGCAGCACGCAGGTTTTGGTTGGTAACGGGAGCACAACCTCCCAAGCACACAGGAGAAAAAAAAAGCAGCACAGCTAGCGTTTTCCACACGTTTTTTAGACGCGGAATGCGTACTATGACAGTTTTACTAAAATTAGATTTAATATATTGAATCGTTACCCCTGTTTCATAATACATTTTTGTGATTTGTACATTTAGGTCATCCAGCAGGCAGGACAGGTGTGGTTCCCAGACTCTGCTTTCAAAACAGCCCAGGCCATCAAGGACCTGAACAGAGAGGGCCTACCTCTTATGGTGTTTTCCAACTGGAGGGGCTTTTCTGGAGGAATGAAAGGTACATCTGCTTCTGCGGTAATCAGCCAATCTGGGCTTTAAACCCATTCAGTGTCTCATATGAAACTCTCCTCCGTAGACATGTACGACCAGGTGCTGAAGTTCGGGGCCTACATCGTGGACGGGCTGAGGGAGTACAAGCAGCCGGTGCTAGTTTATATCCCCCCCCAGGCCGAGCTGAGGGGCGGATCCTGGGTGGTTATAGATCCCACCATCAACCCACGTCACATGGAGATGTACGCCGACAAGGACAGCCGGTGAGTTGGACTGAAAAAAGGGAGCGTTGTCTTTATCAAACCACCTTTTGTTCACTTGAACCGTTCTCGTCTCCAGCGGTGGAGTTTTGGAGCCTGAAGGAACGGTGGAGATCAAATTCAGGAGGAAGGATTTGGTGAAGACCATGAGAAGAGTGGATCCGGTCTACATGGGCTTGTCTGAAAGACTGGGTGAGTCCTCCACTTCGATTCTAATTATAGCTCTTTACTGGCGTCTTTGTCCCCCCCCACGGCCTCGCCCTCGTTTTAGTAAGGAGCAATATATCAGGTGGGAGCATGTGCGCTTTCAGTCGTTCTTTATCTGGGGTTGATTGTATCATCTTCACCGCACTCCCCCCGGGGAGACGTGTCAATCACAGCCTGCTCAGATCAATCACCGGCTCTCCTGTCTCTCCTGCACAGCCTATTGATTTTCCTCCAGGCTCAGAGAGCAACTGTGGTCCAATGTTGCTGTGTGGGCGCTGTGGGCCAAACTGGTGGAATGGAGGGTTTGCTGGGGAGGCTTACAGATTGGAATTGACAGAAATCAGTCTTTGGTGACAGCAGCCAGGGGTTTGGGGGGAGCTCTTAAACAAAACGCTGTTAGCAGGAGTTAATTCACTGCTGCATGCTCATGTAGAAGCTGATTTGATGGTAACGGGACTATAAGGGAGGGCCAACTACAGGGCTACTATGTGAGGATAGGATTCTTGTCTCTCAGTACCTTGTACAATGTATTTCCTGTGCCCATTAGCATTAACCGTGATTCCTTGTCTATATACACGGCTTGTGTGTATACCTATGGGGGAGGGAACGTGCGAAAATCTAAAATAAATGAATACATAAATAAAATAAAATATAAATAAATGACTCGATAAATAAATAAGTAAATATGTCATGCAAAATGATATTAAAGTTAAATGTAGCCATTAATTGATTGATTAATATGATATAATGAAATAAATATATAAAAGGGAAACTTAAACAGAAGAGTAAATAAATAAGGGAATTAATACAAAGATAAATAAATAAAGAAGCAGATTAAAACAGAAATATCAATTTATGTCACATTTTATCAATTAATTAATGAATCTATATTATTTTTGCTACATCTGATGGCATATTTATTTATTTTATTTTGATTTTGGCAGGTTCCATCCTCCATAAAAACCTGCAGGCAGTCAGTTTTTGGCAAATTATGGTTTTTGCAGTGTTTTTATGGTATCGTTTTCCAACAGGAACCCCAGAGCTGAGCCCCCCTGATCGTAAAGAGCTGGAGACCAAGCTGAAGGAGCGCGAGGAGTTCCTCCTGCCCATCTACCACCAGGTGGCTGTGCAGTTTGCGGACCTCCACGACACCCCAGGCCGCATGCAAGAGAAAGGCGTAATAACGGTGAGCGCTTCTTGCGGGCGTGTATTTGCTACAGTGCGAAGTGTGTGCAGTATGTGAATAACCTGAAAAGCCCACAGGGGAGTATCAGTCTAGCTGCTGCTGCTGCTGCTGCTGCTGCACCTGCCTAGTGAATAATGTTTGGTGGCACCAGGCTGCGAGACTCGTCCTCATAATTATCTCATGATGACCCTGGTCAATCACCTTTAGAAACCACAGAGCAGCCTCAGGCAGGCTCCGTCTCATCCTGTGCCTTCGCAGTCCCATATCTCACATACAAACATACATACACTCACTTTGACTGCCATCCATCTGTGAAAGACCCCTCTGGTCATGTGAGCAGCGTATTTTGTACACACTGGAAAGACTTTACCATCTGTAGTGGTCTGCACGCTCAACTCAAGTACATCTGCAGAGAAATCGGTGATCTTCAGTCAACTGTGATGAATACTTAAAGAGGACCTATTATGCTTATTTTCAGGTGCATTCTTGTATTTTCTGATTTGTCAGCTGGCCCACTCTGTTGTGATTGGTCAACCGAACCAAACTCTTCAGACTCCGCTCTAACTAGCTCTGTTTGAGGGCGTACCAAACTAGCTGCTAGTCAGGTATTATGCAAAGGTGTTACTTGGTGACATCACCATGTTACGGAAGAAAAAGGCGGGACTTCAAGCAAGGCGTTTCAGGCAGTTCAGGAGCAGTGTTTCTGTAGGGGAGAGTTAACTCCCTTTGGTGTGGACTTTGGGCTTTGTGACTTTGCAGACCTTTATAGAAAAAAAACTATATTGCACACTAAAGTAAAGGGAAAAAGCCCTTAGCCCTTTAAATTGAGTGTAATTTGTATTAAAGCAGACGGTGTCATACATATTCGGCCTGGGATTATGTAATCAAAAAAATATTTCTCAAATCAAGCCAAATGTACAGCAGACAGTTGGTCCGATTTCCTTAATGAGTTCTATGTCATTGTGACATCCCAGGAATGGGGTGAGACGGGCAGAAAATGACTCACATTCCCTTCATTAAATGAAATACACCGACTTGTATGTTGACATTTAATAAATTGTAAAATTTAGGTGATAGTAGCTTCTAATAACAGTAGCTGCATTTACATTATTTATTTTTGGCTTTTGCTCATCTCAGGACATACTCGATTGGCAAACGTCCCGTCAGTTCTTTTACTGGCGCCTGCGGCGTCTGCTGCTGGAGGACACGGTGAAGAACAAGATCCAAGAGGCCAACAGCGAGCTGACAGACGGCCAGATCCAGGCCATGCTGCGCCGCTGGTTTGTGGAGGCCGAGGGGGCCGTCAAGGTAAAACCCCACCACATACTTACAGGACTTCTTCTATAGTCACTGAGTGGAAAAATGGAGAAAACTAGATAATTAATATCTCATAGACTTCCATAGTTTGTAAACTGGAGGTTAATTTTAAGGACTTAAAGGACTTTTAATTGAGCTTTTACTTTTTAATTTTCGCTTGCATAGATTTTAAATACATACTTATAAATGAAAATAATGTCAGTTAGCCAGTACAGCCTCATTTGAGTGGTCAGTTTGTGGTTCTTTAGAGCTTTAAAAAGTGCAAGAATTACCATATAATTACTCCAAACATCTTGCAAGATAAAACCCAAGAGATTGAATGTGGGCAAAATAGTATAGAATACTCGCACATTTTTTATCTGTTCAAAATGTACCTTAAAGGGAGATTTTTCAAGTATTTAATACTCTTATCAACATGGGAGTGGGCAAATGTGCTTGCTTTATGCAAATGTATGTATATATTTATTATTGGAAATCAATTAACAACACAAAAGAATGACAAATATTGTCCAGAAACCCTCACAGGGACTGTATTTAGCATAAAAATATGCTCCAATCATAACATGGCAAACTGCAGCCCAACAAGCAACAACAGCTGTCAGTGTGCTGACTTGACTATGACTTGCCCCAAACTGCATGGGATTATCATAAAGTGAGCATGTCTGTAAAAGGGAGACTTGTGGACACCCACAGGACCCATTTTTATTCACATATCTTGAGGTCAGAGGTCAAGGGACCCCTTTGAAAATAGCCTTGCCAGCTTTTCCTCGCCAAAATTTAGCGTAAATTTGGAGCATTATTTACGCTCCTTCGTGACAAGCTAGTAAGACATGGTTTGTACCAATGGATTCCTTAGGTTTTCTAGTTTCATATGATGCTAGTATCTTCACTCTCACACAGCTTGAAAACTGAGCCCTCTTCCTATAGTAAACATAAAAATCGTAAGTTGCGTTAATGCATTAAAGACATTAGTGGCGTTAAAAACTAATTTGCGTTAACACGTTATCGCATTAAGTTTGACAGCCCTATAGTTTTTACAATCTTATTTTTAGATTCTACAGTTTATCTACTCATATCCAAAGTCATCATATCCAGTCTTCTGTGATGAATGATGGAGAGAGTCTTTGACAGACTGTCGCCACTAAAGTCAGCGGTTTACTTCATTTCAGGGAAGTGTATATATGCTCAAGTAAACGGCCTCTTAGCCCAGAGGAATGATTACTATTAGAGGTTGTTTTATTTTATCCTGAAGCTCCTATTCCTTCTCCTCAAGGTGCACCAGATAAAGAAGTAGTAAGCGTTCCTATTAAAGCATCATGACGAAATACAGATGGTCTGATAACTGGTAGTTAATGAAAATAAACATCCCTCAGAGATCCATACATGCTGTCCCTTCCGGGCCCGGTGTCAGGCTCAGTGGACCAGCCGCAGGGGCGACAGGAGCCGGCCCGGCGTTTGGAGATCTCCTAAGAAGTGGCCTTCTTGTTAGCTAATATATTATCCCAATCAGGACTGGCTGTCTTAAGCCACAATTAATCACAGCCCTGGCACGTGCAGATAGGAGAGCAACACGCTGTTTCTTAATTAAAAGCAAACAGATTAAAAATGATTAATAAGGGGCATTAAATGTTCTTGCGGACCTCAAGCAGGACTGTTCATAAAAAAAAAAGGCAAGAGCCCATTAAACCCCCTTAGCCCCCCAAAATCTTTTGCTAAGCCCTCCAGCCTGGCTTTGTTTAGGATCAGAGATGACAGCACTCATGAATACTAATTTTCCTATCGGGTCCAGTCAACAAGACATCCGGCCCGCACTTTGTGCCTGTCCATCTCTTTTTTTGTTGATGATATTTATTTGTTGATTCATGATATTTTATACATTTCATCCATTCATACAGTATGTAAGTTTAAATTGTTTCCTTTAATTCCCAATAAACACAAGAAAAAGTGTGATTGCTAGGCCTTATTTATCCAGAAATATTTTGAATCCTGCACACATTGGGCCTCATGCAGGAAGCGATATACAAACAAATTTTCTCTTAGTTTTGTTCGCATCCACGCTTTGTATTTGTTTTGTTAGTTCCCATTGATTTCTGGGAGTTTCTTATTTGTGCTCTTCTCTTATGTAAGAGAACATTTTATGAATGGTCGAGAGCACAATCTTGTTTTCACAGTCCACAAATGCGAGGAAACATAAGTTTTAAATTTGAGGAAAAAAACAAACAAACAAAAAAAGCATGAATATCATATAATCAAATTTAGATTATTATGTTTTAGAATGATAATAATGATTGGTAATGATTGGATTATTACATTTGCGGACTAAATAAATACTATTGGTATTGATCCATTGGGATCAATGGACCAATATCTATTATTCATATCTATTTATCTATCTTATCTTATCTAAGTTCTTTCTCTTGTTACAGCATTTTTTTCTCTCCAATTCTTGAGCATGTGTCAGGGTATTTGCACACGGCACAACACCTGCCCTTATATAGTGTTTGGGGAGGCGTTACCTATGCCAACACCTGCCCTTATATGGTGTTTAAGGGGCGTTATCTATGCTAATAATAAACAATCAGTCACACTCCAATTTACGATCAATTGGGATTCATCATTCAGCACACCTTGTTAAGAGCAGATTTGGATGGTTAAGAACGTTTGGTGCATCTGGAGTTGACTTCTCTTATTTTTTCTCTTAACGTAAAATTAAGAGAAGATATAAGAGAATTTTAAGAGAATGTTGCTGCTAGGGATGTCAAAGTTAACGCCACAATAACACTTTAACGCAAATTCGTTTTAACGCCACTAATTTCTTTAACGCAATCAATCTTTCGGAAGTTGTAGCGGGCTCAGTTTTAAAGCTAGAGTGAAGACACTGGTTCTATGTGTACCAAAGAGTCTCCCCTTTAACACTGACAGCTGTTGTTGCCTGTTGGGCTGCAGTTTGCCATGTTATGATTTGAGCATATTTTTTTATGCTAAATGCAGTACCTGTAAGGGTTTCTGGACAATATTTGTCATTGTTTTGTGTTGTGAATTGATTTCCACTTATAAATATATACATACATTTACATAAATCAAGCATATTTGTCCACTCCCATGTTGATAAATACTTGACAAATGTCCCTTTAAGGTACATTGTGAACAGATAAAAAATGTGCGATTAATTTGTGATTAATCGCAATTAATATTTTTATCGACTGACAGCCCTAACCATCAGAAAACGTGATTTCTAGGCCTTATTCGTCCAAAAATACTTTGAATCTTGCTCACAATGATTCATCTCCACTCCTTTAACACCCCCCTCCTGCATCATACAGGCCTATCTGTGGGATAATAATGAGGAGGTGGTGGCATGGCTGGAGAGGCAACTAGCTGAAGAAGAGGGCGCGAGGTCCGTCGTCGACGAGAACATCAAGTACATCCGCCGAGATCACATCCTCAAGCAGATACGCAGGTGATGATTCGAAACAATGCAGGTTCAGTGGTGAAGAGTTATACAGTTGCAACTCATTTTCACCTGTCATTACCCCCATCCGTCCGCCCACCTGGCAAACGCATGTGAAATCCAGCTTCCCTTGCATGATTATGACGTTTTCCCTTTTCTTTTCAGCCTCGTTCAAGCCAACCCAGAGGTCGCCATGGATTCCATCGTGCACATGACCCAGCACATATCGCCCACGCAGAGAGCCGAGGTGGTCCGCATCCTGTCCACAATGGAGACGTCGGCCTCCTCCTCCTAGCCGGGGGGAGCCCTGGGGGGAGCCCTGGCCTCTCTCTCCCCCCCCCCCGCCTGGCTGATGCTCAGCTCAGGCCCCGCAACGAGCGCCAAAAGGAGCCCCGGCTCAGCCAGACCTGCTCCCGGCTGAGACGCGGGCTGGAAACGGAGAGGCTTGAGGAGCCAACGTGATGGGCCTCGGCAGCTGCCAGGTTACTGATGAATCGTTGGCTATGATTCTCACCAAGCAGGAGTGTCAGACGACTGACATCAATTATGACATTTTGTAAATTGTCTCGCGTGTACGTTCGTGTTTAGACAAATCGGTGTATTTTGTATTCAAGTGCAATTGAAAACTGACTAAAGAAATATATCTAATATGTAATCGGAGTTTACACAGTTGGCCCAAAGCTGATGTTGATGCTTGCGTGATAATCAAACGCAACAATACATTTAGAAATGTTGTCAAATTAAAACGCACCGTGGTTTGTGACATATGCTTGTTAAAGATACGCAAGTGTTTTGATGACCAACTCGACAATGACAACACATTGCTGGGGGCATTAGCGAGAAAAGGGGGTTTTTACACTCCTAAGTAGGGAGCACTTAGTTACTGAACAAAGACAGGGGGGAACACTATAACAGATCTGGACAGGAGAGCCCAGCAGGGAGCGGGGACGGGGTCCCTTTTAGACCCCGACTGTTTCACAGTTACCCTGCAGCGAGCGACGGGCAGCTCGCCTCGCAACAAAAACCACAGCTGTCCCTTCTGTTCTCACTCGCACAGTACAACACATGCTGCTTTTGGATGCACTTTACTGCTTACTGTTCCCTCACATCGCACCCAGAGTGAAACCTCCAGTTCTAAGTGGTGCATTAAACACATACACGCACAAAGCGATACAAACGGTAAGAAATACAGAGGTGATAATAGTTTAAATGAGCAGAGTGGATCATAGCGTGCTTGTTTAGAAAAATAGTCTGTTCCCTCTTGGGTTACTTTTTTTTTGACAGCTAGTTTTCTCCTAAAACCAATTATTGCAGGTTGAGGTTTTTTTTTTTTTAAAACTTAAATATTTTTGATTTTGTGCTAATTAGATGGATAAACCATTAAATGTCTGTGAAAGAACAAAGGCTATTGTGCACTGGACTCACATGTTACATATAAACTAGGGTGTCTAATTTTCACTGTAATCCACACTCAACTGTTCTATTTAAAGTTAATTTTAAGTTAAGTTTTTCTAACTTTGTACCTCATGTATGTGTAATGTTACTTTTTTTTTTTATATTAATTTTTTGTGAAAAACATGTTTGAATCGCATATTGATCCTCTACTTGAGTTTGTTACCAATAGACAGGCAAATTGTGTGAGAATAGAGCGCATAATAGTCGGGAAAGCGGCACTATAATGTTGAACTCAGTCTTAATAGATCATCGTGTCATAATGCTCTGCAGAAAATGCAACGTCAGCAATGTGAAACGGCTTCGTGGTCAGTGCTGCTGTGCCTTTTTATGTGACTGTATTGACATGTAGTCCAGTTGCTTTATAAGTAACTGGTTGTTTCCTATACAAGGATGGAGAAGAATTTAATGTGTCTGCAAATTTAATAAAGCTTACCCAACTTAGTTTGTGTGCACAAACTTTCTATTTTTGTTACATAAAAAAAGGCAGTTTAAAAACTCAAGTTTCCAAGAATTTGCAGTAATTTAATTTTTGTCAATTATTTTTTATATATTGATGATCCTCGGGACAGATAATCGCATCACTGGAAGCCTCATTAATTCCAGCAGTCAGAACAAAGTCCATTACTCTGGAGAGGCATTTTCTGATTACTCGAAAATGATAGTCTTCCCAATCCACTGATGATTAAAGTGGCATTTTCTCCCTGGCTTTTAAAACTTCAACAGTATTAAGGAGGATGAAGCAGATCAAACAAATATTGAGGGATCTGTCTCATCCTTTTTTTTTATTTTATTTTGTCTCATTCTTTCATATCATCCCCCTTGGCTCCGTCAACTCTTTTACCATCCCACCAACAAATATGTAAGACAAATTGAGTTGCATGCACCCAATACCCACCACAATTATAGGAGGCCCAATAAGAAAATGAGTCATTTGGTGCTATAATTGGAAATGTGCCTTGCTTGGTCTCTCTGGTCTCCCAGAGGGTTTTGCTCATTTGTGGTGCCATGCGAAGGCCGGCTAATTCTTCTTTTAATCACCGGCAAACTGCGGAATCGGGTTCCTCCTCAACCACTGGAATGGAGGGAAACTGGCAGGAAGCGACTTAATGTTGTCCTTTATCTATTTACAATGTGGATCAGAAGTGTTTATTTCTAATAAAATACTAGGGCTGTCAATGGATTCAAATATTTAATCACAATTAATCGCATGATTGTCCATGATTGATCGCACATTTTTTTATCAGTTCAAAATGCAACTTAAAGGGAGATCTGTCAAGTATTTAATACTCTTGTCAACATGGGAGTAAATATGTGTATATATTTATTATTGGAAATCAATTAACAACACAAAACAATGACAAATATTGTCAAGAAACCCTCACAGGTACTGCATTTAGCATAAAAAATACGCTCAAATCATAACATGGCAAACTCAAGCCCAGCAGGCAACAACAGCTGTCAGTTTGCTGACTTGACTTGCCCCAAACTGCATGTGATTATCATAAAGTGGGCATGTCTGTAAAGGGGAGACTTGTTGGTACCCATAGAACCCATTTTCATTCACATATCTTGAGGTCAGAGGTCAAGAGACCCCTTTTGAAATGGCCATGACAGTTTTTCCTTGTCAAAATGTAGTGTGAGTTTGGAGCATTATTTAACGTCCTTCGCGACATGGGTGGTACCAATGGATTCCTTGTTTTTTCTAGTTTCATATGATGCCAGTATCTTCACTCTAGCTTTAAAACTGAGCCCCTACAACCTAAAAATCGCAAGTTGCATTAATGCATGACGTTACAACGAAGTCAGCTAAGTTGAAGACATCAAGATGAAACAGCCATTCCCATCTTTTATCATCTGTAGAACAAAATATGTCAGTGATTTTTAATCCATTTCGTGAAAGATTGATAACAAAAAACAAACCCAAATCATTAAACATATATGTAAGTCCATTTCATATACATGGTTTGTACCAATGGTTTCCTTAGGTTTTCTAGTTTCATACCCAGCATCTTCACTCTAGCTTAACAACTGAGCCCACTACAACCTCCGAAAGATCAATTGCGTTACTGCGTTAAAGAAATTAGTGCCGTTATAACAATTTTGCGTTAACGCATTATTATCGCATTAACTTTGACATTCCTATAAAATACATTTAGTTACATCAACAGTCTTGAAGGCTTTGTTTGCCTTTTGTTAGTCAAAAGAATTACCTACCTTTAAGAAAGGAACTAAGCTGATATTTACAGAATTTAGATTTATTTTACTTCCCAATTGCCAAGCCCCAGTGACAGTGAACTGTGTCAAAAACAGAACAGGGAACAGCAAGAAATATTAATGGGGGAAAAAAAGGAGAAAATCAGTGTCTGCGATGAGATTGAAATGGAGGCATTAAGATAGCGCATGGGGGGGGGGACTCAATCATGCATCTGAGGCAACCATAATTCCACATTCACGCGTCTCAATGACTTGACGGCACTTGAGAGACAATGCCTGTGACCCAGTTGCAGGATTCCAATTAGCAGGGTGTGTGCAACAGTTGAGATGAAAAGAGAACAGGGTCTTTACAGAGCCCCAGGGCTGTCTGATTACTGCCTGAAAACAAGAGTCTTTTGGCCGTGACAAAGAGTAGAGCGGCACAGAGGGAGTGCCAGGCCCCAGCTGTTCTCATTCTCTCCAGGCTGAGGATTCTGAAGAGCTCATCTCATCTCTGCTTGCCTGCCTGCCTTTTTACATTTCAACCATGTTGGAGAGTGTATAGCAGGCCAGCCACTAAGACACTTTTCATATGTGACTTATGAGTTGAGTAACTGTTGGTAGATTTTTTTTTTCTTGCCAGTCCTGAATAGAAACAGGTGACCTCTGGATAAGCCAGCATCTGTTACATCAAGGCAACCTCATATGTAGAATGCCTGTTGTTTTACATGAGCATATTTGTGGCCTGTCTCCAAAATAAGTTTAAAGAGGACCTACTATGGTTATTTTCAGGTGCATACATGTATTTGGGGTTTCTGCTAGAACATGTTTACATGCTTTAATGTTCAAAAAACGCTTTACTTTTCTCATACCGGACGTGCTGCAGCACCTCTTTTCATCGTCTGTCTGAAACGCTCTGTTTGAGCTCCTGCCCCGCCCTCTCGAAAAGCCCAGTCTGCTCTGATTGGTCAGCTGGCCCACTGCTGTGATTGGTCAACCGATCCAAACTCTTCGGACTGCGCTCTAGCTCTGCTCTAACTAGCTTTGTTTGAGGGCGTACCAAACTAACTGCTAGTCAGTTATTATGCAAAGGTGTTACTTGGTGACATCACCCCTTCACGGAAGAAAAGGCGGGACTTCAAGCAAGGCATTTCAGGTAGTTCAGGAGCAGTGTTTCTATGGGGGAGAGTAACTCCCTTTGCCGTGGACTTTGAGCTTTGTAACTTTGCAGACCTTTTACATGCACAAAAAACTATATAACACACTAAAGGAAAGGGAAAAAGCACAAAAGCATAATAGGTCCTCTTTAATATCCAAATGAAGCAAAACTGATGAATTATACAATATACCGTCTCAAGTAATAATTAAGTATACATTTCCATACATACACTATATGACGTGTTAAATGTTTGATCAACATTTATTTTTCCAATGAGTATACTTATGTATTTCTTGTTACCACATTAAAAGTACCTTTTTATTGAGCAATATTCTCAATATGATTTGAATCCATTTTTAGTGGACTACTACTAAGTATATAAACATATCAATATTATTCAAGTTGTACATTTGTATACTTATTGAAAGGTTATTTTGATTTTATTTACTTATTTTTAAATACACTGCTATGTGTGTTTAAGTGCCTTTTCCAATGTAATATAGCTCGTGCTAAGGTAAGGTAACTACCTTAAAAGTAAATTCTTAATAATTAATAATAACAATTAAAATGAAGTATTCTACAACATAAACAGCAAGTATAATTTAATTTGTATTTAACTTAAGCTGTATGTTAGTGTGCCTATTAAATGTGTGCTAATTTGAAACACATTTTTTATTTTGCTTAAAGGTGCAGTGTGTAGGATTTCGCGGCATCTAGCGGTGAGGTTGCAATCGACTGAAACATCTCCCATGTGCCAAGCGTGTAGGAGAACTACGGTGGCCGACGCGAAAACGTGAATGGCCCTATCTAGAGCCAATGTTTGGTTTGTCCGTTGTGGGCTTCTGTAGAAACATGGCGGCTGGCTCCATGAAGAGGACCCACTCTATATGTAGATATAAACGGCTCATTCTATGGTGATAAGAACACGATTCTTATTTTCAGGTGATTATACACTAAAGAAAACATATTAATATTATATTCCATTTCTACCAATAGATCCCCCTAAATGCTACACACTGTTCCTTTAAGTATATTTTCCACAAGTCTTATAATGCCTGTACTTCTGAAAGTTAGTTTAAGTACTCCTTATTAAAGGTAGCCTACATTATTCCTTAGAACTCAGTGAAAAACCATAAATCAAAAGTTCTTATATCATGAAGTAGTGGTTAGAACTGGTAAATATATATACTTGATTTTCAACTAAAATGTACACATAAATCCACATGCATTACTAGCAATTTATTCATATGGTGAAGCAAAAGGGTATAAGTCATAAAAGCAGTCCATTTCCATGAAATTTAGTACCCAGAACATGCTGCCATATAGTTTGATCAAACAGTACATGACTCCCGTTGTAGGTGGGTTTAAGCTGAATCTCTAATGGGAGGTAAAACACTGCTGGCTTTGTTTGCATATAGTTTTATGATGCTGGTGCTTCTGAGTGAGATTTCCCTACAGTATGCATTTCAAGGCTTTCATGATTTATAATGTTTGATAGACTTAAATGATGAAGGGCGAACGGAATTTATGAAATGCAATTTCCATCTGTAGATCAAAAGTGAAAATGAATGACGTATTGTATCTTTAATGCAGAGAGAGGCCAGCCTGCAGAGTTACAGCCAGGCAGTGAATCTCTCCAGGGGCAGAGAGGCAGCCTGTCAGCCAGCTGCACGAGAGGCTTAATCTCCAATCTGCGTTTGGAACGTGCCACAGGGGTCAAAGATTACAACACCCTGTGATCATCACCACATAATGCATACATTCTGATTCTGTCAGAGCTTAGTAAACATCGGCGGACTAACTGAACGCCGGGACGACGGAGAGGACCGCTAATTCGCAAGCAGACAAAAGTGCTGCAGACAGAAGAGGAAGAAGAACAAGACAGAGGACTTTAAGTTCACCAACAAAATGTTTTAATCTTGACTTCACTGAAAAATACAATAATAAACCGATCCACAAACAAAACTACCTCATCAAATGTCTCTTTTTCATCTTCAGGAGGAAATCAATATTATGCTGTAGTTGAGTATATAATAACTAGGTTGCTATTTGTCCTAATACTGATTCTCATGCACCAGACTGTCACTGATATTACTGCAACTTAAGAGAAACACAGCTCCACTAATATGAACAATAATATGCAAAAAGCTCCTTATAGCTGTGCATTGCAGACCAGGTGAAGCGGCTCCCTGTACCATGCAGCCACACCTCCCTCCTTCCCTCCCCCCGTCCCGACATTAACATTCATGGAGCCACTGGAGTGTGGCGAGCCGCGTACATCGAGCCAGCGACGAGATGCAGAGGTGAGGGGGAGAGGGGGAGAGGGGGAGAAGGGAGGATGGAGGCCCCCCTGAATAGAGCTGTTTGAAGAAGGGGAGGGGGTGTAGTAGTGAAGGTTGCCCAGTATGGGATTGTGGGAAAGGTCAGCAACCAAGGTGCTGCGTCTTTGGCCATATATCACAATTATTACTGTGGGTCATTGACTGGTATGGAAATTAGAGGAGCAGTGACAGGTCCACGTGGCATATGCTGGAAGACTGGGCAAGGCCAGGCCAGCAAGAAGTCACCGTCGACTCTTACTGTATCTCAGTAAAAGCAGCATGGCTCTGGGGATGGCGAAAACTTCCCATCAGCCTCAGTTGTACTTACTGCTGATTAACAAATGCTAGCATGCTAAACTAAAGTGTTGAGCCTGGTAAACATCATACCGTCTAAAGAGTGGTGTAGTGGTCATTGATGAGGTGGATGTAGGCAGATGGGTATAGGTTACAGAGGAGGAAGTGGGTATACTGTAAACTGCCAGAAAAAGAGGTGGGTATACCTGCATATACCCTCCACCGCGTCTAAACATCAACATGCTACCATTGTCATGGTGAGCATGTCAGCATGCTGACGTTAACATTTAGCTCAAAGCGCTGCTGTGCCTAAGACTAGGTAGACTCTCAAAGTCTTGTTTAAAAGTACAGTGCGTGGGATTTGGCAGCATCTAGTGGTGTGGTTGCTGATTGCAACCAGCTGCTTACCCCTCCACTCACTCCTCCTTTTCCAAAACTTTGGTAACGTGAGCCACCGAGTGCAAAACTGCGTAACGCCGTTGACTGCGCTCAGAGGCCATCCATACCATAATATTACTACTTAAGGTGCAACAGAAGTCAGAAGGAGGCTGGCGGAACCACGGTTTTGCCTTCTGTGGATCAGGTTCCTGCAGTTTCACAAGCATGTTGGAGAGCTACGGTGGAAACTACGGCATCATATTCATGTTCCCATGACCTCAGTGTCACCTCCTCTTATGAAAGCAAGGATCTGCAGTTACTGATGCAGGTTTGGTTTGTCCATTCTGGGCTACTGTAGAAACATGGCGGAGAAACATGGCGGACTCCGTGAGGAGGACCTCCCTATGTAGATATGAAGGGCTCATTCTAAGCTAACGAAAACACAACGATTCTTAGTTTCAGGTGATTATACACTCATGAAAACTTTGTATATTATATTCCATTTCTGGTAATAGATCCCCAGAAATGTTACACGCTGTTCCTTTAAGTAAGCATTGTTCGATTTTACATTTTCTGTTTGACATCTATTTGACTCATCTGTAAATAGGAGTGCAGAAATTTTCACTTAGCCTATAGATGTAGGCTATTTTTGTTCTCTAACTTTCACGAACCCCATAATCATTTCCTGGTATACAGTATGAAGGCTAGCAGACATTTGTACTTGTAGATTACTTGACATGCACGTAGTGGTACTTCTATGCATCATATTCATGTTCCCATGACCTCAGTGTCACCTCCTCTTATGAAAGCAAGGATCTGCAGTTACTGATGTTGAGTTTTAAATATACAATATAGCAACTATATCTGCATCGTCGACTTCAAAATACAAACAGTACGTGCACTTTAACAGTGTGCCGGACACTCATGTACTATTATGATGCAAAGTTTTATGTCAGGATAAAAATATTTATTGACTGATGGCTACACTGAAGAACACGCATTCTGCTACACACATTCACAGCATGCTCATTAGAAGTTACGGTATGCACAGAGGTGCTGACTAAAATAGTTTATAGCTGAATGCAAACACCAGTCAAGCAGCGGTGGTGCTGTTTGAGAGACGCGCCACATTAAAATGCATGCATTACAGGCATATCAGCGGACCGTGGAAAGCCAAGTCCCTATGGAAATGTTGGTTTACTGCTTCTCATAGGGTCTGATGTGGAAGGGTTTATTCGTGACCAGTGTCCTCTGGCTCTGAAGGACAAAGGCAGCCAACCAGGGAAATCATCGTGCTTGACAACGTCGCATACAGTAGTGTCATCTGACAGCGTTGGTTTGAAACATTTAAATCAGACCGATGCAGATGTTTATAAGTACTCGAGAAGCTGTACCACCTCCTGAAGGGTGGTGAAGGCTGCTGGGAAGGGAGATGGCAGTATTGCTGAGCATGGTCATACTCTAGTACTGCTGCAAAAAACTGCTTCTTTTCTGTAATGTATTGACTGACCTATGTGCCTTTGGATCGCTGATGTGCTTCTAATGTAGCTCTTATACGTGTTTAGATTCAATGTATTTCCTTCACTTGTGTTCTTTAAACAAACGCTTCACACTGAGGAAGACACCTGCAACGCTTGCTCAAACACTGACTCAAAACTCGACGTATTTATCCCGGTGGTTCAGAGAAACAGGAGTACAAAGCAGAGGCAGAAACGCTATGTAACTGACGAACCCTCCCTCCTCCCTTGCCTCCACCCTGGTCATCAACCCCATTACACACACACATACATTTTGCAGCGCAGAGCCTTTTCACTCTCGAACATTACGCGCTTGATTGCAAATGAGAGAAGCAGCAGCAACCTTCTATGTGTCTTTGTCATGTCTTTGTCTCAGTGTTCCTATAAGCCACAATTGCAACACGCACAGCGACGTGAAGGAATTCAGCAGGGAGAATGTATAGCATTGCGTAAAACAAACTGGGGACCAAATACCTCTTCATGCCTCCATGTGGCATGATATTTCAGATGATAAATTTTGCATGTTGTTTTTTGGATCCTTTTTGTGACGTCTTTTGTCAAAAGCGAGATCATGATGAGTTGGGAGGGGAGTGTTATTGTCTCATCAATTTGAAATTAACATTTTTTATGCATGTGAAACAACAATAATACCATGCTTCGCCAGGGTAGATCATAGAATAACTGATGTTAAATTTAAATGCATTATATTGTCATTATGCTCTCTAAAAATGAACAGCAAGTGAAACACTGATTAAAATCGTAACGGGCATATCTGCCTCAGCCTTTGTGAGTGAATGACTTGTCAATATCTCCAACATGCTGAAATCTTCTCGGCACTTGGCCTCGCAGATTAAGCACTGCAGGAAAAAGAAAGTAGGTGGGGAACACTCATGATTCTGTCCTCTTCAACTTTAATCAAAAGTACACTGACGTGCTGCAGCCCCCTCCCTCTCTTTCATAATAATGGGCCGCTAAAAATTCAGGAGGCAGGCTCCACATCAATCACTCGCCAGATTTGAGTCCAATGCAATAAATATGTAAATGAGGAGAAGCCAATGTCTCGTAGCTTTGAGATCAGCACAGGGAGGAAAAAAAAAAAAAAAGAGGGAAAAACTGTATTAATTGCCCATGGCCAGAGGAATCCTATTACTGTGGGCATTGATTATAAAATTGTATGTGTGAATGATTTTCATGCAGAAAGTGGACTGCCAAGCCTGGAGCAAAAAGTGGAGAAAGAGTCAAATTAGCGAATAGGGCCACATTTTGCAAGTGACTCAAAGGAAACAAAAAGGGCAAATCTGAGTTCAAATAAGATTTAGATTAGAAAATGAAAAGGATTTCTATCTCGAATCACAATAATGTATTATCCAATCATAACAGTTGTCCAATTGTAATGTTTAACTGCATTTACTTAAGATTTAGGCCATTTTTTCAGGTTTTAGATCTTTCCTTTCTCACTGGTGTTTAAGCTCATAAGGCAACCTAGGAGAATGGGGCCCAGGATTTCATTTTTTTATTCAATTCCATTGAAGTCAAGTCCATTATAGTGGCGCCCTAATGGACTCTCCTCTGTAAGATAGTTGACATTTTTCCACTCTAAATCATGATGAGGAGTGGCACAAAGGTTATGACAAGTCGTCATAGAAAGAGCTTTTATGCATTACGCTCATTTTTCTAAAAAAACAATTGAACCAAATGACATTTAAAGGGGACGTATCATGAAAAACTCACTTTGTTTTCAGTGATTGTGCACCTACATTGGAGTGCCTACCAACCCACAAACTGTAAAATAAGACAACCTTGTCAGTTGTTGTGGGCTGCCTAGATCAGAAAACATGTCATTCAACAAGCCATCCAGATTTGGCTCCCCTTCCTATGTCACATGCAGGCTCATTAGAATATAATCGCCCACAGCTTGAGAACAACCTTTGCAAAGGTGCACCATATTTTTCTTGCATGTAAAGATGCTCTAGTAGAAACCCAAAATACAAGTATGAACCTGGAAATGAGCATGATATGTCCCCTTTAAAAACCGACAACAGTTTTTTTGGGGGGTAAATGATCCAACAAACTGAGCTGACTCGAAGAACAGTGCCATGTTTTGTGTAGAACAATAAAGAGACTACCTAACTAAAACTAACCAAGTAGCTGTCAGCCAAATCAAAGTGTCCATCTGGCCAAACGTGGTGTGTGAATAGCACTCAGCTGGCTGAATGTAGTCTTTTCACTTCTGAATGATCAGTCATTTGTTTGACAACCATTCTCAGATTTGGGTGTATTATATGTACAAAATATGCACATACTTTTGGACTCAGTTGAATTTGTTCTGCAGTAAAACAATGCTATGTACAAATCACACCTCTGAGGACAGATTATTGTGCATGGTTTATCCAACAGTCACCACCACTGTCAGCTAGATTTAAATTGATTCACTGGCCTCCTGTTTGACATGCAAATCTCTCCCTTAATCGTGGCATTTTGCTCAGATAAACAGGGATTAGTTTGATTAACAGCATAGCATTACCTCTAAACATTTAAACATGGTAGGCTTAAATTAACATAATATGACACCGTTTAAAATATATATATTTTTTCGTTTTTTTATGAATATTTTATTTATAATTCTCCAAATTCTAAAATTGAATTTGAAATAGTATAGCTATACTTGTGATCTTTGGTATCCATCAAGATTATTTAAATAACAGATTTGATGTCATTGCATGTTATATATTTCATCACCATATCCCACTATGTCTTCCTCTTTGCCATGCACCTTTAAGTTAATGATGTGGACAAGTAAATAAGAATTTTAGTTTAGTGTGACTACATTTCTTCTGAGATATGGGGAATAGACATCTCAAGTTTGATTTAATTGTTAAGAACTCTAAGAATGCTAAACAGACCAGTTTATGTTAAAATCCACATTTTACTGTCCTGCCCAAGCACTCTTCTTTGAAATGCCTCCAACAGTCTGGAAAACTTTAAAAAGGGATGTTGGAGAACTAGGTTGATGAGCAGGAGTAGTGCACCAACATGGCATTTTTTTTTACGAAAAGTTCACTGAAACAAAGTGCAGAAATGAACCCCAGGAAATTCAACAAAACTTTTAAATTGAATCAAAAGAACACCAAACAAAAGAAAGCTGCAGCCTCATAGCAAGCTGCCACCTCCAGTGAATGGGCTTTTATCTCCTCAGCCTCACCTAACTGGAACCTACCACCTGACCAGGTAAGTATAGGGGGAGCTAAACCGAGCAAGCATCCAAATTCACACAGTATAATGAACAGACTATTAATACAAGATCTTTAATTTACTGCTGACATCTCAATCTATATAAGGGCACTCACACATTCCAATGAGCACACCAACCATTATATAATGTAATTTACTGCAGAACTATCTTACCTATATCATCCTGCATCTTAACAGAGCCCAGCTCCTCCCCTCTAAGAGGACATAATGAGGCAAACCTGTCCGCACTTTCCTTGATTGAGCTGCGGAGCACCAATCCCAGGCAGGACAACAAAATCCTATGAACCCATAAAACAAACCAAACAAGCCTGTGCAATCCACACACACCACTTGACAATGTATCAAATAAACTGAAACACTGGACCAAAATCAACAATCAAGCAGACACAAAACACTGTTAATTTTGGGGAACAGGGACCAGTGAAAAGGGAGAAAGGAAACCTTTTCACACCCTCTTTTGTCAGTTTCAATTTTTACTGTATTATCTATATTGTCTAAACAACTAATTTCCACTGATTCCCAAAGTTGCAGTAGAATCAGCATCAAACCTGACACCAAATTTGAGAATTACTCTGCCTCAAATCTAACAAATACAGCTCCCATCTTTGCCATGCTTTCAAAATCCCATGGGAATTGTAATTGTTTTATAAAATTGCTTATATATTTCAAAGTAAAATAACAAGGAGCAGGAAGTAGATACAGCTTAGAAAGTAATCAGAATACAAATAACCAAAAACAATCCACTTTTGAGAAATGTTGATGTAACGCGGAAATGCAGTGTGAAATTAAGCCATGTGGAACAGATACTAATCCAGGAGTGGGATGGGACTGTCTAGAGCAGACCTGGGCATTGTACGGCCCGCGGGCCAAATACGGCCCGCGGGATGATTCTGACCGGCCCGCGAAAGATTACATGATAATTAGAAAATAAAACATATTTTCTAATTATCTTATGGGTGGACTAAAACCGCATTGCTTTTATTTTGAAGCCCATTTATTCTCACAGTGCACGCAATCGTGGACGTCAACTGTGCACGTGAAATGCGTGTGATTGACAACCTGTCTTCCTTCCGTGTCACCCCTGAACTGTCTACCTTCCTTGTCACCCCTGAAAAATGCGAAAATGTCGGCTCATGCCAAAAAGAGGAAAGTGGATGCCGAAAGCAGAACTTTCAAACAAATATGGACTACTAATTTTTTCTTTACTGAAGTCAAGGGTAAACCTGTGTGTTTGGTTTGTGGGGAGCATGTCGCCGTGTTTAAAGAGTACAATTTGAAACGGCATTACGAGACGAAACATGCCGAGAAATACAAAAACTTGACTGATGCCGAACGAGCGCGGACATCAACGGATTTACTAGCAAAGCTAGAAAAACAACAAGGCTGTTTTACAAAGCTGCATGCAGCCAGAGATGCAGCGACCAGAACCAGCTTTGTGATAGCCCACAAAATCGCCCAGAACAGTAAGCAATTCTCGGAGGGGGAGTTTGTGAAAGAGTGCATGGTCGAGTCTGCAGCACTGCTATGCCCAGAGAAAAAAGAAGCGTTTGAAAACATCCCGCTGTCCCGCCGCACCGTGACGAGAAGGGTGGAGGACATCGCAGAGAATCTGGAGTTTCAGCTGCAAAGTGAAGTGGGAAGCTTCGACTTTTTTTCTTTGGCTTTGGATGAGAGCTGTGACGTCCGTGACACAGCCCAGCTGCTCATATTTCTCCGGGGGATAACGCGCGACTCAAACCATCAGCTGATCACCGGCACAGGTACTCATCCATGTTAGGAGCACTGCATGATGAATTTTCAAGGCGTTTTCAAGATTTCAAAAAGGTTGAGGATGAAATGCAGCTGGTTTCCTCTCCCTTTACCTGCAGTGTTGATAGTGCACCCACTGATGTTCAGCTTGAACTCATTGACCTGCAGTCTGATTCACTACTGAAAGAGCACTTTAAGTCAGCATCACTGCTAGAGTTCTACTCTGCTCTCAAGGAGGAGAACTTTCCAAACATGAGAAGACATGCTCAGAAGATGTTGGTTCTCTTTGGATCCACCTACATATGTGAACAGACATTCTCAGTCATGAAGTTTACCAAATGGTACAGATCCTCTCTCACTGATGAACATCTGTCAGCTGTGCTTCGCATCTCCACCTCAGACATTCAACCTGACTTTGATGGACTTGTTAAAGCTCAACAGAGACTGGATTTCTCACACTGAATGAAAAAAAAAGAACTGAAGAACACTAAAATAATAGGGATATAATATATATAATATAGGCATGTAAAGTCAAAGAGGCTACAAAACTGGGACACTTTTCTTTACACAGTTACACAGTTCAGTGACGTGTCTTGTTTATTTTGGCTACAAAGATGATGTGATGTCTTTAGAAAGCTCAGAAAATCCTTGTTTCAATAGTATATGAAACTCAAAATGCCCTTTGTTATTAATGTGACTGAAAATGAGTCAAATGTTTCACATTTTGTTTATCATTTTGGAAATTCTATTTGAATAAATGATATTTTTGAAAGCTAACCTCACCTTTTAATTGCCAAATAATAACATACACTCTTACCAGCGGTCAAAACAATGCCATTTACTGCTTTTTATATAGAAATAAAATGTATATTATGCATAATTGAGTTCGGCATTTTGGCCCGGCCCTCCAAAATATTTTCAGTTGCTCATTTGGCCCCCTGGGAAAAATAATTGCCCACCCCTGGTCTAGAGTAACAACCACCAGCTGATGAAGCAAATGGCAGCTGAAGCTTTCCCCCCATTTGCAGCTGGCCCCAGACTGGACTCTGCTCAGAATTTGTCTCTCAACAACAAAATTATCTTATTTCAAGAGGAAGTTAGATGAGTCCGACATTTATATTTTTGTTGTTGTCAACAAATCCCATGAAAAGACAAAAAAAACAATAAATTAATTCTTCTAGCAAATATTGACTGTGTATCCAAAGCCTAATATCTTTATTCCTCTGTGCCATAGAGCTCCATTGTTAAAACACATCATTGAGCCACACTCCACCACTCCTCCAGGAGATTTAACCTCTCTATCAATTTAATTCAAGGGGGCTTTTTGGCATGGGAAACATATGTTTACATTACGAAGCAACTGTGAATTCAAAACAAAAATCTGGTCCTCTCTCTAGGTTCCATGGTGGAGAGGAGGTCGTGTTGCTCTGGCTCTGTCTATTTGGTGCGGAGAGGAGGTTTTTGTTGCTCTGGCTCTGTCTATTTGGCGTGGAGAGGAGGTTGTGTTGCTCTGGCTCTATCTATTTGGTGTGGAGAGGAGGTTGTTTTGCTCTGGCTCTATCTATTTGGCGTGGAGAGGAGGTTGTGTTGCTCTGGCTCTATCTATTTGGCGTGGAGAGGAGGTTGTGTTGCTCTGGCTCTATCTATTTGGTGTGGAGAGAAGGTTGTGTTGCTCTGGCTCTATCTATTTGACGTGGAGAGGAGGTTGTGTTGCTCTGGCTCTATCTATTAGATATACAAATAAACTTGACTTGACTTGGGTGACATGTTCCTTCATTACCATAGGCATTGCACTGTAGTTTATTTTGAGTTGATCCCACACACAGTGTCCTGCTGCCGCAATACTCAGTAGCACACCTAATCCATGGCTGAAAATAGACCCCAACAAAGACACTATTTACAGTATATTTACAGTTTGAGTAATGTTTACTAAAAACTAGAGTACCCAAGTGTACTTGAGCTTTTTAAAGTCTTCAGTATGACAAATGGGTTTGGGGCCGAGAGACACAGACAAGTAAATGAAGATGGAAGTATGAGACAGATTAGTTTTGGTCTTTTTCATGGGATTTGATGACAATAACAAAATTATAGTATCGCCAGCTTTATCCTTTAATTCTACCTCTTATGCGTGTGTTCATTTATGGCGTGTTAAGGCTTACAGGGAAGAGTGCTTTGACTTCAATGATAGGTATCAGCTTGCTTGTCCAACATCATGCTTGCCCTCCTTCGATCAAGTTTAGATGTTGTGACCAATTGCTGAGATGTCAAACCCAAACTGAGTCTTTAAAACATCCCTATAAAAACCTATGGGAGGAATAACAGATTTTCCTGCCCCTCCCCCCAAACAGCTCCACTGATCTGCTCCTTCAGCCTCCTGCTTCACTGCTCAGCGGTTCGATATTCAGCGCTTGTCCCGTCCTCCTTTGTGCTGCTCTCACCTTTCCCTGACGCTAAAATATTCACTCTGTCATCAGCCTCTTCTTCACTACCAACAAGGATGCCTCAAAGTATGACTTAACAGTTCAGACAAGCTTATGCACAATTCCCAAATAGATTAAGAAGCCTCTTTGCATAACGTAAAAACAAATGCACACAGACACACACCCATGCAGTATATAATATGCATTGATAACTTTCCAGTGAAACAATTTGTCTCTGAGATGTCTTTTAGACTTACTTTGTTTTGATTTGCGCTTAATGTTTGAACATTAACGTGAACTCATTGGTATAAATCAAGGAGAAAACTGGCAAATAAACCAAGTACAAATAGTATTTAAATGTCTCTGTGGTGTTGTGTGTTCTTCCCTCACAATACTCAGCAGACATCAGCCACTTTATAAACTCGACAGCTCACTAACCTTTGTAAAGTGATCTGAAAAGAACGCTGACCGATTGTTCCTGGATTTGAAAGTTTATTGATTGCTGGCTAGATGTTTCGTCTGGATTTGCCAACACTGTCAGTAACACCACAATGAGCAGCTCCAGCTATGTTAACTGTGCTGCATCTCTTTTTTTTTTTTTTTTTTTAAAGAGAACCTCTACATGAAATTTCATTTAAAATGCCTAAATCTCCTTGGCAAGATGTTTGCACCATTAGAGTTCTGGGTAAACATTTAGCAATACTCAATGTTAGAGCAATTACACATAGGTCAAAAAAGAGAAATTGCAGAAATTGCATCAACGATATGTTTTTGAAATGGAGAAATTCTCTATGAGAATACTAGGGCTGTCAATCGATTAAAATATTTAATATGATTGTCCATAGTTAATCGCGATTAATTGCAAATTAATTGCACATTTTTTCATATGTTCAAAATGTACCTTAAATGAAGATTTGTCAAGTATTTAATACTCTTATCAACATGGGAGTGGGTAAATGTGCTGCTTCATGCAAATGTATGTATATATTTATTATTGAGATCAATTAACAACTCAAAAAAATTACAAATATTATCCAGAAACTCTCACAGGTACTGCATTTAGCATAAAAAATATGCTCAAATCATAATATGGCAAACTCAGCTGTCAGTGTGTCAGTGTGCTGACTTGACTATGACTTGCCCCAAAACTGCATGTGATTATCACAAAGTGGGCATGTCTGTAAAGGGGAGACTCGTGGGTACCCATAGAACCCATTTTCATTCACGTCTTGAGGTCATAGGTCAAGGGACCGCTTTGAAAATGGCCATGTCACTTTTTCCTCGCCAAAATTCAGCTCAAGTTTGGAGCGTTATTTAACCTCCTTCACGACTAGCAAGTATGACATGGTTTTCCAGTTCCATATGATGCAAGTATCTTAAAACTGAGCCCGATACAATCGAAAAAATTGCAAGTTGCATTAATGCGTTACATAAATTAGTGGCGTTAAAACAAATTTGTGTTAACGCGTTGTTATTGTGTTAACTTTGACAGTCACAATCACAGTCAACTGAATCTAACAACATCAGGCTGTCAGAATAATGATATGTAGTCAAAGCTCCACAATGCAGTGGCAGAGTGTGTCTCTCAGACAGCGCTTTTCCCATTCAAAACCACAAATACTGGGCATGTTGTCAAATGTGCTGTCTATAGAGAATGTATGTACTATATGAAAGTTACAACACTGTCTGTTTGTTTCCTTAATGGACCCCCTACGAATCATTTTGGTCTGTTTAAAATATCATGTCAAAAGATAACTTAACTTAAAATCTCTGTTCATCACAAAATAAAGAATCACTCCTGGGCTACTTGAAAGAACAAGTACTATATTTTCCCCCCAAAATAATTAACAAATAAAAATGATCAATATGTGTTTTATTGTACAGTGAATGGTCGTAAACATCGGCCTCATAAACTTAATTGGAACAATCAAGTACGTCTCATAAAAACAACATTGCTTCTGCTGCTGGCAGTGTATGAGACCATTAATGGGAATAATTTGACATTTTGATCCATTAAGACAAAACCAGTTTGAGTCTCAGCTGTCCGGCTATAACTGAACTGCAAAATGACTCAAAAATTAGAAGAGGAAGTGAAAAATCGCTACGTCTCACAACTAAAAGCTGCAGGATTTTGCTGTGCATTCATTTTTGCAACGGTTTATTAGTGTTTTCTGTTTTTTGTTTTTTTAAATGAGGACATAGTACAAACTATAGCACAGTGAGTGACCACATTAATAGAAGGGCTACAAAAGTTTGGTTTGTTTGCAATAAACGGTCCGTCCATCGGTTTTATACAATGCTGATATTCAAACCCCTGAACACTGGAGCTTTAAGTAAACAGTTGACTGCTCTGTACAGTTGTCCATCATTCTATATATAACATTGCACTAAAGTCAAATCATTTTTTTGTTACATATAAAATTTATAAAGATATCCTTTTGAAGGCAAATATGTGTCAGCAATGAAAGAATTAAAAAAAGGAAATGCCTGACAAATAAACACAAACAATAAACAATGTTCCCACGGTCCTGAGAGAGGTATTTGGTCAAATGTATTGAACATCACAATCATATTCTGTTATTAAATGATAAAATCTTGTATTACACATGAACTCATGGAGGAAAGGAGATAAGAAAATGCTGTCACGCACTTTCACATTACCATTTAAGGACAACATGTGGCAGAAAAGGTTTTGTAAACATTAAAAAAAAAGACTTTCTGCAGCATATACAGTAAATGTGTTGGTTTATTGCTTGATCAATGAGGCCCAGCATTGTGAATGTATTAATGGGTCAAAAACAATCTATTGATTGACTAGTCGATAAACAATTATACTGACATACAAATATAGAGATTTATAAATAGAGCTTAACAGAAATGCAAGCAAATAAATAAATAAATAAATACATACTAATAAATAAATACATACACAAATAAATAAATAAATATACATTTAAATAAACAAACAAACAAAAAAGCATTGATTTGCCTTCAAAGTCCAAGTGTGCCTTGTGGTTGGGTGTGGGCTGGATTACCACACAGTGCCTTCGCTCATTTCTGAGGAGGGTTGTGACAGCTGGTTGGTGTATCCGTTGTCACTGAGGGACACAGTCGTGTAGGGCGTGCTGGGGCCACACATCTCACTGGAGATGCTATGCATTGAGCCCGGCATGTTGGGCTCGGGACTGGGTGAGTCCGCGGGATGGTGAGATACTGTGTCAGAGAAACAGTGCACCTCTCCGGGACAGTGGTGCCCTGGATGGTGGTGGTCCATTACTCCCAATGGGGTGCCAGCAGGGATGGAGGAGGGCACGAAACCCAGGTCTGCTGGAGTCTGGCCATGGGATGAGGGTGGGCCTTGGTAGTACTCATAGTTCCCTCCTGAGCCATAGTATTCACTGGGATAATCTGTGTTCATAGAAATAGCTGGATTAGTGCACAGAATATATCAGAATTTAAAGAAAAATATTATTATCTTTTTTTTTAATCTATTATCTTTTTGTTCTTGAGGTTTTAGTCAAATAATCAGACCTTAATACAAGATAGATTGAATACATTATAATGACTTGAGGAAGCACATTTGAGCTCGTTCAGTTCATCAAAAGAGGGTAAAGATCAATCCTACATCCACAGCTCACCTCCATAATAAGAGAAGTGTCCAAGCTCCTCTGCTTCCAGCCTCTCTCCCAGCGCCCTCATCCTCCTCTGGCCGCGGAAGAACACGTGTCTCCGGCCGCCCAGAGAGCTCAGCTGCTTCATGCGTCTCTCTTTGGACCTCCGATTTTGGAACCAAACCTTTTTTTTTTACGACAAACATTTGATTAGATGAGCAGCGTGAAAATGACGCAAGCAGGAAAGCAGAGCAAACATACCACAGGAAAGTACGTCATCCTAAACCTGCTTATGACGCAGGGCCTTAAAGGATCAACGTTTCTGGGTTGCCAGTTGCGTGGAAATTTAATATTTCGATAACTTAAAGATCGAAACTATAAGAACGACACCTTAAAATTGAATTTAAAATTACCTTGCACATCTTGCCACAAAAATGAAAATGCTGTCCAGATCAAAAATATGAATATGCTGTTTGGAAGTTGGAATAAGGATTTTTTTTAAATGCGTAAAATGCGTAAAAGTTGGGCATGTGAACTCATGACTATTTAGCCCACTGAAACACAATTAATGCATTTCGGTGTCGAAAACGACAGCGTCAATCCACCTGGAAATTTCATCAAGGGAGCTTTTTAAAATATGTCCATGGCCATGAGTGCTAAGTGAATTCAGCTTTTAAGGGTTTTAGGAGCGCACTGGGAGTAAAGATTATGGACCAAATTGGTTTGGAAACCCTAGCCTATCTGAAAAAAAAAAAAAAAATCAGGAGAACATTAAGAACAATTCCCCAAAGGGTGTGTCCAACACTGCCAAAAAGTCCCCAATCACAATTGCATTTTTGTGTCCATGAAAGCTTTTTTAAAGGTAGCATATAGCCTAATCTACACTGTTGAACACTGATGACGGTCCAGATTTGGATGGCACTCAGGTGTCCGATAATGGATGCAGACACGGTGAAGCAAACACACTCGGTGTCAACTGGTTTTTTTTTTATATTTGGTTCTTTTACTTTTTCCTCCTTTTTACCTGGATGACTCTCATGGTGAGGCCGGTTTCCCGGGACAGCTGCTCCCTGATGTGTCTGGTGGGTTTCGGCGTGGCCGTGAAAGCCGCCTTCAGGACCTCCAGCTGCTTGGCTTTTATGGTGGTCCGAGGCCCGCGTCGCTTCCCGACGGCGGTCTGCTCGTCGTTCTCGTCTTTGTTGTCTTTATCGGATAAATGTCCCGTTTCCGAGTCCTTCCCGTCGTCCTGCGGGTCCTGGGAGTCTGGAGACAGACTCGGATCGCTGCACGTCGTGACTGTCACGAGAATAAGATATGCTTTGGGTTAGCACATGGATCTGAAAATACCCGCAAAACCTTCTCTTAAAGCGAGTTATTAATAAAACAGCAGACATATATTATATTCTGAATCGATCACTTTGACGGTATCAAAATGTGCCAGCCAATTTGGACTGGATAAAAATATTTTTGAAAGGATTAGATATGAAAATCGTATGTTGCTGCTGCTATTATTATTATAATTATTATTATTATTATTATTATTATTATTATTATTAATAATAATAATAATAATAATAATAATAATAATAATAATAATAATAATAATAATTTTCTCCACCTTAAAAAAAAACAAACACTTAACAATAATACATGTCTGAATAACTTGATTATCAGGCTGTGATCACCTGAAAGGAGGATCGTGTCTTTCCCATTGTTGTTTTGATAGTCCTCCTTACAGACGAACTTGAATTCGTCCAGGATGTACAGTTCCTCTCCGGTGGACAGCTGCTTGTTACACATCACGCAGGTGAAACAGTTCAGGTGAAACACTTTGCTCTTGGCCCTGCGGACCAGATCACTGGGTAAAATCCCCTGGGCGCATCCGTCACACTTGGTCCCAAATGTCCTGTTGAAGAGGGACAGCAACAGTCAGTCAGTCAGGGGGAAGTTTCAATATAATAATGTCTGAGATGTGTGCCTGTCGAGACTTATGTTTAGAGAAGTAAATTAATGATGGGTTTACAACAGGATAATAGTCCACAAAGAAATCAGCTGTGTAATGCACTTCATTTAAATTCAGAAATAATGTCTAGATTAGATTAGATTAGATTAGATTCAACTTTATTGTCATTGCACATAGTACAGGTACAAGTGCAACGAAATGCAGTTTTGCATCTAACCAGAGTGCAAATTAGTAAAGTGCTGGTAGTACAATAAATACAAGGGTATATCGGTGAATGTACTTATGTGTCTAATGGCTTATAAAGTAAAATATGAAAAAAATATCATAATACCTAATATAAGTAGGCCTGCATTTGTAATATAATCTCATTATGAGTGCAAGTCCATCATAGCAAACACGTGTGCAATGGGTTAGCCCTGTTTAGCTGCTATATTATAGGCTAATATGCCTACTGTAGAGGAGGAAAAAAATATATATCATGCTGGTGTTTTTCGAAAAAATTGTTTCACAATTTTCAGTTTTATATTTGATTCTCGAATAAAATCACAACCAAAAAACAAAACAAATAAATAAAAAACTGACAATTGGAACATTTGCAGGAAGTAGCAGCTCCCTCAATGTAAACAAAGACGGTTTATTGAACGCCTGGCAGAACATGGTGCAGTAGTTTTAATAATATTATATATTTCTTTTTTTTTTTTTTACCTTTGACTGTCAAATTACATTTATTTATTTTTACTGACTCAAAAAGATTACATTTGACAACAGTTTTATTTTCTCCATTTTTTTTTTTTCTTTTAAATAAATACTAAACCACAATCGCTTTTGTATGCTTACCTAAAGAAGTCGTTCTTACAATACAGTTTCCCTTCTCGTGAGAAACACTTCTCGGTCAAAGTGCATTTGCATTCGCAGCACTGGACACATTTGATGTGCCACGGTCTGTCCAAAACTTTGAGCAGGAACCTATCGAGGATAGGCTTCTCACAGCTGGAACACTGAAGCATCGTCTGGACTTATTCCCAGCCCACTGTGTGGGATAAATAGACTCTGGTTGTTGTCTTTCTCCAACGTGCTTGGGTATGATCCCGGAAATCCAATGTATCCAAATTAATGGGAATAATTACATCACCATCCGTGAGGTTAAATGTAGCTCTTCTTGTGTTCCACAGGGCAACAATCCACATGTGGCCGACGGCTCCAAACGACAGGTGAACTGGTGAAAAAACAGCATTTCTGAAACCAAATTATAGACTGGAGATCATCGTGGGCCCGTCAAGATCATCCGAAGTGTGCGGAGAATTTAAGGGTAAGCACAGAAAAAAAATAGCCTGCCCACTGTGCGGTATATCCTGAGAGGTGTCTTAAAAAATAACGATAAAATGCTATCGACGCGTCTCAGTCTTGTCATTTGTGTCCCATTTTTCCTCTGATGAAATCTCAGTGTGAGAGAAACGCCGTAATGAGCGCACCTCTTAAAGCGCAGCCTATTGCCTATTAACGGAGCTGTGACGTCAGCTCCAGGAGGAACCAATGAGCAGCCTTTTCATTTCACTCCACCACATGTACTTCACTATTATGTAAAGAAAGTACAATACTACGGTTATAAAATAAAATAAAATAAAATAAAATAAAATAAAATAAAATAAATTAGAAAGTGAAACAAAGAAATGGATAAATGGATAAATAAATAAATAAATAAATAAATAAATAGATAAATAGATAAATAGAAAAATAGATAAATAAATAAATAAATAAATAAATAAATAAGTAAAAATACGATAAAATAAATTTAAATAAGTCAAATTAGTGCCAAGATGCAAAACTGAGTATAGGACTCACTTTAACTACTGTAGTTTTAAACCTTTTAAATAAAAATAAATAAATACAAAATGAAATATAATTTTTTTTAATTCAAAACAATTTGTTTTTGAGTGTGACTGATAATACTGGCAGCCCGAGGAGCTGAACTGTAAAGAAATGATAAGAAATAATTATAAAAAGAATATATACAAAAATATCTCCACCCTCCAATATCGTTCTCATTACAATAATAACCATTTTCTATTTTTTTTTCTCAGCCAGTTTCTCTCTCAAGGATAGCCTGCCGAGGGTCAATGATGATATCATATGAATAAATTATTTCCAGGGTTGTGTGGGAGAATAAGACTGCATCAGGGGCAGCAGATGACAAATTATCAGTATAGGCCTACCCCTGCAGTATGGGGAGAGAGGACAGATGAACACAAGCTTTTCACATGGATCAATGTTGTGCCCCAGCATTATACTTCATTTGGTTTGAAAGGACACGGATCACTAATGGCTCTAATCTGTGGCGATAGGCTGTCTCTGCTAGATGTTATCGCACCGTGTTGGTGCGCTGGGGAAGGAGATAGCGCATTTCCCCATACAGGCTCCCAGCTCTGGTAGTCCCTGATATCTCAGCTCCCGACACTATAACATTAAACGTGAGGGAAAGAGTTCCAAAATCTTTCTTGAAGCTGAAAAATGCGTCGGAATTTTTTTCCTTCCATTTTTTGTTTTGTTTTTTGGCAGGCCACAAAAAATATAGAGGCCTACATCAGCAATTTCTTTGGTAGGCACTTTCACTGTAATTAGTTGTTTTGTTTGATAGCTCATTGATAAAAAAGAGTGTTGATGGTTGCATGTGTGCCCATGCCTTTGCCAGTTTCTGTCTATTTCTATCATTTTTATTTCATTTTACTTTTGAAACTGTAGATCTAGCTCCAGCAATTAGTTAGAAACAATCAATCTATATATGGAAGTTTTTTTTTCTTGATTCATTGAACCTCCTATGTCCCATCTAAACATTTGCCTAAATGTTCCTTTTGACTGTGAACATGAAAAATAATAAGTTTCTTATATTCGCAAATTGTTTGACAATACAAGGTTTTTATTCCACATCAGCAATGTATTTGTCAATTAGAGAAAGTTGCCAAACTGAGCCTACTGCATAGAGCGAAAGACCTTTTTATGACTTAAATTCATACAGATCTTTTTATTGGATACAAATTTCTGTGTAAACTCATAATAAAAAATGGGCTCATATATCATAAAAATATATTGAAAATATATTGAAAATGCACCAGTTTATGCCAACAGTGGGTGATTTGAGCATGCCCTTAAAGCATGGAAAACACCTCAATGCAATATTGGATGCTAAAAGTAGGCTACATAAATTACATATAGCATGGAGAGAAAAATCTGTGAAAAAAATGTGTGTAACCTTGCCTATTTTGGTGAATTATTAAAAATTAAGTTGAACATTTTCTACTGTCAATCAAACGTGCTTTTATTCATTCAAACCCAACTGTGTTGAATGCATGGCTTTATGGAAACTATAAACTATGGTGGTGCACAAATCCCTGCCAGGAAGATGTTACAATGTCTGTCCTGATGTTTGCAATGTGAGTAGTAATCTAGTGGCAGAGACTTGTACAAAGTTCAGACATCCTTTGATAAAGAATAATCAAGAATATCAACAGCTCTGTCATGTAAAACAAAACTCGGACCAAGAAATATTCTCTTCTTTCCTCACAGTCTGCTCACAGTCAGATTGATTATTATTATATATTTTTTTAATGGCTGGTATCTTAAGAAATCTTGACATGCCTCTAATTGGTACCCTTTCTAATAAATGGATAAGTGATGCTCTGAGCATAGTCCTACAGACCACTAATACTAATCAGAATAAATGCTGAAGACTTCTCCTACATCTATTCTGTTCCGCCAACCTGATCTCAGTTGCCTAAATGTAACAGTGGGGTGACAATGGAAAGACCAGAGGGGAAAGTAATTATCTCTGCGGTATCCTAAGTGCGAGTCGTGAGGATAAGTGTCTCCTTCTGGGTTTGTGTTTCTCCATTAGAGGTGTTGATTAGAAGCCTAGCCCAGTGAGCTGGCCCCCTGCATCACTCCAACACACAAGAGGTCTCTGTGCAGCGCTGGAATCTGGCAGGGTGCATGCTGTTTGTTTTGGAATGGAAAAAAAAGAGCATGTCATTAGTGTTTGTTAATTGCAGCTAATTGGCCCTAACGAGATGAACAGGCCACCCGCTGGGACCGTTCATACAAATAATTTGGAGAAAACAAAATTAATTACTAGATGCTAATTAAAGTCAATTAAAGCTGATTAGGTAGTGGTGGAATGGGAAAGTTATAGATGGGAGGAAAATACCTGGCAACACACACTATGACATGACAAATCCGTCTGGCACAGAGCTCCCTACTGTGAAACAGGATGGCCTTTACCCATTCAGTCCCTATATGAGCTGAATGCCTCCATTGTTCAATCACAATCTCACCTATAAGGAAAGTGATAACATGGTAATAGGATGAAGATTACACTTGGCAAAAGTTCAATCAAGAAGACTCAGACTCATTGTCAGCCTCATTTACTCGCTCCTTCTATTCTATCAGTTTAAAATTAAAGGTGCAATTGAGTTTCACCTCCTTTAATGGTGTTCTGTACCGTTTGGTATTGCATAGTTTGAGTTGTGATATTTGGTTGGAAAAAAAGTTGTATTTAACTCAGCTTGATTGAGCATCTCTAGTGCTCGGTTGAAGTAAGGATTAAAAAACAACCCCATGACAAACAAAAAATCAGGGGAGCACCACGAATTCCTTCTCAAAAGGCTTTTTCCCCCAAGTTACTGGCAGAAAAATCTATCTCAGCATATGGCCTGTTTAGACTTTTCATAGGTAATTCTATTTTTTGTTTAGTTTCAGAAGACTCTCTGAACAGAATTATGCAATTTATTTTGATCTAGTTCTACAAAGATTGCACAGCATATTATGCAAGTTTCAAGAAGATGTATTCATCTTTAAAGGTGCAGTGTGTAGGATCTGGCGACATGTAGCGGTGAGGTTGCAGATTACAACCAACTGAAACTTCTCTCATGTGCCAAGCTTGTAGGAGAACTATGGTAGCCGACACAAAAACGTGAAATGGCCCTCTCTTGAGCCAGTGTTTTGTTTGTCCGTTCTGGGCTACTATTTTCTTTCCGGGTGGGACCATTAATGGGTTAATCGAATAAATACTTGCCTACCTATATTGTGTAATACTCAGAACTGTTTCTAATATTCGTTTACTCTCATTGATATATTAGAAACACTATACATTAGTTTTTAGCTAGGTGTTCTAAATGAACTGGTGACACCGTATGTGTGGTGGTGTCTGTAGCTGGCGTTAAGCACAGTTTAATATCCATTTCTGGCCAAGGAACATACCATCTGCACCCTTTCTGCTCTGAGTCAACTGACCCCCTGCCTTCAGAGTTTTTTAGAGCTGAGAAGTGGAACAGCTTGGCGTGACATTTTCAGCGCTCAGCATACAACACAGAGCTACTGTGCTGGACTGAATTAGCATAATACAGGTAGCACAGAGACTTGCAACTGCCATACAGTATGGGTTGAAGAGATATCAATATATAGAGGTAACAAAATGTGCACTCTGCCAGAAAGGCAGCTCCTCCACACAAAAACACACGTTACTAAAGCAGGAAAACCCATCAGTGCAGCGCTGACAGCCACACAGAGTGAAGGGTAATCCATATTGACCACCTCTACACTGACCTGCCAAATCATATCAGGGATTTGTCTCATTCACACACACACACACACACACACACACACACACACACACACACACACACATCCTCATCAGTCTAACACCTATAAATAGATATTACTGATGGTTTTCGCTGGCATCATTATAGCAGTAGTGGCACAGAGGGAGTGGGGATCATTTTCACAAAGACTGCTCTAGGGATGACGTATTTTTGTAGGCCGACCAGGAAGTTAGCATCGCCCTGGTTCCCTCGACAAAAAGCCAATGGGATTTTCCATTGAACTGGATTATTGCAGAAAATAAGCTCTGTGGCAAACAAATGTTTATGATATTTACACATTTTGTTCAGCAAGATAATCTTCACAAATGAACACCACTTTTATGGTTTTTGAAGTGTAAATGCAATCACCAGAAGTAAAATGCTAACGATAGGCTATAGATGAACTACACCACAGTCACACGAGCGCGAATGAGGCTGTAAAGGTGGACGAATCAGTTTCATGACGCTTAGTAGTCTCATTTAGCCACTTGTTACCGCCTTTTTTAAGACACAAAAAAGCTTCCAAATTCACGAGTGGGGTATTTATTGATGTATTTTATGTCGTAGAACAAAACTTTAAAATCTTTTCAGCTTGTGTTAACCACAGACCTTATTTCAGGCATCTAACTAAAAACCCATTAAAAAAAAACATTGATTTCCAGATGAGGGAACCGGAAGTGCTAAATTGCTATCTCATTTACGGGTTTTAGGACACATTCTTGTATATCCTCCCAGAGAGTAGTCCATATTAAGTTAATGTAAAATAAAACACTCCCTTGTGTATTATCAAACAGCTATTGTTGAAATCAATTACAGTTATTTTCTGTTAGAATACACCATTAAGAATAATTCTCGATTGGTCAAAGCTGTGTTTGTGAGTTGCATGCACAGGAGAGCTAGTAAAATGATAGCAGCGCCGAGTGCAGCGAGCGTCGGGGTTCAAGCAGTATCACGTTGTGTGCACGAGTGGGTGTGAGGAAGAGTACAGGCGAGCAAGAAGAGGGGGGAAACCTGCCCCACATGAGGGGACAGAGAGTGATCCGCCTGAGGGGGCCGTTCAGCGAGAGGGCCCTGGGGACGGAGTGCCCACGGCCCCGCGGCGATGATGGTGATTGATGCAGGCACAATTCAGACACCCCAGACGCTGCAGCAAATTAAAAGGCTATTTTGTAAAGTTGTAAAGGAGCAGAATGGCAAAGGGGAGCGATGAGCCGCCCCCCCCACCCCACCACCCCCAACTCACCTCCTCTGCTCTGTCACACCATCAGCTTCTGTTTGGCTTCCTTGGTGTCTTCAGTCCCTTAGGGATGAGAGCTATTACAAGCCTTTCACGCTCACTCATACCGCGCTGCTGATGCTGCTTGTGCACATATGGGAGTGAGTATGAGTGTGCGGAGGGAGGGTAAATATGGATCCATACACAAGAGAGAGACTGTAGATGAAAGTCAACGAGCAAATATTGATGAAGCATCCATGGGGATCTTGGTATGAATATTTTTTTTAAAACTTCTCATCCAACAAGAGTGAAAGCAGCAGCGCTTCCTCCCTCCTCCTTATCTGTACATCATTTACAAATCATTTATCCTCAATTTGAATTTAATTGACCCGGCTGACCTGAGGATGCACCCGTACGTTGCTGGGTGTGTGTGGGGAGAGGAGATAGAGAGACAGGCCGTGTCAGGCTATAGGCAGAGAGAGCAGCCTTCGGGGAGGACGGCTCACATGCCAGAGGTCAAACCGGTGTCAAGTGGGGAGTGAGGCCAGCTGAGCTGCCCTGGCCCACGCATTGTGCTCATCACCGCAGCTGCTGTCAGTTATCAGGATGTGTTTGCAAGAAGGAGGCACAGTGGGGCCGGGGGTGGGGAGCATGCAGGCTGCGTTGATAGAAAGGAGCGTGCTTGTGTGGAAGTTTGGGGGGGCGGGGGGGGGGGAGTGGAGGGGCAGCTAGGGGACGGGGGGGATTGTTGGAGCTTTGGGGGCATATGGTCCTATACTACTCGAGGAAAAGGGCTCTTTTGCACGCAACACATGCCAAGTCTCTCACAAGCAGGTCACCTGCCTCACATCTCAGAGGAAACATTTGAAATGTTTTTTATTATTTTCATTTATCAATTCAAAATAAAAGTTCTAATTATACAGGATAGTCAACAACTACTGTGCATTTCTGACAGTGAAAGTAATAATTTAGAATAAAAATAATACAAACAAAATTGATTGAAATAAGGTTCAGTCTCAAAACAAAAGGCAAATATTTTGATACCCTTTTTTCTATGATTCAGAATGAAAGTTTTCAATGTACATGACAGTCAACAATCACTGTGCATGCGTTTAATATTCGGTTTATAATAATAATGCTTAATAATAACAATAATAATAAGAATAATAATAATAACACACAGCACCATTAATGAGCAAATGAATTAGGAAACAATACACAAAATTAGATTGTAAATTTGTATTTTCAATATGGAAGATAAATTTGGAAAAACTCCCACTGCAACGGTAAAATGATATCTCATTTTTGTGCGTTTTCCTACGAATGTCCAGCAACACGTGACGAATGTCCGCAACACGAGTGACATTTTCCGCTCCTTATATGCATAAAGTCTTTTCAAAATAAACCTCCATCTTCACAGGAAACAACTTTGTTAGGTTTCTGCAACGTATCCTTATACAACGGTTCGTATGATATCTTACGAAAAGTTAATTCTCATTTTTCATGCGTTTTCCTATGAATGTCCAGCAACACACGTTAATTTCCGGTCTTTACATGCATACAGTCTTTTCAAAATAAATCTCCGTCTTCACAAGAAACAACTTGGTTAGGTTTCTGCAAAGTATCCTCATACAGCGGTTTGTCTGATATCTTATGAAAAGTTATTCCTAATTTTTGAATGTTGACTTCTGGTTTCACACTGGGTTCACGATTACGTAGATTACAAACAAATTGATTTTGTGAGATATAAACGAATTACAGTGCATTACTTTTCGTAGGTCTAGCTATGAACGGTGTTTGAGAACAGCCTGCCCACTGTTTGCTATCTGGTAATTATCATCTCCTATGTTGCTACTGTGATCTCAGTCAGGGGCGATGTGTTTCAGGCTGGAGTGTAGAGGCTTGATTCTCAGACCCAGCACCCCCGGGTGAGGAGTAATCAGCCCCACTGCAGTAGGGTCACGACTCTTGCTGGAATGGTTTGACTGGCCTATAGCAGCTTATCACTTTGCTCTGCCCAGCCCATCCACTGAATACTGACAACAAGGAGGGGGGAGCCCACTGTATGAATCGATCTGCGCTCACACAGATATGTCCCGCTAAGAGGTCACCAAGGCTGGGTAATATGTACACTGCCGAGTCAATAGGAAAATATTAGCCAAACGGCTTAACAGAGAGGGAGAGAGGGGGGGGACACACAGACACCGCATGCATGAAAGCATGGATGTGTCAGACATCCCAGTCTGCTTCCCCTTGGTGCATCTGTCAGTCTCTGATCTCCGAGTTGTATGCAAGCAGGGGAGTCATAGCCGCTGCATTAGAATAAGACTGCAGGAGTGCCGCAGACAGACTGTGTCCCGATGCTGCCGCCCACCCTTGTCTTTTCAGCTGGGCCTTCTCATGCTCACCCTTTCATTCCAGCAGCTCTCTGGGACCGGGCTCGTCCCAATGCACTAAACAGATGGGCGTCTCACAAAGGGCAGCGCTTCTTGGCAAGCTGGTGTCCTACATGGCTGATTACACCTAAATACCAAAGCCAGAATTGATACAGTGGCTCGTGGTCACGATGTGCAATGGGGTTACAGGGCAGACAGAAAGAAAACAAAAGGTAATGTAGGTGGAAACCTGTCTGTATTGTTGGGCAAATATTCATTAATACTGCAGCTCAGAGAGAGATGGGGGTTTCGGAGCTGCTGGAAGACTGACAATATATCACATACAATTTCCAAGGAAGAACACAGCATGCATCAACAGTAGAAACCAGCAATGCTGATAATTAATTTGTTTAAAAATATTGTTATACCACAGTGCTGGTAACAGAGCATGTATTGGTTGAATACAAGTAAAATTATGTTTGCTTTTAGGAAGAAAACATGCAGAGTGACAGACAAAACTGACAAAAAAAGGGGAAAAACATAAAGGCAACAATTTCTTACCGATGATAAATCCAACTATCGGTGTCAGGGCTGTTTCTTTAAATTCAGACAGCCTCTAATGAAATTATCAATCACAACAAAGTACATTTACTCAAGTTCTGTACTTAAGTAAAGTACAAGTACCTCAAAAACGTGCTGAATAAAAGTATGGCTTTTCCTGAAAAAAATTATTATGAATGTGAATTAAACATTTTAAACATTTTGGCAGGTCCAAAATGATTTTTTTGTTTATATATGTGAAGATATATGACGTTTGGCTCTCACTTCTAACAAGGCTTGTGAGCCAATAGTAAAGCGACGTTGGTATCACGTGGTATCTCTGGGTCGTCAGTTAGTGTGGAAAAAAAACGGATACATGGCTGCGATTGACGGTAAGTGTCTGGCAACGACTTGTTGTGAAGTAAATGCAATGGAACGGGGGAGGGAGAACGTGACATCTATTGGCTGAATGTTATCAATGTTATCAATAGCACCTTTAACTATTAACCTGCCACATTATTGCATGGATTGCATGGGTTGTAGAAGAATCCATACATTGTGAATTGACTTCTTACTAATTATTAAACAGTTCATTTTGAATGCACCTGTTGGTCTATAATTAAGCAATGTATTATGTACAAACCTTCCGTACATAGCCACAAACATACACACAAGTGCCTCTTCCTAGTGGGCTGTGAGCAGTGTTCATTTCTCAAATCCAGTGTTTCCCTTCTCAATTTGAGCTCCTCTTCTCACTAATAGAGTGTTGTCATTGAGTATGTGTGTGTGGGTGTGTGTGTATGTGTGCAAGTACCTCCACATGTCCATTCTCATCTGTGTATGTGCCCATGAGATAGAGAGGAACAGAGAGAAGGGAGCGCGTACATGCCTGTAGCCAGACTATCCACATTTCTAATCAACATAAAAAACACCAAACCAACAAACTGGGCTTCTTATCAGCAGCTGTGTCCTTTCCTTCCTCTCAGACTGCCCTCCCATCCCTGTCTGGCCTCCCAGATATGCTAATCGCTATGTAAGAATATCCTGTTGGATAATTACCATACATTACCCTGTGCTCATCTCCGGATTAATTCTTCATGTGCATAATCGCATTTTTGGGCTTCTTTTCCAGCCCAGTGTTAAAGGTGAAACGTGGGTAAATACAATTTCTACCGGTGGTACATTATAGTATGGAATGTGTTACCTCCGGGATATTGTCTGCAGACTGAGATGGCTGAATGAAGAGGATTATCTCTTCAAACATAAAACTGTCCAGACTGCTGGATCTTAGAGAGTTGTAATACCACAGCCGGGGGCTGTTTTCAATGGTGGATATCCTGGCATTATCCTTTGTTATTTGATGGTTTTATATTCATTTGTATATTCATGTTTTGTATTGATCTCTTACAGTGTAACTGTCAACACAAAAATACCTAATTACAGCATGAATTAAGCTTTTTTTAATGGGACTAATTCAGCAGTACACATTTACAAACTGATATATTTGAATTGTCTTGATTGATTTTTTTTTTTTCATTTTCACAAGAGCTTCACAAGGTAGATGTGTCACACAACCAAAAACATGCAGCCTAATAATAAATAATCAGTTCATTTAATATTTGTTAATATATCATTCCAAGAGGCTACAATTTGTATGAAATGACGGATTTCATTCAATATACAGAATGAGCTATCACAAGACCGAAATTCAGTATTATTCCACTTTCCATGTTATCACAGCCATTCAGAAATCCCTAAAGTTTCAGAATAAAATTGTTCAGATCGTTGTCAATGTGAAGACATTTTCAAAATAAACTACAAAAAAACTACTGTTTTTGCAATGTATTTTAGGAAAAAACAGTAATCCCATGCACCCAAATACTAGATATGAAAATGGCTGTATCTCAGAAACTACAAGGAGCATAATCGGGTATTTGGTATCTTTGAACACATAACAAGTTGAATATCAAAGATATGCACTCATGTGTAGTGTAAAAAAATATTTCATATGGAAAACATGAACACAATGTTAGCGTTTTTCCTCATTTTTGAAAAATCCTGACTTTAAATATTAATAAAAGTGTGATTTTTCATGTGATCTAAAAATGTCAAAGTTGTATTTTTAGATACTTGCCCAAAGTATGTCCATACCAGAACAAATGTTGTGGCATTATTCCTTATTATAATAAAAATTGTCTTTGGGCAAAAAATGGGAAATCTGTTTTCCAAATCACTTATACACATTATTTTGAAAACGTGACACTCATAATGTGTCTGGTTGGTAGACTGATCAATGCATTCTCGTCACATGATGCTACACCTGCAGACCGTCCCTCTATTGATAGCCCCTCCCCTATTTTCATACCTCATTTGAATATATTGAGTGAGCCATCTGTAAGCCATTTATCTACATCAAAAAGCCGTTAGAATGGCCGTCTCCTCCCCCTGGCCTTGCCTCCAGCCCAGTCGGCACATACAAATCAACACATGCATGCATATGTTGCTGCAAGCAAGCACACACACCCATACAAATGATTTGTCTGACATGCCTCAAAAGCCTTGACGTATCTTATCTCCATATTTTCACATCCAGGATTAATTTTCTATTTTCATCAGTGTTCTTTCAAATCTTTCAGCTCTACAACAGGATCCGTAGACGTCTGCCTGACATTCACCATTAGCCTTCGTCATGGACATAGAAAGCTTGTTTTTAACATGATCCTCCTGACAACTGATGCCTATGTCTGTGTCTGCAGACCTTTCCGCAAAGACCCTCCGTGGCGGGTTGCACACATGACCCCTTTGCGAACGAAACATAAAAGCACTATTACAAGAGTAATGACCAAATTTAACACTTTGCCTCAGCACACCTGGGTTCCAGGCAAGGACCGTATATTTCCTCTGACAGTCCCAACATCTCTGCGGAGCGCAGCCAAGCAGAACTTAACTGGCAGGGTCAATATCCCCGGAGAGAGAGGAGTAGTTTGAAGAAATAGCGTGTTTGTGGGTTCTCATTTGTGGTTGCATATAAAGGCCCAGAGGGCAGAGAGGAGGACAACAAATAGAGCTCTCTGTTAATTCTTACAACTCTGGAATGAGGCAATTGGTCAGGTAAGGTGGATGGTTACCTCATGCTTACATTTGCAGCACTTTCTGCAAAAACAGTAAAGCCATGACGTATTTAGATCTTGTGCATTAAATGTATAGTTCCATATTAACATGCAAAGATGCCAGAGTGAGAGAGTTTAATGTTTAAACCTTTCTATTTCAGGCAAAAAGAGCTGGATCTGCTGATGTCAGTGAGCAGCGGTGGCTTTAATAGCCAGCAGGGCCTGAGGCAGAGCCAGAAGTCTTCATTCAGCCCCTTCAATGCTAATGTGCTAATCTGTTTCCTTCCAGCACGCCCGAGGGCTTTACACAGCATTACGGCCACAAAATAGTCTTTTCCTCAAATTAGTTAATTGGTCTCACAGTAGGGAGGGGCAGGAATGGGTACAATATAATTTTTCAAACTAAAATATTAAAGACATAGTGTACTTTTACACTACCTTGTAACTGTGCCCATCTGCTGTGACACATTAACTTGTATGACCAAGTCAACTGCTGTTATTTGAGGGCAACAAGCCAATGTACGTAAAACAGGTAATCAATTGAGCAACATGTAACGTTTCTTTTTCTTTCTTATATCAGCTAGATAAACTTTGTAAATCTGAACTGATATGCATCAAAATATATTATTCATATCACATTTGGTCACCCTCTGAGCTGTCAGCGGGGCAGTGGGTGGTGAGAGTCGGCGGGGGTGGGGGGGGGGGTGTGCACTGAGAAAAGTGCTAATGGATTGACACTGTGGAGTGTCTGCCAAGCCCAATGGCTCTTGACTAAGACATATGCTCGTAACAAAACACCATCTCCAACATAGCTGTGGCACCCTCACTGCTCTTTATTCAAACCTCCTACAGTCTACTGGCTCAGCCCCCACAGCCACCACACACCTTGCCCTGCCTATAGGAGATGGCAGAGGGCAGGACTGGGATTGGGACTGCCTCGGAGATCATTTGTCTACTTAACTGCGAGACTACTTTAATTTTCAGAATAAATTAAAATGATCATTTTACACATAGGTTTCTGTGTGGATTAAACAAACAAGACAACGGTTTAGTTGATGAGCTGTAGCGACTAAGTTAATACTAAGCTAAGCTAACCAGCTGCCGTCTCCAGCCATATATAGAGCCCGATACTGAGGTTCCGGAAGTGAAAATCCTATTCGTATTCTGAATCGCGGATTCGGTTATTAGCCATAATGTCGTAACCATCCCAGGTAGACTTACCACGAGCTACGAGATTGTGAAACAATGGTATATGCTCCTGTAGAAGCCACAAGTCCATTATGATATCAACCTTATTTTAAGAAAAACATGTTTTATTCGCAATGTCACAGAGAAGTACTACGCACTACCCACAATCATAAGTGTAACAGCGACGTCTCTGATTTTGATTCCTGGAATTGGAGCCGTTCAAAAAGCTGGCAGTCACTGTTGAGCTCTATTCACAGATATGAGAGTGGTATTAATCTTCTCATCTCAGTCTTGGAAAGAAAGCCTATTTCTCAAAATGTGAAACTGTTCCTTTAACTTTGGGTTATTTTAACCAGTGAAATTTGGCATTTAGATATACAATATAAGGACAGAACTTGTCTGCTTAATTGCAAAACAACCGACAACCATGTAAATTGGCACAAAGTTAATAGCATTGCTGTCCTGTGAAGATCATGTATCTCCAAAGTATCAACTTTTTTTTTTCACTCAGCTTAAGAAGCCCACAAAGGAACATTTCATCCTTCAGTTTATCTGAAAAATTCCAAATCTCCAAAGTTAGAGATACCTGGTTTTCTTTGTCCAGCAACAATAGAATAAATACATGATCTCATATCATACTGATTTCCAATCCCTATCGATCATATGCTGTATCTGACTTCACACTACCACCACTGTTACATTGCCATGCCAACTGTTTGTCCAAACAGCCTCATCAATGCAGATGTTTCATTTGTCATGTCAATAAAGCTATTTGCGAGCAATTGATCAGTTGCGACGTCGCGGTTCCCACGAGGGGCGAGTGAGAATTAAAGAGGGAGAGCCCAGTGGAAGGAGTGATTGACTGATTCGTCACATCTGACCCCAGATAATATCACAGGACCTGCGGTGAGCTCTCGTCAGTGGCCTTGCTGCAGCAGCACACCTATTGGCTCCTCTCTCAGGAGACAGCGAGAGATAAAAGAAGCCATGACACTGTACTCTCCCATCAGGAGTTGTCAGAGATCGGCATCAAACCCCTGGGGAAGGAGGAAGGGCCTCTGTAGAGAAACCAGCCTCTGAATATTGCAGGGCTGATCCACTCTTTGGCATTCACAGTAGGACTTGGGACTATTCTTTTTCTGTTCCTGCTCAAGCATGAGGAATAGGCAGATCACTGCATTCCTGCTTACCCAGAATGCTTTTGGGCATCCCCAACAGAAGAAAGACGTATATGTCAGTTGAACAAAGCGTTCCTGTTTTTTTTTTAAAAGAAGAGGGAAAATCAATGGCTCCATCTCCACTTTGTGGAGACACAATCAATTCCACGTGGGTCTTATCCTCTCAATGGAGATGAGGGAACAATAACAGAATATGGTCATTTCAGGGTCACAGCAGACTTGGGGAAATGGGCTTTGGTTGAGGTGTTTGTGTTGGATCCTGAGCGTTGTGTTGTGTATCGATTGCTTTCATCCTTCTTCGTCTGCAAGAACCTGGGCTCCTTCTCACAGAGGAGGAGGCAAATCTACTCGTTTTCTGTCTCGAGGCACTGTGAGGAAACTCCCAGCCTGCTGTATTCTCCCTTTTCTCCTAACCAGTGCCTAATCACGTTCGAAAAAACAAATTAAAAAGTATATATTCAACACATTTTTTGAGGCTTTCTCAATTTGAAGAGCTCATCATCTGAAGTCAATGCTCTTCATCATTTCAGGAACCTAACTTTGGCACCACAAACTGTGCTGTCAATAAAGGGAAGCAAAATGGCTTACCACATAAATTAAGTTAGTGCCCTACATATTCCACTTTTAAGACCCATCTGAAACAATCGCAAACCAGAACTGTGATCAATTTGATCACTTTTAACTTGACATCTAGCACAATGTATTTTGTCTTTTCTGCTTGTGTATTGTATATTTGTATCTGAATATTGTCACTTGTAATGTTCGTTTTTGTTACTTGCCTAGGGACTATATGTAAATTAGCATTCTTGCTAACTCCGGCTTGTTTACATCTTGCATTTTTATACTGATGTTCCTCAACATGCTCTGTCCCTTTCAAATAAACAAATAAATAAATACAAATTAAATGAATAAATTGACTAATTTCACATCATTTTTACAATTTAGAAATATTACAATTTTCTTCAACTTCTTTCAAGGCATAAAAACAGTGCTAAATATAATAATGAACAATTAGAATTAATAAATAAATATATTTATGTTTATAATAGTGGTGTTGTAAATTAATGGATATTTTATAATAATTAATTATATCCTATAGTATTCTTCTATTCCTTTAAGAGTATACCAGAGTACCTTTAAGAGTATATCAAGAGTGTGCAATATGAAAAAACATGTTAAAGTTACAGAAAAAAAGTAAAAATAATATACACAACATCAGGACAGGATCAAATATTTTTAAGATTATTATTTTTGTGCATTTTCGCCTTTATTTGACAGTATAGAGACAGAGACAGGAAATGGGGGGAGAGAGAGGGGAAAAAAAACTTTCACTTGGGTAGACTTGGTATGATATAAGATTATCGTTTTGATTTCTATTAATCCCCTAAAATAATTTTTAAATCTATCCCCACCCGGGGGATTAGGCTGCTTTATTCCGCTGCACATCTGTTGTGTACCTCCTGTGATTTGAAACACCTCTGCCAGCCTGCAACCAAAAACTCGTACCCATCATTCAATTCCTTTCTTTTTGAAGCCCAGATAATCCGTGATTGGCACGGTACGATCCTCCGAAGTGTTACATCATGTGAACACAGCTTCAAAATGATTGTCTTTGTATAGATTAGTCGTATTCTTCATGTAAATCGCGTCTTTGTTGCGGTGCATTCACTAATACAATTGGTTTATTCCTTTTGATGTTGGTCACATTTCCCTGGGTGATGCAAATACATTGGCAGGCGATGTATCGTATCACACGGGGCTTTGCATCAGACGGGTTGCTGTCCCGTGACCTTTGCCTCCACATCAGAGACCGTCGGCCACTCAGAGACACGGGACTACTACTGATTCAGAATCAGATACGACTACATGTGTGCACCACAGTTGAAAAGTCATTTGAAGCGAAAAATCTATTTTCTACCAGTGGCAGACACATTAACTCTTCAATAGTGGTCAAGGCAAGTAGATCTGACATGTACTCTAAATTAAAGACATTTTTTTTTTTGAGGATGACATTGCAGCACACTTTTCATTATCATCCATTACTGTGCATTTTATTTGGTCAGTATCATGAGCCACGTTTTGACCGCAAGAACTTTACCCTGGAACTAGGAACCTTTTGAGGAACTCATTGCTTTTCTACCGCTGGAACCATGGTCTAAATTAAGTTCCAGGGTAATTTTACGGGGCCTTTTTACCCCCATGGCCTTGGTCGTGGGGTAGTACTTTCTGGCTACTCGCGATTCACAGGACGGCATTAACTGCCATTTTTAAAAATCTGCAGTTTTTTTTTAGTTTGTTCATTGTGCACTGCTTCGACACATCAACATGGAGTTACAGAAGAAATCCTAGGACAGATGGACCAACGACGAAGTCCAGGCCCTCATTGAGCATTTATGCTGAAGACGAAATCCAGAGTGCGACCCGCAATGATGAAGTGTACGCAAAAATCTCTTGCAAAGTTAAGAGAGCTTAACATTGTTCACACCGGGAAACAGTGCATGTCATCGCTTTTTATGGCTTCATTGTTGTTAGTCAGGCGCGAAAATGACTTGTAAAACAACTGTTGCTTTTTCATATGTCAGCGGACTAATTTGCCTAATCTTTGCAGGTCTTTAGGCCGTGGTGGAGTCGCAAAATACAATGGGCTGAAGGAACCTTTTAGTTCCTTTAAAAGTAGTAGGAACCTTTGGTGGAAATCCAACTTTAATGTTAAACCAGCTACCAACTGAGAAACGACATACAGAATATCCACTCTGTCATAATGAAACTCAGCACTTGTGCAGTGAAAAAGGGCTTTCTACACACATTTATTGTTTACAAGATATAGTGCTGCTTCTCTAATTGCTCATTTTCTGATTTGTCAAACACTTTCAGGTTGTTTTCTCAAGTGGTGGCAAGCACCGACTTCGAGTGGAGAATAAATCAACCTGTAAAGGATGTAGAGCATTAATGAGCCAAGGGACGCACTATAGAAAGATGGAAAATGAGAACTGGGACCATCTGTCAGTACTTGTGATGAATGGAAACGGACCTCTACTCTCCATCCTCGGCGCTCCAGCATTCTCCACCACCTTGGATGACATTTCTCTGATCAGTCATGTTTTGCACATTCGTGGCAAATTGCTCCATCAGACGCTGCTAGCACCTGTCTGTCAGACAAAAGGGGAAAGCCTGATATCTGACAGACAGGTGAGTGACAAGGACGGGCATGAGGGAGAAACCCAACCAGAGGAAGAGGTGTGAAAGAAAAGAGGAAGAGAAGAAAAGAGTGAAGGATGAGAAAAGCCAGGGACTGGTGAATTCCCCGGGGTGAAGCAGTATCAGTCAATCTGGGGCTAATTCATGTCAGAGTGTGTATGCTACAGCTCCTTGAGAGGCCAGCAGAAGGTTGATAGGATTCAAGTGGAAATGAAGTTGGCCACACAAGTGGACAGATATAACGGCGGTGATGAGAACAGGACAATGATGCTGATGATCTGTCTTTCAGTGATATTCCTCTGCTCTTGGACCACATTTATATTGCCACTTCTCTAACATCCTATATCTGTTCGGAAGAGACCTCTTAAACATTCTACTTCAGTTTGTGTCTAACTTTTACTCCAAGTACCCCATTCAGCTCTATTCAGAAAAAAGAATAATAAACAAGTTGACACAAAGTTTGCATATTTGAGGTGTATGAGAGTTAAAGGAATAGGGAAATGTTATAAATGTGGCTACACTCTAAAAAAAGTCCGTAAAAATACGGGCCAATGTACCGTGTTAATATGAAGGAACTTTCTGTATCGATTTTTCACATCGATTTAACCGGTTTAAAGCAAACAAAAGCCATTTAATGCACTTTTATGAATATGTTTACATGAGGAAAAAGTCAATGAATGCACTTTTATCAATTTATGTTTACAAGAGGGGGAAAAAATAAACATCTTCAATTGTATATATTGTGGTGGATTTATTTGATCGTGTTGCTGTAGCCTAATAGCTGTTCAAATAGTTATTTTATCACATTAGAACATTACATTGGTCTGGTGATTATTATATTTTAGAATTGTTTTAGAGTGGAAGAAAATAATGTATATTTACCAGAAAATGTAGGCTACTAGTGACTATAGAATTTAATTATTAGAATTTTCAGTGGAAATGCGACTGCGGATATGCTGCAATTTTACAGAAATTTCTGATGGGAGATTGACGGAAACCATATCCTTTGAAATGGATCAACTTTCTATGAGAAATACTTAAAACATCAAATATAGAGGGAAAAAATCACAGTGAGAATAAAGAGTTGAGTGCATTGGGATGTCAGTCAGAGGCAGGTGAGAGAGCAGAGCAGATGGCGAGGTTGGGGCTCTGTGTCGAGTGCATAATGTGCCCTTGGGCCGGGGGAAGCAATGTCTAAATTAATATGATTTGTCCACCTTTGATATTTAAGAGGATTATACCTTATGTTCAAACACAGGGTTGTGAATAGCCCCGGATGAAAAGTGACACGGAGCAGAATAGAATTAACGGCTCCTGGAGGACTTCTTCATTCATTGTTAACTTCTCGCCTAATCCTTATTAGGATGTACAGGTCCGAGGGAGCCGGTCGTGGCCACGGGGACATGTGCCCCCATTGTGCGTCTGATGGTTAATCATGCTGTCGTGGCAGGGGGAGGGGGAAAGCGAATGGGAAGAGAGTAAGGGATCAAGAAAGTGCATAAAGGCCCCCTGCTTTTTATGGGTGTTACCCATTCTGGCTGCAGCTCTGATCCTCCTCCATGGCGTTAAGTATGAAGTGCAGAGCGCAGGCTCCCAGCATGTGCACATGAGGTATATCACATTTGCGTTCACACATACAAACCTACAAATTACATGCAGGTCTATTGAGGAAAAAGTGCTGTTGGAACATTAGCAAAACTGGCATCATAAAACACTGATTTCATTCATTAAAACCATTTCAAACCTTTGATTTCAGGCCTTGTCTCAACAGATCAGGATCAAGTTTTTTTTACAATTGTATTTTGTGTGTGTGTCAAGAAAAGCCTCCCGCTCCCCCGTTGATTCCTCTGACCTGCTTCTTTGGCCTCTCAACAGGGATCAACACCATGGAAACACAGTGTGGCAGTCCACTTCATTTAAATGTCCAGACTACGAGTGACTTATATCGTATCATATGTTTTATGTAGGGCTGTCAATCAATTAAAATATTTAATTCCAAATTAATTGCACATTTTTTATCTGTTCAAAATGTACCAAAATGTAGGGGTAAAAAGCTCAAATTTTGGAAATGCAATGAGTTCCTCAAAAGGTTCCTAGTTCCGGGGGAAAGTTCCAGGCGCTTGAAACGGGGCTTAGGAGTGTAGTGAGTTTTGCTGTCAATCGATTAAAATATTTAATCGCATGATTGTCCATGATTAATTGCGATTAATCATAGATTATGCATTTAGCATAAAAAATTTGCTCAAATCATAACATGGCAAACTCAAGCCCAAAACTTGACTATGACTTGCCCCAAACTGCATGTAATTATCATAAAGTGGGAATGTCTGTAAAGGGGAGACTTCTGGGTACCCATAGAACCCATTTTCATTCACATATCTTGAGGTCAGAGGTCGAGGGCCCCCTTTGAAAATGGACATGCCAGTTTTTCCTCGCCCAAATTTAGCGTAAGTTTGGAGCGTTATTCCCAACAAGCTAGTATGACATGATTGGTACCAATGGATTCCTTAGGTTTTTCTCATATGAAGACAGTATCGTCACTCTAGTCTTAAAACTTAGCCTGCTACAACCTAAAAATCGCAAGTTGCGTTAATGCGTTTAAGAAATTAGTGGCGTTAAAATGAATTTGTGTTAACGCGTTATTAAGATGTTAACTTTGACAGCTCTAGTTTTATGACATTGTTGGTATTGTTTCCTTGCTGTTCACAGAAGAATAACTCTGTACCAAACCACCAGCACAGCTCATATGGTATGAATCAGGGTTTTGTGGAGGGTTTTGACAGAACTACTGAACACTGTTGTGCCCTCTGCCCAGCCCCGGGGCCTCCGTCGGTCCATCAGCATCTCTGATGAAAGTAAGCTTTATTTCACTTACACACACCATTAATCTTGGAGCAAAACATAGATGAGAGAGACGATTCTTTTCAGATTTTCCTGCTCCAGTCAATTAACCCTGAGTGGGAAGTGGGAAAGACTCACTGCTTGATGACACTGTGTTGGCTTTTGTAATAATTTAGATTAGTGGGTGAAAGAGGGAATACGTGTTTCACCAAGAATGACCCAATGCATGCATTTTAAAGAAGGGAATAGATTGAGCTTCAGGAAGGTGTGTTTTTGCATGTGTGTTAGTGGGTTACTATAATGTGCCTTTGGTAAGTTCATAATTTTGGAGCCAATGGGAGATTCTGCTACCTCATCTGTGACTGTGTCTGCGATTTGAATTGATTCAACACAAGGCTGGAAATAATGCACTGATTACCTTCCCAAGATCCAGTGACACTGATCAACTTGCAATTTTCATCTGTGCAATGCATTCCAAAAATAGCAGGTTTGCATTAAGATTTACCCTGAGAGCCCAAAGATTGTTTTAAATCTTTCAGAGAACTATTTGCCCTGCAAATCAAATATTGACTTAAGGAAATTGCCTTAATATTTTGATATTTTGAGCTACTGGGAAATGTTTATTTAATTGGTTTCAAGCTATTTGAATCTTTCCACAGACATTGTCAAAATATTCTGAAACCTACCAGCAATATACATTTCAGTTACTTATAGATATTGAAATAATATGCTCTTTTTTCATTACTCACCTGTAAGTTGACTTTTAAGTGTCTAATCATTAGCTATAGGCCTATAAAAAAATCCCCCTTATGAACTGGTTTTCAAATCTTAAGTATTTCTCTTTAACATTAAACATTCACAACTAATTAAATAACAATCAAAGTTAAAGTTTGGGAAAAAAATGTTTTTATTAAGCATTCTATTTAGAGTCATCAGGACAGTGTGGATGTGGTTTGAAAGATTTGATTGACAGCTGCCTGCAAACATAAGCAGACAAGTCCGCAACTGTCACAAGATTTTTATTCAAATATTGCTAAATCCTGATTGGTGCAATTCAAGTAGATGACATAATTTTTTCCAACTGAGTCAAACCCACTTTATTACAAAGTCGATGAAAAGAAAGCTATAACTGTTCAAACTTTGGAAAAACATTTTGTGTTTATGTAGGACCAACGCTCATAGCAAGAAGCTGATTGATAAAATATTTTCTTTAAAATGAGCAGAATGAAATTTTCTTTGCCGTTGTCCAGGACTAGAGCCCTGTCTCTGTGCAGCACTGTGCATCGTGTGTTCTCTTCCCAGATAAGGAATGTTATGTGCTATTTGTATTCATCATGCAGGGTGTGCACCTTCCCCTCACCCCTACTCTCCCAAACGCCAACGTACTTCTATCTAATGCCACATTGCACCAGTCTGACCCCGGCACGCTCACAGAGACACCGTGGCAACACTATCATGTAAATGAAGTCGGGCTCATTTTTAAGTGCCTTTGGGAGATCAGCGGTTTATCAGAAACATGCCTGCCAGAGCAGCGTTGTCCATTCACGCTAGTGCACAGAGAGCGTGTTGGTGTCATAGTCACAGCCCAAAGGTCAGCATCAATACTGATGCAAACAGAGCTTCATACATAAAAAGCATTTCAGGCTGTCGCTACCTATTGTTGTTGTCATGCTTAAAAAGGTCTATTTTTTAATTATTAACAACGACAAGAGGACATAATTTGCATATCAAATCCTGCATCCTGTTTGTTGTGTTTTAAAGAACAATTTAGGAATGCCCTTCTCGTGTCCTTGTGTTCACATTTGACATTTCTCAACCACTAAAAAATGCCACTGGTGTTGGAAGATCATACAGTTCATATTAGAAAGGAAACCAAATAGATTTGGAAAAACAAATCAACACTAGATTATTTATGAAATTGGATCCAGTTCAATATCTGCACTCTCCTAATATGCCAAACAGTGCGTGACATTGACAGCAACGTACCCTCTCAGTTATTCTTACGCCCGCAGAGCTCGCCATCAAAACGTAATTAAATTATGAACTGATACACATCGGGCTCGTCACGCTTGTTTGTTTATCCATTATTATTAGAGGCAGAGAGCCTCCATCCTGTGAATAAGAAACAGGGCTGTACGAGCCACACAGACAAGGGCAGACAAATTAATTTAAATTGGTTTATAAACTGGTGTGGATGGAAATGCCCAAATAATAAGTAGTATGTGGTTTGCACAGACCAGGTTGTGTATTGGTGTACCTTCAGCTAGCCAGTAGTGACAAATTAGACAGAATTGAAGTGATTTGGAAAGGAATTTTACAAAAAGTGTTAACCCGCTTCCATTAAAATGAAACAGCAGCTCCTTTGCTTAACTTCATTTCGTGAAAGAATTTTTCCCCACGTTGAAATACATGGAAACAACAAACTGACCCTTTCCAAACAAGCGGCTGAGACTTTAACCCTGAAGTCACTTTAAACACGACCTTGTTGTCATCACTCTTGCGAAAAAACATTTTCCCGTCGCTGGCTTTTGTTCACCTGCTTTTGTCAGGAGCGAAACACTCGCCCTACTTTTTGGTTTACGTTCCCAAAATTGGAGACACGTTATGCTTTAAGGGTGAAATTTAATGCTCGTCGAGCAGCCACATCCTTTCTTTCCAACAGCTAATTCAAGTTATAATGAGAGATGTTGTTGCTCCCATTTAATATACTGTATGTTTTTAAAAAAAAAATAAATGGCATAATCGTAGTTGTTAGAGCAAATTATGACACTTGTGGGTAAACGTTCGGTAAACTGCCATTAGAGGTTAGGAGGCTTTCTGCACACTGTAAAAACAGCACAGAGAGCAGGTGGAGCAACAGGCTTTAGCCACCACAATCTGCCATAATAACCCCCCCCCCACCCAACCCCCCCCATTTACTAACACATCCCAGCTCCCATTCTCCTGTGTGATTGAAGTACTTCGACAGTTTCAGCACTTAGATGCTCCACTTATCTATTTCAGGCACAGTATTTGTGTTTAAGCTTTGTTGTACACTATCATAAATGCTTTTTTAATCACCGGTTTATTTCAATTCTGAAATAACCAACAGTCATATACATTGTTGTACCCCATAAGGAGACTTGTGAGTGTTTAACATAAAATGTGCCAAGCTGTTTAAAACTAATTTGCACTGCATTTTGTATATTTTGTCAGACATTTTGGGAAATACGGTTGCTTGCTTTTTTTCTGAGAGTACATGAGATTGATGCAACTCTCATGTCTGTAACGTTATGTTAAATATGAAGCTACAGCCAACCAGCAGCTGGCTAACTTAGCTTAGCACAAAGACTGGAAACAGGGATAAACAGCTAGCCTGTCTCTGTCGAAAAAAGGGTGAAAAAATTCACCTAAAGGGGTTTCTGACTGGTTGCCACTTACGTAAACATTCACTGGGACTCTGAAGGCCAACAATGCCATCACAAGAGCCCAAACTGAACCCTCCACACGGCACTCTTTTGGGGTCGCGTAGCCCGGCGAGTGGGAGCGAGAAGCACTGGCAAAGTGTACCCATAAACCATTACTATACCTCAGATATTTACACGACATTTTCGGCATTTGGACCCATGACATATCAATTTTCCAGAATTCATCAATACCCTCAATAGCCACCATCCAGCCATCAGAGTCAAATACACCATAGACACACAGCAGATCAATTTTCTGGACACCACAGTCTTTTTTCAGTCATCAAATACAACACATAATATATAAATATAAAAGTTACTGCTAGCTGTTCAGTCTTTGTACTAAGCAAACTTAGCCGGTTGCTAGCTGTAGCTTCATATTCAACATACAAACGTGAGAGTGATATCGATCCTCTCGTCTAACTCCAGGCAAGAAAGCGAATAGGCGTATTTCCCAAAATGTCAATTTTTTTCCTTTAAACCACCCAGTAAGTGGACATGTTCTGGGTGAATCTCATGCTGTTGAATTTCTCCTTAATTAACAGTAAGAGCTCTTCATTTAAAGAGTCTTCCATTTTCATGGTCACTCCTCCCAGATATGCTACAATTAGGACAATTACACAAGCAAAGTGGCACTCTGTCCTCAGTGAGAAAAAGTGTGTCATGTGACCCTCTGGCTGATTACCATCTCCACTTCACACTATAATGAGAGTGGAGTGCACGGCTTGCCGAGGTTATGAACTCTCGCCGGACTTCTGACGCACTGGTATTCATTACACTGTGGATGTTCTCTGATGCGATAATGATCCACTTATGTCTGATAGAGACACCCCTCTTCTTAATCATCACACAAAATGAATGGACCTGTAAATATTAAGGTACATTTTCAAAGCATTGCTTCCTCTGCTTTCACTGGCGGAATTTTAATAATGATACTATAAGGAGAACTATAATCAAGTAGGTCATCTTTTGCCACATGAAACTATATTTGTAATATTGCAGGTTGATGATATGATAATGTATGTTGTGCTTTTATTTGTGTTGATAAGCAATTTTAATAATTTGTGCCAACAAACCTGACATATGTGGTGTCTAATTTGCAAAGCATTTAATGCATCATATGCATCATGGTCACTATGTCTGGCATGAGAAACCAGCTTATGCCAGACGTTTCAGCATTCCAGTTTTAGTATCCCACCGTCAGTAATCTTCAACACCCCTGACCTCAAATCTTCTGCTTCCAGTCTCTCAGACACAGAATTTGTGAATCACAAGCAACACTTGCCTGGTTTGTAACATCTCTTTACTCATTTTGCAACAGAGAAAGTGTGTGTGTGTGTGTGTTCTTGTATTACTCATGTTGTGGGGGACATACATCTGTGTACACAGTCACATTGTGGGGACTCGCCTTCCTTTTGGGGACATAATGCACATCCCAATAACTTAAATCCTTTACCTTTTAGGGTAAAGACTTGGTTTATGGTCAGGTTAAGGTTAGAATTTGGCAAGTAGTTTAGAGATTATGGTTAAGGTAAGTCTCCAGGAAATGAATGTAAGTCAATGTAATGTCAACTAAAGTGATGGAAACACAATTGTGTATGTGTTTCCCCACATAAAACATGACAAATGAGTTGTTATGAGAGCAAAGCAAAAAAGATCCCTTATCCCTTATCATTTTTTCTTTATTACACATGTCGCAAGAACCTCCCTTAATAGTAATCTGAGTATACACCCTGATGTTTCATTAATCAATAAATCTTTTAAAAATATGTTACAATATCTGTCAACCTCATGCATAGAAAATCTCAGTCAGCGAGATGAAAGCGCTGATTTCATTTATGACCCTTCCTTCCCACTACTCCACTCAGTGACTTCCATTCATTATCATTTCCATACGAGACAAAAGGCAGCTGACAAAATTCCGTGCTCATGCACTTAAAGCAGCGTGCTTCTGAGCAGTTTAGCAGCTTAGCAAGAGGGTGTGACAGCTGGTTTAACGGACTTGTGTTTAATATAAGCTACCTCACGTGTTATAACAAATATGTCATAAAAGTTGCTGCAAGTGTCTCTATGAGCCTTCATGATGCTATATGGTGTCTTAGTAACCTTTACAGGGTTGTTTTACTTGGATACAATTCAGCTTGCGACGCAAATATCCCTAGGCTTGTGTGCTTACTTTCCCTGACACTGCTCTCATCATGAGCCTCTTCCTGCAACACAGATATAGTCCCACAACAGGGATCTGGTTGCCCAAAATAATCCACTCTCCCATTATGACAATATTTATAGCAACGTATCAACTCTGCTAATTATCAAGCAAAGGAGAGCCTAATTAGGTTATCTTGGGAAGAGGAGTGTGGAGTGAAACCAAAGGCCAAAAAGGCACTTTGAGTGAAGGATCTTTGGAGATGCTCATGTTTTATCATTAGGGATATACAGTCCATTATCAAACGCCTAGAACACTGCAATTAACCCTCCAATCATTTATTTTGGCTCTATCTGTATGGGCCTCTTAACCCCCATATATGTAGTTAATTCTGGGCATCATTAACTATAGGCTTGTCAGGAACCTAATCTGGCTCATCTTCTTATTCTTACAGTCCTTATATGGTTTATCACCACAAGCTAAATGCATAAACTTTGATTCAAATAGTTGCACCAGTGTGATCATGAACTAACAATATAAGTCTCCATGAAACTATCCATCCGTTGTCTATATCAGTTTATCCAGTGCAGTGTCATGGGGGGGGGGGCTGGAGCTTAGCCCAGCTCATTAAGCAAGACACATTCACCCAGTAATTGTAGAAATAGAAGATTAAGTTCAATTTAAAAAGGAGGTTTTTACGGAAAACAATATTTAAATGCTGTTAATGCATCTGTAGGGCCCTTCAGTGAGATGTCACTACCGGGAAAAAAAATAATACAGATTCTCTCTTTTCATGAGCTTACCTCACATTATTGTTCCCATAGAATTAAATAGTCAAAGGCTAGCTGCCATTTAGCAATGCATCTTTTAAAGAGGACCTATTATGCTTTTTCCGTTTCCTTTAGTGTGTTATATATTTTTTTTTTTCAGATGTAAAAGGCCCACAGAAACACTGCTCTGAACTGCCTGAAACGCCTTGCTTGAAGTCCCGCCTTTTCTTCCGTAACCTGGTGATGTCACCAAGTAACACATTTGCATAATACCTGCCTAGTGGCTAGTTTGGCACACCCTCATACAAAGCTAGTTAGAGCGGAGTCCGAAGAGTTTGGTTGGGTTGACCAATCACAGCAGAGTGGGCCAGCTGACCAATCAGAGCAGAGTACAGGAGCTCAGAGTGTTTCAGACAGAGGGGGAAAAGAGATGCTGCAGCACAGCCGGTATGAGAACAATAAAGCGTTTTTTAAACATTAAAGCATGTCAACATGTTCTAGTAGAAACCCAAAATACAAGTATGCACCTGAACATTTGCATAATCCTCTTTAATGTTAATGCAGACAATCAAACTATGAGGAGCCAAATGAAGTACAAGAACAGGAAGTAATCGATGTCAATATATCTAGATAAGCTAGCCAGCTAACAAAAGATTGACACTGCCATTAAGGAAGAGTCGGTATTTAGACATTGCTTTCCAAATGGAGGCTTCTAGACTTTTTGTCTAATAGGCTGACACACTTACATTACATTACTGATTTACAAATGACTTTGGAATTGCATGTACACAGTGTAATGAATGGGTATTCACAGGCCATCGTTAGGCCCCTCTTCAGGCATTATGAATGTTCCATTAACATGATGTCTAGTATTAAATCATGAAATGTCCAGCAGTTGGCAGATATGAGTGTTGATTCTAAAAGAGTTCAGTCATTCTTATTTAAAAAAAAAAAAATAGCAAAGGAAATATCAACACTTCTTTGACAGTACATTGTAGATTTGCGAGATATTAATGTAGCTCTAATGAAACATTTTTGTTAAATAAAGAATCACATTCTTTCAGTGGAAATTTCCTTCAGCTTTTCCTCATACATCTCCAGCTACAATTGAAACATAAAATGACTAATTATGGTATAATTTGAAAATGCATTTGCTGGTCGGTGATTAATCAAGCCACTTGTAAAATATAGTCCCGTAGTGCCTCCTGGTTAACATATTAAAGAACGTATTAAAATTTAATGTTTAATTATAAAAAGATCTCCAATTAAATATTTATGACTTTTAATGATTTAGGTAGTGGTTTTGATTCTTTATTTGTGGTGTGTACGGCACTTCCACAGCTGCCTTTGAAAAACAAAAAATTTAGTTGACTATTCCAGCTTTTTATAAACCTCTTTTTGGTCCTTTAATAATCCTTTCCAACTATCCTACAAATGCATTTTTTTCTTTGTTGCTGTTAAATGATCCTCGCCTCAAATTGGCCACAGTCCAGGTGCACAGCAGCGTGTACTGTATGCTAATGGTTTAAATGTAGAGCACTTGACAAATGAACTTGAACTTCAAACCAACAATGGAGTTATTAATGTTTAAATACCTTTTCAGCTCAGTCAGAGTTAAAGTGATCCGTCCCCTTTGCTGTAAGGCACTGCGTATCAACTGTGAGGTTTATGAGATGGTTTTGTTGAAATTCAAGATGTTTATTGGATGAGAAAACCTACATTTCCTTGATTTAATTTTTTTAATATATAGCCACTTTATTCTGGTATTCCATTCTGGATGCATGCTTAGTACAAATATTTCTTTGGTTTTGGAAGCAGACAGACAAAAAAAATTAGAGTAGTGCTCAAGAGAATTGTTTGATTGTTATGAGTCTCTCAGTGGAAATCAAAATTACAAATTACAAGGAAAATAGCCGTGCAAAAGCTCTGCAAACTCTGTATTGTTTACCCCTTTTTGTATCTCATGCATCTAAATTAAGCCATGTAAAAACAAACTTCACCCGGCATCCCACAAATTCCAAATCAGTAATGTTTGATAATGATTATGCATCACCGTGCTGAGCCGAAATGCGGGAGGGAGGAGCGAAGAGAGACTGGAATCGATATGAACGGCACATTCTTCCCATCCATGGCGGAAAGGGGATCTATTATGGAGAAATCATGATTTATGTCAATGGTAGGAGGGATGTCAGGTTGAGCAAGGGATGGAGGTACGAGCCAATAATGATAAATGCCCTCCATCCATGTGTCCACCCAGCCCCCCCCCCACCCAGTACACTCCTCTGTGACCAGAGGTGAAGCTCTCCAGTGTTCGCCTTCTCTCCGTCCCTCCACTGAGCTGGCTGTCTTCAGTATTTGCAGCACCACACCAACTTCCAGTCATGTGGTTCCACTGTCTCTTGTTATCCAGATATAGTCCCCTCTTCTTCTCTGTTGTGCTGCCCTATGTTGTTGTCTATTCCATGAGATCTGTCTATATGGAGACCAGTGCTGCTGCTCATGATGGATCCCAATGATCCAGCGCTTTAGGGAACAAGGAGCGAGGCAGTCACCTTTAAGCTGTGGCTGTGCAATCTGTCACTGTCAGACGTCCCCCCCCCCATACATGCAACATGGGCCAGACAGTGAACAAGAGGAAGAGGAGGGGATGAAGAAGAGAAATGGCCAATATGGTGTACAGGAGAAGATCAAATATACCAGAAGGAGATGGAAAAAAGAAAAGAAAAACACAGTCCATTCATCTGGTTCCACCTCGTTCAAATAACATCATCTTTTGATTTATCCAAAAGACAGTAGTAATGCGCTTATATGTATGTTGTATTTAGGGCTGTATTTGCAAATTTGTTTTAACGCTACTACTTTCTTTAATGCATTAGCACAATTTACGATTTTTAGGTTGTAGCGTTTTTAAAGCTAGAGTGGAGATACTGGCATCATATGAAACTAGAAAACCTAAAGGAAACCATTGATGCCAACCATGTCATACTTTTTTGTCACAAAGGAGGCTAAATAACACTCCAAACTTATGCTAAATTTTGGCGAGGAAAAACTGTGGGTCAAAGGGGTCCCTTGACCTCTGACCTCAAGATATGTGAATGAAAATGGGTTCTATGGGTACCTACGAGTCTCCCCTTTACAGACATGCCCACTTTGTGATAATCACATGCAGTTTGGGGCAAGTCATAGTCAAGTCAGCACACTGACACACTGACAGCTGTTGTTGCCTGTTGGGCTTGAGTTTGCCATGTTATGATTTGAGCATATCTTTTACGCTAGATGCAGTACCTGTGAGGGTTACTGGAATATTTGTCATTGATTTGTGTTGTTAATTGATTTCCAATAATAAATATGCATATATATGCATAAAGCAACATATTTGCCCACTCCCAGGTTGATAAGAGTATTAAATACTTGACAAATCTCCCTTTAAGGTAAAAATGTGTGATTAATTTACGATTAATCATGATTAACCATGGACAATCATGCGATTAATCGCGATTAAATATTTTAATTGATTGACAGCCCTAGTTGTATTATAACAATAAAATAAAATTAACAGGAATGTTTTCATTTCAATTGTATTCCTACAACACGTTACAATGCACACGTTTTAGTATAATTAGTGCGCTGTGGGCTTGACATTTCTGGAGTTGGTAATGATTTCATTTGAGTTTAATTAGTATTGAGTTCTGCATCAATAAAATCTGATACAAATGACAGCTTCATTCATGACAGAAGTGCACACTGAATTGGTCATCAATGAGAGTTAGCGTCAAACTAAACACAATGCTAGCGTTTATTAACAAATATTATCAATAGTGGTGTTACACTAGAAGGATTTGCTTTTATCAGAGCTGTTTGATATGTATTGAAAATGATGCTCGGTGATAACCGTGGCCACCCTGACCTGTGTTTGCATGCTCTTTCTGATTCCTCCTGAAGTCCAAAGCAGGTCAGGTAAGCCGATAACTGGAGGACTGACTGTAAAATGTGAGTGAGTGTCTATCTGTGTTAGCCCTGTGATCGACCAGCCAGTGTCTCCCCACCCCTCCTTACCAATGACAGTCAATATACAGGAATACACAGGTAAAGTCAATGAATGAATAGATTAATGAATTAAAGCATTACACTGCTTGTGCTTCACCAAACATAACTGCTTTGCACACATTCAGCAGGTGTCCGTTGTGGATGTGTGATAGGATCTCTTTCACTGTGTGGTAAGAGGAGGGCAAGAGGCACCTAGAGTGTGTAATTGACAGAGACAGATAGCAGTCAGATGTGATTAGTTCCGGCAAGGCAAGCAGTCCATCGGTGGCCCGGCTGACAGAAAATAGACAAGTGCAAACTGGCACCTAGCTGTTTGGACACAGGACAAACAGTCTAGATATCATATACTGTGCAGCATAGTCTATCTCCCTCAAGATTACTGCAAAATCTTACCAAGATATTAGTCAATATATCTCATATAGGGACTTGTTTTTAGACAATGCATCTTGAATATAGGTGAAAAAAATACTACTCTTGAGCATTACAGGCTTATTATGACACAGCACTTCCTAATACTAGTGAAATATAGCTCAAAAATTAGTTTTCCCAGCTAATTTCAAGATCTCTTTTTATCTTGAAAGGCCTAAATATTACATCTCATTTCAAGAAATCTTACCAAACGAATTTCCAAGGTTCAAGGTTCTTTATTTCAGTTCCAGCAAAGCAGTCATTGGCAATGAAAATCTTTGGTCTCTGGTTCTTTCAAATATGCTGATAAAATATGTGTATATAAAAGGAGAAATCACACAAGTAAAGTAAAAGCTAAATGACAATCTAAGGTATAAAATAGTGCAGTTAAAATATAGGGTTTAAATATTAAACAGTAATGTAAATTTGTAATTTTGTTGAAAACTGAATGCAAATGTAAATGTCACTTGTTCCATTGGCAAATTGTTTGCTTATTACAAGCAAAAACACCTTGTATTCACTGTTTTTTTTTTACTTATTTTTATAACGGCCTTTAATCACGCGATTAAAAGGTCTTAATTTCTTCTCCTTTTAAATGGATTACTACATTTCTTCCACATTAGGTCACCTAAAAGGCACCCAGTAAGACTATCCATATCAGTAGGAGCTCATTGTGACCTAGCATCAACTGTGCTTTACTTTACATTAGTTTGCAGCTGCCATCGGTAAATACCAGCTATATGCTTTATATTGACTTTGGTAGTTTGACCTCCTATAACACTCTCTCGAATATGCAAATAGTCTAATTTTCTCTATTTAGATAACCAGATTTCATTTTCACAGCTATGAATTTACATAATAAAAATTCCCAGTTGATTGGCAAATAGCTGAAATAAAATCTAGTTAACATGCTGAGGTGCATGAGTAAATAAGAGAGCCCCGGTCTCCATGTTTGCCATGTGGTACACAGATACCTCCCTGCGCTTAAGCTTCAAGCAAACAGGATTGTCTGCTGAAAATTTACATATAGGATAAGCTATATCTGTGCTGAAAATTTAAGTCCATAGGTGAATTGGCTATTACCTTTCAAATAATAGAGAAAATAAGAAAAAGGGACTTTTCTTTTCTTACACTAGTTTTTATATTCATGTATCTCGCTACAGCTTTAGGATAAAGCTAAACAATTCATCTTTTTGGATTATAGTTAGTAATTAGAGTTAATACACTGTAAAGATTGGAGATGTAATGTTCATGTAGGCTGGTGTAAGACAGAACAATAGCAGAGGTACTGGTGCACAAACAGCTGACAGAATGTCTCTGCCGAGCAGGAACACGATCTAAATACTAATCAAACATCATTTACAGCTGGCTTTATTTGAGGCTCCTGAGAGACTGTCCCATCCCGCTTCCTCGCCATGGTAACCAGGGATTCATTTCAGAGGTGTCATGCTGCATTATCATCTCACCGGCTCATCCACTCCCCCCTCCGCCCTCTGGCTCGCTCGCTTTTGTCCCCCCCTCCCTCTGTTCAGACCCTTCAATCTCAAACCTGCCCAGCATCCTGGAAGGAAAACATCTCCTATCTTGCTCTCGCTCAGATAATACACCGGTGGGATCTCTCTGCCTTACACACACACACACACACACACACACACACAAAGGCACTTGCAGGCGCACATGCATACAGAGTAGACAGTAGACACTCACACACCACCACGGCGCCTATTCAAACATACATTTGAGTATATGTCTGAAAGGTGCTTATGCAGGTTGTGCTGGCCTTCTGGACAGCGTTAAAAGTCCTGTCTGTGGAGGAGCAAATGTCACACTTTTGTTTGCACCTCTGCATTACTAAAATCATTTTCCTAACAACTTTGAGATTGGTTTATGAAATAGTGATTCAGTAAAATACGTAGCATTTGTAATTCTGAAGTTTGCTAAGCATATTTATTAGGGCTGTCAAAGTTAACGCGATAACGTGTTAATGCATTAAAACGAATTTGCGTTAACGCAATCGATATTTCGGGGGGTTGTAGCTAGAGTGCAGATACTGGTATCATATGAAACTACAAAACCTTAAGAATCCATTGGTACCAACCATGTCATACTAGCTTGTCGCGAAGGAGGCTAAATAACGCATAGAAGGTGGTAGCCTAACTATCGACTTGCCAAAGGACACATCGACATGTGGACAGGAGGAGCCGGGAATCGAACCACTTGCGGTTAGAGGACAACCTGCTCTACCTCCTGAGCCACAGCCGCCCCCGTCAAGCCGCTCTTATACCTGGATAACCCACGCTATGTTGTTTGTCGCAGCTTCTCAACCCACCTCCCTTCCACCTCTCTATCATCATCATTCATCCCTTTACCCAGCCTTCTACGCATCCATTCATCCTCTCATTCCCTCCTACACTCAATCTTGTGCACACCTCTCCTCCGTGCTTCAGGTAAGGGCTGAGACGCCTGAGAGACAGATTCCCACTATTGAGTCATTTTCCTTGCATGACCAGCCCAGTCCAACAACCTCCTGCTGCTTTATTCATCCTCATCCTCATCATTTATCCTCCCTCTACATTCATTCATCTTTAACACCTAGATGCTACCTTCACACTGTTTAACCTTTAATCATCAGGTGGCGTGTGTCTTCGCCAGTAAACAAATCACTTCACATGTAAAAGTACAAGAATTGTGCTGCTAACCCAGTGGTCAGAACGTCTCTGGCTGCATCTGACTGGACATGTTGTGCAGGAAGAGGTAAAGATGAACCCTGATAGGAGCCGTGTAAAGCAAAATCTATGGAAGACATATGATATCAGTGTAAAAGCAGAGGTGCGCGTAGATGTTTCACATGCTCAATAACCTGTGCGGAAACATCCAAGCCTCATCAATATCCTTTCCTCATGAGTGGCAGTGAATGTCATTTTGTAAGAAAGGGTGAAAACATCTTAAATCATACACAATATGCACACAAAGGTTGTTAAGGACAGTGATAATTGTCTTGTCCTATGGCAAGACATAAAAATAGACTGTAGAAAGATGAAAATGTATTTCCCTCCCTGTCTGAGATCAGCTGTGCCAGCGGTGGGTCCAGAGGTTGGAGTCGGAGATAATTCAAGCACTTCTTTGTTTACAAGAGTCTCAGTGATCTGAGGGCATTGGGGAAGCCCTGACCCCCCACATATGCTGGAGACTGAGATTTGGCATGTTGCCAAATCAAGCGACACCAGAGGCGTGCGGAGGGTTTACCCTTTGTTTTGTGCAAAATGGCTTCCTGAGGCTGCAGTTTGTAATAACAAAGACAGTGGAGCCCTGTCTGTGCGATATGACATGGCTGCCTGCCTCATCATCGGCCATCGCTCCCCCCGGGGACTGTTACAAATACAGTACAGTTAGCGTTACTGGAGAATTTTCTTTCATGAGCAATGAAGGGATAAAGAAGAGGAAGAAATACATTATTTCATATTGAAAGATTGGTAGGATAAATCAATCAGTCTAGTCTTGCATACTTGGACACAATATTATACTTAATTTCAATGTTGAAACAATGAAATTACCCACTGGGTTCCAGCAAACACTTAATTATTCAAATTATGTTATGTTGTATTTTTTTACCTCCACATTAGCCCTCAGTCATTGTTAAGTCTAGGACTGGGTATTATGGGTACTATCTCGATAACAATATATATCATGATACAACAAGTTTTCTGGCAATTTATGGCCTATTTTGTGTGAATTAAATAGTTGACAAATGAAAAGTATTTTCTCATGTAATTAAATACTTTAATGCAAAATAATCAGATTTTCTGAGAAATTTTAGCTAGCATGTGCTTGTTATTATCAATTTAGACAATGCATTTGTGTATCACGATATCTCCATATATGGTTTCATCACGATGCGATTCCACTGAAAGACGATAAATCATCATATTGAATTATCACCCAACCCTACATAAGACATTGGCGATGACATACAGTACCTCTTAATTGAAATTTCAAATGTCTGTTTCCTAAATGTGTTTATATTTATGACTATAATTATTACAAATATGTAGTCAGCAAAAAAAGCTAATTGCATGAGAATTGTTACATAAGCTGTCATGAAAAAGCCACTCGAGGTTTGTATGTATAAAAACAAGACAATAGTGTTAAACAGGAAGTACAAGTGCTTTATTTTTTCTAATAGTGATGGTGCACAGACAAGCCTGCTATAAAAAGAAGCAGTGTGGTGGCCCATATACTGTAGGTCTAGGTGAACAAAGGTCAGGCTAGTGAGGGTCACAACCTCAGTGGAGCAGCCGACCTTCACCTCTCCTGCATCTGGTGCTACCTTAAAAAAGAGGCAGCTTTAACCGATCCAGGTTCCATTACAGAGTTGATATTTTTCTCCTGTTATACTGTTTTAATGGCACATTAATCAGATTAATAGAATCATGCTTTAGGGAGGGAAGGCTTTCCTGTCAATCTTGGCTAAAAATACATAAGTTAAAAAAATGAAAGAAGCCTCGGGGTGAACCATCAAAGCCCTGATAAATCTGATTAAACTTCAAATACAAAAGCCAATAATGATAAATGCAAAACAGACAGGAAAGGAAATATTTACTGTTTGGTTTTTTTTCAAAACCTAAAAAGGGATAAAAGAATGTCACTAGGATTTATCTGTTATATGGTGAAACTCATTGCTAATAATTAATGACAAACCAAACCAAATATGTTCACCCCACGTGTTTTACTTGGCCTACAATGCTGCTGAATTGTCCCAACTACTCCAACTCTGTGCATACTGTACAATAGAGCACTTTCAATGGGTCATTACATTAAACTATCTCTCCTAATATGCATCCCACAGCCCCATGTACTGTACGCCCTGGGGCTGCCGACACACAGAGAGGGAGGTCTAATGGTCTGCAGTATTAGTGGGTTAATTGCCATGTCCTGGTCTCCATTGGATTGTGAGCAGGGCGTTTTGGTTTAATTGTGAACCATCCTGTCCCGTAACCCCCCCCCCACACACACACCAAGCAGCATGGCACTAGTGCATGGTCGGATTATTAAGTGTTGGAGATGGTCTTCATGATACACTTGGGGGGGCTGACCCTGGTAGTAGACTGCCACCTACTGGCACAGTAATAAAACTAACCCCTGATAACGATGGAGCAATGGAATTCTAAAACCCCAGCTACGTAACATAGTGAAAGTTATTCTATACATTTGTCAGTTTATTTTTGCATTTAGATATGTAACTTTCCACTATGTTTCCTGACCCCAATATATATGTCTCCTAACATCCTGCCACATAAAGAAATATCAAATCTATTCAGAATACAACAAGTCTTATAATATTAATCCAAAAAACATTGAATCTACCCAGTCATGGTGTTTTCATTTTTATAATCCGTTTGTTGTTCACTATAGTTATTTATGCTATCAGATGATTTTCATAATTATCAACTGGTCCTATAGTACCCAACTGAAAGTAGAGTGATGCAATATCTGTTTTTTGATTGGCTGTTGCATAAATTTAAAGAGGACCTATTATGCTTTTCCCCTTTCCTTTAGTGTGTTGTATCGTTTTTTTTGTTAATTAACTTAAAGAATTTGAACATTTAATTGAATTTTTCCATTTCACCACAACGGCAAATTGTGCTTGTATACAGAAAAGGCAAACTGACTTTGAATCGTCCCCCACTTGAGGGTGAATCCAATCTTTAAGTCCAAACTCTTTTTCCCAGTCTTTGTTGTATTTTTTGTCATATTTCGCCAGTACCTGGCATTATTAGCCTATCTCCATTAACCCTGCGCAGATTTGTCTCACAACAGCAACAACTCTCACTGAGTGGCGGCGGTGGCGGTGAGTGACAATCAGTCATCTGTGTGTGTACTAGACCGGTATAGAGGAGAGAGACAGGAGCAAGCCCAAATAAGCAACTACACCTTAGAAACAAGCCCAAAAAAACGCAACCTGTGACTACCAATTTTTGGAAGTGACTTTTCAGGAAAACAAGCCCAATGGCGGACTTGGCAACTCTGCTGAAACCCCTTGCTTGAAGTCCTGCCCTTTCTTCCATAATGTGGTGATGTCACCAAGTAACACATTTGCATAATACAAATGTTTAAGACAGAGGGTGAAAAGAGGTGCTGCAGCACAGTCAGTATGATAAAAAAAAAGTTTTTAAACATTAAAGAGCATGTAAACATGTTCTAGCAGAAACCCCAAATACAAGTATGCACCTGAAAATAAGCATAATGGGTCCTCTTTAATATAAAAAGTTCCAATTGTTTGCACTTAAAAGTAATTAAATTACATGCAGCCTTACAGTTCATTAAAGAGATTTATAATTTGAACACTTCTTGAATCTCAAACAAAATACAGAAAAGGGTTTAAATCACAGGGATTACAAGCCGACCGATAATCAATGTTTTATTTTTCTATTTGTGCTTTATTATATATTTTTTTTATTACCCCTCATGTGGCATTCTTCATTTCTGTGACGGCAGACATTAAGTAGTGATTAACACGTGAACGAAGAGAGCTGACACATAAGCAGGCCCCTCAGCTGTGGTCCCTTTCCTCAACCTTGACTGACTGCACAGGACATTTACATTTTAATGGCTCAAACTGCATCAGAGTGAAAGCTCAGCTGAAAGCGCGGGTGACTGCCTCCCGAACGACTCGCTGAGACAAACCAGCTCCCACATAAACATAAAAACAAAAACCTTGACATGGTCGTAAAAAAATCTTTTGGCTGCACTTCATATAATCAATCATTTTATCAGATATAATCCACCATGCTGAGGGCCAGAGTCTCTTGTAAAGAATAATCTGGCAGGACAGCCTCTCAGGGTCATTGTGCCATGTACCTATACGGCCAGAAATAAGGTAGAATGTGGACTGTAACTTGTCGATACTTGTCATTATCATTATGTCAAGTGGCAGAATATAGACAGTGATTCACTTTTCATTTCCCTGACACTTAAGTTGTTTAATTATGATATAAAAAAATCTTCGTCTCTTAATTGAGACACCCAGAAACCTCATGTACATCAAACCATGTGAGACTCACTCTTCTGCTGCGACTACAGAACCTTCTTTCTTCCATAAAACTAGTGAACACGCCAAAAGCAATCAGTCTTTATTTGTTTAAAGGCCAAGAGACTTCCCATACAGCTATGTGATGCAGAGATGGCTGCCAGTTTAATGCAGCTAAGACAGTGTGAAGAAGTCTTCACGACCTGTCATGTATGGAAAACCATTCTCAGAGATTTGGACTTTAAGGAGTTGGTTTCAGTGGTGGAATGTAACCTAGTACATTTACTCAAGTGCTGTGTTTAACTACAATTTTGAGATACTTGTACATTAATATTTCCATTTTATGCTCCAGTATACTTCTGCTCCACTACATTTTGGAAGCCAATACAGTACTTTTTTTACTCCACTACATTTATCAGTTACTAGCTACTTTACAGATTCAGATTAATACTAGAAAATATAAATCAACTAAGAAATTCTGATGTATTATATATATATTATCTACCCGGCAGTATATAAAGTAGTTGAAATTAGCTATCTCTTTACCAGTAGCAACATTAATCAAGTTTACACAATAATCCAATAATATAATATATATTAAGACTTTTACTTGTAAAGGAGTATTTCTACACTGTGGTATTAGTACTTTTACTTAAGTAAAAGATCTGAGTACTTCGTCCACCACTGGCTGGATTCTCTTTGCAGCTTCTTGTTGCCTGTTAATGTGGATCTAAGTCAACTTTGAGCTCTGAGGTGTGCTGTGCATTCAATAAACTTACTAAAATTATACAAATTCTTTGTAATTCTACCATATTTAAATGAAAATAGTTTGAGGCAAACTGCTCTCCTACAGGACCCCGCTCATTTGTCAGTGTCTACGGTCCACAATGCGGTCAAATAAGATACCTTCAGTACAGTCTAAACATAGGCCCACCATACCTTCCTTTTTTTCTCAGTTATTCAACTTTCAACATTTTATTTCTGTGTGTTGAGTATGACATTACACAAATATGGACAGAGATTAATTGTATACACTGTATGATATAATAGGAAAATAAGCCAAATGAGAACTACAAGATGTCCTATACTTGTTATCATGCTGCCATCTAGAGGTAAAGACCTGTAGCACAGTTTTAATGTGGTGCCCTCCCATATTAACATGCTTCAATTACACAGAGATGACTGAAAAATCCATAATTATGCTGCTGTTTCTATAGTGCTTGATCAAGTCAAGTGTATTTTAAGCGTATAGATAATACAGGATTTCCGGTAGGCCTTTTTCACAGCAGACACTTTCACTTGTCAAGCACAGGTGTTGCGTTCAGCTGTTCCAGTAAGCCATGACAGGGTGACAGTGAGCCAACATGCACAATACCAGGACCCTGATAACAAAGCAGCTAAATGCAATTAATTTAATAATTTTATCCCTACAGTGGCATGTCAAAATGTCCTCTGTGAAAAGAGGCTATTTGAAACATTGCACATCTACTAGAACTTAAGTGGATGTGAATATTTGGCTGTTCGATAATCAAGCACTTACCTGTGAAGGTATAATTCATGCAATATGAACCACTATTTAAATATATATTATTGTCTGAGATAAGGCTTGATTTAATTTGTTTGTTGTGACACTCATGAACAAATATGTTATCAATTAATTACTCATTAATGAGTCAATGACAATACTTTAAAACAACAATTTATTTTATTATTAACCAGAGGATTATAGATATTTGAAGGTGATTTGGTTTCCTGGGTATGTGGTTGAACCAGCTGTGGCGCTGAAAGAAAGATTTGTTAGAGTATAAAGGATATGCACAAAGGGACATGAGGTTATATCTACAGATTTAACACAAGCAGATGTGACCCAAAGTACAAACCCATCTTTTACACGTGGATTGATTTTGCACACTGTACAATTTTAATTGTGTTGCACGAATCTGATGTTTGACCCACAGCCTGCATCGGTAGGTTAGCTAAATCATGTGGTTAATTTATGTTATAGCACTGGGCTTCATCATCTCAGGGTCTGATGATGCTGAGGTGCAACCACATTTTGGAACATACACAAATGAACAAATTTCTCTTTATCCTTTGAGGCAGACTTTACAGTGTGACATAAGAACAAAGTTATGCATAGCTGATGGGTCCCATATGTATGAGTTTATGTATCCTCTGAGGCTGTATGCAGTTGGAACCACCTATCAGCTCGTAGGAAAATATCCGGCATCATTTGTTTTTGTTTCTAGAAGAGAAACCGTATGACTGAACACAGTGTGGAGCATTAAGAATGTCGGGCCTACAAAATAATAGTGAAACCAAAGATTCAGTTTTACAAACATTTTCACATGTGATTTCTCAGGTTATAGTCAGTCGTGAGGCACTCATATTGGACAGGCAGTTTATTTACAAAGAGCAGACCCATACACAGAAAGAAAAGAAAGTTGAAATGGTCCAAAGAACGTTGGGGGATGATGGGGAATTTGTATCCAACAGAACTCAACAATCAGAGCACCGTTTCCTTCAGTCTCTAATTGCTACTGGATCAGGGCTTCAAAAAAAGTACTTAAAAACATACAATCACCAACGGTCATCACCATTTTAACTTTATAAAAATATCACCATGGTGATCCACAGATTCACAGATTTTGACCGTGGACAGAAAAGACATATTTACAGTAAATCCACACAAAAGGGAAAATTGAGAAAGAAATCATTTGGGAACAAAAAGGTCGGAGGAAAAAAAGATGAGCAGTGCAGAGAGGGTCCCAAAAGGCAAAGCTTGAGCAATTCTTGCTTTAAGGTCTCTAAACGGACACCTCTTAAGCTTTTTCATTTGTCCTGTGAAGACCAGACAAATACATCAGTTAACAAGGAATCATAATCAGAGGATAGATGCACAAATAAACATTTAAATATTAACACAAAATACATGATCTCCATCTTCAATTGTGTCTCTGATTTGACATACAGTACATGCAAAGTGACCTGTGTGAGTTAAGATAGAAACATTTATCCACTAATGGCATAATGGTGATTTACTAGAAAAGAAATACTGTTTCAGTGTTGTCTCTTAATAAACCTAAAATGAGAATGAAAACATACATAAACAATTTGGAATGACAACAACAGAAATAATGACATTATGAAAAGAGATATTGTTGGATATGTTGGACAATTAATTGCCATTACCATTCATTATCAATAGAAAGGCTAACAAGATGCACATTAGGATTTATCCAATCCTATTCTGCCAATTATTTTCCCCAAATATTACTCATCTTTTCTATCGATTTATCTGTTGGCAGCCACGTCAATCTTTTAAGAAATAAGCAAATAACAAAATACCCAAAAGTAAAGTGTTGCTACTATACTTTAAAGACACTAATAACAAAATATGACCAGTGTGCATGTGACGTACAGTAGATGTCACAATCACACATATTCAAGTGTTAGTGTGTCATGACACATACCTTTACTGAAATGTTAGAATGACAGAGATGCAAGAGGAAGAGGGGTGGTTTAAGTGAAAAACAAGTTAGAAGCTAAAAGTAGCCTAAAACTATATAGACTGAAAACATTTTTTGAAAATAGTTTATAAAGGTTTTTTTAATTTTAATTTTTTTTTTTTATAAAGGAGTTTTTTATTCAGGTAAGAATTTTTTTAACTCTTACAAATCTTTTATCCATTGTTTTAGGTGTAAACAAACATGATTTATAGGTCAAGGGACCATATCTCATGATTGCACCAACAATGGGCCTCATGCAGGAAGCGATATACGAACAAATTTTTTTTGGATTTTTTTCGTATCCACAATTTGTTCTTATATATTGATTTCTGGGATTCACCAATGTTATTTATTCTTGCTCTTATTTTAGGTGTTAGAGAAAAGTGGTAGAGAGCACTCTGACCGAGATAAGAAAATAACATCTTGTTTCCACAGTCCACAAATTGTTTGTCCAACGCAAGGAAACAAAAGTTTTAAATTTGAGGAACATTAAAAAAAAAAACCTTTAGTTTTAGACAGCCAGTGAGAACAGAAGAAAGAGCAGAACGATCAACCAGATCAGAATTGCTTGGCATGTAGGGAGAGGTATGGTCAAAACAAAAGGGTCAGGTGACAGTGAGTGAGATGTGCTCTCAGCATCAGACGGAGATCTCACCTCATAGTTGTTGAGCAGCACAGCCAATGTGGACAGACTGACAGGGTTTAGTATCTAGAATGAGACTGCCAGTGCTGAAGGAGTGGGGGGAGACGAGAGGAAGCAATTGAGACCAGTGCATGAAAATAACGAACGAGAGATAACTTACATCCATATATTCACATAGAATAAAAGCCATTGTAACCCTAATCGCACCTTTGCTAGATGTGTGGAAGCTATTGATTTCAAATGAACATCTATCAATTAATAATACAAGAATGTGCAGACTAGCAAGTGTGCATTTAACTTGAAACTTGACTTGTGAGCATCTCTGCTTTTTAGTTCATGAAAGTATACTTTGTATACTTATAGTACTTAGGAAATGATTCACTGTATGTATTAAGAGACTTACTCCTTTTGCTATTTGACTTGATTTATAATAAGATTAAAAACAATTATAAAATGTGTTCTCGCATGCCTCTACGGTCAACGGATAATCCAAAAACTTGATTAATTGAAGTTAATTCATATCAAAACATCCTTTTACAAACTCTCATACACTTTGATAGGCTACTCTATCAAAAGGTAAGCAAAACTATGAGCCAAGTATTCTTTTCTGTAGGCCTATAAGGCAATAATACTTAATTATGCTTTTCTTAAGTATGTCTTGATCAAAAGATTGATTAAGTAGGCCTATAAGCCAAGTGTACTTAAAGTTTTCTGTATACTTGTCAGTGTAAGCCAAGTATACTTTAGTATACTTTTGTTAAGTATATCTCTGATAAATACATAAAAAGTAAACTTAAAGTTAACTCTTATTTTAAGTTCAAAAGAAGTATACTAATAGCACACTTGAATAAACTTCATTTTGGTAAGGGCACACCTGTTATTGCAGCATACAACATGATACACTTATGACAGGGGTAAGAGATGACATACCACAATGTGAATGAAAGTCTAACACATCACTCTCACTCCTCCATGTGGATGAAGTATGGAAATCCAAGATGCAAAATGACTGGGTGAGGTGAGGAAAAATGTCTCTTCTTTCTATTAATAGGAGCAACATCAGCTAAAAGACCACTAGATGACTGACATGGTGGTGATGAAAGATGAGGTGGAGGAGGGTGCCCTCTGCTGGTGAACCGTGAGATGATGACAGGATGACAGCCAGATGGGAGAGGATCAGGAAAGAACACTGGTGTTCTGGGAATCCACGTCTTGCATGCTCATGACATCTGTACTTACTCCGCTCTCATACACGGGGTTGTCGAAAGCCGACTCTTCTGTCATGTTGTCATACGGTGGCGAGGATGTCGGCATTCTGATAGTCTTCCCTTGGAGTCTGAGAAAAGAGGGAACATCCTGTAAAGGCTCATTTGATTGCAAATAAAATATATAGAGGTTTTTTTTTTTTGAAGATACTACTTACTTTGCAAAGTAGACGTAAATCCCGAGGACAACCACTAAGATGATTGCAGTCGGAATAAAAACTGCAAGGGCGATATTGGTTCCCTCCATGCTATAATCCATATTAACAACTAGAAGCGGAAAAAAAAGTATTATTTCTGTGACATATGCACAAAAAAATAAATATCAACATAATGATACTGCAGTGTTTCGAAACATGACTCACCATCTAGCCTGCGTTCGTTCGCATATTGGGTTGAGGATGCTACAAAGACAAAATTGCAGTTTACTCAGAGTTGTGTAACAAAGCACATTGCACATATTACACTTACAAAATAAGTCCCTGCATTCACAAACAGCAACAAAATCAATAGCATGTAACGTGGTCTAGGTTGCACTGTATTTCCAAATGTGACAATTCAGCCGTTCTCATTCCCAGGGGGTCAAATACCGATCCTTTGTCACGGTCGTCAGCGTTAGATACCGCTACACAAGGCACCCTTTAGCGTCGGCATGAGACGCACCGGGCTTGCCATTAAAAGGGACTGTATGTAAGTTTTAGTTTTAATAAACGTGTTTTAATCCTTTTAATTGCCAATGTGTGAACAGGTTGTAAGTCCGCGACTTTCTGGGTTTCCTCTATCAGCCTGTAGACTGCTTTTAATATGAAGAATGGGGGATTTTTTTTCCGTTCTTTTCTGGAAAATTGTGGTGTGATGTCATGCATGCTCGCGAGTGCTTACAGGGCTAACAGTGTGCAAGCATAGCTAACGTTCGGTTAGAAATGGAGTCTGCTAACACCAACAAACGACCAGCCCCCGGCACAACTCAGACTCTAAAACAAACTCCACGGATATACGTGTAAAAACTTACATATGTGTCATATGTGATTTTAGTTTTAAGCCCAACCATGAAGTTTTTTCTTAAACCTAACGATAGTGGTTTTATTGCCTGAACCTCAGCACATGTTTGTTTACTTCACAACATTAAGCACGTGTTTACTATGACCAAAAGGTGATGCAGAAAGTCGCGTAAAGAGTGACGTCGAGGAGTCTGACAAAGCGTCAGTATATGACGAGTTGGGATGAGATCGCGTTGGACAATTGCTACAGTCTGAGCGCATGGTTTACCTCTGCAGGCAGGGGGAGTGCTGTTCCACTGTGACGGGTGTCCAGGGATACAGTAGATGGTGGCGTCGCCCTGCAGCTCGTGGCCCGAGCGGCAGGAGAAGGACAGCGTCTCTCCTGCTTGGTAAAAGGCCTTTTCAGAGCTCTGCACGCTGGTGGAGGCAGCGCCGGGGTTCCTGCATGGCTCGTACTTTTCAGCTGAGAGACAGGACAATATCTCATGTCACAAAAACATTGTTGTGCATCTTTTTTTCAACAGTAGAAATAGACATTTTGTTGAACTTTTGAAAAGCCATTGACAAAGAATACATAATTCAGTACATGGATTGTGGTTTGTCATCAAAGAAACAAAAGTAGCACAACAGTGTGTGGAGAGTGGGGTGATTTGAGCCACCCCTTGGTTCTACGCAATCATAGATAAAATTGGCATGTGACCACACATTTTTGAAGATTCATCCAGTTTACTGACCCTGTGATGGACAGAGGCCCGTATGACAAATGGAAAGCACATTTAGGTTCCAAAAACATCTTTTTGCCATTCAAAGTGATTTTTTATGTTCAAGGAGTCGTGATTCTTGTGTTACAGACCAGTATGAAAAATCTTACACGTGTTAGTACTTTAGGAAGTTACAATATGAGGCTATATTGTTAGCATGACATTAGCTCTATGATAAAAGTTTGTTAAAATGGCTGGGGTGAGGTAATTTGAGCCATTTATAGTTACTGTGTATATAATTAGATTAAAGCTTGACTTGTAATGTAAACTGCAATGGTTCAATAAAGGATAAAATAAAAAGATCATATAGACGAATCAACTTTTAACCTTTTCTAGGACGTGATTGGTTCACCTTTTAGGGTGCGTCACTATCTGTCATGAAGCACTTCTGAGGCCACCTCCCTCGGAAGAGAGCCTTTGCCTCTAGGGCACAATGTGTGGAAGTTCTTTGATAACCTCACTTCAGTGATGGACAGGTATGATTGATAGACTAGGCGTACCGATATGGCTCAACCTATCCTCTCCCTAGGCTAAACTTTACCCCTCATCGGGGGCAAGCTGAGCCAAGAGTCTCTGGAAAGTCATATTTTGAAAACTATTCATTTTAGATCCAGTGATTATTCCCAAGGATGCACCACATCCTGAAATCTATGTACATGTTTTAGTTGGAGACACTGTCATTCCCTCACTTTAAAGATGCCTCAAGTAAAAACTGGCTCAACTCACCCCACCCTAACCTGTTTAAATCATATATTCAAAAGCATACGTTTACATAACCAAGCAACTGAATTAAAAACAAAAATCTGGTCCTCTCTCTAGGTGCCATGGTGGAGAGGAGGTCGTGTTGCTCTGGCTCTATCTATTTGGCGTGGAGAGGAGGTTGTGTTGCTCTGGCACTCAAACAGTGTGGGTGTGTGTTAAGTACGTTTGTGTCCATGCATGTGTGTGTTTCTTACGGGCACACTTGGGCAGCCTCTCGTTCCACTTGGGCTTGGCCGAGTCTCGGTTGTAGCAGGTGAGGAGGCTGCTGCCAGACAGGATGTAGCCTTTATTACAGACAAACTGCACCGTCGATCCAACTGTGAAACGGTTGCCAGCGATCACCTTATGACTGTGCTCCACATTTCCTGGGTCCTGACATGTCAGAACTGGTGCATCACAAAAACAAATGATTATTCGTTATCATCGTTGGTGATGGTAGTAGTAGTACAAAGCAAAATATTAGTTTTTCTAGGATAAATTACGAATGAATATGAACATTCCTAACAGGTACTTCACGGACCTGTTTTAATGCCACATAAGATAAATAAGCACTATTGACGGTATGGAAAAGGATATTAAAAGAGTAAGCCAATTTCTTTGCAGTCCTATAATTTTGTTGGACTCAAGATGAGTTTAATTTTTTGACATTCGTTGGTTCGCGGCTCAACATCTCTGTGTCAAAACCTCGATTTCTCCCAGTTCCAGGATATGTTTATGACATCTTTGACAAGCATATACCGCCCTCTCATCTGAGTATCTCCGCCCACAGCTTGAGAACTCATTGGCTCTGAATTTGAGGGGTCCCTTTGGGCCACTGGGCCAGTTCCAAATAGCCCTGCTTGGTAATTTTCCCATGGAAATAAGCAACCAGTTATTTACCCTTTGCTGCCAATTTATTGAAAAAACCTTTGCTGTTCATAGTCTATTATTTTTTTACAGGACTTTAAGAGCTCACAGCTGGAGCCCAATGAAAGCTCCCTGATTGCATCTACCTCTTTATACCTAGTGGTCATTGTGTTAAAGGGACCTGTTAAAGGGGACATATCATGCTCATTTCCAGGTTCATACTTGTATTTGGGGTTTCTACTAGAACATGTTTACATGCTTTAATATTCAATTACATTCTTTTTCTCATATGGTATGTCTGAATATACCTGTATTCACCCTCCGTCTGAAGCGCTCCGCTTTAGCGCCTGTCTCTTTAAGCCCCCCTCCTGAAAAAGCTCAGTTTGCTCTGATTAGCTGGCGAGAAAAATATGGTGCACGTTTGCAATGGTAATTTGGATGGAAGGATGGAGGTGTATGTGCCCGTGGGGCCCCTCAGATTCATAATCTAGCCCTGATTAATTCTTGTGTTGTGCGTTATTTTACAGGGCTATTGTTACAAAACATTTTGGTTGTGGGTCATATATTTTAATGAATCACTATCATTTGGTTGCACGTTTGGTATTCGTTGTGGGACACACCCCTAGTTGTACTTTGGTTTTTAAATATCATGATACACATAACAGCAGGAAATGATAATTTGACCATCAAGGCAGAGCATATCTTTAAGTTATTGAACCTCATCCATCTGACACAGGATTTGGTCACTTAGCGTTTCAGTATAAAAAAACATAAATCACATGCAGTTTCTGTCAGTCACCAGAACTTAACCCAACGGAGCACTCAAGATAGCCCTGTTTCCTAAAAACTGTGTTCCCATATAATGAAACTGCATTGTGAATTATGTTTTGAGGGAAACATTTTGTCGCGGATTACGTTCGTTTTGGACGCATCACAAATATTTTTGTAATGATACTGTAGTCCACATAAGGAGGAGGTTAAGGTGGTGGATGGGTCAAGTAACAATGGACTTTTGCCCAGAGGCTGGTGTTTGTGTCCGTGTGAAACTAAAAGTCAACATTCACTTACTTTAATTACAAAGAAGCTTTGTTGCTTTTTTTGGTTTTGTTTCAATTTACAGAGTTAACCACGTGTTTAAACTGTTTAAAAGTGCGACCGTAATCGGAAGAAATAGTCACTCGAAATGTGATCGAGAATGCAGTTTAGTTGTATGGGAATGTAATTTTGTCAGAGGCAGGGTTGCTCAAGAAGACTAGTCTGGAGTACAGTTATCTAGGTCACAAAGACGCATAATTTCTTCAAGTGTTTGTTAACCGGGAACCAGTAAATCAATTGATTGTTGATGGTGCTTTTTCAGGTGCTATTCAAAAATCTCCCACTTGGTTTTCATAAGTGATCACTCATGATGTGTGGATGAGGACATTTCCATTCTCCAACAGACATTAAATGACCATATTGGAAGGAAATGCATCACCTGTCATTATTATGAAGGGCAGAGCCACCAGAACCCTGCTGCAAATAAAGTTTGGGCCGTAAAATTCCTGCCCTCTTCAGTTTGAGGTGTTTCCACTATTTTGTGAAATGTGTAGGCTACCTGTACTCTACGGTACAATTGGCACACCTACATAAAATGTTACTAAAAATAGCACTCATTGGTGTATGTAGCAATATGAATGTCTTACATAACCCTAAAACTAGGATTGCTAAGAGGAAGGGAACTAACGCCACTTGGAAACCAAAACCAAAGGGCTTAACTATAGAGGGGTTCTGACAGACATCATGAAGATGCCCACAAACACCGCTTCGCAGTATAAAGGGAATGTAAAAACATCCACCATGGATGCCCACTAAAACTGCCTCAAAACGTGGACAAATTAAAGGTAAGAGTCCAAAATAAAGTGGAGCTAAAAGTTACCACAAAGTTGAGGCAACTAAAACAGGGAGGGACCAAATATTGGTTACTAAATCAGTCAGAAAGAGGGTGAACTGAAGGTGTTCACCCTCTGGAAACCAAACACACAGTGAGAGAAGGAACAGAGCAGCTGGGTGTGGCAGGCTTTTAAAACCTTGTCCAACCCAGCTGAGACTGATCTCTGTTAATGAGGAGGCTGCCAGGAGAGCAGCTGCTGTCACACTGAATGAATCAAAAACATACTAAAATCGAAACAAAGGTTTCATGGATAAGTTGCTTATCTCATAGAAAGGTTATAGGTGGAGTTTCTGTTTGCTCAATTTGGTGGACTGTGGTGCTTAACTTCCACCATCAGATGGAAACTTACAACGCTCTTGTGAGAAAACACTCCATCCCACAGTATCATGCATTCTCTATTTTCCCCAGCACATATTATCTCATTGGAATGAAAAATTAATGCATATTGAAGAGATAAGGAAGGCAGTAAAGCTATTGAAATTACAACCTTGATATATGCATAATTACATTGATAACCATGATTTGCTCAGTTTTTGTTTTTTTTAAAACATTTTTTTACAAACTCACTGGTGTGAAATGTTTACGGTCTGTCACTCTCTATAATGGCAGTGGTGTGAGATGTTTACATTGAAAAGCAAAAAAAGTTAGTTAGATTGAAATAGGTCGTATTGCAATTTTACGACGGTCCCTAACTACGCCTATAGCGTAAGGGACGTTGGACAAAAATTAAGTTCTTTGCCGGAGTTTCGTCTCTTTGCTTCTATACTCTTTGACTAAGATATCTAGGATTCAAAGAGTATATGACTGCCGAGGTCTTACTCTCACTCACTCTCCCATTGTACAAATAGAGAAATACTAGGTTTTATATGCTTCCTCTCACCTTCCTGACATCTCGGCACGTCGCCGCTCCAAGTGAGATCCCACTGGCACATGAGGATCTCGGAGCCCACAAGCTCAAATCCAGGGTAGCACTGGTAGGTGATGACGGTGCCGTGGATGAGGTCAGGGTGGGACGTGCTCTTCCAGCCGTTGGTGATCTCCGGCAGCTCGGAGCAGGTGTCGTTCCTCGGCACCTCTGTTGGCGTTGGAGCGGTTGTGTTGGTAAGAGAGAGGAGAGACAGAATGGGATATGGAAAATTATTATTTATGTTGACATACTGAGGAAAGACAATGTGCCGGGAATACAGTAATTCTTAAATAATGTTGCATTTGCTGGTGTAATGTTCATTTTTTATATGGCATTGTAAAGGGACACATGATGAGGTTCCTCAAGGAAATCCTGGCATTGATATATAACAACCTCCTCTGCAGGGAATGAATACGGCTGCAAAATTGTCAGGTCTGTGTGCACTAAACAGCAGCAGTTTGGGAGGACAATGTAAATAGAGGCTGCCTGTGATGTTTGCTGGGAGGAACACAGCATGTGGTTTGGCAGCAGTCAATCTGCGCCTCCCTAACTGCAGCATACAGGGCCAAGAACACAAAGCATTGGGCAAAACCAGCTGATGTTGAAGTGTACCCTATTATTTTGTTTCTGTGTTCGTTGTTATCTTATCCTGTGCACCTGGGATAAGCCAGACGACAGAGAGAAGCACATCAAGAGAAAGAGGCAAAGAGACAGAGGAACAAATAGACTTTTTTTTGTAATTGGTAACCTGCTGGGTTATGCCTAACATTTTACATTCCACGTTTGGTACCTTTTTTTTTTGGTTTCTTGTCTTACTTGCAATGGGAATTTTACACTAAAAGTGTATCATACGTTTAATTCTAAGAGGAAGCTATGGGCTGCAGCTAAACAGAGAAGAAAATTAAGATATCTTATGGAAACAAAATCCCAATTTAATCATAGCTAAACAAAAAACAAAACAAAACCGCAGTCCTACCAAAGAAGTGGACAACAAAGCCGTTGTTGTAGCCATAGATGTTGGTGGCAGGATCGGACTGAAATTGAATAGTGACATCAGCCATGGAGGTGTAGAGCTTGAAGTGTGGCCGTGTGCCGCTGTATTGGCCCAGGATGTTGGCGGTCAGGTCATCGCCATCATAGAAGGTCAGCAGGTCATTCTTACCAACATGGAGACTAGAACAGACACAAAAAAGCGGTTGAATATATATTATCATTAGGGCTGCAAAAGCTAACGTGATGAACATGTTAACGAAAATTTGTTTTAACGCCACAAAATTTCTTAAACTCATTAACGCAATTTGTGATTTCTAGGTTGTAGCGGTCTCTGAAACTAGAAAACCTGAGAAACCCATTGGTACCAACCATGCCATACTAGCTTGTCGCGAAGGAGGCTAAATAACGCTCCAAACTTAGGCTAAATTTTGGCGAGGAAAAACTGCCATGGCCATTTTCAAAGGGGTCCCATGACCTTTGACCTCAAGATATGTGAATGAAAATGGGTTCTATGGGTACCCACGAGTCTCCCCTTTACAGACATGCCCACTTTATGATAATCACATGCGGTTTGGGGCAAGTCATAGTCAAGTCAGCACACTGACACACTAACAGCTGTTGAGTTTGCCATGTTATGATTTGAGCATATTTTTTATGCTAAATGCAGTACCTGTGAGGGTTTCTGGACAATATTTGTCATGGTTTTGTTTTGTTAATTGATTTCCAATAATAAATATATACATACATTTGCATAAATCAAGCATATTTGCCCACTCCCAAGTTGATAAGAGTATTAAATACTTGGCCACCCTCTCTTTAAGGTAAATTTTGATGCATGATTAATCGCAATTAACTATGGACAATCATGCAATTAATCGCAATTGAATATTTCAATCGATTGACAGCCCTAATTTTCATATTAAGCACAGCTATACAGAATGTCCCATGTCTGTGGTTATATGATATGCTTGCTGTGTATTTTGCTCAGAGCTTTAACAGTTAAGTGGATGGTATCTTCCTCGGCTCATGAAAGCAAAGACTGATGGCATAAGGCGATGTCAGCAGTACTTGGGAAATATTAATTCTGTTTATATTGGATGGATCTGATGTGAAGTAAACACTAAATAATTCATGATCCCTTCGCCCCCCCACATTGGTCTCATGAATATGTACTAAACTGCAAATATAGGAGCATAATATAATATTATCCTTTAGCTCACTAGACCTATACAAAAAAGCTGCATTGCATGACAACTAGGATTATAGAAAAATATTGGAGGACTAAAGGCCTCGGATAAGTAAATACATATCCAATAAAACAATCTAAACATCTAAATGTTAGCTATAATGCTCATATGAAATTGAATATGAGGCAAACAAGACACAGTTAGACAGAATCTCTGCTGTCATTAACTTAAGAATGCATTGACCTTTTCCATCTGGATATTCATATGTCCTAGCCCCTTTTACAGAACATCAGTAAAGCTTGACATTTATTCACACACAGGGGATGGAGAATGGTGAAAAACACGATAAGCCACAGACGTTGTAGTTCCCTGCTGATATAATAAGCAGGGGGAACTAGCTGCACTTAATTTGCCTTAGGGCGGGAGTCCAACTAGCAGTGCAGATTGGCTGTATGATTGTTTTTGTGTTATATTCACAAGCTGTGTTGAAGAGAACTTGACAGTAATAATGGCACAATGCCATTCTTCATGCACGTCATACTGTAAGTAGGAGCAATGCTTTTGTAGCTATGAATCACCATCACGTAACTTATTTAAGTTAAGTATGTAACGTACGTGATGCAAGTTAAGTACGTTGCGCAAGTTAATTTGTGTGTAAAATAATCACACAGCACCTGAGAGACACAGAGTGGCAGACAGGTGATTCAAATCAGTGAGGTCACAGGGCAATCAACAGGAGCATAGAAATAAAGTTCATAGAGAGGTCGAACTTTGTCAAGAAAGCCTTCAAACATCCACATGTCCTCACTCTAACAACAAACACACTCAAAATAGAAAATCATAGAGTAAAAATCTGTAAAAAAAGTTGAAAGAAAGTAAAACAAAGCAAACATGCATACACCTAAATTTAAGCAATAAGTCAGCAGGAGAACACAGAAATGTATCCCAGTAACACATACAGTGCAATATTTAAGGTTAAATAGACAAAAGGCAACAAGTTGTTCTAAATATCCTTTAAATGGACGTGAAAATATAAATATAAATGTGTAATTCACAGCAAAAATTACAAAGTAAAAACATTTAATACAATAAAAATTCCAAGTCAACAACAAAATACAATGATGCATCCTCATCAAAGTAGCAAAAACAAACCTCTCATACAAAATGATTTTAAGATAAGTTGCAAAAAAAACACTCAAATGTTTGCCACTACTGTCCTCTGAGTTAAAGAGAGCACATGGTATCGCTTGGGTGTGAACCAACAAAGAAACAAGAACTCTATCTTTTCGAATTCTACTTTCTATACATTTGTTCTTTGTGATTTTTACTCTCTGATTTTTCAGTTTTGTGTTTTTTTGGTGCTCAAAATATGGACATGTGGGCTTCCTTGCCCACTGAATTACCTCTCTAGGAACTCTGTTTCTACGTTCATCTTGATTGCCTTGTGAGCTCACTGATTTGAATCACCTGTCTGAAACACTATATATGTCATTCACCTAGATGGCTTGGGTTTCTTCCTTTGCACTTTGACTGGGCAACGTGTGCTGAAATGCTGATGCACAGACTTTGAATGAAAAGCTTTAGTTTCAAGATGAGGCTCTTATTTTCTGGCATTCTCAGATTGACCATTAGCACCCATGAGACTAAACCACTGAATTTATTCATGGTGGCTATTGGCATTAACCAACAATTTATATAACTAGACCCACAAGGTGTATATTCATGGACCACTTGAGGCTAGCAAGTCTCTGCAGACAAATATTTAAGACAAAAACATCACAGTGAGTGACTGGATTCCACTGTCTGCTTGTGCTGAAATAAAAAGGCAAAGCCAAAAACCGAAATTCAGCTTCTCCTGACAGACACACATAATAGATGCCAGCTGAGTGAATGGCAGTGAAATGAGGTGCTGAGTGACAAGATACTCCCTCTGGTTAGTTGGACAGCTATGGGGACAATTTACACCTCCATGTTCTCCAAACAATCAGTGGCTGTGGTAAAAGTGACAGGAATGACAATGCCAGCTTCCATTTCCAAACCGCCATGAGAACACTACATGCATTTATTAAAACGGTGAATCTTAAAATGAAAAGTGTGCAAAAAGATATGGAACTCAACAGACTAAACTAATGAAGTTTTCACACTCCTACATTCTTTGTAACCTCATTTCTGATAAGATGCCGCTGCACACACATAGTGACTGCGCAGAATGAAAGACAATGGGGAGTTTTATTAGCAGTAGTGGTGCCACAATAGTTGTCACAATAAAAAAAAAAACATGGGTGAAGCCCACAGAGGAACACCACAGCCAAATTGTTTGTATCTTTTCTTCTATCTCCACATCTCACCCTTCACTTGTATTCAAGCTCTATCCTCCACCTGCTGCTCATGTCAACAAGGCTATCCACCTTATCATTGCACTGTATTTCACCTTATCTCCTCCCCAAAGGTCTCCCTGCATTTAGACTAGAAGGAGGGATGCGGCGCTGTCAGTTGGCAATCTTAAACGTGTGATTACCTGCTTCCAGTCTCTGCATTTCATCGAACTCGACACAAAAGATACAGCACCTGCTGCTCCATTTTGCTACATATACTGTAAAGCTTTAGCCATTCTCCAGAGGGTTTTCACATGGATCTATTCCTTCACTCCATTTACTCTAATGCATTCTACTCCTTCACATTGGTGGATCTTATCAACGCCACAACCCGTATTCTTTAGCTTGTTGCACTAATCTGGTAGCCAGTGGGCTACCTCCAGGTCTGAAAAGTGAAGCTAATGCAGAATTGCCTTAAAGCTGCAGTGCGTAGAATTGGAGAAAATGATTAAAACAAGTTATTTTTATAAAAGAGTCACTATATCCTGACAGTAGTGCATGAGACAGGTAATCTGGGAAAAAAACAAAAAACATCTGCAGTTATTTCACTACTGCTGACAACTTTGATCTGATGTTGGACAAGATGCAAGGCCAACATTGCAGCCATATTCGAAAACATCCGATTTATAGCGGACAGCATTTGCAAATCATACGCTTGCCCAGTTGTAACGTTCCCTCCTGTCTGCCTGGCTTCCTAAATATACTCTCCCCAGTCGTCGCTATAACTCATCAACAATGCTGCAGTCAACCTTGGTTTTAAATTTTCCCACTGACCCCCATCCTTTCGCTCCACTGTATGCTTGAAGTGCTTTCGAAATCTTGGTATCAACACAAAAGAATGCCAAAGTGCCTTCAGTCCAGACTTACACAGCTCTCCGTGGTGAGTCACTACAGGTCGCTCGGCTGCCTTCTCTGCAGCAACCTGGCAATTACTCCACCCAAATGTCATCCCACCTGGCTCCTTTAATGCTTTCCCCTCCAGACAGGAAAGCGGTCCCTCCCTGTGCTGTGTTGCAAACTGATAACTAATCTTCTAAAGAAATAGTTTTACTCCTTCTCTCTATATTTCCCTTAGTTCATCTTTCCCTTCCATTTCAAAGTAACATTAATATTTATCAGACTACTGTCTACAGTCTGGACTGCTGCAATACTTTTTTGTATACTTTATTGTTTTATTCTTGAAGACATAGACTTTGAAATTCAGCTTTGATGACCGTCACTCTACTGCTTTGTGTTGCTATAAATAAGAGCATTAAATAGGCAACCAGTCAATTGAAACTGATATTGGCACAACTAAGCAATCAACTTAAACGAATAATCTGTATGTAGGGAGAGCTATTGGCACAAATGGAATATAATTTTATATAAGTAAGTTTTCTTTAGTGTATAATCACCTGAAACTAAGAATCATATCTACACATGGAGCGTGTCCTCTTCGTGGAGCCAGCCTCCATGTTTCTACAGTAGCCCAGAACGGACAAACCAAACACTGGCTCTAGATGAGGCCATTCACATTTTTGTGTCGGCCATCGTAGTTCTCCTACACGCTTGGCACACGGGAGAAGTTTAAGTTGGTTGCAATCTACAACCTCGCTGCTAGTTGCTGCCAAATCCTACACACTGCACCTTTAAAACTAGAATTACCGCCTCGCGGCTGTATGCCTCCGCCAACCAAGTCAAGTTGCAGCTCAAATCCATGTCTGTCCAAAATGTCATCACTTCATCATTTTATCCTTTTTAGACATTTGTGTGTCATAATTAGCATATGAATTGAGTTATGGCTAAAAACATGTTTTGTGAGGTCACACTGATCTTGACCTTTGATCACCAAATTCTAATCAGTTCATTCTTGAGTCCAAGTGGATGTTTGTGCCAAATGTGACGAAATTCCCTCCAGACGTTCCTGAAAGATTGCATTCACAAGAACGGGATGGACGTACGTATAGACTGACGATCCGAAAACCAACCCGGTCTCATGGGAAGGTGTATAAATAATAGGACACATTTTAGGCTTTTCATGTGTCATTTGTACGCCACACAACAAAACTACGGAAGGCCAATGTCCGCAGTTAGTTTAGGCAACAAAGCAACTTGGTTAGGTTTAGGAAAAAATGTCCTGGTCGGGCTAAATAAGTATATAAACTGCGTAAAATACATACACAAACATCGTAACAGAAGAACAGAAAGCACATCGCTAAAAAAACATGACAAATGGCCCCAACATAACTTAAAAAAATGATACACCGGTCTCCTGCTTGAAAGTCCTATGTTTGTTAGACCCATCCTACTCCTCTCCCGCCCACCATAAGCGGTCTTTCTCACTTTTTATTCTACGTCACTAGCCCTGAGCATAGCATATTTAAGCGGTTTGTACAGGTACAGACTACATGGAGTACAAATGACATGCCAAAAGCAAGAAAGGAGTTCTTATTGCACGTTAAATGCCTTGTTCATTATCGTGTCATTCATACGCCTTTTCTCCTGCGAACGGGCTGCGGAACACACGATGCTTCCGGCCAAGGCACGGAGGCATAAAAAAATACTAGCCAAACTACTTTGAGTCTTCCTGGTCTGTGATTGGACAGAGCCGAAACGACTAAGACTAATATGAGCCTTAGACTACTATTAGCCAAAGTGATTTCAAAACGGTGATGTGTGAGAGCGCAAGACTGGCTTTTAACATTGTCAGTGCTCACAGGAAAGGATGCACAAAGCCTATTTCAAAACAATTTAAAGGCAATACTTTAGAGTTGTCCCATTCGATTAAATGCCTCCTTCATCGACGTGGCTTGTTTTGCAAAGTTCCAGGGGTCTGTTTTTGAAAAAGGACTTTTTGAAAAGAATTTCTGCAAACTCCTCCTCTGCATGCCAATGGCACCAGCTCAATTCGGCAGATGAGGGGGATGACAGCTGTGTTTTGTACAAGCCTCTAGGCATTTTGTCACCTTCACTGACCTGTCAGGTCCGACAAATATCCAGTAACTCTAACAGAATGGAAATTGCTTTCAATGTCAAGCTTTCAAAAGGCAACATCTATTCCTACACGTATTTGACATTTGAATTGTTCTGCTCAGCGAAAAAAGGTTCTCTTTTCAAATAAAAACGACCATTTATTTCCCAGGCAGCACAAATAGACTTGCAAAATGGCACGTAATTCCCAGAGTCTCCACAAGAGGACTCTATAAACCCAGTATGTTCTAATCTAAAACATCTCTGGCAAAAATATTACCTCTGTAAAACAGACTTTGTTCCTTGTGTTGAACACATTTCTATATACAATACACTCTGAATGCTAAAATCCACATGTGACTCATTTACCCTGTGTTCCACAGGTGGGGATATCAGCTGTAACCTCTTGTCTCCAGCTCTTGCTCGAGCCGTGCTCCATGCTAATTAGCAAAGAGCCAGCCCTCCTGTTTGGCCTAAATTAATTAATCAGCCCTCATTATGCACACTGCTCCACTGTAATTGCCAGCCCAGGCACAGCGATGAATGATAATACAGCAAACATTTCTCATTAATGTGGAAAAGTGTGTGCCCACCCTCATAATGAGACGGCTCTCATCCACAAGAGCCTTTTGTCACTCCAACACGCGTGCACACAAACAACACAAATTCCGTGTTGACCCAGCCTTTAGGAATGCTGTTCTCGAGATGAGCGGACCAGACGTGAGGGTAATGGGAGGGTCTGCGGGGATCAGACAAGCTGTGGGTTTCTACTGCCACGGAGGCCACGCATGACCAACCTTGAGATAAACTAGAGCTGGCCACAGCACCATTAATTTGCAGCGGGCGGCCTCATGTGGCTCGGATTAAAACAAATATTGGGTCGGAGCAATTTAAAGAGAGATCTCTGAACGAAAATCAGTTTACCTCAAATCAAACTTGTTTACTTCTCTGCATGGGGGAAAAGAAAAAAAAAATCCCCTCTGATCTTTTTTTACTCTAGGTGCACTGGCTGACTTTCAACATCAGACATTAATCACTGAGTCTTAATCTCCAACTAAAGAACAGGGAGGCAAGCAGGGTCACACAAAACCCTGTGTGCTATTCAGATGTTGTGTGTATTATTGGTATCCTCTGATGCTATTATTCCCTTTTGATCTGCGGATCCTATTTGAGTGATGGCTCATATCTCGGTTCCTCGTAAGCCTGAGAGATAATGTTTGGGGCATTATGTGCATGCAGCGGCATACAACCGGAGCCTGTAAAGAAACCATCCGCACTTCCCCTAAACCCTCTGTCGACTCTCTGCCACAGCTGTGGAGCTATTTTAATCAGTTTATTTTAGACTTAACTCAGCAACATAAAAAAAGACTGAATATTGTCATGCAATACAACATTCTCTTATTATAATCTGTTGTCAATATGATACATCTAATGTTGTTACTACGTATACTGTTGAAATGATCATATCAGTGTGATTTCTTATGTTTTGAGTGAAAATCCAGTCAACTGTAGGTACATCCAGTCTGATAACTGGTACTGAGTCAAGAAAGCCAAATTTAAGAACAATGTTAGTGGACTGTGACCACTTCACTCTGATCACTGTGGCTACGATCAAATTTCATACTTCTTTCTTTTTACTTTTAGTACGTACTGCAGCTGCCCTTGCAAAGTACACACTGATGCATGTAATACTGTATGCATACAGTTGGGACATACTACTTTGTCATAATATTATATATATATATATATATATAATAGACCCTCTTGCTCATTTATCTGCTACGCAGAGGATTGTGGGTCAGAATAGCCAGGAAAGCATGCTGGCTTGCATACTGCAAAATACGACCAGATGTAGTAGGACATCCTGGTATTTTTGTCATACTGCATTTGACATACTATGTATTGGGACATACTAAATCTTTTTCTGGCATACTAAATAGTATGGTAGTATGGGTATTGTAACGTACAGTGGGGGTAGTGCAGCCTCTGCCCAAATTGTGTCCCGATTAAAGTGAACAGGAAATACTCTCTTTCCTTGTGTTTTTTACAAGTCAGCATATTTTTGTTTTTGTAGAATACTAGAAAATAAGATGATCCATTGCCCCCCCAAAAAAACATTGTTGCACCACCACATATGAGACTGTCCGTCTGATCCAGTTCTATCGATTGCACAGCACTGTTATAGGCCCATTAGTTTTAATTTATTTATTCATCTTTTTAAAAAAAAATAATTTAGTGTTTTACTCACGTTGCTCTTGTCCACAAATAGATGTGTGCAATAAAAAATTGTGTATTCCACTTCAATAGGAAAATGTATTAAATGTTTTCTTTACTGCCCAAAGTAACTAAGAAATGCAACGAGAATAATTATAATAACAATAAATAAAGAAAACAAAATTCTCAATTTAAAATTATTTTTTTTGCTTTTTCTACCACTGTGGATCTCAATCTATCCGCACAGCATCCAGACCCCATGTCATAATTAAACCTTGCAATTCCATCAACTGTTCAGAAATATATACACAGCTAGAATGAATGAATTCTGAATATGGAAAACCAAACATAAAAATTGAAGTCTGCATATGCCTGCGTGCATAGATGACCCACCATGACAAATGGCTAACAATAGCCTCTGTTTGAGATTTGTCAGTGACTCTGTTTTTCTCCGACCTCAGGCGGTATTCCCGCTGGTTTAATTTTAACCTCTCTGCGCCCTCTTGTGTGCAAGTTGCTTCAGGCAATAACACACAAATCACTTATGTTGAGGTTTCTGCGCTTCCTACAGGATGCATGTCCACGGAAATATTGTGGGAATCACTCAAACCAAGCGTATGAATCCATACAAGATGAGCGGACAGAGATGCAGATGCTCATGCACACTCTTGGATTGTCTTGTAGTTAAAGAAACAGCGCAACATGAAGAAAAGAGAGGAATGCAATCAATTACACTTCATTCAAGAGCAATAACTTGGATGAGCGTGTGATAGGTGAAGGAGACACGAGTGTCCCAGTGTCTATTTTGACATCTGTGTGCATGTATGCTGAATTACAGTTGGGAAGGCTGTACTGTATAAGTGGCTCAGAGTAGTTCACTGCCAGAGCATATTCATTTCAAAGCCAACTCTGAGACACACACCAGGGAAGTGGGAGCAGGGAGGCTTACTGGCTAATCTGGTCAGAGAGTGAGCTGGAAGCTACACAGAATTCTTAATGTAGCGGATGAAAAAAAAAAAAATCTAATTAGTGACTGCAACCACAGAAACACTTCCCCATGTGCGTGTCTGTGTGAGAGAATAGATGAGAAAGAAACCGTGTGCGTTTGTGTCCAAAGATGGAGTGTTTAACATCTCTAGGTCAATCTGACATCCTCTCTGACCTCCCCTCTGTGTGATTTCTAGCCTTACACCTGAGTGCAGTCTCTTACACTTGGATGTCAAGCATGATCCTCTTGTCCTCTTCCACATGGATGCCCCAGATGCAGTCCTGCCCCTTGTCATAGGCCTCGGGCCAATTAGGAGACAGCACCACACCGGCAGAGTCCGTGATCTCCCCGCTGCACACAGCTGCAACACACAAGGTTGAAACTGAGAAACAAATATATTCATTGTACACACTAAAAAATACTTTAATTTTAACCCAATTTGAGTCAATCATGGTACCCAGTACTGGGTCAAACTAGCACTGACTACTGAGTAAAGTTTTTTATTATTAACATTTGGTTAATCAGCCATACCAATGTGGTTATTTTGACCCAATAACAATGTCATATTTACATTTTTGTTGGGTCAAAAATTAAACCAAAAGGGGTGGTTACTTTTACCCAGTATAAAGTTATTTTTAAACGTTTTATTTGCATCATAGATCAAAGCAGAAAGGGTGGTTAATTTTACCCAGTGTAATGTTATTTTTATTGGTATATTGGGTCATAGATCAAAGCAAAAAGGGTGTTTTTTTTTTTACCCAGTGCTATGTTATTTTCAATTTGTATACTGGGTCATAAATCAAACCAAAAAGGGTGGTTACTTTATATTTCTGTTATTGACCTATACTAATATATGGCTATTTTGACCCTGCAGCATCATATTTATATTTCTGCTTCTTCCAACCAAAAAGTTATTTTTTCCCACAGTGGTCCCATTTTTCATTTTTATATTGGGTCATCAATTAAACCAAAAATTATATTTTTTGTTGAATCTTTTTTTAGTTTTCTGTTTTGACAAAACAAGCTCCAGTTTTATAAACCCGTTATAACGGAAAATAGATTAGAATGAATTTAACATGGAAAGCAAACTAAATATCAAATCACAGTATTTGTAATATGCAGGTAAAAAACTACAAATATGTTGATACATGAACTATGTCACTTCAAAGGAAGGAACCATGGTCTTAAAGGGGCAGTGTGTTGGATATGGCGGCATCTAAGCGGCGAGGTTGCAGATTGCAACCGGTCATGACTAGAAGGTAACCCCCAAGTTGCTAAAACGTGCGAAAAGACTCGCTGCCCGACAACCTATCATAACCTTACAGTAACTATTCAAGGTCAATGCCAAAAGCAAAGTTCACACTACAGGATCATCAGATCGCAATACTGTTCACACTAAACAACTTGCTGTCTTGTAGTCGGGAGTCGTTTTCACACTACATGATTGACCGGCAACAGGAGGTCACACACTACAAGATCTTTCACCAGGAGGAATCCCCAATGAGGCCTCCAAACTACGTTTTGTCACGAACACACGAGAAATACACGATAAATGACGTGACTATACGCGAGACACATTGCTGATGATGTTGTTGGCACGTGTTTACAAAATATCCTGTTTCCACACTTTTTTTTTACTATTTATTCCTCTAGGTGCAACAACAACTTTGCTCCGTGTTGCAAATGCAACACATGCAATTCGTTCCTATTGTTACAGGCGACCCCTCCTCCCCCAGGTTTACCCTCAACCCCTTTCTTGAGCTCTCATTGGCTGTAGCTCGTGTCTGGAGTCCCCGACAGGTCCAGATATTTAGCATGCTAGATATCTGGAAGGTGTCTGCGAGCCTCTTGGCTCCCATCTTTGAGTAGCTCACACATGACCCTCGAGCGCCGATGTGCGAGTGGTGAGCCAACGCCAATTTGCCTCTGATCTAGGGCTTTTGTCGGGGAGATCCAAAGACTGTCGGGGAGCAGAAAATCAAGGCTAAAGTTGTGAACTAGGCATAACCCATTTAGCAAGAGTTTCATAACTTGGGGGTTACCTTCTAGACACGCCCATTGCAACCAACTTAAACTTCTCCCGTGTGCCAAACATGTGGGAGAACTACGGTGGCCAATGGCCCTCTCTAGAGCCAGTTGGGTTACAGAGTAGCGTGGGTCATTGGGAGAATAACAGTCAGTACGTAGTGTGTACGTGGGAAGTGAGTGTGAAGCAAGAGAGCTAGTGGAGCCGAAGACAGAGTTAGTTAAGCTTTGAGAATATCAAGTGAATGTACACTGGAAGTTGCCGTTTGTGCAGAAGTTGTTTATGAAAATAAAAATCAATCCCCCCCAAGAACCCTAACTCTAACCCTAGAGCGGCGCCTGGGGCACCAAAAGGGCTAAAGCTCTGTATGTAGATATAAATGACTCATTCTAAGGTAACAAAAACACAATGGTTCTTATTTTCAGGTTATTATACACTAATGAAAATATACTTATTAATATTATATTCCATTTCTACTAATAGATCCCCCTAAATGCTACACACTGGTCCTTTAATGCTTAATAAAACACATCTGAAATCGAGTGTGCAGGCTCCTTGACATGAACCTTGTAAAACTGCACACTACCACTGAACCGCTTGATGACCATGACCCGCATGGAGCAGAAATTAAATTTCCTCATATCTGGCTTTACAAGAAAGCTTTTCAATTTCCCTGTGTGTGGCAGAACGACCACGCAGGCAACAAAGAGCGAGAGTAAGGTCAGCGTGTCGTGTGTGTGTGTGAGAGAGAGCGAGGAGAGGAAGGGCTCATGGAGTAGCTATTTAGTATGATGCGTAGTCTGTGCAGTGTGGTAGTGTTCATCTTAGTCCAACTATTGTATGCCTTTTTAATCTCAAGCACTTCTAAAGTCTGCCCTGCGAGCACACATATCAAAGTAAATCAATGTTACAGTTTTAAGAGGAAATGTATCATGGATCAGAGGAAAGCAGCTTAGGAAGATATGGTTAACTGCCAGTGGTCTTTAATATTTGAATAAAAAAAGCCTTCACTAACTCCCGCAGTGATGAAGCAGACAATGAAAGCCGTGGGTCCTCAGGTCAGTCGTATCTGCCTCTTAAGTTCTGCTCCAGTGGAAGGCACATCTCTAAAAAGATTTCACATCGCACAATGACTCGGCGCGTCGGATGAGATCTGTTGACTCACCCCTGCAGGCCGGCTCGGTCTCGTTCCACTGCGGGTTTTGTGCGTCGACGCACTCGATCACCACGGAGCCCTGCTCCAGCGTGTAGCCGGGGTCGCACGAGAACTCAACCACTGCACCCACACCGTAGGTGGAGTCGCTGCCGCTGAAGTTGCCGTACTTCACAAAGGGCTCGTAGCACATGCCTTTCGCAAAAGCTGCGGATAGAAAAATATATAGTATCAAACATAAGGCAAGGCAAGTTTATTTATATAGCACATTTCATACACAAAGGCAATTCAAAGTGCTTTACATATATAAAAGCAAGATAAAAGAGCACAAAGTGCATAAGCTAAAAAAGAATATAAAAGTATGAGTTAAAAGAGAAAAAATAAAAGGATAATAAAAACAATCAAAAGACAATAAAGTGCACTGTTTACGATCAATTAAGAAAAGCGTCTGAGAACAGTTTGGTCTTGAGTCTAGATTTGAAAGAGGCTACTGTTGGTGCATCTTTGACCTCATCTGGAAGTTTGTTCCACAGTTGAGCAGCGTAGCAAACATAAGTGACAGCCCAGTCGTACAGCAGTTTGTGAAATGGTCACGAAATAAGTAATTGTGTACCAGGACTTATAGAGCGCCGAACGCTGCGTAGGGAGGAAGTCAGGGTGGATGAGTGGGTAAAAAAAACACAAGTCTTTCGCCCAGGAGACTGGTGTTTGTGTCCCGTGTGAAACCACAAGTCAAAGTTGATATACTTGTCACGTACCTTTCGTACTTAAGTTACAGCTGTTGTGGAGGTATTTCAACCCAAACCACGATCTTTTCCTAAGCCTAACTAAGTAGTTTTGTTGCCGAAGCCTAACCAAGTCTATCTTTTCCTAAACCTAACCATGTCAATCTTTCCCTAAGCCTAACCAAGTCAATCTTTGCCTAAGCCTAACCAAGTCAATCTTTTCCTAAGCCTAACCAAGACAATCTTTGCCTAAGCCTAACCAAGTCAATCTTTGCCTAAGCCTAACCAAGTCAATCTTTGCCTAAGCCTAACCAAGTCAATCTTTGCCTAAGCCTAACCAAGTCATTTTATATTGAAAAGACTGGAGCGGAAATTGACGTGTTGCTGGACATTCGTACAAAAACGCACGGAAAATACGTTGTTGAAAGTCGGGCTGAATGTCAGAAAACAAAAAGGGAAATTTGTGTCTGTACAAAAATCAAATAGATTAAATTTCGGGACTATTTCACGAACTGCCGTGAGACTGTAACTAACAAGGTACTGATTACTACCAGCAAAGCTGCACAATCAAACCTGCCTTCGTATCTGATGGCTGCACCGGTGGAGGTCAATGTCCCGTCTGTGGTGAACTCTACAAACAGGTACCGTCCAGTGCTTAGCACACCCTCATTTGGCAAATACTCCACCTCATAGGAGTCGTACACGGGAGGAGAGTCTATGTTGTTGCCATTCTTAATCAGCAGCCTAAAAAACACACAGACAGAAGGAAGACAGTTTAAAACAGATGCAAGAGAGCACTGAAAGGTAAGAGAAGCATGAAAAAGAAGTTACAAGCTATCCGAGAGCTGCTCACTGTTCCAGTCGTGGCTGTAATAACTTTGTGATAACATTCCCCACCACTCAGTAATGAGGTGAATGGCCATGTGTGACGACGGCCACGTGGATCAGTAGTCGCTGAAGAAAAATGTAATGCAATCGCTGTTTCCTCCTACCTCTCACTACCCTCTGTAGTCCCCTTCAATTCATTCGCTTGATAGAACACTGTTAAAGGATTATAATGATAAAAAGGTCCTTTCAAATTCATCTGTCGCTCCCTAAAGATTTTGGTTATTTATAGCCTTCGAGGGGTTTTAATGGTCTATCCACGGGCATACTGTTGTTCAGAAAATGAGTTTAAAGCTCGGTACCATCTATTAGCTGAAGACACACTGAACACATTCACTCTCAGTGTGTGATTGATTTTGAGCAGTGTGCATACACCACCTGTCATCATCCTCTGCCAGAGCAACCTTCTCAAAGTGAACGTGAAGCCGGTGGCCTTCGGGGGCCTCCAGGACCCAGTGGCACGTCAGATTGTTGCTGTAGTTGCCAGGGAAACCGGGAGAGACGATGCGACCATAGGTTGCGTTTTTTATCATTCCCCCACAGGATGCTATATGAGACGAAAGAGAAAGGAGACAAAGAGTTGCAGGGTAGGACTAGATGAGAAGGGTAATGACACCAACTATGGTAGGGGGTGTTTTGGAGAAAAGTCCCTGTCTGAGAACAGATTGCATCAATATCCAGCGGATTGTGGCTGGACTACACTATAGGCGGCTCACCTGGGTCTGAGAGTGTGCGACTGTGGGTGATGGACTTGTAAAGCGAACAGCGGCAGCAACACTATCAGTTCAGAGCAGCTGCAGGCAGGCGTCGGAGAACGGCTGCGACTGGCAGATGAGCCTTTTAGCAGCGGGAGAAGGATAGTCATGCAGCCCAGTTCTAATTAAGGCAGCCAGGTCCAATGGCCTTGTTTCGCCCCGTCTCCAAAGAATAGCTCCCTACGCTGCTAATCACATGCAAACACACTCATTTGGCCTCGGTGTGTGTAACTAATCAACTCTGTGTGAGGACAAGCAAGTGAAAGCGTTCGTTAATCAAAATCACCTGTATGCTAAAGGAAAGCTGGAGAGAAGAGCTTACAATATACCTCAAAGTTTAATTTAAATTAATTGTACGAAAAAAAACAGATCAGATTCTAAAGAATAGATTTAACTATTTTAGTTTCTTCGAAAACAGTTGGACAAATTGAATTACAAATGCTTTAGAAGTCTGCCCCCAGTCATTGTTAACTACTAACTAGAAGGTAATTGAGTGCAAAAAATATATTAAATCTCAAACAGAAGGTTGGCCAGCATCCCAATTAACCTGGAGGTATACAGTTCTAGAGATTTTGTATAATTAAATTTTGAGCTGTTTTCTTGTTGCGGTTCAGTAAGGGGCGACTACCTCACTGCACCTGAACTGCTTCTGGTGTTAATGAGCTAACGTGTGTCCAGTCTCTCTTACCCACACATCGGGGCTCCTTCCCACTCCAGTAAGGCGTGGTTGCGTTGCGACAGGTGAGCATTTTTGGGCCTTGCAGCTTGTAGCCGGTGAAACAGCGGAAGTAGGCCTCTCCGCCGGCATGGAGGTGCGTCACAGAAACCTCTCCACCAGCAGGCTCTTTGGGGAACGCACAGCTCAGCACAAAGGCTGGAGAGGAAAGAAAGTCAGAAAGGGGCAAAGGAGACCGTTTAATTTAATACAGTGAGTAATTTTTTTTATTTTCCATGTGATATTTTTGGCATCTCTGTGGTCTGTAATGGACCTAAAAACAGGACCTCTAAATCGGAAATGCATTATTTGATAAGCATAACATGAATGAATATTCAGTGACTTACTTCGGAGGAGGATAAACACGTTAATTTGGTTCTGCCAATGTAATGTCAGTAAAAATGTATTAACCCTGAGAGACCCACATAGACCTGTTTTGGTCTTTTTTAAGGGGGTACAGGGGGTCTTTAGGGGGAGATAGCAGGTCAACAGTAGATGTCTCATAGAAGTGGTGTACATCATCTGAAAGCTGGGAACCTGAAGATTAATTTGAGATGCAGATCAGCACTGTGTGTCAAGTTGTGAATGAATGAATGAATTAAAATAAATTTTGCGAATGTATAAGGGCTTAGAACATTATGATAGCAGTATATGATGACCATCCCCATGCTCTATTATGTCTCATAAGTTGTTGTAGCAATTTCTGGGTTGATACCATTTGTTATACAGATTTGGTGCTAAATTTAACCATATTTTACCACTCAAGAATTGATAAAAATGATCAATAATCCCATGCTTGGATTTGGTATCAAAAACTTTTGACATTTGGAGATTTCTGCAAGAATTGACCCCTTGTTGTCAATATACCTAGGAAAGCCATCCATCCTCTAAATGCCCTAGGTCAGTAGTTTGTGATTGTAAAGTTTCATGAAACTGTGATTTTCCTAGAGGTCACAACAGGTCATTTTATACATGAGGTCAAGTTTCAGAAAATGGTTTCTTGAGGTGAGAGGTCAAGGGATCCCTTTGAAAATCATCATGCTTGTATTCCCTTGCCCAAATTTAGCCTGACTTAACATCCGTTTTCTAGTTTCGTATGATACCAGTATCTTCACTCTAGCTTTCAGTCTCAGCCTGTACAGCCTCTCAAAGATGTGAAAGTTGGCCGGGATCGCCAGCAATCCCTCGGGCCTCAGAGGATGTGATTGTCGCCGTGGTCTTTCCAATGTGTAACTTGTTATGCCCAAGATGTCACACAGTAGGGAGGGTTTAAAGACTAGCACATTATTGCTAAATGCAATTTCATTATAAAGTAAATTAATTGGCTAATTTTCAGCTCTGTAATGAAAGTGGAAATATCTTAATGCACGTTCTTATGACGAAACACTTCATAAAGAGACCCGCTTGCTCCAACTTATATCGCAATTTTTAAATATTCTGCCAGCGTCCCTGAGGCCTGAGGCAGATTTTCAATGTGGAAAAATTACATTCAGTCTCATTCTGAACAATTCAACAAATTCTGGCCAAAACAAACCAGCCAACAATGTTAACTGGCTCCACAACATAATCCTCTGTGTCCTGCATTGTGTATAACCCCCGCTGTTGTGTCGCATTGTTGACCATGTTGTCTCTCCTCCAAAACACCACTGAGCGCCCATACACATTTAGATATGGGGGAAAAAACAAATTGTTTTTCCATTCTAATATGCCTTCCTGTTTCGCACACACCCAACCATCAACTTTGCTTAGCTTAACACCCCCGGCTCTTAATTCATTGCAGTTTACCAGCTCATGCGGTATGCAAATTTGTACAGAGACATGTTTGCAGCACTACAGTAATTAACATCATTGTGTGGCACGCTGTAGAGCCACTGCAAATACTTTGACAAATGGAAATGTTCCTGATCAGTTGAACATCATGGGCCTGTAATGTGATAGCTGGAAGAGGGATTGCCTCCGTAGTGGCTGTCAAAGAGTCGTGATTCCAGCAGGGTAAGATCAATGTTGTTGTCCTGTCCCCTTGTTTTTGAATAAATGGTGTAAGATGGGATGGAGTTCACATGGATAATGAAGTGAGCTAACCAAGTCTGTAATGGAAGCTATTAAACAGCCTTCCCTTCCTGTCTTAACAGCCGCACTGTTCTACCTCATTAGCGTAGGTACTTTAATGACCAGACTAAAACTTTTAAACTTCTGGCAATGTGTGAACAACAAAACAAGCAACATAATTGGACCCACTATGGCTGGTGCTACAATCAAAGTCTGATTGTGTGCCAGGAAAATTACAGAAAGCTCTTTAAAAGCTGCAACTTTTACTCAAACTATGCAAGTTGCACGTCAAGTTTCGGCTTAATGGGGTGTATGCAAAGCCTTAATAGGAGCTAAAACAACAAGGGAAAGGGCATACTGAAAGACCTGTCTGCGCTGAAGTTGTACTTTCAGCCTTGAAAGCAATTATGATGATAATCGGGAATGGGCTATGTAGTGTAAACACCTTAATCTATTTATGATTAAAGTTATTTGTTGTTCGCAGAATTAAGATGTGGACTACAGCAATTTTCAGCTGTATGGTTGAAGGGTTGTTTGGTGTTAAGCTAGTCTGTAGAAATGAACTTTTTTGCTCGATTCTTATCACATTGTGCATCACAGAACTCTATCACTGCAGTATAATATGTTCTATTGGCACAAATCAAAGCGGTAGAAATGGCAACATCCTAATCACTGGTGGACTCGGGGGTGGTGACCATGTTCAAACAAACAGCAGCAAAAGTGCCCTCTTGGATGCCCCTATGGTAGATATAACATAATAAAGTGCCCTCTGGGGTGTCCTTCCTGTCGGGAAAACGGGATGACGTGCTCTCGGGTGCCCTTCCAGTGGAGAAAATTGGGTGTAGTGCCCTTTCCAATGGAGAAAATGGGATGCAGTGCCCTTAAAATTGAGAAAACATGATGCAGTGCCATATTGGTAACCCTACATGCTAGAAAACTTTATGCATACTGGTGCCCCACCGCAGGCAGCTACTGCCCTTTTTATTTTTAAAAAATCCGTCTGCCACTGATCCTAATAAGCTAATGTTTACTAAGGAACTCCAAAGTCACAACAACCATAGTTCGGTTGTTTGTTTTGGTGGTTTAAATCATACCTGACCCGTAAATTATCCCGATAAAGTCAAAACACCAACTCATAAAATATTTTGACACAGGTTCCATGATAAAACCGATAAACATCATCATACATTTAGAGCTTGAGCACACGGAGAAAGAGAAAACTGACGCCTTATAGAAACACACATGAATACCTTTTAATGTATTTGGGTTCTGAGGTCTTTGTATGCACAGATGCAGAGCTAGTGGAGGTTAAACGATTAGAGCGAAAGATTCGACACTGCAGCAGGTTGGATTTGAAGTGCTTTCATTCAAGCCAGTCATTTATAGATGAAAAAAAGCATCCATTTAGTGATGTTTCTTAGCATTACCTTGAAGCTAAATTGGATATTCAAGAATGTTGTTCTATCAATCTTTGAACTTGAACCCGAGGGTAAACAGCCCTAAATGGCATAATGGCCATAAAGGCTTGTAAAGCTGCCTCCATCTACTATGTTTTCATCTCTGACTTTGGCTTTTCTTTTACACAAGCCACTGGTTTCCGCCATAATGAAACAGGCCTTTCTTTTGCACTAAATCAGTGAGCCACAGGGACGAGGTACACCGCCCCTGGGTCATCCATTCAATTCATAGTTTATCACTAGCTCCAATGGACCTAGTTATTGCCATTATCATAGCAGCATTTACATCCCCATTGAGCATGCAGCGGGAGAGCCGGAGGCAAAATTGTGGAGCCAATTCCTGAAGTATTAAATTACGCGCGGGCCCCCATTCCAGTAGATGTGGTGCTGGGCCATAAAGTCTGATTGTTTTGCCATTACAAATAATAGATCCACGGTGCAGACAGCCAGGAAGATTAGCTGATGGTACTGTAGGGCCACAGGAAACACATGTGTCTGTCTTTAGTTATTTCCTTGTAGAGGAGAAGAAATATTCACATTGGTAATACTCTGGTAAAACTTCAGTTTCACAGCATGACTAGTATGGACTAACACAGATCAAATCTCAGCTTTTGCAGAGAAACAAGTTGACGAAAAGTGTCTACTACAGACAGGAAGTTGCAATGTACACCAGTAAATATTAATGTCAAATGGATAATAGGCTCGTTCGAGAGGAGCCAGGCATGTGCAGAATCGATCACCGGCGATCGCCGCACAATTCATGCCGGGTCGATCTGTGTCCGACTTGATCCCGACTTGCTCTGACGTCATGCACACGTGGGCAACGATAACCTCACGAGATCGAGGCAGCTGAAGTTTTTAGAGCCAGGCGCCGCAGTTTCTCTCCACCGACTGCAAGACCAAGGGCATGATCGGAAACGCCTGACTGTCGCCTGATCAAAGAGCTGATTGGCTCTTAGTTTCGACAATAAACGCATCGTTCTGTAGAAAATACAAATTTTCTGTGTAATTGTTATATTCAATGCTAGATTGTTAGGCTATTAGTCCCATGTTGTGCAATTAAGGTTTAATCTGTTAACAAATACATCTTGAATTTCCCTCGGGATCAATAAAGTTACTATCTATCTATCTATCTATCTTGTGTGGTTGATGATAATGATGATAATAACATAATAAAATAATGAAAATTATAAAAAATAATGATGATGGTCTTAATAATAAATATGATAGTAAAAATGATAAAAAATATTCTTATAAAAATAATAATTAAAGAATTGCGCTAAGATATAGCGCTTATCAAAACTAGCAATTATAAAGTGCTTTACAAGGCAGACATAAAAAGAACAAAGGATAGAATACAATGCCAAATCCAGACAAACTATCCAAACCTAGCCTATACTGTAGATCGGATCTAACAGGATGTAACTTCTGCGTCTTCCTGTAAATTATTTGAAGGCTGCTGGAATCTGTCCGACTTGACCGCAGCTTTTTTATCACCGCCCCTTGCTGCTGTCGCCTGATCTCATCCACTTTCCAGGCGAGGCGAAGTTCATCTCGAACAAGCTTAATAACCGCAATAGCATCACAACCTTGAAAGATGCAGTCATGAAGCTTTACAGCGGTGTAGTTGAGATCAAAATAAAGGCTGAGTTCGAAGATGGGCGTGTTCCGAGTAAGGGTGCCGGGCCATTGGACCCTCACTTTACGCCCCTGGCCCGATTTGGCATGGCAGCCTGGTGTGATCCCATCGCAAGATGGTTTCTAGTTTAATATTGTTTTAAAATAGGTTTGCACAAAAGAATAAGTGAGGAAAAAATAGATAAAAGCCTGTGGGATTTAAATTGCACAGTTTGAAGTTTGTAGCTTGTCATAACCAATACATAATCACCAGGCATCTGAACATGGGCTAAATGTTTTTTTCACTATATTTTTGTCATTTCTCAGTGCTTGTTCACAAGTTCAAGAGGAACACATCCTGTCGTGCTTTCTTTCCTTCTCTCTATCTCCCTTATCTGTGCAACAGTGATGGATTTGTCCTGGCTTTTTTGAATATAAAGTGTTTCTGTTTATATTGCTTCCTGCCCTTTGTCACCTATCTAAAATTCAAGTATTTTATTTTGTCAACAATTGTGGAACCCTGAATCTGTATTTTGGATCCAATAATTAGTTACGGTTTCTTCAGCCCTCAGTCAAAAGTTCCTCGGAAATCATTTAAAGAAAGTAAACACTTGGTGTGACTCCTGCGTTCGCTCGCACACTCCTCCCATTAATGAGCCTTATTCTGCACATATTTTTATTTGCCAAATCGAGAACGCTGCTCCTCAACCAATAATGGACAAATATTGTTGACTGGGGCACAATAGATGAGGTGAGGAAGCCAGTAAAACTAAGTTATCCATCCCATTGGGACAAACAAATAGAATGCATTTCAATTTAGCCCTAATAAACCGCTGCGCTGTTGTATTTCACGTGATGCGTGAATCCCTTCAGGTAGACAGCTGGGAGAGATCAAACTTGGCAAGGTGAGGGCAGAAGATAATGAAACGGGGTGACAGAAAATGGAACACAAAACAATGAATGTAGCGTCAATTGTTATATTTAATGACGGTGTATTGGGAGAATATTATCCACCATGTGTTAAATCAACATTTTGAGGGTAGAATGTGTTTCCAAAGAGAGAAAATCCTGTGCTGATGAGCAGTCATCTCTGGTCAGTTGTTGTTTTGTTGGAGATAGAATCCTGCAGTTAGCAGGTGACTGGTGGGAGAGTGTGTCTCACTGTATCCAAGCCTCATGTCCTGGCTGTGTACCAAAGCATTACCTTTTTACAGAAAGATCAATAGTGTTGTCTCTGAGAGAGTGATTCAGTTGTAGAAAGCCAGACCATAGTTCTGCCACGATATGGCCTATTGATATTTATGCGGTTGGGTTAAAAACTCGATTTTAATGGTCATTTACTCAATAAAGGCTATTAAAGAGAAATAACTTTGGACTAGAGGCAGCGTCTCATCAATGCTGCTGAAAAGTCGTGGCAGATTGGTGGATCGCTGCCAGTGGCAGAGGTCCTCTGGCCACCTCACTTGTCAACCCAGCTTATTAGTTACAGCCGATCAATACGTCCTGTAAAGCATCACCGCCATTGGCAATGCCATTGATTATGATCTATATACTGTACTTCACAATTCAAGCTTACCCATAGATGTTAAGAGGTCAGATATGATGGCAATCATTTCATCAACCAAATAATATTTTGAGGTTAAATTCCATCGTAAATTTTAATTAAATTTAAAATGAAGAATCTTTTTAATTGGGAGTAAAATTGACCTTGGGTTGTTCACATTTACATGTGCAGTGTTACATTTAATTATCAGTACCCACAATTCTCATGCATATAAACCATTTTCCTTTTTAAATAAATATCAGCATTCCTTGACCCCTCTGTTAAAAAAGTCAGAATATAGCTTTTACTAGTAGAATTCTACTTTTTGCCAAAGCACTCTTTTGCATGCCAGAACTGTAATTAACCCATCTATGCTTTTGGAAGAACGGTAGGGTTTTCATTTCCCTGGTGTGTATTTAGTTTGCTCATCTAACACCGAACTCAGCATGCTTGCATGTCAAATTGTCTATTCAGCACGTTGGCATCACTTTTTACCCAGCCATCCAATCACAGTGGAGGAGGGGCAGGACAATACCGCAAAGACCAACTGTCACATATGTAGGCTACAAGTGCTGAACAACAACAACAACAATTGAGGAGAATATACAGAGAATAGGAGAATAATAATACTGATATTATAATAATAATACCATCCTCTCTCCCTACACAGCCTTCTCTTCACCCAGAGCAAGTAGGCTACATTGTGCCGACATTTTTACTTCTGCAGGTATTCCGTATCATAGCAACCAAAGCGTCTCAGCTGAAAAAATGTTGAGCCTCTCAAGTGCTCCCAGCTGGGCGTTTACAAAAGTGAGCCTGACGTTTTCAGCTGGGAAAAAAACCCTTTGGTGGATTGAGGCCTTAGGGCTGTCACAATATTCGATTTTGACTACATGATTATTGTGGCCAAAAGAATTCACGATAACAATATTATCACAATATCTGTAGAAAATTTGAAATTTGAAAAATAAATAAATTATGCTGTCAGTTAACGTCATCTTTACTTGAACTTTGTTCATTGTGCCTTCTTTTGTTTCTTTTTTGGCAAGTGAATTACACTCAAAATACGAGTGTAGGGAGGTGGAGAGAGAACCATAACTGAACCACAAAAGCGTGATTTAAGAGGGACTGGATTATTTACACAATATTATCATATATGTATTATTATCATAATATCAATATTCAATTTTTGAATATCACAGTTATCATCAACACTGGCATATCACAACATACTGTCAGTAATGAAGATGTTGTCGTTATAGCGCAGATTGCATAGCCAGGCCTGAATCTGTCCCAATAAATTGATATTGATACCACTTCCTAGGCAATGACTTGGATTCAGACAGCTAATTATTCATGTTATTAATGAACCTGCCTCTTTTGTCTATATATATGGATTCCACCATTGCAATGGTGGTGCAATCATACTGTAAACAATGATGAACCAACAATAATAAAATTAAGAGTTAATAAATGGATGTAATTGTCTGTGTATATATACCCCAAACAGATATATGTGCAATTTCATCAGCAAAGAATACTGATTGTGTGCATATACTGTAGAGTTGTTTACACTCAGGATGCATTTCATGTCATATGTGTTATGTATGGTTATTTGTTAGTTGCATGCATGTATTTTTTCATATAATGTAGCTGCATTATTGTTTAATGGATAATGGATGGTCTATGCAAATGAGGATATGTGCATTATGTATGTGTATCGAGGAAAAGATGAGGATGAGGATAAGAATGTACATGGAAAGTAGTATGCTCCTACCGCCCATTCTATACATCTAAACAGTAAAACACACCTATAATCATGTTCCGAGTGTCAGGCCCACTGCTGATGTTATAGAGGCATCCATCAGTCTGCCATCGCAGGCAGAGCCAGCGCTGTAGCAGATATTAATTACCCTGAGCTGAGATCCATCCCTCCACAGTTCTGTCTCCTTCTCCACGCTTGTCCAATCACATTTCTCACAGCCCATTATAAAGGACAAGGTGATACTCTGCTTACCAAGGGGAGGAACACAAATTGAAATATCTTCTCTGTCTCCAATATGTCTAATCTTCTTCTAGAAATCTGATCCCTGCATTTTTTTTCTCATTAGCGTAACTAAATTTGTCATCTAAATCAAAGCAAATGGGTTGATTGGTGGACAACTAGCACTACACAGCTGACTGCAGGGTTTTTATATACCACTATAATAAAAAAAAGTTGTCTATGTACAAGTGTTTTTATAAGGGTTTTATAGGGTCATAACAATTGATATCATAAAGTGCTGAGGAATATCTACAGTAGCATCAGACACAACAGGATATATCGGAAAAAAATATTTTGAGATGCTGTGTCAAGTTGACAAAGTAATCCAAAGTATTGAAGTGTATTTTGGTGCCCTATAAGCCAGACATCCCCTGAAGGGATTGATTCTATAGTCAAATAATTTATTGATATTCAAGTTTGATTTCTCTTTTTTCCGCTTTGCTCACCTTTGGTCTGTGCTGTCACCAAGACATGGTCAACTGTCAATGGTTAGCTTAACATGCACACTATTGTCCTTGCTAGTCTAACATAGAACATAAGAAATCATATTCCTGGTTTCTGGTGGTCTGTGACTCCATCAAAGACACGTCATTCAACGACAACAAATGACAGTCTCTGTCCTATCTGTACCAAGATGCAGGTATGATCAGTGTCTAACTCTGACTTATGGATATACTGACCACAATTTATCATCCAAGATTAATGTCAATTCTTTAACAATAGGCCAGCAATAAATGTATACAGAGAAAGCTGGCATTATATCCAATACTTTGGCTATATTCATCATAAATGCCCGAATTAGTCTCAGCTCAGGACATCCTTAGTTTCGCTTCAATTCTAATCCAGGTAGTAGATCATTACAGCTTTTATCATTATATATTTTCTGATTAATATGTATATGACAGGTGTGGATGGCGCACCTGCACACATGCACAATATCCTGTAAAATATTGCACATCAAATTATGCTGAATAAGACGTACGGAAATGCAAAGAGGGGAAGTGAAGGAGAAAAGTGCACCTACTGACAGTGTCATATAGTCCAACTATTTGTCACCGTCTGTCCCCATCGATGCATCACCCTGCTTGATCTATACTGACCCCTCGCTGTCATCATTCAGCCTGACCACACACAGCAATATTCACAAATCGGTGACAGGCTGATTTATCTCACGTCAGCGCCACTGTTTCGATGGTCGCTTTCATTTTCGGGGCTGATGAAAGTGCCACAGTAATGTGGTGGAATGAATGTTTTGTCCACCAGCTTCCACCATCAACTCAAATCGATGGGGCATGTAATTGCTGGCCACTTTGTGTGATTGCTAAGATAAACAGACATTGTTGCGGACATGGAAGATCAATGTCAAGCACAAAACAAGAGGGAGAGAGGAAGGAATTTATGGGCCATCATATTCACCGACAACATACAGTAACTATATCTCTGCTGACAGATTGTGCTGCTGGCGCACACTCTTCTCTTGTAGTTATATTGATCACATTTAATAATTAATTCTGTATAGTTTTAATCTTTGCAAAGGTCAATGGAATTCAGCACTCACAAAAATACTGGATGTGTTAATTCCATAGATGGTATAGAAGAAGTTGACGTAGTCACTGTGACGTCACCCATTGGTTTGTGGACTATGGTTTTGAAGCCTTGAGTTCGGCATTTTGGCCGTAGCCATCATAATTTTTTGCAACCAGAAGTAACACAAGAGGTTGGCTCTAAGTACAATCAAACGCTGACCCACACCGGACAACACCGTGGTAGCGACCTGTCAATCACAAGGTAGCCACGCCCTAAAGCATATCCTGCTTTATGGTCTATTTGACTCTAAATGGGACCATAATTTACTAAATGAACATCATGCTGTATTGAAGAAGACTTGAAACTAGCGATTGAGACCATAAACTCATGTTTACAATGTTTACTGAGGTAATAAATTAAGTGAGAAGTAGGAGCATTTTCTCATAGACTTCAATACAATCAGACTTCTTTTTGCAACCAGAGGAGTCGCCCCCTGTTGGCTATTAGAAAGAATGCAAGTTTAAGGGACTTCCTCATTGGTTGCCTCCTGGTTAATTCCAATGGAAAGCTATCTTCCCTCCATCTTACGTTGATCCAACATATTAATGATGACAGTAACATTACTGTCAAATGGAGATAATAAGGTATCCTAGTGGAAAAACTTGGTTGTGGAAATGATGCATCACCCCACTATGTTCCGTTTCTATTAAAATTCCACTGTTTAGACAAAGGAGGGCATCACAGGTCAAAATAAGGAGACATAAACATATATGCTATGTCTCACAAACATCCTTTTATAACTGACATGTATTGGTGCTATGTTTAATATTTGTTTTAAAATAAGTGTCCATAAATAAAAGAATAAGGATGAGGAAAAAATAGATAAAAGCCTTTGGGATTTAAATGGCACAGTTTGAAGTCGTTTTTTTGTTTGTAGATTGTCATAACCAATAATCACCAGACATCTGAACATGGACTAAATGTTTTTTTCACTTTATTTTTGTCATTTCTCAGTAGTTGTTCACAAGAATTCAAGAGGAACACATCCTGCCGTGCTTTCTTTCTTTTACTCTCTCTCTCTCTGTCTTATCTGTGCAACAGTGATGGATTTGTCCCGGCTTTTTTGAATATAAAGTGTTTTGTTTATATTGCTTCCTGCCCTCTCACCTATCTGAAATTCAAGTGTTTTGTGTCAACAAATATAGAACCCTGAATTCTGTATTTTGGAAATTCAACAAGTGCTGAGAAATAATACTAACCGATGAGAGCTGTTTCCCAATATGACATTTAATGCGCATGTGATCTGAATCCACTGTGATCAGGGCTAAGCACGACAACATGGTACTACTGGCTCACCTTGGTAATGCAGCAGGAGAAACCCGGAGTTGTGCCGTTGGTCACTACGGAATCGGATGGAGATCTGGTTGCTCCAGCTGCGCAGCACGAGGCCCCTCATCAAGACCGACTCGTTGGCGAGGATGAAGGGTTCTCGGCCACCCGTGTCCTCCACTGTCACCTGCTCCCCCTCCAACACGCTCACATTTAGCACCTTAAAAAATAAAAAAAGAGAAACCACGTCATATGATTGCAAGCCTTTATTGCTGCACCTCTGCACATCACGTATGATGTCATGCAAGGAAACGGTTCACTGACTAACCCTTTGCAAAGGGTCTTTGAGTAACCCATTGCACAAAGATGACAGTCAGTGCATTGTATTTTTAGCACTGTTAGAATGAGAGAATTCTATCTGCTCTGAAAAAATCAATCAGCAAAATTCATAGACTTTTAACTCCAATACTGAACATAAAAAAAAAAAAATCATATTGCATACTAACTGTTGACTTATGAGGTCTCAGTTCACACCAGATGGGATCTTAATTCAGCACCCCCCACTGTCGTGTTTCCTTTTAAGGCCAGGTTTAGTCTAACGATGTTGCTCTGAAAAATGGGTCACCCGCTGTGTTGCTTTGCTCAGTTGTCTACCAACACAGTTCTACAGGGATACGTTTGGTTTTCTTCGTTAACCTGCTCTCGGATTGTAGACACGTTCTTGAGTGATTGCTAGAATCTGTCTGGGTCATTCCACTCATGGTTTGTTGCATGATTGACTCATCCTCTTTCTGTGTTTCGCTTTGTGCCTGTAAGCCACTCCGACAGCAGTGCTTTATGTCTTCAACAGGTTTGAACAGCATCTGCAGCTAAATCTGGTGGAGGAACCTCGGGAGGATTGCATGTAGTTAAACTGTCGGGATAATAGAGCACTGACACATTTTGGAGCAACATCTGATTCACTCCCCCACAGAACTACGAGAGATAGACATGTTAATCCAGCAGCAGCAGGTCATGGTCATTATTCTGTATGATAAAAATAAAAAGCTTGTGTTTGCAGAATAGAGATTTCTGACTTCACCTACTTCTTCAAAGGTGTATGGGGAAGGCAAAAAGTCTTCACTTGTGTTTGCATGGCAGTTTTAAAGGAACTGTGTGTAATATTTCGGGTGATCTATTAGCAGATATGTAATATAATATTCCAAAACTACGTTTTCATCAGTGTATAATCACCTGAAACTAAGAACCGTTGTTAGCTTAGAATGATCCCTTCATATCTACATAGGGAGCGGGTCCTCTTCACGGTGTCCACCATGTTGCTCCGCCATGTTACAGTAGCCCAGAACGGACAAACCAAACACTGGCTCTATAGAGAGGGCCTTTTGCGTTTTTACGTTACCAGAAGGCCACCGTAATACTCTGACGCACTTGTGAAACTGCGGCAATGTGAGCCGCAGAGTGCAAAACCGCAGTTCCTAAAGTAGTGTTATTACAGCCCGTTCAAACGGAAAGGCGTATAAATGCCACGATAATACGCAAGGTGTTTGCCGTGCAATAAATACGCCTTTCTTGATTTTCGCATGTCTTTTGTACGCTATGTATCCTGTACTGACTGTAGTGTAAACGCATCCACGTATAATTGGTACGATAAGAGTTAGTGATGTAGTATAAAAAGCAATAAAGACTACTTATGGTGGGCGGGAGGGGAAGTGGACTGGGACCAACAAACACTGGACTTTTAATCCGGAGACTGCGGACGTTTTTGAGGCAAACAAATGACACGCCAAAATGCAAAAATGTGTACAAATGACACGTAGAATGTCTGTGTAATGTCGTGGTATTTATACGCCTTCCCGTGAGACCGGGTTGGTTAATATGGTAAGGATAGCATCTGAGCGAGGCAAACGGCGTTACCACGGTTTTGCACTCGGCGGCTTGCATTACCACAGCCTTGGAGTGAGCGGAGGGGTACTCAGTTGGTTGCAATCTGCAACTACACCACTAGACGCCGCCAAATCCTACATACTGTCCCTTTAAATAGCATTGGGGTTTAACAGACTTTTATTCAAGATAATCCAGGTTTGAATGTGTATGGAGTTCAAATCATTAGAAATTCTTTTTTCAATTATTTAGGTATGTTTTTTTTTTGTTTTGTTTTGCACTAAAAAGATGCTCAATAATTCGGAGTCACATATTAAAGATAACTAAACCACAAATTACATTCAAATAACTAAAATTTAAGATTATCCAGATGGATTAAATATTTGCTAGTTTTGTGTATTGGCCTGTGCTAATAAAAAAATATCACTGCTCAGAGTTCAATGAATCTGATTATTTTAAACCATCTTGCAGCTAGATCCAAAATGACAAGTGCACCGTCAAAGCTAATTCAACCGCATCTAGCTCAAGCTCTCGGTGAAATTCATAACATGTTCTGAAAGCTAATGCTGTAATAGGCCGTGGGCTCAGGTCTCAGGTACGCCATGAGGCAGAAAAAGGGTCGCCCTCCATAGGCCGGTGTCCCTGAGGTAATAATATGTGTGCAGGAGTGTTAGTGCAGCAGCCTGGAAAAGCTGAGACAGTGGGCAGGATGAGCACATTGCACGACAGCGGCGGCGAAATGAATTTGGCCAGCTTGGCTAGCTGTCACTCAGTGGAAGGAGAGCTGACAATGAACGCAGAGAGGCTAATGGACACTCTGAGACGGAGCTTAGAGGTGACTTCTCCCCTGAATGATCCATGAGGTCAGACACTTTGATTGATTTGATTTTTATCGCAACCAGAATTAAACACAAGACACCTCTGGAGAGATTCAGACTAACTGAAAACACAGAGAGCAAACAGCAGATATTCTTTGTTTGTGTTACAAAATCACCTCTGTGTATTTTGTAAAATAAAAACTGTGCATCTTGACATTAAGTTGTTGCAGGAGCTTTAAACAACAGTGTCACAGTGAGTAATAAAGGACATGATTTTAGAATCTCTGTTTCTCAAGGGCAATGGCAATGACAAAGCCTTTGGCACAGTTCTTTTTTTTTTCCCTCCCACTTCTGCCTTTCTGTCTCTGAGTTAATATGGAGGGCTTGGATGTTTTGCAAATCAGGTTACCTCAGCTACTTGCTCATCTTATAACTCCATAATTCACCCCACAGTACAGCACAGTAATTCTCCTTCAATTTAACATCCACACTCCACGGACGAGATGACAATGTAGAATTGCAATTTTACCAACCATGGGTTTAACTTGATTGACAAATTTAGACAACCATGGAGGCCCATCTCTAAAATTACGTCCATATTTGATTGTGATTGATTGTTGGCATTGCTGTCTTGTATAATATACTGTAGCTTAAACTTGAAACATTAAGGAACTTCAAGGAAAAGTATGTACTGTGTTATTTTACTCTAATTTTAAGGCTACAGTGAAGCACGGTTGAATATTTAGTTAATTAGATTAAAAATTGCGATTAATCGCATGATTGTCCGTAATTAATCACGATTAATCGCACATTTTACATCTGTTCAAAATGTACATTAAAGGGAGATTTGTCATGTATTTAATACTCTTATCAACATGGGAGTGGGCAAATATGCTTGCTTTCTGCAGATTGGATATTGGAAATCAATAAACAACACAAAACAATGACAAATATTGTTCAGAAACCTATTATTGTGTTAACTATAACAGCCCTAATATTTAGATTTCCAAGTCAGGTTATTGTTTTTTTGGATTCAGACAAAGTTAAAAAATAAATAAATAAGTACCAGAGCCTAATAATAATGTCCTTCATCTCTGAAATTCATTCTCAAATTATGATTCTGTGATGTTTCTGTTGCCTCCACCATTATGTAAAGCTGGCGAGTAAATGAGATATGGCTGATATTCCACCATGGTTCATAAATATTTCAGTCAAGCATCTCTTCAAAAAAAAAAAAAAAATCAGGCTAGAAATCTAATGTCCTTCTTGCTAAAGCCCTCCGTGGAACTGGTGGAAAGCCTCTTATCCTCGCTCACTCCAAGTCTAGTATCACGGCCTTAATGATATCAGATGCTAGATATCCCAACATTTCATAAAATGTAATTGTGATACAAATCTAATGACAATGAATCTGAGCTCATACTAATTGGACAAGTAATTTCTACCAGCCATTTCAACATCAAGCAAGGCTGCATGTCAAAAAGTATTAGGCAGACTGCTAGAAATATTGGTGTTATTTTTGTCCATTCATGTTTGTTTTTTCAACTCAATAAAATGATTGTTGCTGTAATACAATTTATGTTTGTATCTGTCAGAGCTACCTCCACTGACTCCACTGACCATTGCTGTTTGAATTATACCTGGCACCAAAAGATATATGAATATATTACACCTGTAGCCAACTTATTTTGGCTCTCTGCATTGACTATTAATTGTACTGCTGATTTTCAAAGTATTAAATCACGTTGCTCCACATATATACAGTATAGTAACTGATAAACTGACTCCATAAATTCCTTGGTGCCACCTTAGATCAATGGATGGGATTTTGATTACCTTTGCAGATAAAGTCAGCGGATATTGGAACACCCATTGAGATCAGACAGGCTACATCTTTAACTAAATCACTTCTTAAGACGTTCTATCATAACAAAGATTGGGAATATGTAATGTTGATGTTTCATCTGGTTGTGTTTGAGTCCTTTTAATTATTAATATGACTACCGTATATGATTGCTTTTATTTTGTCTGTCTATTTATTTTTGTTTAAATAATCCAATTTTATTTTAAGTTTTCTATGTAAAGCATTTTGGTCCTTTCATTGTTGTTTTCCATGAAGAGCACATTGTAACTTTATTAAAAACAAAAAAAAAGTGTTGTAGAAATAAAGTTTATTATTTTTGTATTTTATTAATTGAGATTAGACTGTTTTCCTCAGTTTTTCTTTTTTTTACAAATTTATATTATTCAGTGATGAGAAGATATATTATTGATAATTTTCAGTCTTGGCTTTGATTGTTATTATTTATTTTATTATCACAATAATGATAATAATAATAATAATGATATTGATAACGTTAATAATAATGATTATAATGATAATACTAATGATGATTATGATGATGATTATCATTTTGTTTATTATTTTGTAGTAGTATTATTATATAGTATATATATAATATTATTATATATATTATTGTTATTATAGTCAATTAAAATAATTATTAATTATATATTTATACTGATTATGACATATACTGTTTGTTTGGTAAACATCCCATTGTGCAGGTGTTTATGGTATTGTTTCCATATGGTACGCACTCTGATATTGCAACAACTTATTATAATCATATCCAGTGAGGCCAAACAGATTGCGGGTCTGTGACCACTTGGTTTGCATTTACTGTACCAGGGAGACTCGTGAAGGACAGGTGAGCAGAAAGCTGGACAGTGAGCAGTTGGACTGATAGTCCCAGAGGGCCCTATCATCTGGCATCCACCCTGGGACCTGTCAGTGCAGCCAGCAACAGCTGTCCTGCCTCAATTATGAATCATTGGCCATGTCAGGAGACATCACACTACCTTATCTTCACCAGAGCTGGAGCCAAACGCCCAGAGGGGCTCCTTTCTCACCGTCTCTCTCTTTCTACACACACACATACATGTGTGTAGCTGTGTGTGTGTACACGTGCACACATACATGTTCCTCTGGACTGTAATGAGAGCAGGCTTATTGTAACTCCTAGTTGGAATCTCTGCCTCAGCAGACACGTTTGTGGGACCGGGGATTTGGCTGACCAAGCACACTTCTGCACCAACCACAACATTATCAGAGGATGCCATCGAAACATTGTGCTGCTCCATTTTGAGAATTGTGTTGAGAGAGAGTGTTTCTTTATCCAGGTTACTAACGGGAAGCTCTAAACAATGCAAGGGATGGAAGACTGTCCTCTTTCTAATACCAATCGTTAACCCTCGAGCGTTTCTTTTTTCCCTCCAACTGTTCCAGTAAAATATTTCCTGAGCCCCAATCAAAATGAGAGGACTAGAGGAGAGAGGGTCATCCCTTTCCTCCAGCCACTGTCTTTTCAATCAAACCACTATAATGAACAGACCACCCTGCAAGGCTACAATACAATTGACAGGCCACAACTGCACTCGGAATACAAAAGATGGGGGACAAAATCTCCCCAAAATAAAGGTTTCAAAGGATAACAGTATTTGCAGGAGTGAATACCTTGATCTTGCCGTTTTCATCGTGATCTCTGTAGAACAGGGAGCTTCAAGGGTGCTGCAGTGTTAAACTATGTGAGTGAACGGTGAGCAGAGGTGAAGATTCATCTTATCGCATCCAAACAGAAAGCAGGCTGGCATGGCTTTTAATCTGTTACTACAGAGTCACCGCTGGTATCTGACCGTCCACGTAAAAGATGAACCAACAAGACTAGGTGGAAACCTGGTGGATGGCTGGACCATGTTTGGTCAATGTGCTAAATTGTGGCCAGATTGTTACAGAGATAGTAAGCGCTTGTTTCTATAATGTGAATTCCTGGATATTACAAATGTTCATCTGTAATTTTTTTTCTGTAGTGGTCCGAGTAATATTTGTTCTTAAAGTGTACTGAAGTAGCATATCACATGACATAGTTAAGCAACATTTCAATCAAATAATTCAGGTCTGCTTTAAGTTAATAAATTCAATAATATAATCATGCTAATTTCAACAATTTGTTGTTCATCTAAAGTGTTTTTGATCTATTTCGGTCGCCAACGCACAGTGGACAGGCACGGTTTGCGTTATTTTGTGAAAGGATATAAAAATCAAAATTCAGAGCATAGCTGTGATTGAGGGATTTCCTCCACACGGCTCTCAACATGGCGACGGCTGAGCCGGTGGCTAGCAGCTTACAGTGCTAACAGTACATATGGTGCAATCAACAGGCACAGTGCTGACAGAGCTAACAGTGTTAACCCGAGGGTGGGTGCTATACGCTTCCACAACGACTCCGTGGGACAGGACAGCATTATCTACTGTAACTGCCGTATGAGTGCAGTGCAGAGCGGCGGCGATTAGCCAGTGAGGCACACATACTGGGATTCACATGCATTTCAGGGAACGATTTGCGGGAACTTCGATATTGGCCGAGTGGCGCTATCTATGGTACTAAAAGGAGGATTTATTTCTGTCATTTTAAAACATAACCTCCTTCAAGGCCTTTGGCCTTGGCGGAGGTAATTAGTGTTTAACCTTTTGTTTAGCGGTGTGTGATCACGTCCCTTATGTGTCCACATGAGGAAAGGATATGGCAAGAGGGTAAAAACATTGTGCTACTTGATGATTAAATTTGTAAAAATGGATTCAAATATTCCTGCAAATGTCAAGTTCTGAAATTATTTCATTAAAGGTCACAATTATTCTATAAATGTTACCTTAACAGCTGCAGTAAATAGCCTAACAAGCTTCATTCTGTAGTTGGTTTGCGATTTATTTTCATTAATAAAAATGAAATGAAAATGAATTCTCAGCTCAGATAGACATTACTTCTCTCTATCTTTAAATAGCAAATAGTTGTTTGCTGCTATATTAATGCTCTGAATATCATACAGAGAATACTTTAAACAGACCAGTCCTAGGTTGCATCCCATGCCAATTATGAACATGCCCACATCCTCAAATGTTGGTCTTACAGAAAACATAGCAAGAAAACTTCCCTGCTTCAGCTTCCAGACTGAATAACATATCAAACTGTGTCAACACCCTACAAATATAGGATTATGCACAACAACAACTGCATATGTCTTGAAGTGATCAGATGATTAAGAGATGTTACCGGCGGAAACACTGTCACGCCATACTCACTTTGAAAAGTTAATGTCCAATGGGGGAAACACCAACACTCTACCGTCCAATGGCGTAACTCCATTACTCAGGGACTGAGTGAAATTCAATTAGGGAGTTACTGTCTACTTGCAAAAAAAAAAAAAAAAAAAGGGCAAGAGAAATATTTCTCCTGGTGCTCTGAAATAAACACTCTGTCAAACAAATTAGCCTTCTTCACACATGGCATGTAATCTTTATTCACTCATTTATTAATTTATCCGTAAGCACACACATGAGTTAACTGTCCTCAGAGGCTGGCTCTCACTGATAATTTACTGTGCAAAACATCTGGTGGTGCTCTGCAATGAACATTTACACCGACGCACAGGAGCCATTGCTGATGCAGAAATGAGCAGTATGTAATCAAAATGATCTCACTATACATGGAAATTAAATGACCCTGCTGCTGGGGACAATAAATCAACAGCCATTGGACTCACCAGCTGCAGTGTCATCATTACTATGGCTGATGCAGTGGAGCACGCTGGTAGTATACCTACCTCGTCGCCCCGTATCTAAGGCTCATATTTTATATTATCTTGGTACACCACATCCAGTTGGTGTTTTTGTGTATCTCCTGAAAAATTCATATAAAAAACAGAATCCCTCCGGTGCTCATTATATGGCAAACGTTATCTTAATTGAACATTCACCTCTATATGAAACAGCCAAGGCCGATTTCTGTTTGCCCTGCTGTCTAAAACAATGGACCCTTATCAATCAGCGAAAGCTGAATGTTAATGAGAATGTGCCGGAGCCGGTGGCTGAAGACAATAGGCCCACTAACTTGCTCATTGCTACTTATGTCACAGTTTGCAACCAAGTCGCCAGAATAAAACGTTGGGATGGTACGTTTCTGCAAACAAGAGATACGTTGAATCTCAAAATTTCTGAACCAAAAATACGTTTCTTATCAAGATTTCTAGATACGTGTATCAAGGTTAGTGTTTTAACCGATTGTGGGTCCTGGATGAAAGTCCCAAGTTTGACCCACCCATCCACCTCTCTACAGACTCAAGCCTTGGTTATACTCTCAAACGGCAGCACCCATTCACACACACATTCATAGACTGGTGCCAACCAGGATCTAATCTAAATGTTGATTCGCACAGTGATGGCACAGCCTTCGGTGGCAATGTGGGGTTCAGTATCTTGCCCAAGCACACTTCGACATGCGGACTGGAGGAGTCGGGGATCGAAAAGCCAATCTTCTGATCAGTGGTGGACCCCCTCTATCTCTGAGCCACAGACACCCCAGTTGCAGACACCACGGATGTGTAGTAATTCTGTTCATACTGTCCCCGTAGAGGACGCATTCCACACATGCGCAATATGTTGTCGCCTCACACACACCTAAACCACGCCCCTAGCTGCCAGTAGCTCCTCTTAGGTAGCTGATTGGCTCGTGGTTTGGCTTGCCAACCACAAACGCATTACTTGAAGCCTGAGGAGATGGATTTTCGTGTGATATGTGATCCAGTGATTCTCGCGTGATCACGAGAATCCAGCTGCTGAGTACAAGGTATGCATTTTTATGACCATCGTCTCAAATATGATCTTTTTCCCTCCCCTCCATAAGCTTACAGTAAAGCAGACATTACAGCCCTCAGCATTTGAAACACGTTCATGAGATGAGACTCATGCTCTCTGATAAAGCAGCCTCACCCTCTGAGGTGCCTCCTGGGCCTTGACATCTCTGTTTATTTGCTGCAGTGTGCATTCTTTGCATAGATTTAAATTCATGCATTGCTAATTACTCTTCATATTTTTCAGGCATGCATCTTTACTCTTCCAGCCTCATCACGGCACTGAGAGAGTTGGAGAGAACATAGCTTTCTGGCAGACGGAGTTTTCTCCCTTTTGACAGCTAGCTGGGTGGAGGAGCAATTAGTGTCACCTGAAAGCATTCCTCTCGGGATGACTAGGCCCCGTGAAAACTCATCTCGGAGAAGCCCTGGCACCCTAAAAAGCTCATCAAGATCAAACTGGCCTTCTTTATGTCCTGCCTTTCTCCCCCAAGGCACAACATGATGAAGGCTTCCCTCTGCCTCATCTCAGGTTGATTAAAGGCAGCAAGCCCGTCTTGGCCTCCGTTGCGGGCTCAGTTTCTCTGTGACATTATCTGCCATGTGTTGCGCCGCTTGTGCTACTGGGGAGTGACAGAATGGCTGAAACATGTGCATTACCACCCCTTAACAGGTTGTTGCTGGCTGAGTTTTTGAGCTAGAGTGATAGATAAGATAAGAAGATACTGGTATCATATGAAACTAGAAAGCCTAAGGAATCCATTGGTACCAGTCATGTCATGCTAGCTTGTCGGGAAGAATGATAAGTTACGCTAAATTTTGGCGCGGAAAAACTGGCATGGCAATTTTCAAAGGGGTCCCCTTGACCTCTGACCTCAAGATATGTGAAAGAAAATGGGTTCTATGGGTATACCGACGAGCATCCCCTCAACAAACATGCCCAATTTATGATAATCACATGCAGTTTGGGGCAAAAATTATGCAGTTTTTTGAATGCAGTATAAATGTGTTATTTTCACCTATATTACAATGGTGTATTTGAATATTTCTGCATACTGGGCCTAAATAGTCTTGGAATTGCAAAAATTGGGTATGACTGGAGTGCTGAGACTCTTGTGGATCCAAAGAGCCCAATCATGTGTGATGATGTCCCCATAGTAGCCATTTCATTGTAGTGAGACCATTTTTTGAAACTTGTTGTGACCTCTAGGATATTATCAGCCTCATGAAACTTTAGAGCCATAAACTACAGACCTAGGGCATTCAGAGGATGGATGGCTTTCCTAGCTAGATTGACAATAAAGAGGTTTCTGAGCAGTTTCCAGAACAGAAGCGCTCACTATCCAATCGACAAAAAATGCAATTCTTGCAGAAATCTCCAAATGTCAAACGTTTTTGATACCACATCACAGCTTGGCTTTTTCTATGGTGTTCCAAAGGTCTTGGTGTCTTCATGTGGTATTTTGGAGAGATTATTGATAACAATTTATTTTATTTATAAATTTGTTTGTATTTTTATTATTAATTTATTAATTTAACAATTCTCAAGTGGTAAAAAATGGTTAAATTTAGCACCAAATCCAAATGCTATCAACCCAAAAATTGCTGCAACAATGTATGAGACATACTAGAGCATGGGAATGGACATCATATACATACTGTATATCGTCATGTTCTACGTTCTTATACACTTTCATAATTTATTTTAATTTCTTATTAATGACTAGAACAACTTGACACACAGTGCTGAGCTGAATCTCAGATTAATCTTTAGTTTCCCAGCTTTCAGATGATGTACACCACTTCTATGTGACATCTACTGTTGACTTTTTATCTGAACATGAACATCCTCTGTCCCCCCTCCCCTACCACTCTAAAAAAGAGGGCAGAATGGTAAGGGGTTAAAACACCACTTTTAGCCAGAGGCAAAGAGGGAGGATTACATTGCATTTAAAAGGGGAAATGTCGGTTTTACAAAAGTGTCGAGACTTGCTTTCGGTGGATATTTCATAACACTTTCTTGTGGCCCTTTCGTTTGATGAGAGCACTTGCGGTCACTGAACAGCAACAAAACAAATTTAATTCCCTCCCCCCATCAGCCACACTCGAGCCAGGGTCAATGCCATGTGCATTTCGCTCCTTTTGTAAGAAATACAGGAATTAAAATGAGAGCGCGAGGATCAATACGGCAATTCAGCCAGCACAAGAGAGGAGGCTGTGTGTCAAGTATTTCTGCTGCTTATTAACATGACTATTGATTGGAGTCAGAGGAGCGTGGTCGCAGAGGCGGCATCAAATACCAATCGTTAACCCTCAAGTCGGGGTTAGCCATAAAGACTTGGCATGCTCTGTAACATCTCAATCCTTAAAGGGGCATGTCATCGGTGATCCGCCTCGACCGTGTTTTATCCCATAGATGTATCTCATTAGCACATGCAGCCTTGAGCTCATTAGAAGTTGTATTTTGTTTTTGTTTGGAAACTTCTGAATCAATCTATTCACTCATTTGAGGATGAAAAACTTGGAAGCTATAGCCTAATTTTCCCCACTGAGACTCGAGGCATTTGTTTGATATTCATAAGCTTTAATTAAAGAAACAATCAAAGAAAAAGTTGTGTTCTTTTTCACTCGATGGTCACTTACTGTTTTAATAAAAGAGTATAAAATAAAAGGTATTAGGGTGTTTCTGCAACTACGGGCATTTTTAAGTCCCAGCAATGAAATGTTGGATTTATGTTAAAAATTTGCAGTGCAATGCTTGATAAATATATACACAGTGTTATTATCCATCTTGATATGAAAATAATTACTAAATAATGTTTAATCATTTTTTAATAATATTAATAATTTAACAAAATTTATGAAGCATTTTATGGGTCCAAACCCCACTTTTCTTCATGTCCCACAACTGTGGTCTCAATGATGAGATACGTAAAATTAGCTAATTAAATTATGATATGACATTATAAACCACATTATATATATTTATATATATATATATATATATACCACATTATATATATATAGTGTATGAAGACTGACATCTATGGTTACTGTCAAATTTTTTCAGGGTGTAGAGAAAATCATGAAATCCCCTTTTTTGAAAAAAAAATGTTATATCAATATTTACAATGATGCACAAAGCTTGATGAAAATGAATTAAAATGTCTTCTAAATATTATAGAAATTAAAAAAAGCAAAACGTCACTTTTAATGTAATGTAATTATTGTAATATTGCAGTAAGGACATTTAGTAAGAACAAGTGATGAAAAATATAAAAAATAAACATGTTACAGATTAAAATCTTAATTATATATACCACGATATGCAATTTTGTGTACCTGTTTATATGTATTACATACTCTGATGGTTAAAATAAAAATGTATAGAGGTTTATTTTTTTTATTATTTTTTCATTTGGGAGAGTCAAAAGTGACCGTAGTTGCATTAACACCCATTAATGAGGAAATAATCATATTCAGCAACTCAAGCTAGAGTGGTGTAAATTCATGTAAATTTATCCCCAGGTTCACCACAAGAACTGAATCTTATTGAGACGGGGTAGAAGAAATAGACAAATAGAAAAACTGATAAATGAGAGCAGGAAATAGAAATAAATGGTGAAAGAATTGGGAGAGGGATGAAGAAGAGCGAAAAAATGAGATATACGGCATTGACCTCAAAATCCTCCCTCGCCATCTTTTTGAATGATGCTCCTTTAAACCTGTCAGAAAATGGAAACACTCCCCCAATCAGCCTTTTGTGGCAGTGGGAGAAATTGGCCATGTCTGCGCTCATAACCCCTGAAATGTATCAAGCACTCTCAGTCCTCCTCCCCTACGCACAATACATTCTCTTTTAGTGAGAGTGCAGGGGATGTGGCCACCATGAAACGGAGCTGGAACGACCTGTGCAGAGCCTCAGATGGTACTGTACCTCCTTGAGACCCGGGCAGGTAGATCAGTGAACGGAAGAGACGGAGAAATCAGAGCGGGACAGATGGCCTGGAAGGAGCTGATAGCTAGCTAACCCGCCGGATTTATTTGATCAAATAAAAAAAAAGCTCCAAAACAGATTTTAAGTACTTTAATGCCACAGCCCAGTTCTGGAAAACCTCCATCTGTCCTCTACTAAAACCTTATTGCAAAAGTGACTGCGGAGAGGAGGAGGAGGAGGAGGAGGAGACAGATATAGAGGACAGAAATAAGATGTGCTTATAAGATAACGCCAAAAATGTCATATGTGACTCGACTGTTTTGACATGGTCATGAAATAAAAATGTTAAATATATTAACTGAATATGTATATCTATTAATAACAATTAATTACATGCAGACCAACTTAAGTGGATGGTAAGATTGATATTTTGTATTTAAACTTGCCTACAGTACAGGGCCGACAAAAGGCATAGGCCATATAGGCGGTCGCCTAGGGCGTCACCTTTTGAGGGGCGCTGGTCGCTCTCTTAAAAAAAAGCCTCTGCATTGAGGTGACAAATGAACAAATAAAGAAAGAAAGAAAGAAAAACACTTTTCACTCCTGTAACTCTCATTGTAATGAAACTTTTAAGCCAACAATATCAAGGACCAATTGTTTATTTATACTATAATAAATGCAGTTATTTATGAAAATAAAAATCTTAAATCTTAAAAGGATTTTCTTAAAACTAGGGTTGTGAAAGTTAACGTGATAATAATGTGTAAATGCAAATTTGTTTTAACTATACGCCAGAAAACTATAAAACCTAAGGAATTCATTGGTACCAACCATGTCATACTGACTTATTGCGAGGGGAGTTAAATGACGCTCCAAACTTGCACCCAGTTTTGGTGAGGAAAATGGGTTCCTCATGTCATGGCCATTTTCAAAGGGATCCCTTGACCTCTGACCTCAAGATATGGAAATGGAAATGGGTTCTACTGGTACCCACGACGCTCCCCTTTAGAGATTTGTCCAATAAATGATAATCCCTTGCAGTTTCGGGCAAGTCATAATCGAGTCAGCACACTGACACACTGACATCTGTTGTTGCCTGTTGGACTTCAGTTTGTCATATTATTATTTGAGCATATTTTTTATGCTAAATGCACTGTGAGAGTTTCTGGACAATATTTGTCATTATTTTGTGTTGTTAATTGATTTCCAATAATAAATATATACATACATTTGCATAAAGCAAACATATTTGCCCACTCCCATGTAGATAAGAGTATTAAATACTTGACAAATCTCCCTTTAAGGTACATTTTGAACATAAAAAATGTGATTAATTGGCGATTAATCGCGATTAACTGTGGACAATCATGCGATTAATCATGATTAAATATTTTGATCAATTGACAGCCCTACTTAAAACCATTGTGATGTCTGATGTCTTACAGTTTACAGGGCTAGGATAAGGGTTCTGGGGGTTTCAACCCTAACCCTAGAGCGGTGGCGGGGGGGATCTAAATCCAAATTTTGCCTAGGGCACCAAAAGGGCTAGAGCCGGCCCTGCTACAGTATATTTCAAGCAAATTAAAACTGAAGAAACTGAGCCCTGAAAAAAAAAGCCTTCCTCCATATTACAATACCCAGCTCTGGCTTAAAAGTTATTCATCATTGCTAAACTTAATATAATAGCTAGGAAATGTCATGCACAAATCTATTTACATCTTAACTTATAACATAATATAGTTTGCACTCTGTCTGCTCGAATGTCCTGCACATATTTTGCACGCAACTATCAAATACAAATGTGCAGTTTACACTTGAGTGCAACACCTTTTTAAAAGTATATATTTCCAGTGTTTATTACACTATTAGTTTATCCCTGGGCTGAAAGTTGGTGTTACATCAGCCTCCTAATATTTGTCCGATTATTCTGCAAATAAATTGTAATGCGGCCAGAATCACCAGATGGGGCGATGCATTATGTGCTGTTAGCTGTGGCAGAGGGGTTGAACAGTCAGGCTGAGGGCAGTAAATTCTCCTGATACATTTTTCATCCTCCCTCTCCTGCAAGCTGCCAGACTGCTGAGAGGAGTATTGACTAAGCGCAGAAAAGGTCTGATCTCGCTTATTTATTCCCCCACCAATCTATGTGATGTTTCTGGATGCAGATGGAAATATATATACACGTAATTACGTTTCACTGAACCATATAGGTATACATCAACATAAATATGTATCATACGGTCACCTCATCTGTCCTTCAGAGTTTTACTTTCACCTAATTTCCTCGCTTTGCCCTTGCAAACTGCTGGTCTGTCTGCTATAATGATGTCTCCCTTCCATAACGGAGACCGGCTGCCAAAACAAGAACAGGCACTTCAACCGTGATGTCCCTATACGGCTCCTCTGCTCTGACGTGTGGAGCATGAGCATTTTCCCCGTGTTAATGTGCGTCACAGTAAATGGTATCAAAACCCAGCTGGTCAAAGTGAAGACGTATAATTCTGTGTTTCTAACAAATACCCCCAAAAAAATCTATGGCCACAAATCAACAAACTGTCCAAGATTGGAACAGAGAATTGGCAGGGGAGGGTCTGTGATCCCTCCAGAGATCGCTGTGGGATGATGACAAATAAGCTCATCAGAGAAGCAGAAGAATCAGTTTAGTCGCTACACAACAACGGTTCATTTCATCTCTCTTTTCTTATAACTGTGATTTAAAGGATTAGTATTTTCAATTACATACGTGAAACATGATTGCCATTTGCCATATTTTCTGCTGTTGGTGTGTAGTTCAAAGAAGTGATTACATTGCACGTTGCTCAGTAAAGAATCTGTTTGTCACGTTATCTTTACAATAACTGCAGTCACATGTCTACACAAATAAAAAAAAAAATTTAAAAATTAAATACCGAGGCTTTGTAACGGCCACCGTAGCTCTCCAACATGCTTGCCACAAGGGAGAGGCTTCGGTTGGTTGCAATCTCCTCACCTCACCGCTAGATACCGCCAGATCCTACACACTGGACCTTTACACTGATCAGCCATAACATTATGGCCACTGACAGGTGAAGTGAATAACATTGGTTATCTCGTTACAATGGCACCTGGCAGTGGGTGGGATATATTGGGCGGCAATTGAACATTTTGTCCTTGAAGTTGATGTGTTGGAAGTAGAAAAAATGGGCAAACGTAAGGATGTGAGCGACTTTGACAAGGGCCAAATTGTGATGGCTAGACGATTGGGTCAGAGCATCTCCAAGACTGCAGCTACTGTTAAAAGGTTTTTTTTTGTGGTTAAGTTTTTCCTTAGCCGATGTGAGGGTTGCACTGTCAAGGACAGAGGGTGTTGTATCCTGTACAGATTGTAAAGCCCCCCGAGGCAAATTTGTGATTTGTGATTTTGGGCTATACAAATAAAATTGATTTGATTTGATTTGATTTGTGGGATGTTCCCGGTCTGCAGTGGTCAGGACCTACCAAACGTGGTCCAAGGAAGGAAAACCGGTGAACCGGCGACAGGGTCAGACCCAAGGCTCATTGATGCACGTGGGGAGCGAAGGCTGGCCCGTGTCGTCCGATCCAATAGAACAGCTACTGTAGCTCAAATTGCTGAAAAAGTTAATGCTGGTTCCAATAGAAAGGTGTCAGAACACACAGTGCATCGCAGTTTGTTGCGTATGGGGCTGCGTAGCTGCAGACCGGTCAGGGTGCCCATGCTGACCCGCGTCCAGCGCCAAAAGCACCTACAATGGGCACGTGAGCATCGGAACTGGACCACGGAGCAATGGAAGAAGGTGGCCCGGTCTGGTGAATCACGTTTTCTTTACATAATGTGGATGGCAACGAGTTCGTGGTGTTGACTTGGCTTCCAAATTCTCCAGATCTCAATCCAATCGAGCATCTGTGGGATGTGCTGGACAAACAAGTCCGATCCATGGAGGCCCCACCTCGCAACTTACAGGACTTAAAGGATTTGCTACTGACGGCTTGGTGCCAGATACTACAGTATACCTTCAGAGGTCTAGTGGAGTCCATGCCTCGACGGGTCAGGAAGACCTACTCAATATTAGGCAGGTGGTCATAATGTTATGGCTGATTGGTGTATGCCCAACATGTATTTCATTCCTCAACCTAACTATAGTGGTTGTGTTGCCTAATCCTAAAGTGACGACAAGGGTAACTATAATGGTTCTGATGCCAAAAATAGCGTGACACCGAGGGCGTGACGCCGAGGGCGTAACGCCGAGGGGCTGTTGGTTTTTCTTGCTGGTGCAATACTCAATATAATAAAGACAACAGCTAAATGTGTGTTCATCTCTTCCTGCAGGTGAGTGAGGAGTTTGTCAGTTGTCGAGAACTAAGAATCATCTATGTGAAAAAAACTGCGAAACGCGAGGTAAAAATTGCCCTGCTTGCATAACATTTTCTGTGCACACTGCTCCTCCGCGAGTCTACTTTGTCTGATCTTTCTCATTCCTTTAAAACCTTGGGACCTGGATCGCCTCCAGGCAGAGGAGCTTCACACATTGCTGATGAGAAAGTGTGACACATACTTGACTTCAATTTCTATCTTTCCATCTTCAGTCGCCAGGAACAGAGAGACCACGGCTCCTCGTTCTCTTCAGCCGTGCCAGGCGGTTGTCTGTGTAGTTTTTGCCGTCAGATCGCTATCAGTTTAACTGTAGGAGGGAGGGCGACTGTGGCCCCATCTGTTGGTGCTGAAACACATGGCTTCCTCCTGTTTCTTTATCAGGCCTGGTTGATGTGTGAGGATAAAATGTCTAAAAGTTCCCTTCCTAGCCTTGCTGTTTTGAGTCTCCAAACAAATTTTCTGCCAAATGCACTGGAGAAGCAGTGGAAGTTATGTGTGTGCACGTGTGCAGGTAAGTGTGCCTGTGCTTACGTGGTTCAAGCTTTACTTGTGTTACCCAGAGGAAGCTTTTCGAGGGAAAAACACACTCTCAAACATATACTCTGTCAAGACTTATCTTAGCCCTCCAGAGGCAGCAAGACAAAGCTCACACATTTTAAAGTCCCCGGTGGTAAATGAGGCGTCTGAGAAATTGCAAATGCCAGGGAACACACACACTGACAGTTAATTTTTATAACCTTTTTGTGCAAAGACTCACCAAGCAAACATTTCAACCTGAGACGGGCCCCATCACTTGTGCCCCCGTCCACCCACTCACCCCAGCAATTTGTTGCCTGTCTATCTCCATCAACCCACACAAGACCAGCGAACACTGTAACGGCTGAGACTAAACCAGAATATGTCGATGCTCCTCACTGGTTGAACGGAACATTATTTTACTTTCAGACACCCGATTCTGCAGTTCCTCTCAGCTCTACTGAGCTTTATGGCATCTTTCCTGCTCATTGTTTTGGTTTTATGGCCCATAACTTTACTGTTTTGGTTCAGTCTCACGGCTCTCATCATTTCTAGATGCAGGCAGCTGCTTTCAGTGTAAAAGCTCTGATAAACCCACGACCTGCCCTGCATCAAACAGCAAACGCAATTAGCGGGCACATATTGGAGCAAGAGCCAGGTAATATGCCCTTGGCAAGATTCTAGCTTGTGCCCCTTTCATCACAGCCAATTCCACCACCAATCATTGTGTTCATACACTCACACAGAAACTGCAAACTGCTTTATGTCTTTGAGATTAAGCTATGCAGATGAAAGAAACTGTGGGCTATTTCTTAAAATTGTTTTGTAGGTTATTCCCCAAACACCTGAATAGTCTTTCCAACTTTCCCTAATGAATTTAAGTTGGGAGCAACTGACATTAACTCTAGCAATTTATTAATTTAGCAAACGTTACTATCTTCCAAAGTAAGCAAGTAGTACTCTGCTTCAAAGGTAACTACTATGCAATAGATAAACTATTCATTCATCACATTACCTCTGTCTTTTTCCTGTATTTCCTCGGCTTTGGTCTTGTTGACATGACACAGTATATTTGAGGCTATGGTAATATATGTATGTTAATCGGGGGGGGGGGGTGATGCTGCCGACAATCTAGAAAATAGGGCCTACGTAGTTATGTTGTTCTAGGCTTTTTTTTGTAATATTTCAAAATAATAGCATTAAAAAAGTATTAGTAAAGAATAGTAAAAGTTAAACATTTTGAATTTTTTTTCTTCCCTCATTTGGGGCACCCCTATGGATGGATGCCGCCCCTAGCATTCGCCTATACCGCCTATGCCTAGGGCTGGCTCTGGGTTTTCAGAAACACAACTCCAAATGTATGCTGATGTCTGCTGGATGTGTAAATAGGTAACTTGTCAAGTAACTTAAAAAAATGATAAAATGTCAATGTTGTATTTACAGTGCTCACAAAATATATTAATGTTGGTTTAAAGATGCAAACCACTTTATCAGAAGTTGCATATATATTGCTATTAAGGGATAACATCATAGTGAGCCTTCAGCACTGACCTGAACCTCAATGCCATATCCAAGGTAGACCGTAACCAGGTAGTTAGACTCCCCTCCAGAGTCAAGCTGCTGCAGGATTTCGATGTTGCCCTCAGGGTCAGTGAAATTCAGGCTGCATGGCTCTGTGGGAGAAAGTAGAAAGACAAGTGATTCCCTTTTTCACGGACCACTGATCTCTCTGACAGCCCACCTGTGTCACCGTGGCCCCCGTAACCCTCTAACTATCTCTGCAGATTTCCTCTCCGACGCTGGCCGTCTGGGCCCTACAGCCCTCTGTGGCCAGTGGAAAGGACGGGCAGGACACATCAGGGAAAATCAGATTGTTTCTGACACATGAGCGACTCTGTTATCCCTGGTGGAGAGATGAACGGCTGTGTGCAGAATGCAAAATGAACAGCAGCGATGTTGATGACCTGGTGCTTAATTTCCTCGTCCTCTGGGGTGGATGTGTTAAATCTTAGGGGGGGAGGTACCATCAATTTTGAATTTCGATCATGGGCAAAAGTTATTGGGATGCTATTTATTTCACAAAGTCGTTTCAATGTTCTGCTCAGTACATCTTTGAAAGTCAGAAAAAACATGAACATACCTGCTGTTTGCATGGTGGTGATGGTGGTGATGACGGTTGTGGACGTTGTGGTGGTAACTTCTTCTCTGGGAGCTAGGTTGGGGAGTGGACGATCGGGGCTGGGTTTGTTTTTCAGTGCTGTTTCCCTAGCTTCCCCTTCCTCCATTTTCATTGAGGAGGGTGCAAGGGTCCCTTCTACCGGAGAATCACTCCAACTTTGAGGCCGACTTTTCTGCGATGATGAGGAAGCCACTGGGTTTTCATTGACTGAACCTCTGTTATTTGGCGTCACTTGAGTGGTGAGGGAGTCCGTCGTTGGCTCTACCTTGTCCGCCCTTGTCTTAGAGGACTTCTTTTGAGGGAGAGACATGGGCGGCCTCGGAGTTGTGGGAGAAAACGTGGTCAGCGGGGAGGTGGCAGCCACGGTCGCAGTAGTGGCAATGTCCGAGAAGGCCGGGGCGTCCTCGTGGGGCACCAGCTGAGTGACGGGGTCTCCCGGCATGGTGGAATATGCCGCCACGGAGCCGTCCCTCCTGAAAAAGTGCTGGTCCCCCTGGAAATCCCTCGTAAGTAGCTGCTCATGCAGCAGCAGGCCCTTGAGGACGGGCCGGTGGTTGGGGACGTTCATCGGCGAGGCAGTGGTGACAGAGTGGACCTCGCTCTCTGTGTCCTGCGTTGACAAGTCCCTGTCCCTGATGCTTTCCTTTGGAGCTAAGAGTAAAAGAAAAAAAGACAATGTGGTTGTAATAAGCAAAATATTACAGGCCAGTAAGCTAACAAACAGTACACAAGAGCAGTACGTCTTTTTGACAGTTTCATTATAGAATCATCAAGACTGCCAGACTAATAATCTACCCAAATTATGCCTAATGAGGTGAGAGGCTGTCCTCTTGTATAATTCTTCCTCACATATTTTGTTGCTATTTAAATCACTTCATTATCCAGTGTGTGTGTGTATGTGTGGCTTTGGGAGGAGGGGGGTCGGTGGCATAGTGAGTATAATCCCTTATACTATCCATTATAGAAGCTTAAATAATAGAAAAATAGTCTAATGGGTTGACATATGTAGGTCACCACATGTAACGTAGAGTACAGCACGCATGATATGACAGTATAGTATCCTATGAAAGAACACATATTTTCAAGTGCATCTTCAGTGTTAAAAAATCTGATATTTTCCTTCCAGTGCTTGACACGCCATACTATACATTTCATCAAAGGGCATTTCTTTAATTCAGATTTGAAGATGTGGCCGATGAATACTGACAGCGTCTTGCAGAGAGCCAGTTTATTATCAAAGACAAATTCCACAATCACACCCCGCAGGCAGTGGAATCTCTAGTGGAGACACTAAGCAGAAATAGACTAGTTACTTGTAAGATAAAAAGATTTAAAAGCACATATTTTTCTAAGGCATCCTACTGTGAGCTAGTATTCTTAGTTTTTTTCGACCTCACACACACACACACACACACACACACACATTATTAAAAGTTCCATAGGAAAAGCACTCAACCAGGGAATAGTCAGAAAACCACAAAAAAAAAAAATGTCATATATTATTGCAAGTCACACAAGACATTTGCAGACACAAGTTTCCATTTTGACAATGTCTGAGCTTCAGTTTTAACGAAACAGCCATAGAGTTTGGTAACAAAATAATCACCAACCACAGACAGATGCACGCATTTAATAAATGACTTTCAAAACTAATAAAGTCAAACCACCGGTGGGAAGAAAGCAACACAAAACTGATTATTAAATTAAAGCTGCAGAAGTTAGCTACACCTGTTTTTATGACACTTGTCTTATTGGCTTTAAAGGAGACACATCATGCTCATTTTCATTTTTCATACTTGTATTTTGGGTTCCCACTAGAACATGTTTACATGCAACCAGAGGTGACACGACATAAGACATTTTTAGGCGACCAAAAAGGTTATAATTAACTTTGATGAACTGAAAACACACTGTGAAAGAATTAAAGTTCTAAGACAAAAACACGGACAACTCCCAGACATCACAATGCTGTGGTAGCGACCTGTCAATCACAAGGTAGCCACGCCCTAAAGCATACCCTGCTTTATGGTCTATTTGACTCTAAATGGGACCATAATTTACACAATTTCTGAATACAGGCTGTGCGTATTTCTCCGAGTATTTTGATACTTTCACAGTATTTATGTAGCACTTAGTCCTCCTTTATAATTAAAAAATACATGGAAATCTCACTTTCTAAAATATGAGACCCATATTTAAATGATAAATGATTAATGCTCTTAAATGATAGTGAAAAGTTGCTGCGGGCAAATCTAGTTCTGGTTTCAGCTCTTCACCTATAGAAAGTGACAACCTAAATTTAAAGGAACAGTACAGCCCATTATAGAACTCATTATCTACTCACCTCTATGCCAGTTTAAACATCAACATATATTTTAACAACTCAAGAAGAACATGCCGGCCAATCAGTTCATGCAAGATAAATGTTTTTTGTATCTAAAATGATTGCACACTGCATCCAAAAGTGCCATATTTACCCATTACCTGCTACATTTTACTCACTTGGGGAAAATCTAATAAATAGACGACTGCAAATCCTCCAGACAGTGTAAACATTAGCAAAGACGAATGTCTTTGTATGTCCTCAGTGGTTTTGACAGGACAGCTATCCTGAAATGATCAAATGTTCTCCGGCTGGCTGCTAGTTATACATACTCGGATGACAACAAGGATTTTTTAACCTTTTATGTGGAAAGAGTTTCCTTCGGGTTTTGAAATTCTAGTGCTGACTGGCTTTTTTGAAGGTGTGTGTTGGCAGGATTTGTTTCTACCTTGTTAAGATAGAGTGCTGGACACAAAAATAAAACGTCTATGGCGATCACCATCTTTTTTAGGACGGTGAGATGAGCTGACCAAAAACACCACAGCCGACTGTGAATTCCTGCCTTGGCATCAATGCAATCTCCGTCTTACTCTTTTTTCCATCTAATTCCGTCTAAACATAAAACAATGCTGTGTTTTTTTGCATGACATGAGATAAATAACACTGAGGGGGTTCATATAATCCTCTTATGGGTACGTGGAACAATGCCATCTGCTTTGACACATTAATTAGCTTGCATCCGTTTGTCTTAATGAGGCAGAAAAGCTGCCAGCACACTTTTCATGCTCGTAGATGAAAGGACGCTGTTGACACAGGCAGCAAAAGAGAGAGTGAGATATCTTCATGGTGAGTGTATCTGTCAGCCACAGCGCTCCGAGAGGATGAAGGCTGGAGGTCAAAACAGATGTAAGATTCATTTCAAAATGGCCTTTAGAGGTCAGTTGTCTGGTTATGCGATGTGTGTGTGCATGTTAAATGTCAAGTAAAATACAGTAGCATGTGATGGGTGAAACAATATGAGAATATATTCTCGATTGCTATTTATGTTAAGTTTCACATCCAGTCTATGCTTGTTTAATCCCTATGTGATCAGATCTTAGGACCTATTATGCTCATTTTCAGGTGCATACAGTATAAAACTTCTATTAAAAGCCGAGCCCCAAATAGACGCCGAGTCCCTTTTACTCGTCGGGTGTGGCTACACGTTTTGACAAATAAACGCAAGTTTCAATTAAACGTAAAATATACACATCGTTAGATCAGTTAGATTCTTTACAATTCAATCGTCCAGTTCATTTTACGGAAACCATGAGCACTTAATTATATTTCATTCAGATTTATGGTTCTGTTGATTGCTGACCGCCTCGTTAGGTGTGTGCCTCCCTTTCAGGGTTTACACTAGACTCTTTTTTTTTTTGACGGCCAATGTGGCCGTTAATACTCCAGATTCCGGCCATATAGAACAGCTACCGGACATATGTTTTAAATAGCCATATAACAGCCTACATTTTACATAACTCGAAAATAATTTATATGAAGAAGCGGTTTAAAAAAGCTTCATTCATAAAGTTGACATTAAAATGATTATTAATAGCCCTATAAATTGCAGTTTTCTGGTACTTGTATTGTGAGTTTCTACTAGAACAAGTTTACATGCCTTGATGCTCAAAAAACGCTTTACTTTTCTCATACCGGCTGTGCTGCAGAACCTCTTTTCATCCTCTGTCTGAAACGCTCTGTTTGAGCTCTGCTCCCCGCCCAGTCTGCTCTGATTGGTCAGTTGGCCCACTCTGTTCCGATGGGTCAACCAAACCAAACTCTTCGGACTCTGCTCCAGCTCCTCTTTAACTAGCTTTGTTTCAGGGCCGCTAGAAAGGTATTATGCAAATGTCTTACTTGTTGACATCACCAAGTTACGGTAGAAAAGGCAACAAGCAAGGCGTTTCAGAACAGTGTTTCTGAGGGGGTGAATAACTCCCTTTGGCGTGGACTTTGGGCTCTGTAACTTTGCAGACCTTTTACATGCAAACAAAACCAACAACTATATGACACACTAAAGGAAAGGGGAAAAAGCACAAAGACATAATAGGTCCTCTTTAACATCTGAATAATATATAAAGCTTGCATATTCTCCAACTGACTGGCTCATTTTGGGCGTATTGATTAAAAGCGCCAGGAGGCACCCTGGAAAACTGACTTTGTCTTTATTGATTCTATAAGGGTTCCCATGACGGGAAACATACATTTAGGTTTTAAATGAGAAATGGTGTCGGAATTAATGTAAAAAAAAAAAAAAAAAGAATTAAATGCACAACAGGAGAAGCCCTGCTTCGCTCGTAAAACTTGGAAAGTAGTTGTAAGCCGCTGTAACATTTTGCTGATGCAGAGCAGTTTTACCACCATGCAGCATGTTAATAAAAGTTTGATCGGGCTATTCAAGAGGAAGAGTAAACAATTTTGTTACAAAGCCTCTCCCCGGCTGACAGAATTGACACATGGTTTTACATTATACTGGCAGACGCGACAACACCACATTTATCTTTCTTAGCGACAGAAGCAATTCAAAGACCTTTTGATGTTCTGAGATGGAGGAGGAACATTTCCTTGTAGCCTTATTCTGTCACAACAAGAGCAGCGAAAGCTGCACTATAAAGGCAAACTAAGCATATTTGACATGTCTCACAACCAGCGAGAATAAAGGGTGTAAAGGGAGGTCTTCATGAATGATTGAAGTTTATAAGGCTGCCCACCCCCTCCCTCCTCATAATTGCAAAGTATAGAGGAATCTCAAACACACTGTATGCTAAAGCGGGGAATTATGCTTTTGACAAGATTGTTATTGCTGCACCGAACTGCATGCGGCCTGCCTCTTATTTTCTTATCTCTGCCTCTCTCTGTGTCTCTATCTGTGCTGGTCGGCTGTTGACCATCCAGTTGCTGCCCTTCAGTCAGAATATCGAGTGGAAGTGGAGAGTGAGAATGGAGAACTGGGTTAAACCGGAGTTTCTCATACACAGATCAATACGGGATCAATGTGTACAGGTTGGAGACCTCACTGTGGTGATTACAGCGGAGCGAGCGCTGCTCCCAAACCGTTCTCATTGCTGAGCTTTAATTGGGTGTTTGCAGTTGAGGTTCCACAGAATAGAGCTGAAAACTGAATTTTAAATGTAATTCGTTGAGTATGGGAATCAATACATACAACAGGAAATAACCAGTTACAGTCTTTTCTCATGCAAGTTGCATTCATTAGTTGCAAATATGAAGGACATTTATCATATTTACACGCATATGTCAGTCACTGATTACCAGTGAAACGCCTTACATCTGAGCTGCTGAAAATCCTAACTAAACAGTGAAAATCTTAAAAATTCAACTGGGCTGGAAAAAGCATAGCACTCATTAGACAAACTATAAAACTGTAGAGCATGTCATATTTGATCATTTCAAAATGTAAATTTGCAGAGCATGTGCAGGCAAATAGCAAAAATTTGAAAATGATTTATCAAACATGGCTTCTTGCAGCGGGCTACACCGGGAGGGGCGTCAACCCCTGGTGGAATCTGATTGGCCAACACTGCTTTCTCTCCCTACTGGAGTCTGAACATGGCTCTCAACCAATCAATCCATCAATCAATCAAACTTCATTTGTACAGTATAGCACCTTTTGTACAGGATAGTGCAATTCAAAGTGCTTTACAGATGACTGACACGGTGATAATAACAGTATAAATGTAAACGATGAAACAATTTGAGACTGATGCACAATAAAAATGATGAACATTTAGTAATAAAACTAATAAAATAGCAAAAAAAGATTAAGGGGAGACACCTTAGGTTAATAGGGTAAAAACTCCCTCAGTTGATCACCTAAATTAAGACAATTATTTTTTTGTATTACAAGTTTTCTTAAAATGTATGTTTAAATATGTGCTAATTTGCATACATTTCCAGAACAGAAATCTGAATATTGGATAAAGCCAGGTTCAAGATTCTTGTTTCATTTTGTTGACATATTAGAGTTAAAGGTTTTTACAGAGGGAATCTCTTTTCTATCACTCCATAAATCAGAAAACACTGTCAGCAGCCATAAAAATATCCATTTTCGCCATTTTTTAGGAATAAATTGTTTTATAAATCAGACTATGAATGATATACTGTATGAACAAACCTCTCTAAAATAAACACTCAGAATGTAGATAGGAATGAAACTGGAAAGTTTGGTGGATGCAAGTGCTACTGAAGTGGTGATTTCTGGCTCGGAGTGTGAGTAAAACCTAATTTTGACAAAACGGCCTTCATTTTTATTTTATTTTTTGCATTTAACATATGTGAATGAGGCATTATCTAATGCTAACTTTAGGTGAATTTAGGAGAAATCTACAGACGTGAATAGGCTAAGTGTAGTAAATAAACATCTAAATGTGTATTTTGGATGTTTTCTGTCCACTAGTCTGAAAGAAGACATGTTATGGAAGCAAAAATCTCAAAATTGATCAGTGCATATAAAACAGTTTTTGCCTAGGGTGTCTCAAATTAAAAAAAAACAATAATAGCCTATAGATAAAAGACCACAAACAAAAAATAGATAACTGGGAGTACAACCTTTTAAAACAGGAAGGCAATTAACTTGTCATTGCCTAGACAATTGACAATGACAAAACAAACAAGTAAAATAACTGTTTATTGATGGAATATATTCACCAAGAATGCTCTGCCTCCATTAGCAATACTGGCTGAAAAACACCCAGTAGGTCAGCTTTAGTTTTATTGATTGTTTTACAGTGTAGTAAATGTGTACCTTATAAACGCAGCCACCCATTCATTCATTTGCTGTCATTCAAAAAAATATTCCCTCTATTAAATATGGCCTCACAGTACATTGATTCTGTATTACGCTAATTCTACCATGCTAAAAGTTAGACTGTCAACAATTCTCATCCATTTCACAAACAAGCAGACCACAAGCCTCTGTAAAGTAGCAAGAGAAAAGAGGCTTTCGTACAGCTTGTTATCAAACCTTTGTTTAGCAAAAAGCTATAATGCAATGCAAACACTGAAATTATGTTCGTTTGATTTGTTATCCAACCTTGTGTTACTGTCAGATTGACTAAAATTACACCCTTTGCCAAACCCAGATTCTCTCAGGGTCCGGTAGAGGTTGTAATTTGAAACACAAGCAGGTCCTGTTCTCACCTGTTCCCAGAATCACACCCTGTACTGCCAGCCAATTTAAATTTATTGTGCTTGAAGGACTCCAATCAGGTATGGATGTACTGTAATACGCTGGCATAACCAGGCCACTGTCAGACCAAAGTGATCTTGATGTGCTCTGTCAGGCCCGCAGAATGGGTGTCGTATTTAACCCTTCGCACACCAGCAAGCTGCATCAAGTCAGTGAATACAACCACAAAGAGATGGTAGATGCTGGTGTGTATTTTACTGTATGACTAGTGGTCAGACATGTGTTGCTATGGGCTGAGTGCAAGTGGCAGAAGCCATAGTAGACATAGGAGCTGATGTGAAATGTAATATAGCTTCAGTTAAACTTAATTTACTGCAGTAGACGCCATGCTGCACACTCGAGAGGTTCTGCGTGTAAGTGCATTACATCACACCGCACTGAAGCTGGTTATATTACTGCAGGGCTAATTTATAAATTAAAGGTGGTAATTACCATGACAGAATGAGATTACTGTTATCTTATTCCGAGTGGTGTCACAAAAACAATAAAATACCATTAATATTGTCTTGGGGGGAATTTACTTAATGAAATGTTTCTTCTGTGTGCACATTTAGGAAATGGCAGGGTCTCGGAGGAAGCTGGAGGTCTTCAGAGTGTGGAAAACGTTCACCTGTTCCTAACTAATTGTGTACTTATGCCCCATCACATCCAGTGATGTCACACCAGCCTTGTTTTTAAAACTGAAGCTAAATACGCAGCCATTATTACCAGATAGGGTCTAGTTAATGATGCAGAAACATCTGACCTGACAGTATGAAATGATCAAAACAAACCTGTACAAAGGGTTCAGTAAAACTAGTCTGTGTGTCCCGAGGTCAGGCGAGTAGAGTCGTATAGTGAAAATGAATACTTATTTCTTCTTTTGGCAAGGCATATTCTTATCATTTATGTGCCACATCAATGTTTGAAAAGGTGCAGTCCTACTCTATCGCCCGGGCCACACCGCCTGCGTGAGCAGCGTCCGTCGCGGAATCTCTTGCTTTTATTTCAGCGCCCATGTTGAGCAGCCTCACAGCCTGTGTGAGCAGAGCAGATCAGGCTTGGCTCGCCTTCGTGCCGCCTATGTCTCTTCTAGAGATTCGAGGTCTCGATTATTTTTTTTGGTTCGGTTCACAGCGATTAGACAGTTAAAATTATCTTTTGACCATATATTGACATTATACCAGCAACATACTACAGTTTCAATGTTTATTTCTGCAGAAAAAAAAGTATATTTTTATTTTCAACTCAACACTTCCTGTTTCTGTTTCAAAATAAAAGTTCTCTAGTGTTTTTCTGTAGACAGAATCCCTTCATTTGCAGGACAGTATTGTGGAAAATGACAGCTCTATAAATTAATAGATACCGGCTTTCAATTGTGTAGTATTATTATTATTATTTACAAATGAGCACACACTTCTTATTTTTTCTGACTAAAATAAATATAAATGATTTTATTTTTCTAATCTTTATTCTTCATGTTGCTGTTTTCCTTGCTTTTATCAGACAGCCTTTATTTTATTCTGAATTGTGTTCATAGTAATTGTTTCGTGTTTTCGTTGTGTTTATGTTTCATGTACTTGTGTTTTTCTGCTGTTTTGCTACAAAAAGAATTTCCTGAACTGAACTGAACTGAACTGAACGTCTCAACTGGGCTGCTCATTTGTTTTTCTCGACATAATGAAAGCATTCGAGAAGGCAAATGTGGGTTGCAGAGGACTTCTAAAATGATTAAGCATGTTTGCAGTCCTCCTGTGTCTCACCTCTACTGACTAGATTATAATAAAGAGTGTCCGGCCGTTCTAAATAATTGTGAGTGGAGGTACGAGCTCACGCTTTGCCCTGAGATTCCATGGCGACCTCGCAGTCGACACTGACTAAGATGACAGAGTGAGCAATCATAGGGGAGTCCTCCTCAAGGTGGCAACACATCGCCTCCTCTCTTCAGTTGCATATCAATGGAGTCATCAGTGAGCACTCGGTGCATGGAGAGAGCACTAATAAGATGGGACAAGCCACACTTGAGGCGGGCTGCTGATTGACATCAATCTCCTTATATCCAGGGGCTTTATTTCCTTATTATTACAGAGAGCCACTAGACAAGCAAATCAATAAGCAGCTTCCGCTGGGCTCAGATACGAGGCCCTCAGATCACTCCACACGACTCCTTTTAGAGTCCTCCGTGGAGCTTTGAGCTCATGAATTCATTCTAACATAAGGTGAACATTTCCCAGTGGTGGCATTTGCTGCAGATTCCTGCATCGTGTGCAGCTTGTTTGCATGGAGCCATAAGGACGGACTACAGGAAATAATGGGGTGAAACTGATAAATGATTCCATTAGTTAACTTAATGAATTGATAATTTAATTTGGTTTGTGGGTGTGACAAGTGCAAGGATGTGGAAATAAATAATTTAAAAAAGAAAGGTAGCAGGAAGAGAATTAAATTAAGTGAGCAATGGCTGGAAGAACAAGCATTTCAAAAGAAAAACAAAAGGTCACAAATCACTGTGTGATTTCCAGTCTAAACCCAGAATAGTGCATCCAATTTCTGAGCATCAAATTTAGCTTTTACTGTCTGTCTGGTTTTCGAGTCATGAGGCGAACCGCGTATTGAAATGAGATGCACTCTTATCCTCCATCTGCCCTTTGACTTCATTGAGCGGAACCATAACTTTTCCCTTTCATTTATTACGGCCTGTCTGTGTTCCGGTTCATTGAGCATTGTCCTTCAGACGGGCTTTAAACAAACTGTGTCTTAATGGTGCTAGGAAGCTCGTAAGACCTGACCTTTAAGCTGGAGCAGAACAAAAACAGAGCTACCCGGCCCCACGCTATTTGCATGAAATCTACTGCAAAGCACTAAAGCTGCAGGGGGTAAATGGGCCAGTCTTAAACAAATCTGAACTCTAAGGCGAAGGGTTGAATGTGGTTTAATTGGCAATAATTTCTTTTATGATCTAGCTGAATCAATTTGCATTTCCCATGCCTCACATTCTTTCTATTTCTGTGCATTCTTTGCTTTTCACTTTTTACATTTTTTTTTCTACCAGAGAACTAAGGAATGAATGAATGCGTGGCTTGTCGTACAAACGCGTGGTATTAAAATCGCATCATTTTCTGTAATCATGGCAGAATCTGTCTTATATAGAAGCCGGATGTATTTCAATTTACCAATGTGTGCTGCATCCTAGAAAAAAAATACTGAGAGGAATGTCTCTTTTCACACTTCATTTCCTCCCATTAGAGTAATTTATCTTTTCATTTTCTTCTCATTTACTCCATGGTGGAGTCAATTAAGAACGGAGCTGTGGGTGAAACAAGACATACAACTTTCACATCTGTAGTGGATTGCTATGTCGTGAGCAAAATGTGTTTTTAACAGTAGTTGTGAGGTAGTAGAAGTAAAACATAACTACAACTTAGCTCTCAAAAACGGGCTGTATTACTTATTATAATCAGATCCCCATGCGTACTTTTTGCATTGCAATTATATAACACATCAGTATATAGAGGGGGAAATCTGTAATTTACACAAGTACAGTCATGCTATACTTTAAAGCAGTGGTTCCCAACATGGGGTCCCAATGATCACAGGGGGTGCGCCAGGATTTGTCTGCTCTGAGGTTGTCAAAATTAAATTTGCACATGTATCATACATTTGCATCATAATAACACAATTACTGGGTAATTTATACAAAAGTCCGTACAGAAAACTTTTTTAAAATATATATTTTTTTGCTACTTAGTAAGCCACATTCTGTTTGAAGTCCAAAAGTCAAAATTTATTGATAAAAGATAGATGTAATCCTTTCAAAAATATTTTTTTAACTAACAAAATAGTCTGCTTCAATCCATATTTGTTGGTGTTTAGCCTTTCAAAAATCATCTATTCATATGGTAGATAACCGAAAGAAGGTATAAAATCACATGACAGTGACCTCTCATGACTGTAGTAATTACGACAGGAGCAGAAACACAGGGTTTTCACTCAGGAGACTGGAGTTCGCATCCCGTGTGAAACCAACAAGTTGTAGTTGTCTTTGTGTTCGTAGTGATTTTAACCCAAAACATGATGTTTTTCCCTAAACTTAACTAAGTGTGTTGTTTTGTTTTTTGCCTAAACCTAAAGAAGCATTTTTGTTTGTGTTAAAAATGTAACGTTTCATCCAGTTTTACATGTTAGAACATGTTGCTTTTAAGTTTCACTTTAACTTTTACAACATAGTAGGCATAGTAGGCCCCTAATAACCCACATCTATGGTGCTTATAGCGACTGATAACGGCTATTTAATGGCATGGTAACAGTCGAATCGGGTGCCGAATCCGCTAAGACGTCATCCCGTTATTTATGTTGACGAAACTGACAAGTTATATACATTAAAGAAAGTTGACTCATTTAGTATATCACCTTATTCAAATTAAGGATTTTGTTCGAGGAATTGTAATTTTTTTTAAGGGTAATAATGTCAGAAAATATGGGGGAGGCTCAGCTTTTCTCAGATGCAAGTAAGGAAAATAGGTTTAGAACCACTGCTTTAAACAGTATATTCCCTGAGGGCGCAGGCTGTACATCTGGCTCTCCTCCTCATAACACAGACATTAGTGGTGAATTTAAAAGCTACTTGATTGATGCCACGCTCTCCATCCCTCTTCGAATCATTCCCCAGCTCCATAACAATCCCATCAGCCCAAGGAAAATACCACTAAAAGACCACGCTGGCCATTTCCAACCTTATCTGTGTACTTGTCATAGATTGACATGCCTATGTACGCCATTACGCTTGTCAATACTCTATATCTCGTGGGGGGGAGGGCTCCTGTTATAACACTGAATCAGTCATAGACCATACGCACAAGCAAGAAAGACTCATTTCAGCCACGAGAACTCCCTCGTTTTCTTTATCGGACAGAAAAAAAAGACCATCTGAAACTGGGAAAATTGAAGTGCCAGCAAGATGCATCGAGGGCCGTTGTCTTTGTTTCTTCCATGTTTTGCTTTTAGCAACCAGTACAGTGCTATTGTGTTCAGGTTAATAAAGTTAACTTGAAGGTTTGTGCAATGGTAGCATTTGGCGAGGCCATAAAGATGAGGTTAAAAGTGGGTTCGCTTGGCGCCCTGCTATTTTCACTGCTGTTTCAGTTGTTATTGCAGCAGAATGGAAGAAAAAGAGACAAAGTAAGAGAGAGGAAAAGCTCATTGAATAAGAATACAGAGAGACCCTTATTTTTAACAGTTTTTTAAAATAATTGCCTCAAGGTATCTATACTATGTTTTGCAGAAAAAATCCAGCATCCACTCACTTCGCTCTGGCACAATTATCCAAATAGTTTCCCTCACTCGAATGCTCAATGCAAACTAGAAATGCGTTCCCTCAGTCTTCCACTCTGTGGGAGTCTCCTCCTGCAGAGTCACCTTCCTTTGAAACAGGCCTCCTGGCATTCACAGTGAAACTCTCTCTGTCTATTTAAGTCCAGACTACCTTGTGCCTTAGTTCTCACCTGACCAGCTGTTCCATTTGTCTCCCCTTTTATAGCGTGACATACAGTACAGTACCACTCCTGTGATATGTGCTGCCTGGTGCACCCACCCACACACACACAGCTGGATAGCACCACAGATGCACAGCTTTAAACCCTGTTTTAACACAACTCTGTAGTTCCCTTGTATATCAAAACCACAGCCACACTCATGTAAGATGATAAACTGAATCTCAGTGCTCAACAGCATAGTCTTTTGTCAGTGACAACCCAAAAGAGGACAAAGCAAGATACTGAAATAGTCATGCTGTGCCATATTTCAGCGGTGCTTTATGCTACTTTTCTCTAAAAAACAAGCTGAACATTTGCCGTGATATCACACATTGTGGTTTTAGTTTTCTGAATCTCTTGCTTCGGGCCAGCTAATTTCCACATGCTGCTATGAGGAGCTTGTAGATATTCATAAGATGAGTGTTGTATTTCATTAATGATTTCTGCAGTCCGGTCGCACGAAAAAGGCGTATGAATGTCACGATAATTCACAAGGCATTTAGCGTGCAATAAGAACACTGTTCTTGCTTTTGGCGTGTCATTTGTACGCCAAGTAGTCTGTACTGACTGCAATGTAAATGCATCCGTGTGAATATGCTACGCTCAGAGCTAGTGACGTACTGTAGAATAAAAAGTGAGAAAGACGACTCATGGCGGGCGGGAGTGGAGGTGGATGGGTCCAACAAACACAGGACTTTCAACCAGGAGAGCGGTGTTTTTTTTTGCATGTTACATTACCGAGGTTTGTCATTTGTTTTTTAGTGTCATTTGTGACGTGTTTTCCGTTGTAACGTTACATTGTTAGCGTACGAATTTTACTTAGTTTACGCTCTTATTTTACAGCCAGCCATGACGTTTTTCCTCAACACATTCTCACTCGCAACTCGTCAAATACTGCAGCTTTGTCAGTGCCCCTCGGCATCGGAGACCGACGCACGGGGTACCCCTCTTGCATTGTATAGTGTCCTTTCAAAATAAACTTCCGTTTTCACAGGAAGTTAGGTTTAGGCAACACAACTACTTAGTTTGTTAGGAAACAGTCATGGTTGACGTTAACTTCACTGATGAGTCACGTGACTAGCGACTCACGGGACTGACGATACCGACGAGTCACGTGACTAGCGACTCACAGGACTGGCGATACCGACGAGTCACGTGACTAACGACTGACGTGACAAAATAAGTCAGCGTTTTAGTTTGTGGACTCACGCTATTAATGCTATCCACTTGCTCCGACCGTCAAATAACGCCGAATGTGGGTTTACATTGGAGTTAGTTGAAAGCCCGGTTCATCACATACTGTCACTAAAGAGTGCCTCAGTGTGTCGGTTTCCGATGCCGAGGGGCGCTGCTCAATCGGCGGTATTTGACGAGTTGGGAGTGAGACCGGGTTGTTTTCCTAAACCAGACTAAGTGAATTTGTTGCTTAAACCTAAGTGAGTGGTTTCGTTGACTAAACCAAACTGCGGATGTTACCGTAGTTTTGTTCCTTGGCGTATAAATAACACGTGAAATGTCCTTGTAATATTCTATTTAAACGCCTTCCCACGATGGCATATAAATAGCAGGGAAAATCTACTGTTTGCAGGGAATTTCCTGTAAATTTCACTTTTTCATGTTCTAAAACGTGGATGTGAAATGTCCACGGATGGGAGGGAAAAGGTGATTACTGTAATAGCGCTGAAAAGCAGAGCAGGAGCGATCGCATTCAAGTGTGAGCCTTGACCTTTACCGAATTGGTTCGAAGGAGGTGGACGAGCAGACTCAAAAATCACTTTGGCACTTACATCTCCCAGATTCCGAGCACAAGTATTTTCTGTGCACTCTGCTGGAGCAAGCAAGCGAAATAAAGTGGTCAAAGGGACTAGAAGTCAGGAGGAGCAGAGAGACGCAGTGTTTGAAAATTGTTGGAAGTTTATGACTGTGATGGTCGAATCTCTTGTGAGGAAAGACAGCCACGCGGCTAGATAAAAAGACCCAGCATTAGGTTGTCATTCTTCAAGGAAGATGTTTTTTTCTTCCATCTAAACATGACACAATGCTGGAAAATTGCATCCAAGCTCTCTATTCTATGTTTTTATCGTTTTTTTGGCATCTGATCCATACAGAGGACAGCTGTCATAAACTTTTCCCACTTTTTTGGGGGGGTATTATATTCACACAGTAGTATTAGTAGTTGTAGTAGTATTGCACGTACCATTTGTAAGCATTTGAAAATTTAATCGATTACAGCGCAACTCTTGTCACCTTCAAACTGCATCCAATCGCAGCAATTTCACCAGAACATTTTTCAAAGCAATCTTTAAACAAGAAACTGAATATAAAACACAAACAATAATCAGCTAAATCCTGGAGGGAGAGAATGAGAAAGAGAGAGAGAGAGAGAAAGATGTCTTGCAGCAGCAGAGGTATTTTAATATGCCGGCTGCATGTAATGTTGAAATTAGTTTTATGCGTTTTGGCAGGGGGATGCCAGAGAGCAAAGCCAGGTGAGGGCCTGTGAGTACACCAGTCTGAAAACATAAATGCTGTAAACCAAAACACAAGCTGCCTATTGGGAGGTGAGGGGAAACAATATTAACACTGACAGTGATGGATGATGCTGCTTCCTGTAGAGGTCTGATAGATACAGGGGCCTTTAGAGCCGAGAAGCACCGCGTCCTGCTAAAAGGTGCATTCCACACAGGTAAAACCTGCATTTGTAAGGAAGAAGTGTACAATACCAATTTGCATAAAGATAGATGGGCTGTTTTCATTTATATTTGCCAGCTAGACTGTTAACCTCTTCCTCTCCTCGAGGGCGCCGGCATCCTCGGCCGACTTTATTTTTTCAGAGGCTGTGGCAGGTTCTGTTTTAGAGCTAGAGTGAAGGTACTGGTATATGAAACTAGAAAACCTAAGGAATAAATTGGTACAAACAATGTCATGCATGTTGAGAAGAAGATTTTGGCAAGGAAAAACTGGCATGGCCTTTTTCAAAGGGTTCTCTGGACCCTCAAGCTATCTGAATGAAAATGGGTTCTATGGGTACCCACGAGTCTCCCCTTTACACACCTGCCCACTTTATGATAATCCCATACAGTTTTGGGCAAAAACCATGCAGTTTTTTGAATGCAGTATAAATGTGTTATTTTCACCTGTTCTAAAAGGGCATATTTGAATATTTCTGCATACTGGGGTCCCTAAACAGTCTCGGAATTGCATAAATTGGGTATCACTGTAAAGCTGAGATGCGTGTGGATCCAATGAGACCAACTGTATTCATGTGTGATGATGTTAGTCCCACACATACACGCTTGACACACGGGAGAAGTTTCAAATGGTTGCAATCTGCAACCTCACCACTAGATGCCACCAAATTTTACGCACTGTCCCTTTAAATGGCAAACATGCTTCTGTTTTTTTTTTCTTTTAGTAATACGCTTTGAATATCAGTGGAACTCAGTCAAAGTGATACTTTGCTTACAGCCAGAAATCATATCTAAATGGCACCAGTGTTTTTCCCAAATTTACCAAAAGCTGACAGTAAATTATCACAATTTAAGGGGACATTGATGATTTGTCCCAGCAACTGGTGTGTTATGTTTGTGTGTCTGAATGGTGATCACTAGTATTTGCCTTCATTGACTATCAATGACGTCACAGCGAGCATCTAGAATTCAAACACAAATGATGTCCAGATCAGTTTACCGGCCTCTCAGCAGAAGAAGAACAGCCGTTAAAAGGCAGATCAACAGCCGTGTATTCTTCACCACAGCAGTTCTATTCAATATATCAGAGAGCCACTTTAGGTTTAGAGCAATTCCCTTCAAATTTCCCAAACATACTGTATAGCTTAAGTGTGTGTTTACAGCATGGGAAAAGGTTAAAGGGAGATAAGGTACTGGAGGATAAAATAACACGTGAAACTGTCATTGATAATAAGAAGAGATATGATGACTGTTAAGCTGTGAGACAGTTTAAAAAAAAAAAAAGAAACAGAAGTCACACTGTACTTTGACATTTTAGTTTAGCCTTTTAGCTTTGGATTATATCATTTTACACACATTTCTGAAGAAATTGTAGTATTCTTTACTTCATTTGTAAGCTGTGAAGTCCATATTTCCATGCTGTGCTGACCCCATGGAGGTTGCTGACACTGTACTGTAGCTTAGTAATTCTGTACACTATGCAATACGGTATTAATTCTGTACATGCACACATAATTCAAGAACAGGTGAAACACATATATATTTGGAATGTTCATATGTGAAGCAGTTTGACGACTTGCATGTCACTGTGGTACAACTTTGGTTAAAAAAAAGAAAATGATTTACTGGTCATATTGACTTTTGATACTCTAGTTATTCCGGTTTTATTAAAGCAATCATACATTTTACAGTGGGAGAGGTTTTTTTTTTTTTTAACCTCAGAATGGTTCTTCCAGTAGCTGCTTTAAATAACTGCAAATCACAGCCTCTTGTAGCTTATTGCTTTAATAAACTGTGACTGAGAGCAGTGTACTCAGGCATGATTGAGAGACTGCAAATACTCCGCTCTGATCTTATTTAAACTTCTCACGGAAAAGGAAGGGCCCTGCTTCGTGGTGCAGGAGCGGGTTATTATGAGGTGCTGTAAATTACCACGCCAGGTAATTGGAGAACATCAGTACAGCCAATAAAGTCGAAGCACCGGCAGATGGTAAAAACAAAACCCAGATGATGAACAAGTCTCTCAGTAAGCAGCTGTTATTCTTTGGGAAAGAAACTTTTACATTAGCATCGCTGGGTCCACATGTAAAATCCCCCCAAAACACCTACCTCTGCACTAAAGTTGCAAAGTTGTTTTTCATTGGCGCCTGTGTAATGAAAAGAATCATCACAGTTTATAAACTTTTTTATTTTATTTATTTCTCTCTGCGCTTTTATAGCTTCACCAAAATTGGATTTCAAGCCTGGCTACCCTAAGAGGATCTACAAACACATGTGGTGCAAGAGCAAATCTGTGTGGAAGAGCACCGAGTGAAAAGAAAAAAATAAAAGTGGTGAAAATTAAAGTGGTTTAGCCTGAATGGATTTAAGGGGCTGGAAAATAAATTTTAGTGCCCAGTCATTCATCCTCCTCACATCGCTGTTAATATACATTTTTAATGGTTTGTCTGTTCCAGCTCAGCAGAAATCTTGAGGCGTTCATCAGCAGGTGTTTCACTCTCACCCTGTTTCATGCAGCTAAACTGTTGGGTGGCATTAAATTGTTGCATCATTCATCCACTTCTATTAATTATACATCCCTGCAAGCAATGATTTCCCAATTAAAAACTATACAGTTCTAACTTTGTGTGTTCATGTAAGACCACATCGCTTATAGTAAGAAGCTGATGGATAAAATAAATTTTCAGGGCCTTTAAGATTTCAGCCCTGGTCCTGTGTGTTTTAGGTCCCGTAGTCCCATTTGAAAAAAACTGTACTGACCACTGGGGACAGCAAACACATCATGTGGTGCTACTTTGTCAGAAATGCCACAGAAGAAGAGCTACTTGTGTAAAGTGAAGCCAATGTGGAAGTGCCTTAAACTTGCATTCTAATAGCCAGCAGGGGGCGACTCCTCATGGTTGCAAAAAGGAGTCTGATTGTATAGAAGTCTATAAGAAAATGACCCTACTTCTCACTTGATTTATTACCTCATACTGGGAAGTTGATTTACCTCAAAAAAAGTATGCTGACTTAGAAACGTCTCTTTCCCAATGTAAATATATGGGAAAGAAGTATTTTTGGGCCCAATGGCATCACATGACGGACACGGAAGTTGTAGTACCGCCATTTGGCCACTACAAAAATTTGCTTTAAAGCCAGGCGCTCTTCCTTGGGGCTTGGTGTCACATCTGGTTGCAAAAAAACAAGATAGCGACGGATAAAATTACAAACTCAAGGCTTCAAAACGGCAGTCCACAAACCAATGGGTGATGTCACGGTGACTACGTCCACTTCTTTCATACGGTCTATGATCCATTTACAATACCCACACAAATTTTAGGCTTAGAGGATCCATCGCGTAACATTGGTCTAAAGCAGCATACCAGCTTTTGTCTTCCGCATAATACCCAGTACAGTACATGCACGAATCGTGAAAAGCCGGATCCCATCAGAAACATTGAAAACGACTATAGGCCTACAGAAAGCAGTGACAACATTTCAACTGAATGGCTGTTGCTGAAAAACACCTGCAAGTCATAACTCATGAGCAGCATGAATGACTGACATAATCATCACTTCAGTGAGCTCCACAGAAAATAAGTGCTTTCCAAACAAAATATAGCATATTTGTCATATTTGTCACTTCATCACATTTGTCCCACTGATGTCTCTTCTATATTCCTTTTAGAAGCTTAAAACAGCAGCTGCAGCTCTGGTGGACTATATACCCAATTTCAAAACAAATACCCAACATCTAGCAAATGTAATTTTACATCCACTGAAAAATAAGAAATGATCAAAGCCTATCCCACTGAATAGGCCTTAGCAATCTTGTCTAAATTCCTCATGCAGTCTACCTACAGGAGGACTGCCTGCAGAGTCTCAAACAGGTCATATAGATTTGTGCAGAATGTGCAAGTCTCAGTGCTTCTTGTTACAAAACAGGCATGCCCATACTAAAAGTTGTATGTCTTTTGATGTGAACCTGCTGTATCTTACTTCCATATGGGGCATTATTATTGACCAGGTGGCATCTGAAGTAAACTGAACTGAAAGAGCCCTAGGATGAGCACTGATTGATAAGCGAGCAGTGACACATGCTTAGCTGAGTACGAGGGAACGCTTCTGTCATTTGCCTCACATGTCTCTTTTGTATGCTCCTAGAGAATCCAGCGTGGCTCCTCAAGGTCTTTTAAAGACAGCAGGTGGTCACAACGCCCACGCCAGCACTAACCACATATGCCGCCGCGCACATGTTAGAGACATGCATCAAAGCCGATACTCGCATCTGCAGGTGTTTGTTTACTCCGTCGCTACGCAGCAAGATGGGAGATGAGCAGACCTTGATTTTAACATGCTGGAAACATTAGTTCTCTCCAGCTATAAACACACAAAAATCCTGCTTTCAACTCCGGCACCGTGATCATCCGCGTTGTGTTATTGTTATTCTGCAAAATCAAACTTGTCAGCCACAAAACAGCACTGTAGTGTGTAACAAGAGGGTCTGATTTGCCAAAGAAGGAAAAAAAAAATGTTTTTGTTTGGTGCCATATAATCTCTTTTTGTCAGCTTGGTAGCCTTTTTTATGGATTTCATGTCCCTTACCAAAATGAAGTTTTTTCAAGTGTGCTATTAGTATACGTCTTTTCAGTTTACTTTTTATGTACTTATCAGATATATACTTAACAAAATTATACATACTTGGCTCATACTGACAAGTATACAGAAAAGTCTAAATATACTTGGCTCATTGGTCTACATGTACTTAATCTTTTGATCGATATATACTTAAAAAAAGTAAAATTAAGTATTCTTGTCTTATAGGCCTACAAAAAGGTATTCTTGGCTTATAGATAGAGCATGCAAAGTTGATGCATGTTGTGGTTCCTTTGGAGATGGTGAATCTGTCCACCAGGAGCAGATAGTGAGACGGATAACATCTTTCTGTGATGACCTTGTGAAGTTAGCTGCTCAAGATTTTCTTATGTTTGACCTGTTTTGCTATCGTTTGCTTGCTTCTGCTGTGTAACACTACTGTACACTGCAGTGTCACCATGGTGACAGGGTTCATCAACAGCAGCATCCCCTGGAAGTTCGTTGCCATATGACAAGAATATGGAACGCGTCTCAAAGCCTTTCTGTTCACATTTAGAGTTTAACGGAAAAGTTCAGACAGTAGCAAGAAATAATGTCCATATATAACAATGAAAAACCTTATCAGCGCTGATCAGTATCCTCTGGCAGGTTTCGCAAACATGACCCAAAAACTTCCCTCTTATCTGCTTTCAAAGTGATGTGGACTGACAGTGGCAGTATCATGCATGAAGCAGGGTGAATAATTCAATGTATTTTTTAAAAGGACAAAAGACTAGCGGAGAGTGACAACTTGTCAGCGGGAGATAAACTGGGCGAATGAATAACGGATGAATAAAATAAAAGTGTGCCAGCAGACGAAGGTAACCCATCCACTTTTCTGCAGCGTCCTTTCATATCCCTTTACCCTTCCTCTTCTTCCTGTATACATTTTTCGGTTGCTGTATGTCAGAGCGCTTAGAAACCGAGGCGGGGATTTCTAGTTCAAAAGGGGGTCGCGGGAGAGAGAGGTGAAGAGATGGTTTAATGGTGACTAACATTGGCTGCTAATGCCTTCGGCCACTATGTGACTCACTTTAGCTCCCGTCAAAGTGAACTCTGACCAAGTGTGTCCAACGCCGCAGCCGTGCGCAGGGCCGAAGGGGAGATACGCGGACAAGACAGGAGGGAAAGGGTGCAGAGCGTAACTAAGGGAGCGGCCAGGAGGCAGGCTCTGCTCTGATTTGACAGTTTATGGTCAGTGCATTTATCACAAATGTCATCCTTCATCACCGCTGAGTTGCACCACATAGCCCGCATTATGAAATATATAGGAAAGGTCTGGATAAAGGCATCAGTGAAATGGAAAGAGATGGATACGGACTTGATAATGTTTTGTTGTAAACAAAGTGCAGTCCAAATGCAATGTAATTGCCAGTGATGAAAACCAGTGAATCAATTTAGGATTTAAAATGACACAAAAAATCATGATTTTCCATATTGGACTTTGATGTTTTGTTTATCCATAAACTAGGGCTGTCAAAGTTAACGCGATAATAATTAACGCAAATTTGTTTTAACGCCACTAATTTCTTTAAACCATTAACGCGATCAATTTTTCGAAGGTTGTAGCGGGCTCATATATCATATGAAACTAGAAAACCTAAGGAATCCATTGGTACCAACCGTGTCATATTAGCATGTCGCGAAGGAGGCTAAATAACGCTCCAAACTAACGCTAAATTTTGGCGAGGAAAAACTGGCATGGCCATTTTCAAAGGGGTCCCTTGACCTCTGACCTCAAGATATGTGAATGGAAATGGGTTCTATGGGTACCCACGAGTCTCCCCTTTACCGACATGCCCACTTTATGATAATCACGTACATTTTGGGGCAAGTCATAGTCAAGTCAGCACACTGACACACTGACAGCTGTTGTTGCCTGTTGGGCTTGAATTTTCTTGTTATGATTTGAGCATATTTTTAATGCTAAATGTAGTACCTGTGAGGGTTTCTGGACAATATCTGACATTGTTTTGTGTTGTTAATTGATTTCCAATCATAAATATATACATAAGTTTGCATAAAGCAAGCATATTTGCCCACTCCCATCTTGATATGAGTATTACTTGACAATTCTCCCTTTAAGGTACATTTTGAACAGGTAAAAAAAATTGCAATTAATTTGCGATTAATCATGATTAAGTATGGACAATCATGTGATTAATCGTGATTAAATATTTGAATCCATTGACAGCCCTAATGATATTTTCTGAGCAAGAATATTTCAAATGACACAAATGCCTTACACAGAGTTTTTTCAATCATCACTATTGTTTTCTTCCAGTCATTTTAACTTCAGGCACAGCTTAACTTTTCTTTAAGTGCATACATATTAACTGACTGTACGTCCCCGGCCGTATGTTACTCACTGACCTTAGGATTTACAAGGACAAAAAAAAAAATCCATAGATATTGGACTTGTGTTGTTTTGTTAATCCATAAACAGATTAAGTTGGATATTAGAATATCAGATATTCTATGTCTAAAATCCACTGGCTTTCTTATAAAGTGCACTAGAGCCCAGTGGGCAACACTACAGAGCATATTAATGAAATCAAAATGATCTCTGGCATGATATGAAGCACATTAGTACACGAGGTACTAATTAAGTGCAAGGAGTCATCTCAAGAGCCTGGATTATGAAAGAGCCATTATCTGTCTTTGAATTCCTTATTGGGTTCCATGGTGGCAGCACTTTTCATAATGGATACATAACATTTTGGAACAAACCCCTTCATTAACAGTGATACCACTCAGTGCTTTGTTTCATCATTTTTGGAGTGTGAGACAAAGTATGAAATTTACTCCTGCACTTAATTTAACTGCTGCTTTTAACTTGATCATATGTGTTTAAGGTCTCTTAGGCACTCCAAGCATTTCAAGAGTATTAGGGCCAGGCATAAGGGGAAAAATGAAGAAGACGATTTTTTTTAATTTTGCATTTCGAGAATAAAGCCGAAATGTCGAGAAAAATGTGTGAAAAATGTTGAAATTTCAGTATATGCGCTAATACTAGTAGTTTGATTTATTCTCAAAAGTTTGACGTTTATTCTCAACATTTCGACTTTATTCTTGAAATGGTATTTCAACCTTATTCTCAACATTTCAACTTTATTCTCAACATTTTGACTTTATTCTCAACATTTCGACTTTATTCTTGAAATGGTATTTTGACTTTATTCTCAACATTTCGACTTTATTCTTGAAATGGTATTTTGACTTTATTCTCAACATTTCGACTTAATTCTCGAATGGTATTTTAATTTTATTTTCACATTTCAACTTTTCAACTCTAAAATTGTATTCTAACTTTATTCTCAACATTTCAACTTTATTCTCAAAATGGTATTTTGACTTTATTCTAAACAATGTTACTTTCTTCTCAGCATTTCGACTTTATTCTTGAAATGCAAAAAAAAAAAAAAAACATCTTCCTCCCCTCATTTTTTTCCTTATTCCTGGCCCCAATACTCTTCCGTATTTTTCTACCATACCATATTTCTGTGGAATATAATGGATGCTGAATTAGGGAACTGTATCACTGAGTGTATGTGTGTGATATGGTCATTTGTGGGCCTTGAAATCCATGATACCAAAATTTGGCACAACATATGATGTATTTTCCAGTATGAGTACTGTCCGTACATTTACCAAGGAGTGGGGCAGTAAACGCTTACTGTCCCAAAGCAAATCTGGTGAATGTGTACATTTTCTGCTTAATCTGAGTGGAATACGGTCGTCACAGTGGTGCGAGGTTAAGCGGTCTGTAGCACCGTGGAAAATACAACCCCGGTCTAATCCCTTAAATCTTGGCAGATGTACCAGCACAGGGGAAAAACATCCCAGCCAGCATTACTGGAAACAGATACTATGTGATACACATTGTCCCATTGTTAAATGTTTGATTAGCTCAGCCTCCTGTGAAAAGAGCTTTCCCATTGGTCACCTGATATTTGTCCCCTCTTTGGCAGGAATAAATTAAATGGACACATAATTGCAGCCGCCGTTTAAATCATCCTATTGCCCCTATACTTAACTGTTCTGGAGATAAGGAAACATTTCAAGTGTATATTATGGAATTTTCCAATTAATTTCAGTGTGATTGCAAAACTGAGTGCCCAGTGTTTAATAGTTTTTTGAAAAGTGACTTTGCAGTCACATATAAAGCCAAAAAGCTTGAGGTCTTAGTGGCACCAGTGGCCTGTGACTTAAATACTTAAATGAGAGAGAGTCACTGTTTAGAGCTTGTTACAGCATCACTTGTCGTTTCTACAAAGTCAGCCAGCACCCTCGCACAGCTCCAGCTACCTGTCTGCTCCGTCCCGGAGGGAGGTGAATAAGCAAGCGGTCCGACACATCATTGTGTCAGTGCCGCGAGCGGCGCCACCCACAAGGTTAAAAGGACGCCAACCTTTATGTACGGCTGTTCACAGAGAGGCTATGCTAATTCTGATCTTAACTGAGTCTGAAAGAGGTTGTTTTTTTTTCATTTTGTAGCAACATATCGTCAGAGTTTCATCGCTTCTCCTGGGAAAAAAACTAAATCATAGATTTTGGCTGACTTATAGCCTGACACCTCATCACCCTTATTTCAATATTCTGGACTCAAAACACAAACACACATTCCTCTGCCCCTAAGGCGATGTTTTGAGGTAGATGTTTAAAAAAAAAAATTAAAAATGAGCATGCAAATGTGTCACGTTGACTGGAAGGACGATGAATCTAAATTAAATATTAACAAGCAAAGGTCTGTACGTGTTTGAAGAGAAAAAATTAAAGTTAAATAAACTTAAAGTCTACTGGGTTTCCATATCAACAGTTTTCAATCTTTAGGTATCAACGTGAAGAATAAAGATCGATACATATACATCTGAGATATTTTCTCTTATGAAAATCTTTCTGGTTAAAAATATTTTTTTTCCCATTGGGATTAATTAAACCTCCTGTGGAGCTGGTCTTGGAGTATTTTTTCTTGACGATTTTAAGATTCTCTGTGGCACTTTCCCCAAGCCAGACAGCCAGCCACTCACTGCGCTACACTGTAGTTTCTTCAGTCGATGCTCTCTGCCACGCCGTATCCATCAAGCTTAGCGTCAATAGTGCTGATGGCCGACTCCCTGGATCGAGGTCTGTGGATGAGGGACGTGTCGCAAAGTGCCAGACTGGCAATCAACTATTTGTGAGAAGGTTCAGCCAGGGAGCAGAAGCTCTGATTGGGACATTTAACATACAATAAATACTAGAAATGCCTGCTGTTGCTTTACATTATTTAAAATTTAAGATTGGCATTATTTATTTATTTTGCTCTGCACCATAAACGAATGTATAACATATATAAAATGACTTTAAAAGAACAGTGTTTCAGGGGATCCATTAGCAGAAATAGAATATAATATTCACTATGTGTCATTAGTGTATAATCACCTGAAACTAAGAATCGTTGTGGGTACGTTAGCTTAGAATGAGCCCTTCTTATCTACTTAGGGAGCGGGTTCTCTTCATGGAGTCCGCCATGTTGCTCCGCCAAGTTTCTACAGTAGCCCAGAAGGGACAAACACGTTACCTGAAGGCCACCGTAGTTCTCTTACACGCTTGTGAAACTGTGGTAACCACAGTCTTGGAAAGGGAGGAGTGAGCAGAGGGATATTCAGTTGGTTGCAATCTGCAACCACAGCTTCAGATGCTGCCAAATCCTACACACTGTACCTTTAAATAAATGAGTTGTTCAGCGGGCTCCCAACAGTTAATTCATGACCAAATAAACGAAAAATTGCAAAACAATTATTTACTACCAGATACTATATTATTGTTATTGTTATTTATAAAACTGGGTAGCCGGGACGTCTCATTTCTGCTCTTTTACATGCTGCATTGAGATACAGCAACAGCAGCCATGACCTGCCACACTGGCCTGTAAAGTGCTCCTCTTATCAGCCGGGAATTTATGTCAGCACGTGTAGCGCAATAGCTACATTTACAGATAAAACCATCTATCTCTCTCTGGCTGATGGCTGAGGACAGAGTGTTTAGGTCATGTTGCCGTTATAGTAGAGAGATAACTGATGAAGCGATGACCCTACGACGTCACACAGAGATTGGCACCGGCAGAGTTTTATGGCCCAGAAAAGGTCAGTGAAGCCATAAAACAAAATCAGGTGCGGACCGAGCGGGCAAGGTTGTTGATTAAAACTCCAGATTTTTGCTCATAACTCCGTGGAGAACTTCTAAATGAGACACGGGCTCATCGACCAATCGCGCCATCAGCATAAGTCAGACACAAAGGGTAGCTCAATAAGGCGATAAAGCAGATAAACAGCTGGCATTTGAGGCAACAAGTGGCAAAAAAAAAAAAAATAGAGCGAGGAAAAATAAAACAGACAGGAGCAATGGCGCCATTTCACATCGTCTGAAATGCGGTCGGTTGCACAGCTTGCGAAACAAACGGGGCAGATTACCGTCATCAAAGATCTTTCAAAGTGCAGACTGCTGAGCTCCACTGATTTGGCAGCATTGCCGTCTGATAGATTTAGATAAGAAACTGATTGCTTTACAGTATTTTTATGTCTGCTCTTTCCTTGAATGTTGTCATTCTGACCACACAGTCAGGGTCACATCTGCAACAAACATCTCCACTTTAGTTATGAATGTGTAACTAATGGGAATGACACAAAAACGCATAGCCAGAGAGCTCATGTTCCACACTCAGATGTGTAGGGCAGCCTATGGATTTAATATAGGGAAACAGCAGAGGAAATGTAACTCCCCCGATGATTATAATTTAGTTTACAGTGTTGTACTGTAATGTGTGTGTGTGTGTGTGTGTGTGTGTGTGTGTGTGTGTGTGTGTGTGTGTGTGTGTGTGTGTGTGTGTGTGTGTGTGTGTGTGTGTGTGTGTAAGAATCAGCCCATTCGCAGGAAAAGACATATGAATGCCATGATAATGCGCAAGGCATTTAGCGTGCAATAAGAATGCCTTTCTTGCTTTTTGCCTGTCATTTGTACGCCATGCAATGTAAACAAATCTGCGTAAATATGCTACGCTCAGAGCTAGTGACGTAGAATAAAAAGCGAGAAAGGCCACTTATGGCTGCGGCTGAGGAGGTGGATGGGTCCAACAAACACACGACTTGTTTTGCAAATGACGTTTGCCACGTGTTTCTTGGTGATGTTTGTGACTTGTTTTCCGTAATTATGTTACTTGTTACATATGCATTTTACTTAGTTTAAGTCAGCAGGGTAACATAATTGTGATTGGTCCCGGTGCACATTTTTTTCTTGTGCCCTCGCCCCAAACACAAGCGCACACACACAACCACTCCAGACAATTGCAAAGCAGACAATTGCTATGCCACCATGGAGAGGCTCACGATGCAACTCCCAGACTGCAAACCAGCCGTAGATCAGCACCACGGAGAGCAGCCGGAGTGCCAAATTTATCAACGCAAACTTAACAGTCTGCCCTGGACTCAGCAGCCAAATATTATCACAGACTCAGGTTTCAGCAGGTGCACATTTTCCAGCATATGAGACGTAACAATTACAGCGCTATAAATTTAAATCCCTGATCCCACTCCATAATAACAAAAAGAAACTAGTACTCCTGCTCCGCAAAGTCATTAACAACTGCTCAAGACAACTGCTCCTTTTTTATTGGAATGTCCTGGCTGTGAGCGACATAGCGCTACATGGCTCGCCGTTTTGAGCTGAACTTTTGTCAGACGACCAGCTGTTTCTATTTATTCCTGTCGCTCGCCTTGAAATCGCCTCAATGGACCAGGAGCGGCTTATTGGTGCAGTTAAAATGAGGAGGTATCTATACGATATCTCCTCGTTTTACTACAAAAACCTTAACAGCAGTTGGCTGGAGGGAGATCACCAGCTGAAAGTTCCCTACTGCTGTTGGCTATATTGTATTGTCATTTATATATTGTCATTTCCAGTAAATATCACAATATTTAACGTGCGTTTTCTGTTTCAAATGAACAAACGAAGGAAGATAAGTGGTTACGTCTCCAGTTTGATCTCGAGCGCACGGCTGATAGGTAGCCTACGTGGTTTGTTTACATGACGTAGCAGAAGTGCATATAATGGATTCAGTGAAAACACGGTGCACCGGTTGCACCGTTGATATTTACGCCACTGGTTTACGTACTAATTTTAAGCCCAACCATGACGTTTTTCCTAAACCTAACTAAGTGGTATTGCTGCCTAAACCTAACTGCGGACGTTATTGTAGTTTTGTTTCGTGGCGTACAAATGACACGTGACAAGCCTAAAATGCGTCCTCATGACACGCAAAATGTCATTGTAATGTCGTGCTATTTATACGCCTTCCCATGAGACCGGGTTGAATATAAGTAAGAATATAAATTACAGTGGCAATAAAAGTCAAAGTCCCGCTACAATTCTTTGTTATATGTCCAGTGTGAGTGTTGAACGTCTAGTTCAAGTGTCTCTATCAGACGAAGACACACTTTTCCCTGAGATGACCATAATGATGATCGATGGACGGAGACCATCCATAGATCATGCAAGTCTCTCTTTCTCACTCCAGAGCACTGAAGTCCAAATGGAAGGAGTCACAAGTTTGGTTGTGAAAATGATGAATTATAAAGCTGTTTGTCAGACATCGAGTACAGAATAATTTGCATCGACTTTGCATACTGCTGATGCAGCAAAGAGATGCACAATGGCATTTCATTCCATTTGTGATTGAGTGCAATTGTCAGGCTATGAGCCGGAGTGTCATAAAATACATGTTTATAGAGCAAGACAGCCAGTCGCAGACAGGCGTATAGTTTGTGGGATAAGTTCTAGACGGCGACAGCAGATGGCCGCGGGACTCAATCAAAAGGGAGCAAGTGTCAACAAATCTGGATTAGATTAAGAAATGATTCACTAAATAAACAAATGAACCACATTCTGCAACAATTATAATTTGTAAACGGTGGTAGAATTGATATAAAAGCTGAATTATAATGAGTCAGTGGACTTTCTGAAGTTGTAATGTTGAGAATTGAAATAGACCTTTATCACGCATCAATTATTCTTTGAACTTTCTTTGCTTTAAATAGCCTCAAAAGAACAATATAAGTCTGATATTTTTTTTTCATTTTTAGATTGTACTGTACACCGGCGTAACCATGATCTCTGAGATAGGATTTAAAACCACAGAAGTAGACGGCTGTCATTGGCAATCTGTAGTTTTATTTTCTCAAAAGGGCCCTTTGTTGTTCCCGCTTATCACCCACTTAAGCGCGGAAGTGTACTGTTATCAGGCCTGAAATGTATTGTAATTGATTAAAACTATTGAGAGGGACAAAAGGACAAGGAGAGTTAGTAAGACAGACAGTCTGTGAGCGATGTTTGGAGGAGATGATGGCAGGAGGAGAAACCCTGGCCATCCAGCAGAATTTTAATTACTGCAGGCAGCAGCACTTCTCGCAGACTAATCTCCTCCACAGTAGGATTTATAGGCATTACTGATGCTGACAAAGTGATCGCTCAGGGAGAGATAAAACATTACAGAATAAAGCGTGAAGATGGATATGAATAACACTTCCTTCCTCGAGGCAAGGCTGTTTTAATGTTTGTTTCGCTAAACTCAATTGCTTATTAGCAGATCGCTATGGATTATTACATTTGCTAAGAATGAGTGTGTGTTTGTGGTTGTAAAGGCTTAACCCATTTGTGCACGCAACTGAAATTTTTAATTTCCTTTGGTGTAAGTGTTCTCTGGGTTTGCCTAAGCACTAATGTGAAGACATTTTCAAAAACGGTCAAACCATTCGGCTAAAAAGTGCATTTTTCTTAGTAGTTGGGTACATGGGACAACTGTTTTTGCAATATATCTTAGGTAGGGCTGTCAATCGATTAAAATATTTAATAGCAATTAATCACGATTGTCCATAGTTATTAGCAATGAATCGTAATTGATCGCAGGTTTTCATCAGATACTACAAGGTGCACACATCAAGTATTTGGTATCTATGAACTCAAAACAAGATGAAAATCAAAGGCATGCACACATATACAGTGTAAAAAAATATATTTCATATGTAAAACATTTAATAAACACGTTAGCAAAAATCCCAACTTTGACTATTAATAAAAGTGTGATTTTCCATATGATCAAAATTAATGTTTCGTTTATCTCTGTGGAAAATATCTGATGTTTGGTTCCCACCTCTAACAATGCTTCCAACAAGGTATGACATCTAGTAGCTGAATGTTATCAATGTTATCAATAGCTCCTTTAAATTTGGAATAAATTGTATTACACTGACCTCTAATTATCAAGCACTTTTCTTCTAAACAAACTTGACTAAAAGTCTTTCAGTGGAATTTAAGCAGAGTGTGACTCTCCTCAGCAGCAAAGGTTAATGCCATCTTAAAGCCGACGTGAGTGGGAAGTAGTAATGATGAATTCTACACTAGCTGTGATTTCTAACGTTTGCAGTTAGGACATCCCCCCCTCGCCCCTCCTTTCCATTCCTCTTTCCCCCTTCTGACATTTCTATTATTGAGAAACAGCAACTCTAGGATAGCACACTACCACTGCCGCACTACATCCGCTCCGACTTAATCCTCCTGGCATTTCGCTAGCCCGTTCTCCTTCCTCACACACGCCAAACTATTTAATATTTAATCCACTTTAGATGGGATTACCACGCTACGGGTTAGTTGAAAAACTTTGGCAGGGGACGGCCTTATCAATGGTTATGATGCATGGCAATCTCTTATTTCCCTTTGGCCATGAAACAGAACGTCAAGTTGATTGTGCTTGTTGAGGGCGAACAGGGATTGATGAGAGGTCTGAGTCTGCAGAGAGAGTTCCTAATGAACAAATAAATCAAACATCTCTCCGAGATCGAGCCCGGTGTCTCACCGCTTGGATTCGCAAAGTCACACCGCATCAGACTTGCTAAAGAAGATGATCAAGGTTACTAATTGAATTGCAGTGTACACACGTACAGTGCGGAATGCCCCCACCCCACCCCCCGCCCCCCCGAAACAACCGGCGCTATCACCTCGGTGGGTATTGCCTCTAATTTCACAGCCTCGAGTCAATTTCACAGCCTGCAATCTCCATATGTTAATCTACAGGAATTTAATTTTGGTTATTAGTGACAGTCCTTCGGCCACATGCTCAACTGCTCACACACACGACGCACATTCCCAGACGCAGACTCACACCCACAAGGTTTAAGTGTGAGAGCAGACATATTGCATGAATTCAGAACGCATTCATTCAGCTGGTGGAGGAAATTGGTGGCTGATATTAAAAAGAGCAGACTGAGAGAAGATTTCAAAAAGAGGGCGCTGATGACTTTGGCGCGACATTGAGTTTCAAAACGGTTCTATACGAGCGGCAAAAGGATATTGTGACTTTGTGTTGAGCAATTACGTGGGAGGGTGTACTGCAGAACTGATAGAGCTGAGCACATAACTTTGACTGTTTTCCTTTTAAAGCCGAGCTGATGGGTTGAAGCAGAACTCTCAAGGTGTGATTAACGCTTTAAGTAAAGCTCTCCATATATCTACATTGTTCCCTTTTAATTCTCGACACTTTCGACTAGCTGTTCGTCCGCAGGGAGTCTCGTCTGCCAATCTCGCAGACGGGGTAGGAGGGGGATCATTACTGGGAAAATCAGGATACATTCATGTGTGATCAAAATAAAAAAAAAAAGCGAGGGCCCCTCTGGAGGCTCGTCTGTCTAAGAATAGAACCAAAAACATCAACACGCAAATCTTGTGAACGAAACGCGGCGATAGAAATCCAATGGAACTGGTTTCAAAGCACTCCACAGTTAACCATCATACTGTATCTACCACTGTGTTACCTGCAGCAAAACTGACACTTAAGTCATGTTTTGCACACACAAAGCCCTTCATTATTTTCCTCTAAATCAATTGAATTTCTATCATGTCACAACAGCATACTTGCCAACCCTCCCGATTTTCCCGGGAGACTCCCGTTTTTCATTTCCCTCTCCCGGTTTCCTCCCGGGGTCACAATTCTCCCGTATTTCTCCTTATTTATGGCAAAATTTCACACTTTTTTAATAATAATCCCTACTGTTTCCACCCAGACGACAATAGAGCTACACCAAATGTCGTTTCCTGGCGGAAGAGAGCCAGGAAACACAGCGACACAGCGCAGTTTGAGCTCATATTTGAGTTGCGCTCACGTGACGCACATGTCAATTTCCGCTCCAGTCTTTTCAAAATATAACTACGTTGTTAGGTTTAGGAAAAGATTGACTCGGTTAGGCTTAGGAAACAAAACTATGTAGTTAGGTTTAGGAAAAGATCGTGGTTTGGGATAAAATAACACCAGAAGTGCCGTAACTTAAGTACGGAAGTTACGTGGCAAATAAATCAACCAATCAGCTAACTGAAAGAAATACTCAAGCAGGGGCAAGAGGGGCTGAGAATTAAAGTTAAAATTAAAAGGTTAACATAAAAATGTTGTTGCAGTGTACTATTGTTTTGTTATATTCATTCTTTAAAAGTCACCAAAATGCAGGAAACAAAATTCAAATTTTTCTGGAGGAGTAACCTCAAACCCCCCGCTTTGGTTTTGAAATCCTCTCTATTTTTAATGTCTCAAAGTTGGCAAGTATGCACACCAGGTTGTTGCATTGTACCGCTTTGCATCTGTCTAAGCACTCTCTTAAAATGAAATGATGTAAGAACTGCAGTAAAGGGAGAAAAATGCACTGCTTGAGTTACAGCACTAGCAACTAGAAATGGAATTAATCCTGAATTTATATGATTTATTTTTACACTCAAAGTTCAGATTACTTTTCCAATGCATTACCCGAAGTGATCCAGGTATGTCCGTGTTTATGCAATGACTGCAGGCACAAGAGGTTTATGTTTACTTCGCCTCGCCAAGTTATCAAGTAGGAAAATTGAAGAATTTGTGCAAAGCAAGCTGATGCTATTCAGCTTTAAGGAATTCCAAGGTACCAAGTTTGACTCATTCCCCCTAATCTTATATCTTACAATGTAAGTTTCCATGGTGGAAGCTCACCGGCGGTTGCAGCAGTAATGTGCAACATGGACAGACTGATCTTGGGCATGGAAAGATGATTAGGTATTAGACTTGTCTGGCTATGCCTTCAGAGTACTTTTGAGGTTGTTTACAGCTTACACTTTTCGTCGTTCAAGTCTCGTGTGGAATTGGGGAACCTTTAAGAGAAGGATTTAGACGTGTCGCCGACCAGCCCATGCGATTATCGAGAAAGTGCGCGAGAGCTCAGCACACCAGCATGAAGAATGAGATTTGTAATGTAGAGACTCAACACGACAACACAAAATGTGGGAACGTCCACTGGCCTCCTTCCCCACCGAGCTTACATACGATAAGCCGCAACTACCGTGTCTTGAGCCTCCAAGTTGGTGTGTAACACAACCTCATCTGGCCAGGGCGGTGGACTATGTGACACTTCACTCCCCCCACCAAGAGGATCCTTCTTCTATCTTCTCTCGCCAAAGCCCCCCCGTGGCCTCTGAGAGCACCGTCAGCACGCGGCAGTCAGCTGAGCCTGAGTGAATTAACTGAAACAAAATGGATTCCACTTACTCGACCTGCTGAACAGATGAACGCAGTGCTGACAGACTTTGAATCCAGGCAATGCGAGAGTCTGTCTGATCCACTAGGATATAAGGATGCAGTGGCTCAGACAGCCATTAGGATAAACACATTCTCAGCACGACATCAAATACAACCGGGACGACTGTAAAAAAAATAACGACCCTCAACCCTGGCAAGTTCTGCGAGGCTCTGCGAAAGGTTCCTTGTTCCTGCACTGCATTAAAGGCAGGGGTTGGTTGTTTGACATATTTGCTTCCTAGCAATGGGGCAGCGGCAGTAGCCTAGGGTTAAAGAAGCAGGCTTGTGACTCGAGGTTGCTTGGAAAGTCTGAGCTGTGGAAATTAATTAAAAGCGCTTCCCTGTAGTTGCAGCAGGCAAGCCCTCAAGCATGAGCAAACACAATTTCATGAATTGCATATAAGCTGATCCTTCCCCTACAACTTTTGCCCGAAGGATGTAAATGAACGTGAGCTTTAAGTCGAAGACACCTGGTAAAATAAAAATCTAAAACAACATCAACCATTAGTTGTATCATAATAAATATGACGCTGGAGGAGAAGTACGCTTTGATCAAAAATACTCAAGAGCGCTAATGGATGTTTAGACTTCGTGTGGAATCTACAACAGCATCAACCATTAATGTGATAAATATGATGCTGGGGTTCCTGGAGGAGAAGTACACCATGATCAAAAATACTCAAGAGCACTAATGGATGTTAAGACCAGTGTTGTTGTTCCATTTGTTGCACTCGAGGCCACAGGGCAAAAAATACCAAGCTGTACACCGTTCGTAGCTATACCTTCAAAAAGTAATGCACTGTAATTCGTATATATCCCACAAAATCAAATTGTATATGATCCACGTAACCGTGATCAAGGAAGTATAAAGAGCAACAAACGCAGTTTAGGAAGGAGGTGGATGGGTTGGTCACAAAACACCGGACTTTCGCCCAGAAGACCGGTGTTTGTACCCTGTGTGAGTCACATAACATCCATATTTCAGTAACGCCACTTCCACGATCTTTTCCTAAACCTAACTAAGTAGTTATGTTGCCTAAACCTAACCAAATCAATCTTTTCCTAAACCTAACTAGTTTTGTTACCTAAACCTAACCAAGTCGATCTTTTCCTAAACCTAACTAGTTTTGCTACCTAAACCTAACTAAGTCGATCTTTTCCTAAACCTAACTAGTTTTGTTACCTAAACCTAATCAAGTCAATCTTTTCCTAAACCTAACCTAAGTATTTCAAGCATAGTTATTTTAACCTGAACCACAATCTTTTCCTGAACCTAACCGGGTAGTTTTGTTGCCTAAACCTAAAAAAGTCGATATTTTCCTAAGCCTAACCAAGTAATTTCGATTCCTAAACCTAACCAAGTTGTTTTCTTGTTTCACAGGATGTTTATTTTGAAAAGACTGTACGCATGTAATGAGTGGAAATTGACACGTGTTGCTGGACATTCTTAAAATAAACTCGTGAAAAATGAGGAATAACTTATAAGATATCATAGAATACGCATTATGAGGATACGTTGAAAAAACAAACAGTTTCAGGGTTGCTTAATGGATTTCCACCACTTTCCCAGTTTCCTTGTACTGCTGCATATGCCTATGCAGATAAAAATTATATTTGATGAATGAAAAAGATTGTGGGATCTCTGCACAACAGCTTTCTTTTGTTAGATTATGTGTGTGAAAATAAACAAAATAAAGAAATCTACTAAATGGAATTAATCTTCCTTTGAACCCTTTAAAAAGGAACCTATAGCACTCCCTGTTTGAGAATCACTGACCTAGAATCTGCCGCTGTATGGTACCAGACACACCAATCACTTTTTCTTCCCTTAATTTAGTATTGCTGTCGCTGCAATGAGACATTCAGAGAAGAAACCAACATTTGGAACAACCCTTGAGGATGGGCGTAGGTTTAGCCTTAGGGATTGACTCATTGATTCTCTTCAGCCCTTAGGCTGGCTTTGAGAGCCACTAGCCAGGTGTCAAGGGCTCTCATTACAGACACGTACATGTAAAGTTGTTCACTGCCGCCTGAAGCTGTCTGCAGAAGAACCCTCAATTGAGCGCCGCAGTGAGGATGATGGATAGCGTTGTCGGGGATACAGATGGCTCCTGCAGGGGGTCCGGCGTCCCTTTGGGATGAATCAGCTGGGCTGAGGACCACATGTTGACAGCCAGAACCTCTTTGCAGTGTAACATAAGGCACCACGGAGCCATCTATAACTGCTTGGAGACCACGTACGTCTCTGAGACGCTGCACTAGTACTGTGCCACAAGATCAATAAAGCAGCCGAGTGGAACACTACTATAACAGCTCCAACATATAGTGTTATCTATTCTTAACTGTGCATAGTCATGTCTGACGTGAGACTCCCCTCTGGAAATGATTATCCCAAGCAAGCCGTATCTACTGTGCCATAATTATAATATAACTATTAAATAGGTTTTGGTAAAAAAAAAAAAAAAAAAAATTTAAAGCATTTTAGCATTAGGAAATTAAAAAAAAATATATAAAAAAATCCAATTTCACAACACTGTCATATCATGATGGTAATATTACATCAGTTTTAACAACTAATTACTAACAAATCATTTATATGCATTTGTAAATTATTTAACTCTTTTACAAATAATTTGATATATCAGTCATTTATAAGCCATTAAATGAATGTGTTAGTAATTAACATATCATGAATGTGTAATTTTCGTTATATGCATTTTTAGATGACTAGAACTTGCTGGTCTATTCATTTATAAACCATTAGAAGTTATAGTTTATAAGCGCACACAAACTGTATATGTCGTAGTCGGTAACTCAGAGAAACAGGAACTGGACCCAATTGCTGACAGTAGAGGAGGCAGCAGGATGATTTTGGTGATGTATTAAAGAATATGGCTTACAAGCTGAAAGTCCACAGGCAGGCAGGTAATAGCAGTCAAGCAACAGGTAGCAGTTAGTGGCTAGCAGGCAGGGAAAACAGGGAAAACCAAAAGACTGGTGGCAGGGAATAAACTAGAAATACTAAGCAGTGGAAAAACTACAAGCTAGGGAATAACAGCTAGAGCGTTACTTACTGGGTGAGACGCTGACAACCTGACACATAGACAAGGAAACACACTGACTAAATACCAGGTGGAAACCTCTGGGTCAGAAAAGTGAAGCCAATGCAGAAGTGACTTAAACCTCTCGTGTCACTTGTAAAAAAACAAGATAGTGACGGCCAGAAACCAAGATGGCGACAGCCCAAATGCTGAACTCAAGGCTTCAAAACGGCAGTCCACAAACCAATGGGTGACTTCACGGCGACTACGTCTACTTCTTATATACATTCTATACTAAATACACAAGGAACAAATTAACTAATGGAGCACAAGTGTGGTGGGAAACACACATATGCAGGAAATAAAAAGACAAGACACAAGAGGAGAGGACTTTCAAACTAAAACAGGAAACAAACTTTAACAAAACTTTAGGACAACTTTCAAGGGCTTATCCTAAACAGAAGCATTCTTTTGGAGGATTATTATTGTTTGACCAGGTCCAGCAATTACAAATAATATAAACAAAATCAAACCAATAATATATAATTTGGTCATGATAGACAAACCGCTGCCTCTTAAGAAGAACTGATGTACTACGGCCAACCTTAGGAGTACTACTGAATGTGCTGCCGAATCCTCACAGTGCAGGGCAGCCACATAAATAAAACTGAGCAAGTGCAGGTTATAGTGGAGCAATAGAATAGGAAGATCTGTGCTGTATGTCACTTTGACAAAGAGAGCAGGAGGGTAGTGGAGTGATGGAGTGCACTTGGAGTGTGAGCGAGGGCTCAAGGGTCACATGTCTTTGTGTCCTGCCCTTTGAATAAGCCTTGCCCTCCTGGTCCCGCTGGCCCTGGCTCTCCTGTCGCTACAGGTATAGCTAATCAGAGACTGTGGCATTGGGTGCATGCAGCCGGCCCTGAATAAAACATGGAGCGAAAAATTTAATCAAGAGGGGGCATCTGCGGCTGTCTCGGTGCTGCTGGTACCAACACTCCAGCTATTCACCACATGTGTCCTCATACTAATGGCAAGCCTAAAAGGAGGCACAGGGCAACCTCTTTTCATAATCAAAGTGTTTTTATTCATGACATGTCTATTAATTAGTTTGGAATAGTCGGCACCATGTGCTCAGGAGAATTTAAATTGGCTGAAGAGGATTTGCCCTTTCCCTGTTGAGCCAATGATTTCTTGGCAAGTCTTTATAACCAGGGAGGGACAAAGAGGAGGAGAGGAAGAGACAAGGAGATAGAAAGGGGGGCTGTGTGTGTGTGTGTGTGTGTGTGTGTGTGTGTGTGTGTGTGTGTGTGTGTGTGTGTGTGTGTGTGTGTGTGTGTATCTCACTCTCTCTGAGTGACTCAGAGCCTATAAATCACAAACTGAAACTGTCATTGGTGTTTGTCCTGTTACAATGTATCTGAGTGAGGTGTGTATATTAGTGAGAAAACACAAACACAGCTGAATTCAATAAAAGAATAACTCTCCCCAAGTAACACCTGTTTTGTGTTTTGCCACATAATCTTAAAGTCCCAGTGAAACAGAAGTTAGAGACTCTTTAGCTTCTGTACTGTAAGTATTCAGTGCGATATTTGAGCGTTGTACAGTAAGAGGGATTTAAATAAAATCCTTCACATTTGATTGGACCGTTAAAAAGTGAGCGGGCTTAGAATGTAGCGCGATACGGAGCGACGGAGGACTGTGGCTCCGAAAGTTGCAGATTGATTGATGGATGGATGCCATTATATTATTGGTTGAAATTGGTTGGTACTAGCTTACGTAAGCCCGCGTCATATTTGGTTTTACAGGAAGAAAAGATTATTGAATTTTTATATAAAAATACAAAGAAATTTATTTTTTGCGTTACATGCATACAGTCTTTTCAAAATAAACTTCCATCTTCAAAGGAAACAACTTGGTTAGGTTTAGGCAACAAAATGACTTAGTTAGATTTAGGAAAAGATCGCGGTTTGGGTTAAAATAACTCCGGATGTGACTTAACTTAAGTAAGGAAGTTACGTGACAATTAACCAGTGTTGAATTCACACGGGATATGCGTCGGTCTCCAGTGTTTTTTTTAACCACCCATCCACCCCAACCTCCTCCCTACGCAGTGTTTGTCGCTGTTTATACTTCAGGCCTTGCTCACGATTACGTGGATTACATCTGAATTGATTTTGTGGGATATATACGAATTACACTGCATTACTTTTCGTAGTTATAGCCATGAAAGTTGTATGAGAACAGCCTGCCTTATCAAGCTACAGACTTTAATAAAACTAACTTCCTGGGTATGTTTGACCCATCCTTCCACCCCGACCACCTCCCTACGCAGACTCTCGTGGACTATTATTACAAACGGATTTGTGTTACGTCAAAAAACAACAACGTAATCATAGACAAAACACTTTTCCCTCTAAAAGTCTGTCACAATGCAGTTTTATTGTATGAGAATGTCATCTTTAGGCTACGGGGCTGACATTTTACATTTCATCTCGACTTTAAAAAATGCAATGTAACTTAGAAGTCTAACGCATTAAAAAAAAAAGCATATAAAACCTTTGGAAAATAATACCTATGCCAATTTGGATTACATTTTGCCACAATTGTGAAAGAGTATGCATAAGTGGATTAAGGAGGGAAAATATGTTTTTTCCAATAAAGGTATTATACAAATAAATAAATAGGATTGTTTGATGGGTAACACCATCTAAGTCTTGAGAGAAAACTACTAGCATGACTTAGATAATTGAATGTCTTCTCTCCCGGCTTAATCTCTATCCTCTGTGTCTCACCTCCACAGAAAAGAAGCTATTAACGTCTGTTTATGTCCCCTGTCATTACTTCAACTTCTTTTCTTTAACTTCTGTGACAATACACACAGACACAATAGCATTTGTTATCTGCTTTCATTCAAACCGCGAATCAATAACACTCCACGATTTAAAACCACAACAATGGAAACCTCATACAGTGAGCAACCTGTCTCTGGTGCGCTTAACAAACAGGCGTGCAGTATTGACACTTGTCAAGACGTAATCAGCAGTGATGTTTTAGTCATGGTGACGGATGGAACAGGAGGCAAATTGTTTGCTAATTCTCATTTCACACTCCCAATGCGAAACTAGCCAGGCACGCACAGCACCGGTTCCTCTAACATGCACAATGGTCTGGCTCGCTGCGTAACACCAAATTATCTTTCCCCCGACTTAATTATTCATTAGGCAAACATAATTAATTTAAGAAGCTTCTCTCACAGGAAGTGTTTCACATAAAGGCCAGAGGGACAGCTTTCTGCGTAATCATTAACTGAATACAGAACACAGCCAAGAAACCTGAATGCTTTATTGAATATAGTCGCAATCTGAGCCAACAGTTTTTTTTTTTGTTTTTTTTTACTGAAAAGTTGTGGCCTCGTGTAAAAAATACACTGCAATGTTTTTATTGGTTCAGCTGATGCAGCGAGAACTACCTTCAAATTTAATCTTTAAACTGTATTTTTCTCTCTTATTGCTCGCAGAAGGATATTACTCCTTTTGATGTCCGCAGCACCCCCTTCGTCATCATCCCTAATGGAGGATATGATGTCGTTCCTTAAACTGGAAAAAATGTAATTTGCCATTCGCAGATCAGCCCAGAAGTTTTACTATATCTGGCAGCCCCACTTATCTTATTTTGACCCACTGACAGTACTTCTGTATGATTAAGACCACTTGTATTTTTTGTAGTATATGTTTTTTTTATTTGGACGTAGTGTATTTGGGCAGACTAATGGACTTATGGCATATGAGATGTATGTCTCTCCTTCAGCTAAAATGTATGACCACATGATGATATGTATGATCTAGGGCTGTCAAAGTTAACACAACAATAACGTGTAAACGTTAATTCAAATTCATTTCAACGCCACTAATTTCTGTAACGCATTAACGTAACTTGAGATTTTTAGGCTGGAGCTGGCTCCGTTTTAAAGCTAGAGTGAAGATACTGGTGTCATATGAATCTAGAAAATCCACTGGTCCAACCATGTAATACTAGCTTGGGAGGACCAAGGAGGCTAAATAACACTCCAAACTTAAGCTAAATTTTGGAAAGGAAAAACTGTCATGGCGATTTTCAAAGGGGTCCCTTGACCTCTGACCTAAAGATATGTGAATGAAAATGGGTTCTATGGGTACCGACGAGTCTCCCCTTTACAGACATGCCCACTTTATGATAATCACATGCAGTTTTGGGGCAAGTCAGTAAAGACAGCACACTGACACACTGACAGCTGTTGTTGCCTGTTGGGCTTGAGTTTGCTATGTTATGATTTGAGCATATTTCTTTATGTTAAATGAAGTACCTGTGAGGGTTTCTTGACAATATTTGTCATTGTTTTGTGTTGATAAATTATTTCCAATAATAAATATATACATACATTTGCATAAAGCAATTATTTTTTATTTTTTTATCATTTGTCCACTCCCATGTTTTTTCTATTTTTTGAACAGATAAAAAATGTGATTAATTAGCTATTAATCGTGATTAACTATGGACAATCGTGCGATTAATTGTGGTTAAATATTTTAATAAATTGACAGCCCTAATATGATCATAAAGTTTGAATTACGTAAACAGAAATGACCACTAACAGTTAATTTGTCCATTCATTTATCAGCATATTTTATCTCTAGCCTGGGGTTTATCATATTGTTATTATTACTGTAAATATGTACTTTATTTATTCATTTATTTTTTCCTTTATTTTATTTATTTTTTATTTAACTTAGTTTTTTGTTCTTTATCCTTTTTGCATCGGCAATAGGTGAGGTTTGGGTGGGAGGGGGCTTTGGGGGAAAAATACCAAATAAAGATGACAATCATTTCCATTTGTGCTCTATTTGTATGCTTCTGTACGTACACCTGAAGTTACTTCCAATAAATTATTATGCAAAACAAAAACTGTATTGTAATGTCTGCATTTTAATCCACAATAACACAAGGGAGGAACAAAACTGCCTACTCCGCTTACTTCTGATAACACCGCATTTTCCAGTCCTCGCTTCCACACATCATTTAGCAGGCCCTGTTTTGTCTCACGGTATATCTGAGGCTTGTGTGTCCGAGGCCGACGCGAGACCCAGACAGAAGGATTTTCTTCTGCGGCTCTTCTCAGCCAATCCATCTCCCCTCCTACACATTTACCAGAAAACCACCCTAATTACACACTCTGAGTACACAGGCACACACCGCACAAACTTTGCCCTCTCTCTTCTCCTCCTTTATCTTCCCCCTTCCTTTCGCTCAATCCCCCCCCCCTCCCCGACTCTAACGGAAGCATCTCGGGGAGAAGGCACGGGCTTTGATCTATCTCCTACGTGATTCTGGGCTTTCAGATCAAGGGGCGGTTTGTCTTCAAGCTCACCAAATCCTCAGACGGCCCGAGACAAAGAGCAAACACGCTGAAGTGCCTTTCCAGATCCATTTGCGTAATGGCAGAGCTGTCTGTTAGTGTGCGTGTGTCCGTGCATCGACCCTTTTCTGTTGTGCCACTCCATTCCAACAATCATTACAGACTTCTTTTTGTGGTAGATTATTCTTATTATTATTATTCCACTCTATTTCTCAGCCTTGATGAGATGTCTAAATTGAAGGACTGAGGCTTCCCTACCGCTGTTGCGATTGTCTGTATTCACCTTATTTCAAGTAAAGTTTCTCAGTGGAATTACTCTCACCCATATTACCATGGAAACAACAAGATTTTTCTTCCCAGAGGATCTATTAAAACTCTTCTATTCTGAGGATCCATTCATGAGTCAATGAAAAGGGTGAATATGACACCTCTGTGTTTCTTCAGTCAGTGTGTGTCTCGGTCAATAATTTTTGTTTTAAAGGCTCTAAATCAAGCAGTAACCAAGGAGAGACGGACTGGAATATGTTCTTGAAAGAAACAAAAACAATGGGAAAACGCATTTAAAGGGGCTCTATACGATATCCAGAGCATATAGCATCAAACAACTGTTTGCTATGTAAAGACATAGAGGAGTAATGTCTACCTGAGCAGAGAATGAAGTCACTCTCCCACTGTGTGTGTTGTAATCAGAGCTTCTCCGTGCTTTGTTGACATTGCCAGGCCGGCTGCACGTGCTTTATGTGCATGTTCATGCATATGAGCATGCCCCACTGGCTAGCTCACTAGCTGCCGCTCTACACTGCGCTCATACGGCGGTTACAGCTGATAACGCTGTCCCGACCAACGCCGTGGTTGCGGAAGCGTAGCATCCAGGTTAACACTATTAGCTCTGTCAGCAGTGTTGACTTTGTTTCTACTGTTAGCGCTATTAGCGCTGTTAGCACCGTTATCTATGAGCTATGTTGAGAGCCGTGCGGAGGCAATAGAGATGCTCCCAATCTCACATTTAGCACCTTCAATCAAGTGTTCAAAAACAGGGTTTTGTTTTCTGGAGTTTATAAATTGTACAGTGAAAGAATAAAGTTTTTTGATAGCTGCTGTTATGTTTAACTTTCTATGTCTACTATAGTTTCAGTTTTACATAACAGCTGAAAATGTTAATCAAATACTGAAGTCATTTATCAACAATAAACTAGATTATGCACGTTCAACTTCTTAAGAGGGCTAAGTTTGTCTCTAATATAACCACCAGGAAAAAAAAAATAAAAATGGTAATAAAGAAAGCACAGTATTTCTCTGTTTACTCAGTGATGAGGATAAAATGCCAAACATCAACCTAACATCAAAGACGCTCTGACCAACCAGTTAAGGAATTACAGGTCTTTTAGATATTGAGCCATCATTCAATTTGATAAATTAAATTGTGCTTGAATAAGACTGAAGTAGCAACAAAATATAAAATGAGTCTGTTCATACAGTATCTTTCGCCATGCAAGCGAAAACAATAAAGGGGCAATGTTACTCTTGAGATAGAATCAATAGCCGTGTTTCCATTCAATATTCAAGCGAATTTTAAGCAAACATGTCAAGTTTTAATTGTTCTTTCATGTCAGCTAGTATTGGCCATATTTCATGTTGTCCGGAGACGAAGACAAGCATACACACATTATGGGAATATCCGAGAAGATGGCAACAGCAGAAACAGCTGCAACAGCTGATCAGTAATGTGAGTTAAATGTCCGCTATGTCAGAATTTATTCGGCAAAGTCATTTCCATATCCTATTTAGCGCATCAACTCTTTTTCGATAAAGGCAAAAAACACTTCAAGCGAGTGAAAAAACTTGTTTTAGTTTTATCAAATTTTGCCGTTTCCATACAGCTTTTTTGCTGGGATACTTCAAAATGCGAATAAAGATATGTGTATGGAAACACGGCTAATGAAAAAAAATCTTAACAAATCTGTGGAAAATATTTTCCTTTGTTACTTCATTTTGAAATATAATACAGTATATTGCATTCTGCTAGTTGCCATGGTCATTGTTGGAGGTTTTCTTTCTAGCCACACAAACATTAATGGCGGAGATACACCAAATCAGTTGACGTACATGAAGTCGACGGATCCAATCCATTCTCTATGGAGAGCAGGAGATCCGGCTGCGCGTCGCATGATGGCCGGGTCCGGGACCAGGCCGTATCTGAATTTGCATAATCATGACTCAACCTCAACTTTATGCAAATGAGGTCTGTCCATCACAAGGCAGCAGTCTCTGATCAAATGTGAATCAATATTCAAATATTCTGGTACTGTAATGCCTATTTCTCGCCTAAAATGTTTTCAGAAACATATTTTAGTGTATCGTTTAGCTGTAGAATCAAGCCCCCATGTTGAAAACAGTCAAACCAACACCAAGCTCCGCCCATTGACCGGAGCGTACTGGATAGTTTTGAGTTCCGTCACGTCTTTCCGTTTTTTGTCCGAACTTGATGGATCTGAATCATAAAACAATCATTTTCGTTGTTTCACAAACTGTGACCATCTAATCCCTAGATCCACCCCTTTTGCAAGCGGTGGCATGTAGAGGCAAATGAGTGGGGAAAAAAACCCTTTAGAATCTGTTTGAACTTGTGCCTACAAATGTGTCCTCGTATTTGCTTTCATAATCAGTTTGGACAGACTGGATTGTGCTGTGAAATGAAATGTGAGCTCGCAAATCCCATTGGATTATAGGGCGACAAATCCAGTTGGCTTGAAACCGTTCTCTTATCTCTACTTTCATTTACAGTCGAGTTCAGTAAATATGAAAAAAAGTCCACAGTTAAAGTTTGTCAGAGTTAAAAATGGGGGAGCGCACCCTCGCTAATGGCAAGGGGGATGCCGAGATAGGGAGTGCACACACAGACAATGAAAGGAAAGGCTGCGGAATAAAATGAGTCCAAAATCACAGCAGACGTTTAATCCAATTTGCTTGGCAGTTGGAGCTGTGTAAAAATCACATAGTGGTTTGTCCCCTATAAAAGCCATAGGGACTGCTATATGCCATTGAAATGGGCAATTCCAAAGTAGAACTGCTCAACAATGTAACAAGAGAAGGACAGATTCAAAGAGAATCTATTGCAGCCAAAGGACAGAAGTAGAAATCAACATGGCGGAGTAAAAACAGGGTCGACTGTGAGGACTGAAGCAATCTTCTTTTTGTATTTTTATCTTGAGATGCAGGTTAAGTATCTAGTGGAATATCATTCAAGTTATCATTATCAGACTTTTTTTTTTATACTGATTTTTTTTGTCATGTTTGTGAAGAATTTTGGAATGAAATCAATATCTTGTCTAAATTTATGATTCTACTTGAGACACAATGATAGATATTGAAAATATCCAACCTTGTCTCTTACAAAATTACGTTCCAACAACAACATGCTACTAAACTGCATTCTATATTACGTTTCAAGGGAAACGTATTTTCTCCTGGATTGCGGTCGTAAATCAAGATTCGGTGCAGGCAAGGCAAAACCGAACATCTCACAACAAAATCAAGGATCCAACAAAGACTCAACTGAAAAACAGGACTTACAGTATTTATCATTTGCTTTGGCTCAATTTCTTTTCCAAAACAATGAGTTCAAATCTCTGAACAATTAGTTTGTTGCTCACAACAGATTAAAATGTATTATTCATTCAAGCAAATTGCACGTGTGCAAAAAAGTAAGTACAATTGTCTGCATTTTCTGCAATTTTGCACAATAACCACTTGCACATGTCTTGCTGATCAAAACTGATGAGTTGACTCTCAGTGAAACTGTCGTACTCTTCACAACTTCTAATCATTCTTTCATCGTTTGAGCCATCACATGCAAAATGATCCATTCAATTATCAAAACCTGTCAGACATACAGGTATATTCCATAAATATCTATGACACAGTGTTACGTACTGTGAGAAGGTAAAATGTGTTGTTTTTTACTGAACTACTGCAGCTTTTTTCATAGTTTTTTTTTCATACTCAAGGGTGAATTTTCTATTTATAATACATGTAACACATTGCCACACAAATACATTTACTGTATAAACACACATGTACATATCCTGTTTCTGTGTACTCCAGTATTGACTTTTCCCACTAAACTTTGACCTACTGTTGAAATGGGAATCTAAACAGCTCATTGCACATACACAACAGCATTCAGCTAGACAAAACTGACATTCTGGTATAGTACAGTAAGCAGTCGGTGTTAACAAACAAGTAGAACAAAACAGACATTTGTATATAAGAAACATTTCCAGGGTTGAGTGCCTCGGTTAAAAAAAACATCTAAACATTTTGACCAGTACGGCTCACACGATGACAAAACAACTTTTCATTTTGGTGGCATTTCCCAATTTAGTGACACAATAACTAGGTTTTGAAGCATGAATGAAATGTTTTCGGTGAGTTCCTACCTTTTGCAGACATGCAATGGAGTTGTGATGTTCGATCAAACTGTTGTGACAATTGCACTTACAGTTGAAAAATGAGCCAAAAACTGATCGAGAAAAACTGTAAATACAAACTAATCTGACGAAAGGATGAAGTGCAGATGGAGAGATGGATGGAGAAGCTCAGGTGAAGGGAATAAGGTGATTAGGCAGGCGAATGGGCAGGAAGCTCGGGGAAAAACACTGGGAACAGAAAAGATCTGATTGGTTGGGAAGAACTAACGAGGCTGATTCAGAGGAGGTGTGTAGATGGACAAAGGAGAGAAAGCCAGTACAGGAGCACAGAAGGAAAAACACAGCACAGAAAACCCAAACACAGAAAACAACTCAGTCCTGTCTACAGAAAGACTGAGGGCATCTGGACACAGTGCCAGACTCTGACACTTTTAGTTTCACACTAACAGCGGTCTCCTGGGCGAAAGTCCTGTCCCTACGCGGACTTCTACGGACTGTCATTAGAAACGTTTGTCATACGTCAAAAACAAAGAGACAAAATACGTTTCCCTCAAAAAATAATTCACAATGCAGATTCGTTGAATGGAAATTTTTCGGAGACAAGGTTGAAAATATCCACAGAGCTTAAAATCTGATTAAGCTCCCTGGAAGTCAAACCATGCTTTATCTCGTTTTTGTATTCTCCCCACGCTGATGAAACATTGAACACACTATAGGCTGTCTTACACTACTTAAACCATGTTACTCGGAGCGGCCTCCTCCCTCCTGTCTCTGCATTCCCTTTCATCACCACCTCAAATGTGCATCCACATGCAAAGCCGGGGCTCCTGGAGCGGGGCCAGGGAGCGGTCCCCACAGCCTCACGGCAGAAACAGCTTTGTCAAACTCGGTTAGCCGCCTCCGAGGGGGAAACACCTCTTTCCACAGTAATACTCCAACTATTCACATCATGCCCCGTGCCTCTGCCTCAGCCACCTCATCAATCCACACCGCAACAAAGGTAAACAGCCTCCTCGCACCTTCCAAACAGAGGGCCGCGCTGCTTTGTTGACACAGTGTATGTGCAAAGCGCCTGCACAGTGTGAGCGGCGCGCAGGACAGACTGAGCTTCATTTACAGAAGGTAATTGCACTGGAGCCAAGTGGTGCACTTTTGTGATGAGATTTTTTTTCTCCAAGTTTTGCTAGAACCTTGTCTTTGTTTACTCGCCAAATGAAGCTACTCTGACAGGGACGTATAATAAGTTCAGCTTCAAGCAGGAGCGGTCACTGACGTTGACAGGCTCCTTATTGTGTACACCTGGGCATGAAATAACTGCAGGGCCGGCTCTAGCCCTTTTGGTGCCCTAGGCGAAATTCGGATTTGGAGCCCCCCCCCCCACCCTGTGGCCACCGGCGGTGCCACTCTACGGTTAGGGTTCAACTCCCCAGAATCCTAACCCAAGCCCAGTAAACCGCAACTCACATCAGACATCACAATGGTTTTAAGAGAAAAATAAAGATTTTTATTTGCATAAATAACTGTATTTATTATAATATAAATAAACTATTGGTCCTTGATATAGTTGGCTTTTTGTTTATGTTTATTTATTTTGCACAAATGACACAAACATGATAAAAAAAACCTACTGGGCTTATTTGAAGCCTCCACCTAAATAGTGTTAAAATTTCACAATGTTCTAGAGAACACAAGATTAATGTACAGAAATAATATAACTACATAATAGTGATGACAAACAATTAGAACAAGATATATATATTATAACAACAATAACGATGAATATATCAAAAAAGACGACTTAAGACGAAGGCTTAAAAGTGTTTAGACAGTTTCACGACAACGTGAGTTACAGGGGTGAAGTGTATTTCTTTCTTTCTTTATTTATTTGTTCATTTGTTACCTCAATGCAGAAAATGACAAAGGGTGTCCACTGGCATTAATAATTCATTTATTTTAATTTTTTTTATTTTTTAGAGGGCAACCAGCGCCCCCCAGAAGGTGGCACCCTAGGCAACTGCCTTTATGGCCTATGCCTTAAGCCGGCTAATAATGTGACACTTGTCCGGTCAGGATCTCTTAAGATGCTCCGAAAGACTGATGAATATTAACATTATCAGGGAGTTCGAGCCCTGTCGGATCCCGTACGCTCTCTTGGTTTTGTTAAGGCACTCTAGATAAAAGCATCGACCAGGTGGTGTATCTAATGTTGTCCCTAATATAAACAGAAGGGGAGAAGATTCCCCACTACTTTGCTTTGATTTCTCTCCCTGTCTCCGCGACTCCGCTCTCACTTTCGCACCCTCCCTGTCAAATTGTTTATAACCTGCTACCTTTGTCGAGCCGAGGCACAATTCTTGCTGTGAAAACACGGGATATACCCTTCACCGCTGTGATCTCATTGAAGATGTTCTACTCCGCTCGATGTGAGATCTGCAACTTTTAATGCTACATGTTCCTCAGTCTTACTCTGAATTCAGTGTAGAAAACATTTTTTAAAGAAGTGATGCCAAGAGAATCGGCGTCACCCCGTGTGCAGAGATAACAGCCACTGTGTACTGGAGAGTCTAACCAAACAGCTGTCCTCGCACGTCGCAAATTCAGCTTTACTCATTTTTGTCCTCGTGAAAAACACAGGATGTAGCAGAACATTTCATTCACAATACAGTCATAGAAATGGAGAAAACTCAAGAAGTGTGAGAGTGGTTTGTAGCGGCACGGACACTTGCCAAAAAAAAATGCCCCCAGATGATCTTTCACAGAATATTTTTCCCAAGGCTGCTTTCTGATAAACATCTCTGGGTTTTTTTTTTGTCTCTGCAGAACAGGCTCCACTAAAAGCAACTAGAGATACGTTTACGATGCTACCCATGTTGTAGTTGAAAAAAAACAACAAGAGGCCAGCTTATTGCTCATCTGCTAAAAAAGATACACCTATATCTATATCTTCTTTGGTTCTATTCAGACTGCCACTTAAAACCAGTAATAATTACAATATGAACTCTATTAAGGGCAGATGTATGCCGTTTCTAAGGGCAAGGGAATTGTGCCATTTAAGTGTTGTCTCTTGTTCTAAAAATAAAGGCTAGAGAGAAAATCATCAGTCCTTTGAAACTGGTGCATTTCAAGGCAGCGCGGCATGGCACATTGCCTCACAGCTAGTTGGATCTGACTTTGTTTCCCTTTGTAGATTCTGCCCTACACATGCTGGGATGGATTGAGATATGCACTTGTTATAGAATCGGCCTGTTACTTACTGTACCGCAGTAAAGATTCTGACCCATGATTGACCCCAAAAATGACTCCAGCTGAACCATAGATCAGTTTATGGTTGTCTTAAGAGATATGAATGATACCTAAATGGATTTAGTAAAAAAAAACACATAATAAAATTCATATAAATCAGTGATGTGATTAGCCATCATCCGTTAAATTTGACACAAATATCCCTGTTCATTGATGCGTGTTGAGATTCATTAGCAGCGAATAGAATAATTGACGGTTCAGTTAGCAGACATTTCCACCAGAGGTTAAACCGATGTCATGGTGACGTTTATACCCGTTGCCTCTCCTTCGTCCTCTGCTTCTGTCTCTTTCTGTGTATGCATTTATCGTGTTATTGGGACAAAAATCAGTTCACAGTTGGGCTTCATTATGGAGACTGATGTTCCATTCGACGGCAAAAAGCTGGTCCCCACAAGGCAAACCATGAAATTCTACAGTTGGGGGAATAACGCTTAATTGCTTTCTTGCCCAGAGTTTTATGAGAAGATATATACCACTGAATGCTAAATATGAAGCCAGCAAAAAGAACAGGACGATCATTTGCAAATTTCGCATTCACGCTTGTGTACAGATTAAACAAACGAGACTCATTCCACCGAGATGCACTACAGAGCGCCAAGGGAAGTCATTCCTGCCTGTGGCAATCAAACTTTACAACTCCTCCCTCTGAGTGTCACACACTCTGGCCCAACTCCAAGCCATCCCCTACACCGTCTCCCTACTTCCACTTCGTTTGCACGTTCATGTGGAAGGTCCGCCGTATTAAGTGCCATCCCAAAACTAAACTAAATACAATACTGATTTAACTCAACTCTACAATAATTTATGCAATAATTCAACTGTGCAATACTCCGTCATTAATACTGAATTTATACTGTACATTTCAAGAAAGATTCATATTTAATTCTTATTTATACCATTCTGGCATTTATATTTAACACACTTAATAGAACCCACTTCTCAGCATTTTGTATTTACTTATTTGCACTGCGGTTATGTTATATATTACACGTCTTAATGCACATATTTGTACATATTTCGGTAACACTTCATTTTACAGGTTTGCAAATATCATGGTAATTAGGTGATACCATCAGATTAGTGATACACTGCCAAATTACCCCAATATTTACTTCAAAATGTATCGAAAAAATACATATATAAACATGATTTAATAATTATATGCTAAAAATAGCATACTGAAATAACGCATATCAATTGACTGTGTATTATTTTCCTGGAAATGTATTAAATAAATTACCAGCTATTGGGAAATAGCGGAATATAATTATTAAATAATATTAATGTTAGTCATTTTTGATACATTTTGAGATAAATATTGGGGTAATGTGGCAGTAATTCCAAAGAAATTTCAAATAGGTTACTTGATAATTATCACCATGACATTTGCGGATCTGTAAAATGAAGTGTTACACATATTTCTTATATTCTCATTTCTTATTTTTGTTTTTATTATTTACTTTCTCTACATATATTGTGTTATATATTGTAGCACTATATACATAATTTACATATTACATACTCCTTTTTTCTATTTACTTACATTTCTTTTATATAAGAGCAACTGTAACGCCCCAATTTCCCCTCACCAAGAAAGTGATTGTGGGCTTGTTTCACAGCGAAGGTGTTACTGATATCATTAATGATGGCTCTGTTCTATTTGAGTGTCCCAATCAGCCATGACAGTGTGACAATGAGCCAGAACACACAAGACCAAGACCCTGAAACTGAAGCAGCTATAAGATGGAATTTAGCCATCATTAATTTTATGTTCTTCTCCTACTGTGACATGTCCAAAAATGTCTCTGTGGAAAAAAAAAAGCCTCACACGTCCCCCAGGTGTTGTTAGTATGTTCCTCTGTCCTGCACACCTGTAGCTCATCCCCTCATCACCCTTCATGACCTGCTGGCTGCAGCTGCACCTCATTACAACCCGTTTTTGTCAGCTGGCCTTATTTTTCCCAGTTCCCTCGTCAGTTGTTGTCTACCTGTCTGCCTACGTGTTTGTTTCCTGTTGTTACCTTTTGACTCAATGTGGGTTTTTTTCTCCCTCCTTGCAAGTTTACAGTGAAGTTTCTGTCATATCAAGTGCCTGCCTACCTCCTCCTGCTTGATGTCTGCAAAATTGGGTTCAAAAGTGCATTTTCACTTTTGTGGAGATGTTTTTTTTTCTATTTCTTGGTCATAAATGTGGATGGTGCAAGATGCAGTTGTGATTCCACAAAGGTGCCGGGGGATTTCGCCCTCTAGACTTGATCCTACATATACTTACATCATTTGAACTGAATCATGTATAAAGAGAAAAATATAAAATTGGTTCAATAGGTTCATAAGTGCATCCAGATCTGCTACACGGTGAGCATCTGACTTTAAATACACTGCACTTTCATAGTTACAAGTGGTTCTTGTTTTCATCTCTTATTCAAATAAACCACTCAGCTCTCAATCAGCAGCCAAAAGGTTGGTTCGCATTATATGATGTAAATAGACATAATAATCTGTTTATGGCAAAATTGTTGGGGTGAAACTTATGGCTAAAATACACTTAATATGTCTCACTGCAATAACTTTATTATTTATTTTGAGCATAATCACATTAACATAAGAGTATGTATTTTACATTGGCTTGATGTAATTTGGATTTTACCCCGAATCTACCATTGTTGGCTGATTGTTCTCACATTTCTAAGAAAGGGATGATCTTAAAACTTATACTTTGTATCCCCAAGAGAATCATAGTGGCATTATGGGAATATTATAAATCATTAGGCCTATTCTCACTCATTCTTTTTCTGAATACTTCAGTATACCGTGCACATATGACCGTAAAAGGTCCGGTCATTGTCAAAAAACATCCTCTACTGTGGGAATTCCCTTTTTCTGTTTGCCTTCATAATTCAAACCTAATCCTTGGAAGCACACGCAGCCAGGCCTCATGGACTGAATACATGCTCCTCCCCCAAGCTGCTCAGGAACATTTAAAAACTGATTCCTGGGTTAAATCAAATAAAATCAAAGTCAAATAAGGATTTATTTTCATTATACGTTTTGGATTCAGAGGCTTGATATTTTATATAACTTAAATATATATGTCCTATGAATGTGTGTGCTGATGGGACTCAGCAAATCGGCCAAAAACAACCAGCAGGCAGCCAGAGGTGCTTAACAATAGACAATATATGCACACACACACGCCTCTAATACAATACACATTGCCGACATTTATTTCCATGCAATCATATTGGCCTCGCATCTAACTAAAGGACAAATCTAAACCACAACCATAAGCAGTTAATTACAAGGGTTTTACTCCCATAACACAAATACTATATGGAAAATAAGTAATTAGACAAAGTCTGTTTGTTTTTTTCATAATGACACAATGGCAATGCTAACACGTTGATATTTAGCAGATCTAATGTTTACCAAGATCACCATCTTAGCGTGTTAGCATGCTAACACTGGCTAATTTGTTTAAACACAAAGTGCAGCTGAGGCTGATTGGAATGTCAGTTTTGCAGGTATTTCCTATAGACTGTATATAAGAAGTTGACATAGTCAACATGACTTCACTCATGGGTTTGTGGACTGACGTTTTGCAGCTTTGACTGGCATTTTGGCCGTTGCCATCTTGGTTTTTAGCAGTCGCCATCTTATTTTTTTTGTAACCAGAAGCAACACGAGAGGGTGGGGCTAAGTACAACCGAACGCTGAATAAGACAATTCTAGGCGACCAAAAAGGTTATAATTAACTTTCATGAACCGAAAACACACTGTGAAATCGTTCAAAATGTAAGACAAAAACATGGACAACTCCCAGACATCACAATGCCGTGGTAGCGACCTGTCAATCACAAGGTAGCCACGCCCTAAAACATACCCTGCTTTATGGTCTATTTGACTCTAAATGGGTCCATAATTTACTTAATGAACATCATGCTGTATTGAAGAAGACTTGAAACTAGCGATTGAGACCATAAACTCATGTTTACAATGTTTATTGAGGTAATAAATCAAGTGAGAAGTAGGGTCATTTTCTCATAGACTTCTATACAATTGGACTTCTTTTTACAACCAGAGGAGTCGCCCCCTGTTGGCTATTAGATAGAATACAAGTATAAGGCACTTCCACATTGGCTTCACTTTACAGACCCAGAGGTTGCACACTGATATTTGCTCATAAACCAAAGTATTTGAGAAATTAAAATTTTAACCTGATAATACCGATTGAGGAAAAGTCAGGGGATCGCCAAAGTCATTACGATTCATCCTCTGGGGACCATGGATATCTGTGCTAAAATAAATCCATCCGATAGTTGTTTAGACGTTTCATTGAAAAACAAATATCAACCTCATGGTGGCGCTTGAGAGAAATTCAGGGGGTCACAAAAGTCAGCAGGTTTCGTCCTCTGGGGACCATGAATGTCCGTACTAAATTTCATGGCAATCTATCAAATAGCTGAGATATTTCCTAAGCTGGAATGTAAAAAGAGTAGGAGATATAGAGATAGACAGATATTAAGTTACATTATGTCCCTGTCAAAGGTATTGCTTGGCCTTCAAAGCTTTTCCTCCATCAATCGGAAGCTACTAAACATCATGTCACCATCTATTCCAGAAGAAATGTCAGTATGGCTTCCTATGCATGGACCTTTTACCACTAAAGGCTATAGTCCAGCAATCAATGATGTGGTCTAACAGAGCTCCAGCTGTTCCCCGCTAAGTAATCCATTCTTAAGGACGGCTATTCTTTCTACAGGCTGCTCGCAGCTTTGACAGATGAGAACGCGGCCACAATGAGCCGGCTCTCCATCACCGGGAGAGAAGCGGAGGCTAGAGGACTGAATGCCTTATAACTGACAGACAATTGCCCGACCACCCAGCAGTCGCTTGGACTGACAATGTTCGATATTTTGAAGATGGCGGTCGATGTTAGAACCTCTGAATTATACACAAGGTCCTCTGGGACGTCACTTCAATACATCTCACTACAGAGCACAAGGCTCAGGGTTACATTGCGTCCCTCTGCTCTGTGTCTGTATTGTCTGGACTGAAGACGTCAGCTGTACAAAATGCTTGGAAATGGATGTATGCCTGTGATACTTTGCTTCATTTTCAAACTCGGTTCAGTGGGAGGTTGCATCCACTGCAAGGATTCAGTGATTTTTGGTGATCTTATGATCAACCTGTCTTAGGCAGCACTTAAAGCTGCAGTGGGTAGAATTGGAGGAAATATGATTTAAAAAAAAAAGTTATTTCTTATAAAAAGGTCACCATATCCTGACAGCATATCTGAAAAAAATCATGTGCCTCTGTGTCCTCTGTGTCCTCCGGTGCTCCTAACGGCATCTGCAAGACCTCACAAACCGGACTAAAACAACCAATCAGAGCCGAGCTGGAGCCTGCCGTCTCTGAGCAGCTGTCAATCACTCACAAACTCCGACCAAACGGTCAAACTAGGCAGCGCTGATCAAATATGAACCAATATTCTGTTACTGTAATTCCTATTTCTTGCATAAAATGTTTTCAGAAACATCTTGTAGTGTACTGTTTAGATGTAAAATTATAAAGTTTGTGATCCGGCAGCCATGTTGAGATCCGTAGAGGAATTACCAAGTACCGCCCACCAGCTGGAGCACAGCCAATAGGAACGCTCAATAGGAACGCTCTCTCTGAAATAACCTGTGATTGGCCAAAGTCTCCCGTCACGAGCTAGATTTTTTTAAAGCCTGAAAACAGAGCCATGAGGAGGTGCAGAAGTCTCTCTCAGAACACTTGAATTACAATATGCTGAAAGGTTATTATGGAAGTTTTGCCCAATGATGCCAAAAACATTCTGCCTACTGCCGGTTTAGATCATACATCAAGACAGATGTGGCGTTAAATGCATACAAGCTGCAACTATAAATGCAACGCGTTCCCCCCAGCGTCCTGCACACTTTCTTATATTTGTCTTTGCCTATTTTCAATTACTCACGGAGCCACTATCCCCTTCCTTGATCTACCCACAACATTGTTATCTTTCGCCGCTACTTTTAATATGTTTACTCATCCTGATGAATTCAATTACATCTTTTCAGAGGAAATTACTGTGGGGGTGGCTCAGCCTGCCAGAGGTCAGCACTAACTGTGAATACTAAAACTACTCCCCCAAACACATTACACAGCCTATTACCTGCTGCTTTTCACCCAGCACTCCCCGACCCCGCGTAAGCCTTCCCACAGCCACAGATGAAATGCTTTCTAGATGGGATGTGGCGTGGAGAAGAGGGGGAAGAGAGCCGGAGCTGTCCCCGGGCCTAATCGTTTCAGAGAGCCATCCCCACTGCAGCCGCAAAACACGCCAGTCCTGATTAGAGAGGTGTGTACATGGCCAGGCGGAGCGTGAAAGGTGCGGAAAGGAGGCTCGGCCCGGGGGGGAGGCAAACCACGGGGACTCTTTTTGTCAGTGGACGACTGGTGGGATCGATAAGGCGCGATGCCAAAGGCAAAGCAGGTAGAAGTAAGCCAGCAATGTACTGCCTTGACAAAGTGGTAGACATCGCTTCATTTAGGTTTTTTTTGGTAAAGGTCTTTTGGTCTTCACTTGGAATAAATTAAAATGTGTATTCCCCGCCAGTTTCCCAGAGTCCATTGCCCTCCCTGCTGGAAGTCCTGCCCCAGTCATCCGCTTCGGGAGGGAGATTTCATAAGTGGAGCGGCTCTGCCTCCGATCCAGAGGAAATCTCTCTCCTTTGCCGAGGATACATGTTGACAATTTCATTGGAAACGTGTTACTTTAAATCTCTGAAGAGATGATTGTGTTGAGCCAAAACACAGGCTGTTGGAGAACCCTCTCACATAATTATCTAAACACAATAACCCATTTCAGGTCTATCCAAACTGTCAAAGTGATTAAATAAACCGGATGGGGAATGTTTTCAGGGGGGGAAAAAAACATTTGTTTCTCTCAGCATTGTTGTATTTTTTAAATGCTTTACTGTACCATGTATTTTTGGTAACACTTAACAATATGTTACATGAAATTGAGAGTCTCTGAATATGCAACCCTGTCTCCTACAAAATTGCATTCCCATACAACTTGACTGCATTGTCAATTATGTTTCAAGGGAAACGTATTTTCTCCTGGATTACAGTCACAGTTTTTAACACGTGGTTAATGTTGTAAATTGAAAAAAAACAAAAACAACAAAATTACTTTATGTTTAGGCAACAAAACTTCTGATAGGTTAAGTAAAGAAGAGGGCTGTCAATCGATTAAAATATTTAATCGTGATTAATCGCATGATTGTCCATAGTTAATTTGACAGTTTCATTGAATGGGAATGTAATTTTTACCAGGGTGGAATATGATGATTAAAAAAAATTTACAAAAAATCAGAGAATCCTGCTGTCTCTACGCAATGTTCTTTAGTAACCACTCACAATTTGAGTACTGTATTGTAAATTATTATTTTACACATTGTATGCATAATAGACTCAGATTAACCTGGCATAAGAGTTTAGGCAAATAGCTACACAAATAAATGTACAAAAAGCAAATTATGTTACTTAAAATTAAATACTGTTGCTGTATTTTCTCAGTGTGTTTGTGTGTAAACAGGAATTTCCTTGTACATTAATTAAAAACCAGTTATATTGCTTCATTGGTTAATGGTCAAGCAGCCAATACTGTAATTGATGGAATTGACCCCAAAAAAAGGACACCAAAATGTTCAATTACTCTGGGCTGGGCAAACGAATGCCAACCACTCATCTCTGAGACTCTCTTAATATAGAAAGGAATGCTAAATGTTAAATAAAACAGGGAGGAGGAAAGGGAACCTGACAAAGGAATACTTATTTCACTATTTCACACAACATAGCCGGTTGTCCTCGTTTTTAAAGCTGATGCTGCATTTTGACCACGCAGTAAGGATATGAGCAAAAAATAAACCATGTTTTTCATCCGACCATTTTATGTTCTCCACGTCTGATTTTTAATACTGAACTGCGGATTTAGCTGAAGTACAGCCTGATTTAGTGAGAGCACCAGGCTTTATTTTCTATAGGCTAAAACCAGCTGTTGGAGAACCATTCCAAGAATAACAGTGATGAAATCCAAAAAGATCCTTGCAAAAACACTCCTATCCTTTCGACAAATAAAAGCCCCGCACTTTTGAGGAAGAAAATATATGAGGCAATGACTCAAATTAGAATGCATAGAACATTCTCACGGAGCGAGAGAGGCATTTGCACATGAAGAGTTGAAAATGAGTCGCATTCAGCCAAGCTGTGAGCTCCACCTAGGAGGCAGTGAAAGAGACCGAGACAGGCACAGAGAGGGGCTGAGGCAGGCAGGCGGGCGCCAAGCCTTGAAGAGGGGCATTCTGGCATAATGACTCTCATTTACCATTGACAGGCCTTGGGAAAGTTAAACTAATTATGACAGCACACAGATGCTGAATAGCCCTTGATGGAGTTAATCACTGGCAATCCAACAAACAGGTGTTGAATGATTTCTGTTGCCACCCCTGAAACTATAGCATGCTCAGATTTTTCAAGCTCATCGCTCAAAGCAACAATATACCCTAAAGTATGGCCGTCTTATTCCTGTGATCCGGGCACATCTCATGACCATTTGTGAGTATGAACACCTCCGACGCCGGAGAACAAAAAACTAGAGTCGTAACCTGTAATGTTAGCGAGACAAACAGGGAGATTTACTATTGAGTTGAATGCTGCTTATTTGAAACATGAAATGAACCTTCTACTGTTGTAACAGGTGGCAATACAAAGCAGGCACATAGAAATGTTCACCCACACTGTGAGTTCAGTATCACAATTACCATCAGTAGTCAACCCTGCCTCCTACAAAATTAGCTTCCCATACAACTATTCTTCTCAATTACGTTTCAAGGGAAGCATATTATCTCCTGGATCATGGTCACAATTTTAAACCGTTTTAAACACATGGTTAATGTTTCTAACTAAACCTAACTTCGTGCTTAAACTTGGTTTGGTTTAGGTAACAAGACCAGTGGGTTAGGTTTAGTAAAAAAACATCATGGTTTGGCTTAAAGGTAGAGTTGGTGAAGATTTTAGAAACATGTTTTGTTATTAGTTGACATTCTCGTTACATCCAGACAGGAATCAATAAATCAAATGCTCTCACAAAAAAAAGAAAAAACTCTATCTGTGGCTGTCGCAGGACTGTAATAAACCCGTCCAATCATTTCATTTGGCCCGAATGTAATGATTGGACGAGCTGCCTACCTACCTGTGTGCACTCTGCCCGTGCACTCATTGCACGTCACCAGAGTCTTCCACAAGCTGCTAGCTTGACAGCTGTGAGGGCTAACAATAGCCATGTTCGCTGTTTGCGTTCATAGAGTGCTGCAGGGATGACGTATTTTTGTAGGCCAACCAGGAAGTTAGCATCGCCCTGGTTCCCTTGACAAAAAGCGAACGTTCTCTCCTGTGTTTGTTTGGCCCATCTACCACCCCGGGCCTCCTTCCTAACATGGACTTCCGCGGACTGTCATTAGAAACGTATTTGTCATACGTCAAAAACAAATTTAATCCGCGACAAAATGTGTTTCCCTCGAAACGTAATTCACAATGTAGTTCTGACTCACACATGCTCCGCCCTCCACTGGACTCTATGGGTAAAACTCTCCTCCAATGTGCTCATAGAACTAGGGTTACAATATCGTAACCTTCGTTTCCTTCTGTGTTACGTTTGAACGTCATTTTTAGGAGACAGCGCTGCAGTGGTGCAGTTTTTATTATGCACCTCTTACAATAATAACCTCAAGTCAAGATCAATACAGCATTATAGTAGAGTTTTTGTTTAAAGAAGAAAAAACATGTCTCCCATGTGACCTGGATGCAAAATTGTCGTTTTACACAATCAAACTTGCCATATGTCATAACGATGAATAACATTCCGATATTGTGAATCTGAGACTTACAGAATTCAAAACACACATTCTTGAAACCAATAGTGGCGTGTCAAGGAGCGCTCCGTCAACCAGGAGCAGATCATAACTCATTTTAATGAGCTTTAGGATACATAAAACATCCCTTTCTCCAACTCCCCGATGGCTACAGATCATTGTTAACAGGCGGGGATAATGTGTAAGCATAAAGATAATAGGCTCAGCTGAATGTCATTACATTGTGTAAAACTTCCAAGTACCGCGCCAAGGCCAACAAAAACTCTCCACACTGAATGGATGCGTGATTAGCTATTAATTATCTGTCAGGACTTTATCAGTCGCACTAATTTGAATACTTTTGCAAAATTCAATCATTATTGAGCTGCTTTGTAATGAATGAATTGGAAACAAGCGTAAAAACCACTGGAGAGATTTTTAAGTAAATGTAGATTTAGTACACTGACTTTTTTCACAGTTGTTAGCAGCAGTTATACTCATGGATTTCTCTGGGAAGAGAGATAAGATGTATACAGTGTGTTCCTTTTAATAGTTTTAATACGATTTCTGACTTGACCCAGTGCTGTACAAGTAATAGCAGTTACATCTGATTGCATGCTTTATATTAGTGTGTAAATTTGATTGATACCTTTTATGACAAGTTCAAGCTGTTGCCTTCAGGTCGTCTATCCGAGTAAATGTTCACAACAAGTTGTGTCACTTTGTCGCTCGGAGACTCGCACTGAGATAATTAAAGGCCTGTAGCGTTCTCATGTTAAGTGTTACTTGTTGCAATTTGGTAATCACATCCTCAAACCACTGCTGCTGGTTGCTGTACATGGGCACACTACACATACAACACAAAAATTCACCATGGTTTAATTTTTTCTAAGGAATCCATTGGTACCAACCACGTCACACTAGCTTGTCACGAAGGAGGCTAAATAACGCTCCAAACTTACGCTAAATTTTGGCGAGGAAAAACTGGCATGGCCATTTTCAAAGGGGTCCCTTAATCTCTGACCTCAAGATATGTGAATGAAATTGGGTTCTATAGGTACCCACGAGTCTCCCCTTTACAGACATGCCCACTTTATGAGAATCACATGCAGTTTGGGGCAAGTCATAGTCAAGTCAGTACACTAACACACTGACAGCTGTTGTTGGCTGTTGGGCTTCAGTTTGCCATGTTATGATTTGAGCATATTTTTTGATGCTAAATGCAGTACCTGTGAGGGTTTCTGGACAATATTTGTCGTTGTTTCATGTTATTAAATGATTTCCAATAATAAATATATACATACATTTGCATAAAGCAATCATATTTGCCCGCTCCCATGTTAATAAGAGTATTAAATATTTGACAAATGTCCCATACATTTTGAACAGATACAAAATATGCGATTGATTTGCCATTACTCATTTAATATGAAATATATATATATACATATATACAGTATATTGTAATTTCATTCAATTTCATTTATGATGTGAGACAGATAATATCCCAGGATACAGATGGAACACATAACTGAATTTCAGCATCACAAACCACTTGACTTGTATGTCTTTGGCATGTCGGGGGAAAAAAAAAAACATAATAATAACTTAAATGCAAACGTAAAGGAACAATGCAAATTCCACACAGAACTGCTGAGTCACTATTTGATCTCCACATAACATAAATAAATGCTGGAGGACAGACTAAATGAAAATGTCTCACAAAAAGCACGGAGCAGATTTAGAGGCTGTCCCTTTCATTTTTCTTGTTGTTGTTTGCTGTTAAAGGTGTACATAAAGAGGCTCTGATCAGAATTTTAATGATCCTTGATTCTCTCCCCAAATGACCTCCTCTTATTAATGGGGGAAAAAAACAAATTAAAGGAATAAAAGCCTTTCATTTGAAAAGCAACATTATTTGTTACGACCGTGGACTTTGTGCCTACAGTCCTCTGATTCCATTTTTAACTTAATCAGTGGGTAATTATTTCTCGCATGCTTTTTTCGTCATTTGAATGTTTTTCTGTCTATTTGGTACTTACCATATGAAAGAAATATCCCGCTGCTCAAAATGTAGTCGAAGGCCAGGACACACTTTGCAAGAAATGTTTGTTTGGGTTTTTTTTTTGTAATATGTAAAAAGTCTTTATTCCGTCTGTTTGCACATGTTTTTTTCTGACTTTGAAAAGATAACTAAAGTTAGAAGCCAATAAAATCTAGTATTAATTATACAAAACAAGAAAGAAAATGAAGACAGTTTGAGCAGTGTGCAGTCAGTGTGATGTTTTTGAATAACAAAAGCAGCCTGAATTTGCACTGCAAATAGAAAGCGTAAGGAGCAACGCAACTTGGATGGAAAAGAAAACCATCAGTTGCTTGTAATTTTGATGACACTAACAGCAATTATTAAGCATTTATTACTGAGGATGCCATTTTCTTTACAAACAACACGAATGTGCACACTGCAGATGGGAAAATAACGTCACAGTTCCCAAAATTTTGCAAAACGTCTCGAGTTCCTGTGCTCGTGACAGTGAAATGGCTGGTAGTTTGTGTTCCCTGCTAGGTAACAGACTGAAGTTCACAACAAAAGGCTGTGCTACAAATGAGAGATTAAGACCTCTAAACAAAACCTCATGGTTCTTGTGCACATTCAACGCTTCGGACAATGGCAACACATCAAAACCACGAGAAATTTGCTGGCAAAGCAACGGCGGAGAATTCACTAATGGAAGCTGTTAAATTTGATTTTGCTCTAAAAATAGTGCACAGAGCATTTTTCCCTCTCCCTAGGGTCTGGAGCAGTGAGCGAGCAGTGCAGGTGTGTTCTTGGGATATGTGCAATTGTGACTCTGAAAACATTCACATACACCTCCTACTTATGAGCACTTCTGTACAGAGTGTGTTTACTCAAAGAAGTTAATCAAACATTTAAACAATATAAAATGCCTTGTTGGGCTAAACCACAAGTAGGCATGGGACAATAGGAAAATTTCAGGTCACAATTATCCTGCCCAAAATAATTGCGATTCAAGATATTATCACAGTACTCATCAAAATATGCTTAAAACTCTTAAAAGGGCACTAAGACATACTGGAATCACTTTACCTTACATTTTAGGAAACAAATACTTTTATTGCATCACAGATAGGACACAGATCTTTCTTTAGTGAACATCCTTTTTAGTGAAAATCAATCAATCTTAAATAAGGTTATCATTAATAATAAATAAATAAATAAGAAAAATAGCAACATTGTGCGAGTCTGTTCTTTCTTACATGGTAATTCCTGTATTTTCAAATCAGGCTCTATTTTTCACTTCTCTACCATGATCGCAAACTAGACCGCTTTTTCAAGTCATCACAGTATTCACGATTATCCCGATAATGGAAATTCACCACGATCATTGTTTTTTTATCGCGATCCGCGATAAAATCTCATATCGTCCCATCCCCCACCACAAATAACTGGCAATTTGCTCATGCAAGGTAATTCTGTATTGAAGCGACGCTGCATCTTCCCTCCGCTAGATACCCATCAGCAGATGTTTTGTTGATTGTGTAAAATGTTGTTTCGGGCACAGGTCCAAAATTGGTTTTGCACGAGCTGAGATGTAATGACTGAACCAGCCCAGGCGATGTGAATTCATTTTCACAATTATTGCATTGTTTAGTAATCACTTGTCCCTCCATAAATGTGTTCATTTTCTACGTAAAACAGACAGCCCTCATCAAAAAATGATGAAGAAAAGCATTTGTCATTTATTTTACCTAATGCTGTTGCAATATTATGTGATACTTGTATTAACTGATGATGTGATATGTGCGTGTAGAAAAAGTGTCAGAAGGTGCAAATTCTTATTTTTACTATATATTCAACATGTTATTCTGCTCAGATAAATACATAAGTAAATTTGTGTTCCAGTCTTTTGCTCAGACTCTACAGTGGCTGCACATTGCATGGTATTTGTGTTCACCTCGTTCATTACATGACTGATATCCATCCAAACTGCATGTGCATGCACTACCTTGGAGGTGGCTCGTGTCTATGTCCCAACTGCCTGACAAAGAGGAGATATAGATCGCCACAGAAAGTGGAGGAGGGGATGGGTGGGTGATAGTAAAACTGTGCAGACAAGCTGAAAACACAGGTAGACCAACAGCATGTATACTTAGAATGATAAAGAGAGGACTACACGCACAATAGAGAAATAATTAGGACAAGGCCACTGCTGTGCACGAATCCGTCGCCGCTTTCCCACAAGCACTCAACTGTGTCAAACAGCTTGGTCAATAATCTTCAGCAATTCCTGAGGATTAGAGTCTTATTACCGAGCACCGTCTGTCACACAGACCTCGGTGCCCAAAACAAGTCACTCCCTGGCTGTTTACTCCGGGTTTCATCAAATAAACAGGCATCTCACTTGGAAAAAACTGATCACATTCGGTTGAATACGGTTCAGAATAGTGTTGTGAAAGTTTTATAATCCCCATGGGTTGTTTTCAGGCTAAATATGTGGCCAAATGTGTGTTTGTGTGTGTGTGTGTGTGTGTGTGTGTGTGTGTGTGTGTGTGTGTGTGTGTGTGTGTGTGTGTGTGTGTGTGTGTGTGTGTGTGTGTGTGTGTAGGAGCAATCTAAAGAGGCTCTGTAAGTTGTGATTGACAGTAAACCGTTATGTAACTGTTAAACACATTTCACCCAGTGGCAAAATGTGAGAATCTATAACTTATAATCATCTATATACTCTGTGTGCAGTATGGAGCCACTTGGAAGCTGATTTTCTGTTTATATGCTGCGTATTATTAATATTCAAGTTATTTCAGTAGTTAAAGTGGCAATCCTTAAGATTTCAGTCCTGGTTGATTTAGAATTTCTATGAGCGGTATTGTGTTCAGAGTTTAGCAGTCTGGAGTCTTTTTGTTAATACACAAGCATAGAAAAAAGAAAAAAGATATTTCTATGTACATAAGCTTCAAGTTCATTTTTTTTGTGTGTATACAATGGAGAAAAGCTGTAATTTTTAATTTTTCATAATACTACAAATATATATTGCAAAACTTTGGGGGCAATATAAGCTCAATCACCTCCTTCAGCTATAGATATATGACGTTACAGACATGTATTTAAATGAAAATATTCGACATTACCACTTCAAAGAAAACAAAGTAGCAGTTGAGAATGCCCGCAGATAATTAATTGCGGTCTTCAACTTTTAAACCAGCAATATTGTGCTTTCTTTAGCTCGAGTGTGAAGCTTTTAACCCACAAATTGTAAACTTAATATCAAATCGAATCATTCTGTGAGCACCGCCACACATCGCACTTGTAGATCTAGACAGTATAGTAAACACAGCCCATCACTCAGCTCCATCCTTCGCCTCGTATATAGTTTGACAGAAGGGGAAAAATCCCCACAAAGTACCAAAGACCAAAAAAGCACCAAGTTCTTACCTTGTCCGTGTATTCTGTCCGCGGCGGCAGCGAGGACCAAAACCGCGAAGAGGGTCTTCAATTGACAGTCTCTTCTCATCCACATGTCTGCTAAAGTCGAGGTGGCTCTCCGCGTATACGGCTACAGAACACGTCCTTGTTGTGTTGAGAAAGAAATACTTCCAGGGCTTAAAAAAAGCAAAAAAACAAGCAAAAGCGAGGATTCAAAACGTGCGCAGTAACACACAACAACAGAGCCGCAAGGTTTTAGCCGTGGCACTTCCCTCTGTAATTCGCAGAGTGAAGACGGTCGAGAATTATCAAGTGAAACGCGGAGGTCCCTTTCCAATTTGGACGCTCGGCGAGCGGATTCCTGTCTGTGTGAGCAGCGGTCGGCAGCACATGGAGAGGAGAGGAGAGGAGAGGAGAGGAGAGGAGAGGAGAGAGGAAGGCAGCCGAGCCGAGGTTTCAGCACCGCGGACAGCTCCTAGCGTCAGCTCATGGAACAGCCTCCTCTGAGTTAGTTAGTTAGTTAGGGGAGTTCAAAGTGCTCTTTGCGAATTGCATTTCCTTTACCTGCTTAATTGTTTTCAGTCCAATGTTTCAGTTTATTTGATACACCGTCAAGTAGTGTGTATAAATGGCACAAGCTTGTTTAGTTTGTTTTCTGGGTTCGTAGGATTGTGTTGTCCTACCTGTGATCAGCAGCTCAATCAAGGAAAGTGCAAACAGGTGTGCCTCATTATGTCCAATTAGAGGGGAGGGGCTGGGCTCTGTTAAGATATAGGATGATATAGGTAAGATAGTTCTGCAGTAAATTACATTCTATAATTGTTGGTGTGCTCATTGGTATGTGTGAGTGCCCCTAGACAGATTGAGATGTCAGCAGTAACAGAGATCTTGTATTAATGCGTCCGTTCATTATTCTGTGTGAATTTTGAATGCTTGCTCGGTTTAGCTCCCCCTATACTTACCTGGTCAGGTGGTAGGTTCCAGTTAAGTGAGGCTGAGGAGATAAAAGCCCATTCACTGGAGGTGGCAGCTTGCTGTGAGGCTAAAGCTTTCTTTTGTTTGGTGTTCTTTTGATTCAATTTAAATGTGGTTTCATTGAATTTCCCGGGTTTCATTTTTGCCCCTTGTTTCAGTGATCTTTTTTTTTTGCACTACTCCTGCTCATCAACCCGGTTCTTCAAAATCCCTTTTTAAAGATAATGCAGTATGAACATGGACAGAAACACAACAACAAATACAGTTTACACACAGAGAACAGTGGTGACACATTAAAGTGGCAGTAGGCAGTATATTTTTGGCATCATTGGGCAAAAATTCCATAATAACCTTTCAGCATATTGTAATTCAAGTGTTCTGAGAGATAACTAGACTTCTGCACCTCATCATGGATCTGTTTTCAGGCTTTAAAAAATCTTGAGACGGGAGACTTAGACAAATCACAGGTCATTTCATTGAGAGAGCGTTCCTGTTGGCTGTGTTCCGGTCATGTGAGCGGAACTTGGCGTTCCTTCACCAGATTTCACAATGGCGGCGGAGTCACAAACTTTCTCATTTTACAGCTAAACCGTACACTACAAGATGATTCTGAAAACATTTGAGGGCACGAAATAGCGTAACATAATATTGATTCATATTTGATCAGCGCTGCCTAGTTTGACCGTTTGGTCGGAGTTCGCGAGTGATTGACAGCCGGCTCTCATAGACAGCAGACCTCGGATCAGCTCTTACTGCTTGTTTTCCTCCGGTCGGTGAAATCTTGCAGATGCCGTTATAGCACCGGTGGACACAGAGACACGATTTTTTTCAGGTTACCTGTTTCATGTAGTACTGTCACGATATAGCGACCGTTTTATATTTGCTCCAATCTCGCCTACTTCAGCTTTAAGAAAAGCAATTACAAGTAGCACTCGAAGTCCCTGAGAATAATGTTTTAAAATCCTTGAAAGAAAACTCTTTATATATTATAAATAATAAAACCAATTTTTTTTTTTATCCAAGCTCTGTTTGAACATGCGGTATGAATAAAGTTAGAATAACCTCTGACCTAACATTACAATAAATGTGTTTAGATGTGTAGAGTAGTAGAGCTTTCGTGATAAATGGTGTACAGAGAAATTCCCCTCTGTCAACAGGACCAGCCAACCTTTTCATTTAAAACACAATGGTGAAGGAGTAATTTATCATTTGTGATGAAGCTCAGAACACTGTGATACACCAAGAGTCCTTAAAAGCCTGGCGTAACATCAGTGCTATGCTAGACATGTTTCTACAAAACATAAAATATCTTTGGAACCGTTTATGACACTTTATTAGAAGAAGTGGGGAAGGGGCCATTGACCCCCCTACTTTATGCCACTAGCCGGATTTGGCGTTGTGGCTGGCACAGAGAAATTTATATTTAACCAAACTTCACATGGAGTTCCAAAACACCTAAATACAACTTTTCACATTGAAAAAACAAGAAATTCCCTGGTTGACTATGGAGTTATTCAACAAAATGACAAGTTTTTTTTACTTCTTTATGTCAAATATGGTTTGCTCACACGAAGGTAATCCATGAAGGAAGGAAAGGGTAGGTTCCCCTTAATCATATGAGGTATAACACATGATACTGACTGGAAAAATAAGCTCAGAATTGGCAAAAATATAACACTTTATATTATGTCCTGGCGTTTCTTTGTCTATGTAAGCTTTAGAGGGTTAAGGTGGAGGGAGAGGAATACATATGTACAGTATCACCATAAAAGACTGAATGGTAGATTCCGACTAGCAGAAGAAAAACATGATTTGTTGCTATACAGAATTTTGCCAGTCAGAAGTTCAACATGGAGCCAGACACCTAAATATGTGTAATATCTGTATGTCATTAGATTGCACTGCTTTTCAGTTCTGATCCTACATTTAGCAAACACCATTCTGACTAGTTTTGTAGCCCACATGAGTCAGGACAGCAGCTGAATGCAGTTCTTTTTTAGACCCATTCCCAGTACAGCTCAGACCCTGCTGTGCATGACGAACCCTGAGGTGAGACGGTCCTCAGGTGCTGGAAATAATCATGCCATGCTCTGAGTCTCTTAGGTCACTTTTTCTTTTTTTCGTCCCTTTCCTAGGTTCAGTTTATGTCTCAGGGCTGTATCTATTTGCCAGTGATGTATGTCTGCCCGGCGCTTGCAGGAGAATTCTACTTTAATGAATAAAGTGGGGTGCCTAAATTGGTTACTGCGGGTAAAGCATTACGGGTAAATACAGTATTTTGGTCAGTAGCAGCAAGAGAAACCAAAACTGTGACAAAGATGTAACGTACAGTGAAACAAATCCCCCGGGAGGTTTAGTCTCATGTGTGGGCAGGGCATGAGCAAGACATCAAACACCTACAAGCTCTAAGGGGTCGTTGTTGTGTGGTTGACCTCTGACCTCCCTGTGGAGTCAAGTGAGCAGATCAATACAGTATTACATCATTGTTCTAGGTAATCAGAGTGAGGTAAGCTATTATAGATTATTCCAGCCAGCAAAGTAGTTGCTGCTTTCATTCATTAATAATCTCATTATCCAGTCTGAGTATGACAAAACTGATTATTCGGAAATATATATTGCTCTGCCCTTATGACACTAAAGTAATCAAAAAGTATGAGTAGATAGTATCTACTAGCTCATCATTACACCCCCTTTAGTTATCTAGGTCATATTAAACCTGCAGTATGCAGAACATTTTTGGCATCATTGGGCAAAAATTCCATAATAACTTTTCAGCATATTGTAATTCAAGCGTTCTGAAAGAAAACTAGACTTCTGCACCTCATCATGGCTCTGTTTTTAAAAAATTTAGCAGTGACGAGAGACTTTGGCCAATCACAGGTCATTTCAGAGAGAGCGTTCCTACTGAGCGTTCCTATTGGCTGTGCTCCGGCTGCTGGGCGGTGCTTGGTATTTCCTCAACTGTTCTCAACATGGTCACAAACTTTCTCATTTTACAGCTAAACAGTACACTGAACAGTACGCAGATGTTTCTGAAAACATTTGAGGTGAGAAATAGGCATTACAGTAACAGAATATTGATTCATATTTGATCAGCGCTGCCTAGTTTGACCGTTTGGTCGGAGTTCGCGAGTGATTGACAGCTGCTCAGAGACGGCAACGCTCCAGCTCGGCTCTGATTGGTTGTTTTCCACCGGTCTGTGGAATCTTGCAGATACCATTAGGAACGCCGGAGGACACCGGGGGAAACAGAGGCACTAATTTTTTATCAGATTACCTGTCTCATGCACTACTGTCAGGATATAGTGACCGTTTTATAAAAATAACATATTTGCTCCTTTTCTACCCACTGCAGCTATAATATAGCCAGTAAAATAATTACTGTGTCCACATTCTGTTCATCAAGTCACTAACTTCCACATAAGTGATGCATGAACAGTAATGGGTAAAATCCGGAAACGGTTTAGAGTCTCCAGGAGAAAACAAGCAACAAAACAGATCACTTTTCGGGGTGTTTTTCTTTGCTGTTGTATTGCACCCTGTCGCCCCAACAGAAGAAGATACAGCAGGTTGACGTGCGCTCACAGGCAGCCCCGTTGAGCGAGACAAGGGCAAAAACGCTATCAAAATAAAAGCAATTAGAATGCAAGAATAGAGACGGGGACGGGAGGTGGATGGGGGAATAAAAGTACTGAGTCAGACGTCCCTGACGCCACTAAAATAGTATGTGTAAGCAGATGCTATTTCAAAACCACTCCTTCTAAAAACAAAAGGTGTACAGTGGAGCGGTGGGTGCTCGCACACCTGTTCTCTGAGGTCGATATTATGAGTGCGATGTGCTATCGTCAGTCGATGGTTGAATCTACCACCTCTCTGTCACACCTCCGCCACTTAAGACTCAGCTGCCATTTTAGACATTTTTTTTCAGAAATATCACGTCATTGACTCATTTTGTACTCTCCTTTATTCTCTCTGTCTCCTTTTTTTGTGTTCTTTCAGGCTCTATTTGACTTTGCCTCCCTCCGTCTCCTCTATCACTGCGCCAACGTCTCTCTTTTTCTTCTAAATTTATCTCTCTGTTTCCTCCCCCATCCCACCCCTGCATCCCCAAGCATGGGACACTCCTTGCATCGCTCCCGTATTTCCCTCCGGCCCGACTCAGAAAAAGGCTCTAATAGTGCAACTTTCCCTTTAGTGAAGCTCGGTGGAGCCATAAAGCAGCCCAGAGGTCTAGTTGGCAGCCAGATGGTTTCAGCCGAGCTTTCATTCTGCTAATGGGGAAGGGGGGCAGAGCAGTTAATGAAAATCAGACCCTTGAAATGAAATGACCAATGTACCAAGGTAATGAGGCACACATAGGCGGCGAGCCTTTACACGCATTAAGGTAATCTTAGATGGCAGGATTACGTAGAAAACATCTTATGATGACTGTTCATTAGACGGCTAAGGACTGACTGATTATCGCACGGCGTGTTCAGCGACAAACACACCGACTCAGAGCACTGTCTGTGATATTCAGATTGACTGGCTTTGGCTAAGTGCTTCATCAAAGCGAGGCTGTGTGCCAAATGCTATCAATGAGTCTCTCTGCCCACGTAGCATTACAACCTACAAATTATAGTCAGCGACGGCAACAATATCACAGTCACAGGACTCACAAATGCATGCGGGGCTAATCATCGTGCATTACATTTCACAGTGCAGAACCGTGACCCCTTTCAGCCCACAGTCGCAATTAGACTACTGGCCCAAAAATCTGTTCACTGTGATTTACTGCTATTTGTCTTGCATTAGGCCGTGCCAATCAGACTTCCGCTGCTAGAGGGGAGGGGATGTGAGAGATTTAGGGTTTGAAACCGAGGGGTTGTATATACTATAGCAAATAATTTATACCTGAATCAGTACAGTCAGTGATAGCTTGTTTCCTCATCTGATGCAACTCGATACAGCCGAAGTCCTTGGCTGATTTTTCTCACTAAAGTTTTAGTTATTTTTTTTTAGGAGTTTTAGAAAAACATGTATCGTTACCGCTGAAGCGCTACCAACAGTCTTAATTATGTAACTATAGCAAACAGTCAGAGAAGTCTGATCATAGAAAAACTGAACACCAAAGACTTTCTCACACAGTATTGATTTCCTCCAAGAGTTTCTTTTTATGATTGCTGGAACGTGTATTATTTTTTCAGCAATTTTCTACCACATTCAAAGAAACTGATTACCCATTCTTCAAAATAGTAAAATGATTGTTTTCATATATTTTCACATACATACAAGCTTACAATGTATTTTTTTTTTCTTTTTAAATTGATTGGTATTATTGAATGTTTCATGTCAGCGTTGTCACCAGATGTGTGTCTTTTCATTCAAGCACAAGGCTTCTTTCTACAGAATAATGCAGGGAAAGCTGTTAAATTGTATTACCTGTGAAATAGATAAGAGAAAGCTGAAAACCTCTCTTCTGTTCCTTTCACTTGGATTCACAAACGTGCATATCCCTGCTGAACTGATTTTAGTGGTTTGACTAAATTTAGTTGTTGACAGGACTTAAGTGCTATCTTTAGAAAAAAAAATGATTTGATTTTAACGACACGCTCTTTTATGACGATCTGTTAAACTTCACCTCAGAACGGGACAAATCGGCTGGAGTGTATAATCCATATCCCTGAAGATGAGAGGCAGCTAATACAGGACCAAAACAGGGTTGACTCATTCTGTTCACTCTTGTGCTTCTCACCTCCACTGGAACTGACATTTCAAGGTTGAAACATTTTTTATTCACAGCTTTTACATATTTAATAGGCAACATTGGTAAAATGATGATGATGCCCAATGTGGAAATTAACCAAATGGCTTCTGCTCAGAGCCTGAAGAGGCTGTTTCTTACATATTGAGTATTGCTGGTACAGGAATTATTGTTTGCTTTTGCAAAAAAAACGACACGTGCCCAGTTTTGACACACAGTCAGCATCAATCAATGGCTAAATGAATGCATTTTTAAAGGTGCTCTATACGATATCCAGAGCATTAATATAGCAGCAAACAACTATTTGCTATGTAAAGATATAGAGGAGTAATGTCTACCTGAGCAGAGAATGAAGTCACTCTCCGTCTGTGTTGTAATCAGAGCTTGAGCGTGCCCCACTAGCTAGGTCACGACCACCACTCTACACCGCTCTCATACGACGGTTACAGCTGATAACGCCGTCCCGAACAACGGTGCCGTTGCGGAAGCGTAGCACCCACCCTCCGGTTTCCCCCCAGGTTAACATTGTTAGCTCAGTCAGCACTGTTGCCTTTGTTTTCACTGTTAGCGCTGTTAGCACCATTATTTACGAGCCGCCGGCTCGGCTGTCGCCATTTTGAGAGCCGTGCGGAGGCAATAGAAATGCTCCCAATCTCGCATTTAGTATAAATATGTAAAGATTTCAATACAAATATACTAAATGAATAAACAGAATCACAGCATTATCGTATGTGAAAAACAATACCATATTGAAGGGGGCTATCCATTATCGACCAAATCAGTAATTTAAACTTATTTCTGTGATCAGGTTATGCTCTTGCAATAACTGATACAATGCTTCATATCATAGCCTATGTGTTACCTGTATCTATTTACTGTTACCCCTGCTGGCGAGTCTGCAGCACCGTTAATGCTCCTCAATTGGAAAAAGAATCTATTACAGGAGAATATCTGTAATAGATCTATAGACAATTCCATGTGTACTAGTGTGAATCTAACAGCCACTGTGAAGAGCCAGCCATATATTGTTTTTATGTGTTATCTTTAATTTATTGTTTTTCTTGCCGTCTTATCCATTCTATGTCCTGCTCCTATCTACAACAATGACCCAATTTCCCTATAAAATACCACATTTCTTCTCAACTTGCCTGCGTCTGTGTGGCATACATAGTTGGGTGCAGTTTGTAGCATTGTACCGTCTTCCTTCGTCTTCCCCCTCCTCCCACCCTCCCTTTGTTGTGCACTTCTTCCTCCCGGTATAGAGCCCAGTTAATTGCACACTCCTCATTACCATGTATTGGAAAAGAGCTCCCTCTGAGCAAGTCAACTGCGCCGTAGACAGTTTTTCAAAGTGTTCCGTACACATCCATTCTCCGCAGGAGAAAAGGGAACGGGGGGAGGGGAGGGGAGGATTACAAGCCGCGCCTGACCTTTGACCTCAAATTATGAATTTCACAAACTGCTTCGCGGCTTTGTAACTGTTGTGTACAAGAGCGTTCGGAGACAGTCTGTATCGGGAAACATTTCTCTTGCAAACTGTGTGTGCGAGCATGTGCGGACGGTTTGTTGTGCTCGCTCCAAGTCCCAACAGTGGGAATAGGGTGGATGCGACCCCGAAGACCGAGCAGCATCTGCTAACCCCCTGATCATTGCTTCTATCTGACGGCTAGGCTGGAGCGGCGTCTGCCCAGTCATGCGGGCCCCCCGCCAATAGATTCAGCAGATTATGGTAATGAGCCCGAAAAGGATTCCCAAGCTCAGCGCTGTCACTTTGATGACTCCGAAATTAGCACTGCGCTAGGAATTCTCATACACCTGCTGTAATAACATTCAAGATAGAAGGAATACGTCTTGTGTAATACAGGTAGGAGAAAATTAACGTAACCCCTCTTGTCAAATGTAATTAGAGCCGCAGTGGCACAGATATGACGCAATGGATGTTTTGAAAGAATGAAATTATTGCTGCAGTGGGAAGCTCTATTTTGCCCTGATAACAGCGTTCTGTGTGCCTTTGCAGAGGCGTATGTTAAGATGGAGTTTTCTGTCCGTAAGTATAATAGAGTGCTCGGCTGGAAGGGGTTTGTATACTACCAAACACTTCATTTACAACACGCAAAGGCATGAACAAGCACGCACACACTGCCACCATGCAAGATGTTATGGCAGGAACACGCAAAGAAATTAGCATTTTCTCTCAGAAACCTTTCATGGAGTGTGTGACATGCTGTCCGACACTTTTACACCCACATCTCTGTTCACGATTCCTCCTCCTCCTGCACGCTGTGCACCCCTCCCTCTCCTTGACCTTCTCTTTTCATTAGTCAGAGTGTGTCTCATGCCTCTGAGCATGCTGATAGTGCACTGCTCCAAGGCTGCATTTATCACGATGATAAAGCACTCTCAGACAACAGCCGAGTATCTCAAGGCTAGCGGCCGCGCGGTACCTGACAAGTGACAACAAGTCACACAAACAGCTCCACCTCCCTCCCCGCACTCCTCGTGGCCGTATACCATGCCTAGTTGGTCACAGGTTGTTGCCTGATGTCACACGAGCCCCTAATGAGGAGTTAAGTGCGGATGAAGGCGGGTGACTGCACAAGACAACAGATCTGCCCCCCCCCCCCGCCTACGCATACACACACACACTTTCCCTTAGCTCACAGCACACACTGACGTCCATTGCATCCGCCGTGTGTCTGGAGTTCAGGGACATCCCGTTAAACCACGCAGGCCCTGAGTCACACAGATGCAAGTCTTGCCACTTTTAACATCAGCTTTCATCTTCGCCCGCCGCTCAGCTCACTTTTCCTCAATGCAACGGCTGTTTTCCACTCTCCGCCATAAAGGTGCCGCCCGCCTTTGGGGAGAGCAGGGGGCTCAAACTGACAAGCGAGATGACAGGGAAGTTATGTTATTCTCTTCAAAAGGTATTAGCAGTTGCTCTAATGGGAGGCAGTGGGCGAATCTGACAGTTTTTGTCCTTTATTCTCCTCGCTACTCTTTTTTTCGTCACCGTTAAATTACATTTGGATGTCATTTTTCTATTAAAACACGTGTTCATTAGAATTAAAAAGCACATTGTTCATGGGGAGTCATTTTTAATGAAAAGGCTCAAAAGGCAATTTTACTTTATTGCCGCAGAGTTGGATTTCTTTTGTTCCTTCCAGCTAAAGTGTGCTTCTTGCTCTGCCTTTCTTTCTCTTGTGCACGCTCTCTCTCTCACACACTCACTCACACACGTCATTTAACTGACAGAGTGACTTATAGACATTGTTGTACTGTACATTGACATGTGTTGCCTCTTTTGCTTTTGCATTATCATGCTTTTTACATCTGCCATGCTGCAATGGAATATTTATATTTAGTTTTAGGGTGAAAGTCACAGTGTGTAAATAATGTGCAAAGAAAAACAGTTGTAAGTGCAGGAAATCCTTTCTCTTGTATTACAAACAGACGCCCCATAGTTTCTGTTTTCAAATCAATATCAAGGACAATTAAAGAAATTTTGGCAAGAAAGAGCACACGTGTTGCTCTGAAGAACCATCCTGAAATGCTATAATTACAGCTATCTACAGTAGGTGCTGTAAAAGGGAATTGCTTGAGATAGGAGGAGTTTCTAGTTGTAGAAGCCCAGTAGTGCTCACGGCTGAAGGGTGTGATGATGGCTTCACAGAGGTAATAGAGGACCTCTTTGAAGTGTTTCTGAAATACCAAATGTCAAGAAGGAGGATGGCTGGTCATCCTATTACATTTTTCATCCTCTCCTGGAGCTGCCAGGTTAACAAACCATTTTTAAAAAAAGAGCTGCTGCTTGAGTGACGGTTGTATTTTCTACATTATTTACAGTTATTTTTTTCAACTGTAGATTTTAAAACAGAGAATCTATCTGTACGGTCGATTGGCACTTTACACTTCAGAAGCCTTTTTTCTCTTGATTACTTTAGTTAGGACAAAGGACTCTTCAAATAATCAAAGATAATTGTCTTTTGTATGATAGTTGCATACCTACATTGAATTGATTTTCAATCTCATCGATCTCTTCACTCTAGCCCTGAAAAAAGCCCTCTAGGGTGCCCTTCCACTGGAGAACACGAGATAAAGTGCCCTCTAGGGTGCCCTTCCAGTGGAGATAACAAGATAATATGCCCTTTAGGGTGCCCTTCCAGTGGAGAAAACGAGATAAAGTGCCTTCTAGGGTGCTCTTCCAGTGGACAGAATTAGATAAATTGCCCTTTAGGGTGCCCTTCCAGTGGAGAAAATGAAATGCAGTGCACTAACAGGGGCCCTTAAATGGAAAAAAAAATGATAAATTTCCCTCTGTGGTGGCCTTAAAATGGAGAAAACATGATGCAGTGCCATATAAGCTGCCCTACTTGCTAGAAATCTTTGCGCACTGATGCCCCACCACATGCAGCTGGTGCCCTTTTTTTTCACCCCCTGTCCCCTCAGACAACCACTGCATCTATTGGATCATCAGTTCCATAAAAAGATGCAAGAGCTCTAGGTCACTTTGAATAGGAAATAATAATAAATGCCCCATAAACATTAAACAAATAAATCACATAAGCAGAACTCCTCACCACTACTAACTGCAACTGTACATTTTGCCGTCCACAAACTCTAAGCTGAGCTTTCAGTATGTTGAGTTAATATTTGCCACATCGCATCTCCTTTATATACACACACACACTCTGCTTTCCAGTCCTGCCCTGCCACAGCTTTTTCTCACAAGGTTGATCAGTATTCCAGATCATATCTCTCTGTAGATGCTTAACTCTCACCTTTGTCAGTCCTGCTGCATGTGAACTGTCTGCTGAATCAAAGTCTACAAAACCTCTCAACAGCTCCACAGCAGTATCTCTGTAAGGTTGCTGACCATTGCAGTGTTTTCTTCCTATTTTCAGCTTTAACATCAGTTTATATTTCCAGTTTTATCACTGCTAACACTGTATACTCCAATATGAACTCTCTGATAAGCTCACTCCGTGACATCTCAGCAGAAAATATCTCATTCTCTATGGTGGGATTGTGCACTTGGCATTGCCAGCTGCATTTATTTGTTTCATGCTTCACTATTTCCTTTAATGATCCTTCACTGTGTGAGGACTTGGATTCTTAATGGCCTCCTTATGTTTGGCTCCATGTACCAGTCAACGGGAGCAAGATCTGGACCTGTTTTTCTGTAGTTGTGTCTTCTTTTTTCTCCTCTTCTTATTCAAAACATGAAGTACCGCTGAGTCGGCTTCCATGACACTATTGAGCTCCTTCCTTGTACTGTACCCATGACAGTGACATAATGATAAGATTCACAACACGACAGAGTAAACATCATTAAAAAACGCCTTTCTTCCAATTGCGGCAACCAGATTTAAAAGCGGAGACAAAAAAAAAGACACGCAACAAAGTTTTGGCTGATGAAATATCAAGACAAAGATCTTTCACTAACTGGTATGAAGCCTGTGTGTGTATACAGCCAGCTACAATGAGTGTCATATGTCAACACAGAAGATTAGATTTGATATGCTCCATACAAGGATGAAAACATTTTATTTGATGTATCTGATACACACTTTTTGCTTCCCCTTCACCCTAAAAGACAGAAAAAAAACATGTTTTACTGTCTGCTATCATCCTGTATAAACTACTGGCTGTGAATACAATAACCTCGACGATAAAATACAGCACACGAGCCCACCACTTTGACCCGGAGGCATGACATTTCCAGTGATTGATTTATTTTTAGTTCTGCCTTGTTGATTTCCTCAGAGGTCTGCGTCTCGTTGCAGGATATATGACATTACACATATCTCTTGTAAGTGATTATTGTCTATATTCATGGGAGGCGAACTGGTTCTAGGTTTGAACCCACACTTGTCCCTCAGCAGCCAATACCTATGTGCCCTTGAGCAAAGCACATCACACCCAGCCCCTCCAGCAAAGCAGTGGAAAAACGTGATTGTTGTAAGAAGAAGCTCCCAGCTGTGACTGTTTATGAATCTTGGTGTTGTTAAAAAAAACAAACTCTGTAAATCTCGAAAAATAACGCTTTTAAACAAACACTGTCAAAGAAAAAAGAAAAAGGCTGCTATTCTATTCTGAGTTGTGCCTGTATCTAACTGGCGGTGCTTGGCTGAGGCCATGACCTGGTGCAGGTTGACTTTGACCTCGCTGAATGGCCTCAGCTGTGGAGCGATGATCAGCGCGGTTTGGCCAGGAAAAAGCCGCTCACGAGCAACTGCTCTGCTCTCGCCTGGCCTCACTTCTGCTGGAAGGGTTGGCGCTGATGGAGCCCTGACCTTACTGGACTTTGGCAAGATTTGTTCATGAAGAATTGATCAATATTTGCCTTCACCTGCTCTCAAACAAGGGATCAAATAAACTAGATTTTGTAGTGGCACTGTGTATGCTATCTGTGAGTATTCAATCATTACTATATCCCAACTCTGTATGTGCAGCTTATGCTCACTGGATTATTTCATATTATTAAAGAAGGCATATCATGAAAATCTCACTTTTTTCATTTGGCTACCTGGAGTGCCTACAAACGCACAAACTGTGAAATAAGACAACCCAGTCCGCCCACGGCTTGAGAACTAGCTTTGCAAAGGTGCGACATATTTTTCTCGCATACCAATAAGAGCACACTGGGCTTTTTCGAGAAGGAGTCTTAAAGAGACAGGCGCTCAAACGGAGCGTTTCAGACAGAGGGTGAATACAGGTATATTCAGACAGACAGTATGAGAAAAATAATCTGTTTTTTTAACATTAAAACATGTGAACATGTTCTAGCAGAAACCCAAAATACAAGTATGAACCTGGAAATGAGCATGATATGTCCCCTTTAAGTGAAATACTTTATGTTGTAAGTTGCCGCTGAGCTCTCGGCTGTCACTGATGAACCTTCTGCACAGCTCTGCTTGTGCTTCACAACGCTGTATCTATTCCACCATCATTTAGCCATGTTACAACCTCTAAATAATCTAATTCACACACATTTGTACGCACACACACACATTTACTATAGTACATATCTACAATAAATACATAGACTAGCCTGAGGCCATTCAACATTTTTCATAACAGCAAGTGCAGCTAATCAGAAATACAACAAAAGAGCAACTTGTTTATCTGTTTACAGTGCAACTAAACAAACTAGGGAGGCAATTTGAACCAAGGGCGGGAACAGCGGACTCTGCCACTAACAATGAAAACCACTATATAGCAAGTAACCTATTTGAAATTTCTTTGGAAATTACTGCCAAATTACCCCAATATGTACCTCAAAATGTATCGAAATGACTTTATTATAAACATGATTTAATAATTATATGCTAAAATAGCATATAATCGTTAAAATAGGGCCCTTAGACTTGAGAAGCGGCTGTGCGCTGCTCTTCATTGGAGGTGGAAAACCAAAACTAATAGAAGACACTTCTGATATCAGGCACAAATCTCACCATTGTGTGACTTATTGTCTATACGAATCTAACCTGGTAGCTAATGTAATGATTCAGGGCGTTTTTTATGAAATTTTTATGAATTTATTTGCTAAATATTATCTATTTACCAGCAGACATGGAAATAAAGCATATCAATTAACTTTGTATTCTTTTCTTGGAAATGTATTAAATAAATTACCGGCTATTTATTACTGCTTATTTGGAAATAGCGGAATACAAATACAAATACAATGAGGTTCTCACGGATTTCCACTTAAAGTTGAAACTCTGATAATAAATAAAATAAATACAAAACATGTACACTGAACCCTATATGAAAGCGAACACAAATAAATCAATGCAGAGTGGGACAATGGCATTTTGAGCTCAATGCTCAACACCGAGTGGCAGCTGAAAGCTGAGAGGTGAGTGGGATGCAGCAGAAAGCAGGCGGAATAAAGTGACCTGGAGGCTCGAGAGGGAGGGGGGGAGGGGGGCGGCGGTTGGGGGTGATAATAAGGAATCCATGTGACTGACTCCGAGTGATGGGCTTACCTGGCCATGAATATTTCAGACAGCACTGAGGTGTGTTATTACAGCTCAGTGGGAGCACTCACAACATGGGGCAAGACATGTGCCATCAAAAGATAGGACCGAGCACAAACACACACACACACGCACAAACAATGCAGCATTCAGAAAGAACACATTTCAAATTGCTCATTCATGTTGAATACCTGAATAGCAAAATGTTTTCATCAAGAGACTAACAACAGCATCTTCCACTGACATGCTCCCTCGAATCGATGCACCAACTAATCAATAAGCAGGGGAAGGTTTACACGCTATCGGAGGACTAGCTCCAGCGAGCGGAGAGAGTAAAATAAATCCATGTGCAGCATTTTACTTGAGTTGGAACAGTCCCACATGCCAAGAAGACGATTAAATAAATATTCTGTTTACATGGACCGGGCGCCCAGGGGTCTGCAAACTAGTACAGCAAAGCAGCTTCACTCAGCCGGCTAACAATCCAGCGCCTGCAGCCATTCTCATATATTCCCCTCCATTATTTCACCAGCGTCTGCCTCTCAAGCCACCATCTCTTTTACAAAACAGCGTTTGGAGAAGAGACTGTCATATGATTGGGAGGCATGTGCTGCTTTAGAGTGCCTCAAAAACTGTTGAGAAATGCACTTTGAATATATGCAGGATAGTGGGTGTATTATTGTATATGTAGGCTTCACATCAAATGCCTACAGCGTACATACTATACAGCACAAAGACATGGATGGAGCTTATTGGAATGACAGTAACAGCTTCATATATATAGCACCAAATTCTGGCCTTAGCTGAAATCTGTATCATGACTCGAAGCTTTGCTTTAATTCAAAGCAGCAAACAAAAAAATATATGTTAAAATTCTATAAATACTGTACAAACATTATTATTATGACTTATTCAACATACTGCCAACTATTTCCTTATTCTAGTTACAGTATATTAGACATTCAGAAACAATTCCTCCCGATGGTGACTTCCAACATGAACTGAGACAACGGCAAAGCCCCGAGCAGGGAACAGCCAGTCTTATGCATTATACATTATCCCTCCGTTATTCATCAGAAAGGACGCGTATTAACCTGTGCGCAACCCAGAGAGCACCATTAATATTCAGCAGATAGGCGATTGAACAGGTCCAAAAATAAGCGCCGTGACTTTGCATGCGCGTGACCGGTAATTAAGACGTGTGGTCCCTGCAGCCACACATATGATCACACAAGTGAGCCATTCAGCGTGTTACAATCTTGCACTGAATTTGTGTTTGAAATTTGTCACCAATATCACTTAAAAATTGGAATCAGTTCTAGGTTTTTACCTCTGGAGTCCATCTATTCATCGGTGAACATGTGAGCATGTTTCAGTTATAGTAACATAACATTATATACTGTACATGTTGTGTAGAGACAAGCTGAGAAGTCCAACCCAATCTCATGGGAAGCACGACATTACAAGAACATTCCGCGTGTCATGAGAACGCATTTTAGCCTTTTCATGTGTCATTTTTACGCCCCACAATAAAACTACGGTAACGGCCCCAGTTAGGTTTAGGCAACAAAACCACTCACTTAGGTTTAGGAAAAACATTATGGTTGGGCTTAAAATAAGTACATAAACTAAGTAAAATACGTACAGAAAGAATGTAACAGAACAGAAAACACATCATAAACGTCATTAATAAACACGTCACAAATGTGACTGACATAACTTATATATATAAAGTCCTGTGTTTGTTGGATCCATCCTCCCGCCATAAGCATGTTTTTCTCACTTTTTATCCTACGTCACTAGCTCTGAGCGTAGCATATTTACGCGGATGCATTTACATTGCAGTCAATATACTACATGGTGTACAACTGACACGCCAAAAGCGTGACCGGCGTGCCGAAATGACTTGCGATTACCGTGTCATTCATACGCCATTTTGTGCGATCGGGCTGGAAAATCAGTTGAACGTATCTCATTTATGTCTGTAGATCAAGAGTTTTTTTTAAAAAGAATTTTTGAAAATGTTACACTTTACATGTAAATACTGTATTATAGTTTTATTTCTTAAATTTTTCTACTAAATAGTGAAACGATACTTTTTTTATAACTGTTCTATAATAACATTTTGAGTGATTATCACTAAACGAGTTGTACATTTTTACAGGCGCCTGTGTCATTTTTCTTGTATTTTGGGTCCCTGGCAGCCTTATATTTTGTTAAATTGACAAAATGATAAGTTAGAGCAGAGTGTAACGACTACTATCAATCAAAAGCCGCTAAGAGGATAAGTAGGCTCTTTACTGTGACTCATTCCAAGAAAACCACAAAGTCCAGATGCATTTATGCTGTTTATTAAATTAAAAGAATTACAAGCAATAAGTGACGGTCAACAGAAAATGTCGGGGCCTAACTCACCCTCTTTGGTTCAAATCCCGCGGTCCAAGTAAACAGGTAAAATAAAGTGAAACCACACCTAATTGCCGGAATAACCAGAAGTGATGGTAACCAAAAAGAACGTGTGCAGCCTAAACAAATAATAATAAACAAGACAGGCTAAATGCAAACTCTGCTGAAAAAAAGGATATGCATGTGGGGTAAAGTACAGTTTAAAAGGTGAAACAAAATGATGTATGGAAAGTTGTCAAAAATTTACCAAAAGAGGCAAGAAGTAGAGGGAAGGAGGACCAGAGTAAATATGGCTTTATAACAAAGGAAAGCTCATTGCATTAAAAAAGAATAATCCATGCTTTGCAGCCTAAATTGGATTACCGTCATCTTCTGTTGATGCAGTAGGAGGTTAAATGCTGTTTGATGGCACCTGGATGGTATTTGTTGAGGGATTAAAGATGGGGAGAGTGTTCCCAGTCAGTCCGGGGATTCTAATTAATTATCTCCCGTCTAAAACGTCTGGGCCAATGCCCCCTTTTAGCATGTAATAATACGTTTCTGTGGTCGGCTCTGTCACACATGCACATGAAGCCAAACTAGTGAGATGATAAATCAGCAGATAAGTTTGAGCCGATATTGCTGCAGCAGCTATTTGTGTTCTCGTAGATGTTACAGAAAATGTATATGTCTCTGGAAAGTCCAAAACCCAATATTACACCCAGCCAGTTTAATTATTCACTGCATTTCAGGGAGAGCAAAATGATAGTGAGAATCCATGCCAGAGCAACATAACTGGGAAAAAAAAAGTTAATGAAGCTCACCTTTCTGGTAGAAATACAATTCTACGGCTGATTCAGTGAGCCTTTGAATCCTGCTGGCAGGCACAGAACTGGTTGGTTTGAGACTGGGGAGGGATCCTCGGAGGATGCCGCCGTCTTTGCTAGCATGAATAGCACCTGTAAAATAGCCAAGCAGGTGTACAATCAACCTGTGTGGAGTGCTCTCGCAGAGCACATTTTTACACCTGCCAAAATGTAATTTTGGAGGAGCAGCAGGATGCCTTCCACTTTATAAACAAATCACACTTGCTTGGTGTGTGTGTGTGTGTGTGTGTATGTGTGTGTTGGTGTGTATTACTCATGTTGTGGGGACATAAAGGTGCTTTCACAGTCGCATTGTGGGGACTCGCCTTTCTTTTGGAGACAAACTGCACATTCCCATAACGTAAATTGTTACATTTTAGGGTGAAGACTTGATTTAGGGTTAGGAGGGTTGGGGTTAGGATCATAGACAGTATATAAGAAGTGGACATAGTCACCGTGACTTCAGCCACTGGTTTGTGGACTGCCGCTGTGAAGTACGAACGCTGAATAAGACATTTTTAGGTGACCAAAAAGGTTATAATTAACTTTCATGAACTGAAAACACATTGTGAAAGGGTTAAACTTCTAAGACAAAAACACATAAACCTCCCAGACCGGACAACGCCATGGTAGCGACCTGTCAATCAAAAGGTAGCCACGCCCTAAAGCATACCCTGCTTTATGGTCTATTTGACTCTAAATTGGACCATAATTTACTAAATGAACATCATGCTGTATTGAGAAAGACTTGAAACTAGCGATTGAGACCATAAACTCATGTTTACAATGTTTACTGAGGTAATAAATCAAGTGAGAAGTAGGCTCATTTTCTCATAGACTTCTATACAATCAGACTTCTTTTTGCAACCAGAGGAGTCGCCCCCTGCTGGCTGTTAGAAAGATTGCCAGTTAAAGGCACTTCCGCATTGGCTTCACTTTTCTGACCCAGAGGTTGCCCACTGGTTAGGATTAGGCTAGTAGCAGTTATGGTTAGGGTAAGTCTCCAGGAAATTAATGTAAGTCAATGTAATGTTCCGGGTGTGTGTGAGACCTTTCATTACCTTTTCTCCCAGCAACAAAGCAAACATCCTACAAAGTACCAGTTAAGTAGTTTTTACATATAAAACAGTAGTGTATCATCCTATAAAAGTTTTATATAATATGTTATTTTAGATGATCCCTATCATTTATTTGAACATTTGATCATCAGAGTGATTAAATAAGTAAAAATTGCCCCGGAGACAAAACTGGAAAAACTATTTCAACATCTGCACTATTTTGGAGATTAGAGGAAAAGGTTGGAAGGCCGTGAGGCTCATAACTTCCATCCATTCTCAACTTCCTATTCTCCACTATTCTCATGTGCATAACACTGACACTGAACCTCGACCGAGGGTTTCACTTGGCGGAGTTAATAAAACAAAGATTATTACCAACTACTTTATATTATTTACATCTGCGTTCTCTTATTACCCAGAAAAGAAGCAGAAGGTCATCTCTCAGTCAGGTTCATTTGTATAAACGGAGACCGTTGGAGACTAAGAGAGAGAGTGGAGGCAGACAGGATCACCACAGATAAGACGAAGGATTGCAAAATGTTATGATATTTGGTTTTACTGCTGGCGGACTTTAACAGCGATTGCGAGTACTGCTATCATTCACATATAAATGATCCGCGTCAACCAATATTCCATGCTAGAGGAAAGTCAGGGGATCACTAAAGTCATTAGGTTGCATCGTCTGGGAGCCATGAATGTCTGTACACAACTCTGTGGCAGTACATCTAAGGGTGCTTTCACAATCACAGTCCATTTGTCTAGTCTGAATCAGAGGGAACTTGATACTTTTGGTTCATTTTCTATCCGGTCTGGTTCGGTTTCACAATGCACGAATTAAAGCGGACCAAAAAAATAATAATTAGCTGAGGGGCGTGTACGAAGGAGCAAGGAATCGCGGACTTTCAAATATTGCTGTCTAAGTGTTTTCACTTTTGATCACAGATCACCTGTGCGCACAAATCCCTTCTCCACCAGTTTGTCTCAAATGGCTTTATAAACGTCACTATTTTTGTCGAATTTATTTAGCATATTCTGTGTGTTCTCTTCGGCCCAGATGTCAAGCAAACATCGGACATCTGCAGAAGTCCAGGACAGTCCTCTCCCACTCATGTTAACCTGTCATTTACCTGTGTCCATCTCAACAAATGCCCGCGCAGGCAGCCTGCGTTTTGGCTCGCTTGGGAGCAGTCCGAGACCACCTCCCGCAAGCGGTCTCGGACCGGTTGTTTTGGTCTGCACCAGAGTACTATCACTGTATTCACAACTGCCCAAACGAACCGCACCAGGGGTTGATTAAAGCAAACTAAATATTGGCTTGTGAAAGCACCCTAATACAGTAGATATTGAGATATTTCATAGGATAAGTGAAAACTTTGCCCTGCTTTGACCTGCACCAGGGTCAATGGGGTTCATCCTCTGAGCACCATGAGTGTTGGTACAAAATGTCATGGCAATACACCCAATAGTTGTTGAGATTATTTTGAGATCTTGTTGATTATAGGGCTGTCAAAGTTAACGCAATAACGTCACTAATTTGTTTAACGCATTAACGCAATCAATCGTTCAATGGTTGTAGTGGGCTCACTAGAGTGAAGATGCTTGCATCATATGAAACTAGAAAACCCAAGGAATCCATTGGTACCAACCATGTCTTACTAGCTTGTCGCGAAGGAAGTTAAATAATGTTCAAAACTTGAGCTAAATTTTGGCGAGGAAAAACTGTCATGGCCATTTTCAAAGGGGTCTCTTGACCTCTGACCTCAAGATATATGAATGAAAATAGGTTCTATGGGTACCCACGAGTCTCCCCTTTACAGACATGCCCACTTTATGATAATCACATGCCAATTTTGGGGCAAGTCATAGTCAAGTCAACACACTGACACACTGACAGCTGTTGTTGCCTGTTGGGCTTGAGTTTGCCATGTTATGATTTGAGCATATATTTTATGCTAAATGCAGTACCTGTGAGGGTTCCTGGACAATATTTGTCATTGTTTTGTGTTGTTAATTGATTTCCAATCATAAATGTATACATACATTTGCATAAAGCAGCACATTTGCCCACTACCATGTTGATAAGAGTATTAAATACTTGACAAATCTCCCTTTAAGGTACATTTTAAACAGATAAAAAATGTGTGATTAATTTGAGATTAATCATGGACAATTATGTGATTAATCGTGATTAAATATTTTAATAGACCATGTCTGTATAACATTTCATCTCTGTGACATCTCATGTCTGTCCAGCAGTTGACCTTCACGGGTAAATTTGGTGGAGTGCTTCTTCAAGCAACTCATTGGTGGGGTTGATGAGGATTATCACCATGACATTATTAATCATGACAACTGTGGTACAATGATTTTTAGGTAGTGATGTCAACGTGTATTTCCAAGAATCACACTTTCAGGTTCAGCGGATTTTCTCAGGTTTTAGTTGCCCTGGGTTTAAAAAGGGCAACAAAAATGTCATGCAGCTCATGTCGACTAGTAATAGGAAAAGACAGCTTAATAATAGAGGAATTGAATCTATTAATTAATAGAGAAATTAACTTGTATAATTTATATCTAATAAAGACAAAAAAAAATGAAAATAGGGTAATTAATCAGGCAGACATCCAGCTGCTGTCATGTCAGCCGTGTTGATGCCTGTTGCTACACAGGATAAACAAACCATGGCGGTGGAATTGTGGAAATGTCAGATGGCAAAGCTTCCCTTTGCGCTTTGTCTTGACAACAGCAGTCTGAGGCTCACAGTAGTAGCATTAATGAATCAGAGCACTGATTAACGGTGAATGGACTCAACTGAAATTGTTAACAGTAACATCTTTAGATTTTTAAATAAGAATGTCTCACTCTCTCATTGTTCATGTTGTTCAGAGAGCACCGCCTCGCCATTACAGACTGGGTCCTTCCCTCCACTGTTGCCAAGGGAGCTGCAGCGGACATACATGAATACTCTGGAAGATCTATGAGCAGGACTTTATCCTCCAGCAGTGCCACCAGCTCTGGGCAAAGTTAGAGGTGAGGCTAATGCCGCTGAATTGTACTCGAGCAGCGGAGCAAAAGAAGCAGCAGCTTCTCCGGGAAGCAAACTTCAGCTTTAAAAACTTCCACATGCAATTTTCTTCATTCTTTCTTTCTTTTTTTCATTGCTCAGCTCAGAGATGTGTTAAAAAAAAAATATCTGATAAAAATGATCATCACGATTCAAAATTCATCCTTCAGGAGTTTTTTTTGGCACGCCAATTCATTCTCTCTGTTTACTCGCAGTAACAGTGTAGAGTTTCAGAACAGTCAAAAGTCAAGGATGAAATTGTAATTCTACCCTTACATGCTCTTTGATTAGTGGGTGAGATAGTTTTTTTTTCTTTATTTACTTCCTGCCTTGAAAGATCTAGAGGTTAAAGGAAACGGTCATATCTGCAAGACTTGGAGCATTTGAGGTGAACTGTTTATTTTGAGCTGAAAAAATAAAGAAAGAAATAAATAAAAAAAACATCGCAGTCGCAAAGTTGCAGATCCCCAGGGGGAGAGTTGAATGACCTGCCAAATCTAATTTCTCAGTGTGTGTATTTACCAGAGTCGCTATTGCAGGGGAAAATGTATTGTGTCAGCGCCTGGCACTTCTCTCTGTTATGGAAGTTCAGTGACCCATCATTTAGTGGTGCGGTGTGCACTGCAGTGCATGGCAGCAAATGTAAGAGTCATAAAATGACTTGATGGTATACTGAGAAATTACATATTTGACTCCGGCGCTGCACAGGCTGCTGGCTGATTAAAGGCTTGGACACAATAAAAGGTCACGCTGCATAAGGACTGTAGGTGGACTGTAAATGCAAATGTCTGTTTTCTAACAGACCTGAACGTTCTTATTACTCCTTGTGCAGAAGCGCATATAATTGTTCAGCTAGAAATATTAAACCCAGACTTAAATATGTGAATTCATAGTGCCAAATAGAGTTGTGTTATCTTTTCACTTATTACTAACTTTGATTATCAGCATTTGTAACACTTGAATAACTTGCAAGTTGGATCAGCCCTGCATCTAGAAAACGTACCAATATTAAAAAAAAAATCCTCGACACTGATAACTGTCAGCAATCTGTTATACTAACTGTATGAGAGACTGTAACGAAAATTCGGCTTGCATTGCCCTTTAAATTATTATACTTATCTCTACAACAAAAATTCAAAAGGAACAACATGATTGCTAAAGCCACAACACGATTGCAAAAGCCACAACACGACTGCAAAGGCCACAACACGAATGCAAAAGCCACAACACAACTGCAAAAGCCACAACACGAATGCAAAAGCCACAACACAACTGCAAAAGCCACAACACGAATGCAAAGGCCACAACCCGACTACAAAAGCCACAAAATGAATGCAAAAGCCACAACGCCAATGCAAAAGCCACAACACAACTGCAAAAGCCACAACACGAATGCAAAAGCCACAACACAACTGCAAAAGCCACAACACGAATGCAAAGGCCACAACCCGACTACAAAAGCCACAAAATGAATGCAAAAGCCACAACGCCAATGCAAAAGCCACAACACCAATGCAAAAGCCACAATATGAATGCAAAAGCCACAACGCCAATGCAAAAGCCACAACACTATTGCAAAAGCCACAACACTATTGCAAAAGCCACAACGCCAATGCAAAAGGAACAACACCAGAGTGCATGAATTCTGCATCACATCTAGCCCTGCACAAGACTAATTCTGCATCACCTGGACACTGAATTCTGTTTTCCACTTCACAAACGTAAGAGAGAGAGTGAATCCCAACTCTACCGAGGAGTGTGCCTCGGCTCGGTGCAAAGGCTGCCGGAACAAACCTAGGAGAATCTGATTTCCGCCCCACGGACAATGAGGCCCATCACTCAGAGCATCTGCCATGTAGTACCATGGATCATATTTACACCCAGACAGCAGATCGGGATCTGCGGGGACTCGATGGGCTGCACAGGAAACGGAGGTCACTTGACCAAACACAACCCATGCAGGCCTGTGGGAAGAAGGCAGCAGCCATACATCATGCCGGAGGCAATCCGTCACCCAGACCGCTCGATTTGAGGCAGCCACTTTGAGATTTGCCGCAGCCACCGGCCCTGAGGGACAAGCTGGTGACAGAGTCTGCTACAAATACACTCTATACAGTACGTTTCATGCTGTAAGCTGGACAATATATACGTAGGTCAGATGTGTCAGGAGGTAAACTGTCATCACGCACATTCAATTGAAACGATTTTGGTTCTCTTTGAAACTTTTCCATTAAACTTTTAACATACACACAAAGGTTATGTATTGTAATTTTTGCAGATCGGAAGATGTTGGTATTTTGCGGTTTGATGTTTAAATAGAGTCTGCAGCAATGATCCACTGGTGCTGTTTGCAGACTGAGCCCAGCATAGCAAATCATCCTTTTATGGTGCAATCAGGGAGGATCTGGCAGTGGTTACAGAAGTGTAGTCTAGTTCTGCAAAAACTGGGGGATTTTTGGATGAATGGAAATGAATCCATGAGTGAAAGTGGTTTCCTAAAATGCATTATGCTGAAAGCCAGAAGACATTCTCCCACATGCCAACATCGGAGGTGCTGGTGTATTTTTAAACATCAGTAAATCAGTGTTTAATTTATAACGATAGGCTACTTTCGTACTGATTTATAGCTTCTATTTTGTTGCAATCAAATTGTCAGTACGTGCAACTGTTTCTTTTTCTGTCAAAAAAAGAACACTTTGCCAAAGCCAGACACTCTGAATGCTTTATGTTTGTGTTGGTTCAACAGCAGACATTTTTCTGGCTTTATTGTAAAACAAGGCAGCAGATTTCCTGTGAAATCCAGTAGATGCCACACAATGTCAAACTCTGCCTGAGCGATAATGTCATTTGTTTAGTGTAATTTTGTAATGTCTCGAAAATGTTCCTGGTAATGATTTATTCAACATGCAGCCCACTGTATGAAGCCATTTTGAGCAACTCAAAATACATATTCAATTTACTCGGCACACAATATTATCACGCCCTTTCCCAGGAAAGGATGTAATATTGGCTACAGTGCACCAACAAGCACAGAACTAAATCAGTTTTAGATGTTCGCTGGCAGTGCTACTATTTGCAAACTCTTTAAAATCAGTTGAAAATATCAATCTAATGGTTACCCAACGCTGATGTTATTGGAAAGGGAGGACATATTATCCAGGGCCCCTAATCTGCAATAAAAAAAATAATACTTAAAAGGCCTATTATGGCCCCCCAATATCCAGTATACATTTCTAATGAGTTTCTTCTTCTGTGTTGTTATAAGGTCTCATTTTTAAACTGGGTTTGGATGACATAAAATACCAACTCAAAAATGTTTGGAATTTCTCATTTATTTATCTTTTTTTAAGAGATGTGTCTGATAATTTGGGAGTAAATATATGATGCTGTTGTTTTGGATGTGTTGTGGATAGGTGTTTGTTACTGATTTAAAGGTTCTCTATATGATATACAGCGCATTAATATATCAGCAAACAACTATTTGCTATGTTAAAGATATAGAGGATTAATGTCTACCTGAGCAGAGAATGAAGTCGCACTCCCTCTGTGTGTGTTGTAATCCGAGCTTCTCCGTGCTTTGACATAGCCAGGCCGGTCGCGCGTGCTTTCAGTGCATGTTTGTGCATGTGAGCAGTTAAAATGATAACGCCGTGTCCCCCCTCACTGTTAGCGCTGTTAGCTACAAGCTGCCAGCTACAAGCCGCCAGCTCAGTCGTCGCCATGTTGAGCCGTGCGGACGCAGAAGAAACGCTCCCAATATAGCATTAAGCACCTTTAAACTGGGTTTGGATGACATTAAAAAAAACACAAATAATATATGTTCAGAATTTATCATTTATTCTTTTCTTTTTTTTATGAGATGTGTTTGATAATTTTGGAGTAAATACATGATGCTGTTGATTTGGTTGTGTTGTGGATACAGTCGATGAACTGCATGATTGTCACTGATTTAATGATAATGGTGTGGGAGAAAAAAAGCAAAGTGGAGCGGGGCAATCAAGTGTTACTATTGTATTACTAGCAGTAATGCCAGGCTTTGGCTCCACCTCGCCAACAAATACACTAACTTTCACTTTCACCACTTATTTTTTATGTGCATATATACTGTAGCTGACATAAGAGAGCTTGAACCTCAAAGAAGCCCTTAAGCTGTATTTCTACACATGTCTGCAATCTGTTATTTTCCTGAAAAATGTTACTTGCAATTTCCTTTTAGTCCCTCGCTATAGAAACAGCGGCGAGTGCTGCCTCACAACCAATACTGTACAACAGCTAGTTCAAAGAATTACAGACTAAAGCACCTTATATATACACGGTACCTGCTGCAGACATCAATAGGAGGTTTGCAATTATTTATTTCGAACGCTGGAGATTTATGGCCACATTTGTCATGTCTTTTTCTTCCCGGTAAGGCGTAAATGGTATAGGCGAGAGCTTACCTATCATTGAAATTCTGTATCGTTTAGCCAGAAAAACAGCAGATACTGTAGCGAGAGATGACAGCTCTAAATTATATGTCTCTGTGTATTTGGCCCCGTAGGAAGAAGTGAAATAAATGCATGTGCCCTTGTACTGTATGGGGTCTCTTGCAGGTGGACAGACGGTGTAGATTAATTTGTGCCACTGGCATGGCAAGGCTCCGCGCGCATACGGCGCATGGCTCGAGCAGCGGTCTGGAAAAGAGAAAGAGCCCTCCTGACTGCGTGCCCTTCAATGAGCACCGCAACAGGATTAATGTGAGGAAATATTATACACAAATGGATCCACCTGGACTTCCAGTGATGCAGCCCATTTTTACGCTCGCAAAGGTCTCGGGAAGAAAAAGGCCTTCCATGCTGATATAACCTTTCTTAACAGCAAGTACTGACACTGAATAATTCAGTGCCTATTAGTGTGCCATTTGCCTGGACATAAAGTCTCCTAGCAACATTGCTCGACTCCAGGTAGGTGTTTTGTCACGGAAGCACTTCTGACTGCAGGTAGCGCCGCACAATAAACATTACCATATACTGTATAGTCCCAGACTGAAGCCTATAATTTAAGCACATTATATGCTGTAATGGACGGATATTCTAAGAATAACATTAGTCGTGATGGATTTCATTCATTCATTTCCACGATAAGAACATTATTTCTCCCATATAGATAGATTTTATTCCAGCTCCTTAAGGTGTGTCTACAGCATAGACTGTATATAACAAACAATGTGTCTCCACTTCCTCCCACTGTACAAAAGTGAAGCCAGAATATCCCGGATATGGGAGCTGCCATCTTGAGATTTAGTCTGCGCAGTAGTGATCGGGAGGCTGAGCACGGCCGCAGCTTGTCAGCGAGAGAGACTCACAGCTGCCAATCATGACGTCTCGCCCCCTTTTTATAGCATCAAATAACTGATTAAAACCAAACCTTTCAGAAAAATCAATACTTGAACATACATCAGTGTAATAAGTCCATGGCTAATCCATAGACTATATAAAGATGGACGACATGACAGCTCCCCAAAAGTGAAGCCAAAACACCTCGATCGCCCCTGGTGGCTGGCTGCAGTATAGGCCATAAATCCCGCCCCTTCCATGTTAGCGGATGGGACATGGGTCAAGCTAAAAAGTGTAAAAGTAAGTGTCTAATAATTTTTTTCTAAAGATGGTTTCTGTCATTTTCGCTGATGATGTTCAAGTGTTCATTTATCTGATAAGTTTGGTTTTAATTAGTTATTTGATGCTATAAAAAGGGGGTGAGACGTCATGATTGACAGCTGTGATTGACAGTTGGTTTGAGTGAAGTAGTCGCAGAGCCGGAGGCTCGGGAATTTGAAGAGAAAGGAGATGTAACTTTAACTTTCCATGACCGTCACGATTGATCATAAATGTAGTTACAGAGATATTATAGCTGTGTCTTTCTAGCCAAACAGCTATCGTGGTGCTAGCGTAGCAGCTAGGTGGCTCACGCTAGCAGTGGGAGGAAGTGGAGACACGTCGTCCATCTATACAGTCTATGGGTCAAACATTCAAAATAACTCAAAATATGTGACAGGAACGATGACCTTCAGCTACGTGGAGGAATATTCCGCTCTATACTGAAAGCAGATGAGACACCAAGCCAAATATAGTGCACACGCTACCAACACTCAAGCAGCAGTAATGTAATGATGTATGTCCATAATAAATTCACTAATGATGACTCAGACCGTCCACTGCCATCGAAAAATTTGATACAGCCATGCATGCCCACACTTTGAGGCTGAGGGATTGTAAATGTCAGTGGCCTGTCACTCAGACTCAGTCCCACATGGGCAGTGAGATGGAGCCCGCTAAAAGGAGAGGCCGAATGACAGGACACACATTAGTATCCTGTCTGACTCACTCCGTGTCCGACTGTCAATCTCCGGATATGTTTGAGGCACTACTTGACCACTTTATGCATTTCCAAATTTCAATGCAGTGCCTGATTATCCCCCATTCAATACCTCACTACTGGATGTTGATTGGTTCCCCCCCCCCCCCCCCCCCTGAATAACTGTTTCAGGTCTGTCAATTGGCTGTGGCTTCAAATTGCTTTCCCCCAATTTCAGTGGGGTTAAGTTGAAATGGAAAAGAAGATCTTTCTTCCAATCACTAGAGAAATGAAAAGTGAAACCTTTGAAAAACATCTTTACAAATAGCCAACATCCTGAGATATGCAGTAGAAGTTCTTAGAAACACAATACAGTTGATGGATGATCTAGAAGCGGATCTAGTCTTTTCACTCTTTCACACTTTAATTTCTGCGACTTTCATTTCATTTCTGTGAATATTTATCAGAGTGAATCATTTCATTGACATGTTTTTGATGAAATTTGATGATCCGGTGAAGTCACTGAATTAAAAATATCTCACACATTTAATTTTGCCGTGCAGAAGGTGATAATTATCGAATGCTTTCTCCCCAATCTAAACATTTTAACCACGGAAGTTTGTTTTAGATGTTAAATTTCGATTATGCGGGATCATACTGTGCAGTCCTCTAAGAGTTAAGATGTCTCCACCACCTGACAACACTGATGTGCATCAGAGGGCAACTCTGGGATCTGAAAAGTGAAGCCAATGCGGAAGTGCCTTAAAGAAAACATTCTTTCTAATAGCCAGCAGGGGGCGACTCCTCTGGTTGCAAAAAGAAGTCTGATTGTATAGAAGTCTATGAGAAAATGACCCTACTTCTCACTTGATTTATTAACTTTTACCACTGACATTAAATTTGTTTGACCAGAAACACTAAATTTGGGGAAACTGCTTTTGGTGTTTGTGCTGCAAAAACTTGGAACAGTCTACAAAACACATGAAAACTTAACACCTGTAGGTGATTTTAAATCCATGATTACAAACTACTGAATGTTACTGTTTTTAACGGTGTTCTATTGTTGTCCGGCTGTTTGCTTCTTGTTAACTCTTTAATTATGTTCTTGTGTGTATTTACTCGGTTTTATTGTACTCTCGACATCATCGAAAATGAGGGCATGCCCTCAGTGATTCATCGAGATTAAAATAAAGGTTGAATGAATGAATGAACATTTTCACAGTGTGTTTTCAGTTTATTAAAGTTAATTTTAACCTTTTTGGTCGCCTAACATTATTCAGCGTTGTACTTAGCTCCCTCCCCTCTTGTCACTTCTGGTTGCAAAAAAACAAGATGGCGACAGCCAAATTTTCGAATTCGAGGCTTCAAAACGGCAGTCCACAAACCAATGGGTGACGTAACGGTGACTACATCCACTTCTTATATACAGTCTATGATATGCACATGGTCCATCACAGCCATCCAGATCTGGTATAGATTCCAGCAGAGCCGTGTCATTTTCACTCTGCACATGCCAAGACTCAGTGACACTAAACCAGTCAAGAGCCAAAATGGCCACTGGGCTTTTGTGTTAGTTTAAATAAATCCCACTGTTGGAAATGAATATGTTCCTCTGGACTTTGATGCAGTGCAATTTCCTGGGGTTTGAATAAAGAGACTCCAAAACACACCAATGACTTCCATCTGCTCTGTGAGTTATGCTTGTAAAATCCGCAATTAGATGCATAGTTAATTCCTGCTATCTATCCGTTTATAGCTCGTGAGTTCGGTGGCAAAGACCACCAAGCTGTCAAGTGCTGGCACCAAGTCGAGAACATTTCATCTCCCGGCGCAATGACTCGTGCAGTGACAGAGCTGAAGAATTTATTAAGTGCATGGTGAAGTCACCATGCTGCATGTTTCCACACTTATTTTTCAAACTTCACTCATTTTCCTTGTGATTAAAGACCTCATGCATTCATAAGGATGAAGTTTCATCAAGAAAATATACTCTTGCATTGCGTGAGATTGCCAAAAGAAGGTCTAAAATAATTAGTAACAGCCACCTGAGGTACGTTTGGGACAGGAACAAGCTCCTGTGCAGAATGTGATGACCGTGAAGTGGAACTGGACAGCTTGGCAGCAGCCCTCAGGAAGTGACATGACCTCCTGGTTGGAAGTGGGATCTGGAGATTCAAGGATCATTAGAAATAGACCTTAATACATGAACGTGACTGCAGAGAAAACAGGGAACAGTGCCGTAATTTAGCACCACAGTCGATTCAAAAAAGTCTGCTGCAAATAGGAATTTGGTTCCTGGCATAATACTTTCTCGCTCCCTCCCATTGACTACCTCTTCAGCAATGTATCACTCCATTGATCAGCGCAAGAGGGAAGTGAAACTACAGCAGCGGCCTCCTACACAAGTCTGTATCACCAACCCCCACCCATGTCAATCCTCCCATCTGTTTGGCCATGAATTAATATGGACAATAAACTAGATGAGCTAACGAGAAAAGAGATCCAAGAGATGCAAAATACTGTTGCAATAAATCACGCTTTTTATAGGTTTTACAACGGAAATGTGACACAATTCTCTCTCTCTCTCTCAGCACTGTTCTCCGTCGCTTGGCAGCTGAAGACAAAAGTAGGCCAAACGGTAGGAGGATTTGAAATTCTAACAGGTGGGGTAGGTGTCGTTCCAAATCTGAGAGTAATTAGTTTGATTAAAAGCCATGAATCTCAGCACATGGTGAGGCAATCGCTGCTCGTCATTTCCAATCATATGCACAAAGCACATACATTTTTTGTAATGACAAATATGTGAAATAGTGAAAAAAGAGTATATACACAGCACACATAGGTCCCCTGTGAATATAGGGAATTAATTAGGGTCACCACTTTCACCATTAAATCTTTGTTTTGGAGGTCAGACTTGTGACCTGTATATATGTGGACGTTTTTTAGATCATTTTTATTTGACCAATTCCCATTTACTGGATAGTGTACAGTAGAGACTGCCAGGATAGAGAGAGGGAAACCACATGCAAAGAAGGACCCTGGTCAGATAAGACAAAAGGACATTGTGGTTATACGGTACGGTCTTAAAACACTGGGCTTCCAGGATGCCCCTGCATCTCGCGTCTACATCTTAACAGGTTTCTGAGTTTGCAGGGCAAAAAAAAAAAAAAAACATAATAGCAACGGAAGGTGAAAGACAACAGAAATGAAATTGCACCACGGAAGCGAGTGCTCGAGGCATTTGGGAAACAGGTAAATGATCTTCCTAACACTTTCCCACTGAGAGAGGCTGGGAGGAAGGCCCATTTGCGCTCCTTTCAAATCCCTCAGATGTAGTGGACTGCTGTAGAGTACATCCTAAGTCTTCATTTCCCCGTCGGCCACACACACACACGCACACACACACATACATACCAGCGACAGGGGCAGCAACTCTCCTTTGGCAGGGACACTAAGCACTGAACAGCTCTCAGCACAGCAGGAGACTTTGGCCACCTGCATACTGTGGAGTGGAGATAGAGAGACAAATCCAACACTGAAATTGGTGATAGACACTCCAACATTTCCTTTTTTTTTCCACTCCGAGGATTTCAGCAATTTGTTTTCAAGGTTTAAACTGTGCTTATGTATGAGGTGTGGCATAGAATGAAATAAATCAAAGAGTTCCCATCGCTGTGGGTGCTAAAACTGATTCGCTTTCATGGTACAGGAAGAGGAAAGTATTGTTCCCCAGGTCCTGGTGAAGACCTACGCAAAATGTAAACAAAGTCTGAGCCTACCTTTTGATCCTCGTTACAAGGGCCAACTACTGTGCGGCGTTCATTAGTGTGGAAATGATATGTGCAAACAAAGAGAGGCTCCCGAGCAGCGCACTGCTGTGTCTTTACATCTCCGAATTGCAAATGATTGCAGCCTCCTTCACCTGGTCCCTGCAAGCAACGTCCCAGTGCCTCCAATCAGCGCTTTATTGACAGCAGGCATCCAGCAGAAAACTGGGAGCGCTAATAGTAGAAGATGATGCCTGATAAACACGTTCTCCCCCTATAACCGCTTTTCCCCCAACATATTTTACTGCCTGGCGGGGTGGCCTCCAAGCAAGGTCAAAATGTGGAGATGCTTGGCGAGCAGAGCAGCAAAAAAAAAAAAATGGCACAGTTTTATGTAAGAGTCAGTTCCGACTCAGTTTGGCTGTTTTCCATCTGCTTTGTAATTCTAAGAGGTGCATATTTGTCCATATACTGGCACAAAATGTTGTTGGGGGAGACAAGTGGTTTCCATGAATATATCAAGAAAAGTACACAATTTCAGACCAGATGAAATGTAAAAGATATGAGGAAATATCATACTTGGATGTTCTACTCAATACGCAAATGAAGCATGTGCAGTAATGTTAAAGGTGCTAAATGCAAGATTGGGAGCATTTCTATTGCCTCCGCACGGCTCTCAACATGGTGACGGCTGACGGCTGACAGCTAACAGCGCTAACAGTGAAAACAATGGCAAAAATTACTGACTGAGCTAGCAGTGTTAACCTGGGGGGGACGGGGGACCGGAGGGGGGGTGCTGTGCTGCCGGGCTTATCAGCTGTGACCGCCCAACCTGATATCACGCCAAAGCGTGTAATAGACCCGCCTGTCCACCAGAGGATAGCGTGTCAGTGTCACGTTTTACCTCGCAGATACGTGAATATTACACGCCTTCATTAAAGTGTAGCACCAGCAGGGGGCAACAAAGCCACTCACTTAGGATCGGGCAACAAAACCACTTAGTTAGGTTGGGCATGGTTGGGCTTCAAATAAGTACGTAAACTAAATAAAATACATACGGAAACAACGTAACGGCAGCACAGGAAATCAACAAACTTGCAAAACACTGGTCTCCCAAAAACATGGGTCTCCCACTTGAAAGTCCTGTTTGTTTGATCCATCTCCACATATTACCCACCCACCCACCATAAGTGGTCTTTCTCACTTTATATTCTACATAACTAGCTCGTGATGTGTGACAACCGTCACCACAAAACATTGCACCTTCATGCGGGCGTGTAATATTCACTTCTCGGCGACACAAAACGTGTCGCTGACACGCTTTCTTCTGGTGGAAAGGCGGATCTATTACTTTGGCGTGAGACTGGGCTGAACCGCCATACGAAAGTAGTGCAGAGCAGCGGCCTTGAGATAGCCTGTCGGGCACGCTCACATGCACGAACATGCACTAAAAGCACGCGCGGCCGGCCCGGCGATGTCAACAAAGCACAGAAAAGCTCAGATTACAACACACACAGAAAGAGAGCAACTTCATTCTCTGCTCAGGTAGACATTACTCCTCTATATACATAGCAAATAGTTATTTGCTGCTACATTAATGCTCTGGATATAGAGCACATTTAAGACTACTGACATTCTACATTACTGTATAGGGCAGCCCTGTCCATGGAGGCGCAGCATTTAGACTCCCAGTGCAGCGAACGTCTGTGGCCAAACCGTTCTGTCTAAATAACAGGGAGGGTGGCACGGTAAACACAGACTTGCTTGGCTTTGTCGAGCTAATGACTTCCTGCTCCAGTGGCTTGTGAAACAGTGTTAGAGCCAAAATAAGTAAAATCGGGAGCAGAATTTAATCTGTCACTCAATGGAAAAGCCTTTAAGCAGAAACATGCAGCCACCCAGAGGGTGCACGCAAGCGATGGGAAATTACAGCGAAAGCTCCCTGGCACAGAGTGAAGCAGGTTGTGTGTAGGAATGAGGGCTGCAGATTGGTTGGATAAATAAGGGGATTCTTTAAAGCGGAACACGCTGAGTGTGAATGTCAACCAAGGTGGTAATCTAAAACCATCAGTCCCTTTCGAGTCTAGGTAAGCTTCACCTACGTAGAATAGAGATTGATGTGGGGAGGAAGAGTTGAGTTTTGATCTTCCTGAATTCGCCCCCGAGCTCGGTTTTGAACTTTGTAGCTGTGCGGCGCTCATTTTTTAACAACCCCTGTAGTGCGAGCAATCCAGAATTAATCATTTCAATGATTTGTTTGTTTCCTCTGTAGTCTCCTGGGAGAAGTGCATGGGTATGATGAGAAGTTACTCTGGGGTGGATGAGCTAAAATTAATCAAACACATCAATGGCTTGTTTAGCTAAAAACAAAAACCATCCTGCCTCCTTTCTAACCTCCTTTTCTCCGACTGTTTTCTGACGGCGGTGAATTTAAAACCATCCAAATTATACTCCTATGCAATTACAGCAAGCCAACATTGATTCTGTAAACAAACAGCTGAATTTATTTACTAAAAATCACTCACAAATGATCTGTTCAGTAATGAAAATAGACGAGCCTTTTCAAAAGATATGATCGACTTTTGAAACATTATGTGTAATGCCAGCAACTCCAACTCAGAGGCAATGGAACTTAAAATATATTATTTTCATTTAACAAGTCTATTCTGAATCACTGACATCAAAGTTTTCTGTGTTCCACATTAATATTCATGTGTGAAGCAAAGAAAGAAAAAAAAAAGAGAAAATAAGACATGAAATGCAGATTAGCCTCTTCTGAGAAGATATGCAAATAGCAAGATTTTCTTCTGCACACAAGCAGACAGTCCACACGCACATATTCTGTATATGCTTTTTTATATTCATATCTACCTGCACGTAATTTAAATAAAATTCGCAAGGTCACAATCATCTAAGGATATCATTGAAATTCTGTAAGGCCAAATATAGAAAATAACCAGCAGGATTCATGTGTGACTCTGGATAGCAACAAATTAAATAAAGGTATTGAAATATAAGAGCAGATTGGCTTTAATTTAAGGGTATTTTTAGCAGTATTCTATGAGATAATACTAGCCAATTAGATTGTTATCAGGTCATTAAATGGGGCGTTGGGCCTCATAGATGTGGGTCAGTAGGGCCCTGCTACACCCAATAGTAGGTTTTGTCATCTATTCACAAGGTCAAGTCCCAAAAAAAACTTAACTAAGTTTTGTTGCCTAAACCCAAAGAAGCTGTTTTGTGTATTCAAAACTCTTTTAACGTTTCATGCAGTTTTACATGTTAGAACATGTTGCTTTTGAGTTTCACTTTCACTTTTACAACGTAGTAGCAAGGTTTTAATAGTTTAGAATTTTCAGTTAGTTTTTATTTTAGTTTTGACTTTTCGATTTCATTTTAGTTTAGTTTTAGTTAGCTTTCAGAGTGAGTTTGCTAGTTATAGTTTAGTTTAAGTTTTTCACAAAGGTTTGGTTTCGATATATTTAGTTATATTCTGTTTTTGTTAGGGCCTATAGCTAAAAAACTAAAACTGAAATTAATTCACATTCATTTTTATTTAATTTGTTTTTTATTCGTTTTTTTACCCAATCAGTATAGTTTTTCTTAAAGGATAGTTTTTATTTAGTTTCGTTTACGAAAAATATTTTTTACTGCTTATTTTCGTTTTAGTTTCAGTTTTAGTTTACTATAATAACCCTGCGTAGTAGGCGTAGTAGGCCCCTACTGACCCACATCTATGACGCTTATAGCAAGCGATAACGCACATTTAATGGCCTTAGTAGACAAAAGGCTAATGAAGCACAAATACTATGGAAGACATGGAAAACCCTCCCAAAACACAGCCGGGGAATAACTCAATATCATAATATGAGTGCTGCTCATTGTCAAGTCAGAATCCCAAATTTTCTCACATGCAAAATATCACCAGTTTAATGAACATAATCTTTGGCACCTTCAAATGATAGGACCATGTTGTGCTGAACAGGACGTCGTTATTTTACTGCTTTAAACCAATATGGCCAAAAAAATCCCTCGGTTCAAGACAATCTGCACCGTACACCATAAATATGCAATTCAAACATCGAAATGAACTTCATTATACCGGAATATCATTCTGCAGGATTCAACATTAAAAGGAGCTTTCATTTATGATACACAGAATAAATGCATCTTATAAGTGCATCTTTAAAAAAACACCATATATATCTCTGCATCTGCAAGGTCTCAAAAGCTCTAAAGAAAGCTCCTTTTATAATAGCAAACAAATACATTCCCTTTGAACCTTAAGAAATATGACACATGTGGATAAAAGCCTGACTGAGCCTCAAAGGAGCCAAACCGAAAGTATTACGGCACTAGAAGATAAGAATAAATCAGGGATATGACATAAACCTTATCTTAATAAAGTACTTCTCTCGCTAGCTTTTAAAAAAAAAAATCTTAATTCACTTGCATGTTCATGTAAAGGCTTTGATTCCACATATATTATATATATATACATTTTGCTTTAACATATGTATCACATCTAACAGCTTAGTTCTAATAGAAATTTATTTATTTTCATTAACACGATTTTACTTTGATGTCAGCAATCACGAGCCAGCATCGCTTTGTTCGAATGATGGATATCTCAACTTGGAACAAGAGCCACGTGTAAACTTACAGCGAAGATATTTAATTGAAAATGGGTTAATTCCTCCCGAAGCGCTCGTCCACATTAATGGGGAAGAGATAAGAGCAGTCTTAATGGCTGGTCAGAACCTTCTTGGGAGAAGTGTAGCCAGAGCGGGCTTATCTAAATCCTCTTGGCAGTGCTATCGGAAAAAGTCAGAGGAGAGAGCAGAGGAGGGCTCAAATTTGCCTGGAAAGCGGCTCTTATAAATAAAGCAGCGGCAGGAAAGTTCTTCTGATAACTTCCCTGTTCTGTATTAACTAACTTATTCAATATGTTGTGTTAAATAAAGCACAAAAAAAGCACATATTAACCATAGAAGCAACATCACTTCATGATGAATATGATAAAAAAAAGCCCAGGCTAAACTATCTGAACACTCTTCTCTGTCCATTGCCGCTGGCCTCTCTTGCTGGCTAGTAAAAGTTGTGTGGGAAGAACCTTGTCCCTCCTGCGTGTTTGATGTCACTGAAAGCACCGGGTGACCCGAGTCTGGGTTACGACGCGCTCTCCGCCGACGTGCCGTCCCTGTCGCTCTGCCTCAGCGACTGCCCGCCGGAGTCTCTGTCCACCTCGTCCTCTTCATCAGATCTGCCAAGACTCAGGTGTCTGCGGCGCACAGGAGGGCTGTAGGGGTCAACACACACACACAGGCACAGCATTATATCATTACTGGGAGAGTTACAGTAGAACCTCAACTGAAAGGTGTAGAGAAGAAGGTTGTTATAAAAATATGGCACAAGCAATTTAGGCTGAGAGATTACACTCTTTCCCCAGGCGGTAAACAACACATCCCCTGAGGTGTGCATAGCATATGTGCACATTGTTATCGTGGGTGTTTTTTTTTTTAATATGTTTTAATTAGTATGTAGGAAAAATGCATCACAAATATTCTTGGTCCTATACACAGTGTTACTGGGATTACCTCACAGAAATCATCACAAGACACTCTTTTAAGGGGAGACACCCCAGGTGAATAGGGTAAACATTTTAACTAAGGCTGTCAATCGATTCAAATATTTAATCGCGATTAATCGGTACCCCTAGAACCCATTTTCATTCACATATCTTTAGGTCACAGGTCAAGGACCTTTGAGAATCACCATGCCAGTTTTTCCTCGCCAAAATTTAGCATACAGTATGTTTGGAGCGTTAATTAACCGCCTTTCCAACAAGCTGGAATGGATTCCTTTGGTTTTGTAGTTTCATATGATAACAGTACCTCCACTCTAGCTTTAAAACTGAGCCCGCTCCAACCTAAAAATCTCATGTTGCGTTAAAGAAATGAATGGCGATTAATGACGAATTTGCATTATCACGTTAACTTTGACAGCCCTAATTTGAACTAATAGATACCACCATGAAAGTCTCCTAGTTGATTACATTAAGGCAATTATTTTTTGTATTACAAGTTTTCTGAAATGTTTATGCAAATGAGGTATCATCTTATTAAATATGTTCTAATTTGCATACATTTCCAGAACAGAAATCTGAACATTGGATAAGGTCAGGTTCAACATTCTTGTTTCATTCTGTTGACAAATTTGAATCAAAAGTTTTTACCGGGAAAATTTTGGAAATCTTTTTTTATCACTCCATAAATTAGAAAATACTGTCAACAGCCATAAAAGAAATCCATTCTCGTCATGTTTTTAGATATAAAATGTTCTATAAATCAGGCTTTAAATGCTTTGAATGATGTATGAACATAAACCTTCAGGCATTATCTAATGCTACTTTTTGGTGAATTTAGGAGGCCAAGTGTAGTAAAATAAACACCTAAATGTGTGAAAGAACATTTCAATGCCGAAGCTTTGCTAACTGCAGTACAACATTTGTTTGTCTACAGACTTGAATGGGAGTGTGGTTGTTTCTATATCGGCCACGCAAAACGCAAACTATACGGGAGAGACTGGCTGAACACAAATCAGGACCCACAACCCCAATTACCCCATGGCACAGCACTACAAAAGAGAGTAGGCCACACCAAGCAGACAGTTTGAAAGCCATGGCCACTGAGGTCATTCCAAATAATGTAAGGGGTGGTGATAGACTCAAACGCCTCCTTCAATGGGAGACATTCTGGATTCACAAACCTCAGGGCCACTTCTTTTCCGGGCCTCAATGAGGAAATTGACTTCCCCAACCTTTTTAAAATAATATCTTTTTATAATTCTTCATGTGATGGAGCACTTTAGCACTCTTTTTCACACTCGAACTTTATGAGGAAGACTACCCTGACATACTTGATTGTGCTGTTTACACTGTACAGCTTTGAACTGCGTCATTTTATGTTGGTGTTTCTCTTCTACTGTTTACCATCATCATAGTATTTTAAGGGAGTCCTTTAATGAGTATTTTCACATTGTTAGGCTGTTAGTGTGTCTTCAAACTGTGATGGAGTATGTGGTGATTTTTCATAATCAAATCTGACAAGGAACACTGTGCTGCCATATTGTGATGTTTACATTATACAGTTATTGTTATTTTATTTGGGGGCAGTTTTTTTTACCTCATTATACCTCCCGTCAAATTTTCTATATCATTGGTTTAGTACCTCTGGATAAGTATCATCTAAGGAGTTCCTTTATGAGTATTTTCACACTGTAGGGCCACAATAGGCTGTTGGTCTGTCTTTAAACTGTGATGGAGTTTGTGGTTTTTCATGATCAAGTTTGAGAGGAAACACTGTGTTGCTACACTACACTGTGATGTATACATCATATAGTTTTTATAGTGTTCTCAGCAAATTAGGCTGCCATCCTATACCAAGGATTACCTTTCAAAGTAAGCCTAACAGTCATTTTTTTTTATTTTTACCTCAATGTGTATTTTGGATGTTTTCTTTCCACTAGTCTGAGAGAAGACATGTTATGAAAGCTAAATAGCCCAAAATCTCAAAATTGACCAGGGCATGAAAAACCCTGTTTTTGCCTGGGGTGTCTCGCCATATCAACATTCAGTAAATAACCTAGAGGAAAGCCATGCATGAGCACTGTGACTGTGGCACAATGTTTACATATTAGTAAATAATATGTGCAGACAGTTAATAAATTATGTCAGGCGTCGCCATCCATGAGCTCAAAACAATTCTGCGGTCTGTATTTTACGTTGCTTCTACCTACCACACTCATTAAAGGTCATTTCAAACTGGGGCTTTACATCCTTAGATTATGTTGTCATGACAACACGCTGCATGACAAGCACTCAATGCATTACTTGAATACCAACTGTGGAGATTTCATACATCCACACATTGACATGACAACTGCCCTTTAATAATGTTAACACACCCAGAGGACAATACGCAAAAGAAACAACTGAAACATATCCTTTCAGCACAACAACACCCACATAGAGCAACCATCATCCACAACCTATGTATTTTGAAGTAGTGTTTGCTATACAAACTGCTGCATGTCAGTGTTGTCAGTGTTTCAAGACAAGCATGACGTAGTGAGACATCAGAACGAGTGCTATGAATGAAAACTGAAATAACTTACAGGCGTGATTATCTACAGTGAAAGTGACACTTTGTTTCAAAGGAGGTGTTTAATCTTTTTTTTTGGCTTTAGCTGTTGTTGCCTTCTATGTGTGTACTAGAGAGCAGCGCTCTTGGCAAGCTGGTAGCGTGGAAGCTCTCTAGTGGTGTTACAGATTAAATTTTGAACAGAGTGCTCAAAAGAAACTGTGAATCCAAACTGAAACACCATTTTGAGTTGTAAAGTATCATGAAAACAGTTATATTGTTGACATGGCCACATATGTGCCGTCTTCAGTCCAGTCAGACTGTCTTAATTCACCCTACAAGGATTGAAGAGATAAATAGCCAGTGTTTAAAGAGGACCTATTGTGCTTATTTTAAGGTGCATATTTGTATTTTGGGTTTCTACTAGAACATGTTAACATGCTTTAATGTTCAAAAAACGCTTTATTTTTCTCATACCGGCTGTGCTGCAGCACCTCTTTTCACCTTATCTGTGAAATGCTCTGTTTGAGCTCCTCCTGAAAAGCCCAGTCTGCTCTGATTGGTCAGCTGGCCCACTCTGTTGTGATTGGTCAACCCAACCAAACTTTTCGGACTCCGCTCTAACTAGCTTTGTTTGAGGGCGTGCCAAACTAGTCGCTAGGCAGGTATTATGCAATTACTTGGTGACATCACTACGTTACGGAAGAAGAGGCGGGACTTCAAGCAAGGCGTTTCAGGCAGTTCAGGAGCAGTGTCTCTGTGGGGGAGAATAACTCCCTTTGACGTGGACTTTGTAACTTTGCAGAACTTTTTAAATGCACGAAAAAACTATATAACACTAAAGAAAAGAGAAAAAAAGCACAAAAGTATAATAGGTCCTCTTTCACTAGAGAGGCAAACATGTTCTTGCATTTTTTTTAAATTCACACAGGAGGCACAGATGCTCACACTGTCAGTAAGAATACTCTCAAAATAGGCTCAGAGCTAAACTTAGCATTTTAATTATGATGCAAAGTATTCACGTCGAGTAGTGTCAGCAGCCGTGTCACACCTCTTTAAACTCTTCTCAGTCAACATGTTAGAGCAAAAATTTAGTTTTTGCCTAATTGCCAACATCTGTTTGTGCTTGAAGAACAGCCACAGCAGGACTACCCTCTCTTAACACCATGCAACAGCATCAAACACAGCGTCAGGGGAAACACTGCAGTCAGTCTTAGTAACACTGATTTACAACACTAGTGTGTCTGTCGGACAACCAAACGTTAAAGCAACAAAGAGAAAAGTAATCGTGAATACAGTATACCTACTCTATACCTCTCAATAAAATGTATCCGCAGCTGTTTATAATGAGATTTAGAAATAAAACTGGAGGGATAACCACAGTATACCGCAGTAAATTGGCGACTTTTTTTAGATGAGGACAAATGTTGGCAGGAGCAAAAGAAAAACAAATCAGTGGCATGCACTAATTGGCCTATCTGACTTTTGAAAAATGTGGCGAGGGCTAATCAAGCACAACACAAGTCAGCATTAGTGTATCCGAGTCGGAATCAATACAAAGCATTCACACACAGCAAACTAAGTTAGTACATTCGGCGAAAGATCCCGAATCAGTTTTCGGTTATGTCAGGCTTCTGGGTTATTGTCACACCGAGCATCACCTTCAACCGTCGGCATCAGTCACTGCCGGGCAAGTAGCGGTACTTCATCACCAAGCTATCCATCTTCTTCTGCTTCTTCTTGACTTCCTTCTTGCTGGACGACCCCCGACCTGGAGGCTCCGGCTCGTCATCGTCAGATGGTTGCTGCTTCGGGGCCCTTTTGACGCTGCTGGAGCTGCGGTAGGAGATGGTCGAGTCGGAGGAAGAGGAGGAGGACGACTTCGAGGAGGAGGAGGAATCCTCGGACTCGCTTTTCTTCTTCTTGGATCTCTTCTTGGACTTCTTGCCCTTCTTCCCCCTTGAGCTCTTTCTGCTGTGACGATCGTCTGAGGAGGAGGACGAGTCGGAGTCAGACGGGGAGGCTTTGCTTTTTTTATCTTTCCGACTAATGCGGGAGCTGCTGGTGCTCACGGTGCTGGACGGCCGGTTGCCGTAGTCCAGGGCGGACCCCGACGAGGAGCGAAGCAGGCTGGACGTGCTGCAGCCGAGCCCGTCGTCTTCTCCCCTCTTCCTGCTGTCCTCGCTCCCCGGCCCCTTCTTCTCGTCCTCTTCCTCGCCACTGGACTCGTCGAGTTTGCTGCGCTTGAACTTAATGGGTTTGAAGCTCAGCACCTCGTTGATGGCGGCCTCCAAGTCCGGGTCCAGGTAGTTGCGGTGGGCGACCGTCTTGATCTCAGACGAATCTGGCAGATCTGAGGAGCGTGGCTGAGCCGGGGTGGAAAAGCTGCGACTGAGGGAGCGGGGACTGAAAGATGACGTCCCCCCTTCGGTAAAAGCCGCGCTACGGGCATCGTCGTCGTCGTCGTCGTCATCGTCTACACGCAGGCCGAATTCACTGAGGCCACAGCTGCGGGCGACGGACAGGCGTGAGCTGCTGCGCTTCTCGTCTTTCCAAGAGCTGCTGCGATGCAGCGACCGGGGGCTGGAGCGGCTCGCGCTGCTGACGGTCGACTTATTATCGTCGTCATCCTTGTCCAACACGCCCCTCCTGGTGGACATCCTGCTGGGAGCCACGGACGACACCACGGAGTCCTTATCGAACTCAGGGCTGCTGCGGGAGCTCCAGCGGGACTCCAGGCCCTTCCTGGCTCTGCTGGTGGCTTCGGAATAGGCCTGGGAGATGACGGAGCCTTTGTCGTCCAAGTCGTCCTGCGCCTGGCTCTTCTTCCAATCCTCCTGGGGCGCTCCAGACTTAGACTTGGCTTTGCGAATGGAGGCCTGATCTGGCGCGTCGGGCTGTTCTTTGAGAGTGCTAAACAAGGAGCTCTCGTCGCCCGTCCCCCCTATGGAGTCCTTCAGGTTGGAACGCTTCCTGTAGCTCAAGGAACTCATAACAGACACCGATCTGTTCTGCTCTACCTCTTTCCCGTCTTTACCTCCGTCATTCATCTTCTCCTTACCCTCTTTCGCCTCCTTGGCATCTGCATTTGCTGCATATCTAAAAGGGTTATGTGATAAAATTGACACCAGAGACAACCAACAGGAGACAAAAAGAAGGAAATCAAACCTCCACATACTTTCTAAATTGTTGCCGTCGTACGTTGTATGCAACATGCTTTATGTGGAGACTTTCGGTCCCTTGACAGAATATTACATTTGTCTTTTTCATTTTGTCCTTGGGACCAGTCAAGTCTATTGCTGTTATGTACAGTATACACTGTAGAAAGTGAGGCAATCAACCAGTGAGGAGATCTATCTAACTGTGGCAGAGACGTCATTAAGCAGGCGTGCCAACTGGCCACGGGCCACTTCAATAAATTTGACAGCAGCCGCTTCCCCGTTCCGCCTCCTGTCATTAGACAGATTACTGGGAGAGAGAGAGATGACACCTAATCACATGAAATACCCATCCTTCTGTTGCAAACTGCCCCAGGTAATCCTGGGCCTTTTTAAGGCTTGGACACTTTTATCATGTACATGGTTATCTGTCATGATGCACGAGGATGCGGGCGCACTAACCTGGTGCTCTTCAGACTCCCCTCATCCGACAGGGTCTTGGTGGAGCCTTTGTTCTTCGAAAGCCAAGACTTAACTCCGTCCACGCGGTCCTCCACCTCGGAATCTGTTTCCGTCTCATCCCCACTGCGAGGAAACACAATCAGCAAGAATTTGACTCCAACACAACACAGCAAAAATATTCATCTTAACAAGTCATTTTTACATCTTCAAGTGCAAAAACCGTGCAATCAAACCCTTTATTTAAAAAATGCAAATCGACTTCTTTTAACAATTTTCCTACATCCCCACTCAGCTTCTTGATACGATTAAAATTAACAGCCTTAAAGAGGACCTATTATGCTTTTTCCCTTTCCTTTAGTGTGTTATATAGTTTTTTGTGCATGTAAAGGGTCTGCAAAGTTACAAAGCCCAAAGTCCACGCCAAAGGGAGTTCCTCTCACCCACAGAGACACTGCTCCTGAACTGCCTGAAACGCCTTGCTTGAAGTCCCACCTTTTCTTCCATCCAACGTGCTGATGTCACCAAGTAACACAATTGCATAACACCTGCCTAGCAGCTGGTTTGGCACACCCTCAAACAAAGCTAGTTAGAGCGGAGCTGGAGCGGAGTCCTAAGAGTTTGGTTGGGTTGACCAATCACAACAGAGTGGGCCAGCTGACCAATCAGAGCAGACTGGGCTTTGTGGAGGAGGGGGGGTTGGGGGCAGGAGCTCAAGAAGAGTGTTTCAAACAGAGGGTGAAAAGAGGTGCTGCAGTACAGCCAGTATGAGAAAAATAAAGCGTTTTTTTTAACATTAAAGAATGTAAACATGTTCTAGTAGAAACCCAAAATACAAGTATGCACTAGAAAATGAACATGATAGGTCCTCTTTAATCTACCGTGTGCAACAGTTCAGCATTATAATGGTTCGTTTTCACATATCACAAGCTTTTTGTTAGTAATGTTATTCCTTCTCTTACAATGTTTAAAAGGTCAGTATGATGCGAGACAATCCAGACAGGCCACAGGCAGGCGTGATTATGCGCTAAAGTAATAACACAATCAAGATGTTTTTTCGACAGAACGTTCCGCAGACGCAGATGAGCGATCTAGGCAGAATGTAGATGAAGATGCTGGTTTAGGCGTAATGAATTTGTTTGGCTGCTTCTGGGCTGCTAGCATCTGTGTGGCATGTCACCTGCTCCTGGTGATTGTTATTGGAGTGGAGCCATAAGACAGCCCCTGTGGGACCCACGCTTGACATAACAATCAATATACAGAGACCTGAGGTTCCCGATGAAAAAGCTCGGTAGATCCCACCTGGATAAGGTCAATCCTCATTCATTCCAAATCCATGGTCAATTTTCTGAATTATGCATCGCATTGTACTTGAGGGTTAATGTGACAGGAAATGGTGAGGAAGAGGAAGGTAGAGTGGCATAACCTCTGAGTCAATACTACCATCATGGTCAAAATGTATTCGGGAGATGCACTACATGAAGATTTCTCCATTTCTTTGAGGGTGCACTGCTTCCAACTTCAGTGCTACATACACTGGCTTCCTTGGCTACATGATGTGTGAAAATGAATTTTCACATTTCGCATCTTCATCACATTTTCCATCTTCACAGCAAACAACTTGGTTAGGGTTAGGCAACAAAACGACTTAGTTAGGTTTAGGAAAAGATTGTGGTTTGGGTTAAAATAACTTAAGTACGTCAGTTACGTGACAAATAAATGACTTCTGGTTTCACATGGGGTACGAACCGTGGTCTGCTGGGCAAAACTTTTTGACCCACCCATCCACCCCGACCTCCTCCCTACGTGCCGTTTTTTTTTTCGCTCTTTATACTACCTGGCTCACGATTATGGGACATATACGAATTACAGTGCAGCATTACTTTTCGTTGGTATAGCTACGAACGGTGTATGAGAACGACCTGAGCAGGGCAAACAGTGGCAATGATGGCAGCAGGGTTGTTGTTGTTGCAACTTTTCAATTTCAGCTCTTCATTCTTGGACAAGCTTATCTATCTGAGCCTTGGAACGTGTTGCAAAAATGTTGGGAAAATGCTTATAAGAAGCAAACACAATATTCAAAGAGGTGTGGAGATGACAGCCAGACTGCTGATCTCTATCATTTGTCCACATATCCATCTATGTAGGTCTCCCAGTGAACAGCGTACCATTTCCTTTGTCACCAAGCTTTGTGTCACACATTCAGTCATGTTTCCTCAGAGAACAAAGTGTCCTCTCTGCTCCCTTCTTATTTCTTTGATAGTCTGCCTAAAAGCTAGTTGGCGGTGCCGGTGGTGTGCGAGCATCGCGAGGGAGTGAGCACAGACATAAAGAAGCCTCAAATTCTTGGACGGAATGGTATTCAGGCTTTCAAGATTTCTAAGAGCATTAACGCATTTAACTTTCTCATCATCGACCTTACGGGCCCAGGCTTTCTGGTGTGGAAGGTAATGATGATCCTAGGGGAACTAAATGGCCTGATTATATTATCTTCTACTGGAAAACCTGCTCATTTCAGAGTTTGAGAGGTGCTTCAAGAGGCAGCAAGCTAAAATTGTGAGTTCAGCTATTATATCACCCCTTTATTTCCCACTGCCTCTCTTCTCTACCGCATGCTAAATGCAAGCAATAAACGCCCACCAAAACAAGATAATAGCTTCATTTAATACTAGAAAGTTGATTACATGCGCTACCCATTTGTCATCTCTGTGATATGGTGAGTTTTTTAACATGATATATCACACAACAAAATACTGAAACCCAGCCCACAGCGAAATTATCTCCCTCTTTCCACACACACAAAATAAAAGGTGGCTTGCAATTGAGTGCTGTGCAAATGGTGTCACAAGCGATTTGTCCTTGGCCCCACACTGCTAGCTAACCAGTCCTGAGGCTCGTAGATACAAACAAGCCCCGAGAATTTAGAAGTGAACATTAATAGCTTCTGACAATTGGCCTGCACTGGTTGTAAATCTTTGTCACAAATGCTTAGACTCAGCATCAAATCTCGTATGGCTTGGTTCTATCGGTTTAGCACTTGGTGGTACCAACACCACGTTTTTAAGGTGTCTGTGCAACATGAACTAGTTATATATTGATTAAAAAGCATAGGGCATCAATTTATGTTGATAGAATACTGTACGCACTATGCAGGCTGTTCTCATATACCGTTCGTAGCTATACCTATGAAAAGTAACGCACTGTAATTCGTATATATCCCACAAGATCAATTTGTGTGTGATTCACATAATCGTGAACCAGGAAATATACAGTAAAGAGCGGTGAAAGCTGCGTAGGGAGGAGACCAAAAGTCAACGTTGATTTGCCACGTAACTTACGTACTTAAGTAACGCCACTTCCGGGGTTATTCTAAGCCAAACCACGATCTTTTCTTAAGCCTAACTAAGTAGTTGTGTTGCCTAAACATAACTAAGTCGATCTTTTCCTCAGCTTAACTAAGTAGTTATGTTGCCTAAACCTAACTAAGTCAATCTTTCCTTTGTCTATAGTATTGTTGCCTAATCCTAACTCAGTCAATCTTTTCCTAAGCCTAACTAAGTAGTTGTGTTGCCTAAACCTAACTAAGTCAATCTTTCCTACGCCTAACTAAGTAGTTGTGTTGCCTAAACCTAACTATGTTGATCTTCTCCTAAGCCTAACTAAGTAGTTGTGTTGCCTAAACCGAACTAAGTTGATCTTCTCCTAAGCCTAACTAAGTAGTTGTGTTGCCTAAACCTAACTAAGTCGATCTTTCCTATGCCTAAGTAGTTGTGTTGCCTAAACCGAACTAAGTCGATCTTATCCCAAACCTAAACCTAACCAAGTCGTTTTATTGCCTTAACCTAAGGAGGTTGTTTCCTGTGAAGACGGAAGTTTATTATGAAAAGACTGCATGCATGTAACAAGCGGAAATTGACACGTGTTGCTGGACATCCGTAGGAAAACAAACGAAAAAGGAGGAATAACTTTTTCGTAAGATATCACATGAACTGTTGTATGACAATACGTTGCCATTCCAGTCAATCCTGCACAGTCCTACATTATATGAACCCCTGTACTTTAACATAGCCTGCTGCAGTCTGTGTATAAGGGAACTTCTATAACCTCCCCCTACAATAATAATAATAATCCAGCTATTGTAACCTTTTGAAGCAGTGAGTACAAAGATATTGAATAGTAATGTAAATCATCTGGAAAATCCACTTCATAATTAGAAGAAAAAAAAGTCACCTCCCCCATTATTGTTCACCCATGCTGCTAATGCAATGATGTCGAAGGAGGGGAAAAATGCAATTAAACAACGCTGAGAAGCGTCGCTCTTTTCCTCGAGTTGCACAAAAAGAAAAGCGGAGCGCTGATACGCACGGGTTGTCTGATGAAAAATTGATAAAAAAAAAAGCACATAAAGAGCGCAATGCCATGTCTCTGTGAAGAAGCAATCAGAGGTTAAATTATGGACGGGTATATCCGCTACAAACTGAAGACTCCATTTCTTTATTACGCTCTGATGAAGGTTTAAATTATTTAACATGCCACAAAGATTCTTTTCAGCGTATAAAATAAAAAACTGAAAGAAAATGGGATTCAGTCAGTCAAAAGAACATGATTAACATTGACAATCAATGCGTTTTACAAGCAAGACAAGGTGAACATTTGTATTTTAAAGTTAAATGTGTCACAGCTCTATGAAATGAGATTGAATTACTGGAGTATTTTTCATGCAAGGGAAAATCAACGGGAGAGCTTTTCGGTGGAAAAAAAACCAAAAACATTTCAGTAGCACATTTTTGCCATCACCGTCTTGCAACACTTGCTGACTGTGCAGCCGTGGACAGACAGCCGTGCTGCAATCATTTTCACAGTCACAAGCGTCGCTCACAGAGTTACGCTTCAGGTCTTCCAGAGCACATGGAGGTTACTCCCACCACGCTGAGTTTGTGTCAAAGGGCACAATGCAGATCATCTCTTCATGAAATACTTTGAAAATGTATAGAATTTCTGTTGTGAAAAATGTTCCCTCTGTACCTTTTTCACATGCCCAGATAGTAATCACTGTTATCAGGCTGAGTCAGGCCACCTGTGCCTAGTTAAGGGTGGAGGGTGGAGCCATCAATTAGTTGGTTTATTTCTAAGTTAATCAAAAAGATATGAAATGAAATAAGTTTTCCTTAACCAGATTTATGCGCTTGTCTGTGCAGTTTGTGTTAACCTTGGTGATGTTTTCTAATTGATGTGATTTTCCCTTTTTCTTACTAGTATCATTGTGGCCACTGGTAATCTGGGCTGAGGAGGAAGGGGAGGGCCCAGTTGTGTCTTCCTCTTCTTTAAAAAAGTTCATCCTAGGGGGAAGAGTTGCTAACCTTGAAATATTGTTGACATCCAAATGTTTTGCTATGTTTCTGTTAGGATCAGGTATCAGTGGGAATTTCCCTCGCTGGTTTACATAACCTCCACGCAGTGGTTCAGTCCAATCAGGTAACCCCCGTGCAGTGGTTTAGTCCAATTACAGTGGGGCCAGGAGGGTTATATAAAGCCACTTAAGCATGGACTGCGGGGGAGATGTTGTTGGTAGCAGCTTGCTGTGAGGCTGTGCTATTTTAGTTATTTTTCCAGCTTGTTTGTTCTTTGTTAATATCCTTGGGACTTTTGTTTTTCTGTTTCATGGTGATGTTTGGTTAATGAAACCGCCGCCTTTTTTGCACAGACTTCTTCAATTGAACACCTTTTTTTTACTCACCTCCAGGGTCAGACAGCCATACTAAAATCCCTCATTTATGTAGAATTACTACCAGTAATACTACATCTATTTAGTTCTATGCTTTGCAAAAGCACGTATGTCCAAATTTGTCCAAATGCATACTTTTAATTTTTATTTTTATTTTTTTTTTCAGGCTGTTCTGCAGTGATTTCAACAGAAGGATCTCAGTCCTTACTCTTCTCATGTCTTATCTGCAAACTAAAAGACACAACATTATGAAAAAAATGTCCAGAAGTATAAAAAATGACTACTATCAGGAGGCAATACTGAGGCCAAGAGATGAAAACAATCAGTAAATTAAATCAATTCATCTTAAAGTGGCAATCTAGGAAGATTTTCATTTAAATAAATGTCTATAAAGTCACTATCTATCGCCAAAGAAGGTAACACAATGGTGATTGAGCCCATGGCCCACTGATGAAAGTATTGCAATATTTATATATGTGCAGTATTACGAACTGTGGCGACATTCCCGGAAAAAATGCTGTATTAAGTTACTGAAACTGAACATTTCCTGCTGCTGCAGCTTCACATTAAAATAATTTAAAGCTGCAGTGAACGGAGCAAATATGATTTAAAAAAAAATATTTTTATAAAACGGTCACTATACCCGACAGTTGTGCATGAGACAGGTAATCTGAAAAACAAATCATGTGCCTCTATGTCCTCCGGTGCTCCTAAGGGTATCTGCAAGATTTCACAGACTGGAGGGCTAGATTTCTTTTTTTAAAGCCTGAAAACAGAGCCATGAGGAGGTGCAAAAGTCTAGTTTTACTTGAATTACAATATGCTGAAAGGTTATTATGGAATTTTAGCCCAATGATGCCAAAAACATTCTGCCTCCTGCAGGTTTAACCTGTGGGTTGACTTTTATTATGAAGTAGTCACAGGAAATGCAACGTGTTTGTTAGTGACCTTGACATTGACCTCTATCATTAATCAAAATGTGTCTACAAAAAAAAAAAGACAACGGCCATTTTGGTTAATTTTTTGACAGCAGATCAGTTTGAATTATTACAGGGAATGATGGAACAAGAACGAGCAGCCACAGTGAGCTGTTAGATGAAGAGCTGCAGGCTGCACACCTCCAACTTCTTAACGAGGTAACCAACTACTTTTGCTGTTCACAGACTCAGATCACGGTTGATCAAGGAATGGTGGAAAATGGCCAATTATTGCCTGACTTCTTCATTAATCATCCGCTATAGCCCCTCCCCCCGTAATAATGGATGGATGGATTATATTTTTGATTTTGCATGGAAGCATCGTAAAATGAAAATAATCTGCAGTGTATTCCCCGTACAAACTCAGTGAGATGTGGACTTGTTGCATGTGCTTTGGTAAACCCACAGAGGAGCAGAAGACAGGTAAAAAAAAATCCACTGATCCAAACGAATGCATAATGAGGCTGCGAATGTCTGATAGAAAAAATATTCATGGAGACAATGATACAGTATCACTGCAGGTCTGTAACACTTTGCTGTTTTTCATCAGGGTCATATTTTCTACAGCGGTGAGAGAGACTGGCTTAAAGGAGAAAGCCGGTGTCATTTAGAGTCGTGGTCTATTTACAATTCTGGTTCAGATTTCCTCTAACATTCTGCAAAGTGTTCTGTGCGCCATCAGATTTTTCAAATAACTTCTTGCTGCTTCTGAAGGTAGAAAAACAAGCCCTGAAATCTCCCAATGAGGCCGCCTGTGTACATACACCTCCGGACACTCGGCACAAAATGAAATGAAACTAAATGAAACACCGGGGTCATCCTTTAAGCGTGGGTTTTTATCAGAGATGTACACCACAGACGCAGCTTTCCATTCTATTTAAAGAGACTTCTCCTCGCGGTGTTAGTTATTGTGAACAACCCAAACCGAGAGGATAAGGAATACTGCATCATTCTCTTGTAGTGGGTGAGAAAAAAAACTTGCAAACAAACATTACGACAGAAACAAAGGATGCACTTTTTTTTTTTTCCATTCTCACGTTTTGTTCTTTCTTTTCTGATATTTTGTCACCATGTCTTGCAAACTGCCAGGAGTGTGTGGAAAACACCAAAAAGGGGAACAAGGGAAAAAAGAGAGAAGGTGAGATACACAAACAACAGTGCAAAAAGAGGACCAGCTGAGATAACAGCAAATAAATAGTTTAACACTTACAGGCGCACATAAAATAACTATCCATTGTAAAGCAGTGTAAATAAACTCCTTCCTCTCAAACAGAGCTGGTATGTGTGTAATGTCTTCTTTTTTTTTTAGAGGTCTGTATTACTGCAGTCAGTGTTTACCTCAGTGGGCTCAGAGCTAGCATAACCCTCAACCCCTCTGCAAAGAGGGAGGGAGTAACCAAACAGGGAAAAACCGGCGCCGAGACAAAAGATCAGAAGCGGGGGAATCGTGTGAGAAGTATTTGGAGAACAGACAAAGTGTAGTATGACTCACAGAGTACTAAAAAGGTTACACAGAAATTGATGTAGGAAGATGTGGGAGACGGAGAATGAAAAGATACAAGTTGTGATTGACAGGCTACTAAAAAAAACCCAACTCATTTTAAGAGTTTCCTGCAGCAAGATAACTTGGTTCTCGGGCCTCTAGCTACAGCACGGTATCCCCTAATGTACCGAGCACACGTTACAGATCTACTGAAGCAAAGGCAATTGTATCTTCCTTTTTGGAGAAGCTGTGTCGTACCTGTTGACTAAGTCGTCATTGTCGTCGCTCGCCATCTCGTCCTCTATGGCCGCCTGCAGGTCACCTATCCTCTTGAAGGCCAGCTTAAGGTCCACTTGTAAGCTCTGATTCGCCGCCTCTAAGCTCTCGATGTCCATTTCCTGAAGAATGGATCACAGCACAGAAGAAGCGCGGTTACCTCCTCTCTAAGGGTGAACTCCGAGTGAATCGTATCAGGTCTCCCCCAGCAACCCGAAAGCCTTACCAACTCGTGCTTCTTCCGGCTCGCCTCGCCCTCCTTCTTCGACAGCTCTCCCATTTCTTCTTTCATGTCTCTTATCTGCCTCTGCATTCGCTTATTCTGGTCCTTCTCCCTGTTTTCTGCAGCGAGGCGTTGGTTTTTCTCCTCTGTCAACTTTTCGAGGTTCTCCTTCAGGCGACCCACCAGGCTCTGGGGAGGATTCGAGGTGGACTGAGTGAAGTTGTTCTTACAAAAGTGGACAACTTCTAAGATAGAATTGTTTCCTTTTGTTCTCCTTAAATGTTTGTCCCTAGCCCACCATAGTTGGTCTCTTTAAAGCTTTGTTTTGAGCATGGTACTTTTCTCAATTACGAATCAAAACATATTTATTCCCTGGTGGATGCTTTTCTTAACCAGCAACTAAAATAGGGCTGCCCCCTCTCAGTCGATTATTCGACTAATCGGTTGTTTTGGTCTTAGTCGACTAAGATTTCTTTAGTCAATTAGTCTTTTTTTTATGCTTTTTTCATGCTGAATGACTTATTTCCACGAAACTTATGAGCACATTTCTGAAACATTTCTTGTGCGATTCTTTGTGGAGAAACTCAGTTTTACAGATCTGTCAATTAAATCAACTAATAGATTAGTCGACAAAATCGCAGTGTTGACTAATGCGGGGCACACACTACACGAGCATCAAGCCAATTTTGAGCCCGATTTCCCCCCCCTCCCAACAATCGTCAGCAAAGCCCCGATTTTTTTGAAGGTTCTAAAGATTATCTTTCCAGATATTCCTGTGGTGTGAGATATGTTCAGAGTGTTTTTTTACATCCCCGATCAGCTCAGAAGTCTATCCTGGACGCACCGATCTCAAATCGTAAATATTAAACATGTTCAATATTTACGATCGGATATCCGGTTGTGTGTGTGAGGAACCCCCGAGGACAGCCGATGACGCAGTCGCGCGGGAAAGAACGATAGGCAATTGAGAACCAGGCTGACTGAAGCAGGACAACAACCGCCATCATGACGGCGGCGGCTAATGCATGAGCTAATGCAAAACGTGAAGCAGAAACAGAGGACCAACTTGTTTATTTGTGGCAACTACGCAAGTGTTTATTCAACATGTCTCCATGACTTCATCCATCCATCCTTCGTGAATTTTCAGTACAAAGTAGAGCAAAATCTAACATCTCAAATTTTTTCCTGCCCGTCATCCACCATTTGTTCACGTTTGATCGCGAGAGATTCTTTGAGATTTCCGTTTTTTTTTTTTTAATCGGGACTCTTGTTGTTAATGAATGGAATCTGTTAGTGTGTGGTGTGCTGTTTTGGTCAAATCGTTGCTCTCATAACATGTTGTTCTGTGTGGGGGTCTCTCACATTTTCAAAATCTTTTAAGATTTGAAAAATCTTTTAGTGTGGGCCAGCCTCAAGTTGAATAAGATTTTTTTTTGGTCAAGGACAGCCTTAAACTAAGATATGGAGCTATGCAAGATAAATCAACTCGTGATAAATAGAAAAATGTCAAAATTGCGTTTATATATTTTTCACAAAGCATGTCTTCGGATCGTCTCACCTCCAAGCGTTTGATCTGCGTCCTCTCGAACTCCAGCTTGGTCTCCAGCTCACGGATCTTGGCCTCCTGGCGGCACACGAGAGACTTTTCCACCATGGACTGTTCTTGGAACTCTAGCTGGCTCTGCAGCGAATGAATCTGCGAGGAGGAACACACACACATACATGCACGTAAACATACACAATCACTCCCCGAGGAGCAGCGCTGACTGCGCACCTCCTTCTTGACCTCTGCTTTTCCACTTCCTCTTAAGTAAGGACTACTTTGCGCTGATGTTATTGTGTGTCTGTATTAAAACTCGGTACGTGTAAATATTGTGTGCGTCCAGCCTGAATAATGAGCTCTCAGATAAGCCCTTGCATCTACCACGAGTGGTCAAAAGAAGAGCTTGTGGTTCAGGCTGAGTAAAAGCGAGTCCCAGTAATTTCACAGGCTTTGGGAAAGAGCACGGCTTCATGCAAAGCACGTTTGTTCCATTTGAATCGTTTTCTCATGACTGATAAAAGGAAGAAAGATACGTCCCAACAAAACCGGCCCAAAAGGCAGCACGGTACCTAATGGGGGGACTTTGCATCTGAGACAAGGAGGATTTGGAGCTCTCCTTTGATATTACTAAAGAAGCCAGATTCCCCTCCTACTGGGGATGAGATAACCACTTCAAGGTCAGATGCTTTAGATGGCTATCACTGCCGTCTCTGGCAGGTTTTAACAATGCCTTACAGCCTGCTGTGTGTCTCTAGTGAAGCCAAAAACTATTCTGATGGGTGGGCTTTGCGTATAACTAAGTGGACCAAAGCTTTGGCACGTGTATTGCTTAATCTAATAGAAACACGGGCTGCTGTTAGGAGGTGGCAAGAGCTCAATTCTGTCCTTTAGTGGAATTATATTTAAACACATTATTGTTCAAGGCAGGTGGTTGTATTTGTTTAGTCTACTGCGTGTCAACACTTAAAGGAAGACGCCCTCTGAAAGTCCAGTTACTCCGAGCCTGAGTGTGTGTAATGTGCATGCAAACTAGATTGCCATATACTAGGTGAATTCAGCTTTAATAGCCCGAAGCAAACAAATGCATCAACAAAGAAAATGGGCATGCATTAATACGTGACACACATGACATGTTAGAGGTTATCCTCAAACAAATGGCTTTCCATCAGGAAAAAAAAAAACTAAGCTATTATTATAAAAGCACTATTCTTATAAAAGCACTATTATCAACACAGGCCTGAATCAGATGCATTAACCTTTTTACAACATGAATCCACATTTATGCCGAGCCTCCATCATTCAGCTGACGACTCAACCAATCAGCCCAGAAATATGCTAAATTAGACAAGGATGGTGTAGCTCCAGGTTTGTAACAGTCATATGATTCAAATACAAAGCTGTTAGTGTAGTGAGCTGAGCCAGTTGTGAAATATGCTAACATGTTCACAATGAACATGCTGATGTTTACAAGGTTTAAAGCTAGGGTTGGTAATTTTCTTCAAAAAAAATGTTGTCATATCTGTTGAAATTGTCATTATATCCCGACAGCAATCAATAAATCGAATGCTGCCAAAAAAGTCGCAGGACGGTAATAGAGTGCTACAGGAATGAGTCCTAAAAAACCCAGAAATTAGTTAGCATTTTAGCACTTCCGGTTCCCTCGTCTGGAAGTCGGTGTGTTTTTGAAAGGGTTTTTAGTTAGGTGCCTGACATAAGGTCTGCTGTTAACACAAGCTTATGAGATTTTAAAGTTTTGTTCTACGACATAAAATACATCAATATTGTCTTAAAAAGGCGGTTGCTAACAAGTGGCTGAATGACACTAAACACCTAACTTTCTGATTGGCCTACAAAAATACGTCATCCCTGGAGCACTCTATAAGCCCGTCCAATTATTTCATTTGGCCTGAATGAAATGATTGGACGGCCTGCCTACCTACCTACCGACCTTCCTATGCGAACTCTGCCCGTACACTCATTGACATCACCGGAGTCTTCCACAAGCTGCTAGCTTGACAGCTGTGAGTGCTAACAAAAGCCATATTCGTTGTCTACGTACATAATGATAATTTTGGGGGAGTGGCTTTGGAGGGGGCCTGAAGGGACGAACTGTCATTGGATAGAAGTTGGCAAAACTGGGCTGGGCTTTTTGGTTGGATATTTTTTTTTTTTTTTTTTTTTTTTTTAAATCTAGCATACTCTTGCTAGTTTCTAAAGATTACCAACCCTAGCTTTAATGTTTTCCATGTTAACAGTCTTAGTTTGGCGTGTTAGCATGCTTACATTTGCAAATTAGCATTAAACACAAAGTACAGCTGAGGCAGATGAGGATTTTGCAGGTACACTATTTGGTCATTAATCAAAATTTTGACCTGATGATTGTGCTGGATGAAGAATTAAGGGATCTCATATTACGGTTACTTGAATGTGCATGTCACGGCAAAGGTCAACCTCAATTTAGGGGCCACACATGGAGTGGTTAGCCTGCAAAAAGGAATCTCACATTGTAGTATCTGTTCTTTGTAAGCAGAAACACTCCAACCAAAACAACAATCAGTCCTCACCTTGTTTCTGTCTGTTAATAAAAAGCACATAACTACAGCCATTACTCATGCCGGAGCTAATGTGCCTCAGAGCACATTGCAGAAAGCCGTTGTTTTGAAAAAGTAATGGATGGACTCAGAACAAAACACCATATGGACAAAGGGCGCATTAATAAATGTATAAGTGCGTATTAAATGTTCATGTAGGTAGGTCATTGCACTTGGAATAACACACAAAAGGCACACGAATGAATGCCTCTGGGCCACTCGTCTTGATATGGTAGTGTGGTGTGAGAGTGTGCAAGGCAACTAGCAAATACAAAAGTCACATAGAGCAGGAGTTTGACATTTCCTGTATATGACTCTGCTGTAGGCAGGTCTGTTATGAGGGTTTTTTTATCTTTGAGAGTAAGATGTAAAATCTTCAGGGTTTTATCTATTCTATCGACATACAGAAACAAGGTTGCTACCTTTTCATTTCCCTGAGAAATTTCTATTATTTAAAGAGCACCTATTATGCTTATTTTCCGGTGCATACTTGAAAATAAGTATGTACTAGAATGTACTTACCGACCCTCGTTAACTGATTATTAACCGTTAACCGACAAGATTTGTGCCTCGCATGCAGCGGTGCGCCAGCTGCAGTGTATGCGCACAACAGACAACTGAGTCCCCAGTTCACCGTCAGGAGTGTAGCAGCCACGATGCTGCGTTCACTGTCTCCAGTTCACCGTCCGGGAGCGTTAACTTAGCAGCCACGGTGCTGCGTGTAGTGTCGCGGACATGCAGCCACTTTCCCAGTAAAAGTCTCCACTGCACATTTAGTTTAGTTTAGCAGGTTGTCAGCTGTGTGTCTGCCCGGCGTAAGTTTAGCGTTTAGTTTAGTGTCCGACAAACAGTGTGTGTCTTTGCGCTACGTTAGCAGCTCTAGCGTTGCCGGTGGCTTCGTGCTCGCCGCCGCTGCCACACATACAGTCTGTCAGCGCGGCGTAACTTTAACGAGTGTCCGACAGACCGTGTGTGGCGGCGGTTAGTGTGGGGTTGTTGGTGCTGTTATAGCTGTGAACGTAGGTGTAGCGGTGTGTGTACAGTTTATTTGTCGGTGAACAAATGCTACAACTCCTCCGCTCCGCAAGCTCGAGAGACCGGAGCCAACTTCCTGTATCCTGCAACTCCGGCTCCGCCTCTTAAGGTGGGTTGCTAAGGTGGACCAGCTTTTCTCCTTAAAGTGACGAGCCGCTCCTCTGAGCCGCTCAGCTTGGTCAACCGAACCAAACCCTTCGGACTCCGCCCCTGCTCCGCTCTAAATTGCTTTGTTTGAGGGCGTGCCAAATTAGCTGCTAGGCAGGTATTATGCTAATGTGTTACTTGGTGACATCACCACGTTACGGAAGAAAAGGCAGCACTCCAAGCAAGGCGTTTCAGGCAGTTCAGGAGCAGTGTGGGGCAGAGTAACTCTCTTTGGCGTGGACTTTGGTCTTTGTAACTCTGCAGAACTTTTGCATGCACAAAAAACTACATAACACACTGAGAGAAAGTGGAAAAAGGCACCATAGGTCCTCTTTAAAAATCAAATGATGCATTGGCATTTGAATGACAAACCAAAAACACCACACATCATAGAAATCACTGAGACAGAAGCTGCTGCACGAAGTAGATAGCTAATCGTTGAAAGAAACAGAAATAAGTGCTTTCATTTTATCTAATTGGTTAAACCATGGAAACAAGCTGCCGAATTTACGTACATGACCCTTCCTTTAAATATGAGTACTGAGAGGGAGAAGAACAATTTCTCCCCTTGACTCTAAGATGAGTCCTACTATTTAAATGCAAATTGCATTGCAATTTTGAGAAGAAAGCTGCCAAAAAACTGAGCTTTTTTTTTTTTTTTTTCTCTTGGTCACGATAATCAGAGAGAAGTGTCAAGGCAGCGGGCGGGTTCCTGGCAGGCGGCTGTGGTGCTTTTTGAATAATTCCTTGTACCTTTTCTTGGATCTCCTGCTTCTCCTTTGTGGCCTCTTCCAGCTGGGCCTGCAGGTCACTGATCTGGCTTAAGTCCCTGGCAGACTGGTACACACACACACACACACACACACACACACACACACACACACACACACACACACACAAAGTTAATAGTCAGAGAATTAGGGTATATAGGGTATACAGTATATCTGTGTGAGAGAGAGGAAGTGTGTCTATGTATGCTTCAGTTATCTGTAAAAAAAAAAATTTAATATAAATGGTTAATGAACATTATACGTCTGTGCCAAATCATTCGTCATGTGATCTGCCGCAGAACAGATTGCATCGCCCTGATTGCGGAGCACACACTGAGTTTAGAGGGGAACATGTCCTCCAAACCTCAAAGCTACTCTCCTTAAAACATGCAGAATAGAACAGAATGTCAATGTTAGAGATGGTACCCCACGACTTCTCAAACTAAGTAAAAATAATCAAAGGAATTAACACTATTTTGGTCGGATCTTGGTCTGGGCATTGATGACAAAGGAATTCCTATTTCCAAGGCTTTCAAACTGCTCGCCGAGGTTCTAGGCATGTCAGGTTACCTGGGCAACTGCGGCTTTGTGTTTCTTCATCAACTCATTCATGTCCTCCTGATCCTCCTCCATGCGAGACTGCAGGTCATTTTTCTCTCTCTGCAGACGGCTCACCTGCTCCTCCAACTGAAGGACGAAACGAGGAGGGAACACACACATTTTAGGTGTAGAATGACAGGGTTTATTCATGAGCTATTGAATATGATAAACGGTCATTAGCTGGCCGGGCCGCGGCAGTCCTGGAATCTCATCTGAAGGCAGTGAAACACAATCTGGACGGGGCGCTCTGGCTGGAGGATGAGACCAATTGGAGATAATCAATTGGCTCATTTAGGCAAGGAAAAGAGCAGCCAGCGCAGCATACTGGTGATGTCCTATTTAGAGTTCATCCTCTGTGTTCTGAGGAGGGGGGGTGGACTCAGGCCCTTAATATGCATTCTCTAATCTGAGACATTTACAAGACCTACCCTCGCCATAAATGCAGCAATTAACAAGCAAAGCACAGGCAGCACGGCACTCCGTGTGTCGTCCCCAGAGACACAAACATCCTCAGTCTACGAGCCTGACATGCAGGCGGTACTCTCATGAGACAGCCATTAATGAGCAGATGGAGGGAAAAAAAAAAAACATTCGACAAAGCTTATTTATCCATTAGAGCAAAATCTTGAAATCAGATATATGCCAAAGGGCATTTATTATTTTAATTTCCCACCATGGCTTGATGATGCACGCATATTAATGTTAGAGCCCTGCTGCATTATTAAGAGTGGAAGTTTGATAGGCAAAGCCGTCCATTAATTAAACATTGTTTGTTGTTTTCATTTGCTCATTAAAAGAAGGGTATGGAAACATTTACATAAAGTTTCTTTTTTATATATCGAAAAAAAAAAAAAATTCTGCATTGTGAGATGAAAAAAGGGGATTTCATTATCTATAAATATACACTCTATTGAGTATCGACGCACAAAAACTTGGCATTCAAGCCTACTCTGAATGATTGGAACACAATTGGTGCGGTTATGTTGCGTCCTCGGGACAGATAGCGGACGGTCGAAACTCACCGCAATCTTAGTTTTGGCCACGTCCTCCATTTGGATGTGCAAGTCCTCTATTTCAAGCTCCATGCTCTTTCGAGCCTTCACCGCTGCCGCAGAAGTGAACTCTGACTCCTCCAGCTGTGAGAAACAGGAGGAAGGAAAAAGGTACCGCTGAGGAGGTGAGGGACGAGCATTAGTAGGCCAAGATCAAGGAGCTATCCCGGATATGCAGAGGATTCATCAACCTGTGCATAATTATAAGACCAGACCAAGTTCAAAAAGTGCGTTCCTCAGTATGAGGGTGCTTTCACACCTAACCCGCTTGGTTAAAACAAACTCAGGTGTGTTTGCCCGGTTAGTATGCTTCGTTTGGGCTGGTGTGAAAGCTGTCAACCAAACCCTGGTGCGGACCAAACAACCGCATCGAGACCGCCTGAAAAGGTGGTCGTTTGTGGTGTGAAAGGAAACTAACCAACCACAGGATTTTATGATAGCAGATATGTGATTTTAGCATGATTTCAAAAGCTAAACTACTAATAAATCCATCTGCTGATCGTGAAATCTGTTCAGGACGCGGACTTATTGATCTGTATTTAAGGCCTTGTACAGTATATAAGCATGTCAGCATGGATATTTTCCCAAATAAATCGATCAAAAGCTTTTAAAACTACTAATTTGTCAGTTCATTAAGTTCAATAAAAAGTGTGCGACGGCGATCCCATAGTTAAACGCCTCATGTGTGAGTAAGTGCGCTCCCCGACATTAGCACTATGCGTACGCACCAGTCATCTGGGAGCATGCAAAGGGTTTTTTGTTCAGTCCTGTCTCTTACATTATTCATCATAACATGCGGTCGATTTGTAGTCTAATAATACTAATAATGCTTATTATCAGTTATTAATCAAAGAACATAAATATAGTAGGGCTGTCAAAGTTAATGCGATAATAATGCGTTAACCCAAATTTGTTTTAACGCAACCAATTTCTTTAACGCATTAACGCAATCGATCTTTCGGAGGTTGTAGCGGGCTCAGTTTTAAAACTAGAGTGAAGATACTGGCATCATATGAAACCAAACCTAAGAAATCAATTGGTACCAACCATAGAATACTAGCTGGTTACGAAGGAGGCTAAATAACGCTGCAAACTTGCGCAAAATTTTGGCGAGGAAAAACTGGCATGGCTATTTTCAAAGGGGTCCCTTGACCTCTGACCTCAAGATATGTGAATGAAAATGGGTTCCATGGGTACCCACGAGTAAAATGTTTAATAGGGTCGGCATACTTGATTTTTGAGCTGGGCGATCTCCCTCTTGCTGGGCGCGTTACTCTTCAGGTGGTCCAGCATAATCTGTGCATCAGCCAGAAGGACTTTGGTTCTTTTCAAGTCTTTCTTCAGCCTCTTCTCCGTCTCCACATCCCTCTGGCTCACCTGAATCACAAAACACACCCTTTTCTTACCAGTATTGTTAAACACACACACACACTCTATTTTTCTATCCTCCCTCAAGACGGCTCCCTCTCCACACTCGAAAGCAGCTTCTATCCGATCAAAAAGAAGTGGCGCGCACTAAATCGCACACACTTAAGTGCGCTGACAGGGACCCAGAGGCAGAGTGATGGAAGTACCTGGTCCTGGGCGCTCAGCAGTTTGGACTCCAGCTCTCTCCTCTCGCGCAACACTTTCTGCTTGTCTTCATACTCCTCCTCCAGCTGCACCTCCATCTGTTTCAGCTGCAGGACACATGAGCACAGAGTGTCAGGATGCACCAACAGATGATCAGTGATAAACAAAGTCAGACGTTACACACCATCGACCGTCCTGTTAGACATGGCTGCTCTCGCACGTCAAAGACAAATGGACCCCCCCCCTGAGCAGATCTGCTAGCCTCTGGATCCGTCAACATAGATATTTTATTTTTCATTTTTAATATAGATACACTATTTGTGTTCTAAATTGTATTTATTCTGCATTGTATAATCCATAGTATGAAATTATTAGGGCTGTCAAAGTTAACACGTTAACGCAAATCCGTTTTAACGCCACTAATTTCTTTAATGCATCAATGCAACTCTCTGGAGAGAAGATATTAGTATCATATGAAACTAGAAAAACCCAAGGAATACATTGGTACCAACCATGTCATACTAGATTGTCACGCAGGAGGCTAAATAACACTCCAAACTTACGCTAAATTCTGGCGAAGAAAAAACTGGCATGGCCATTTTCAAAGGGGTCCCTTGACCTCTGACCTCAAGATATGAGAATGAAAATGGGTCCTATGGGTACCCACGAGTCTCCCCTTTACAGACATGCCAACTTTATGATAATCACATGCAGTTTTGGGGCAAGTCATAGTCAAGTCAGCACACTGACACTGTTGTTGTGTTGTGTTGTTGTTGTCTGTTGGGCTTGAGTTTGCCATGTTATGATTTGAGCATATTTGTTGTGCTAAATGCAGTACCTGTGAGGGTTTCTGGACAATATTTGTCATTGTTTTGTGTTGCTAATTGATTTCCAATAATAAATATATACATATATTTGCATAAAGCAAGCATGTTTGCCCTCTCCCATGTTGATAAGAGTCTTAAATACTTGACAAATCTCCCTTAAAGGTACATTTTGAACAGATAAATAAATGTGCCATTAATTTGCGATTTAATCACGATTAACTATGGACAATCATGCAATTAATTTGCGATTAAATATATTAATCGATTGACAGCCCTAAAATTATTATACATATACTTTATTCTGCTTGAATACAGTATATTTGTATACAACGTGGGACGACCAACATGAACTTGAAATAGTATAAGTTGTATGGATCTCTCAATGAGTACAATGAACTCCAACACACACTTGTAAATGCAAGTGTGAGTTTCTCAGTGCTGCCTTGAGGCTATGTGTAGGGAAAAAATGCACATATGTTTAAGAGTGAGGATGTGCAGCACCCACCTTCTTACTGCAGGAATGCCTGATCTCCTCCACCTCTTCATCCTTGCTCTCAATATCTTTAGAGTGGGTCTGCCGCTGCCTCTCCATCTCCATCTCGAGCCGCAGCTTGGCCTGAGAGCACGACGAGGACACACACATGTAACAGCCCGTAAAATAAATGCACAAAGACAGAATTCAAAAATGAAAAAGAACAAGAATCCTTGGTTTTCTTCCAAAATGAGCTTTCTACCATCTGTCACAAATGAGAGACAGACTCCTATAAAATGATTTTTAAACAATCATGATGGTACTTTTGGGCTATTAGGGTGTGATATAAGCAGCTTTCAGCAGTAAAAAACTCAAATATTTCTCCATACTGGTTTGAAATACCACATGTGCACCGCCCTGTACCTGCTCCAGCATCTGGATGTTTCCGGCCTGTTCGTCCAGCTCCTCCTCCTGGTCTTTCACCTTGGCCTCGAGGTCGCGAAGCTGCTTCTTGACCTTGGCCAGCGACGCTTCGTCCTTCGACTCCTGGGAGGACAGATCCTGCAGCTCGGCCTCCAGCTGCTGCACCTTCATATTCGCCGCGCACAACTCAACGTCCTTGTCCTGCGGGCGGAAGAGACAACGCACATAAAACGCACATCTGGACCACCAGCCCAGTTATGTCAAACAAGAGAGCAGAGAGACCAGACATGTGGTCCCCGAGAGAGAGGGCGTCGGAGTGCATTTGAAGTGTGTACTGTAGTGTAAAGTAGCTTTACCTGCAGCTGCTGGCGGAGGTTAAACATCTCACCGGTCATTAGGTCTTTCTCTCGAGCCAGCTTCTCCCTCTGGCTCCTTTCTCTTTGTACCTCGGCCTGGGCCTGGTTCTGCTCCAGGTCGAATCTGGAACACACACACACACGAATACACAGCTCAGCAAACTGTTGATTGTACAGCAGACGAGGGTTCCATAGGGCTGAGTAGTCGAGCATCATAGTAAACTGTGTATCTGTCATTACACAAAGATCCAATATGTGCCAATCAGTGGGCAACCTCCGGGTCTGAAAAGTGAAGCCAATGAGGAAGTGCCGTAAACTTGCATTCTTTCTAATAGCGACTCCTCTTGTTGCAGAAAGAAGTCTGATTGTATAGAAGTCTATGAGAAAACGACCCTACTTCTCACTTGATTTATTACCTCAGTAAAAACTGTTAACATGAGTTTATGATCTTAATCGCTAGTTTCAAGTCTTCTTCAAACTAGGCAACACAACCACTTAGAGTTAGGAAACGGTCGTGGTTGACGTTAACTTCACTGACTAAACAAACGTGACTAGTGACTCACAGGATTGGCAATAACGAGTCACTTGACTAACGACTCACGTGACAAAATAAGTAAATTTCACTTTTAGTTTCACACGGGACACGAACACCGGTCTCCTGGTTGAAAGTCTTGTGTTTATTTGGTATTTCAATCGGCGGTGTTTGACGAGTTGGGAATGAGACCGGGTTGGTCTTGGAGTTGTCCGCGTTTTGGTCTGACAACTTTAACCCTTTCACAGTGTGTTCTCAGTTCATAAAAGTTAACTGTAACATTTTGGCTACCTAAAAATGTCTTATTCAGCGTTCGGTTGTACTTAGCTCCACCCTCTCGTGTCACTTCTGTTTCCTAAAAACCAAGATGGCTACGGCCAAAATGCTGAACTCGAGGCTTCAAAACGGCAGTCCACAAACCAATGGATGACGTCACGGTGACTACGCCCACTTCTTACATACAGTCTATGGTGCCAATTCGCGCAAGGCTGAAGGCTAAAGGAGATGTAGTTAATAAAACTGGTACATCAAATCATGTGTCTTAATATATTGTCCTGATTTTGTGAAGTGATGCATACCAGTTGTGTGAGGCCTACTGTATGAGGCTATCCTTGACACGCTACCTCTATTTTGGCCTCAACTGTAATCCCCCCCTCCATTTAGCCATCAATTTACAACTGGGTTGTAACAATGTGCAAACTGTTTTCTTCAATTGTGTGGGGCAGAAACACTTACGGTTAGTGAACTTAACATCTAAGTGTTTCATGCTGTCAGCTCGTCGTAATACCCTGTTTTTCTCTCTGAAGCGCAGCTGAAAATAATTTCACCCACAGAGCATCTTCAATTAGCCACAGGGGAGAGATCACATTCTGCCACGGCGATAGCTTCTCAAGTGCTTAAAGTCTGAGTCATTTTCTCGGCTAATGCAATTCCACAGATTACAGAACATCTCAGTCAAATTAAAGGAAAACGTTAGCGTTCTGCCGGGTGGGTCAGAGTGGCCGCGGCCTGGCCTTTTCAAGGAGCAAAGAGCAATATTGTTCCCTGTGATTTGTCTTAATGAAAGAAAGAAAGAAAGAAAGAAGGACAGACAAGTAGAACAGTCAGACAAACTGACTTCCTCTGCTTCTTCTCCAGATCATGGTTGCGGCTGTGCAGGCCCTCCAGGTGAAGCTTGGTGTCCTGCAGCTCTGCCGTCAGTTTCTGGCACTTCTTCTTCAGCTGCTGCACAGAGCGCTGCACATCCTCATTATCTGTCTGCAAATCAGCCAGCTGCAGAAAACACACACACAAACACACACAAACACAAGCAAACAAACATTTTTTATTATTCTTTTATGCATATCATTATTATGACATTTATATAACTAACTGGCCACAAGTGTGTGGTAAGCAAACATTGAAATAGACTTAATTTGTTTAATGAAAAAAAGTTTCTTGCCCTTCTATCCACATGTCTTTTGCTCTGCTGCTCCGTCTCCAGCTTCTCATCAAACTCCTGCTGGAGTTTCTTTTTGGTGAAGTCCATTTCACGAATGGCTCGGTTGTACTTTATCCGCCACTCGCCTCCTGGAGGACAAGACATACAATTCACGAAAATGTCTGTGTGACATTTGGGGCGTCTCCTCCTGCCTTTAATGCAGGTCTAGCGGGGTGTACAGACGAAAAAGGCTCAAAAGCTCAGAAATGATGGATGCTGTGGATTACGGAGTGCACCGTACTGGCTGCGATGGTTATCGCATTCAAGAACCGAAATAACATAATCTTTCGGGAAATAAAACGTCTTTCATCAAAACCCGACCTTATAAGGTCAAAAACGTTCGACGGGAAACTACAAAGCAGCCTTTGCTGCGTTTCAGCCCTAATCTTGGATAAACCTGAGGAAAGAATTCAGAGCACAGCACAATAGTAGTTAGAGAAGGACATGTCTAAGTGGCACTTTCCACAGTTCTTAGCCGACCCTAATTCTGGAGCTGTCAGAGGCTATCAGAACTCTAACAGCGGCTGGGCAGATATTCAGGTTCAGGTTCATTTCCAAGCCTTATCATTTTAGAGGCTGTCCGTTTCTCCTTCACGTACCAACACCGGCTCCTCCATCAGTGCTGCTCATTAGCATATATATAGCATAATGACAACTTGCAGGGCCACCGGCTCTGATCCCCAACGATTATTTTCTCATTCATCTACGAATTCTGATATGCTCTGTAATGGCTTGTCTGCTGAGGTGGGTTGAAGGGGGGGGTGGGAAGAAAAAAAAGTCTCCCGGACAATACGCTCTCAGCGGGAGCCCTCTCTCCCAGCAGGTGGAGACCAATCAGCAACAGGCATTAGTTGTATGCCTGGGAGCGAACATCTTAATCCCCTAGCGGTAAATCCTCAAACTTGGAAAATATACTTAATAGCATTACGCAAGATGTGTCTCGCTGCCATGTCTCCTGCCGAAACAGTCAAACAAAGCCGCTAATTCCCGCAGCTACAATTAGTATAGGAGAGATTTTTCAAACTGTGCACGTAATGCTGGTATGAGCGGTTCAGTAAATTATGCTTCTGACCTGAGCCGACATGCCCATTAGGCAGGTCTTGGCAAGCTGCTGCAAATGTCACAAGGGCCAATTAATTAGGGAACTGAAAACAAATGTTTAAAAACACTGATGACCAAAGATTACGATTCCAAAGAGAGAGAAAAGGTCTTTTCTTCCTCAAATTTCTTGGGCAAAGCATTAACGAGGACCTATTAGGCTTTTGTGCTTTTTCCCTTTCCTTTAGTGTGTTATATAGTATATTGTATATATAATTATATAGTTTTTTGTGCATTTAAAATGTCTGCAAAGTTACAAAGCCCAAAGTTCACGCCACAGAAACATTGCTCCTGAACTGCCTGGAATGCCTTGCTTGAAGTCCCGCCTTTTCTTCCTTAACGTGGTGATGTCACCTTGTAACACATTTGAATAACACCTGCCTAGCGGCTAGTTTGGCACTAGCTAAACTCAAACAAAGCTAGTCAGAGTGGAGCTGGAGCGGAGTCCGAAGAGTTTGGTTCGGTTGACCAATCGTTTCAGAAAAGAGGCTCTGTTCAGACCACTTGTGATCCGATCTCACTTCTCCGCTCTACATGCAAATAGCAGCAGAAAATTGTGACGTAATATTACAGGAATGTCAGTAGTAATATCCTACATATTTGTGAATTTGGGTACATTTTATTAACATCAAAATATAAGGTTGTTGTACCGGCGGTCCTCGGGACCGCCGTACTGCCGGTCCTGCCGCCTTTGCCAGGCAACAGCGGGGTACAGAGCTTCAGAGAGCCGGGGAGGAGAGAGAGCTAGCGTACGGGCATGTGTCAGCTCCGTGCAAAGCAGTGGAACAAAAACACCGACACATCTCCGACAATATGATAATAATGCACTTTGCGTGCCTAGTCTGATAGTCTGTTGATTATGTAGCCTATAGATAAGATATATTTTAATAAAATACAGTACGACAGGATATAGTAGAGCACAGAAGCCTTTTCCATGCCGCGATGCAGACAAGCGCTCACGTCTGCCTGTCTATTCACATGAGGAGCGCAGAGACTCGCGGATCCCAGAGGGATGACAGTAGAGTAGGCGGTAGGTGTGTAATCTCTGAATGTGGTCTGAGCGATCGGATCTCAATGTGTCCTCAATGCGTCAGTGCATTCACACCTGTACTTAAAGCTGTCCACTTGTGATCCGATCACTCAGGACGCATGTTAATACCAGGTCTGTACAGGTCCAGAGGGTGAAAAGAGGTGTTGCAGCACAGCCGGTAAGAATAAAGTAGTGTTTTTTTAACATTAAAGCATGTAAACATGTTCTAGTAGAAACCCCAAATACAAGTATGCACCTAAAAATAAGCATAATAGGTCCTCTTTAAACACACGGACGGATGACGGTCTCTGGTGTCACCTGCAAATGACAACTAACAGTTTGTAGTCAACTAACCAGCATCATCGTCATCGTCCATCTCCCCGTTGAGCTCTGACGTTTTCACGAGCCGAGCTTCCATCAACTCCATCTCCTGTGATTCCAGATGTTTCTTCGTGGCGTCAAACTTGGCCTGGAATGCACACATTCACGCAAAACAAGAGCCTGTCAGTCACACTGACATTGGAATTTCTTTTTTAAATATTATGACGTGTGTGCGTGTATAGCTGTGCGTGCGTATATGTGCCTGGAGATCCTTCATGTCCTTCTCCAGGCGGAGTCTCTCTGAAGTCTCAGTCTCCAGCAACTGGGATGCCGACTCGCTGGTGCTCCTCTCATCAGCCAGTTCTACCAACAAGTCTGAGATCTGGACACACACACACAAACGCACACACACAGACACAGATAAGGTGTAACACAAAACTACAAAATACTCGCCACCGTTCTTGTACAAAAGTAAGAAATGAAAGAGTTTAACTCCCAGCATGCATTGCCACAGGCGAAGGGGACCCACCCTGCTCTCCAATCGATCCGTGTTCAGTCTCAGCTCGTTCCGCTCTTTCTCCACCCTCTCGAGCTTCGATTTCTGCTGCTGTATCTCCTCCTGGAGCACAGAGAACGCAGCTATATAGGTTGTGTGTAATGTTACAGGTAAAACGGTGAAATATTAAGTATTACAAGAAACATCAAAAATGAATAGCAGGAAGTTCCACGTTGCAGTGGCAGGTAGTAGCGCATCTTTAAAGTGGACAGTCTAACTGAGAGGGATCTATCGGGTGGGAGTGCATCGCACAGAAAAAGGCCTCCTCACGTCTTTGCCTCGCATCTGCTCCTCGGTGAGGTGGACCTTAATGAGGGGCTGGACTGTGGTGAAGAGCTTCCACCATGGCCAGTCCTTCACGCCGCGGATCTTCTTGATGTTTTTCTGGAGGCAGCGGATTGCTAGATCCTGAATCTAAAACACAGACATACACAGATTGAGTCAACGGTAGTGTAATATTACTATTACAGTATCTGTAAATTGGTCTTCTAATACAAATAAGTGCTTCGTAATAAACAGAGATAATAATAGGTTTACTGCTGCAATGTGTTCAGTACATGGTGTTAAAGTGGACCTATTATGCTTTTGTGCTTTTTCTTGCCTTTCCTTTAGTGTGTTATATAGTTTTTTTGTGCATGACCAAGTAACACATTTGCATAATGCCTGCCTAGCGGCTAGTTTGGCACGCCCTCAAACAAAGGTAGTTAGAGCGGAGCTGGAGCGGAGTCCAAAGAGTTTGATTTGTTTGACCAATCACAACAGAGTGGGCCAGCTGACCAATCAGAGCAGACTGGGCTTTTTTTGGGGGGGGGAGGGGGGGGCTAAAACAGAGCATTTCAGACAGGGGGTGAAAAGAGGTGCTGCAGCACAGCCAGTATGAGAAAAGAAAAGCATTTTTTTAACATTAAAGCATGTAAACTAAGGCTATCGATCGATTAAAATATTTAATCGCGATTAATCGCAAAGTAATCACACATTTTTTATCTGTTCAAAATGTACCTTAAATAGAAATCTATCAAGTATTTAAGTGGGCAAATATGCTTGCTTTATGCAAATGTTTGTATATATTTATTATTGGAAATCAATTAACAACACAAAACAATGACAAATATTGTTCAGAAACCCTCACAGGTACTGCATTTAGCATAAAAAATATAGATAAAAAAATATAGATAAATATAATATATAAAAAGAAAATATATCTAAAAAATCATAACATGGCAAACTCAAGCCCAACAGGCAACAACAGCTGTCAGTGTGTCAGTGTGCTGACTTGACTATGACTTGCCCCAAACTGCATGTGATTATCATAAAGTGGGCATGTCTGTAAAGGGGAGACTCGTGGGTACCCATAGAACCCATTTTCATTCACGTATCTTGAGGTCAGAGGTCAAGGGACCCCACTGAAATTTTTCCTCACCAAACTTTAGCGTAAATTTGGAGCGTTATTTAACCTCCTTTCCGACAAGCTAGTATGACACGGTTTGTACAGTACCAGTGGATTCCTTAAGTTTTCTAGTTTTATATGATAGTATTTTCACTCTAGCTTTAAAACTGAAAAAAACGCGACAACCTAAAAATCGCAAGTTGCGTTAATGCGTTATAGAAATTAGTACATGTTCTTTCATGTTCTACATGTTCTAGTAGAAACCCAAAATACAATTATGCACCTGAAAATAGGCATAACAGGTCATCTTTAAATGCAGTAAATGAAAACTGATAATGTCATGAACAGATATCACAGAACAGCAGTGTCCAGAGGTCCATGAAACAATGCCAGAAATTAAGGAAAAATCTTAATTACTCAGTGGAATAAATGCTTTACAGAACTCATCTACTGTTGCCATATCATCCTCGCCACCGATGAGCAATATTTGGAAAAACATGTCATCCCTCATTCTCATGTTATATTGCCCGTGTATGGGCTCTCGCAGCTGACCCAGGACTTGCCAGCCTCCTCTGGAGACTCTCTGCAGCGCGTGTTCCAAGGCTGGAAGCTAATTTTTGATTAATTAAATCAAACATGTTGGCAGCTAATTCCAAGTATTACACGATTTCCATGCTGCTTATGCATGAGGCTCTCCAGCAGCAGCAGATTACGGGCAAACCCAATTAGAGCGATGCAAAAAATCAGCATCAGGTACATTTCGCCCTGAAGGTACTCTCTATGACCAATTAGGATTTGTCACACAGTGAAAGCCTTAACATGAAGCAAAATGCAGCAGAAGATTTAAACGGGTCTCAGTTGTCATGTTTAGTCTAAGATGAATAGAAAACAAACAAAAGATTATACTGCGTGAACGCCGTGGATAAACATTTTTGGTATTCGCGTCACATTAAGAGGGTGTGACAGCTGTGAGACGGTGTGATGTGAATTAAGGTTTGTGAGCCAAGATTAAGACAAAAGTGTGTTTTCCATTCTCTCCCTCAATGTTCTACATTTCTATTAGAGTTAAACATGTGTTTCAGTGTGTGCGCATGTATATGTATGCAGGCACGTCTGTGTATATGTAAGACTGCGATATATGACTGCAGCGCCGCCCGATGTCACCTTGATCCCACTTTTGAAGCGAACACTTGTATGTTCGGTTTATGGGGATTTCTTCAACATGAAATAATGCCTTGCTAAAGGACAGCGGCTCTGATTACATGTATCTGGCCTAATCAGGATCCTATTGGTCCGTCATGCCTGGCTGATATCATTATCATGATATTATGAAATGATGTTTTAATCCTGAAATACAAATAAATTTGCCACAAAAGCTTGATTGGGTCCAGTCAGATGGCTGAGAGGACTACTCATAATATTTTTGAATGGTCTTTCATGCTTTTAGGTTGTACAACATCCTCTTTACAAATACATGCTATTTTGTACATGGAGAACAAAACGCTGTGCAGTGGTTCAATTGGACTGATAATTGAAAGGGCAGAAAGAGATAATGGTCCCTCTGAGCAAAAGTTCAATAAGAACAGAAGAAAACACCAGTCATTGGTAATAAAAAAAAAAACTGGAAACTGAGCATCAAAATGTGTGCAGATTTAAATAGAAACAGGTTCCTGTTTCAGTGTCTAGTGCACAATAAAGCAGCTTTTAACAAGCTGGAATGAACAGCTGCGATGTGTTTCTTTAGCTTCTTCAAATTTCACGATAGAAATATAAGGTTAGTCTAGGGTTAGCACTATTGGAATAGCAGCTGAACATACTATGGACTGACACTTGAACATATTTAATCTAACCACTGAGTAGACTGCAGAGGGCCCAGAGAAAAGCGTTATCCCAAAAATTTTGGGCCCAATTGCACCGTTGTAGTTCAATAATAATCAAGGGTTAGTAACACTTTTCTAAAGTGTGGCGGCCCTTCTTGACATTTTTTTTTGAGAAACCCACTACAGTAATCTCTGAGTAGCTTTTTAAATTTTTTAATTATTTTATTATTTTTTTTTCATTTTATTTATTATATTTTTATTTATTTATCCTATTTTTTTATTTTCTATTTTCTTTATTTCTCAACTTACTTTTTCTGTTAATTTTAAGGAATAATATAGAATATTTCTCTCTTTTGTTGTCGATAATTTTAACTTTTTTTATCCATCATTTTAAAAGATATCTTCTGCTGTGCTTGCCTGTGTGTTTGTTTTTTGTGTGAGCAGATGGATGATGATGGGAAAAACAAAAATCCTTTCCCTGTGCAGTTACTGTTTTATTCATTATTGACAATCAATAAAAAAAAAGACCTTAGAAAGAAAATAGCCATTATTAAAGGAAAGAAGAAAAACATCAATATAACAGGCGATTCCAAACTTTTTAACAATTTATATCCCGAGCTGTTACTTACTAAAACATGCGATGGGTACACACTATACATAGAAATGTACCTCATACGGGGCGCCACGGTCGCCTACCTGGTAGAGCGGGCGCCCCATGTATCAAGGCTGAGTCCTTACCACAGTGGGGTTCGAATCCGACCTGTGGCCCTTTACTGCATATCATCCCCTCTCTCTTCTCTTTTCATAACTATCACTGTCACTATCATTATAGACATAAAAAAGCCCCCCCCAGTGGGAGGTATTCATGTTTCTTCGATATGGAACTGTGGGTTCGCATGTTTCAAATGAATGAGATATCCTGTATCTCTGTCTGATAAAGGTATATATAATTCAGTGAGCACTGTTGCAATGAATAGGTATAGTATTACTAGGCTAAAGCTAGCTTATGATTGCTGCTTTACACTGATTTCAATGCAAATAACAAAAAAAAAAAACATCTGTAGGGTACCTGAAGGACAAAACTCCCAGTACGGTGTGTGCCTGCTGAGGCAAAATAACAGACTTTTAAAATGTCACGTTGTCCCCTTGAGGAGACAGTTGAAAGAGGGGGGAAAAAAAAACAAGAAAAATTATGGTTTTGTCATTTAATGTCACATGGGCTTGGCAGAGCTTCACAAGGTTAACATGCCAGGGAATATCAATCAAGGGAACTTGTGACTGTCTGTCACATCCATATACATCATCCAGCAAGTCACCAGAACTCATCTGCTCAAACTGCTCCGGAGGCAAAGTATCATCTACTGTACCTGCTGAGACTGGATGGTTCAAACAGCGCAGTAGGCAACGGAGCCCTATCAATATTCACAAAGGGATAACGGGGTAACGGCAAAGGCGCAAGTGGATGTTATTATGTGATGATTATTCTAAGATTGAACCGCAACACACTCTGTAAATCACGGAGAGAAGGGGAGATGAAAATCGCTCCACAGCCCTGCTTCTGTTCCATTACTCCGGTGGCGACTAATTGAATCAGGGAATAATATAAGCAGAATGAGATTCAGCGGGAAGAATAGCCTTTCAGGTAATCATTGCAAGGACAGACGGTGTACCACACATGTAACAATTGAATAGTAATACATCTAGCATACTGTGGTTGCTTGAACAGGTGTAAAAAAAAGGGAAAAGCAAGGGGAAGCAAACTAGACTCCTCACTTCTGATTTCTTCACAGTTTGTGCATGCTCAGTCTGACACTTGACTGCAGATACTGACCTAATAATAATAAATGCTTAGATTTCTATTTTTAGAGGGCTACATATGATAAAGACTGGAGTTTGGTGATGCATGATCGGAATATTCCAATGCAGTGAATACCTGCACCAAGCTGTGGCCAGCACTGGATCCGAGTAGGCCGTGTAATGTATGTCTAGAAGCATGAGATATTGCTCGGCCTGAATGTCTTTTTTGATAATCCAAATATCTTTTCAGTGATCTGTTGTCCTCTCTGATATTATTATACATTTTTTGTTGTTGTTTTTTTTCAAGTGAGTTTTATTAAAGAAGGGTTTCAAAATGTAGGACATGAGAACTCATTTCTTTTCATTTAAGAGAAACAAAGCGAATACAAACAGATAGTATCTAACATAAAAAAACAACAACAGCAACAAAATGTATATGTACAGGCTGTTCTCATACACTGTTCGTAGCTTTACCTAAATAAGTAATGCACTGTAATTTGTATATACGCCGCGAAGGACCGGAGGACACAGAGGCACATTTTTCAGATTACCTGTCTCATGCTCTACTGTCAGGATATAGTGACCGTTTTAGAAAAATAACTTTTTTTAAATCACATTTGCTCCATTTCCACCCACTGCAGCTTTAAGTAACACCAAGCAACCCAAACCACGATCTTTTCCTAAACCTAATTAAGTTGTTTTGTTGCCTAAACCTAACTAAGTTGTTTCCTGTGAAGACGGAAGTTTATTTTGAAAAGACTCTAAGCATGTAACGAGCGTAAATTGATAGTGTTGCTGGATATTCGTAACGTGTTGCTGGATATTCGTCGGAAGACGCACAAAAAATGAGGAATAACTTTTCGTAAGATATCATACGAGCAGTTGAATGAGGATACGTCGACTCTTAACACACCAACCCTCCCTCCCTCCCTTCTGCTCAGTGCGTAATATATGACAAAAAAGTTTGCAATGGAAAATAATAAAAACAAAAGGTGAAAAGTAATACTGGACAGTCATTTACACAAGGAGTGTCCTCTATGGGTTGGTTCTTAAATAACAGATGAGGGGCAGCCAGATCTCACTGAATTGTGACTCTCTATTCTTCAGAGAGAACCTTATCTTTCCAAGGTGAAGGGTATCGGCCATTTAATTGAGCCACAGCTTAAAAGTGGGAACTTCCTTCTTCTTCCAGAATGTCATAACTAATGTTTTAGCTTTAATCAGACAATAAGAAAGAAGCTGCTGCTGGGCTCTTTTTAATACAGATGTGGAATCTGAAGTTCTCAGATGATCCGATATTTTAACTATGTGGAAATGACTAAAAGGTCTGATTTACAATTTCATAATGAGAAATGACATAAGAATCACTTCAAGAGGGTTTTTTTTAGCAAATTTGTATTGTTAGTTATAATAAGTTACGTTTAAAGGAATACGATTTTGGGGAAAACACTGGATCTGTCCAAAGGTAACAAAATGTGCATACCAGTACTTCTAAAGCTCACTAGTTAACACGATATATCTCGTTTGTTTACACCATACAAAAAAATTTAAAAAAGTGTAAAATCGCCATGTTTTGGTTTTACGGGAGGTTTATGTGCCAGACTATTTCTGGGTCCGGTGCAGTCACTAGGTAGACTGATTTATTGAGGAAAAACTGGGTATGGCCATGACGAAATTATGTGCACAGTTAAAATAAGCATCTATAAATCTACGGTCACATCCAGTGGCATCCATAATTGTAGGTTACATCTTACCGTGCCATTCATTGAGTTTAAGAGCAATGTAATTACAAGATAAAATGAAAATAAAGCCATCTTTCTATTATAGATGCATTTGCAGGAGATAGGGGGCACACGGGGGCAGAGGGAAAAAGACTGCCTCTTTGCTAATGACTTTTGTAATTGCACAGTTGCCTAGCAATTTTGAATGGTTCCTCGCCGTTGATTTACTTCAAGTTCCCGCAGATTATGGAGCACCATGCTCTTAGCCTGCTTCGCTGTGTGAATAATGACCTTTGAACTTAATAAAGGAAATACATTGGCCTCTCTTGACTCCCCGTTTTCAACCAACGTCCATTACTCTCATGGTAGAAACAGTAACAACAGAAGAGAGCTGGAAGTCCAGTAATAAAACGGGTCATATGGATTTTGCTTATTGCAAAAATGACAATTTCATCGTTTTTACCGGCATCATGCACGAGATATCTACTCGCTAACAGCGTGTCGCGCTGGATGGAGAGCAGCAATGTTGATTCTGTTTCTGCTGCTTCATCACTAGCCAGCTGAGGCGGCACATTCACTTAAATAGTAATCACAGAGAGGGAGAAGGACTGCGGGGCTCCATACATCACAAGAGGACATGTATGAGGTCCAGAGAGATGGACCCATCACATGCTGGGAGAAAAATGGAAGATGGGTGGAGCAGATGGCCGTGTGAGTCAGCAGTATGTTTGACAAGGGGGGAGCAGTTTGATAAAACGCAACAGAAATGGACGTGTCGCAATGAAACGTCCCCCTGGGGGAGCTGATTGGATGGATTACGGAACAGGAGGTGAGGGGGTAAGGGCAATAGATTTCGAACAAATTTATAATTAGCTGAAGATTTACAGCAGAGCGGGTTAGATCTACCCAAAGAGCAGAGCAAACGGGCACTAAAATTAGCTCCCAACAAGGAACTCTCAACTCGTGGTGGAGTCCTATATGCAACACAAGGCCTCGGGGGCTCACATTCTTCACCTACTTTCTTTTGAAAAAAAGAGCTAAGCTGCTAAATGGACCTTGATACATTCTTTGGTCGATTTCACAAGTCTCAGATTTATTTTTGCATTTGTAACTTGAGTCTTATATATTAAAGTGAATCCATTTGATTTTCTCTCATTATAATAATCCTCTCTATTACTGTCTCACAATCAGCTTTCATATACCTATTAATTTGTTAGTACTTATTCTATTATAATATTATGCATTTCCTTTCTTTTTGATCATTATTATCATCTTAATTAATATATTTTCCACCCACTCATTTACTTACCATTATAATTCTCATTATTATTATTAGTAGTAGTAGTAGTAGTAGTATTAGTAGTGTTATTATTATTATTAATTTGTCTGTTTGTATGGCTTGCTATATATTTATTTATTTATTATTCCTTCTTTTTTCCCCCTCACATAAAAATACTGCTTTTGGATTTACATATGATGATTATGTCATGGCATGTTCTTTGTCTTATTCATTTATAATGTATGATGAAATAAGTTTGTATCTTGGAGAATAAAGTACATGATTAATTGAGTCAATAAATAAAAAGTTAAAATATATATATATTTTTTTTTTCTAGGGCTGTCAATCGATTAAAATATTTATTCTTGATTAATCGCATGATTGTCCATAGTTAATCGCGATTGATCGCAAATTAATGGCACATTTATTTATCTGTTCAAAATGTACCTTAAAGGGAGATTTGTCAAGTATTTAATACTCTATATATATGTATGTATGTATATATTTATTACTGGAAATCAATTAACCACACAAAACAATGACAAATTTTATCCAGAAACCCTCACAGGTACTGCATTTAGCATAAAAAATATGCTCAAATCGTAACATGGCAAACTGCAGCCCAACAGGCAACAACAGCTGTCAGTGTGTCAGTGTGCTGACTTGACTATGACTTGCCTCAAAACTGCATATGATTATCATAAAGTGGGCATGTCTGTAAAGGGGACACTCGTGGGTACCCAGAGAACCCATTTTCATTCACATATCTTGAGGTCAGAGGTCAAGGGACCCCTTTGAAAATGGCCATGCCAGTTTTTCCTTGCCAAAATTTAGCATAAGTTTGGAGCGTTATTTAACCTCTTTCGCGGTAGTATGTCATGGTTGGTACTAGTGGATTCTTTAGGTTTTCTAGTTTCATATGATACCAGTATGTTCACTCTAACTTTAAAACTGAGCCCGCTAAAACCTTTGCGTTAAACCTTGTGTTAATGCATTAAAGAAATTAGAGGCGAATTTGACAGCCCTAATTTTCTCTCAATCAGATGATGATTTGGATGAAATGTGTGATCGATAATTCAATGCAGATGACTTGGTGTTTTGGGCTTAGACTGACTTTAATTTAAGACTAAGCCCCTCCTCTCAACATGACGTCTCGCCTACCTTCCTCTTCTTGAAGGCTTGCCGTGCCAGGTAGCCCCGACAGGCGGCTTGGAACAGGGTGAGATTACGCTTGGTCTGCTCATCCCTCTGCTCCTCCAGCTTAGCCAAGGTGCCAGCTCTGAAGAACAACTATAGAACAAAACACAAACACACACATAAAAAAAAAAATCAAAAATCAAATTAAACTCATTAGCACAGGATAACATTATTGAGCGATTACGTAATGCTTATTTTAGCCGGGGGGGAAATTGGATTTAGAGGCCCTGCTTTAGAGAAAAAAAACATAAACAGAACTGATTTAAAAAGTAAATAAGTGCACCGAGGCAGCAAATCAATAGGAGGCAGTGTAATCCACGGACAAGTGAGTCTTATCTAAGTGAGAAAGCTGTGATTAAGTTATTATCTCGGACAATCAGCCTTGTCTTGTTTCTAATCTGGGCCAAAGGTAAAACACAGGTAAACAGCCAATGTAAAGCAGATCACGTCACGGCCCGTCTATACTGTACCTCGGAGGGATTAGGCACTGTGGATGCATTCCACATAGGACGGCAGCGAGCTATTAACATAGATGGATGATGGACTGTCTCCATCCAAGGTCTCTCTCTACACATACAAGTCCCAAATGCTTTGTAAATCACCAAATCCATATGTGATTTGTTAACAAAGCAGAAGCTGGAAATGATGGAGCAGCCTTAAGTCTGCAAACCAGCAAGGAGGAGCGATGCGTTCAATGACATCGGTAGAATATTACTTTTCAAATTACTCGAGCACAAGCTATTTGTCATCATCAGAGGCATGTTTTTTTAGACACGTGGCTTCCTGTCAAAAAGCCGCGCCGTAAGGTTACACGGGGCCGGCGTAATTGGCATGCGAGTTGAGACAGGTTGCTAGGATGCCACTGGAATGCTTTGTGAATGGCCAACTGTGCTCGTCTACTTCTGAGCCCATTTCACACTCCATGTGAAGCTGCCTCCAAACCATTCTCGTGTCATGTGTTTTTTAAAACGGAGGGCCCTGTACGGCGCAGCATATCTGGGAGCACGAGTTCCTACGTTATTGTCTCCTTTGATTTCCTTCTTGGCTGATGGCCACTTTCCCCGGCTGATAGGATTAGACCTCAGTTTGCCAGGCAAGTGTTTACTGTGATTACTTTACAACGGTCATGGGGAAAAACAAAGAGGGCCATCAGTTGCGAGAATTTGCTCTAATGACCTGAAAAAGAAAGGGAGAATTGCGGGGCAGGGTGGAGAAAACGCCTCTCGGGGTAGCCACCGGTGGCTACGAGACTGGAAGGAGGGGGGCAAGGCTTGGAAACTCTCCAAAAAAAAAAAAGGATGACAAACAAACCTCAAAGAGGGACAGGTGTAATGAAAGACACACTCCCCCCCCCCCCAGACAGCGAGTGTCTTTTTAAGTCGAAAAATACGAGGATATAAAAGGAGCCTTGTACCGCAGCTCTGCGCTTTGGGCTTTTAAGGGGAGCGAAAGCTGGCGGAGATTCACAGCAAAAGGTTTATTCAATCATTTTAAAGCTGTTTTAGTTTGTTTGAGATGCGGTGGTGTTACTTACCCTACTGAGACCCATGTGGTGGCTGCTCTTCTCCAAATCCAAGGACTCCAGTAGCTCCTCCACGGCCTGGGTAAAGGCACACATGTACACAGACACACACTTTCAACTGCTGCTGGATATCCGGTGGGAACTTCTACTGACACCGCAACACTTCAGTAGTCCACATTTCCCCTAAGTTGCCATGCTGAACTAATGGTACAGTGCAGTTTCCCCCCGTCTTTCCTCACATCCATTCCCAGCTGGGTTGTGTTTTGAAAGTCAGCGAGCACGGGAAAAGTTCGAACCTCCCAACCACAAACCAATTACAACTTGTCCTCCCCCCCCCCCCATAATCCACCTGCTCTCTTGGTGCATTCCTCATGACCCCCCTCTTGCAGCTTTGAACACATGTGGCCGATGCAGAGGGTGCACCATCAGCCGGCCCGGAGCCTCTCCCTGTCCGTCTACCGGCCTCTATACTGTAGGTGTATTGTTGTCTCAGCCTCCAGCCTGAAAGACCACATCTAGATTACCACCAGGAGAGGTTTTCCGTCGAGCACTGAGGGGCTTTTGTTTGCCGGCGTTTCCACAGAAACTCAGCCACAAAACACGGACACAGGGGAAAAAGAGCTTTTCTCTCCCTTAACCCCATTCTTTCACTCTCTCTTTCTCTCTCTCTCTCTCTCTCTCTCTCTCTCATTTCTCTTTAGAAACAAACTTTTTCTCTCCACTGCACTTCAACCAGGGCTACTCCTGCAGTGGACCAATGCACCAACATTATTCCTAACTTTAAAACAAAAGCACTAAAGATGTAAAGCACCGGTACTGTCAAAGCGGGAGGGAAAAAATCCTTGGCAGCTAGTTTCCAATGCCCAGATTACAAAACCCGATAAGTACATCTACTTGAATGGTATTCTGTAGCTTTGAACGCGGCGAGGCACTTTCTAAGCCACACTTGCGATCTGCCTCTCTAACAGGCATGATACTGATAAGGTTAAGTTGATTAGATCATTACAATGGCTCTGATGAATGAGGGGTTTATTTCTCCGTCAGCTGACTGCTGACAACTCAGGGCCAGATGTAATGAAGCTGCCTCTTCACAACATTAATCTTCACTGTGCCCGGGCCCACTGGCGGAGCCGCGCGTTCTCCTCTCCCGCTGATTGACTCACTCTCTTCTCGTCCTTCACGATGTAATTCCTCCCGAGCTTCTTGGTGAGGTGCGGCGCCAGCACGTCGAAGCGCCGCCGGAACTCGGAGAACACCATGTGATCGGGGTAACCTGCGGAGGGCGGTGTCGAATAACACCGTTAGATTCTGGAAACAGATATTTTGCGAGGGACCCTACGAGTATGTTAATTAGGCAAGCCTCCTCACCTTGCCTGTAGATCCGGAGAGCATCCAGCAGCTTGGAGCCGCGCAGCTGAGCGCGGAGCAAGGCTACATCTAGCTGCATTAAGCCGGGATCTCCAGTCTCCCCTTGAGCCTCACATTCCCCTCCTTTGAACAGGGATCCGCTCAGAGCCTTGAGGGCATCTGCCTTGGGCAATATGCAGTGAACAAAGTGAATCCTGGACCTCCGCACCATGTCGAGGAGAGCATCCTGGGAAATACAGAGCAGGGTTAGGGACTCCGATGCAATATCTTCCATATTCATCAGTAGCCTATAGCTTCTTTACTTAAAGCAAACCAAATGCTATGCATACTGGTTCTGACAAGCACACTTTACAATATTACATTAAGTAGGAACTTTGTGTTTTAATAGCTACATGCAGGTTAAATTACCATCTTAATCCTGTACGATTGCTGTTGTCAAGCACTTAAAGGGAAACAACGCCTATTTTCAAAATTCATACATGTTATTCCTATGGTCTAAGACAGTCCAAAAAATATTAGGAAACATGAACAACTCTCCCCCAAATGTGATATGTGATGTCATAGGGTATAAAGTGTGGAGTTGCTCCATAGACAATGAATGGGGAGAGATGTTGTAGATGACACTGTGAGCACCAAGTGGAATGTTCTGCGTATATGGGAACATTTTCTGTTTCACAAATGAGAATGATACAATATAATAAAGCTCATTTGGGTATAAAAAAAGAAAACAAACATTCTGTTGGTCCACAAAATCAGCCTCCCATTCATACTTTATGCTCTATGACATCACAAGTTTGAGACTTACTTCTCTGGTTTTTGGCTTTGAGAGAGAGAGAGAGTAGCTCATGTTCACACATATTGATTGAATTTCCCAGGCCATGGAAATAACATATTGGAATTCTTAATTTAAGAACTCGGTAACTCTATGACAACACTGAAAACAGATAATAAAAAAAGATTTAAATTTATCATTTGTGATTTGTAAATCCTAACCTTAAGTGTATGTTTCTTTATCTTTCAGTTTTTACTAATTTTTGTTGAGACATACACACATTTTCATGTTCTTCTGGAAATCTAGAATTAAAGATCTATATGTTCATGTACATATTTATACTGCCTCTATGAGTACCATACAAAGGGTTATTCTGTACCAGGTTTGGGGAGCAAACAGCCCAGTATTTGTGGGAATTATTATATATTAGTCCACACCTCACAGTTAACACCCCTAACCATATCTTAACCATCATTTATTTACCATAAGAATGCCATGTGCAGACAGAAAAACAGGATTGCATTGGCTTTAAAAAGACATTGTCTGTGAACACAATCCAGGGTTTTGCACAAGCGTTCTCGTCAGACAGTAGGGTTGGAGGCAAAATAGCTGCAGCGCTGATCTCATAGCACAATAACACTGGGCCTGATATTATTTTCAAATCTATCTCTGGGAGCAGCCAAAATAAATACTGGCCTTCACCCCATCCATTTTCTTTAAAGCTGCGTTGAGCAATTAGTGACTGCTATAGGGTTCAAAGTGCACTACGATACAAATCACAATTATGAGCCTTGATATATATACTCATTACATCAATCTGTCAAGTTCCCACCTGTTACCAAACAGGAACCGATTAATAAAACAAGGTGCAGACTGGGATGCTGATTCTCGGTGTCCTCGGGCAGTACGGGCACATGATGTTTTTGAAACATGGAGTTGACAGTGGACAGACATAGAAAAACATAGTTCCATCCTCTCCTCTCACCACTTGAAGCTTTATCTGGATGCACAAGGACTTCTTCTTGATAGCGGCCACCCCCGTGGTGAAGGTCTTCCTCATGCTGGTGGCCCGCCGCAAGGACAGCTGGGAAACACCCTCAAGGCCCGCAATGGAGCCGGACAGAACAGTGGCTCCCGCCGATCGGCTCATGAACAACGAGCTGATGATCTTCCTGCAAGAGATGCACTACTTCAGCCTAAAGTTTTTGTAAAATTAATACTTCATGTGATCCCCCCCTCTTCCTGCATGTGTGAGGCTTACTTCTGGGAGTCCTGCAGCAGGTTCGTAGCATTGCTGGACGCAGGATTCTGCTTGGCGTAGTTCAGCCACCCGCAGGCGTCGTACTCCACCCAGTCGGTCCCGTGGCTGTGGCCCAGCAGGAAGTGATGATCCTTTTCGCTCTTCAAGAGGAAAGTGTGACCTGATGTAAATGTAGGAGGTGGTTTGTGAGATTGTACAAATGCAGAGAGACGACAAAAATGAGCAGTCTTCCTTCGGGAGTTTAGGAAAGTGTTTGTACAGTCTGCGTGGAGGGTTTATCAAAGATTCATCTCGTCTTGATGGCTCTGGTATGCACAGGCTGTCGCAAACCTACATAAACTTTACGGATACAGTGTGATAATAAAAGACAATCTGTTCCCAGCCTAGTTGTTCATGTGGCAGGCTATGAAAAGGAAATCTGGCCTATATAAAGAGTAGGAACGAGAAGCTTTCAGCTGCTGTTCTTGTTGTTGGAAGGCTGAATCAACACTTTTCCTGAGTTCTATAGGATCATTTCTATAAGCTGTAACCTTGGCAAGTAACAGTTGTCAAGGTTGCCAACAACATGCACATAAAGGATTTCTATGACTCAACTACAGTCAATCTGTCAGATACTGCTTTGTGTACGGTCTACTATATCCATAAGAAGAGCCTGTTCTCTGTGATACAATACAGTTTACTATGACACAACACAACAGAGAAGAAAGTTCACACCAAGCATCACGTTATTGGTTTGGGAACATCATTAATATTAACATAACATCAATTATATTTGGATTACATATTCACATAAGCTTTTAATGTAACCCTCTGAGACCCGCGGGATTGCGGGCGATCCCGACCGACTTTACTGTCTTTCAGAGGCTGCAGCAGGTTCAGTTTTAGAGCTAGAGTAAAGATACAGCTGTCATATGAAACTAGAAAACACAATGAATTGGAATGCATTGGTAACAACCGTGTCATGCTAGCTTGTTGGGAAGGAGGCTAAATAACACGCTGACCTCAAGATATGTGAATGAAAATGGATTCTATGGGTACCCACACGAGTCTCCCTGTTTGGGGTATAAATGTGTTATTTTCGCCTATTCTAAAAATAGTGTATTTGAATATTTCTGCACACTGGGGTCCCTAAACAGTGTCGGAATTACATAAATTGGGTATCACTGTAAAGCCGAGACTCTTGCGGATCCAATGAGCCCAATTGTATTCATGTGTGATGATGTTAGTCCCCATAGAAGCCATTTCATATAGTGAGACCATTTTTTTAAACTTGACCTCACTGTATAAAATGACCTGAGGTGACCTCTTGGATAATCACAGCCTCATGAAACTTTACAGCCACAAATGTTCATGCATTCAGAGGATGGATGGCTTTCCTTGGCAGATGACAATAAGGGGGTTTCCGAGCAGTGTCCAGAACAGAAGTGCTCGCCATACAATCAGAAAAAAGCAATTCTCCAAATGTCAAAAGTTTTTGATACCAAATCACAGCATGACTTTTTCTATGGTGATCCTCAAGGTCTTGGTGTGTTAATGTGGAATTTTGGAGGAATTATTTATCATTTTTATCAATTGTCGAGTGGAAAAAATGTTAAATTTAGCACCAAATCTGTGTAACAAATGGTATCAACACAATTTATGAGACATAAGTGAGCTTGGGAATGGCCATCATGCTTCTATCATAATGTTCTTAGCCCTTATACACTTTCACAATTTATTTTAATTAATTAATGTATTCATTCATGTTCTGATTAATGACTAGAACAATTTGAGACACAGTGCTGAGCTGCATCTCAAATCAATCTATAAAAACGAATCTATTGTGGGTCTCTGAGGGTTAAAAGATATACTGGAAATTCTTCAAATAAGAATTGTCAGTCCATTTCTTTATAGTAAAGGCAACTAGAATGCTTGTGATGTGTTGTATTAGTTTAACGCTGAGTGTATGTGTGTGTGTGTTTGTCCTCTCCTTGCCTTTACTCTCGCCCTCAGCAGGTCCGTAGTAGCTAAAGAGGCGTCCCAACAGGGTTTCCTCCGACCCCCCGGGCTGCAGCGCCTCCTCCTCCATCAGCCACAGCAGGCCCCGTGCCTCATCTGTGCGCACCGTCCGTACCTGTCGAATAAACACACACATAGACGCACACGCAAAGGTCACAGGTCCTTAGTGTGGACACAAAATGTTCTGTTTTACCTTTGGGAACAATAACACATGAGTAGAAAAGACTGTCTCACCAAAATTAGCTGAAGACTTCCACCATCACTGTACCTTACTAGCTTACTTTCCATTTTGACTCAAAAAAGATGATGTTACATTGCAAACAAAGCACCTTGCCACAAGGACATTTAGCTTGCTTTAGCTTTTTAATGGGAACACATTAATGAATCAGAGGGTATTGTTTATCCACCTCCTGGGTACACAAAGAATAAAATACTGCTACTTATGAAAGATTCAGAAAATTATCCTTCAAATTTCTGAGTGCTGGCCTCTAAAGTCAGTGTTTCCATTAAAGGTACAGTGTGTGGGATTTGGCGGCATCTAGTGGTCTGGTTGCAGATTGCAAACAACTGAGTACCCCTACGCCCACCCTTTCCAAGACTGTGGTAACGTGAGCCGTAAAAAGGCAAAAGGCTCTCTCTAGAGCCAGTGTTTGGTTTCTCTGTTCTGGGCTACTATAGAAACATGGCGGTGCAACATGGTGGACTCCCGCTCATCCGGGATCACCGGCTCACTATGTAGATATGAAGGGCTCATTCTAAGCTAACGAAAACGATTCTTAGTTTCAGGTGATTATACACTAATGACAACATAGTTATTAATATTATATTCCATTTCTGCTAATAGATCCCCCGAAGTGTTACACACTGTTCCTTTAAATATTCTGTTCTACTAAACGTCAGCGAAAGTAGCGTGCTGCACTGTACTGTATGTTTTCGAGCCGGTCGTGACAGGCCTGGTGATAGTAATACCAGCATCAGAAATGAAAGTTTCAAAAGCATTTGTGGTCTCCGACTGCACCCTCCAGCAGTTGCTGCGATAATGGCATAATCAATTTAGCTTTTCCTTCTAATCCAAATGGAAACAAAAAAAGAGCTCATGAATACGGAGAGTGGCGGGGGGAAAGGGATTAAAAAGTAATACAATTAGTGTTCCAATTAGTGTGTGAACACAGAGGAGAAAATAAAACCCACTCCAGCATTGATGATCACTGAACAAGTGAATGGAAAAGATTTTTGTTGTGTTCATGTATGATAGCGAATGAGTTCAAAAAATTATAAAAGCACACTTTTTTTTTTTTTTTTTTAAAGGGGCCAATTTTCAGGTGCATACTTGTATTTTGGGTTTCTACTAGAACATGTTTAATGTTCAACCCCCCCCCCGAAAAGCCCAGTCTGCTGTGATTGGTCAGTTGGCCCACTGTTGAGATTTGGTCAATCTTTGTTGACGGCGTGTCAAACTAGCTGCTAGGCAGGTACTATGCAAATATGTTACTTGGTGACATCACCACGTTACGGAAGAAAGCCAGGACTTCATGCGAGGCGTTTCAGGCCGTGTTTGAGCTCCTGCCCCTCCGGAAAAGCCCAGTCTGCTCTAATTGGTCAGCTGGCCCACTCTGTTGTGATTCGTCAACCGAACCAAACCCTTCGGACTCCGCTCTAGCTCCGCTCTAACTAGCTTTGTTTGAGAGTGTGCCAAACTAGCCGCTAGTGCAGCTATTATCCAAATGTGTTACTTGGTGACATCACCATGTTACGGAAGAAAAGGCGGGACTTAAAGCAAGGCGTTTCAGGCAGTTCAGGAGCAGTGTTTCTCCCTTTGGCGTGGACTTTGGGCTTTGTAACTTTACTTTTACATATAACACACGAAAGGAAAGGGAAAAAGCACAAAAGCATAATTGGTCCCCTTAAAACTTTCGCCACAGTCCTAAGTTTAATTGATGCACTTTTTGTCCAAAGACACTTAGAATAAACAACTATTGTTTTGTGGTTGACAACGAGCTCCGGGGAGGACGATCTCCACACTGAAGTAGCCAGCTCGGTTGGCATGGCTGATGCCTGAATCCACCCTGGGAGCTCGGGAACCAAACTCACAAAACCAAAAACTGTTTTTTGCGACTATCAGGAAGTCACACGGGAGACATCCTTATCAGCAGTGCACACTACGCTGACTTCAAATACAACACAGAGTATCAGTTTGGAGGAGACATATGACATCTATGAGGCTTGCAATGAATTGAGCATTAAGGCTGTTTGCGATAACGGACATCTGAGCAACAACAGCAGAAAAAAATATGTGTGTGAGTGAAAGAAAAATCTAGTATCAAAATGTCTTTTCATTCTCTTTAGAGTTGACTTTAGAAATGACATTGAAGAATCAGTGTTTTTTTTCCCCCCCCTTTGGTTTTTAGTGTGATGCACTACAGTTCAATGCTTCTGATGACATTCCCATTAGAGTGTGGACCCTTTAAAAAGTAAAGCACTCAAACTAAACACATTGGAATTATACCATTTGTGATCTATGGCTCTCTAAACTCTGCCATTTCGGTTTCCATGGTGCAGATCACGGGCTGCAGAGGCCAAGCATCGATTTTCTTTCTTGAAGTCAATTCTATAACCTTTCTTTTCCGGCTCCTACCCTCTCGTTTGAGCCTCTGCCAAACACCTTTCAATATTTAAAAACTCGCACAAAGAAACTTCTGATGCTAAAAGACGATGTTTATTGTTGAATAAAAAAAAACGGTGCCCAGAGATTCAGACCGTGTGAAAATAGATCTTGAAAGGGATGCAAGTCTCTTAGGTCTTTCTGAGAAGCATTCCAAGGCAACGCCAGATTTATGCATGAAAACATCCAGAAATCTGAGCCAGAAATGAAGGCATGAAAACATATAACTTACCAGCGCTTGGCTTGAGGCTTGGTCTACCACTGCTACAGACAGGGATGTGCTGGGCTCCGTGTCATCTAAGGCGAGCTCTATGCTCTCCTGGAGGAAGACAGGCAGATTGACAGACTCTTTAATGACTTGTGATGGTGCTAAATAAAAGAAACAAGATGATGTAAATAGTGTTATTGCTTTTTTTGAAGCATGCATATAAAAGAACCTGACAAAATAAATGTGCTTAGATTATTATCTTGGAATCTTATTTAAAAAGTCATAGATTTAGAGGCCTGGGTTAATGTCATTCTATGGACATAGGCAAATACATGTAATCAAGAGGGGTCTGATATTCATGATATGGTAATATAGATGATGAGGAGTAAAAACTGTTCTCTGTGTGTGTGCAGTTGGATGGGATGTTTCTCAGAGTGAGGAGCCAACTGTCCCTTTTCCAGGAACCCAGGAAACTATGGAACCACACTGTGCATTCCAATACTACCATACTATTTAGTATGCCAGAGAAAGATTTAGTATGTCCCAATACATAGTATGTCAAATGCAGTATGCCAAAAATACCATGATGTCCTACTACATTCGATCGCATTTTGGAGTATGCAAACCAGCATGCTTTTCTGACTATTCTGACCAAAAATCCTCTGCGCAGCGGAAGTTCAATGCTTACATTCCTCTGATTGATGTACTTTGTAAGGGTAGCTACAGAATGTACTAAAAGTAAAAAGAAAAAGTACGCGATTTGGAACGCACCTACAGTTTGACCGCAAGATCCTGTTTTGGTCATAGTTCCTGTCCCTAAAAACATAACTATGGTCTTGAGGTAGTAGTTTCAGATTACCCAGGAACTGTGGAGTTTGCAGGACTCCACATTGCTGACTGGTCCAACAAAACCCTGATCCCATGCTGCCATGTGACCCTGGCTCACATGAATGTGAATGTCAACTGAGAATCTACTCAGACCAGAAGAACATTTGTATTTCATGAGACAGGTGCGTAGGAGAGGGACGAAAAGACCAAAAGTTGCAAACATAATCCCACACACAGGCAAAAAAATGATGCCTGATGAAGGTCTAATACCGAAACGTTGCAATCAAATGTACTTTTGATAGTTAGACAGTGTGCAGGATTTTGTTTGCAACTGGTAATCCACTACAAGGAGTCCCAAGTAGAGCTTCAACGATTAATCGATTAAAGTTGACAGTCAACAGAAAATTAAAGCTTCAGTAGGCAACAAGTTTTGGATGTCATTGGGCAAAAATTCCATCATAACCTTTCAGCATATTGTAATTCAAGTGTTCTGAGAGATAACTAGACTTCTGCACCTCCTCATGGCTCCGTGACGGAAGACTTTGATCAATCACAGGTCATTTCAGAGAGAGAGTGTTCCTATTGGCTGTGCTCCGCCTGGTGGGCGGTGCTTGGTATTTCCTCAACTGTCCTCAACATGGCTGCCGGGTCACAAACTTTCTCATTTTACAGCTAAACAGAACACTACAAGATGTTTCTGAAAACATTTGAGGCGAGAAATAGGCATTACAGTAACAGAATATTGATTAATATTTGATCAGAGGAGTGGGGAACCAATCTAAACACCGATGGTGTCATTATTATTCTATAGCCATTACACTGTGCAATCAAACTCTCTCAAAACTGACGATTTATTTTATCTTTACGATATGTGATAGTAAACCCAAACATCTTCGGGTTTTGGAGCGTTGGTCTGACAAAACACATTTCAACACCTCACCTTGGATTGTGGAACACTATAATGGCCGTTTTTCACTATTTTCTGACATTTTATAGACGATTAAACAGGAAATATAATTGTCAGATTAATTGATACTAAAACATAATTAGTAGCCCCAGGTGCTGGACTTTCTCCGGATGAGACAATAGTGGTCCCACAACTATGCACACAGTCATCCAAGTCATTTAAAATCCTGATTCCCCTTCATCACGGAGGGGCGGCCCAACGGTGTCGGCAGCCATAATAATCCCCAAGATTTTCATGGATATTGAAATGAAAAAAAACAATGGCATATTAGATGTAAGCAAACTAAAAGCCACAACAAATCTATTATAATAACAACAGGGTTTGGCATTTACTAAGACGGTTTTCCCTATACTCTAAAAGATTTCATTATTGTTGCAGATAATAACATTTCGGGGACAAAAGTGGAAATAAATACAGGAAATTACCTTCACCAGAGCAAAACAGGCTTATGAAGCAGCTCACGGTGACAAAGTGCAGGCGGCACTAGAAATGTGGGGAGATGTTGGCGGTGCTAATAGTGCGGCCGTGACAGATGCCAGTGTTCCAGTTGACAGTGTATGTGAAGTAGCCTAAATTGTTTTTTGTTCTCCGCTGTGTGCAGAGGATATACAGAAAAGCTATCCGCGCAGTTGCAACAGCATTTAAATCGAAGTAGAAAGCGTGTGCCTGTTGTGCGCATCACAGTTTAACCTGCCTGTCACTGCCATTGTTGATACCGCGTGCTGCGTTAAATGAGTTTGACCCAGTTTTCAATGACAGTTTTCTTGCGAGATGCACTGACGAGAGAGAATTACGCCGCACAGATTTATGCAATACTTCATCATTTCGCTCCAATTCCCTTTCTCCCAGGCAGAGGGTGTGGGTGGGAAGGTGGGTGGGAAATCCCAGGATCCTTGTTCGCAGTATTAAAAGTAATAAGATCAAGATTTCTGCTTAACTTTAGTGTGCTATCAGCTGAGTTTTGAATAAGAAGGATATTTGAGAAACGGATGGGTACGTTTATGTTAGCGATGAAAGAAAAACACATCTCTAATGTTTATCCTTGAATATCTTCGTTTCCTAGGTATGACCGTGCCCAGTTTATAGTGGTCCAGCAATGCTAGACGGAAACAGAAAAAGAATGGTTCCTTCATCAGGGAGCAACACCGCCGCTGTGCAGCTGGGCGTGTCTCCCAAAGGCAGCTGTGAGTGACTTTACTTTGATCTCGGCAGAAGAGGTGAAGACTGGCATCGCTAATGAGAAGGTCCAACACGTGAACCGCGTTGGCTTGTCACAGCTAGTGACAGGTGGGAGGGATTGTGTATCTGATGTGTGAACGCGCACACTATTGGAGTTGATACATCAGCAGACAAAGGGAGACGAAGAGAGGTAGGAGGAAGAAAGAAGGAGAAGGTGAGAATGAGGTTTTGTGTGTGTATGTGTGTATGTATGCGCGGCGGTGCATAATGCTTCACCTCTTTGTCCTTACCTCTTTGTATCTCTCCAACTCCTGGACGAAGGTGCGCTGGTAGAAGAGGGAATGCAGACGCTCTTGAGTGTAGTTGTGGCACAGGTCCTCGAAGGTCGCGCCGCACTCGCGCTTCGCCAGCCTGGGGTTCTGAGAGCCCGGCGTGTCCACGATGAGCAGAGAGCACAGGGAGTGCTGGCTGGATTTCAAGGCCCTGGAGCACACAGGGCAAACACACACACGCATACACACATGTAAACACTGAGCTACTTGAGGCCACATTTTATTGATTGCATTCACTGCATATAACCCTTAGCTTTAACCTTAGCTCTCTGCACAGCATCCCTAACTTTAACCCTCACTAAACATAGTCCTAGTTCTACTCTAAGACCTGAACCCCAGCCCTAAAGTTAAAACAGCATCTTATCCTCCTAAACTACCCATTAAAGCTATTAAAAACCAACTGGACAAAAAACTACAGTTATTTAAAATTGTATTCAAAATGACAAGATTTTGGGACATATCAAATATATCAAGCAGAATTAAAGGTATTTTTTTTAAAGAGGACCTATTATGCTTATTTTCAGGTGCATACTTGTATTTTGGGTTTCTACTAGAACATGTTCACATGCTTTAATGTTCAAAAAACGCTTTATTTTTCTCATACCGGCACAAAAGCATAATAGGTCCCCTTTAAATGATGCACAAAGCAACACCTTGCCACGTTTCCATTGTATACAGCCAAAAAATCCAAAACAGGTCAATTTGATACAGCTTCAGAAAGGTAAAAAGATCAGAAATACTGACCGGTTTATTAAAGAAATGAGGATGGTGAAGAGTTCAGAGTAAAGCCCAGATGCCATGGCCTCTAAACACTCCATGGCCGTGGCCTTGGATCCTGCTTTGAGAGGCAGCCAGACACAGAATGAGTCAGAAATAGCACAGGGTCACAACAACATCTCCATCTACAAAGAGCCAGTTGAATTAGAAGAAAAAAACGTTGATGTTTTGAGCTGTGAAAGCGAGACTAAAAACTGCGGTCACAACATTTCTAAAAGGATGTACAATAGCATCATATTTGTGCATATTATGCCCAAAAGGAAGGCATAACGTATTCAAATTGGGTCTGAAATTGCCTCAGTAAAGCGGCGTCATTTAGGACTCAGGTGTTTCCGAATTGGTCAGATCAAACGAGCGCGTACTTGCGTCTGTGCCTGGCGGCGATGGCCACCTGTTAAACTCCCCTAATTCATTCCACTATCACACAAAACAGTGCGTTTGTGGCGCCTGAGGGATATTTCCGTGTGTGCATAAACATCGGCGACTGTATGTGTGAGGGGAGATACAGGAGAGGTGAAACAGAGGTCAACTCTGTCCGTCCCTTCTGTGACAGACTTTTAACTGTATCCTCGTGCCCTTCAAAGTGCCTTGATGGGAAGTCGGAGGACCTGCACATGTGCAAAAAAAAAATCAATGCGAGGCAATTATGATTTCAAGGACAATGAATGAAGAGCAGATCCAAAATTGCTTGTCCCGACACAGTGTGTGTACTTATCTGTCAATAGCCATTGTAAAGCTGTGGTATTCATTACTAAGATAAGCTTTACTTTCTCCAGAGCATGCAATTTCCCTCCAGTGATGAGCAGAGGCATGTGTGTGTCTGTGTGTGTCTGTGTGTGTGTGTGTGTGTGTGGAAACAGAGTGAGAGTGACAAAGAGAAAGAGAGGAGGGAGGGGGATGGAAGAGGAAAGAGTCTGTTGGTAAATGCCGAGTCTGTGGAGTACCTGCATCTGCTGTGCCATTTTCGTCAGAAGCCTGGCGAATGGAGCTGGCTCTGGGCAGGGTGCCCTTGGCCTGGTGCTTGAAGATGGAGGAGGAGAGCTCCTCCAGGGTGCAGCCCAGCAGGTAGGCTGCCTTCTGGGCCCACTCGTGACGTGCAAATTGTTTCCTGCCAGCTGAGACACGTGCATGAAAACCTCCATTAGCTCTTCTGCCAGCTACCCGGGGCACACGGCTAGCAGCCGCGGTAGCTTTTGTGACAAGCCCCGTCTCTGACAGGGTAGGATTACGTCTCCGGTCAAGCTGACACTGACACAGCTGGTGAGAACATGCACTAAAAGCATGCTCAAAATGTCCGTGGCTTGAATACATTCAGCTAAAAAAAGCTTCTACTGTTTCATGTTCAAAAAAAAAAAGCCTGTGAAGTGAAGTGATAATTGCCCTTCTTTTATTATCTCGAGAATGAAAGCAAAACTTTATTATCTCATTAGGGGACACAATTAATTTATTTACATAAAAACCACTGTTGGGAAACACAAGTTTCTCTTTTCATCTAGCGGCTGAGTGATGGGAAACATGTGTGCAAACTTCAGTTCTAATCCACCATGAAGTGGTATCTTCTAAGACTTGAGAGAGGAACCGGGGGGATTTCACACAGAGAGCAGTGGGCTCTATCTGTTTCATCAGCGCCGCAGAACGCCCTGCGCACTTTTTCATGATGATAAGCAGGAGCAGTTATAAAGACAAGTACAGACATTTAAATATTGGCTTTGATAGGCATTCGCCACCACAATTATTTAGATTCCGGTCAAACATCATAAGGAGGAAATTGGGTTTGCCATTTATCTGGATGTTACTGAATCAAACATTAAGGAGTTTATGAAAAACAAATACATATGTATAATATTTGCCATTAAAAGCATGCAGAATCACAGTGTGATAAGCCTTTTTTTCTATAAGTGTTGACAGGACAGTATACAGGGAAAAGCAAGTTCATTTCAGGTGGTCCCTTTAATTAGTTTTGCTGGATTAGAGACCAGTGCTGCCCTCTTGTGTCACACTATGAAGCTGCACTGCCAAAGAACATTTTATATTGTGTGTGATAACCAAACACAAACTAAGTCCTGACAGCAAAAATGTTTTTAATGACTCCAAAGTATATTATTAAAGTAAATTTTTTATGAATAAATGTAATATTTTTAAACAGAGAGTCAAAATCTAATTGCCATCAATGAACTCTTATATCCCATCGTGCATTGTTTCTTCCTGAGAACCGCTGTGTGTTTAACGGGAAGACGGCAGACCTAAAGTCCATAAATCACCCGGTAATTTGCAGATCAAAAGTTGTTTAGTGTCTGTATAATGGGACGATAATAATTGCTGAACATTTTAAAACTGCTCCTGGATGCTGTTGTACTGCCATCGAAAAAGATTGGCAGCCAGCTGGAGGGGATCACTGGAAATAATTTGGCAAGCGATGCCGCATAAGTGACTGACAATTACAGTGCGCAGGCAGAGAAGTGAAGAATGAACAAACATGTCGAAAACACAAAATGCAGAGTCACTGCAACTATACAATATAATCATGTGTATGTTGTATATTAGTCTGATATACTGTGTTTATGAACTGAACACAGAAAGTCATCAAGTTAAAGCAGCAGTAGGCAAGTTGGGGCAAATATTATTAAAAACTATTTATTTTTTATAAAACGGTCACTATATCCTGACAGTAGTGCATGAGACAGGTAGTCTGAAAAAAATCATGTGCCTTTGTGTCCTCCGGTGCTCCTAATGGCATCTGTAAGATTTCACAGACCGGAGGAAAAACAACCAATCAGAGCCGAGCTGGAGTCTGCCGTCTCTGAGCAGCTGCCAACAACTCGCGAACTCTGATCAAACTAGGCAGCGCTGATCAAATATGAATCAATATTCCGTTACTGTAATGCCTATTTCTCGCATAAAATGTTTTCAGAAACATCTTGTAGTGTACTGTTTAGCTTTAAAATGAGAAAGTTTGTGACCCGGCAGCCATGTTGAGATCAGTTGAGGAATTACGAAGCACCGCCCACCAGCCGAAGCAAACTTTCTCATTTTACAACTAAACCGTACACTACAGGAGAAATAGGCATTATAGTAACAGAATATTAATTCATATTTGATCAGTGCTGCCTAGTTTGACCGTTTGGAGTTTGCAAATGATTTTTTAAACCCTGAAAACAGAGCCATGAGGAGGTGCAGAAGTCTAGTCTTCTCTCAGACTACTTGATATACAATAAGCTGAAAGGTTATTATGGAATTGTTTTCCAATGATGCCAAAAATATTCTGCCTACAGCCGCTTTAAAGTATAATTCCATCCTTTAAAAAGCAAGGGCCTTTCGTACTTGAGAAAAAAATATGCTAAGCTCACCAATAACAAAAATCTTTTTGACAGCATCAGCCTTTCCAAATGGCAAGTATCTAATATTAAATTGAAAGTCAAATGCTGTGGGAGGCGGATCTATTACTTTAGAGCAAAAAAAAAAAAAGAAACCTCTCTCTTACATTAGGTTTCATCATTCAAATAGCTTCAAAGACCGGAACAAATCCTCGTGTTCAAGAGGACTGCTGTTCCCATTAGTCCTCTGATGCATTCTTATGACGAGATAAAAATGTTTGTCAAGACTTAAGGCCAAAACCAGATTGATATCCGTGAGTGTTTCAGTGTTTCCTGACAATTAGACTGTGCCTGCTGTAGCACAAACAGTGCTTTGATTATTTTTTCACTTCACCTGCTCTATGTGAGCATTAACAGCAGCCCAAACCATGAAGACCAGAGCCAGCAGGAGTCTCAGATGATTTCAGTCAGTTTCCATATGAAAGTAGTGCTATCGGTTCAAAGCAGAAACCTGCTCGGAAAATATCCCGGATACTGATACAAAATTTTTCCCGCCTACCTTTTTTATTTTTGAGCTGTAGATCAGTGCAGTAGAGCAGCCTAACACCTGTGCACTGTGAAACATCTTTCTAAAGTGCAGCTGCATAATTCAGTTATCTGGATTACAGCTGCCTTGCATCACACTGGAGGTGTTACCTACAGCGAGATAATGTAGGCTTGATACTTTTCAGATTACATTACAAGTGTTATTAAAACAATTTTGAGCCATTTTCCATCGTGCACTGTAGTGTTTATAAATCAAAGATGATCCTTTGCATCTATGCGTTATATTATGATTCAGGTTTTTTATTTAAGGCAGTTTTTGTTTGTTTGTTTTTCTTCTTCATTTCTTTTCTCTTCTTTTAATTTTTAATTTTATTTGTCTTGAACATGTCTGTTTACATGTCTTTTTATTGTGATTTTTTTAAATGTGTTATATGTTTCGTTATATGTTGTGTTTGTTTTGTATGTGGACCCCAGGAAGAGTAGCTTCTACCCTGGTGGCAGCTAATGGGGATCCAAATAAAGAATAAAGATGAAGAATAAAAAACATTATCCGTAAGAACAAGTGATGCATATATAGAATAGAAAAGCATTCGGTGAGCAATCTTACCCTTGGTAGCTCCTGCAGACCCGAGATGGTAGATGGCCCCGAGGACGAGCCAGAAGGCCCTCTGCTCATCGCCGCTGATCCCCAGAACCTTCATGGCTGCTTGCAGCTTGGAAAACAGCTGGGAGGCTCGCTGCTTATCCTCAGTCTGAAAGATAGCACATACAGTCATATAAAAAGTTTTTGAACTATTAGCGATAAAAGAAATCCTCCATAAGATGTCTCAAAGTAAAAGTAGGAGGTTGACCGACTTGTCAAATTATAAGTTAAAATAGGATTAACAACCCTGATAACATCTGCAAAGGTTCAGCATAGTTGTTTGATAGATATCTGTGATTAGTCTGACAGATGTTGACACTTTGCCATCTTTCAAAACACACTTTCTGACCCGTTTCTATTGTGACGCTGCAATTTCAGACTGTTGATGTTGCGTCAATGTCATGGCCGCTGACAGATGTTGATAAAAGCCAAAGGTTATTTAATGCTCCTATGAGTGATGACAACATAGACTTAAACAGCGGATCTCAGTGTGTTGTTCATTTCGGTAATCCATCATGACACTCTGCTGTGTGACAGTATAACGTTTTGGTATAATCAGATGTAGCTGCATTAATATAGTCAAGTCAAGTCAATTTTATAGCACGTTTAAAAACAACTGGAGTTGTACAAGGCAATATTATAATATGTGCACCAATCTAAAAGAGAAACAGAATAAAACTCGTAAGAGCAATTTATAGAAATAAAGGTTAATAAAATACTAAAACATTAAAGCATTAAAACCACTAAGGGCAACCAAAGGGCATTGAAAATATCTTGAGGTTTGTCTTGAAAGTGTCAATATAAAAGAACATAAACATTCAGCTGGTAAACATAATGTTTTTCATTTCTGGTTGTTCAAACACAGACCAAACCTCCCACTAACAAGTAGTATTTACCTTAGTCTGAGGCATGATTCCGAATGCATTGTTCTCAGCAAAGTGGTTGAGGTGCAGCTCAGTTCTGATGGAGAAATGAGAACAACACAGAAGACATCAACATCTCTCACATCAACATATAAAGTGTTAGGGAAGCAGTGATATATAAACTAATTAATCCGGTGCAGAAATGTGGTGCATTGTGCACTGAATTGGCATAATAGTATTAATCCTGACCTAAGAGAGGTGTCTCCTCCAGCCATCAGGTAGTAAAAGACGTTAAAAGTGGACTCTCCTCCTGGTCTTCTTGTCACCCTCATCTTCTCCAGGAGCATGGTCTGCAGGGCCACAGTGGGACCGGATATTAGCATGATAGAAAATAACATTCATGTATGGGCAGTACAAGTAAGCTTGATAACAAAGCCTGCTGGAAATCACAGCAGATATGCATGAGTAGGAAATTCAGAGGTTGAACACCAGTGATTTGAATAAATAAATAAATGAATTAGGGCTGTCAAAGTTAACGTGATTATAACGTGTTAACGCAAATTCGTCACTAATTTCTTTAACGCATTAACGCAACTTGCAATTCTTAGGTTGTAGCGGGCTCAGTTTTGAAGCTAGAGTGAAGATACTGGCATCATATGAAACTAAATCCTTGAAAAAACGAAGGAATCCATTGGTACCAACCATGTCATACTAGCTCGTCGCGAAGGAGGTTAAATAACGCTACGAAGTTACGTTAAATTTTGGCGAGGAAAAACTGGCTTGGCCATTTTCAAAAGGGGTCCCTTGACCTCTGACCTCAAGATATGTGAATGAAAATGGGTTCTATGGGTACCCACGAGTCTCCCCTTTACAGACATGCCCCGTTTATGATAATCGCATGCAGTTTTGGGGCAAGTCATAGTCAAGTCAGCACACTGACACACTGACAGCTGTTGTTGCCTGTTGGGCTGCAGTTTACCGTGTTATGATGTGAGCATGTTTTTTTATGCTAAATGCAGTACCTGTGATTTGCATTTGCTTAAAGCAGCATATTTGCCCACTCCCATGTTGATAAGAGTATTAAAATACTTGACAAATCTTCCTTTAAGGTACATTTTGAACAGATACAAAAATGTGTGATTAATTCGCGATTAATCACTATTAACTATGGACAATCATGCGATCAATCGAGGTTAAATATTTTAATCAACTGACAGCCCAGAAATGAATATGTAAATGTTTATTTGTACCTGGATAGAGGCTGAGGTCACCAGGCCTGCCTGGTCAAAGTCCAAGGAGACAATATGGGAGAAGCGACTAGCGTTCCCATTCATACAGGTCGAGGCGTTCCCGAAGGCCTCCAGAACTGTGTAGACCGCCTGCCATTTCTCTGCTACAGACAACAAAGAGTCAACTTAATAATACATCAGCAACAACATACACTAAATTCAAAGTATTTTTTATTTCCGACCTACTGGAGAATGTTTTGTTGGCGCTGCCAGCGATGGTGACCAGGTATTGGATGATGTGTTGACAGTTGGTGGTCTTGCCACTGCCGCTCTTGCCCAGCAAGACGATGGACTGGTCCTGGCGAGTGGTCAGGAGGTTCCTGTAGGCGGCCTGGGCCATGCTGTAAATGTGAGGCGCGGTGTCCTCCCTCCTGCAGCCCTTGAACATTTGCATCACCTGGAAAGAAGATAAAGAGACAGTGAAGAAGAGGAGGACAAAATCACAAAGAGGTCGTGCATATGTGTGAGCTCATTTCATTCTGATTACAGTCATTATCTGCCGCAGCCTACCTTCTCCGAGTACATCGAGGGGGCGCTAATGGGGTTAACGACCACCATGTTGGGCCCGGCGTGGGTGTGCACCAGGTTGCCTCCGTACCGCTGCCTCAGGGAGTGCATCACGCTCGACTCGTTCAGATACTGCAGGGAGGCCAGGTCCTCCACTCGGTCAAACATCGGAGGGTTTGCCTGGAGTTCAAAGTCAAAGCGGTCACGCAACTCGCCCGGCGTGTCGTCCGTAATTGATGCGGTTCAGAGTTGATCTGATGATTAAATACCTTCTCCACGTCGTCTTCATCCACATCCAATAAAGATCCATCACTCTCCAGGCGGATTTTCACCTTCCCCTCTGGCAGGCTGCCTGCCTCCGTCTTCAGGAGAGTTGCTGCATCGCCACAAAGCGCCGAGTTAATTCATCACGACATACGATCTCGACCCGAGTGCAACGGCTTCACCTTATCTCACATGTCTGATGATGTGTGGCAGTTGTATCTCTTTTAATAATGTATGAGCGCCATTAAAACTGAATAAGCAACATGCTTGGTCTAATTGCATACAGCCTGAGGTCTAGTCTAGTCTGGTGACCTCTTTTAACATTATGCTTTATGCATTTATAAGCATTTTCTAAGCTTGAACAACCCACCTCTAATAGTCCAACAATCAAATGTCACCCAGAAAAACACACACACACGAAACTTAAAGCTGCAGTCGGTAACTTTGAGCAAAAATCTGCGCTGATCAAATATGAATAAATATTCTGTTACTGTAATGCCTATTTCTCGCCTCAAATGTTTTCAGAATCATCTTGTAGTGTACTGTTTAGCTGTAAAATCTGAAAGTTTGTGACCTGCCGCCATGTTGAAAACAGCAAGCCAAAACCAAGCACCGCCAACCGGCCAGAGCAAACTTTCTAATTTTACAGATAAATAAAATAAAAATAACTTTTTTAACATACTTGCTCAAAATTATCGACCGTAGCTTTTAAATACTGAAGTTTTACTCACCCATGGAAAATCCATCCTTGTGGACGAGCCATACTTTCTCCGTGTTATACCAGGCTCTCACTGCAGTTATCTGCTCCTCAGTCTTCCCCTGTTAGCAACAGATTAACAATCAGGATGAGAAACACTTGTGCAATCAATAATTGAACATTGCAAAATGAAGGAGTAACATAGAACATAATGGTTGAATGATTAAATCAGATAACTGCATAATGGGCCTCCACGAGGATCGTATGAATAACAAGCACGGACCAACATGCAGTTCACATTCACATGAGACACATGCACTCATTAGGCAAAGGGCTTCTTTTCAGAGTTAGTTTGTTTTCATATTTCACCTCTAGCATTTACTGTATGTCCATTACATATCAGCCCTCCACAGCAGAACTACAGTTCACAGAGTGTGCACTGAACTCACTGACAGTGCATTTAAAGAGGACCTATTATGCTTCTGTGCTTTTTCCCTTTCCTCGAGTGTGTTCTATAGTTTTTTGTGCAGGTAAAGAGGTCTGCAAAGTTACAAAGCCCACAGTCCACGCCAAAGGGAGAAACACTGCTCCTGAACTGCCTGAAAGGCCTTGCTTGAAGTCCCGCCTTTTCTTCCGTAACGTGGTGATGTCACCAAGTAACGCATTTGCATAATGCATGCCTAGAGGATAGTTTGGCACGACCTCAAACAAAGCTAGTTAGAGCGGAGCTGGAGCGAAGTGCGAAGAGTTTGGTTTGGTTGACCAATCGCAACGGAGTGGGCCAGCTGACCAATCAGAGCAGACTGGGCTTTTCGGGAGCTCAATCGGAGCGTTTCAGACAGAGGGTGAAAAGAGGTGCTGCAGCATAGCCGTTATGAGAAAAATACAGCATTTTTTTTAACATTAAAGCATGTAAACATGTTCTAGTAGAAACTCAAAATACAAGTATGCACGTAAAAATTTGCATAATAGCTCCCCTTTAATGTGTTCACTGAAAATACATCACAGACAGAGAGTAGGTAAGGGTGTTTTATCACAACAAAGTACATCACGTAGACACAAATACATGAGTTTAGGGGGATTGCACAGAAAAAAAACACCAAAATAATTTCAAACACAACAATCAAGTCAAGTGTTTGGAGTGAGTCATGCATGGAAACAGACATGCAATCAAGCTAACATAATAAACATCGGATAGCTGCACCAGTATTTTCTCCCTCTGGTTAATATGTGGGGACAGCAGGGAGTGAACTGCAGAGAGCTCAGTCAACAGCTCGGGCCATAGGGATGATGAAACCTGGGCTTTCCCTGGTGGTGGGATTGCCTCACCAACTACTGAGCCATCCTCCCACATCCCCCTTACTAGTTCATCATCACACACGAACACCACAGAACACACATCACTCTGAAACACGGGGGGGATGCATGCAACCAGAACTACAATCAGTTGTAGCCATGGTCAGACCTTAGCCGCAGCTGAGTGCGCTGCCTGAAGGATGGCCACGGGGTCCACAACAGGCTTGGACTGGAGAAGGGAAGGAGAAGAAGTCATTGAATTCAGCAGCTGAACTTTACATTCAATCACAATATCCGCGTGCACGATCGAAAGAATGCCTTATTTAGCATTTTTTGCATGGTTAAAAAAAATGTATCGTAGGTCACAAATTATTATGAGTAAAAAGACTTGATACAAAACACAGCAGCAAGACCGTCAGCAGTTCAGCACAGCAATAGCAAGTCGAGCAACGGCAGCAGAATAAGTGAGTCATTAAAGTAATTTGCCATAAAAAATTACAATGTGAACGCATTAGTGAGCAGGGATTACAAGGTGCACCGAAGTGCAGTCAGTGTGTGGGTCCGTGGGCACGGAATGAATGTTCTTTCATATTAACAGTCACAGTTAACGAGATCAGTTGTGCACAGTAAGGCATAAATGCAGGGCACCATGCAGCCAGTTGTAAAACAAAGTAATAGTCGAAGCTAATGAACTTAGCTATAGAGATATGGTAATGCATAAACACAGGGAGAAAATGTAATATGATATTTATTTATTTTTTAACCCCCTGAGACCCGCCGACCGACTTAACTGTCTTTCAGAGGCTGTAGCAGGTTCAGTTTCAGAGCTAGAGTGACGCAGATATCACATGAAACAGAAAACTTAAGGAATCCATTTGTACCAACCATGACATGTTAGCTTGTCGTGAAGGAGGCTAAATAATGCTTCAAAGTTAGGCTAAATTTTGGCGAGGAAAAACTGGCATGGCCATTTTCGAAGGGGTCCCTTGACCTCTGACCTCAAGATCTGTGAATTAAATGGTTTCTATGGGTACCCACTAGTCTCCCCTTTACAGACATGCCCACTTTATGATAATTACATGCAGTTTTGGGGCAAAAAGCATGCAGTTATTTTTGAATGCAGTATAAATGTGTTATTTTCGCCTGTTCTAAAATGGTATATTTGAATATTTCTGCATACTGGGGCCCCTAACAGTCTTGGAATTGCATTGATTGGATATGACTGGAAAGCTGAGACTTTTGTGGATCCAATGAGCCAAATTGTATTCATGTGTGATGATGTTAGTCCCCATAGTAGCCATTTCATTGTAGTGAGACCATATTTGAAACTTGACATCACTGTATAAAATGACCTGTGGTGACCTCTAGGATAATCACAGCCTCATGAAATTCAGAGGATGGATGGCTTTCCTAGGTAGATTAACAATAAGGGGGTTTCTGAGCAGTTTCCAGAACAGAAGTGCTCGCCATCCAATCACTGAAAAATGCAATTCTAGCAGAAATCTCCAAATGTCAAAAGCTTTTGATACCAAATCACAGCATGGCTTTTTCTATGGTGTTCCTCAAGGTCTTGGTGTCTTAATGTGGTATTCTGGAGGGATTATTGATCATTTGTATTAATTCTCGAGTGGTAGAAAATGATTAAATTTAGCGCCAAGTCTGTGTAACAAATGATATCAACCCAAAAATGGCTGCAACAACTTATGAGACATAATAGAGCATGGGAATGGCCATCATATACTTCCATCATAATGCTCTAAACCCTTATACACTTTCACAATTTATTTTAATTATTTAATTATTTAATTAATTCATGTTTATTTCTGATTTATGACTAGAACAACTTGACACACAGTGCTGCAAATTAATCTTCAGGTTCCCAGCTTTCAGATGATGTACACCACTTCTATGTGGCATACTACTGCTGACCTGCTATCTCCCCCTAAAGACCCCCAGTACCCCCCCTAAAAAAGACAAAAACGGGTCTATTGTGGGTCTCAGAGGTCAACGACAGCCATTTGATAACTTTTTTTAGTGCAACGTATTGTTTACTGTTGCATATGACTACAGTATAACCTCAGTATCTACATGTGGGTGTGAAGAGCAAAAGCAGCAAGACCAATACACAGCTGCAACATTGTTTTCGTTGCGAACTGAATGCATTCAAATGAAGCTATTATTAATCTTGTTGAGACCTCTAAAACCTGGTCAAGAATCCCCGACCGAACTTTGCAAACCACTGGTATGTGTCACGTTACTGCATTCCAGGCCCGGCTCACATGAACCCTGAGTGAACCGAAGAGAGCAGCGTGGGGACAAAGACGAGCGGGCAGGCAGGCAGGCACAGACAAAGAGAGAGGTCAGTAGAGGAGAAACAAGCTTTAGACTCCCGGGCGAGAGAGTGCGGCGAGCCCGCCGTCGAGGCAGGCCGTACCTGAGAGGATTTGCGCCCTCTGGCACGCTAGCCATGCAAACAGCGAAGAGGACGGCAGCGAGTCGGGATCCGATGACCCGCGGAGAAGCAAAAAATAGAGACATGAGAGACACAAGGAATAAAAAAAAAAAGCTTTTCAGTGCTTTCAGTGAAGAAATAACCAGACGCTGCCGTATTATCAAGCACTGCCAAAATAGTCACAATCATACCAGTGCACAGGTGCTCCTCTGGACCTGATAACAAAGCAGTTAATGCTACAGAATGAATGAGAGGAAGACATTGAGCAGGAGAAACACAGAGCTAAAGCATTATCAGAGGTGTGCAAGTGAGCTCAAAGAGCACAAGAACTCACACTGTTGTGTTTTCTGAAACAACATCACACAGCATGCCATTTAAGATAGCATTTAAGGACGCAAAATCTGACATTATAATCAGTTTTATCAAAGTATCCACAGAATATTATCATAAACATTCAGGGAACACAAGCCTGAACTACGTCTGAAGCCATCTCCTTAACTTGTGACTCAGAGAAAATGGTCTCAAAGTTTCAGATTTCACACCAAGTGGCCAACAGCGCCAAGGGACCCCTGTAACCGGAACCCTATCGGCAGACAGCTTTGGGACAGCCGTGGACCTGGGTCATTTTTTGGACACATTACCTTCTATCTAGGGGGAAGCAAAGCAGGCAAGTTGACTCAGGCCTGGTAACAGAGAGGGTAAGCCTCGGTAAAAGCACGGCAGGTGCAAACCAAACAAAGTTACAAAGGGAGAAGTTACATCATCGTCGTCGACGGCGAAGATCCTCCTCACGCGGTTGTGATCCTCCTCGGAGGGAACCAGCTCCGGGACCTACAGTTGGATAGCAGGACGAGCGGTTGCAATTTAGGTGGTAAAATCAATGATGCAGAGGAAATGGCTATGATTGTCAGCTTTGGACAAACTGAGCGGGCACACAGAGGCATTCCATGTAAAGTGCTTTTGAATGTGAGAAAACACACACTGTTACCTTTGCAGCTAGACGAACACACACCTGTTCAATTGGTGCAGACTGAGTCTGGGGCTGCGCAACAGGGGACGGCTTACCATCGGGGGCCACAGGGGGACAAGATGTCTCCTTTACCTTCACACGGTATATGCAGATATCCACAAACACACACAGTTTGACAGACAAACGTGCACAAACACAGATGGAAATGACATGGGAAGATGACGATGAGGATGACGTTTATATTTCAGCTTGGTGTATTTTGTGTTCAATTCAACACATCCAGAACTACAACCAACTTCAAGGGGCGTTTGCTCCAGCTAATTTAATTTTCCGGTTAATTCAATCAGGAAATGAGTACGGGAAAATGTCTATTAAGAGAAAACTGGCTCATTAAACGCCGCAGCGAAAGAATAATGGTTCAAGGCTTTTGTTTGTCAATGGTTACTTAAGCAACAAGCTGTTGTTCTTTAAAGTAATGGAATAATTTAGCGTTGTCTCGGCTGAGGTATCGCACAACGGCACCGACGTCCGAGGGATCTGGGAGTATAGCACCTAGAATTAAATAATCATTTGCTCTGTAATCGTACTGTATGCAGCTGTGGATCGACATTACTAGTTTTACAGAGAAAGGTATATCTGCTGCTATTTACATCTATTTCAAGATGACGTTGTGCTTCTCAAAAAAACATTTTCAATCATGATAAAAATCATTATTTCTGGCTGATTTTTGGATCTTTAAATGACAATAAGGCTAAGCAGGGCCATTACAACGCTAGTTTAAATTTAACTTTTTCTCTCACATGCTGCTAGTTGTATCTAATAATAACAGCTGATGTCAACAACAAGCCATGTTGATATGTGGATCCAGTGAGAGCAGCAAAGTAAAATCGCTAGGCAGCACAAGCCAGTGCTCGAAGTGGGCCGGTACTCACCGCGACGCAGTACCGGCACTTCTACATTTTAATCTTTGCCGTACCGGGACTTTTTCTTGCGTACCGGCACTTCTCTCAAGCTGCCGGGACTCTTTTCTGCCCTCTCCATATCAGGTTCTCTGTGAGATTCATAACCGCACAGCACCGGCGTATTTGCGCCACGCCTCATAAGCGCCTGGTATGAACATAAAAATAATGTGGAGAGCATCTGGACGAGCCGATGCACGGCACAGTGGAGGAGGGTGAGAACTAGAGTGCTGTAATTTATCGATATTCCACGTCCCTTTTATAAAATAATTAGTGAACCGTTTGTCATAACTTTTTTTGGTTGTGAAAAAATATAACTAATGAAACATAATTTAAAAGTTTTCTGAATCTGCTCTTCTAATTTACAGAATGTGATTTTAGAGGGCAAACATTGCCAGAAGGATTAATGTTCAGACGAAGGCTGTGATATGTATAAATAATAAAATAATTATTCAACTACAGTAAAGCTTTTTGGGCGTTATCTATAGTGATAATAATGGTCCAAAATGATGTAAAGCTGCATAGTTTTAAGTCAAATTTTCTTGGGGGAGGACCTCCAAACCCAATATCTCCCAACCCAATCTCCTAACCCATATATATATATATATATATATATATATATATATATATATATATATATATATATATATATATATATATATATATATATATATATATATATATATATATTCTTATTCACTGTAGAAATTCAGAATGTGTTTCTTTATCCTGCTGCATAATATGTAGGAACATCCTGACTGTCTGGGACACTGCTCCTAAAACCTGAATGAATAGCTCACACACATCAGCTCTGCATGCATTCCTGCCTGTCTGGCTGGCATTACAGGCTATAGGCATCCCATAATATATTATAGAGCGAAACTATAGGCTACAAATAACACAGGAAAGCACTTTAAGTATTAACAATATGGATAAATATACAAACACACCACCTTAACCCTATCATTTTTCAGTTTGGAGTATTATATAGAAGATGCATAGCCCTAGTATAATAATATAACAATAAAATCATAACTGATTATGATTGACACAGTATAACATGCTTAACGAAATAATGAATAAATTGCATGAGATTGCTGATACCGGCCAATACACACAACAACATGTGAATAAGGGGAGTACTAGCACTTCTTTTTTCCACTTCAAGCACTGGCACAAACCTCAAAGAACGCTTACTTACACACAAATGTACATTTCTAAGTTTACATATCTGGATCCTTCCTTTAATATTAGAAACCTAAATCTCTCCCCAGAGCGGTCGCAAACACAATTTCCCCTCAGCAAAAACACCAGGTGCATATCTCTCAGAATCAAATCCCTCGCTCCGCGGCCAAACACCCAACTGTTCGGCAGATTTCATGGACATCTGTTGATCAAATTTTCAGATGGCCTGCTGCTGGCAGACAAAATGCCAGAGACACTAAATAACGGGACAACAATATAACCTTGTCTGGGGTACACACTGAAAGAGAGAGACAACTGAAAGGACATCTAGAAGAATAAAAGTCCAGGCATAAATATGAAAATTTTAGCTGAAGCTGAATTTAATAATCCAAGCAGCAGCTCCGAGCTGCACATTGGTGATGCATGACCAACTGGGATCTTGGTTTTCTGGGCTGTTTAATTGGCAAGAACTAGCGATTAGTTCGCTCTGCGAGAATATCATTTGAATTCTTATTGTAATTCTTTAAAAAAAAAAAAAAAAGCATCCCAAAAGATCCTTAAAGCCCCGGCCTCAGTGTGGTCAGCACAACTTTAAGGCTCTGCCTGCAGAAAGTGACAGTAATGAGTCACGGCTCGGTGCTCGCGGACAACTCCAACCGAGCAGACTAGCAGAGTGCAGGCCATGAGTACACCCTTATACCCACTGATGAAGTCTGATCATGAGCTGGTACATGCACCCTGCTTCCCTTCACTTATTCCGGGTGGCTTCATTATATCAAGGACGGTTTTGGTCAGGAATCGAGAGCAAATTGTGCTTTTGTAGAATTTTGTTAATCATGAAGATGACATGTAGTGTTATAATGCTATAAAGAAATGATGATCCATAACCATGTTGAAGATGTTTTTCAGGGTAAATATTGTGAAGAGGTTGCATGTATATGAGCAGTAATGTCTGTGTTGTTATAAAACAGCATGCTCCACCCCCGAGGTTAAAGCTGGAGTAGGCAGATTGGAGAAAATATGATTAAAAAAATATATATGTTTATAAAACGGTCACTATATCCTGACAGTAGTGCATGAGACAGGTAATCTGAAAAAAAAAATCATGTGCCTCTGTGTCCTCCGGTGTTCTCCGGTGCTCCTAATGGCATCTGAAAGAATTCACAGACCGGAGGAAAACAACCAATCAGAGCCGAGCTGGAGCCTTGCCGTCTCTGAGCAGCTGTCAATCACTCGCGAACTCCGATCAAACGGTCAAACGAGGCAGGGCTGATCATTGGAGTTTGTGAGTGATTGACAGCTGCCTCTGTTGAATGAACAGCCAGTAGGAACGCTCTCTGAAATGACCTGTGATTGGCCAAAGTCTCCCGTCACGGGCTAGATTTTTTAAAGCCTGAAAACAGAGCCATGAGGAGGTGCAGAAGTCTAGTTATCTCTCAGAACACTTGAATTACAATATGCTGAAAGGTTATTATGGAATTTTGCCCAATGATGCCAAAAATATTCTGCCTACTGCAGGTTTAAGTAGCAAACATTTTCACTCAGTACCTCCGGTTTCTTTACAGCAACCACACGAGGCTTTGGGATGAACCCTGCAGGAGGAGCCAGGGGGTCTGTCTTTGGGATGGGGATGAATCCTGCAGGAGGAGCCAGGGGGTCTGTCTTTGGGACGGGGATGAATCCTGCAGGAGGAGCCAGGGGGTCTGTCTTTGGGACGGGGATGAATCCTGCAGGTCTTGCGAGGGGAATCTGCTTTGGGGCCACCGGACTGGATTTTCTAGCGGGGATGAAGCCGGGCGGAGGAGTCAACAAACTCTGTTTGGGGAGCGGGATGAAACCAGCGGGCGGGGCCAGAGGGTTGGGTTTGGGAGCGGGGATGAATCCGACAGGAGGGGTGAGGGGGTTCAACTTTGGTGGCGCAGTTGTGGATGTCTCCTCGGTTTTTTCCACGGCAGCCTTTTCCTCCCCTTCCTCCACCTCCTCCTGCTTCGCTTCTTCTTTCGCGTCCTCCTTGCGGTCCTGGGTGCGGGTGCGAGGCCGGTGCTCCTTGGTTCTACCTCTGCCCATTAGGCTGGTCAGGCCCACGGAGATGTCATCCTGCCCGGCAGCTTTGGTGGTTCTGAGGGTCTGGGAGTCTGCAGCCCTAGCAGCCTCATGGACAGCTTGCTGGTTCTGCTCTGTCGTCCCAGCGGGAACCACGCGTCTGACGACTCTTCTCACAACCCTCACCACCTTTTTACCGCTCCGCTCCTCCCCCGGACTGTCTGGGCCGCCCATGGCAGCGTTACTGTTTGACTCTTCGGCTGACGATGCAGTTGACGGTGGACCGCTTCCTGTGTCTAGCCCCGGTTTAGTGACTGCCTGAGGCTGACTACTATCTACATCAGACTGGATCATACAAACAGAGCAAGGAAGACAATAGTGCAGGTTATTCCCCTGGCTGGCGCAGGTATAAACTGCCAAAGATTTAAACAGCAGTTTCTCGGCTCACAAACTCCGTATGAAGGCTTATTCAGCTAGTGTATTTCCATTGGTGAGCCTTAAAACCAATCTCACTCAAGCTAGCGTACAGTATGCAACCACTCAAGTTAGTGAGTGCAATCAGGCCATTTGATTCAACATCATCCAATTCTAACTTAGGTGCTTATTGGCAAACTGTTAGAAACAAAACATTGGTCAGACTTCAAGGATGCACACGATGCATTTAGGTGAGAAACCCTGAATGTAAACAGAACTTTTTTTGTGGACACTGCAGACACTGTGTTCCAGACAGTGGGCCGGGTTATGCTCGGTGTTGACAATGAAGTTGTAAGAAAATGTTCTTTATCAAACTCAGGTTAGTTAGTTAGTTGCCCTCATGAAGAAGTAATGAAGATCAAAACAAGCCCTATCAGCATACCAACCCGATCTCATGAGAAAGCGTACGGATGACACAACATTACAAGGACATTCCGTGCGCCTCAAGGGCGGATTTTAGGCTTTTCGCGTGTCATTTTTACGTCACGGAACAAAACTACGGTAACGTCGCTGTTAGGTTTAGGCAACAAAACCACTTAGTTAGGTTTAGGAAAAACATCATGGTTGGGCTTAAAATAAGTACATAAACTAAGTACAATACGTACGGAAACAACGTAACATGATCACAGAAACACGTCACTGACGTAACTTATAAAACAAAGCACCGGTCTCCTTGAAAGTCCTGTGTTTGTTGGACCCACTCCACCTCCCGTACCACCAGTCTTTCTTGCTTTATATTCTACGTCACTAGCTGTGAGCGTAGAATATTTACGTGGATGCGTTTACACTGCAGTCAGTACAGACTACTATTGCACGCTAAATGCCTTGCAAATTACGTGTCATTCATACACCTTTTTGTGCGACCAGGTTGCAGCATACAGTTAATTATTGATTAAGAACTGTATTTGTCATAGCCATACACCTAAAGTCAACATATGCGGGGACACACTCCGTGGAGATGTAGCAGTCAGTGGGCAATCGCCGATCTACTGAAGAGAAATGGATACCAGGCAGAGTAGTACACAGGACCACGGTAAAGTAACCTGACTTTAGCTAGCGGAAGATCGTGATCAAGAATAGTGACCAAATTCTTTTCTGTTATCTTGTACCACAACACATTCAAATGGATTAGAATTAGTGCTCAAGAGCATGCAGGTGAAAAAAACACTTACATCTGGCTTGTTCTCAACGTTAACCTACACAAGAGGAAGCGACAGGAAAAGAGATGAAACCACACGTTCAGACCAAAGCTTATCTCCATCAACATAAAGGAGCATTTCACAAATCCAACAACATGCAGATATGAACTGAAAGGCCAAAAAAACACACAAACAAACAAACACAGAAACTTCCGAGACTTCCCTTTTTCTCCCAGAATGAAAAGCGTGATCTGTACGCCATGGAGACGGGCCAGAAATCATGGAACAAGCTGGGCGACGTGGAGAATAAATGTATGGAATGATGAGATGATGAGATGATGAGAGAGAGAAAAAAGAGAGACAGCCGAGGAGAGGAGGATGCACTACGGGTAGCGATGAAGAATGGGTGTTAAGGGGTGAGAGGTGGGACACTGTGAACTTGTTTTCTGCACACAACAGGGCAGTGGGATCATGCAGCCCTGAGGACAGAACACATGGACAACATATAAAAATGGATACGTTTGCTTTCTTCACACTACAAGAGACAAGTGGGTAACATGAACATGAAGATCTACCTTATACAAACTGCAAACAGGACTAAAAAGCCCCATTCCCACCGCAGGAACTAAGAACCCTTTGAGGACCTACATTTCAACTGCAGGGACCAGGGTCTAAATTAAGTTCTGGGGACATTTTACAGGGCCCTTTTACACCCAAAAAAAGCCCTGGACGGGAGGTAATACTTTCAGAAAGTACCAGAACTTTCAGGGTGGAGTTTGCAGGGATGACCGTCGCTGATTGGTGAAACACACACACAGCACTTCTGCTTCAACTGTACCGCTTCATTCATAATACAAGGAAGTACGATTTAGGACCATTTTAGGACAAGGGAAGAGTGTTTTTCTTTGTCTGTTAACATTAAAAGTAATTTAGGCTCTGCTGTCGGCCTCCCGACTCATTTAAGTAAAGACAGAGAGAAAAAGAGAGATCGAGCGAGCTGAGAGGACGAGCGGTAGAATAGAGAGAGAGACGTAGCACAACGGTGCTATGAATGAGAGAAAGAAAAGTTATTTTCTGATTGTTTCACGGCGTTAACATACTAAACCACGAATAAATATCCATCAAACACTCAACGTATAATTTATAGTGGAGACAGACGCTCTTAGTTTCATTTTCCTCCGCTGCATTTCATTCATTACATCCAACGTGCATCAGTAAATACTACGCAGCAGTAAATATCGTTGCAGTGAGACAAAACCTTTTTTTTTCCAGCGTGTTTTTTTAGATGAAACAGGCGGACACACTGAACTGCAGGCTGCAGAGCGTGTTTACTGCTTCGACCACCAGCAACACTCATCCCATGTCATGTTGCTTTTTCATAAGCCAGCAGACTAATTTGCCTAATCTTCGCAGGTCTTTAGACCGCGGTGGAAACGCAGACAACAGTGGGCTGAAGGAGCCTTTTAGTTCTTTGAAAACTAAAAACTAAAAGTCCCGGGAACTACTACTATGAGTATGTACTCAGAATTAGGGCTGTCCCGAATACCACTTTTTGGGCTTCGAAGCTTCTGTGAGAAATATTCGAAGGTAATGGAAACTTTGTGACGCAGCAGACTGACATGTTCTTCTGTCTGTCTGTCTGTCTCCATCTCCCCCCGTTTCAGTGCCCCGGGACAGCTGCCGCACTACTGTACACACAACAAAAAGCGAAATCCGTCTGAGAATAACTAATAATAGTTAATGTTGAATATGAATAACGAACAATGTTGTGGGATTATTCCTTATTTCATGGGCTATTTTGGGATTTATACATTATTATTATTATTACATACTTCTATATAAAAAACACAAAAATAAAAACAAAAAACGAAGCACTCGAATACTGATTTGGAGGTCGATTACCGTGGCAACAGTTGAAGCTTCGAAGCATTCGGGTCAGCCCTATACTCAGAATCATCTGAAGTAGTGGTATTTATTATATGTGGGCCTCACTCGCAATCAATTGCTATAACTATGTATAAATAATTGCCCTTCACATTAACACACTAAAATGATTACATATGTTGGCCACTTGTATCATTTGTAGTGATGACACAAAATCAATGAGAAAACATATGACTATTGCGCACAACAGAAATAAGTGTTGCCAATAGCAAAACACAATAAAGCCAGCGATATTAATGGAAGGAATCAAACAAACACACTATACTTAATAACCAGGCAAACATGCAACTTGCTCCAATTTGTAGAAAAGCTTTTCATTAAAAGTTAAGACTCAACATTGGCCTTTTTACTCATTGAGGAGACACGGCAACATGTTTCACCATCTCCGGCCCTGCTTTCATCAGAGTCCGCTCCTATAAATAGTTTCAGCAGCGAAAGGAGGCCATTCTGACTGAGACGCCATCGCAGCCCAAATGGAAGTGCTAAGCAGAGCATGTACACCCCGAGCAGATCCCACCGCTCGCTGCCACACACACACACACACACACGCAGTCCACACCAGAGGCCCGCGCCCATTACCTTCTCTTTAGGCCTGGTTAACCTTCCAATCTCTCGCTCCGCCACTGGAGCAGTGCAGTCAGGGGGGCCGAGGCAGGGCACAGGACCTGGGTCTGGAAAGAGCTCACGCGCTCACTAGTCCTGAGTTGAGTGGGTGGGCAACGTCAAAGGGCAGGGTCACAGGCAGCACAGCACAGTAAAGCTGTGGTCTGAGGGGTTGAGGGTGGGTGGGGGGGTAATGTGAGAGGAACTGGGCAGGGAGATAGAAGAGGGACAGCTGCTGAAATACAGAGGGGCTATAAATAGAATCTGCAGAAGCACTTCAATTAACACTTTTCACTGCCGCTCTCTACTCCCGGTGACGGGGAATTAGCGAGGTGGTCTCCCTCATCAGGTGATACACAAACTTTTATGATATGCCCTTTCCATTTGAGGGGAACACGAAAGCTGCGATAACACAATTAAGAGACGTGCGGCTCAGTGCTAAGTGCAACAATTTCCCTCTCCAAACAGACTCCAATTGAATGAAAGCTCATCTAATCGTCCACAATAACAGGCCGAGGGAGACATTTGTCTCAGTGTGAAGCATATTATCTGCACATCAAACGAGAATCCGCTTCATGCCTTGTAAGGTGAGAAACCTTCCTCTCTACGCAGCCAAAGTAATGCACACATCGACACAGACGAATATGCAAACACATGCAAAGAACCAAAGTATAGACCTATCATCTGAGGCCACACAATGTCTGTAATATTTGTGAAAGGCATGTTCCTCAGCTTTACACCACAAGAGGGAGCTATAAACTAGTGTATGAACTTCTGTATTTCACAGAGAGCTCTGCTTGGTCACACTACTGACCTACATTGGAGATGGTGTATTGTTTGGTGATAAACATTAATAAGAAGGAGACAAAATAGCAGTGGTTGCAGGACCGGAGCCCCGATATACGACACATAACACTCCTGTACTGAAGAGTAAATCAAGATGTTGAATCTGTTGTTAAAGGTGTTGACATTGACCTAGTAGAGAGCTACAAATATTTGGGTATTATTCTTGATGACAAACTGTGCTTGAAAAATTGAACTCTTTTAATGTTTCTTCTGAGATGATGACTCTCTCTTACAGATGTTTTATTGAATCTGTTTTAACCGTTTGTATTATTGCAATTAGTTTAGAAATCTAAATCTGTCCAAGAACAGACTTGGTAGTCTTGTTAAAATGGCCAGTAAGATTTCAGGGAGGCGTCAGGTAATGCTCTTTAGAAAGATGCCGGATAAAAGTATGGCTTTTCCTAAAAAAAATTATTATGATTGTGAATCAATCATTTAAAAAATTTTGACAGGTCCAAAATGAATGATTTGTTTATATCTGACGTTTAGTTCCCACTTCTAACAAGTCTCACTCCACTCAACCATAAAATATGCAGGTTGTGCAACCAACTGGCAACCACTTCTTGTGAAGTGAATGCAATGGAATGAATCCATTGGTAAGGGAAGGAGGCTAAATAACGCTCCAAACTTGCGCTAAATTTTGGCGAAGAAAAACTGGCATGACCATTTTCAAAGGAGCCCCTTGACCTCTGACCTCAAGCTATGTGAATGAAAATGGGTTCTATGGGTACCCAAGAGTCTCCCCTTTACAGACATGCCCACTTTATGATAATCAAATGCAGTTTGGGGCAAGTCATAGTCAAGTCAGCACACTGACAGCTGTTGTTGCCTGTTGGGCTGCAGTTTGCCATGTTATGTTTTTATGCTAAATACAGTACCTGTGAGGGTTTCTGGACGATGTTTGTCATTGTTTTGTGTTGTTAATTGATTTCCAATAATAAATACATGCATACATTTGCATAAAACAAGCACATTTTCCCACTCCCATGTTAAGACAAATCTCCCTTAATGGTACATTTTGAACAGATAAAAAAAAGTGCAATTAATTTGCGATTAACTATTTTAATCGATTGACAGCCCTAGTGTAAGCATGTGCAACGGTGAGTTGCCTGGAGGTAGGTTTTCAGCTCAATTGTGTAATAAATTGTAGCCATGGGAGGAATTCACGGAAATGTAGCAACAGGCTTGCTAATCCAACTTTGGCATGCTCTTTTCCTCTTCATAAACTCATTAACAGATTAATTTATCAAAAATAACCAGCGCTTATGTACAAAGCACAAAGTAGCAATTGGGTGTTTGTTGAAGTAATTCATCCAGAATCATGATAAGAAGAAAAACTTTTTTTTATTTTAAATGTAATGTGCAAAAAATAGAGCCTTCCATCCAAAAACCAAAAAAAAAACTATAATCTCCTATAAAGCATTCCTTCCTCGTGGTCAAATCAGAAGCTCACTATTAGCACTCAGCAAGAGACCCAGCCAAACACACAGCCTAGCCGGTCTATCTAGCACAGTTTGCTAATCCCGAGAGTCAGTTACTGGGACGCAGCATCGTGCCGGCTGTGTTGCCTACACATGGTTAGTGCAGACCAAAGATTAAGGCGTGAACGCCATAAACACTGCTGATTCTGACCCAGTTCAATCCTTCAATAATATGATATCTGTTCGAATCATGTTGGATATGAAAGCAACATAGACTGTTGGTTTGTCCACAACAATATCCAGTATCCCTTATTAATGTGGGTTGTAGTCCCTGTTAGAAAAGGCAGAGCTGACAAAAAAATATAGGAACTCTATGAAAATGCGAAGACAGAATGATAAAATCCCTTAAATAAAAGTACTATAATTATTGATAGAAGTTGATCATTTCAGATTAAAATCTCCGTACAGTGTAATCACATGAAAAGCAGGCTGAGACATCTGACCAGCGTCTATGCTTTGGGAGCAGAAATGAATCATGGGACATCACAATCTGCAGTCCTCTGAAAATTCCAGGAAGTGTCCCAGATTTTACTCACTATTCGTAGTAAATAGGCCTGAAAATGAAAACTTCTCCCTAAAAGTAGGCCACATGGGCAAGATTTATGAAGCAGCAAATTAAAACTCAGGTGTGATCTCACCTGTGGTACTGTAAGTAAAAATGGCCTCATGTAAAACATCTCAATAAAACAGGAATGCATATATACATTGTATCTGCTTGTAGTGACACTAATAAAAGTTTTGTAAAATAAGCAATGATGCTGAATCAAAATAGCTCTTGCTTATGGCTGACAAGTATCTATGTACCATTGAAAGATACGGTTTCAGTCACACACCCAAGAATGTCAAGTATGTCTGCCTTAATATGTCAAACTGCAGTCAAAAATAGTCACAGTGACTCATTTCAGCTGACAAAATTACACTAGAGGTCAGAAACCAGGGCCAAAAAAAGTATGAAAATTATGAAAATATGAAATGCATGTAAAGAATGGAGGGAATCTTAAGTATATAGCCTCTATCATGAATCAAACAGCTTCATTCTTGGAAGCCCCGCCTCTTTCTAATCCACGCCTGTGCTAATACTCTCTGCTTCTGCTGCTGTAGCAGCATCACCAGCCCACTGGAAAGGGGGGGATGATGTGATTTAAATGGGCAGCTTGGGGAGGAGATTACACCATTTGCTAATTTCCTAATGATAAAACGTCTCCTTCTTTCTAGGCTGCAGAAAGACGGGAAATGGAAGTGATGCAGGGATATTAGATGACCGCATGGGAACACCCTGCCTGGCATTCAGGCTCTCTCAGTATTATTAAATGTAAACAGGTCAAATAAGCTCCTGAAAGGTGTGATCTGTCAGTCACTGACAGCTGTTGTTGCTTGTTGGGCTTGAGTTTGCCATGTTATGATTTGAGCATTTTTTTTATGCTAAATGCAGTACCTGTGAGGGTTTCTGGACAATATTTGCCATTACTTTGTGTTGGTAATTGATTTCCAATAATACAAAATACATAGATTTGCATAAAGCAAGCATATTTGCCCACTCCCATGTTGATAAGAATATTAAATACGTGACAAATCTCCCTTTAAGGTACATTTTGAACAGATAAAAAATGTGCAATTAAATTGCGATTAACAAATATCTTAATCGACTGACAAGAGTTTGATCATTAAAGATATTCACATCTTTGTTTTTACGGTTCAAATCCTGTTTTAACTTTTCAAACAATGGTTCAAACTTATGTTACATTTCATTTCAGTTCTATCAACTGTGAATGTGACTTTACATAACAGTGATCTGAGTGTCAGTGGTGTCATCTCAGTAATGATGTGTCTTGTCCACTGGCCTGAAGTGGTCTAAAACACAGAGCTGACAGTGAATCAGGAAAGATTGTAAATAAAAACAGAAAGGGACCAAACGGAAGAATAGTTGTTCTGGCCTCATGCAGTGTGGACAATGGCTGCCACCCAATGGACAAAAGGTTCATGTGCTCAGCTGTGCACACTTGGCCTCGCCATGAAATAATTTAATTTAGGCCCAGAATAATGTCGGGGCACATTTTAAGTTTCCTTCTCTTGAGAAGTTCATCTACTACTGACCCTTTATAAATAAGCAAATGTTTGAGACCATATTAATTTAGTGCCAGACATAATTATATTGGTGAGGAGAGTCCTTATTTGTGAGTAAAGGTGAGGGGTGTAGTTTTCAGCCTAAAGCAAACTATGTGATGTTCCTGTAATCAGAAACCTTATCATGATAAAAGAAGAAAAAAAAATAGACAGAAGACAGAGGGAGAGCAGGTGTTCAACTGACACCAAACCTGAACAGTCAGTTAATATTTGTTCAATAACCAGCTCCTTGTTGTTGTACTCTCACTGCAGTCTCGCAGTTACACAGATCACTGCTGGTTGCCTGGTAACCTCACAGCGATGACAAGACTCCAGGAAGTCACTGCACCCAGCCGAGAAATAGTCCAACGCATAAACAAGTAGATATTAGATACCACAACGCAGATAGCGATACAACTTACTTCTGGACAGAGCTAGGCTAGCTGTTTCCTCCTGCTTCCAGTGTTTATGCTAAGCTAAGCTAACAGCCTCCTGCCTGTATAGCTTCATTTTTAGCTGACACATATGAGAGAGGTGTGAAACGTCTCACCTTACACTCGCTAAAGAAATAAGCATATTTCCCAAAAAATGTCAAAGTAATTTACTAACCTTTAAATAAATTCGTGCAAAATGTGCTCATGCATCACATAATATGGTTTGTTGCAGAGCTCTAGATCCAGAATCCAGATCTTATTATAACCACCTATAAATAGTGCTGTTGGTTCTAGGTCACACTCACATGCACACTTTTCCGCTTTTTAAAATGGCCCGTCTCGTGTTGATCATCAAGATCGGTTGAATGTAGGACAAAGCAAAGAAAAATGTCATTCATTCCCACAGAGTCCCATGTAATTCAAAATGATGGTAACATGGGTAAAAGCAATGGATGGAAGGAGACGCACAAACAGATAAGGCACATATCAAGTCGACACCTGCTGTTGTACAGTGCACGTCACACCAATTGTGATACGCCGCGTGTGTTTAACTTAATATTTGATCACTAATGGCGGGTGGGTCTCTGTTGTCACTGCTGTTAACGTCTTCGATTTCCACACACCAGCCTTGTACAGTGCCTCTTTTAAATCGTACTTATGTGGCAGAACAACAAACCAAGTATGGCCCCACAATTTGGGTTAAGCACTGAACCTTCACACCAAGCGGTACAAATCTGACCCAGGTCTCAACCCTGATGAGCTCTGAAAGAATGGAGATAATCTCCTTCATTAACCAAAAACGTTATGAACTAGTTAGTCAGTAAAGGGTCTTTTACAGCGTGATTCTGAATCAATCTGTCTCTGACAACTGGTCCAATGTGATGCTGTCAAAAGGAATTTATTTTACTTCCTGAAACATCTGCAAATAGATATAGATAGATACATATTACTCTATTGTGTTGATCAGAATGAATATACACACTATGAGTTGCCTAAGATAAGGTTGTTCAACAGGCAAAAATATATATTCTTAAAGTAATAATCTCGAAGATTTGCCAGTGGGCAGTGAAGCCCATGAGGAAGTACCTTAATCTTGCTTTCTTTCTAATAGCCAGCAGGGCGCGACTCCTCTGGTTGCAAAAAGAAGTCGGATTGTATAGAAGTCTATGAGAAAATGAGCCTACTTCTCACTTGATTTATTACCTCAGTAAACATTGTAAACATGATGTTATGGTCTCAATCGCTAGTTTCAAGTCTTCTTCAATACAGCATGATGTTCATTTAGTAAGTTATGGTCCCATTTAGAGTAGAATAGACGATAAAGCAGGGCTGGGCGATAAAAAAAAAACACTGCGAGTACATTACTGATATACATCAAAATAACAGTGCACTGCACAGCCCTAACCTGGGCCAAAGTTTATCTCACCAAGAATGCTCAAATTCAGGTGTTTGTTGTGCCAGCAGCTAAAAAAGAGCTTAACTCGATGCTCCTCTACTTGTTGCACATGATTATCCGAGCGAAAAGAACTGAATGGGCCGCCAGCCAAGTCTTGCAAGACCATATGGCCACGGTCTGTGGTGGCGTTTGGGCCGTTGTTTCCTTCAGCATCCTATTGTTTGGTGTCAAAGCACTGGGGGGGGTTGGGGGGGTGAGTAGGGGGGATTATATATACACAGAACACATTCTCTCTTTCAAAACACACGCTCCCCCATGCATACACGCACAAAGGCACATTACCAGTGTCATTACAGTTCCACCCATGATCCAGACATCTCTAATCCACTGGTGCAAAACCACATACTTAGAAGAAAGAAACACCAGAATGAGGGAAAAAATGGTTAATTTTAGGTGGTAATTTTAGTCACCAAGTATATATTTAAAAAAAAAACAAATAACAGAGCTCCAGGAGCACCAGAGCAACACAAACTCAGTTTCTCAGTGCAAATATGGAGAATCATTTCTAAACGTCGGAAATTGTCACGAGATCCAAAGTGACGTCCTGGCCAACAAAAAAAGCAGCATTTTGAGATGAAAGTACTTATGAAATTATGCAATGACATTTAGAATCAGTAAATGTGGAATTTGTGTTTGCAAGTTAGAATCCGTTCCCTCAGTGGACTGAAAATGATTCTACTTACATCAGAGATGTCTTTGTGCTGGCCTTCAGTGGTCCTCAGCCAGCTGCGGTTCAGCTCGCTCAGCTCCAAGATGGGCTGCACCTTCAGCCGGACCGTCTCTCCGGACTGGCGGATCATCTCCACGATCTCGTCCCTGCTCTTGCTCTCCACGTTGAGCCCGTTGATTTCCACCAGCCTGTCTCCCGGCACCAGGCCCAGGGCCCGGTCCTTGGTCCCGGCGCCCGGTTCGGCGAAGTGCACCACGCGCCGACACGCTCCCCCGTCGGGCTGCCTGTCCAGCATGGTGGTCCTCCGCAAAGAGAAGCCAAAATCCCCCGTGTTGCGCCGCTGTAGCTCCAGCTCTCTCGGATCTGGTATCGGTGGAGCGACGAGCGCGGGCAACTGTAGGTCCGCACCTGGGAAGGTCTTCTCCACCATCTCGGGAACGTGAACCAGGTTGGAGTGGGACTTCAAGGATGTAGTCCAGTTCCACCCAGAAGCCTCCAGAGTGTTGTCCTCGATGTTCCTCTGGGAAAAAGACACGTGCCTCTGGCCTACCAAGGAATTCACCCTGGCCAATTCCCCAAACTTAGCCGCTCTCTCCTTCACAGAGCTGCGATGATGATGATGATCCAGTTCATGTCCCTTCACGTCTTCTTCGCCAGAGGTGCTTGCACTCATTTGCCCCACATCCTGCCCCGGGGTGCTGTGAAGACGCTCGGCATCCAGGTCCGTCAGGTTGAGCTCCATGTTGGTAGCCACTTTAATTGGGATAGGACTGGAGATCTCCAGCTTGCTCCTGGAGTCCCTCTTAGTGCTCCCTCGATTGAGGTGGAAGAAGCCTCTGCGTATGCTCATCTCCTCCAGGCTCCTTAACTCGGCCTGGGACATCCGCTCTTTCTTCTCTTTCTTCTCCTTCTTGCCCAAGTCCTTCTCCTTCTCCTTGTCTTTCTTAATTAGGTGAAACATGCTCAAACTGTTCTGTAGTCTTATACCAGTTTGAATTGTTTACAGCGACAAAAGGACAGTTTCATATGAATGATGAGAGAGAGAGAGAGCTTCTACAGTAGTTACCGACCTGCAGTGTCATCTGTAAGGAAGAGGAGAAAATTAAGAAAATATTTGCTGAGAGCTTAATAGAACCGTCTACTTTAGTTCTGCCTGACTATGGTACTGGCATGCTGATTATTGGCCAATCATGCACATCTGTAATGGCTCATAAATTCTTCATAGGATGCTTTTTGAAACCCTTTTTTAACATCAAGTTTTAATGTTTAATCAAGTTATCATTTCATAAAACACTGTATTGCATATCATGTCGTGACACTTTTTTAATTATAAATCAGACTTTTTATCAGAATCAACACACTATCTAAATAACTCAAATCAGAAGAAATGTATAGTGTGTCAGCTGTGCGAAACATCACTTTGATGCATTACAGTCTCAACAAAAAAAATGACCTACAAACATTAATAATATACTCCAGATTTGGGGATTTATCCTGTCAGTCCTACAATATAGCTGCCCTACATACAGGCACTGTATTTGGAGAGCTTTGACCTCATCTGTCTTGCTGTCACATGTTGAGCATCACCATTAAAGTGATGCAGAACGTCTAAACCACGACGCTCTCCATCGAACTTGAATGCCTCACTCATACATACGTACAATAGCGTGTGTGAACCCATAAACAGTAAAAAATGCAGTTAATCCTCACTTAATCACATCTCCTGGGGGTCACAGAGGCTTTGAAATAACAATACAATCACTTTACAGTACTTTACAATACACCTGTGAATATTCTAATGCTCACTTTTCACAGGAAATTGGTAAAACATGCTTGATTGTTTAGCTTTACTGAATTTACATGCTACAGCTAGGTTGTCCCTGCTACTAGTCCACAGCTTGGCCGTAATACTCTCCCTTTAAGCTGCTTTGCCCTCATTCTCTAGCACCGGTGGCCTCAGGGAACACTTTCAGTAGAGAGTGTAACAATTGTCATTCGTTAATATAAAAATACACAGTTATTAGTTAACGCTATTAGCCGACATGACACTGACTTACCTGTAATTGTCCGCGTCGCTTGAAGTTTTCGGCATTTTCCTCCTTTTGAATTGACAGTAGGTGCGAGAAATGTAGCTTGTGATGCCTTCAAGTGCTTGCCGTAAGCTCCGACTTAACCACAAGTATGGCTGGTTATAAACGACCTGTGGACACAACCAATCTAATGTTTGTCTTTTTATTATTATTAGTTTTTTAAACGGGCAGTTGGTAGGCCTAGTCGTGTATAGAATAGTCTATATATATTTAACGACAAAAAATAAAATGGAACTTGAATTATGTGCACCACAACACCACAAATATGACTAGTTATTCAAGGAATGACTTCAGTTTCCTTACGCAGACTTCAGTTTCCTTACGCTGCTTTCATGTAATCGATCTTTACATGTTACATGTGGACAAAGTGTGCCAAATTTAGCCCTCTATAATCGTATTTGGGTCGTCGATGTTTAAACTGCTCTAAAAGTTTAGTAATTCCAACAGCACTTTAAGGTAGCACCAGTGTAAACCGGACAGCAGTGACCCCTGCTGGCCGTTTTACGCACTGCAACACTGAATGTGCAGGTATACAGAAGGCACAGGTAAATACTCCCAGTCTGCCCAATTTTTCCTTGTCAGGACTCACCTTAGAACACAAACACACGTCTTAATTTAGAGATTTGATAGGATATTGTAAATGTAAGGGATGTTGATTTGAGATTTGATAATATATAAAATGTTCTTTTAAATATTTGTGTTTGTGTGATTCTAGGACCCAGTTTGTGCCCTCCATGTATATACATTTGAGGCTTTTGCATATATGATTACATTTCAGCCCGAGCTCTTGAAGACTAACATATTATGGGATGTAATTGCCATGCAGGACAGCAAGATTTTTTTCAGATATATCTGGTCAAGTCACGGAAAATCAAGCCTTTTGTCCCACTTTATGGCACATGTAACCTCAGTGATGGAATGTAACTAAGTGCATTTACTCAGACTGTACTTAAGTACAATTTTGACATACTTGTACTTTACTTGAGTTTTTCGATTACTTTCTACTTCTGCTTCACTATATCACAGATGTAAATATTGTACTTTTTAATCCACTACATTTACCTGACACGTACACTACTTTTTAAATGATCAGACTATATGATATGGTGCAGTACTATACTACTAATCTACCCAGTAGTATACAAAGTATAAAAAATTGTCTCCACATTGACAATATACAACATTAAAGAACTCTTACGTGTATTTGTTAATGATAAAAAGTGAACAATATAATATTCTATTGAAAAGAGCCATTCTGCATAATGAGCACATTTACTTTTCATACTTTAATTACATTTTGCTGAAAAAACTTTTGTACTTTTACTTGAGTAGCATTTTGAATTCAAGGCTTTTACTTGAAATGTAGTATTTTTAGGCTATGGTATTTCTACTTTTACTTAAGTAAAAAATACTTCTTCCACCACTGTGTAACCTACTGTACTGGTTACACTCCATTGACTTTGCTGAAATTTGGCTTCTGGCAAAAAAAAAAAGGACAAAACAATGACAATCGGACCGACATATCGACTATTCTAAACCAGATCAGAGCCCTTGTGTATTGCTGCTTAACAGGCCATGTAAATATGAAGTTGCTGATGCTTAGAGCAGCAGTGGGTAGAAATGGAGCAAATATGATTTAAAAAAGTTATTTTCATAAAATTGTCACTATATCCTGACAGGATGTTAGCAACGGATGTTGTTGCTATTCACCAAAATTACATTCAAAACATATTTTCTCACTTACTGCACATCTTCTGGTATCCAGTCGTGCAGATGATTTTGGTTTATTTGCTTGGGTTTAAAGATATCAGCCTCTGAGATTTGTGCTGCCACCCCTACGCACTGGAGGTGAGAGTTAAAGCAACAGTAGGAGAGATTGGAGCAAATATGATTAATAAAACGGTCACTATATCCTGACAATAGTACCTGAGACAGGTAATCTGAAAAAAATCATGTGCCTCTGTGTCCTCCGGTGTCCTCCGGTGTCCACCGGTGCTCCTAACGGCATCTGCAAGATTTCAATCAATATTATGTTACTGTAATGCCTATTTCTCGCCTCAAATGTTTTCAGAAACATCTTGTAGTGTACTGTTTAGCTGTAAGATGAGAAAGTTTGTGACCCGGCAGCCATGTTGAGATCAGTTGAGTAAATACCAAGCACCGCCCACCAGCTGGAGCAAACTTTCTCAATTTACAGCTAAACAGTACACTACAAGATGTTTCTGAAAACGTTTTACGCAAGAATTGAATAACATTAACAGAATATTTCATATTTGATCACCACTGCCTAGTTTAACCGTTTGATCGGAGTTTTCTAGTGATTGACAGCTGCCTCCATTGAATGATCAGCCAATAGGAACGCTCTCTCTCTGAAATGACCTGTGATTGGCCAAAGTCTCCCGTTACAGGCTAGATTTTTTAAAGCCTGAAAACAGAGCCATGAGGAGGTGCAAAAGTCTAGTTTTCTCTCAGAACACTTGAATTACAATATGCTGAAAGATTATTATGGAATTTTTGCCCAATGATGCCAAAAACTTTCTGCCTACTGCCGCTTTAAATTCACCACCTGTCTATTTACAAAGGATCCTTTGTGGTCCTTGTTTCTTCAACAAGGGTAGTGTAAGTCGAGGTATGAATAAATCACAGCAAATCCATTGATTTGTCTATATTTACAGAAACATTTTCATATAAATCTGCACTACATTCATATCAGTGCTTCCCTTTACAGTAAACATAATAAACCAAGAATGGTAAACACATTGCAACATCTCCAAATCATTCCAAAATTGCACATTGTTAATGTCAAGTTAGGTTTTCTGTGGCTAGAAACAAATACACTGAATCTGTCACAGTTTCTCCCTGACATTGTCTGAATCATTTTAATAATTACTAACTTCATAACTCATTTTAAAGATATACAAGCGCAGTTATTGATGGAAAATATATATAACACAAAAGAAAAATATGTTTTGAAATAATTTACTGCAAGTCCCCAGGAAGAGTGCCAGTCATTGATGACAATTTTCGTAGTGGCCAAACGGCGGTACTGGAACTTCTGTGTCCGTCACGTGATGCCTTTGGGCCGAAAAATACTTTTTCCCATAGATTTACATTTGGAAAGAGACGACTGTAACTCAGCGGATCATTTTTTTTCAGGTGAATCAACTTTCCAGTACGAACACTTGAATAGCCCTTATTCAAATCATTAGGTCCTAAAAGTTGTAAATCGCACTAATAGCCGAATCCAGAGTTATTTCCCTTCCTCCGTTCATGTGAATGAGACCCAGATCGAGGCTGGTGTGAGGGCTGGGAGGCGGGGTTAGCAAAACGTGACGACAACGTGGCGACTGCGCCACTGAGCAACTTTCATAGGAATGAACGGAGGCCCCGCCTCCAACGCCGTATCCAGTTCTCTTAATACATCCATGATTTACAGCCATGACTTTTTCCCTCTTCCTGTTTTGGCCATGTTGTGCAGTCTACTCTTGCTGCGATCCTTCTCATCTGGAGTTCTCTTCGAAGTGCACTCCAGCGTGGAGTCCGTCTCAAAGGAGATGGCCGGGCCTTGGTTCGGGACGCCGCCCCTCTTGTCCCGGCACACCGGTGAGGCGGTCTGCAGGACGACCCTGCCGCGCAGAGAGTGCTTGAGCTCGAGCAGCAGTGGGTTGTTGTCGGAGTATAAATCCACCCGCTGCCCGGGGTTCCTACCCGAGTCGCAGCACGTGCAGCACGCCGAGAACAACACTCTGAAGATATAGATCCAGCCAAGATAGTGCAGCTCCACAATGTTCAAAATGAAGCAACCTAGACTGACGCTGAACATGAAGTTGAGGAAGATGGTCTTCTCCGTTGCTCGAGACACGAAGCAGTCGGTCCTGTTCGGGCAGGGGTAGGTCTCGCAGCGGAAGAGGTGCGGGACTTCGAATCCGAATAGGTAATACTGTCCAATGAGGAAGATTAACTCCATGATGGAGCGCAGCAGAACGTGTATGATGTAGATGAGTAGGACTTGGCTGGAGAGCTCGGTTGGATCCTTCCACACCTCTCTCGCATCCTCCTCCAGCTGGCTCCTCTCCTCACACTCGCCTTCCCGTGAGCTCCGGTCCTCGTTGTTATAGGTCGCGTTATAGGGATCGCCGGCCTCCAACGTCGTCTCTTTATCTCCTCCTTTGTCCCTGTCTAGTGAAGGTGAGGACCTGGGTACCACTTGGACCTTCTTATTGTCCTCCAACTTTTCATTCTTGGTGATTTTCTGCAAGACGTAGACGATGTAGAAGATGGAAGGCGTGGAGACCAGGACGATCTGGAAGACCCAGAAGCGCAAGTGTGAGACGGGAGCAAAAGTGTCGTAGCAGACGTTGTTGCAGCCGGGCTGCAGGGTGTTGCAGGTGAACTTGGACTGCTCGTCGCTGTAGACGGCGTCCCCGACCAGGGCCACGAGCAGGATACGGAAGATGAGCAGCATCGTCAGCCAGATCTTGCCGATGACCGTGGAGTGGTTTTGAACTTCCGTTAGGAAGCGGCCAAGAATGGACCAGTCTCCCATTTCTGTGGGAAAACATAATAGTCAAAATGGTTGTCATACTCATCTCATCATGTCATACTAGCTTGTCTGGGAAGAGGTTAAATAACGCTCCAAATTTACACTAAATGTTAGCGAGGAAAAACTGGTGTGGCCAATTAAAAAAAGGGTCCCTTGAGCTCTGACCTCCAGATATGTGAATGAAAATGGGTTCTATGGGTACCCACGAGTCTCCCCTTTACCGACATGCCCACTTTATGATAATCACATGCAGTTTGGGGCAAGTCATAGTCAAGTCAGCACACTGACACACTGACAGCTGTTGTTGCCTGTTGGGCTTCAGTTTGCCATGTTATGATTTGAGCATATATTTTATGCTAAATGCAGTACCTTTGAGGGTTTCTGGACAATATTTGTCATTGTTTTGTGTTTTTAATTGATTTCCAATAATAAATATATACGTACACGCATTGCATAAAGCAGCATATTTGCCCACTCCCATGTTGATAAGAGTATTAAATACTTGACAAATTTCCCTTTAAGGTACATTTTGAACAGATAAAAAAATGTGTGATTAATTTGCGATTAATCACGATTTACTATACCATGCGAGTTAGCAGTTGAAGTGCTCTTTACTAATAGTAACGTCCACTTCTACTTAAACCAGCACATAAAAACTTTGCACACCTGACAAAAAAGCATCAAATGCATGCATTTTCTTATTCTGCAAGATCACGATCAACTATGGACAATCAAGCGATCAATCGTATTTAAATATTTGAATCGATTGACAGCACTAGTTAAAATACTATAGTCAGGCAGAATGTATCAATAACTGAATCATGATAATAATGAAACTGAAGTGGTTGCTCATACACTCCTAAGGAGAAAAAAAATGCACTAAATACAGTATGACTCAATCTTATCACGGAAGCAGGTGCATGGAACCAGATGTATTTGCACATGTATGGCCTTCAGATATTATCTAGATTTAAATATTGACCTAATAAATCCACTTTAAATATACAGTAAATATCATAAAATAGCTTTCTTGGTGTGTCATAGCCTCATGTTAGTATATGTCACAATCTGGTTTGACCTTCAGTTTTAATAATTTTTCACTATGAATTTCTTAAAAAGGAAAAACTGCTTGAGTTATAATCAACAGTTTTTTTATCACCTGTATTTCGTAGGGGTAGGCACCTTTGGCGCCACCATTAGCTTAACCAATGACACGCTAGCAATAACTGTGCAAGACAGTTTTTTGGAAATATTGAAGTGCCATCTCATCCGCATGCCAAATTACCTCTTTCACAGCCATTGGCAGTTGGACAGCCTGTTATTTATAGGGATTCACTGATCCAACTTTATCAGTCCCGATAGCAATACCTGGGCATTGGGTATCGGCCGATACCGATCTGATACCAGTCATTAATTAATAAGCTGTATGCCTCACTGTGTGGGATCATTCTTTTATGTGTAAGGCAACGGCTTGATTTAAACATCTCTTTCATAACTTTGTAAAAAAAAAATGTAACAAATAGATACATAGATATTAATGTATTGAATTGTTATTTATTATTAAAATAAATGTAGCAACTTGGCAAAAGGTTCTTCAAAATTAACAGGAATTACAATTCAAGTGTAAACCATTTTAATGCAGCAACAAATTGGTCAAAACAACAATTAAAATTCCAGTAAATAATGTATATGTATATATTATATAAACATAGAATTGAATTTAATAGATCGGCACCATTGTCACCGATATCCAGCTATTTGAGTCAGTATCGGCCCGATATCCGATCCGGTATCGGTATCAGTGTATTCCTAGTTATTTAAGGTAGTTTGATTGATATTTTTCCCCACCGGCATTCCGCGAAGACCAGCCGTACTCTGCCTCTGATTGTTTCGTACTCCTTGTGCCTTCTTCATAGAAATTGTTAAGTTTATTGCTGATGAACAAGATTGGTGGAAGGTTGGTATGTCTAATATGGATGTTTTCATAAGGATGGCAGCCTTCTTATAGTGCTCTCATATATAATTACAATGTCCTGATTATGGGAGAAATGTTGCTATGCATGTTGCCTACATGGATGGAATCAAATTACAGATCCGTTGGGGATTTGAATTCTGATGTGGTGTCAAAACAACAACTACCTTAATGTTGATGTGGCACACTGATTAACAAGAAAATTTAAAAATGGCACTTCACACCATGAAGGTTGCCGACCCCTGTGTTATTACATAAGAGCAGTTATTCCATTAAGCAGTAAATTACCAGCAGTTTCTCATATTCACAAAATAGTTTAGTTACATTCAATGACATTTCCTGTAACAGAAATTTGTGTTTTTTTTAAATTCCTGGATTTACAACTGAATTCTCAAAGTAATATATATGATCTACTCTTAAAAGAGGAAAACAAGCTAAAATGTAATCATTCTGTTCTCCATGTCCTGGTGGAGCTTACCTTTGGAGAAGTCCGAGAGTTTTCCTTATCCAAAGCTGGAAAAATATCAGAGGAAACAATCTGCATAACTGTATTTTCAAGTGGAGCCCGTTGCTGGATGTTATCGTGTCTTTTGAGCTGGACGAGGGGAGAATGGGCTGACCACGTATATTCCCTCTAACTCTAACTGAAACATCAGTTGCACTGTATGTGAATAAAGGCTTTCAATGTACAGTGGGACAAAGATTGAAAATGTACAATGGGGGCACCTTTACTGAACCAGCCATTCACGGACGAGCAGAGGGTTCAAAGAACGTACTGGAAAGAGTGTGTGCACAATACTGATTCAAGCTGTGTCCACTTTCATTTTAGAGCTGGAACACAAGTCTCATTTCCCGCACGATTTTAATACTTTGGTCTCCGTGGAAGTGTGAAGAATCGCCGTATATCAATTTAACAAGTCACTTATGATCAAATTTTTAAGAAATATCAACAACTTTTCACTTTTTTCCCAACTTTTTATTATTGTGGAGCAAAGAATATACCGCAGATCATATTCATAAATGTAACTTAGGGCAACTTTAACCATCCTTTTCCTCACTCTCTCTGAAAAAGTGTGAAAAAATCAAGCAAAATAGTAGGAAATACCTCAAAATAAAGAAAAGTTATTATTTAACAAGAGCTCTTTTGGTTCATCTACACTAGGGGGTGTCGCGATATACCGGTATTGACGATAACCATGATATTTAAAAATGAAATATTGATATCATGTTAATAATACACATAATAATCTGCCTCTTAAAACATTTTATATATACAGTTATGGTTACAGGCTCTCTCTCCACCTACCTACACTCGCATTTTGAGTGTAATTCATTTGTCAAAAAAGAGACAAAACGCACCATAAACAAAGTTAAAGATTAATTTGACAAATGGCATTATTAGCCTATTATTTCAAATTTTCTATAGATATCACAATAATATCATTATTGTTAATTATTTTGGACACGATAATCTGATAGCACGACAGCCCTAATCTACACAGTATAGGGCTATACTACACGTATAGGCTGGATAGACAAATCTTCGTTCACCTGAGGGCGTTATAAGTGTTGTGTTCAGATTCGATTTTCATTCATAGTTACCAGCCGCGATAGCGACGCTGGAATTGTTTTCACCTTGTGAGTCTGTGTGTGTGTTGTCATGGCAAAATGTGGTCCTGGAGACAACTACTGTAGCAGGAACTACCACAGAAGTATATTCTAAGTACTTTGCCAGGTGTTTAGATTTCTGTCTGTCTGTGAACAGATATTGTCACCTCGATGGCATCACAACTGCAAGATGCAGTCACGAAACTTTACAGGTTTGTAGTTGAGATCAAAATGAAGGCTGAGTTCGATGATGGACGTGGTCCGAGAAAGGGGGTCGAAGGGGCCATTGCCCCCCCTATTTTTGGCCCCTGGTCTGATTTGGCGTCACGAAACTTTACAGGTTGAGATCAAAATGTAGACAGAGTTCAACGATAGGTGTGGTCCGAGCAAGGGGGCCGGAAGTAGGAGGGTAGGAAGTGGGGAAGGGGCCATTGGCCTCCCCCACTTTACGCCCCTGGTCCCATTTGGCATCGCAGTGTGGTCCCATCGCAAGTTGGTCTCTAGTTAGTCATTTGTTTTTTCTTTGGCTGCATTCAGTTTATAAGAAGAATTTAAGGTAATACTTCATTTTACAGGTCCGCAAATTTCATGGTAATTAGGTGATAATTAGCAAGTAACCTATTTGAAATTTCTTTGGAAATTACCCCAATAGTTACCTCAAAATTGATAGAAAATGACTTTATCATAAACATTATTCAATAATGATATTCTGCTATTTCCCAATAGCTGGTAATTTATTTTATACATTTCCAGGAAAAGAATACAAAGTTAACTGATGTGCTTTATTTCCATGTCTGCTGATAAATAGATAATAATTAGCAAATAACTTCTTTGAAATTTCTTTAAAAACTCCCTGAATCATTACATTAGCTACCAGGTTACATTTGTGTAGACAGTAAGTCACACAATGGTGAGATTTGTGCCTGATCAGAAGTGTCTTCTATTAGTTTTGGTTTTCCGCCTCCGATGAAGAGCAGCGCACAGCCGCTTCTCAAGCCTAAGGGCCCTATTTTAACGATTATATGCAATTTTAGCATATAATTATTAAACAATGTTTATAATAAAGTAATTTTCTATCAATTTTGAGGTAAATATTGGGGTAATTTGGCAGTAATTCCAAAGAAATTTCAAAGAGGTTACTTGCTAATTATCACCTAATTACCATGAAATTTGCAGACCTGTAAAATGAAGTGTTACCGAATTTAACTCTTATTGAGTTATGTCTTACATCATTGGAGATATAACTGTGATAACTGTGCCGTATTAGCCCATATGATATGATACAGCTCCTGTTGTAATGCAAATTTAACACTGTTTGGCATTGCGTAACTGTGTATTGTGTCTGCTGCTGCCAAGCAATCTGAGCCCTGTTGCTTTGGTGACACCCAGGTAGCTTTAAACAGCACTCTTTTGCTGCCTTGAACCTGATTATTGTATCCACAAAGGCTAATTATTAGCTGAATATGTTCAGAGCAAGTTATTTTTTTGTTTATTAAGTTACAGCAAATATGGAATAAGAAAAGGACAATGGGAGTTGGATCTCACGTAGGCCTATGTGCCTAGCCGGATTTGAAGGAAAGATGTTGAAATGACACACAATCGTATGTGTCTTAGTCATCTGAGCCTGTACAGCACATTGGTGCTTATGAAGGTCATCTGGCTTTAACCTACTTTTCTTGTAACCCCAGATGCTCTGTACTATTTTCTTGGCTGTCTTCAAGGTTGAAGGTGCCATTTGACCACAGACAGGCATCCTGTATTCCTAATATTATCTGCCTGCATCTAGCTACTCCATCTATCAAATGACTAAATCAAAGTCCAATGTGTGAAACATCTTTGAGACAGGCGCAAAAACATCAGGATGAGACAACGCAGCTATGATTCATATCCAGCGTGGTCACGTCAGCTTCTTTTCTTTCTGAGGGGTTGAGTAATCATACTGTTTGATGATGAATGATATAACACAGTGAAGGACAAATCTGCATTTGGTTAAAAAAAGAAGACTGATGATTAAATGCAAGTGTCATTTGTAGAAAGAATGCTGACAAGATATGGTTTGATTTTTTTTCCCCACACAATCACCTTTTAAAAACCAGCAGAATTCACATGAAGGCCCAATCCAAAAAACGTTGTGTGACAATAACCTTAAGAAACATTAAAAAAACAACTGTATCCATGTGATTTAATTGTCACAATTGCACAAATATCAAATTCTGCCGGCAATAATCCTAGTTTATTTAATGTAAGTGGTGTATTCACAGTCGATGAGTAGACTGTGAGTGTTATTTTAGTCCACTGGAGGCAATTCGTCCAATTTATGGGTTCTGTCGTTTTCATTCATCCCCATGATCCCATTAATGAAAATAGAACCGCTGCGCACGCGGACTATTTTTTTGCTCCGTTTAAACAGAAACCATTGTCATAGTGGGAAAGGAGTGAGGCCAAATGTTTGCAATGCAAAACAAAACCGCTTTCCAAATCATTTTCTTGTAAAAACGAATGTAGCGTTACCGAAATACATTCATATCCCAACCACATGCGACAGTAGTAGTCGACTATAACAAATGCCCCTCGCAGAAACAGCGGGAAAAACCATCCAGAGGGGTGTTCAGAAATCCAACTACATCAAATTAGTTTTGTGATAAGAGAGGAACGATTTAAATAATATCTTAAACGTATATTTCATAACGTTTTTTAAATTGAAACTGTTTACTTATTTATATATATTTTAAGAACCGCGTAAACGCTTACACGATCTATTTTTAACACACTAAATGTATCACGGCTCCCCCCCGTAAATAGTGCGTAAAATGGTTCAGCCCAGCGAGGTTACCGGAAGTTGTTTCAGCTGCCATGTTTGGTTGCTTTGTTGTAGGCTTTCTACAAGGTTTCCTACAGAATTAGTAAGTGTGGAAATGGAGCCGAGCTGGAGTACGTTTCTTTTCCAAGTAAGTTGACTCTTCAGGAGGGAAACCGGGATAGCTCGTAAAACAACCTTACGGTTCACAAGCGGCGGGATATCTTAGCGGTAAAAGCCAGTTTTGAAACGAGTAAACGCCAAGATCAAGTAACCCAAGCAAAACAATGGTATATGAATCCAGGCGTCCAGCTGTGAGGCTTTGGGAATGACGCTAGAACAAAAAAATCAATTCTCCTCAACGTGCGTTTGAAAAATGTGGCTTTGCTTTTCTATCGTACGAATACTTAAAGACTGTTTACGTCGAATAACTCGACAGCGTTTGGGGCTTTTTTCAAGTTTTGTTTGCCAGCAAGTCGAAGCCAGCAAAAACATGCGGGATAATTTGAAGTCGGCCACTGCACCGTTACAATCGAGACAGACCTGTTTTTTTTGTTTTTTTCTCCCTGTGACCGAGGGGGCTTTGATCGGTCGCCATAGGATAATGAGACGTCGGGGAAGATTTTCACTGTAACGCCGTTAAACCCACACTTAATTTGAAGTGGCGAACGCTAGTAAACGTTGAATAAGTGGGTACTTAATCGGCTGCTGAGATTTTTACTAACGACGATTCGCGAGTCCGCGGGGAACTTTCCGCTCGCCTCCGCCGGGTTTCTGCCAGTAAAACTAGCCAAGTTAGCTAACGATGTTTAGGGCTGCCTTCATCCCAAAACTTGCTAGCTAATTTAGCTTAATTCGGGCGAGGCTGTCGCAACGAGCTTACAAAACTAATGTTACGTGGCCTTGATAAGCAGCTCTCTTGTTTAATTAACTAGCTATTTTATTCGGGTGGGAGACCGTTGGTGGGAAAGGAATTCAAACTATGCAACACACAACATCAGCTAACACTACTAGCAGCGTTTTGAAATTAGCAACGACATTACGCAATTTTAGAAATGCTTTTTTTTTTTTTTTTTTTTCAGCCAGAAAGTGAGTAAGCTGCTGTTGAGGTCTGCCACGGTTAGTGGTTCTCACCGTGTGTACTAAGATAATGGAGGGCTTTTGTTCAATAAAATGAATGAAATGTTTTCTTCACATGGCCCTTACTTAGCCTAAAAGAATTAAAGCCTAGTGAGGACGTGAAAAAACGTAAGAGCCCGAGTATTTATGGAGAGGGTGTAATTCAAAATGATTAAATGTTTTGCCACGACGTGCTCTCATTTTGTCCATTATTAATCAATATATGGACCCACATTAGTAAGTATATAAGTATATAGTGTTGTTCGGTGTAATCTATGAAGTTATGCCCCGGTGTGTTTTTAGTGGGTGTGTGACAAACTCCTCATGGGAAGAACCTCTTCAAAGAACTTTGCAGCCCGTTCAGTATCATTCACAAAAATACTCCTTTTAGCCCATTGTTTTACTGCAAGTTTCATATGAGTGACTGTATGTAATTGAGAGCAGGGTCAGATAGGACAGTGGTTCCCCAAAGTGGGGTCCTGGGACCACCGGGGGGTCCTCGAGGGGGTACCCAGCAAAAAGAGGAGGAATCATTTATTTTCACTATAATGCCGTCCATAAGTAAACACAATGGCAGACCGTATGGCTATTTTGCTCATGGGGTTTCAAACACTTTCGGTAATATGTAGCATCAAAAAGCAAAAAATCCTATCAGATAGGGGACCCTGGGACAAAATCTTATCAGATGGGGGTCTAATTTGTGTCAGTTTAGGGGTCTTTGTCGTGAAAAAGTTTGGGAACCACTGATTTAGATCACATGGTCTTGTTGATAGTAATTGTAATGTTGGAGTGCTATAAGATTGAGTCCTAAAACCCAGAAATGAGTTAGCATTTTAGCACTTACAGTTCTCTCGTCTGGGAGTCGATGGGTTTCTGGTTAGATGCCTGAAATAAGGTCTGTGGTTGCACAAGCTGAACGTTTTGTTCTACGATATCAAAAAATGTCAGTAAATATCCCACTCGTGAATTTTGAAGCCCGAATGTGTCTTTAAAAAAAGGCGGTTGCTAACAAGTGGCTAAATGAGACTACTAAACGTCATCACGCAGACTCGTCCTCCTTTACAACCTCGTTATGTATACTCGTGCGACTGTCGTAGTTCATTTATAGTCAAACTTTAGTTAGCTTTTTACTTATGGTGATTGCATTCACACTTAAAAAATCATAAAAGTGGTGTTAATTTGTGAAGATTATCTAGCTGAACAAAACTTATAAGCATTGTAAACGTGTGTTTGCCACAGAGCTTATTTTCTGCAATAATCCAAAACCCAGCCAATGGAAAAATCCATTGGCTTTTTGTCGAGGGAACCCAGGGCGATGCTAACTTCCTGGTTGGCCAACAGAAATACGTAATCCCTGCAGCACTCTATGCCAGCCAATAATATTTATTTGATATATTTTGCGACGAAAGTGTTCAAACTTCAGAGAAACGGGTTTACTTTGTATCACTAGGTTAATAAAAAAATGTGTCAAACTGGTGCTGAGAGGGAGCACTGATGGAATACGACAGATGAAAGTCAGATAACTTGAAGAGCTCGTGTGTGCCATCATTACCGGACTACTGGAGTCACAGGAGAAGTGGTCAGAAAGAGGAGGCAGAGTTGGTAGAAGTACAACAGGGAAGCTTCAACTATCTATTGATATGTTAGAGGACTTTTAAGTATGAGGGTCTTGCTACACAAGCCAAAGTTAACATTACTTATCCAGTTGCTATCTTAAAGCCTAATACTAATATTAGGTAAAGAAAGAGCATGAATAGTGCTCTACATCATTTTTGTGGTATTAGTAGTATTAACGTTCTGCTCTGGCTGTCAGAGACTGATCACTTACTTCTTCCCGATGAAAAGGGCAGATGGACGGTGTGGCTTGTTGTGGAGTATCTGGCGTCCAGCCAGAAGCCCTGCATGTATTATGTACCGCGCACTGTTACTCTGTCAATCTCATGTAAATCTGTGTGCAGTTATCATTGACGTAAAGGGGGAAATATATCATTCAGCTACCGTCAGTTGACACATGCTTTGCAGGGATTTTACTCCACAGTGTTACCTTTTTATAGAAAGATATTTTTATTAAGATGCATAAATTAAAAGATGACGATTAGCATATTCTTGTTCAAATACTTTGTCAGGTGTTTTAAATAATCCATATTGTTGTGCAAATGAGCTTGAATAATACCATAAGTACAGCTGCCTCTCCGTCTTGTTTTGATTAACGTGCAGCGCAATCTATTGAAAATCCAGTATTTGTCAGGCTACAGTTAGGTGAACCAGTTTGGCTCTAGATGCGCAATGACAACAGTAATGCTGCGACGTAACAGGAAAAAATGTGCTTCTGGGCCTGAAACTCCATTCTGGCTTCCTCTGGAGACTGCGATAGCCACTAAGAACCACAACGAAAACACTGTATAAACTGTTATAATAACGGAAAGAAACATTTATTTTTAAAAAGTGCTTCGCATCAATTCATTCTGCCTGGCAAGTTCCAAAATGTCTAAAAGAAAATAAAGTTCAACAGGTGGGACACAAATTAACAGTCTTAGACTAATAATATTGCTCTTACAGGACACTGCAAAACGTGAACATAGTTTAAAAATAGCTGTTGGTGATGCCTTGCATCTGGAAGCCATTTTGTTGATGGCCAATGTATTTGTATGTAAAATTACATTTTAGATATTCACATTCCATGCAGCGACCGTTTAATTTGATATCAGAAAGGGGTTCCAATTACATTTGAAATGGCATTTATAATTTTTCCATAAACACATTAAGTCAAGCTGACATTTACACAACTGCCAAGTCGCTACGGCTAACGTGATAGCAAACAATTGCCTATACTCAACAATCCAGTGGACATGAAGCATGAGTCTGTGGCCACCTGACGTATGCAAGTCCAATATTATAGCTCTGGTTTGTTCTCCACTAACCCCTGAATAAATATCTGGGCTTGCTAGATGTTCACTAGTCAGTAACTTTCTGTTTGCCATTTGGTGCTACGTAGGTCGCTCACAGTGGGTTTTTATTAGAGCTTGTTTGCTTGAAACGGGTCCATTATGACAAACAGCCCCTTTTGAAGTTACGCAAAGTGCTTTTATTATTCACCGTTTCTAAAATATAGTAATAAAGTGAGCTTTAGCATTAGTCGTCGGAAACTTTAGGTTCAAGTCCTAGTTCCAGAGTAATGCCATGTGCTTTTGTAACTGCAGTGGTTACGCTGGCAAAAACGTATCAGTCTACTCTGTGCCATGCATATGCTACATATAGGGCTGCAACTAGCAATTATTCTATTGTCGAATAATCTGTCGGTTATTTTCTCGATTAATCAATTAGTTTTTGGTCTATAAAATATCAGGAAATGGTGAAAAATGTGCTTCCCAAAGCCCAGGATGATGAAAGATATTCAGTTTACTGTCATAGAGGAGTAAAGAAACCAGAAAATATTCACATTTAAGAAGCTGGAATCAGAGAATTTTGGCTTCTTTTTTTTTCTTGAAGAATGACTCGATTAATTTAATAGTTGACAACTAATCGATTAATTGTTGCAGCTCTAGCTACATCAAAGATGTACTGTATAGTGAGTTACTATTTTTTTTTTACTATCAGTTACCCTCCATCTGAGTCTTGTCAGATACAGTACGCTACCTCTTTATAAAATCCCACTTGTGGCCACATTTAAGAAATGTTTGCACTTTTCTTGAATCCCGAGAGCTCTTTGTGCTCCCTCCTGGGTGAAATGTATTTCATTTAAGCCACATTACATCTTCCAGCTGTTTCCTTGTTCTTGAAAAGACTGTTTGCTATCCGATGTTGTATTAAATGCTACCACTTTTTTGGAGGTTTTGGCTCATTGATTCCAGTGTTTTTTGGGGAGAAGGATGACATGGTGAGTTGCTTAGAAACGGCCCATATCATCCTCTTACATTTCCCAGGTGAAAGAATGAATATATCAAAACCTCCTCTAAAACTTGCAACCTCAACCTCAACAACAACAGCAAGCAAGGCACTGAATCCCTGAAGTATTCGTATGTATAGATTTACGGGCTACGAGGGAAAAAAATCCAGGAGGATTACAAACATTACAAAAAGTGATGTTTTGTAAGAACTTGTGTCAACTCGGCAAACTGGGCAGCAGCCAAAAATTTCAGAACTTGTAAACAAGGGAAGAACAACCTAGAACAAACTCGCACACTTGAAGAGAAGGCTCTACGTGTACCAGAAAACAAAACAAATATTTTGTTTCCTGCGCTCCTCTCCTTCCCCTTCCAGTTTTATTTTATCAATTATAGTTTTTGTTTGTTTTTTTTACAAAAAAAAAAAAAAAAAACGGGATCTTCGGCAAGCAGCTGTAGAGTGCGACACAAAAGATTGAAGAAAGACAAGTGCATAATCTGACTCAGACCGTGAGCTCGATTCAAGTCTACAGTGGCCCGTGGAGCCATCGGGACACTCCCTCCATTTTGATGTTATTTATGAGGGAGCAGCCCCAGTTGTCAGAGCGCATTTGTGTCAAAATGGTCAGAGCTGCATGAAGGCACAGCAGCTTACAGCGCCCTGCACCTCTGTATAGAGAAGGGCTGTCTGCAGCGGCTACGTCTGCTGTTCACAAGCTTCACAAAGAGGTTTCCCGGCTGGTATCCCCCGAAACCCCCCCCCACCCAAACATAAAGCCCCCCCCCCCTCCAGGCACACCCCCGGTGTGCCAGCGGACGGGTTAGCATTGGCATGATGATGACTAATCCTGGAAGGTGGCAAGTGTGAGCAGGTGCTCAGACAAACGGATGGGTGGGCTTGGTGGCATTCTCCACCAGTTCCCAGGTTCCCATTGCGTATGAGGGGGGAATGACGGCCACTAGTTCAGCCGAGTAGTGTGCTGTGGATAAACAATGTCCCCTGTCTCATGAATAGATGAGCCAAATCAATGAAGATGAGCATACAAAGATCCCCCGCTGAGGCATCACTGCTCAGATTTGTGTCTCTCACAATAGGCTGGATGACATAAGGAGGACACTGTGCGGTTCATTTTTCTTTTCCGTCCCCCTGCCTCCTCTTTTCTGCGACTCCTTTTCTCGGCTGGCCTTCTGCGATGGATGATTGAACCTCAAAGGGAAAGGTCAAGCATTTCACCTTGCCCTTTTCTGGCTGGTGTCTCACAACACGGTTGTCTTGACTGTGTCCATTTTTAAAAAAAACAACATATTTATGATTGATGTGGAAAAAAAAAATACTGTCTTTACAAGTTTAGCAAGAACCGCGAAGGGATATGAATTACCATAAACATCTGTCCCGGCTGAGCTGGGGGTGTATTTGCAACTCTGTGCCTGCTTCTCTATTAATTATGATGGATGTTGGTGGGGCAGTCCCTAGGTCAACCGAAATCTAAGGCATTTCTCAAAGGGGATAACTAACGTGATAAAAACTAATCTGAGCTGTGCACGTGACCCCTCCTAAGTTCCGCCCCCCCCTTAGTTACTGTTGCTAGGTCGGACAAAAGGTCTTGACAAAAAGAAACATGGCGACAGCGGCAATGATTTGGACTTAAACGTTGTGTATATCCAAATAAATAAAGGTTACTTTGGGGTGGAACGTAGCCTTACAGAGTTAATATAAACAAAGGAATGTTAGCCATGATTTTTTTTTCTGGCCAACGATAATTCACGTCATCTAAAAATATGTCAGCAACCAACCTATCCGTTTGTTTCCAAATGTCTTACCACAGAAATAAGGAGGAAGCAAACCTGGCTGACGTTGGTGACCTGACATTAGGCTAACTCCTCTTGGTGTAGCATTAGCTATATGTTAGCAAGCGTTTTGCTAACATAAGCTAACTTAAGATGTGACTATATTTAATGTAATGTGTTTTGGAATGGAATAAACACAAAGCCCTCCACAAATTTGGTTTTCTCTTCGACGTGGACGAGGCTAGCGCATAGCATTAAGTTTACACAGGGTAAACACAGGAAAGTGGAAAGCTGACCGAGGTTCTGCTGGGTACCAAGCTCGCTCGACTGTTATTGGAGCACGTAGTGAAAAGGGGCGGCACTTAGGAAGGGTCAATTGTCAGAATGTAAATTTAGACTTCACCTTGGTTAGAGCATAACTAACCTAAGCAAAGCAGTTGTGCCTCGGTGATCCATGTTGTTTTGTCTACTTTAGTGACCTTTGTTTTTCAGTAGTGTGTGTGTGTGTGTGTGTGTGTGTGTGTGTGTGTGTGTGTGTGTGTGTGTGTGTGCTCTTTTCACTCCTTTACTCCACCATGCCCTGCTCTAACTGAGCTCCTTAGCTAAGCTAAAGGCTCGCTCTACAGAGCACTGGACTCTGCTTTGCCTCTAATTTGGTATGCCTGCTTTGCAGTCACATGGTGAATCAGCAGCGTCATGACGGGATCATTTTTCATCCAGTATATTTGGATTCTTTTGCACTAGAGGCATGCTGCGCCGTCAGCCTCATTAATGACAGATCCAGTGCCCATTTTGTGTTGTGTAACATCTTACTAGCCCTTGTTGTTTTCGTGGACTTGTCAAAAGCTGACTCTTGGCAAACCTCCAGCGGTGGTGCAGCTGTCAGTAACACTTTTGTTTTATTATGGTCATTCTTGTGCAGACTTCGTAAAAGTAATGATACAGTGGGGTATTTCAACTGTTTTGAAACTACAATCCCCAATATTTATGTGTATTATATATATAGAGTATGTTAGGGGTTGGAATTACCAGAGGCCCCACGATACGATATTATCACGATACAATCTAATTGCGAATTTAAACATTTTGCGATATGCTGAGTATTGCGATAAGATATATTGCGATTTATTACCTTTTTTCGACTGTAGATTATGCCGTTTAACATCCGTTATATCTAATAAGATGCCGTTTTCACTCTGTTCATCTTAAGAGTTTTCATTCACATATATTGAGGTCAGAGGTCAAGGGACCCCTTTGAAAAGTTTCATAGTTTCATATGATACCAGTATCTTCACTCTAGCTTTAGGCCTGAGCCCGCTGCGACCTCTGAAAGACATAATAGTGGCCAGGGTTAGTTTATATAATGAAAGATCCATATTTGACGTCCGTGTGTCGATAAAATATTGCCAAGCAAAATATCGTGATACTATGCTGTATCGACCCCCCCCACCCCCACCCCCCAGCTGTAGGAACTCTTTTGGTTTATTATGGTAATTCTAAGACTTTGGAAAGTAATGATACAGTGGAGTATTCCAACTGTTTTGAAAAACTACAATCGCCAATATTGATGTATTTTTTTATATAATATCAATTTTGTGTTGCAACAACTGTTCACCCTTCAGTATCATTAGCCTTAAACTTTGCCAACAACTATCTGGAATTAATTTAGGCGCAGCCAAATATTGATCTCTGTATGTGTGTGTGTGTTTGTTTCCTCAGCAGGCCAATGAAGCCCTCCACCACCAGCACCACGTGGCCCAGAACAGCCTGCTGCCACTCCTCAATGCAGGAGCTGAACAAATTGACCAGAAGCCTATCCTGCCCATCCACATAGACCACAAGCCCCCCACCAGCGCCGCCGAACTCCTCAAAGACAATGTGGCCAGCGGAGGAGGCGTGCGGCAACCAGTGCCTGTGATAAAGAAGGAGCACAAGGGCAAGACGCCGTTCGTCTGCGGCTACTGCAACAAGGCCTTCCGCGACAGCTACCACCTGCGGCGTCACGAGTCCAGCCACACCGGCATCAAGATGGTGTCGCGGCCAAAGAAGACGGCCCAGACGGCCCCCACCATGGTGCCCATGATCTCCACCATGAGCCGGGAGAACAACGGCAACCCTTCCTACATCTCCACGGTGGCGGGCATCCTCTCCACGGCGACCACCTCGGTCTCCTCGGGCGCGAGCATCATGACGTCGTCCGCGATGGGCAACGTGCCGCAGCAGCAGCAGAACATCCCCAAGAAGCCCGCCAAGCCCGTCAAGAAGAACCACGGGTGCGAGATGTGCGGCAAGGCCTTTCGCGACGTCTACCACCTGAATCGCCACAAGCTGTCCCACTCGGACGAGAAGCCGTTCGAGTGCCCCATCTGCCAGCAACGCTTTAAAAGGAAGGACCGGATGACCTACCACGTTCGCTCTCACGACGGGGGGGTCCACAAGCCCTACGTATGTTCTGTGTGTGGGAAAGGCTTTTCCAGGTGAGGACTACGTTTTTGGCCTTTTGATAGGTTGTTCAATATAGATAGGTAGATAGATAGATACTTTATTGATCCCGAAGGAAATTAAGTGTTGCACTTTATTGAGTGAGACATCCTATAATATTGTTACTGATACTCACGTGAAATGGGTAGCGTTTCTTAAATGGGAACAAGCACACACTTGTATTGGAATTAGCCTGTGTGTACATTTTGTTCAAAATGTTTTTTAATAATGATAGAAAAGTATTTTTCCACCATAATGAATGAATATCTTTCCACAATTTAGCTCTCAAATGCTATTCTCTCCCAAAAGGTTCAAGTTTCAAGTTTCAAGGTTCAGGCTTCAACGATATTTGAACTATCGGTACAAAATGTGGAGAAAAGGGTGAAATGAATGTCTGATGTGAAGACATTTTTTTTTTCTTCATGCTCCCAGACAGACTTGTCGTAGGGAGTCGGGCTGGCAAAGCCCTGAGCGATGGATGGCCGTTAAGTGCTGGCAACAGATTTCATGGGGAGATAACATTACCCGTTTCAGATGTCTTTGTACATTCCCCATATAGCCCTGGAGGTGGTGGAATAGGTTGTTGTGTTCCCTCTTAGACCAGAGGCATAATGGTAAATATAACAATGACGGCTCATAAACAGGCATTTGAAGTGGACTTAACTTCTACTAATATGTCAATGAATAGCTAAGAAAATGTTTTGGTTTTATTTGCTCTCAGGGCCTGTCTTTCAAAGCAGGATTAATCACTTAATAAACAACTTAACTTAGTCAAATGCGGAGCCCCCCCTCAAATAGGGGTGCAAGAAAATATCGAATATCGCAATATTATGTTTTGTGAGTCTTTATCAATTCCCAAAAACACTATTGATTTGTACACAGTTTACATGCAAAGATTAAGTCAGTCAACACTTTATTTCAAAGAGATGCACCCTCTCAATGTGCCCTCTCAAAGTAGTGCTATGTTGTTGGATATTACAGCGACTGTGATGAATGCAAATGAAATGTAAAATTTACTCCGATTTTATGCATACGTTGGTGTTTTCTTATACTAAGACAGTTTTCCGAAAAGTCAATTTAAAAAATTGCAATTTATCGCGTTGCTTACGGTATCGCAATATATTGAATCTCAAACTCTGTTTCATGATACGTATCGTATCGCCAGATTCTTGCCAATACACAACCCTACCCTCCAAAGGTGGATCATGAACTGAAGCATTCACTTCAAGTAAGCCTGCTTCTTGAGGCAGGCCCAGTGCAGCCTGGGACTCCCATAAACATAACTGGAAGTGGTCTCCAGTGGGAGCCCAGCTGGGCACCATGTCCTTGTCGCTGCATTAGCCACCAGTTTGTTTGGGATGTGTCTAAAGTGCGAGTGTCTAGGCCTGCGAAACTCTTCTCCATGTGCGTCTGAGGAGGTGTTTGGGATCAGCAGCATCTGGGACAATGCACAGTGACAATAGCACATTCTAAATTGGTGAGAAAATGAGGCCAAATGCAAAAAAAGATTGTTTTTACAACCGCTCTAGTTTATTCATATGCTTTCAATCAACAAGTAACAAGGCTATTGTAAACAGGAAGCGTGCTTCTGAGATGTAATTTATTCTTATGTTAGTGGAGACGGGGAGTAATTTCACCCTCTGATGGTTGCATTCCAGGGTCAAAGAGGAAAGTCTTGACTTGTCTGTTAGAATTTTGTTAATCATGCTATTTTTTATACTCCAAGCAAACACGCCTTTTTTTTTTTACTATTTAATTGTCAGTCAAAACAAATATGCTTTTGCTGTGTTCTCCAGTAAGAGAAACACGCTTGCTAGACTTAAGTGTAACTTTATATACTCTATAATTACAGTCTTTCATGTTAGAAGTTGTTCATTAGAATGCTTTTTGGCAGTGAATACAAAGAGGATTTATTTTAAGCAAGAATGCAATTGCCAGGTGCTACTTTTTTTTCTTCTTTTTTTTGCCTCATCAAAAGTTCACTGAACAGCGACCCTTTTGCTTGTAGCAACCCATGACTTTGTTTGCGAGCGATTCAGCCAGTTTCTGTTTGGATTATTCAGTCGCACCGTGATTTCTTGTAGAGGCATGATTGTGTACTATCCGCGTTTCCCAGTGGCTTTTGTTTTCCTATTTATAAATGTGCTAAGCAGTTTAGATTTGTGCTCGTATCGACCCCCACCGCGCCATTTCAACCCACATGTTTAAACAGTCGCACATGGGAGAGCACCAGTGGCAGATTATCAGGGGAGAGGGGGATGGGGGGGGGGGCCGAGGCGTCACTTGTCACTTTGCGGTTCCCGCCAGCATGTCACAGACTCTCTTTCCCCTGGGAATTCAGTGAACCATGCGGTGAAGTTCAGGTCAACACGTTTACTACGTAAGTGGATAAATATTTAGTATAAGAAGGTCTCGTGGTGGCCCTCATATATTTAGATTTATCAACACAAAACACCAGAAGAGTTCTGTGACGCAACGCAACTTCAACAAAAAAACAAAAAAAAACATCAGCAGTGCGCCCTAGCCAAGCTGTAACATTAGCGCTGTGCTGTGTAGGGCAGTTTTAGGCATGCCTCCAACACGGTGACGTGGGGTTAGGGATTCATCAGCATACTGGAAAGTGAGAATGGGGACTGAATAACAGGCCACTGAGTCACTGCCACTCAGCCAGATATGTAGGCAGGCACTGTCTGTCTGTCTGGAGTCTGCTCTCCTTGTCAGTGGGACAAAAACAAAGAAAGAAAGAAAAAAAAACTGATTCCGGTTCAAGGCACCACTGAGAAGATCCCTTTTGACTCGTCTCATTTGTATTTAAAAAAAAAAAAAAATCCAGCAGCGTGAAACTTTCCGGTTTTGGGAGCAGCTGCCAATGCTGTGGCCCTTTTACTCACTCCACATTATGGCACCGCTAACATGATTCAGCTTCACTAGAACTAACAAGCTGACAGAGGAGGATCAGTGCCAAGGAGAATTTGTGAATGCCGGAGTTTCACTGTAAAGGTCAAGAGGCGAAGAGCTGTTCTGTTGCAACTGCTGATACGCAGTGAACAGTAAACGATACTGTGGGACACGGAGTTTTGTTGCGTTTTGTTTGTTACTTTTAACCTTCAGCGTTTCTTGTATAAAACATTATTTTGGGATACCATGAGCATTTTTTCATATTATAAATCCCCAAAAAATTAGGGCTGTGAAAGTTAACGTGATGATGCAAATTTGTTTTAACACCATTTATTTCTTTAACGCATTAAGGCATATTTAGCTTGTAGCAGGCTTAGTTTTAGAGTGAAGATACTGGCATCATATGAAACTAGAAATAAGGAATTCATTGGTACCAACCATGTCATATTAGCTTGTGAAGGACGCTAAATAATGCTCCAAACTTGCGCTGAATTTTGGCGAGGAAAAACTGGCATGGCCATTTCCACAGGGGTCCCTTGACCTCTGACCTCAAGATATGTGAATGAAAATGGGTTCTATGGGTACCCACGAGTCTCCCCTTTACACTTTACGATAATCACATGCAGTTTTGGGGCAAGTCATAGTCAAGCCTGCCTGTTGGGCTTGAGTTTGCCATGTTATGATTTGAGCATATTTTTTATGCTAAATGCAGTACCTGTGAGGGTTTCTGGACAAAATGTGTCATCTGTCATTATTTTGTGTTGTTAATTGATTTCCAATAATAAATATATACAGACATTTGCATAAAGCAAGCATATTTGCCCACTCCCATGTTGATAAGAGTATTAAATACTTGACAAATCTCCCTTTAAGGTACAATTTGAACAGATAAAAAATGTGCGATTAATTGCAAATAACTATGGGCAATCATGCGATTAATCGCGATTAAATCTTTTAATAGATCAACAGCCCTAATATAAACATAATTCAATGAATGTCTTGCCGCAAGTAAACATCACCTATTATTGTCAGGGTTCTTTTTCTGCCATTTGTCATTTTAATGTGCATAAGGTACATGTTAGATGTTTATGACATATTTGTGAAAGAAGTAAACAACTGTTAGTTATCAAACTTGTTTCATAATGCAAATTTCAGACTAAAAGCAAATAAAATGCAAACATTTTTTATTTATATATATATATATACATACAATCTAAAAGTTTGTTCAGGCTGATTCCTCTAATTTTTTCCATAACTGTAAACATGCCTTTAATGCTTTCTCACAGTTGACATCGTTAAAAATGCAATAATTCAATCTTCCCCATTGCATTAATTAAGTTGAATTATTAACTTTGTGTCCTACATAGTCTCTCCCGAGTCCTCAGAGAGAGATATTTTGCAATTCTAGGAAAACTAGGAAACTACCAACCAAATTCCTGGAAATTGTCATTAACATTCTCTTCATATTTTTGTAAGTAATGCCAAGACTGCAAGAAAACAAACAGAACTAGTGCGGTGTAATGATACTGTCAACTGTCAATTTATTCCGAAAACAAGTGGAAAAGTGTACAAATTTACCCTCTCTGTGTGGTGTCGTTTTTGAAACTAGGTCAAACTAATTCACGCGCGATTGATCATGGAGAATTAACCGCTGTTGACTGAAGTTTTAGGGATTTTTCTTGTGCCCAACCCCTCATTATCAAAGCAAACAGAGCACATCCGTACGCTTCTGCACTTGCAATGTATAGAAAAGCTGTACATTAGGCTTTGCCACTTTGTGCTTGTGCACTTAAAGTTACCGTAATTACCCCTAAAAATATGCATTGTTATCGCACCAATTAGGCATCTGTAGCAGACAACATCATATTTTCTTAAAATTGAGGGTTGCTCTCTGTGTTTTTTTTTTAAAAAACAAATGATGTAGTGGTTTATAGTTCAAGGAAATCACTATTAAAATTCAAATTTCCACCTCCATATCTTCAGATATGGACCGTTTGCAGCAATAAAACAAGCATATTGTGTCCATTACTCCCTCCCATGTTGGCTTTGGGCCAATAGAAACTCTGATATGATTGTGACACACAGCAATAAGTTCATTATTAGTAAGTAAGTTAAAGCACTAGATACGTAAGTTTAAATATCTGGATTTATTGGGACTATGCTAGTGTTGCTACTGTTCATTTTCTGAAAGTTTTTAAGATCAGTTACTTGAAATGTAGGCTATAAATGCTGTCAAGTTGAGTCCAAATGCAATTTAAATGAATGAATGAATAAAATTACCCCTGGTATTAACATACAATAGTATTGCAAATTGCCCCGCTGTGGGACTAATAAAGGATTATTTCATCTTATCTTAACATGATTCAAATTGAAATGTTTCTGTTTATCACTGTGAAACAGGTCTGACAAGTTTTAGAATACAAATAGTTCCGATGGCATCTAAGAGTGCAAATGGTTGTAAGTATAGCATAATGCTTCGTCAGTGTTACGATCAAGAGGGGGGGTCCTTGGAAAATGTTCTCCCCTTTAAGGGGTTTCCTGCCTGACCCCAAAAAGTTCGAGAAGCCCTGAACTAGACGTTCTGTGCTTCAAAGAGCGTATGGAATCAAAACAACATGCTGTGTTCTGAACTCAATGCATCGCCGTCCAAGGATTAAATGTGTTGTTTGTGTGTTTTGTTTAATCCAGGCCAGACCACTTGAGCTGCCATGTGAAGCATGTGCATTCCTCAGAAAGACCGTTTAAATGTCAAGTAACGGTAAGAGACATTACTGTCCGCTTCCAGAGTATTATCATTATTATTATTATTATTACGAATATTGCTGTTTCTGTAACCCACTGACCTTTGACCCCCCCGTCTTCTTCACGGTTGCAGGCCTGTACCTCTGCTTTCGCCACCAAAGACCGACTCCGTTCCCACATGATCAGGCATGAAGGCAAGGTCACCTGTAGCATCTGTGGGAAGATGCTCAGTGCAGCGTACATCACCAGCCATTTGAAGACTCACGGGCAGACCAACTTCAACTCCTGTAACAAAGGTATGTCAGAAACACATACCCCCCTCCCCCCCCCTAATATCACAGCAGTGAGGTGTTCAGCAGTTAAAGAGAGAATTCCTGAACAATCTGCGTTCTGTCCCGTTTTTTTCACATGGAAACGCCCAGTCAGCCGTTGCAAAAAGCAGTGACGTAGGTTACCAAAGTAAGCTAATCAATAAGGTTATGAATAATGTGAATGCTAGCACTAGTTGAGTAGAAGTGAGCTGTGGGTTAGTTCCGATTTTTTTGAAGTGAGGTTGTATGTATACTCCCTCGTTCCGCGAGGTAAAATTACTGCTTTTGTGAATGTAGTCTGGTGTGTTTGAAAAAAAGGCGACATACCGGCTTCAGTTCCCCGTCGGAAAGGGCTGTCTGACGGCGAGGTAAAGCAGCCGTGGACGGAATAGGCAGAAAACTGCATTTTAGCCACCTAAAAAAATCAAGTGTAGGCTGTGTTTATAACTTTTTCACCGCTTTACTTTGCCAACAGACGGCCCTCTCCAACGGGGAACTGAAATCGCTGTCTTCAAAGCCACCAGACCAGACGCGATTCACGAAAACATAATTTTACCTCATGCCTACCGCCATCTAAGTTACCGTATGTAATATTAATACACCGACTATAAGGATGTGTATATATACTGTACATGTAGCAGCGTCATTATGCAGAAACATGCAGATCACGTGGGAAAAAGTTTTTAGAAATGCTTTGGAAAATAGCATTTTGACGCTAAATACATGCTTCGACCAACATTTGAGTGTTTGGATTCGAATACATAAGGAACACCACTAGGAAACTACATAATGATATGAATACCTTGAAAATACAAAACAAAATAATGAACCTGCCCTTTAATCACAAATTATTGTATCATAAACATTCAGTATTGTCTTGTCTAAACTAAACCAAGATGTTGTCTGTAAGTCTCATGTGTAAGACAGTGTGGAATCTTTTTTTGATTGTTTTGCTTAAACATCTGTGCCTCATTTAGGTATCTTTTTACTTGGCAAGTAGCCTTTGTGAGTCACATTACTGCTTTAGTAGTCATGAAAAGAGACTTACATGTGATGGCAGGGTGATGGCAGCCTTACATGTTCACTGCCATCACCCTGCTCTAATCCTGGTTGTTCCATTACAACGTATAATGTTTTGGTAGTGTTCAAAATCTTCTGCTACACTAGATTGTAGAATGAGAAATGAGGGTGTTGCCAATTTAGCTATGCTTTTATTTCCTACTAGTGAACCACTATTTTGAGTATGGATGCACCGATCCGACTTTTTAAGTCCCAATACCGATAGCGATACCTGGGCTTTGGGTATCGGCCGATACCGAGTACTGATCCGATACCAGTGTTTAATTAATAAGCTGTATGCCTCACTGTGTGGATGTGACTGGATCATTCTTTTATGTGTAAGGAAACATCAGGCTTGACTTAAATTTTGCTTTCCTAACTTTGTAAGACAAAATGTAACAAAGAAATTAAAAAAAAAAAAATGTTATTCATACAAATTGAATTTTTATTTATTATTAAAGTGATAAATCGTACACCAGCAACTTGATAAAAATCTTTCAAAATTTACAGAATTTGTATTTATTAATAATATAATAAATTGTACACCAGTAACTTGGTAAACAATCTTCAAAATTAACAGAATTTTTATTTATCATTAAAATAATAAATCGTACACATAGTGTATAAATATAGAATAGATTTGAATAGATCGGATCCATTGTCACCAATACCCGATCCAGCTATTCGATATCCGATCCGGTATCGGTGCATCCCTAATTTTGAGTAGCCGCAGAAGAGAAGTGAAGTACTCTTTCTTGTGTTTTTCCCAGAGGGTAACGGAATCTGCAATTCTTCCTCAGCTACACCTGTGACCATCTCCTCCCCCATCACCACGGCGATGAACCGGGGCCACTCCAACAACCCCGTCACCATAGCCGCTCAAATGAACATTAGCACCAACACGGTCAACGTGATGTCCCCGATCAGCCTCCAGCACCCGGTCACCATCACCGGGCCCGTCAACATCGCCTCCGTCAACATCCCCACCACGGGGCCCATGAATATCGCCCACCCGGTCGCCATAACGACCTCCATGCCCATGAACATGGCCGGGCCGCTCAACATCGCCATGCGGTCAATGGATAGCATGCCTTTTCTGTCCCAAGTCTTGCCTTCTTCCCCACCCTGGTAAAGGAACGGAGGAGGAGAGAGAGAGAGAGAGAGAGCGTTGAACTGGCCAGAAAGAAAGGGAAAATGAAGTGAAACAAGAGACTCCTGTCCTCATTATTTGCACCTCAAGCCCAGCTCTTTCTCCCCCCCGAACCATGTTTACTTACCCCCGAAGTGAATATTTACACGAGCCGCGCGGCCGGTAGGAGCTCCCCAAGTCACAGCTGCGTCCCGACTCATGTTGAGCAACATGACACGAGACGCAGGACACTTGAGTAGAAATCGAGTAGGGTTTATCTTGAAATCAGGACGACCGTAAAGACTTAGCGTAGTCAGTTAGAATGATGAAACTGTGATTTGTATAACGACAAACGAGAGGAGAGGATTCCTCGAGCACCCCTCGAGGACTCCGTATGAAAAACACACCTGTGCTTTTTTTGTAAAAGGGAGACGAGAAACGGACTGAAGCAATAACAATAAATTGCTGTTTTTGATGTTTTTACAAGTTCTCTCCCAAAGCCTCTGGGTGTTACTTTGTATGTTGTATTTTTTATTTTTTATTTTTTTTTTTTATTATTATTATAGCCTGCTAATCACTATTTAATGTTATAGGAAATGAGTCTAGTAAAAGGGACAGCCGCTTCCATTCGCATGGAAGAATATTTTTTCACAGTGCTATTAGCTTTTCGTTTTTCCTTCTCAGATAGTAGGTATGCTCTTGAGGTACAGTGACTAACTTGTACAGTTGACATAGTAATGTATTTTCATGTCAGCATTTTAATTCTTTTGTCTTTCAAGTGGATATCTCGACACTGTCCTCTTGATAATGAAATGCTTCGTTTTCTATCGGTATGGAAACGCAAAGGTTTTGTTTTTATTTGCCTATTTGTAGTGTTTTTGTTGTAATGTTTTTTTCCATGAAGTCAGAGTGGAATGAGTCTTGCACTGAAAGCATATCCTACATTACAGGTGAACAGCAGTATTATCAAAGATCAAATTGGAGTCTTAAGTGTTTGTGGTTAGCCAGCCTGCACTTGAGGGCCATCTAGTGGCTGAACACGGAAATGGCCCGGCCTTGTAGTGGAGCTTTTTTCAGGCTGTTACTGTCACCATAATGGTGACTCATTAGTTTTTTGTCTGACTCTTCTGTACACTGTTTTTTTTATTTTAATCATTTATCTGTGATCGCCCCAAGATGATACTAAGGACCCTTCACTCAGGAAACACACATAAAAGCCCATTTCACGTGAACTTTTAAATTGATCGACCATGTATCTTGATCTCTCCATGTTCCTTTTTAGAGTTCCTATATAATCTGGCAATTGTTAAAAGACTTCCGTCAGGGACAAGAAGTCCAACAGTTATTGGTTTTAAACATAGCCGTCCATTTAAATAATCATTTAACTGTGCGACAATGGCACACATGCTGTACCGTTTTTTACCTTAATTTCAGTCTCAGTTATGTGGCTGATATCTGAACGAGTTTGATGAAAATGCAAGTTTGTGTCCATAAGAATAATGGGACAAGATTGATGTTGCATGACCCCCCCCAAACACTGTAGCTGTTGATAATGAATGCCATGTTATCTCAACAGTGTCGCAGCTCCGAGTTGATTCAGTTTTATACTGAAAAATGCAATATGCATGTTTGTCATTTTCCCAAAGTTTTGTTTTAAAACAAAACACTAGCGTAGTTTTTTTTTTCTTTGTTCTTATGCATTTTACGTAGATACACTATGATAGCCTGTTTGCCAAATTTGATACAATAATAATAATAATAATGTGATAAACTGGTGGAATTGAACATCTCTTTATTTTTTAGGAAAAAAAAGAAATAATTGGAAATTCCAGGACCCTTGTGAAAGCAGTTGAATGTATATCTTTGTACAAAACTATTTTAGTTCCAAGGATATGGTAGTTACGATAGATGTGAAAGATAAGATAACCTTTTTTTTTTTATATAAATCTTTTGTATTAGAACATTAACAATGGTAATTTTGTATATATGAGAGGCTAGGCTTTCTGATTAGCAGAAAGGTCAAACATTCCTACATTTTTTTAAATGTATGTTTGTCAAATTATTACATAAAACATGCGCAATGTTATGTGCCTTTTATTTGGGTTGTCTAAATAAAAGAAAACCATCAAATGTGTTTATATGTATTAATAATGTTGGGTATTAAGAAAGCACCACAGTTTAAAATACGTAGGAGTTTATTACTATTTATCTCTTTGGCAGAGAATTTCCAGTGTTTTTAACTGGGAACTTTTTCTCATGTTTATGAGGACTTATATTGAACACAACCTTTGGCAGGCAGTTGTGCACACTTACCATACCAACCCAGAGCTGGGAACACTATACAGTGTTTAGTGCTTGAGTTCTACATTTTATAAAACTCGACCAGAAACTGTACTGTACTAAGAGGAATGCCAACTTGAGTGTTGTACCACTTAAGAATATGGCTGCATATTGGTATCCATCAGAAGGTGGTTTTGCTTGTTATTTGCACATTGTTCTAACTTAACATATTGCCAACCATTATCCAGAAAGTTAGCGACTACAGTTAGCTAGCTGTTGAAAAAAAGCCATCAAACATCTAAGGAAGCATGCTCAAGATCCAGATAGACCTAAACAGAGCTAAAAGGAGTGTGAATATGGGACTTACATTCGCCACGTAGCTAGAAACCCGACTCCAGTGGGGTGTAATGTTGCTCCATGTCTGCTGGAAGTGAAAGTACACCTGCTAAAATGTTATCCATTACAGCCACTGTACATTTAAGAGGGAAATATTGTACTTTTTAATCCATATATTTATCAAACAGCTATAGTTTCTATTTACTTTTCAGATTAAGAGTTCACATAATAAACTTATGAAATACAATATATTGTTAAAGATTGAACCGGTCAGGGGTAATAAACCTTTAACGGTGTCTATTGGGGCCCTTAGTCCTATTTAATTTCAATGAGTTGTTAGCAGCTCAACCGGAGAGACATGTCCCCTCTTAACTTCTCAGGTGGTTAATTATATTTCATTTTATATTTTTTTATGTTTTTTTATTATTATTTATTTATTTTTTTATACTTTATTTTCTCATATGCAATTTACAGTTCATACTTACAAAAGTTTATAAACAAACTTTTGAGTAATGAGCTTAGATATGAACAAAGACACAAAACAAGATACACAAAAGAAAACAACATCAGCATTAGAAATTATAAAAAAAAAAAATAAGATTAAAAAGGGGGGCAGAGATATAACAACTAGGTTGGATGCTGTATTCACGTTTGTACATTAGATTTATTTACATATACCATGGATACCGACGTATATACTCTATGTACACACATTTCCATATCTATACATATACATTTATATACATTTATTTATATTTGTATATACATATACACATATATACATACACACATACCGTACATACACATATATATATATACACATACATATACATCTACACATACATAAACACATATAGACATATACAGTACATATATACAAGATGGTTCAATTTAAATAATTGTTAAAAGCCAAAATCGGTAGAATTATCCAATATTTCACAAAAAAAAAGATTCGAGAATTTCAACTCCACCTCGTGCAGCTACAACAGCAAAATGCGACTTACTCATTGATGCATGATCAATATTAGTCATCAAATAACTTTTACTTGCGTAAAGGACCTGAATACTTCTTCCACCACTTTGTGGTTGTGAGTGACCAACAGAACCGCAACATAGAACTTCCTGGTGCCTTGTAAAGGGGTGTAGGGTACCAGAGAATCTCTAAGAGCAAGTCTTATTAATATATTATCAGCTTAAAATACATTTAGAAACACATAAAGTTCAGTTCTCAATGAAACAGTTCAGCTCAACGCAGGTCCAGACTGGGATAGTAAAACTGCATCCCAGGCCACACATTGAAACCAGGCCAGCTGTTGCGCTGTGCTCATGCTTGGATAAGTATGCTCATTCTTTGACTCTCATTGACAACTTGTTTCCCCCCACAGAAGTCAATTGTCAATCCTAAACATCCGAAAATCCCTGGAGGGCAGCTGTTTCTGAGATGGCGGGGCTCGCCACATCTGACACAAACAATCACATTCAGAGTCACTTAGGTCGCTCATGCAGCTCGCCTACTGCTTGGCTGCAACTCAGTGAACATGCAGGCAGCTCAAGAGCTTCAGCGGTTTGACCAAACAGTAACAGCACTGTAATATGTAACCGACCATAAAAGCCATCAGCCCAGCGTGTGTTCTGTTGGAGTTTTTAATGTCCACCGGAGGTTGATGTGACACAAAGATGTTCCATTTTATTGAATATGTTTTAATAATAGTTTGCGTTTCCAATTCAAATCGATTTGTTTAGAACTTTATGGATTCAAAAGTCATTTTCTGGATTCTAATCTGCATTAATCTCTCTAGAATTTAAAAAAAACAAAAACAAAAACAAATGGAAACATCTCAGTGCACTAGAAAAAGTCTTGAAAGCTGAATATTAATGTTTTTGCAGTACCGAGTTGTCCAGCAGATGGTGCTGTCTATGCATATTTCACTGTTAGGTGCCATTTGAGGCCTCTCTAGTTTTATCTACCCTGTGTTCCCCCTGTAGAGGAATAATCCAACTGGTCCCCAGTGTGGGCCTATTGATTTACATCCTCCTGTACGATAGCAGCCACTTCACTGACTTAATGGCAAAGTTTGAATTTGATTCTGCCTGGACTGGATATTCTATTTCACGGGGAATGGTGGTGGGGTTCGGGGACCCCCAGGGGTCCTTGAGGGGGTTCCAGGGGGTCCCCAGCAAAAAGGGGAATCACTTATTTTCAGTATAATTCGATCCATAAGTAACACAATGATGGAATTTATGACTATTTTTGTCATGGGTTTCATACACTTTCTGTAATAGAACATCTAAAAGCAAAAATCCTAATTGATGGGGGACCCTGAGACAAAATCTTATCAAATGGGGGTCTAATTTGTGTCTTGGATCCTTGATTTGAAAAAGTTTGGGAACCACTACTCTAGAGAACTGTATCTGGTGTTGGATATTTTATGTAGTTGATCAGCTGTATGTCTTGGGTGGAAGTTAAATGTGCAAAGGCAATCATGTACCATTGATTTGAAGATCTTCAGTAATGTGTACGTCTGGTTTTTGCTTTAAAATAGGCTACGATCTAGTGGAGTCAAACAGTTAAGGCTGCAGTATGACTCGTACTGGTAAAGGACTGAAGCCCACCAGTGCTTTTTTATTTTCTGTGCTGCATCCATCTCTTCTGTCCTGCTGTATGTACGCAGTATAAATAGCAAAGGTTAGAAGAGTGCCCTGTCCCTTAAAGGAAAAATAAAACTCACTTGGCTACTCTGTAGGGTGGAGAGTTCAGCTGCAGTTCACAGGAGGCCTGCTCTGTCCTACTTCCTGTTTTCAGATTAATGTAATAATATCAAATGGGCAATAGATATACTTCTATATTCTGGGTTTTCAAAAGGGTTTAAAAATGGAATAAAATGAAATAAAGACCTTTCGAAATGAGAGCTCCGCGGCATCTTGGATTTCAAAAACTTTTATGTAATGGGTTTCTGTATGTGTTCACGCAGCACTGGGAAACACAACAGGAAAATAATTAATTCACTGAAAATGTAAGATGAATAATGATTAGTTACTGTCTAATTAAAAAAAACACATATTGATCAAAAGGACAAAGGTTTATGGTTTAAGATGTGCAGTTAAAGGTGCAGTGTGCAGGATTTGGTGTGGTTGCAGATTGCAACCAACTGAGTACCCCTCCGCTCACTCCTTCCTTTCCAAGACTGCGGTAACGTGAGCCTCCGAGTGCAAAACCGTGGTAGCGCCGTTCGCCTCGCTCAGAGGCCATCCATACCATAATAACACTACATTAGGAGGAGCGGAAGTCGGGCGGAGGTACCACGGTTTTGCAGTCTGCACTTCACGTTACTGCAGATTCACAAGCGTGTCGGAGAACTACGGTGGCCTTCAGGTAACGTAAAAATGGGAAATCCTCTCTCTAGAGCCAGTGTTGGGTTTGTCCGTTCTGGGCTACTGTAGAAACATGACCGAGCAACATGGCGGACTCAGTGAAGAGGACCTGCTCCCTATGTAGATATGAAGGGCTCATTCTAAGTTAACAAAAACACAGTGATTACTTAGTTTTAGATGATTATACACTAATGAAAACATAGTTATGTAAATTATATTCCATTTCTGCTAATAGATCCAACGAAATGTTACACACTGTTCCTTTAAGATGTGCAGAAAAGATAAGATAAGATAAGAAAAACTTTATTGTCTGTCACAGGCAACAAAAATGTGTCTTTGACAGGCTCAACAATAAATAGATAAAACACATTATAAGACATAGCCAAAACAGAGATACACACTTAGCCATAGGGCACGATATACAATTATAACTGACAAGAACAGTGGGAAAATAGACTGAAGTTAAGTATGTTGCCTATTTTAAAGCAACAGTGATTATACATGATGATACCAGTATGCTGTGATACCAGTATGATGGTGCTCTCTTGAATGCTATGATTAAACAGCAACACAAATTTCATTCCACACCAAAACACCAGTTGACATTTAAAGCTTAATTTCCGCTCCAGTCATGATGACCCAAGCCGAAAGCAAACATGTCTTGTCAGAACAAACTTGTATTCACTGCAGACGGCTAAAGGCTTCCCCCCGAATTGCTGATTATAGTAAAAAGTACAAAGTTACTGTCAACATTAAGAATACCTTTAAATGTTTATATAACTATGTTTTGTAAACATATGCCTTTCCCCAGTTATTGCCTGCGAGTTAGCAGTAATTAGCTAATTCAGTAAAAGTAAGCATCTATGAAAAAAAAATGTTTAAAGACACTTAATTGGAATATTTGGCCCCGATTTGTCTCCACATATCCATAATACTGCAGTCAACATAAGTGTAGTCTATCCTGCAACATATATAATTTTGCACTGCACAATATTTAACAAATGTGCACCCTGGATATGTCGCATTGCATTCACATACAGACCAAGGTACACACATTTCTAATTGCCATGTTTATTTGAATAATGCAATGATTATGCATGCATCAAAATTCTGTATCTGAATGTTGCAACAAGAGCCGACATGTTTTTGCAGACTGTATAGGTCAAAGGCTCCAGACCTGAAGGGCTGGCTCGTGGAAATCCTGGCCAGCAAAGAAGATGGAATCAGACAGTCCACAGTCTAATTTAATCTGAAGCCGTGAGCTCCGTGCTACTCGTGGTGTCTCGGCTGTCCAATAGTACGACAGTTTAAACGGCTTAAGGGACCGTCAGGCTGGGAAAGGATCATGTTATCCTCCTCAGCTGGGTGAGTCGTGGCAGCAAGCTGTCAAGTGCCTATCTGAACGTTGCTCATGCAAATTTTTTTATATAGATATTGCAGGGACTTTTTGTTTCCTGCACATAGTTTATTACTGAACAAAGGTCAGTAGTCCTCAAGTATCGAGAGGAAAATGAACTCTTGGAGCTAAAAGAGGGAACACAAAGTGGAGGAGGAACAAACGGTGAGGCACTGAACTGTTTTTCTTCAGAGATTCTTCTGTTGTGATCTGTCAAATGAATGGTTAAGTAGTCACAAAGATAATCACTTGCTCACTGCAGTTATTATTGCAGTTATGCAATAGACCAGTGGTTCCCAACCTGGGGTCCATCCCCCCTTAGGGGTGCGCCAAAAATAACAGGGGGTGCGCCAGAATTTGTCTGCTCTGTGGTTGTCAAAATTAGATTTGCACATGTATATGTAAAATCATAATAACACAATTACTGGATAATTTATACAAAAGTCCGTATAGAAAACTATTTAAAAAGACATATTTTGTTGCTACTTAGTAGACCACATTCTGTTTAAACCCAGTATTTGTGCACAGTTGCCTTTCAAAAACAACATTTTCACTGCAGTCAAAAAACGGCTCACTCACTGACGAGTTATGTTTATTAAAGAGAGTTGATTGATTAAAAGAAGACATTTAATACACCGAATGTATTTGTTGTTTGAAAATTTGTAATTTTTTTAGGGTGATGACGTCAGAAAATATATGGGGGGGCTTTTCTTACATACGAGTAGAGGATCTTCAAGGAAAATAGACTGGGAACCACTGCAATAGACGATAAGCCAGACATATGATATGAGAGGTTTAAATTAATGTTCCCCTAAATTACAAAGATTTACTTGTTAACAGACATAGCTCTATGCCTTTATGTAGTATTGTGAACATATGCAACCAATATTAAATATCTTTTTAAAGCCTTCCTTTACTCTGATCCCACTTTTTCCACTTAGTAACTTAATTGTGAAGGCAAAGAAGAGCTGAAATTGGCAGCGTTGTTCTGGCATGTCACTATCAAATCTGTGCTGTTAATGCAGCACGACTGAATTTACAAAGTAGTACTGGACCAACAACAAAAAATAGTTCAGTAGTTTATAGAGTGTCTGTTTCATTCCCCTTTGCAATGGTGTCAGACGGATTTAGTTTCATGTTGAATCAGTGTCAGATTTCAATGGTATTTCAGAGGAATGTACATATAGTGTGAGGTTGACTCTGTGGTATACCAAGGTTTCTACTTCCTTTCTTTGGTTTCCACCCTGATCTCTATATGTTACCTTGCAAGGCTGCTGCTATATGGACTGGTGCATGTCTGGCCGGTGTGAGATACGGTCCAATTTCCAATGCAATCAGAAGACGAGAGGAGACAGATAGACAGATGGAGAGGAGGAACACGTACAGGGCTCCATGAGAAGTGACTCACGTTCCATTGTATAATCAGGGTATATTAAAGGAAGGAACATCGCACCCTCGTTGCAGCAATGAGCCATGTGTGCTGTTGCTTCATGGTTGTGGAAACCTGCACCCTCCTCCCACCCCCATACATAATGATATGCACTGTCCTCATATGTGGAGAAACGATGTACCTTGCTCTTGAAGTTGCAGTAAGTTCCATCACACACCGTTATTTCTTCATTTTTTTGGCTGCATGTCCTTGCTCTGGCTGCGTCGCTTTTGGTGAGGAAATAATAAGAGCATGAGTGGGAGGATTAAGTGATCGGTTTTAATTTGACCATCTCATTTGTAGTAACTCTTGAGACTTCTGAGGGGTGAGATTATATGCACCAAACAACCAACTAAAACATGTGCTATTAAAGGCCCAGAGCTCTATAGGTGTATAGTACCCTTTCCACACCAAACATCACATCACTGTGGAAAGTGCACAGTCTGCATTTGAATGCACACCGTGCACACTCAACCACATGCAAGTGGAATGTCAACTATGTGGACTTGAACTGGCGTAATGGGAAGGGGGCTGTACAGTACACTGATCACAGATTGTACCTTTGATAAAATGCGCGACAAACCTGCGGCCTATTAATCATATTGCTGAAATCTCTCTATTATTGCTGTAGGCCTTGCGGTGCATCTCTTTTGCTCGACACAGAGAATACGGTGGCAGTGCATGGCGCTGTGAGTGAGGTGAAAGGTGGTCATTATTCTTGGGGCCCAAAGCTGCTCTGGCATTGCCAGTCCTGCCTCTCCACACTATACTGTGCAATTGTGCTGTACCAGTGTAAGAGAAAGAGGAGTATTCTGGATCCCAGAGTTCCTCCCAGCACCGCTGTAATGCAGACCCTAGCATACTATGTCATTTTACTTTTTTATCTGCTTTGTTGTCACGAAATTGGCCCTTTCCAGGACAGACATTTTGACTTGTTACAGCCGGAAAAGCACAGGTGAAGTTAATATATTAATGGTGGCTATTACATTTAAAGGAACAGTGTGTAACTGTGTGTGTTTGAATGAGCCCTATAGGGAGCGGGTCCTCTTCATGGAGAACGCCATGTTGCACAGGACGGACAAACCAAACACTGGCTCTAGAAAGCCTTTCACGGTTTTACATTACCTGAAACCCACCGTAGTTCTCCGAAACGCTTGTGAAACTGCAATGACGTGAGCCACAGAGTGCAAAACTGTGGTACCGCCAGCCGCCGTCTGACTTCCGTTGCTCCTAAAGTAGTGTTATTCTGGTAAGGATGGCCTCTGAGCGAGGCGAATGGCGTTACCACAGTTTTGCACTCGGGGGCTCATGTTACATTACGGTCAGTCTTGGAAAGGGAGGAGTGAGCAGAGGGGTACTCAGTTGGTTGCAATCTGCAACCACACCGCCAGATGCCACTGTACCTTTAAGCATCCCAATAAGCCCTCGGAGTGCAGCATGCACAATAGGCCTTTTTCAAAGCAGATATTTTTACTTGTCACTGTAGGAAAACCACAGGTGTTACTGATAACAATAACAATGGCTCCTTTCTATTCAAGTGTGTCCCCGTAGTCTAAGTCATGATATAGTGACAGTGAGCCAGCATGCACAATAGCAGTATGGAGGACGGAACCTGCCAAAATAAAAAATGAATAAATAAATAAATGACTCGATAACTATATAAGTAAATAAATAAATAAATATATAAATATGCCATTCAATGTACCAAAAATAATATTAAAAATAAATGTAGGCATTAATTAATTGATCAAATGAGACATGAATAGATATGTCTTACCTTTCTTTACCTTTGAATTGATTTTATTTATCTATTTATTAATTAATTTATTTATTAATTTAATTTATTTATATATTTATTTATTCATTTTTTTTATTTTGGCAGGTTCTGTCCTCGATATACCGGTACCTTAAAACTAAAGCAGCTAAATGGAATTCAGCGACCATTCATTTTTATCATTTACACCTTTGCTTTTCCTGCTACAGTATAACGAAGGGGGCCTTAACCAGAGCACCTAAATGGAATGCAGCCATAATTAATGATATTAATTACACCTGTGCTTTTCCTGCTGCTTTTTTAGATACTGGTACTAAACACTGTCCTGTAATTATCTTAAATTAACTTTCCTTTAAAAAATAATCGTACACAACATTCACGGTTCCTTTTGCTTCATTTGTATGCGTGTGAGCACGCGCACGAGAGGGTGTAGGGGATGTAGCGTGGAGTGCAGTTTTTGCAAAGCCTAGCTGTGTGTGACTTCACTTCCCACACTGCACCGCGCCCCATGATGTTCCCAACAGCTGACAGACGGTGAAAGCCTCTGCCAGAGCTGTCGGTGGAAGAGAGTATAGCCCTTGTCGTCGGTAGCCTACACGGACCGAAAAAACACGACTCGAGCGCTGCTGCTGGACTTCGGACCCGCTTCACGAGTCGGGTTACCGTCGAGCGTATTGTTGTGAAACAAAAAAAATATTCCGTTTTGCATCCTGAGTTGTCCCTGTTTGTGGGAGCTGCTTGGGGGGGGGGACATTCGCTGTCAGCTAACTTCCACTACAATAGGTCGCCCGAGTCGCTGCTGGACCGCTGCATGTGTTTTTTTTATTTGAGCTTAACAGTTTTGACTCCAGCCCCCTTTCCAGCCGTGGCCCCAATGCTGAGGAATGGATAGTGTGTCTGCTAAAGGTGGGAAGATGGTCGAGAGTGATGAGCAGCAGCCGGAGAGGGATAGCGGCGGCGGCGGTGGTGGCGGCGGCGGCGGAGGAGGTGGCGCAGCGATGGCCGCACTACATCAATGCGAACTCATCCAGAACATGATTGAAATCTCCATCTCCAGTTTACAGGGGCTGCGGACCAAATGCGCCGCGTCCAACGACCTCACGCAGCAAGAAATCCGCACTCTGGAGGTAACGAGCTTTTTATATATATGTCACAGAGCAGTCTAGTCAAATTGCGGAGTCATGAAGCCTTTACTCTATGTCCGCCTCATATAGGCTGAATATCGGCTGCAAAGCGAAGCGCCCTATCTATCGCTTTAGTGTCAGTGAGCTGAGCACATTATGTCGCTGCCACTGGGGCGATGCATTCATGTGCAGACGACTCAAACGTAATATTCAACGCTTTGCCTTCATTATTGCTGTAGAAGATTCCCCAAATATGGTTTACGGTTATTGGTGTGACCTCTTTCTCTATAGGTGGAAATATTTGTCAACCATATAACCGTATTCGAACCATGGTTCACAGCACTGTGCTGTGCAGCTGAATCCAGCCTGGCCTAATGGCACACATTCAATAATCTCCTAATTTGTGTTATCGTGTATCTGCACAGGATTTTGTGTAGAAAATGCACGACGTGTTCAATGTGTTTATCTGTCCCCCAAGCCAAAGCATGCAGGGGTTTATGATGCATGATGTACGCGCTGCTTTTTCCTGCATCTGGATGCAGATTCAGGTTCAGTCGTGTTGGGGATGACTTGACATTGCTTTTGCGCAAGAAGAGCCCATGGCTTTGTAGGGCCTCAGCAGCATATCCTACTATATAGTAGGCTAGGCAGCAGTGTGATAGAGAAGTCATGCCTGGTTGCATGCAGGCAGCATCAGCAAGAAGGATGCACTCTAATTTTTCTGTCTCAACCAGCACCTTGCATATTTAATAAAAAATAAAAAAAAATGCTCATAAAATTCAGATGCAGATTTGAAAATGCTCTTTTTTTTTGCAGCTACACCATAGTAAGTAGTGCCTTTTAGGGGCTGCACGATTATGGCCTAAATGCTAATCACGATTATTGTGATCAATATTGATATCACGATTATTTATCAGGATTATTCATTGATTTTTTTTTTTTTAGTGACAACATATTTTTATTGCACTTTAACATTAAAATAAATAGATCACTGCTTTCACTTCCATGCTGTGCTACATTCCTGCTAAGGTACAAATTAGGCCTGCACGATGTTGGAAAAAACTGACATTGCATTTTTTTTTCTGCTATATGTATTGCAATATGAAAAAAATACAGGAATATTCACCCTACCCCTTTGTTAGCTACATTTTAAAGTTATATGCTTCAATCTGGTGCACTTTGAGAGCAAAATTAGCAACAATAAGAGCTAGAAAAACAATTGTATGCTCTCAATTTAATCATAAACACATTGGTTGTATAGATAATATCTGTACCCAAAAGTGAAGCCAAAACATCTCGATCACCAGGTGGTGGGTAACTGTTAGTTTAGGAATCGCCTGATTTGATATGCTGCAGCGTTTTCTATGAGCAGAACGTGCATTTTAAACATCAATATCTCAGGCGATCATGTTCATTTAATTGTGCTAGGCCAAAATTGGGATCGCGATTAATATTCGATTAATTGTGCAGCCCTAGTGCCTTTTTAAATATTATAACTCCTATCATTCCCACTATGTGACTTATAGTCCTTTTCGTAGGGGTCAGTTTTAGCTAAGGCCTGCACGTTTCCACCCATGGGATGTTTACAGTCACATACTGTTTTTGTAATATTTCTCAGCTGCGAGATGACTGAAGGAATCATGTCATGGAAAGTCCAGCTTCATGTTGTTAGTAACAATGCCATGAGGGTGGACAACAGGCCCGGCTTCTGCTGAGGAGGGTGATGGGAAAGACGGGGTCTGATACAGTAAATTTTGAAGAGACGTGGAGTTGTGAAAAGCAGGTTAATGCCTACAAATGTTAACTTGTAGACTAATGTATCTTTGGTATATAGGCTCCTCCCGACATCGTACAGACATGATGGATGGTAAATGCCTTTTTAAGGCCTCAGCATATCCTACTATATAGTAGGCTAGGCAGCAGTGTGATAGAGAAGTCATGCCTGGTCTCATGCAGGCATCAGCAAAAGGATGCACTCTAATTTCTGTCTCTAGCCTTTCAACCATCACCTTGCATATTTAATAAAATGAAAGATGCAGATTTGAAAATGCTCTTTTTAAGCAGCTACACTATAATCAGTAGTGTCTTTTTTATGTTAAGTGTTATTTATCTTTTTAAAATTATAATTCCTATCATATGTGACTTATAGTCCTTTTCGTAAGGGTCAGTTTTAGTTAAGGCCTGCACGTTTCCACCCATGGGATGTTTACAGTCACATACTGTTTTTGTAATATTCTCAGCTGCGAGATGACTGAAGGAATCATGTCATGGAAAGTCCAGCTTCATGTTGTTAGTATCAATGCCATGAGGGGGGACAGCAGGCCCGGCTTCTGCTGAGGAGGAGAGGGGGTTGGTGTGGTGGTATATAAAAGGCTGATACATAGGGCCGGTTTAAGGGCCTGGGACATATAGGCGTTCGCCTATAGGGCGCAACCTTCTGGGGGGCGCTGGTCGCCCTCCATAAAAACAAATAATAATAATAATATGAAACCAAAAGGGCTAGAGCCGGCCCTGCTGATACATTACATTTTGATGAGACGTGGAAGTTAATGCCTACAAATGTCAACTTGTAGAAGCTAGACTAATGTATCTGTGGCATAGGCTCCTCCAGACATACTAGAGACATGATAGATGGTAAATGGGTTTCCTGGCTCATGGTTTATTTAAGCGTTATACCTTTGGATAAAAGGAATATTCACTCCCTGATTGGCTGCAGGCTATCAATTATCCATGTCTTGTTTTATTTCTGTATAACTGAACACCCCGCGAACAATTGCGCCGTCGCCCCTAAAAACTAATGTTCCAGAAAGCTCCCGAGCGTTTAGTTTCAGCCTCGCAGACGGAGACGCAGTAGTCTGGCTGAACTGGTTTTCAAGTGACCTTCAGAATGGTCAAGAAGCAACATAATTTACAATGTTACTTTGGCATTTTTTGCCTCAACAGGCCAGGTAGCAACACAAAAGATCTATTTGTATTTGTGAAGGTATAGTAAAGTCTGCAGGAAAAAGATATACCTTCGAACAAGGGAGATATGACAAAGCATCCTATGTTTTATCCATTTTTCATAATGCCTACAAAATAATTTGGTAGGTCCTTAGCTGGCTGCCAGGCACGAGGTGCAAGTTGGCAATCTACCGCGTGGGAACACATTTTCACAGGCTCAAGTAAAGAAGCCAGGCATTAAATGAAATATTCAAAGTATTAACTGAAATAGAAACCAGACCAGATCAGTTTGTCCGTCTTAGCCCCCCGCTGCTTTAGTACAATGAGTGTGAAGAACATAGTCTGCTGCTTGAAGTTTGTAAGAAAGTTCAACTCTTCTTCATCCGTTGCCATGCGTGCCTCGTCACCGTGGGGAACAGGACGTGATGTGGCAGAGTACTTCCTGAGGTATACGCTGTCTTTTTTAGGTGCATTTTGCACCGGCATTGTTCTCCGTGACAATGGGCAGGCCGCACCGGTGGGTCGCATGTTTCTTAAATCTGCTCTGAGGTCTCTTTCCTGTAGTTAGAGGCCGTTGTGAAGGGGGTATCCCTGAAAGTCAGAATGTGTAAATAGCGGGTCTTCAAGTTGGCTTTGCTGCTTTGTGGTTTAGTGAGGTTAAGCGTCCTTAGTATGATCAGAACTAGGAGGGAACCTTTGATTTGAAACATACCACTTCCTGCAGTGGACGTGGTGAGAGCCTCACTGGCTTTTAGATGCTGAACTGGAAACAGGTATAGTAGACGCTTACTGGTTTACAGCACAGCTAAATATAGGGGTCAGTGGTGCATTTATGCACATTGTATTTGATCTTACTTTCACTGATTATAACTGTGCTTTTGTTTCAGTTGTCAAACTGTTTCTGCTATTCAGCCTTGCCTGACATTACAGAGTACTCAAAGCTGTTTTGATTGCTCTAAAGTAAAGATAAAATGTGACTAAAAATGTGATTTCCGAGAACATGAGTAGCAATGTCGTAGGTCACAGCTTATTTCAAAACTTTTAGAAACTTCCCCTGAACTGATCATTTGCTGTCGGCCTCATTATGCATCAGCAGAATCTCTGATACATTTCAGAAGTCAAACATGATTTTTTTAAAACTTTGTCGGGCAGACCTTTATAGGTTCCAGTTGCGTTTTTGTTGTGATTTGTAAATAAAATCATGGTTTGGTATTCTATTCGTGTTTTAATTCATCTTCAATTCTAACATGTTTTACCGTCACACTGTTCCTTCTCACTTTCTTATTTTCTTCTTGTTGTGTGCCATAGATACAGGGTGAGTGGATGAATGCCGTTCATTGATTCTGAAATACTAACTTATCAAACGAGAATTAGATTCTTGGAAACTACTTTCCCGTCATGTAAACAAGGGCAGAAGCCACAGCTATTTAAACAGAGAATTGGATTTCAAAGAAAGCAACGGAGAAGACAGTCATGAAAATACCTTGAAATGTATTCAACTTCTAAGTGACAATACAGTGGCTGCCTATTGTCATGTCCCATTTTAAAACCCATGTGACATTTTAAACAGTAAGTGTTAGAAATGTGGTCAAGTCTGCCATCTTCATAGTCGCTGTTCTTCAGCTGTCTTTGACCTTTGAGCACCGAGTGAGGGGACACGAGACGAGAGGATTTCTCAGTAAACATTTATCAATAAGGCACTGCACCAGTTTATTTGTCACAAGCACATAACCATGAATAAAAGCTCTTGTTAGCTTTTCTTCCAGTTAGTTCAAAGTAGGGCTGCCCGATTATGGCCAAAATGATAATCACAATTATTTTTACCAATATTGAGATCACGATTATTCATAGATTTTAGGGACACAATATATTCATTGCAATTTCACATTTAAATCAACAGAGCCCTGCTTTCACTTCCATGTTGCGCAACATTCAATCGTCAAAAATTCTATTTATTTATTAAATTCTATTACTTTATTTTTGTCATCTATAGTGGTTATTTGCAAAAAACACACAATTCAAATGATTAGGAAATTAATGATTGTATTTTTATTTAAATATTTGCTTTGATCAAAACAAATCTTGGCATTGGTAGTTCTAATTACAATTTATAAGCTGCTTAGAGCTAGTGTTAGGAAGTTAAACAGGTCATAATTCTCTCTCTAATATCTACTTTATATTGCTGTGAAAACAACACCTTCAAACAACTGGATTTATTCAAGTTTCTCGCCAAAAACTACATTTTACAAGTTTACATTTGAACGCATCATGATAGGGTTATAATTTACCATCGCCCTATATACATTTTCACTGAGTTGAGCTTGAATGCACCATAATGTGCGCCGTGCTGTCGACAGACAAGCCGGTCACTGTGACTACTCTGAGTAGCATCATGGGAATGAATTACAATATAATAGGTTTCTGATTAAGTCAGTTGTTCCAAATGTCTTAAGGTTGTTCCTCCACGGCTTATTTTGGACTTGCAGTTGTAACAAATTGCAGCTTTATGTTTTCTTCACTCACCCACACCAACGACATGTTGTGTGTGTGTGTGTGTATGTGACGTTAGTGACTGTGCCGCTGTACAACCATCATGTGGCGGCTGCACATGTGTCTGACCGGCAAAAACTTGGATATATGAATATGAGACTGCTGTTTTCAGCAGGCTTCGATCGGCTGCTGATTGACGGTAGATCTCTAGCTGTTAGTTTAGGAAGCGTTTGATTTATGCAGCAGAGTTTTCTATGAACGGAGCATTTTAAATGTCAATATCGCAGTCGATCGTGTTCATTTAATTGTGAGAAGCTGAAATCGTGATCGCGATTAATATTCGATAAATTGTGCAGCCCTAGTACAAAGGAGTTTGAATTGCCAAAAAAAATCTGGTGACTGCAGATCTGGCTCTCCATAACATTCAGATCAAATGTTCATCATCACTGCTAAGAAGCCTGGTCTAGATGTCTTTTCAACAAGCTTCTTCTTTTTTTTAAAGTGGAGCTTGCAGGGCATTGCGCGCTGTCCTCATCAGCAGTCTTACTTCCTATGTCTTTACTGGCACACCATTTTGAAACCACCATCGTGCCACAATTGTGCACTTTCACTTCTTGCTTTCAGCCCTCCTTGAGATTTCATTTGGCACAGCAGTCAGCAGATTCTAATCATAGATTTAGGCGGACTCGATAGACCAGTATGATTCCAGACTTCGGCCAGTATATCAGGCGCTGTGTTTCAGACATGCACGAGACAAACTCATCTCTGTTGTGTCTGACCCGCTGATGTGAGAGGTGTGCAGCAACCCCCGCCATGAGCTTGAAATTCTACCAAGCATGCTAGCTGGCTCGCAACTCCCACACCAGTGTCACAGGTGATCACATGTAAACCGTTCTGGAGCAGCCGGCTAGACATGATGGATGTCATTACTACTGAAGCTTTAAAGCACCGTGAGGTCAAAGTAGTTGTCACGCTCGAGGTGCAAACGGGCATATTGCACCGGAGGGCCGTCGAGAGAGGCTTGAACTCACTTTATACTCTCATTGAGAGAGCTTTATTATTCCACTTGAACCGTGTGTGTTTTTTCTGCCTCCGCCAGTGAGAGGATAATGATACTGGCCTCTCAAATGGAGTGCTAACTGGTACTTCATTTTTCACATGTTAATCCCACTCACCTGCCTCTCTGGTACTTTTACTGTAGCTTTTTTTTTATGTATTCCTGACTTTTGCTTTATCAGCTTGTTTGCTTTCATACCAGTCTACATGATCCAGACACTTAAAAAAAAACATCCTGTAAATAGTAGAACACAAGTGCTTATGTGCTGTGTTTTACATGAGCTTAAAACAAGTGCGCAAGATATTTATTCATTGCTGTAAATCTTATCTTTTTTTTTAATCACTGCTCTCTGCAGTAATGATCAGCAAACAGCTAAAGCGTCACTCTTGTTTTGTCTCCTCACGGTGTTGGAGAGAGTTTGCAGTGCGCTCGTGGTTGCGAGCTGTTGTGGCTGCATCTATATTTAGACATCTTTCTTCCTACGCATTTTCAGGGTTGGTTGTTAAATAAGAAAATCAAATGACGCGCAAAGAGCTCTGTGCGAGAGGGGAGAGCAGGGAGGAAAAGGGGAGGGGAGAATCAAAGCCAATCGCCTGGGCTGCTTCTTGTGACATGACAACCGCTGTGTGTGTGAGTGTGTGTGTGTGTGTGTGTGAGTGTGAGTGTGAGTGTGAGTGAGTGTGAGTGTGAGTGTGAGTGTGAGTGTGAGTGTGAGTGTGAGTGTGAGTGTGAGTGTGAGTGTGAGTGTGTGTCTGTCGGAGGCCTAGGAGAAGACAATGGAGAATGTCGTTCACATGAGAGTGCAGAGGAAACACAACTCTAGCGGCTGTAGCAACGTCGACCATGTCTCTGTTTCCTTTTTTGTGTCCGTGTGTGTGTGTGTGGTGTAGTCAATAAGAATGGACTGCATGGTGTGGAAATCAGGAGGGTTGAGCAGTGTAGGCAGGCCTTAATCTATTCTTGAACTGACTCAGGATGAGTTGCATTACATCCTGTAATTTTGAGGTCTGCCGCTACTTCTTTTGTGGAAAAGGCTTCCTCTAAATCATAAGGAAGTTAGCACGGTGTGTGGTTGTAAATGGTTAAATTTGCAGTATGTTGTAGCTATATATATATATAGACTGTATATTAGCTACGTACGTATAAAACGTGTATCCTTTAATTTTAAACTTCTTATTTATTTACTCATTTTTGGTTTTCATTATATATACTGTTTATATATATATATTTGTATTTTATAATTTGTACTTTGTACTTCTTTTCGAAGTTGACAACATAAACATTGTAAATGGGCCCCTTTGTATTCCCTGCAATGTTTGTTAATGCAGTAGCTGACATGAAGTGAACTTGGACCCAAGCTGTTGCCCTAGCAACACTACATACTCAATATGTGTGCTCTCGTTCCACATTCTTTTGTGTGAATAAACAGTAGTATGTATCTTTTCGGATGCGCTGAGCAGTAATTTACGTCGTCACTTCCTGAGAGCCTCCTTGCCGGTTGGAGGTCTGTAACCATGGTAACCCGTGCCAACCTCATGTGACCAAAACGACGATTTGTGAGAATCAAAGTCTAAATTAATTGTGGAAATGCTGATTCAGATTTCTGTATTTTCAGCAATGCGTCGCAATTAATTTCAGCTGTCAGCATTCACACGCATTTTCAGCAGGAAATGCATTTTCTAGTTTAAAAACTATATTACGCCAAAGTGAAAGCAAAGGGAAATCTTATAGTTCCACTTATATTGAAGCGGTATAAGTGTTACAGAGCTGTCTGTCAATGTCTGTTATGAACGTTGTCGTCACTATCGCATTGAATTGTGGGATATTTATGACGCCGTACTGCGTACTGTAATATTATGCCATTTGCGTACTATTGGTTTCATACTAAGGTTTCGGACATACTAAAAAATCTCACATACTGTTTTAGCGTACTGATTAGCATGTTAGTGTGGAATATTGGACGCAACCTATATGTTTTGGGATATATATATTATGACATGGCCGTCTGGAATGAAGCTAAGTGGTGAGTGAGAGTGGTGTGACAACGGCTTGTATATCCACCGTACTTGGTCTTCCGGTTTCCCTTTTTGAATGAAGAATACAGACTGCCGCCGCCCGCTGGTGTGGAGAGTTATTTCCTCTCACGCAGGCGCAGAACGTCCGTGCTAACTGGCCGTCGGCCGTGGTCTTTGCGGCGTGTTCAAATGCTACTTGTCGGCCAAGACAAAGGCGATGCGAGAAGACACAACAGTCGGCCTTCATCGCCGCTAGTTCTTCGATGTCGGGTTGGTGTGTCTGGGGCTTTGAGCCTAAAGGCCAACAGTCTGTCTGTGTGTAGGTTGTAGGCAGGGACATACACTAACCTTGCACAACCTTACTACAGAGAGTTGGAGGCCACTCTATCACCTCCTCACCCCCCCATGCCGCCAGCCCAACAAAGGGGACAACTTGCACTGGTGGTAACAATGATGGAGGAGGGGTGGCAGGCCATTGTCTGTCAACCATGTACATTCACCTACCCCCCCCCCCCCCCCAGAAGTCCATGTGACCTGGCCTCTGCATAACTAGGCCTGCCTGGCTCCATTGTGCTTTTGACATTTATGTGAGGATAAAATTGTGCATCAGCCATAAAACGTCAGTCTGCTCACAACAGTTTACTTGCATGATCCTGCATAAAACGTGCCCTTGAAACCAGTATTAAAAGTAGCCTTAGATTTGCATTATCTTCCAGCTCCAGTGCTGCTACTGTTGCTACTGTCAACTGACTGGAGCTGCCACCAGTGACGACAGGAGCCTACAGGTGTCTACAACCAAAGGATCCCTGCTCTTGTTGTGTCCCTTTGTTGCTAATAGTGATACTATTGTGTAGAGATGTGATTAACTTTGAACTTTAAGGTTGGGGGTTCACGAAAACAAAAAAATCTAGAGGAAATGTGATGTATACGTAGAGAGGTCTAATGTATTCGGATGCTTGTAGCCTACATCTTACGAGCGTAGGTGTCACCTAAATAAGGTGACGGCTGGCTGGAGGGAGATCGCCTGAAAGTTTACATAGGGTACTGTTGGCTGTATTGTATATAATTTTCAGTAAATATCACTTTATAAAACCTGTGTTTTCTCTTTAAAAAAACACAAGCGTAGGCAGATAACAAGTACTACCCACCCATCTTTTAAGTGGTTACATCTCTAGTCTGATCTTCACCGCACAGCTGATAGGTACGTGGTTTGTTTACATCGCGTAACAGAAGTGCATATTTAACAGAGTGTCCGGAGTTATTAGGCTATAAGTAAATAAAAAGGCCACAAATCTATCTTCTTATCGATATTATTCTTCATTATAATAAATTATTACTTCTCCGGAGTTATTATAAACAAAACATATAAGATGGCATTTCTCACTGGTTCAGTGAGCCCCCTGAACCAACGCAAACTGCGCCTGTGCTGCTAAGCAAATGGCTGTCAAAGACATCTAAGAATGCCTGGATTTTGTTTGGGCCTTTAATGATCAATAGCTAATATGACACACAAGGCGTAGGAATGCTTTACTGAGCCCGTTCCGACGACAAGAAACGTGAGCGTTTTCAGTCTCATGAGAATCTGAGAAAGGAATTGACCTTCCTGTGCAAATATCATTTTCTGGGATAGAGCGTCGTCTCTCAGTTCTCTGATACTATCCTTCGGCAGGTGCGCCAAAAAGTGTCCGTGTCAGCAAGAGAGCCTTGATAAAACAATTGGAGCGGTGGGATCTGCTCCCCGAGTCTGCTGTGTCAGGCAGGCAGGCAGGCCGCTGCCTCTCTCTCTCTCTCGCTCTCTCTCTCTCTCCCCTCCTCTCTGGCGGCTGACACCACTGGCTGTCACTCATCTCCCGGGCCGTTGCCATGGTGTTGTTTAGCTGCGCTGACAGGTGGGCTCTGACGCCATTTCTCCTCCTCCCACCTCCAGGCCACACGTCAAACGCTGCTTTCTCCACTCTGCACCAAAAATAATATGCATGGGGGGGGGGGGCTGTCATTATCTGTTGGTTTGTTGATGTTCCTGACTGTGCTATCAACACACATTACTGATATCAGTGACGGACATGTGTATCTCTATCCACCTTATTTATTTAGGATGGTAATGGGTAAAGTGAACGCTCTGCGTGTGGCCGGAGATAAAAACATGTTATGTTGCAACTACAGTTATGATGACATTTTGTATGTCGAGACGTATTGTGTCTGTGCTTGTGTACGGGAAAATCCCACTGAAATGTTGCTGACGACTCAGAAGAGGGGTTGCTAGGTAACCTGACGTCACAGGACTGCACTAGTGTATAGGGGGGTAAAACAGGAAGCTAGCTCGTTATTAGCCACATCGAGTAGAGGCCTCTCACTGCTGGCCATGCTAGTCCAGAAAACAATTGAGACACTTGATGAGAGCTCTCTATATAATCTGTGAGGCTCAGAATGGTGGTTTGTAATGGATTGCATAGAAAATGTATCACAGCCTCACATTGTTCAGTGTCCTGTCTACTTGCATGATTGGCTACCAGTACATTTGCATGTGTGCTCATGGATATATCTCTCTCTCTCTCTCTCTCTCTCTCGCTCTCTCTCGCTCTCTCTCTCTCTCTCTCTCTCTCTCTCTCTCTCTCTCTCTCTCTCTCTCTCTCTCTCTCTCTCTCTCTCTCTCTCTCTCTCTCTCTCTCTCTCTCTCTCTCTCTCTCTCTCTCTCTCTCTCTCTCGGGGGGGAATTGGGGCGTTACAGTTGCTCTTGTACAAACAAAGAAATGTAAATAGAAATAAAGGAGTATGTAAAATGTAAATTATGTACATAATGCTACAATATGTACATAATGCTACAATATAAACACAATATATGTAAAGAAATATAAGTTAGTACTAAAATTAGAAATAAGAAAATGAGAATATAAGAAATATATACAAATATTTGCAGTAAGACGCATTAAATAACCACAGTGCAAATAAGTAAATACAAAATGTGTTATAAATATAATATATGCCAGAATGGTATAAATAAGAATGTTTCTTTAAATGTACAGTATAAATGCAGTATTAATGACAGTATTGCACAGCTGAATTATTGCACGAATTATTGTACAGTTGTACAAATGTGTATAAATGTCAAGCTGAGCGAGCTGCCTACATGTAGCTCTTACTGAGCTCGAAGGGAAGGTCAAATGCGTGCAACTAAAAGGAGGTTCAAACAGCAGGGCACCACATTACACCACTTCAATGTTTGACTTTTTATACGAGTTTTTATGCTTTTTTGAGAAAAGATTGTGTAGGCAATGACATGCATTTATTTTCCTCTGGACCAATCAGCTTTTATGACATGGTGTAGCCTGTAAGTTTTTGAAAACATCACATTTTTTATCAGTTTACATTCAATAATGCATGCTGTTTTATTACTTTATAATGCTCTTGAGTGCGACTGATAATAGCTGAGTAATTGCGGCGCTGAAAAGCTGCAGTCAGACTCGACACGGAGAGCATTTACTCCCTTTCCATCCTCTTTCATCTCCGTGGCCCTCAGTGGAGAGGCTTTTGTTAGCTGCCTTTTCTACATCCCAAGGCCACACTTTTACTGAGAGCAGCGTGGCTGTATGAGTTTTCTGTCTGGGTTGGCGAGTAGTGGATGTGTCACGGAAGAACGTTGAATGAGCTGAGAAAAGACGAGCGCTCCTCGTTGTCGCTCCGGCACTGGAGAGGTGCGCGGCGGGGTCGAGAGCTTGCCGGTGCTCATCACACAGCTCATCTCAAGGTGCTGCTGCCTGCCTGCTGTAATGGACTCTCACAGATAGACGGCGAGATAAGGAGACACACTATACGGCAGCGCCGGGCTGCACAACGCGGGCCGCTGCAAGCCAACACCGCGGTGTTCATTGTGATACTTACTCACAGGACCACTGCACTTGACATTGGCTTTGAAAGTCTCACAGCTTTTCTATGTCGCCGAATATGAGTGCGATTTGAGACGGTGACAGGTGTGGCTTTCGAGCACAGCTGGGTTTTGGGGACGTTCTGGTAATGTTAACTGATGCGTCATGAGACACTACAGCAGAGGTCTTTTAGTCATTAATGTGCTGCTTAGCAGATGCGAGCCTCGAGGGGAAGATCGTAGGGGGGGTTAATGTGCGTCAGTGAGCTACTACCCTAAGCGTCGTTCTTCTTCTTTTTCTCCTCTTCATTCTCTCCCCTGCTTCATCAGCATCACGACCAGATACAAGTGGAAGGAAAGCTCACACAGGAATATTTTTTATTAGGGCTGTCAATTGATTAAAATATTTAATCACGGGCGCCCCGCTAGCTCTGCTGGTGTGCGGGCGCCCATAAGGCTGAGTCCCGCGGTAGGCCCGGGTTCGAATCCGACCTGTGGCCATTTCCGCATGTCGCCCCCTCTTTCTCCCCCTTTCTAGACTATCCACTGTCCTATAAATAAAGGCATAAAAGCTCCAAAAAATAATCTTAAAAAAAAAAAAAAAAAAAATATTTAATCACGACTAAATGCGTGATTGTCCATAGTTAATCGGGATTAATCACAAATGAATCGCACATTTTTTATCTGTTCAAAATGTACCTTAAAGGGAGATTTGTCAAGTATTTAATACTCTTATCAACATGGGAGTGGGCAAATATGCTTGTTGTATACAAATGTATGTATATATTGATTACAACACAAAACAATGACAAATATTGTCCAGAAACCCTCACAGGTACTGCATTTAGCATAAAATAATATGCTCAAATCATGATTTGGCAAACTGCAGCCCAACAGGCAACAACAGCTGTCATTGTGCTGACTTGACTATGACTTGCCCCAAAACTGCATGTGATTATCATAAAATTGGCATGTCTGTAAAGGGGAGACTCGTGGGTACCCATAGAACCCATTTTCATTCACATATCTTGAGGTCAGAGGTGAAGGGACCCCTTTGAAAATGGCCATGTCAGTTTTTCCTTGCCAAAATGTATTATAACTTTGGAGCGTTGCTAACCTCTAACCATGCTTTGTACCAATGGATTCTTTAGGTTTTCTAGTTTCATATGATGTAGCTTCAAAACTGAGCCCGCTACAACCTAAAAATTGCGTCAATGTGTTTAAGAAATTAGTGGCGTTAAGACATATTTGTGTTAAAGCGTTATTATCACATTTACTTAGACATTTTTATGTAATTTTTATGGCATAGGTGCATATTTTGACGCGCCGTGTTTTCTCAGAGCTGGTGATGAAAAGAGAGCCCAGTGCCTCTGAAACTAGCTGGACAAACTGACTGGTCACGTGGCACTTTCTTCCGTCATTATGTCACCGACCGAGCTGCTCCCTCGCTCCAAATGCACTTGTTTCGCTGTGCCAGCAGCACCGCAGATGCTCTCATTAGATGACCAGCTCATTTTTCCTCTGCATGTTAATAGCTGTTCATATCTAATTAACTTGTGTCTTGTGCACTGGTGGGGGCACTGGGAAATCGAGTTAAACAAACACTGGAATCGTTAACGCAGGTACATTGAGTTCAGTATGGAGTAATGCATGCATCAACCTTTATTCTATTGAAGAGGCATCTGCTAAAAATATATAGTAGTTTGTGTCAGCTGGGATGATGAATGTAAGAATGTAACGTCACTTTTGTAGAAGCAACAGTAGTCTGTAGTGTTACTGCTCCAAAGAACTACTTACTCTGTGTGGTATTGCAGTAAAACCCACATACTGCATAATTTCTGTGTCATCTCGCTGCCAACAACAACAGAGGTGTGACAGTGAAGGCCTGTAGCTCCTAGCACGCTGCGAGTCTCCCCCCCCTCTAACCCACCCCTCCCATCTGAACAGTGTTTCTCTATTGCTCCCTGCAGGTGAAGCTGATGAAATACATCTGTAAACAGCTGCATTGCAAGCAGAAAGTGCCAGAGACGGAGAGGCCCGAGGCCCTGGACAGCTACCCGCACTTACGAGACTGGCTACGCACCATCAACCTGCGACCAGAGCTCATTGAGGTAGGTCGCGTTGTTGTTTTGTGTGAATATCTCTCTCTCTCTCTCTTTGTCTCTCTGGCTTGGGTGACTGTGTTTGTGTCACATTTATGTGGATTCAGTATGTGTACACAGTCCTCCGCTCACACGTGCGTGAGGAATACTTGACCAGTGACCATCAAAATGTCTTTCTAAAAACAGGACCTCCGTCATTCTTATCATCATGATATTTAAGATGCAAACAGTAGCAACAAATCTGATCTTGAACTGATAAATATTGTGGGGAAAAATAAAGCTTTGTTCCACAGTTTTTTTCAAGGCAACATGTTTCATGAGACTGCTCGCTATATCACTCAGGCAAGACTGGCTAAAAATCTAGTTCCCAGCCTGACATTTATATCTCTGCGTCATGTTCGTGAGACAGGAGATGGCCTTTTATTCAAGTGTGTGAGGAATTTCTACATGAGGAAAGTCTCACATATCTTAGAGAGAGGTCTTTACCGGATTAATTCTGGCTTTATTGGAGTGGAATATTTGTCGAAATTTGAATGTGCATTGAAAGTATCTAAGGTGCGTTTAATTCTTAAACCCTTGCTGCAGATTCCAAATGTACTGTATCGCTCAGTCTATTAAAATTCTTTTAATTTGTATGCCTGTTATAATGGCCCTCTTATATTTTCTTCATAAGGATGATAATCACTTTCTGCAGATGAGAGAAGCACAGCTGGCTGTAATTTTAAGCTGATCAGCAAATAATAAATGCGACATTGTCTATTGTCAGTTGTTGTTAAGTTGGAAACACCAAAAAGCAGTACTCAAGGGATGGTTCGGGTGTTTTGAAGTGGGGTTGTATGAGGTGCTTATCCATAGTCAGTGTAGAACCTACCTGATTGGTTAGTTTGTTTGTGTTATTGTGTGATTTTTGGTGAATCCAAACGAACCAAAGTCACAAAAAAACACACAAACAAACCGATTGAGGCAGCGGTAGACCAGCAACTCCCGTGTTCTGCGAGGTAAAATGACTATTTATTCAATGGAGTCTGGTGCCTTCTGCGAGAGCATAGATAACGGCTTCAGTTCCCGTTGGAAACAGATTGTATAGCTGTCTCACAGCAAGGTAAACTGGCGAAAATATTCTAAATATAGCGTACATTTAATGATATTGATTTTTTTTTTAGGTGAGCCTTTCTTTTAGGTGGCTATAATATGTTTTGCTGCCGGCCCCGTCCACAGCAGTACATTGCTTTGCTTCTGTGCGGTAACTCCTTTCTGTTTCTCCAAACTGGCGGCACGCTGACCGCCATCTACTGTAGGTAATACACTGACTATGGATAAGTACTTCATATAACCCCACTTCAAAACACCTTAACTATCCCTTTAAAGTGTATCATGGTGGCAGTGTTGGCCTTGTGAGAGGTGACTTTCAGATTAAGAGCCTGAGTTTAGTAATATGTTTAACATGTGTTGGTCCCCGAGTAGAACACAGACTCTCCCACCAGCTAATCTGACCTCTGACCTCTTTGTTGAAATGCGAGGGCCCTAACAGAGATATTTCCTACAGAAAACACCTTCATCGATACACTTGATTATTATTAGGGGCTGTCAAAGTTAACGCGATAACGCGTTAATGCAACTTTCAATTTTTTGGTTGGAGCAGGCTCAGTTTTAAAGATGGAGTGAAGATGCTGGCATCATATGAAAGTAGAAAATTTAAGGAATCCATTGATACCTACTAGCTCGTCGTGAAGGAGGCTAAATAACGCTCCAAACTTATGCTAAATTTTGGCGGGGAAGAATTGGCATGGCCATTTTCAAAGGGGTCCCTTGCCCTCTCACAGCAAGATATGTGAATAAAAATGGATTCTATGGGTACCCACGAGTCTCCCCTTTACAGGCATGCCCACTTTATGATAATCACTTGCAGTCAGCACACTGACAGCTGTTGCTGCCTGTTGGGCTTGACTTTGCCATGTTATGATTTCAGCATATTTTTATGCTAAATGCAGTACCTGTGAGGGCTTCTGGACAATATTTGTCATTGTTTTGTGTTGTTAATTGATTTCCATTAATAAATATATACACACATTTGCATACAACAAGCATATCTGCCCACTCCCACGTTGATAAGAGTATTAAATACTTGACAAATCTCCCTTTATGGTACATTTTGAACAGATAAAAAAAATTGTGATTAATCACGTTTAACTATCATGCGATTAATTGTGATTAAATATTTTAATCGATTGACAGCCCTATTCTAAACATACTGAAAATCAAACATTCCTCACTGTTTGCTGCTAAAAAGGAGGTTACTTTTGATCATGTGGAAACTACTTTATCTTGTTCTGACTTCCGAGATAACAGCTGGTTTGAGATCCACTATTAAAGATAGTATTGCGTTGCACCAAATATGCTCATGCCTTCGCATATGGAAACTACAGTGTTAGCAATTGAAGTGCTCTTTACTAATAGTGAACCAGCACCCAAAAACTTTGCACACCTGATTAAAAAAAGCATCAAATGCATGCATTTCCTTATTCTGCAAGTGTAGGGCGATTCTCATTCCACCATGATTTGTTTGATTTAGTTGTAATTTCCTCCCCTTCCACCGGCTCCCCTTCCTGCGCTGCTGTAAACTCTCTTAATCCCTCTCTCATCTACTGTATGTTTGCATTGTTCTTGTCTGTTTGCCCGTGTTGTGTGACCCAACTGTAACCTGCTTATTTTACATGTCTCTGCACTTGTTATTCTTTAATATGTCCCAAGCTTGTGCACGCTTTTTGTTTTGCTCTTACTGCACTCGTTCCATATCTGATTATTTGTCTTCTGTTTAGTCGTATCTGTCGTGCTCTCGTTTGCTTTCCAGTCTAAACCTCACCACCTTCCCTTCAAAGAGTTTTCTGATAGCATAGTAAAAGCGCTCATTTGTATGTGTTGTATACCGACTGGGATTTTCCCAAAAGATGTAGAGCCGTCATGGCGTGTCGATGACCCATTTAGATCAAACATTATTAGATTGAGATTTCTACTGTGTGCGTCTCAACACTCTATATACTATGAGGGCTGGATTATGTAATGACTGGTCCAAAAACATTACAATGATTATATGTAGTTGTTTTTGTTTTTGTTTTTTAAACCTGGAATCCAGCCTCTCCGCTGCTCCCGTGCTGCAACTGACAGTGAGGTGTTGCATAATGCTATACAAGCATGTGGATGCCATGTTGGCAAGCTTCTTAAATGGTCACGTGTCTCTCTCTCTGAACTAATTAATGTTGTCTGCGGCTTTGCTGAGCGGCCTTACTGTATCTCGATCGACTCGCTACAAGAAACAGGTTGTCAATGCATGTTGAGCATTGCCAATGTGAGATAGAAACGTCTAAACGTATAAAAAAATTTTTTTACCAAAAATAGGATTTAAATGTACATAGGGCTGGGCGATAATTCAATATGATAATTTATCGTCTTTTCAATGGAATCGTATCATGATGAAATCATATATTGAGATATCGTTAGACACAATTACGTCGTCTAAATTGATAACAACAAGCACATACTTACTCACATTTGTCACGAATCACGAATACAATTTTTTATCTGGTCAAAATGTACCTCAAAGGGAGATTTGTCAAGTATTTAATACTCTTATCAACATGGGAGTGGGCAAATATGCTTGCTTTATGCAAATGTATGTATATATCGATTACTGGAAATCAATTAACAACACAAAACAATGACAAATATTGTCCAGAAACCCTCACAGGTGAGAGAGTCTGTCTAACTACAGTATGCACATGTGAGTATTATATTCTGAGACTTCTAAAATGCCAAACACTATGAAGCCCATATTAACTAAAACCCACTTGACTTAAAGTGCAGACTCAATAACCATGTGATGTTAAATTGCTGTGTACACGTACGTACGTACGTGCATACATAGCAATCCTGACCAATAATACCGTATCAAGGAGGCCGCAGCACAGCGATCATGTATGCAAGCTATGCTGTTCATGGTGCCAAAATTGTAACGTTATTATGAGTGAGTAGGTGGGAGGGGAGCGGAGAGGGCCCACAGCCACTTTTGAATATCACATCACTCACCCTTGTGCGTCTGCGTGTGTGTGTGTGCTTCCTTTTGCTTACAGTGTACACACAAGTGTGGGAGGTTGCCCTAGTTTTCTGATCAGTGTTTGCCCCTCTCAGAGCAAAGGGTTTAACCTGACTGATAAGAGACTGCGTACTTCCCATGACAGAAAAACATCCTAAACTCAACTCGACTATCTTCTGTTTCCTTCTCTGATCCACAATCTGTTTTGTGTGCTGTCACTTTGCCTACTGTCTGAGTAACTGAACATTAAATAAACAGTTAGTACCTCAGGCTTATAGGTCTGTATCCATACAGCTTCAGTTTCTGTCTTTAAACCCCTGGTCCTCAGCTATTCTCTCCTATTCAACTACTCTGATTGTGGTGTAACCAATGGAAATGAGAGGAAACAGAGATGGGAGTATCTTAATATTAGCATTGGATCTTCCTTTATAGGAGACATATCATATATTACATATCATATCATTTACATTTTCCCACCGGTTAATTAACATGTGACAACGCCGGTGTTACCGATTACACCGGATATTTTATAAGAAAAGATGATGCTCAATATGTGTAGAGCGCTTACAAAAAAAAGTGTGCAAGGGGCTGAGAGGAGGGAAGGGTGCAGGGCGGGAGGGCTGATGTGCGAGGCAGGAGTTTCTCAGTGACCTCTGATAAGAGGATGTTAACATTCTTTTTTTATATAAATGTCATGACATAGATTAGACAAGAGAGTCCTAACTAGTCGACTGTATGTCGGCTTTGGTTTTGAAAGGTTGGCTGATTTAATACGGTAGATGACATTGAGCCATTTTCAAAAACATTAATTTCTATAAATTTGGTAAGAAATGTCAATATTAACACCAGCATTGATAGGTTTCATCACAGTGTGGTCATGTAATTTAGTTTACAGCTCAAACAACACTCTTAAGTGTGCAGTACCTCTTTAAGTTAGTTTTACTACTATTTTTGTAGTACTACTACTTGTGATGTCACAAATCTACAATATTTAGACAATTTCACAGTTTTAAACGGAAACATTCTAAATGTGTCCCAGTTTATTTCCTGTTGCAGTGTATGTGAATGACATCAGCTGACAGGAAGTAAACATGGACCCAAGCTGTTTCCTAGCAACGCAATTTCTGATAGAAGGTGAATACAGGTATATTCAGACAGACAGTATGAGAAAAATAATGTGTTGTTTGGACATTAAAGCAGGTAAACATGTTCTAGTAGAAACCCAAAATACAAGTATGAACCTGAAAATGAGCATGATATGTCCCCTTTAATTATTTATACATTCATGTGACATCACTGCAGCCCACATATTCTGATAGCCCAGTTTGTCCTGGGAAAAAAAAGATGTGTATGTCACGATTGTGCATTACAGTGTTGAGATTGTAGAGTAATTTTTACAATAGGAAACCAGGCGGACCAAAAATAGCAAAAAATGGCTTAGACCCCAGAGGGTTAAAAACCTCATCTAGTACCCTGCTGCTATCTCCCAATGGTGCTGCATTTTGTTGTCTCTTCATTGTGTGATAAAGTAGTTGGTTCACATTATAAGTTCTAATGTGAGTGACAAATTGTCAATTACTTTTTATGTCAATTATTATTAAGTAGTTGCTTGCTTGTCACATAATGAGGACCTACATCTTCTCAGTTTGGGGAAAAATGTGATTGCAAATTCAACCAGTGAAGAGTGTTCAGTCCTAGCAGCCAGCCATGTATCTGTGTCTTGTCTGAGTGTTATTTTCTGAATCTGTAGTGCTACCCAGTCTGCCTCCCACTCTGATCTCGCCTTACTAATATAATCCTCTACTTGCACGGTGTTGCGTCGTGTGATGTCTGTTGTCTTCCTGTTAGCTGCTGTCAAAGTTTCCTTCACCTCTGTACAGCGATCACTCTCTCTGCGACTGCGTTTTACGTCACCCATCGCATAGATGTGTCTGCCTCCAATGCAAGTTCAAAACCAAGCACAAACAAGGTGGTCTTGACCCCACATTCCTGTCTAAAGTTGTTACTACTATCTACTGATAAAGGCATAAAACCACGTCTGTAGTGCTGAATAATCTGCGCAGCCAGATAAGTGGAAGACGCGGTATGATAAATGTCACAAAACATACAGGGATTACCACCGATTTCCAGGAAGAGAGCAAGTCAGAGGTTGTATGACCTATTTAATACTGTAACATGCTGCCCTTTTAATGCTGACTTCCAGCCTACTACCGGCCATGGTGTTGAGGCCTGTGCTGCGTTAGAAGACTTACAACAAAAGTTGAAACCAATATTTACCTCAAAAATTACCTTGTTTGGCTGTCTTGACTTGGGACTTGACTCTGGACTTTTATTAATATTATTTTGTATCTATTATAAATATTATTTAATAATTACATTTCGCTATTTCCCAATAAGCAGTAATAAATAGCTGGTAATTTATTTAATACATTTCCAGGAAAAGAATAAAAAGTTAATTGATATGCTTTATTTCCATGTCTGCTGGTAAATAGATAATAATTATATATATATATATATATATTTTTTTTTTTTTAGATATAAGATAATATTTATAAAAGTCCAGAGTCAAGTCCCAAGTCAAGACATTATATTGGGGTAATTTGGCAGTAATTCCAAAGAAATTTCAAATAGGTTACTTGCTAATTATCACCCAATTACCATGAAATTTGCGGACCTGTAAAATGAAGTGTTACCAAATCTTGTTTCTGAAGATTTATCACATTTTTGTAGAGCTTCCCACTGATACTTCATGTATATTACTTGTGTTTTTTATTATACTTATTGAGCACTCGCCCTGTCTTTTTCTTGCTCCTCTGCAGGCAGTGGAAGCCAAGTTATCCCTGGATGCCTTACTGCAGATGTCAGGTGCTCAGGTGAGGGAAGCGATGCGAAGACTCGGGTCCAGTTCAGAGGAGTGTGCCAGGCTCAGCGCTGCCCTCTCCTGTCTGAAGAGTGCCACTGAATCAGGTATGTGTTTACTCCGTGGGAGCCTCCATGATCAACATGCATCACATTGTGTTCTTTTTACTGATTGTGTTTTTTCTGTCTGCTGTCCAGGAGGTGAGCTGAAGGAAGACTGCGGTGCCTGGATGTCTGAGCCCACGAGGAGGGACAGCGGCTCTCTACTGACTGCGGACCAGCTAACCGGCCTGGGGACTCCGCTCCGCCCTCACAGTCCCTCGCCTCTCGCCCGCCCATCCGCCATCCACTCCACCCCGTCCACCCCCTGCGCCACATTCCCTCACCCCCGCTCGGGCTCGGTGTCGGCGGCGCTCACGCCCGAGGCGCTGGCTTCGTACGGCCACGGCGAAAGCCCTCTCACGGATCCATTCCCCATGTCCTTAGCTCGCGCGGCTCGGCTCCACGGACACACCTCCACCCCGCCCATAACGCCGCCCTCGAAGAGGCGTCACCGACTGAAGCCCCCCTGCACGCCTCCGCCTCCGTCCCGCAAAGTGCTGCACCTGCTTCCCAACATCACCCTGACGCGCAGCAAGAGCCACGAGTCCCAGCTGGGCAACCGCATCGAGGACCCGCCCGCCAACAAGTAGGTGCTCAGAGGGCTGTCCGGTCCAACACGCTGTTACAGAATTCACCTTGACGAGAGCCGTTCATAAGTAGGTCACATTAGAACTGAGTGGGAATCCTCCGATCACATTGTAATTGTAACAGATTACGGGCATTGGGCAGTCTAGGGGAAACGTGCTGTGAGAGGAGATCAACAGTATGTCTAGTTAGCTCTAGGGCTGCCCCCTCTTAGTCGATTAGTCGACTATTTGGTCGTTTTGGTCGACTAAGATTCCTTTTCTTTAGTGACTTATATCCAAGAAACTTATGAGCACATCTCCGGTAATCACAAGATTTAAAGTAGCGCTTTTGTGTGATTGTTTTTGGAGAAATACAGTTTTACAAATCTGTCGATTAAATCAACGAATCGATAAGTCAAAAAAATCATATAAGTTTCAGTCGACTAAGAATTTCTTTGGTCGAGGAGAGCCCTATTTAGCTAGCATTGTCTTTGCAATTATTTAACTATATTATGCAGGCCATTTCTTTAACGCATAACGCAACGCGCAATTTTTAGGTTGTAGCAGGCTCAGTTTTAAAGCTAGAGAGAAGATACTGGCATCATATGAAATTTCGGTGAGGAAAAACTGGCGCGGCCATTTTCAAAGGGATCCCTTGACCTCTGACCTACAGATATGTGAATGAAAATGGGTTCTATGGGTACCCACGAGTCTCCCCTTTACAGACATGCCCCATTTGCAATTAATCATGATTAACTTTTTTAATCAGCCCTAATTTTTTCTAATCTAAGGATCTGTTGATGCAAACACAAATGTCCTGTTAAGATCTAAACAATTTGGAAAAACTGTGTTTACTTTCTCAAGTCTCATTTTATTTTAGCAGATTTTTTCCTTCGGACTCTACTTCAAATTCTGCTATTCCATTATTAATAGATGAGGCAATACAATTCACTCTCATTGACATGCAGTATGTATGCAGTATGTTTGTGTAATTGATCCACACAGAATGAATTGATGCCAAATATTGGGGTAATTTGGCAGTAATTCCAAAGAAATTTCAAATGGGTTATTTACTAATTATCACCATGAAATTTGCGGACCTGTAAAAAGAAGTGTTGCCACAAATGTTATCCACTATAAGGCTTAGAGGCGATAATTCATACATACAAGGCCAAACTGTCCTTGAGCACTGTACAATGAGACCATTAACTTATAAAAATGCCACATACAGTGGAGAAATGAAGAGAACAGATAGCAGGTGCTATAGCCTGCTTAAACGAGCATGATCCTGGTGGTATTACAGTAATTGGGTTACAGTTGCAGCCTCATGTTTCTCATTATCACCCACTGATGAGAGTAGTTGCTGGTGCAGTGTTCCTGAAAGCATCTGTCCAGTGTCTCGTTCTCACCTCGGTCTTCCACTCACTGTGTCAGGACAGACACACTCACGTTCCCCCTCTCTCTCTCTCTCTCTCTCTCTCTCACACATCCTTTCACATCCTGCCTGTTGCTCCTTTGCTCCGCCTGTATGAGAGGAGCTAATCCCCGCGCAGATTCCCAGAGATTATGACTCATGTCAAAACAGGAAGTATTTCCTGGGACTAATGCTCAGAGGTGGCGAGACACACACACACACACACACACAATCTCTCTCTCTCTCTCTCTCCCCCATTTTTTTCTCTCCCTATTGTCTTTGGATGCACATACACAAACAAGCCACATGTTTATCCATAATATCCTGTCTGTTTATGGAAAGCTTTAGTGAGGAAAAAAAAACTGGCAAAAGCCGAAGTAAATACGGCTGACATGGATCCAATGCATCCAACGCACACTCGGGCAATCCCGCTAGTTTATCCTGGCTTCGTTCACTGTATGGTATATTACAATGGCAATCTGAGAACGGGTCACAGGTCTGATAGCTGATTTAACAAGATCAAATTATTTGTCCAACTACGATTACTCACGTGTGCGTGTGTGCGTATAAACCACAGTGCTGGAACCCTTTGCGGCTTCAGTCCTTGTGACTTCAGCCTGGGTGTTGGGGATGTCACCCTGTCTATCCCGTGCCAATGCTATTTAGGTGCTCCAACGTGCCTCTTACATAACCTGCCCTCTACGGTCTGGTGTACAAGCGATGCTGCGGACCTGCTGCAGCATCCAGTCTGGTTTTTGCCAGTATAACGGACCTACTTTCTGTGCTTTCCCTCTCTCCAGGTGTGTTAAAAAGAACAAGTTGTTACTGAATATGCAAGTAAACGGGAACGGATGCGAGGACTCGCCTTCTCGTTACCCCGTCATGTCTGCGCGCACCCCCGGAGTCACCCCGGCTGCCACCACAGCGTCTTACACCCTGCCTGGCACGCCCACCCTCATGGAGGATTACAGCACCATTAAGAGTGAGTCATGCACGTGTATGCTTTTTTTTTTTATTTTGCGGATTTGGTGAATATGCACGTTTGATGTGTAAAAAATAGTGTATTGGCAAGAATCTGGCGATACGATACGTATCATGATACAGGGGTTACGATTCAATATATTGCGATATATTATGATACTGTACGCAAGGCAATATAATGCGATATTTTTCATTGTCATAGTATAAAGAACACACCACCATATGCATAAAATCTGAGTAAAAAAAGTTAACTGTTTTATGCAATCAGAACAGTGGGATCTGCATTTGCATTCATCACAGTCCCTGTAACATCCAACATCATAGCACTATTTCAGTCACTGTCTGCCACAAATCTCTGCATGTAAACTATTAATTAAGAATCGATGCAGTGTTTTTGAGAATCGATACAGTATCACAAAACATAATATCGCGTTACTCAAGTGTATCGATATTTTCTTACACACCCAATGTTTATCTAATATTACCAAAAACAATAGGGATTTCTGGACTAAATAAGCCTAGTTTGTTTAATTGATTCTGAAAAATGACTATTCCTCATCTTTATTATTACCAGTGGTGGGTAGAGTAACCAAAAACTGTACTCAAGTAAAAGTAGTGTTACTCTGCAAAAAGAAAAAAGTACTCGCGTAGAAGTAAAAGTACTCATCAAAATAATTACTTGACTAAGAGTACAAAAGTATTTACTAAAAAATACTTACCTACCTATACAGTAGCGAGTAAGTTAAATATGATAAATAAAAAAGTAAAAACAGCCACACTACTGTCTCTCAGTCTACACAAAGCATGACGAGTATACACACTGCTCACACACAGTTGGCTTGAATATTTACATCACAAATAGTGGGAGTAGTTTTCAAGCATGATATACTGTGTGTATATGTTATAAAAACATATTGGCATTAACACAACAGACACACCTACTGCTCTCTGTCAGCTCACGGTTCTCTGACGTACTGACTTCAGACCAGCAGCTGCGTTCACAACCGGAGCCCGCCGCACTGTGCGCCGTTAATTTGCTCTTAACTGTTAGCTGCTAGCGCCATCTGAAAGCCATAACGTTAACGTTCCTCCCGCTGTAGTTTCAGTCGTGCTGGTTTGAACAGAGCCATGTGGAGGTGTGGCTGCAGTAGGATAACAGAGCGCCAGCAGACCTGGGACCAGCTGACCACCTGCCTCTAAACAGATCATGAATGCATATAATAATAAATAAATAAATGTAGGGAGATGAAATGTAATGGAGTAAAAGTATTGATTTTTTTAGTACAATTTACTCAAAAAGATACTTGAGTACATGTAACAGAGTAAATGTAACCCACCTCTGATTATTACCTCCGCCAAGGGTGTTTTTGGTTTGTCTGTTTATCAGTAGGATGAAAAACTACTCTCCAGATTTTCATGTAACTTGGTGGAAGGGTGTAGCACGGGCCAAGGGAGAACCCATTAACTTCTGGAGCGGAGTGGTCTGCACTCTCTCCAAGTGCCCTTCTTGATTCATATGTGCAAGAGTGTGCGTTTGTGTTTGGGCTTGAATGTGACCGAACATCTCCTCAATCATTTCTAAGTGAGGGAATCGCAACCCAAATGTGGTTTGTACGGTGGCGTATGAGGGCCATTGTAGATTAAAAGAAAAACAAATACGGAGACAGGGGAGGGAGGTAATATTCCGAGAAAAAAATCAGAATTTCTGAGATTAAAGTCCTAATTTTGCATGTTTTCCAACTTTTTTTTCTCATAAATGTATGACTTAATAACTTTAATCTCGGAAATTCTGAGTTTTTTTCTGTCATTTTGAAGGAGACACAGATTTCCTCATTTTACACAATAAGCAAATTAACTGTAACTTTCCTAAAATAATAATAATCTGTTTTTTTTCAGATGGCATTACTTACATAACTAATAATGTATTTTGCTACGATGTTGTTTCTTTCAGTAGTTTATTCTTAGGGTCCCCAATCGGTAGTTCTTGTATGTTAAATATGTTGGTAGGATGAGGGTTAAAACAGCACTGAATCATTGTGAAAAAAATCTGAATTTCTGGGATTAAAGTCCTAAATTTTGCAAAAGTTTTTTTCTCGTAAATTTATGACTTCATAATTCAAAATTTGTTGTCTTTTTTCTTGTAAATTTGCCAGTTTAATCTCAGAGAATCAGTATTTTTGGCTCCGTAATTATTGTGTTTTTAGCTACAATGGCCTTAATACACCACCGTAGATTTGACCCTATTCTAATGACTAAATCTAAATTGTTAAATGCTCAGTTTTTTTATGTGATTAACCACTGGGGGTCACATTATTAGATACCAGTCTTTCATGGCATAACCTAATCCTCCCCTCCATCTTTCTCCCCTTCTCTCCATCCTTCCTTCTCTCTCTCTGCCTAGATAACGTAGCAGTGCATCGCGGCTCCCCACAAGCAGTGAGGAGGGACATCGGCCTAGCAGTCACACACCGGTAGATTTCTCTCTTACAAGCAATGTGTTCTATCCTAAAGCTTTTGTCAGAATAAAGCTAACACACTAGATTTGTTATTAATGAAAAGGTTAACAGCAGTTCTTGTGTTTATGTAGGTTTTCAACCAAGTCCTGGCTGTCCCAGACGTGTCAGGTGTGCCAGAAGAACATGATGTTTGGGGTTAAGTGCAAACACTGTCGGTGAGTTAAGCGCTTTCTATTTAAAGGGTACGTCACTCAACTTTAAGTGTTTTTGTTATTGCCTGAGACAGTAGAAAAGTTAAGAGTGCAGTATAAGGAAACAGGACAGGATTCAACCCTTGGCCGTGAGAGTGCATGGAGCTGGACTTGAAGAGTGTTTCACATACTGATATTCTGCCTACTATGTGTGCAGGTTAAAGTGCCACAACAAATGCACAAAGGAAGCCCCGTCCTGCAGAATCTCCTTTCTACCAAGTAAGCTTTGTTTTATCCTCAATCTGCGGTTAATGGATGCAATGTAATGTGCATTACACATCGTGATATTTCTCTTCTAGTCGCCAAAATTCGGAGGACCGAGTCCGTTCCGTCTGATATAAACAACCCTGTGGACCGGCCGCCGGAAGCACCGCAGTTTGGCACACTACCAAAGGCCATTACAAAAAAGGTAAAGCATGGTTTAGGAGCTCTGCATTATACAGCACACGGTATCACTTTATGTAGATCTTTAAAACAGCACTGAATCGCTGTGAAATTACAAACGATGACACCTTGATATATACATAGTGTAGAATGCCAGACTAGAGTTTTGTCTCTGGCATTTGTATATATGAAAATTAAGACCACATTTGCCATAATCCCCATTGGTTCCTGCTGCACAGATGACCTCTCTCTGATCCAATTCTACATGTGTTTATTTTGGAAAGAAAAGACAAAAAATTCTGCAAGTGATTTTTGCCATCTGCCCTTTCAAAACATTGTGAAGATTAGTGACGCTCTCTCCCCCATTTTATGACATCAAGCAATCCTTATTTTTGCCATAACGCAATCAAGCAGATTTTCCTTGAAACTGCACCGACTTGTACATTCTAAAATGAAAGTTGGGCTGCACATTAATCAGATATTAATCACGATCACAATTTTGGCTTCCCACAATTAATAGAACATGATTGACTGCGATATTGACGTTTAAAATGCGTGTGTAGAAAACTCTGTTGCAGTCATCAAATCAAGCGCTTCCTAAACTAACATCAAGCCACCAGGAAGATGTTTTGGCTTCACTTTTGGTGGAGCCATCATGCCGCTGCGTGTGCACTCTACAGCGGCGAGTCTGTGGAAATCTTTCCCGAATGTTGCGGCTGCAGTTCGGAGTAGAAGAGTAATATAGTAAAAGCAGCGCTGTGTTGTCTTAAATGTGAAAGTGAAATCAAAAATATTTTGTCCCTAAAATCAATAAATAATCTCAATATTGACCAAAAATAATCGTGATTCTCATTTTAGCCATAATCGTGCAGCCCTAAGTGAAGGTAAAACAAAATGTAGAAGTTATCTTAAATATCAACTCTGATCGTTTGCATACATCCCTGCCCCTCCACCAGGATCATCCTCCAGTGCTGAACCAGCTGGACTCCAGCAGCAATCCGTCCTCCACCACCTCGTCCACGCCTTCCTCCCCGGCGCCCTTCCAGCAGAGCAACCCCCCCAGCGCCACTCCGCCGCCCAACCCCTCGCCCAAAGGCCATCGGGACAGCCGCTTCAACTTCCCCGGTAAGAAACGCAGGTGGAAAAAAGTATAAGCCCTGTTCACACCCGGTATTAAGATGCGTCCTCAGTGATCGGATCACAAGTGGACAGCTTTAAGTACGTCTGTTCACACCTGGCATTAGAATGCGTCTCCACGTGCGTCTTGAGTGATCACTTGTGATCCGATCTCACTTCCCCGCTCGATATGGAAATAAACACGTAGGAAAACCATGGCTAATACAGCAGACTTTGTGACGTAATATTACAGGAATGTCAGTAGTAATATCCTACATATTCGTGAATTTGGGTACATTTTATTAACATTTTTATAATGTGAAAATATAACGTTGTTGTACCGGCGGTCCCCGGGGACCTCCGCGCCACCGGAAGCGCTACCTTTGCCAGGCAACAGCGGGTACAGAGCTTCAGAGAGCCGGGGAGGAGAGAGCAAGCGGGCGGGCGCGTGTCAGCTCTGTGCAAAGCAGCGGAACAAAAACACCGACACATCATCACGATAATAATGCACTTTGCATGTCTGGTCTGATAGTCTGTAGACTATGTAGCCTATAGATTAGATATATTTTAATAAAATACAGTCGTACCGACAGAATACAGTAGAGCACGGAAGCCGTTTCCATGCCGCGAGGCAGACAAGCGCTGGCGTCTGCCTGTCTATTCACACGAGGAGCGCAGAGACTCTCGGATCCCAGCATGACGTCAGTGGAGTAGGCGGTCCTTAATGTGACCCAGGACACATTCGCGTACACACTGCTAAAAGAATGTGGCCATATGTGGCCCAGACCATCTCTGAAAGTGGTCTGAGCGATCGGATCTCAATGCGTCCTCAATGCGTCTGGAGTGCGTTCACACACCTGTACTTAGAGCTGTCCACTTGTGACCCGATCACTGAGGACGCATGTTAATACCAGGTCTGAACAGGGCCATAGATAGCCTGGCAAACACAAACAAATCCAGACATAGTGAAATGTGCACGCTACAGTAACATTGTGTTCTTCATTTCTCCTTATTACACAGATTCCTTAAATCACTTTTTCCGGTTTAACAGTATTTAATAGTATGAGACACCCTTCTCTTCCCTTCTCTCTCCATATACGACATTAACAGCTGTGCTTTTTTACAAGATCTGTTCCTTCAGAGCTTCTCTAACCAACAGTCTCTCTCCCTGCCACGCTTGTCGGTCTTTCCCTCTTCTCTCTTTTTTTTTTTTGCAAAAGCTGCCTGTTACTTTCAGCATAGACAGCAGTTTATCTTCCCCGGTGAGTTGACAAGTTGTCCCGAAGTGTCACGCTGCATTGTTATTCTCCTCCCGTCGTTCCTTAGATTCCCACGTAGCTCTCTCTCTGTCTCATGCATGTTTGCTTTTAGGGTTGTAGAAGTTAACTGTAGCTGTCTTTCACTGTGTGCCAGCCAGCACTAGGATTGCATGTTGACACTTCACAGCCTTTTGACACCATCTGCTGGTGGTAGTGGGGAATTGCATGAGCAGTCATGTTGTGTATGTGGTGGAGGTGGGCGGCCATGAGGCTTTCCTAAAGGGAAAAGGGGGGGGAAACATAAGAGAGATATTTTTGCTCTCGTTATTTCTTCCGAAAACATCGTATTTTTCTCTACAGATGTCTCCAGTCCTGCTCATTTGCACCCTGATGTCCTCCAAGACACTGTGTAAGACATTAATATTAAAAAAAACAGCTTAATTGTTTAAATTTTCTTGTATTTTACCCCTCTGATGTCAATTCTCTGTGTCCCAGCAGTGAGATAGAGCAATCAGCAGATGACATACACGCTGAGCTGGTAGAAGATGAAGATGAAGACGAAGAGGTAATGTTGCAACATGTTGTGTGTGTGCAGTCTGGAAAATAATACAGGTTTCCTGTCGGTATAATGAGGTTGTTCAGAGTGTCTTTGCATCACAGTTCTGTTCAATTTTTGGGGGCCGATGTTGTCATCCATCAAAGGTAGCAGAAAGAAATGAGATGAGTTGATAGACAGAAAGACTCAGATAGACCTTAGACAAAGCTGAAAAATGGTGACAGAGGAACATCTGAACAGATGTTTGTTATGACACCAAAGTGAGTTTTGAAAATCAGCTGTCGAAGCAGAGAGACGTGGGTCGAGCTCATTTCTCTCAAACTGTGTTGGAGCAGTTGATCTGTTATAATTATTAATTCAGGGCATTTTTTTAGTGATACGATGATGTCATTAAAATACCCAGATTGCAAGTTTCTTGTAAATAATTGAATGGCCAAACACAATAGCTCCTCTGACATTTGCTTATTGGAACCAGGTTTGACCTGTTTGGCTGTGATGGTGCTGGAGCTGTGGTGTTATTGATTTAACCAGGAGAGGCTTGCTGTTATGTAAATATAACTATTTTACATTTGAGACAGCAACATAGAGCTGGGGCCTCGAGTACAAAGCAGGATTTGGCGTTCACTTCTTACCGGGGTAGATCGCCATGGAAACTTGTGCTGAACAGCTAACCTGCTCCGGAGCAGGTTATGTTCCAGATAAGAGATCAACTCGTATAAAAGCACAACCTACTGACCAATCAGAGCTGAGTGAGCGGATTGTATGATAATATTACACACATATGAAGAAGTTTAAGTCATAATCCAGGCTAAAAACAACACAGTTTAAACTGACAAATGCAGGAAGGACAGCTGGATTTATGCAGTGGGTGTTTACCGCTTTGAATTATATTTTTATATTTATTGTTTTTACTTGGTCTTGAGTCCGTTTCACACCGCCGGAGATGGGGACACAGCTGAAAGAAGGTTGAAATAGTCATACACGCTGTGTCCCTGTAAATGGGCATAATGAAGTGTAATCCATTCATCCATAACACTTCTAATAGCTATTTATATCTAGACGACTATATCTGACTTTTGAGTGTTCCGTTAAATTAATAAGTCTGTTAATTTATGCATTCACACAACGGGAGTTTTTTCTTTTGCCAGCTGTCCTTCCTGCATTTTGCAGCTTCAGCTGTGTTACTTTTAGCCTGGATTATGTGTTTAACTTCTTCGTATTTGTTTAATATAGTTTACTCTTCCTTTGTAAAATGTGCCGCTCTGCCTGTCTGTAGACTTGTCCATGTCTGTGATTGGTCCTATGCTGCAAACACCGCCCCGTTCATGTGAACGTGCTCATAGCCAGATTGAGAAACCCTGGGTTGATTTACTGAGTGGATAACCACCGTCGTAGGACCGCTTAGCGGGATCTCGGTTGTTAGGGTTAGTTAAGCCAGATAACGAGAAGATACCCTTGGTATGTTGAACTCGCTTCGTAGTGCAGGCCTCTGGAGACAATGGAAAAACAACACTTACAAGGCAATGCTGGCTCACATTTACTGAATATATTAACCAGTGGGCAACCTCCAGTTGAAAAGTGAAGCCAATGCTAAAGTGCCTTATCTTGCATTCCTATTAATAGCCAGCAGGGGGCGACTCCTCTGGTTGCAAAAAGAAGTCTGATTGTATAGAAGTCTATGAGAAAATGACCCTACTTCTCACTTGATTTATTACCTCAGTAAACATTGTAAACATGAGTTTATGGACTCAATCGCTAGTTTCAAGTCTTCTTCACTACAGCATGATGTTCATTTAGTAAATTATTGTCCCATTTAGAGTCAAATAGACCATAAAGCAGGGTATGATTTAGGGCGTGGCTACCTTGTGATTGACAGGTTGCTACCACGGCGTTGTCCCGTCTGGGAGTTGTCCGTGTTTTCGTCTTACAACTTTAACCCTTTCACGGTGTGTTTTCAGTTCATGAAAGTTAATTGTAACATTTCGGTCGCCTAAAAACGTCTTATTCAGCGTTCGGTTGTACTTAGCTCCACCCTCTCGTGTCACTTCTGGTTGCAAATGGGTGACTACATCCACTTCTTATATACAGTCTATGATATTGACTCATCCCACATTTTCTAATATATGTAGTATTTTCTTAATTTGTAAGAATAGAAAAAAATGCCAGTATGTAAGCACAGTAGATTAATTAACAAGGCCATCACCACACTCTTGCAGGAAGGGGAGGAGGAGATTGAGGTTGAAGATGAAGACCCCGAAGCGGAGGACGATAATGAGGAAGAAGAGGATGAGAATGAAGGGGAAGATGAGGACGACGGGGAGGACGTCAGGATGAACGTGGGCTCGGACGGCGAGTGCGACGAGCTGGACGACCTGCCCAGCTCTCGGGGGAGCCAGTGGAAGGGCCCCATCTCCCGCAAGGCGAGTCAGACCAGCGTCTACCTGCAGGAGTGGGACATCCCCTTTGAGCAGCTGGACCTCGGAGAGCTCATAGGAAAGGTGAGGAATCTGACCCAGGTGTTAATAGTATATGATATCCCTCGAAAATGCACTTCTGCTAAAGCTGTTGCCTGTTCACGCAGGGCCGCTGGGGCAAAGTGCACAAGGGTCGGTGGCACGGCGAGGTGGCGATCCGACTCCTCGAGATCGACGGGAACAATCAGGACCACCTGAAGCTCTTTAAAAAGGAGGTGATGAACTACAGGCAGACCAGGCATGAGAACGTGGTCCTCTTCATGGGGGCCTGCATGGCTCCGCCCCACCTAGCCATCATCACCAGGTGAGAGCAGAAATATCAAACGCACCTCTGGAATGATTTTAACCACTCTAGGACATGTTTCCATCTTCAATTGAATCTTTTCTTCTCTCTCCCCACAGTTTCTGTAAAGGGAGGACTCTGTATTCAGTTGTTAGGGACACTAAAAACACTTTGGATATTAATAAGACAAGACAAATTGCTCAGGAGATTGTAAAGGTAATTTTTCTGTTATATCTATTCTCACTGATACATTCGTAATGTATGTTGCATGTGTGTTTTTCCACGTTATAATTCACTGCGCAGGTGCAGACACTGATAATGTTTGTTACCTGACAAAAAAATACCTTTTCTATATTACCGAGTTTTTCTGCATGTTTCAGTAGAACTCAGAATTTATAAATGAGCAGTCACAAAAGTGTGTAAACTGTGTCGTTAAGGCAAACAAGCATTATCTGGGAAACATCACATTCATTCACTTTACAAGGAACTAAAATTGATACCGAATTATGTTAAATCATGTCTGCTGAAAGAGTTAGTGTCTGTTTATGAGTCATAAGAAATCATAAACTATCTATTTAGAAGTCGATGTTTACCGGTATGATCGGCTCAGTTAAATTTAACAATATGTCAACGGAGGTTTTGCTCTGACACTTTATTTCCCTCGTCAGTCATTTAAAATTAACATCGAACAGACTTTTCACAGTTATAAAAATTGCGTTGGCGTGCTGACTGGTGGTGTTTCATGATGTCAAACGGTAACGTCACACATCGTACTTTAGTTTATTTAATTTATTTCACAGAAGAGCTGTTAAAGTTAAATATCAGCCGAAATGAAAAGTCTGTCTTTAGGAGTCGTACAAATTCATTACGTTATGATTTAGGAGTAACATCTGTGTAACGGGGAACCATATCTTTTAAATTGAGCAATATGTTAACGGAGTCTTGCAGTCACTGACTGACTCCAACTACTCCAGTGTGTATTTTCAGAACAATGCGCCATCGGTCGGCAGTCCCCAATGTGTGTGACGTTATTGGTTGCATGCGAGATGTTTCAGGGCAGAAATCCGTTCACACTGATGTCAGATATGGGTCACTTCAAACATCAATGTGAACAGTCTAGACAGAAAGGCAAAAAATTGGAATTGAGCATTAAGCCCTGTAATGTGAACGTAGCCTTAGGAGTAGTGTTGAAGCCATGTTTCATGTCCACAAACTGACTTACATGCCAAGAAATATTTTCATCATAAGAAACAGGAAATCTGTATGATAACAAAGCCAAATATATTACATATGGTATTGTTGATTAAATATTTGGTAACACTTCATTTTACAGATCTGCAAATTTCATGGTAATTATGTGATAATTAGCAAGTAACCTATTTGAAATTTCTTTGGAATTACCGCCAAATTACCCCAATATTTACCTCAAAATTTATCGAAAATTACTTTGATATAAACATTATTTAATAATGATATGCTAAAATAGCATATAATCGTTAAAATAGGGCCCTTAGGTTTGAGAAGCGGCTGTGCACTGCTCTTCATCGGAGTTGGAAAACCAAAACTAATTGTAGACACTTCTGATCAGGCACAAATCTCGTTACTGTGTGACTTATTTTCTACACAAATGTAACCTGGTAGCAAAATTTGCTAATTATTATCTATTTATCAGCAGACATGGAAATAAAGCATATCAATTAACTTTGTATTCTTTTCCTGGAAATGTATTAAATAAATGACCAGCTATTGGGAAATAGCGGAATATCATTATAAATTTTGAGGTAAATATTGGGGTAATTTGGCATTAATTTCAAAGAAATTTCAAATAGGTTACTTGCTAATTATCACCTTATTACCATGAAATTTGCGGTCCTGTAAAATGAAGTGTTACCAAATTTTTTTTTTTTTTTTTTGGAATATGTTCCAGTTTGCTCTTTTGTATATAAATAACGTCCCAGCTGCATGTTGCCAGTTCAGTCCAATTCTTTATGTGCATGAAAAGCCAATGCGACAGCAAATAAGACTCAAACAGTATATAATAACTGTCACTTTGTCTCCTGACGCAGGGAATGGGCTATCTGCACGCTAAAGGCATCGTCCACAAAGACTTGAAGTCAAAGAACGTTTTTCACGACACCAATAAAGTCATAATCACAGACTTCGGGCTGTTTGGGATCTCTGGAGTTGTTCAGGAGGGGAGGTAAGAAACGCCGCTCGAGAGGCCTTAAAAACACAACCTCGGCCTAAGTGCTCTTCACACCACACTGCTATTACCTGGGGAGGTCCGGTGATTTGTAATAACTGCTGCGGTCCTCCAGTCCTGCAGCCATTTCCCTTGTCAGCCACTATTTCTTTTTTTTTGCAGACGGAAGTCTCCTGATTGTAAAATCCAAATACTGCCCAGCACACTCTTGTTTTTTTGAAGTACATTTTGAGCACACTAATTTCGTTCTCCCTTTGTGTATGGCTTCATGAATAGCTTTTGTACACAGGAGTTGGAGATGGACTGCATTTTAGTTAATGCATTTTCCACTCTAGTTAATGCATCTTTCCTCTCAGATCTTCCACTCCATTTAATTTTTTACTAACAAATGTGAACCTTTTTTTCTTTCTTTTCCAGGCGTGAGAACAAACTAAAACTTCCACACGGCTGGATTTGTTATCTCGCGCCAGAGATTGTGCGCAGGATGAGCCCAGGTAACAACGAGGACCGCCTTCCTTTTTCCACCGCAGCAGATGTGTACGCCTTTGGGTAAGTTCTGCATCTATGTTGACTTAGGAGACCTACTACGGCTTTGTCAAACCTGTTTCTGACTGAAAAGAGCTTACTTTACTCAGAGTAATCATACTTATTCTTTCCCCCCTTTAAGCACTATTTGGTATGAGCTTCAAGCTCGGGACTGGCCAATCACCAACCAGCATGTGGAAGCTACCATCTGGCAGGTGGGGAGCGGAGAGGGCATAAAGAAGGTGTTGGCGGAGATCAGCCTCGGCAAGGAGGTCACTGTGAGTTGAAAAACAAGCACAAGTGTGTCAGTCATTCAGAAAAGTGCATGTTGGTCCTGCTTGTATAAGAGTGGCAAATAATCAACCACGCTCTTTCGAGAATAAAGTCATAATATTACGAGAAAAAAGTGGTAATTTAATGAGAATAAAGTTATACTATTTCAAGAAAAAAAAAGTTGTAATATAATACGAGAATAAAGTCAGAACTTTACAAGAAAAAAGGTAATTTCCTCCTCCACAAAAGAGGTCCTAGGTCCGTGTGGCTCTTTCTTCAGAATAAACGCAGTTTCTTGCACAATCTTTTCAAGGTCCTGGTACTTATGATAATGTGGTGCTGATGTTTCAAAAGATTAAGTATTTCGTTATTTGTGAAACCTATACGTACATTATCCCGCTTATTACACGGCTACTTACTGAAGAAAACAATATTTTGACACAAAAACGGTCCGCCAGAGTCCGACATCAGAGCTGCGCCCATAGCAACGGTCAGCTGCACATAGCAACGGTCTGTTATACAGAAATTACAGACTGCAGAATGCCGTGATTGACCAATCAGAATCGAGTATTCAACACAGCCGTGTAATAATAAAGTATAACTCCACAAGATGTTCCATGTTCCTCATTTTCACACGCTGCTGTATTTCCCCTCTAAAATAACACGTAAAATTACTACTTTATAATATTATGACTTTATTCTCATAATACTACGACTTTTTTCTCTTAAACTTCTGACTTTATTCTCATAATACTATGACTTTATTCTCGTAAACCTATGACTTTATTCTCATAATATTATGACTTTATTCTCGTAAACCTATGACTTTATTCTCGAGATCTCAAGATTTTTTTTTTTTTTCCTCAATGTGGCCCTAATACTCCGTCGTAAGGCAGAGATATGAATATGCTGTGAAACTTTTTAGACCGATCCTGATTCATAGTCATCCTTGTCGTCTCAGGAGATCCTCTCGGCCTGCTGGGCGTACGACCTGAGAGAGAGGCCGACCTTCACCCAGCTGGCCGACATGCTGGAGAAGCTGCCCAAACTGAACCGCAGGCTCTCCCACCCCGGACACTTCTGGAAGTCCGCAGAGTAGGTATCCAGAAATGAAGGACGATGTGAAGACACTGGACGATGTAAAAACAAAAAAAGATCCTTTAGGTCTTATTGTGTATCTTCTGGTTCCTTGTGGTACAATGACTTATCAGTGATGATCCTTTTAGTCATTGACTCCAAAACTCTACAACCAAGATGAGCCTGCGGCCTTCAGGAGTTAGCATTGGGGTTACATAGTCTTATTTATAAATAAGATGGATATTTGTGAGATATATTTTGAAAAAAGTTAAATAGGTTTGAAGTATTTCATAATTTCTGTTCGTCATCGCACACGACCCAAACACAGTCTGTCACTGAACCACGACTTAGCTCTTCTCCGCTCTGTTGTTGCTTGCTCTCTAATGAAATGTGAACTTCGTGGTTTATATACAGTATATGTAAATGTGAATTGTAATTGTCACTGTCTCATACATGTAGAATTTGTCGCGAGAAGCATCGCAGACTGTCGTGATTGGATCATTCGTTGTCATGGCAATTTCCAGTTTCTTAAACGAGGCTGTAAAGACTTAAGACAGATCCACACAGATATAAAGTTTTACATTTTATTTATATTCATTTCTGTCCTCATGCGTGTGTGAAACAACCGCAATTTTGCGAGAAACAGCATTTTCAGTTAAATCATTTCTTTGTCCTCACTGTCAATTAGCTAGGTCGGTGTCTAGAAGGTAACACCCAAGTTGCGAAAACGTGCAAAAACTCTCGCAAGTTTCGCAACTTGGGGGTTCCCCTCAAGACACGACCATTTAGCAAGAAATGTGGGCCATTTTGTGACATATCTTAAGTTGAGCGTAACTGTCCACAGTGTGACACGACCAAGTAAAAATGGAGTTGAATATGCAAAAATAGAGTTGGGAGAATTTTAATGCCGGAGGTGTTATGTTTTCGGGTTGTCGGTCCCATTCTCGCGATATCTCGGGAACGACTGAAAGGAATTTGTTCAAATTTGGCACAAACGTCCACTTGGACTCAAGAATGAACGATTAGAATTTGGTGGTCAAAGGTCACTGTGACCTCACTAAACGCGTTTTAGGTCCATAACTCAAGAATTCATATGCTAATTATGATAATTTAAAGGTCCCATATTGTAAAAAGTGAGATTTTATGTTTATAAAGCAAGTTTAGGTGCTATATAAATACTGTGAAAGTATCGAAACGCTCAATCCATAGAGAAATGCCCGCATTCAGAAACTGTGCTTCTGAAACAAGCCGTCAGGATTTCTGTGCATTTGTGATGTCACAAATCTATAATGTATATATACCATTTCACAGTTTTAAACGTAAACATTCTAAATGCGTCCCAGTTTATTTCCGGTTGCAGTGTATGTGAATGACATCAGCTGACAGGAAGTAAACAGGAACCCAAATTGTCGCCACTCAATTCCGTTACAGTTCCGTGGAAATGTGCTAAAACGGAGCGTTTCAGACAGAATACAGGTATATTCAGACACAGTGTTAGAAAAATAAGGTGTTTTTTGAACATTAAAGCATGTAAACATGTTCTAGGAGAAACACAAGTATGAACCTGAAAATGAGCACGATATGGGACCTTTAACACAAATGTCCAATAGGATGAAATGATGACATTTTGAACCGACATGGATGTAAAGTGCAGCTTGACTGGTTGGCGGAGTCATGACCAGAAAATCTGGGGGAAAAAAATCATTTGGAACTTGTTCCTCACATGTTGTCATCTCCATATATAGCCTATGTGATTTCATCCTCTTTTTAGCCTGACCAGCTTTTTCACTTCCTGCTGCCACACGCCATTTACGCATTCATTTCCATGACTTCATCGCAACTTTGCTTTCACGCCATGTTTCCTTTTTGTTTTCCGCTTCTTAGTCATGATTTTCACAAACCTCTATCGTGTTCGCTCCAAGACTACGAGCAACCATTTTATTTTTCATGTAAAACCAGCAGTGAAGGGCTTCACTATTGATCCTATATAGATAAACGCCAGTTTTGTTTTGCTGAATGACGGGAGAAGATGCAAGCGTGAAATGACTTAAAAGAGGTCCGCTTGGTCATAAAGTGCGGAAATGAATCTTAAAACAATGTCTTGATTGAACTCACACTGTTTTTTTATGTCCTTAAACTAATCTACGTGGATGTGATATCTTGCTGCTTTTCTTCACTGTGAAGCCGTTCCACTCTCACTAACCGTCTAACGTTTTGTGTTTTTGCTCTTTCCTCTTCTTTTTTCTCTCTTCTAATCTAGGTTGTAGCAGTCGCTCTGAAACATAAGCAATGCAAAACAAAAGCCTTGGGTCTGCCTTGCATGCTCCTGTATCCTTAACTCTTACAGGATTGATCAAAAGCATTGCCTCTGCCTGAAACAGACACTGCTTCCACTAATCCACAGTCCGATCTTCCATGTCTAAGCGTTGCGTTTTTTTGTCGTCGGGGAAGAGAGGGTCGGTGGGGGCGAGGTGGGGCGGCGAAGAGGGGGGGGACACAGCTGTCGTCCTTTCCCCCTCCTTTCGTTCGCCTTCCTTTTCGTTTTTTTGTCCTGTGATGTTGTTGGGACTCTGAGGCTTGTGAATAACTGGCTTGTGGTGTCTGTGTTGAGACTGACCGGTGGTGTGCTTTGGTCTGTGCCTGCTGACGGCCGCCCCGTCCTCACCTTCTCTGTGCTGCTGTGATGTGGTTGTTCTCGCCGGGCGGCCCCCCCCCCCCCCCTACCTTGGCCACACGGCTCTTTTTCTCTCTGAAACACAAACACACTGCTGGACATAAAATGGACCCTACTACCAAAATGGACCACTTCTTCATTTCTCTGTGTTTTTCCCTGAGGGGGTTTACACACAGGCTGTTCTCAAACCAACTGCCTCTCTGCTCCTCTCTCTCTCTCTCTCTCTCTCTCTCTCTCTCTCTCTGTTTTTAATGTGATGGCATGTGCTGAGGCGGTCACCGGCCCATGTCTATAGACACAATATGCACTTTGTCGAAAAAAAAAATAATCATGAACTCTTTTTTTTTGTTGTTGTTGTTGTTTAGTTTTAAATAGTCATATTTGCAGTGTTTTTTTGTTTATTTTTCTTCAGGAGGGTCTCAGAGGCTTGGACAGTGTGATATGCTCACTTGTATGTTGTCTTTCTGGAGTATAACCTGGTAAATTCACTGTTTTATTGGATGCATTTGAACACAGGGCACTGATGGATACGCTAAACGACAGCTGAAATGAAAAGACACAGGCTGTAATATTCCCCTTCATCGTTCACAATCCGCACGGGAATAGAATAATGCTGGCTATTTATGATAAATAAAAAAAAAGAAGACTTTTTTTAATAATAACGTCCATCCATTGAAGTGTAAAGTGCACCTTATAAGAATATGAGTTATTTAGAAAGAAGTTTTCATTCTCTGCGCAAAAAAAAAAGACTATAAATCAGGAACCTGGCGCAAAAAGTGTCCTATATCTTCCTAAAACATTACCTCTTGTGCGTGCTTGTGTATACCGTTTGTGATTGCTGGCTTCAGTTGGCGTGCGTGTATTTATGTGTCGTGTGTGTGTGTGTGTGTGTGTGTGTGTGTGTGTGTGTGTGTGTGTGTGTGGGCGACTGAGGTGAGCGTACCGTGTTGGAATAGGTTGGTTTTCGTGAAAGACGTGTCGTGTTGCAAAAATCCAATGGTATGTAATGTACATACATTATTTAATGTACAGCAAATGAACATGATTCTTCTAATATTTGTACAAACATTTTCTATGTAAAATACATCACGACATTTTTTGAATAGGTACTGCTATGGCTATTACAGATGTGTATATATATTTATATTTTTTTCATGTATAAAATCCTGTATAAAGGCTGTACAATTTTTTTAGAATGGGCCAATACGTGTTTTTTTATGTTATTGTAAAAATTCATATTTTTGTATTGCATGTGACTACCATTCTGTACACGCAGTTTCTGTTTTCATCCATGAAAAGACAATAAAATGAGGCTTGTCATGTAACAATAGAGTGCGGACACGGTTATTTTACTGTTGCAATGCACTTATTGCCTTCCTGGCAGTGTGAGGCTACAGTATATCTGATGAATCTTTAGAATAAGTTAGTTTTCTAGTCTCACTTCCAAATAAGAGCTTCATTCCAGTTCCAGTCTTTGGATTTAAAGCTAGGGTTGGTAATTTTCTTCAAAAACATATTTTGTTATATTTGTTGAAATTCTCATTAAATCCTGACAGCAATCAACAAACGCCGAATTTGAGGCTTCAAAACAGTAGTCCACAAACCAATGGGCGACTACATCCACTTATAAAGTCTATGGTACTGACAATAGTCATGTTCATTGTTTACGTTCATTATGATTATGTTAATTTTGATAATTTCGTGGCTTTGGAGTGAGGCCTGAAAGGACGGACTGTCAGTGTTGCTGACTTGGCGACTCTCGCTAGATTTAGGGACTTTTGGAGATAATGCTGATAGCTACTTTTATTGGAAATGAGTTGGCAACACTGGGCTGGGTTTTTCTGTTGGATCATTTTTAAAACCTAGCGTACTCTAGTTTTTCTTTAACTATAACTATGTGCACTGTTGTAGCCAACTGACACATAACTGCAAAGTCCTGGGTTCGATTTCAGCCTTGGGACCTGTGTTGCATCATGCTCCCTCTCTCTCTCTCTCTCTCTCTCTCTCTCTCTCTCTCTCTCTCTCTCTCTCTCTCTCTCTCTCTCTCTCTCTCTCTCTCTCTCTCTCTCTCTCTCTCTCTCTCTCTCTCTCTCTCTCTCTCTCTCTCTCTCTCTCTCTCTCTCTCTCTCTCTCTCTCTCTCTCTCCCCTGTTTCTGCACTCATCATCATCTGTCAAATAAAGGTGAAGAAATGCCAAAAGAAAAACAAAAGAGAAAATGCCATAGAATGCCATAAAATATGCAAATTTAATCAATTTGTGACTGTGTTGAGCTGATTTGGCTTCATCCATATTGATTCTAAGCTGGTCAGAGTTCTTAGACTGGGACAAAGATGGGAGGCACATGAATATGTGGATTCAAATCATACATTTATTTACAACAATAATTCTAGGTTTTACAAACCAATCAATGGGGCAAGTTAGAAAGATCATAAGTGTTGTGGGTAGATAAGTGAAAACAGGCAGGTTGTTATCTTCCACTCTGGAATGTGTAGGAAGAAGAGCACACGCCAGGCTTATAGGAGCACACCGGGTCGGTTTTAGGTCCCTAATCAGGTCCTTCTTGAGAAGTTTAGCCCCTGCAGACAGTAAAAAGTTTCGTCAAACCTCTCTTTCCAAGGTCAATAATGAACCTTGAGGCTCATTTGAGTAGAAGGTTATGAATAAGCTTGCAGCAGTTTCCCAGTTCACCTCTAGGTGGCATAAAGACCCAACAGAAAGTAATAGTCATCTTCAGTCTTTGTGTTCTGAACTTGGCTGTTTTTTTTATTACAGCTGTGCACATTTTACATCAAGTTTGGTCCTTTTTTTGTGGCCTTGTATGCTTTGTGTATTATGCAATGTTCAGGTGTGAAAGAGTAAGCATTCTTTAACCAAGAACAGCCGAATCAGCTTACGTGAAAATTAGCTACTGTCCCCTAAATCTGGAAACCACTTGGACTTGTGAGTTCGTCAGCTAAAATGTCTGAAGCTGCTCCAGAATTAATGGAGAAAAAAAGTGATTCAGAGTGCATCTAGGAGGACGTCTCTGCAGAACAGCTGGTTCAAAACTGATATACCAGCAGTACTACGGTTAAGTAACTTGCATCTACATTTCCCAAATCTGGCTTGGATATTTTATTGATCCACATAGTTGTAATCTATAGCAGAACAGTATGGACTGTTGGCATAGGCAATGCTTTTACAATCTTCATAAATAAAACGTGGGCCTTGTTTTTTTTCACATTTGTGCTTATGCGGCTTTTATGTGACGACTATCAAAAGTTTATAAGACGAGGCCTTGGGAGCTGTCAGTAAAATGATAAATACTGCTCGCATTCAGTCCTTGAAACCTGTTATCAGTGAGGATGCATCTGAAGTGTGGCTTCGACTAGCAAGAATGATGGATTGATTTTGGCACGCTGGTGTCAATCCAACAGAAAAGAAAGGACCTTGTATCCTGGCTGATGATGCACGGCAACCAAAAGCTCTTTGACTCCAACTGGTACCGGGTCACGTGACCAGCGTTTGGTGAGAGGAAACCGTTTCCTTCAATGGGAGGCCGCACACAGAATGTCCTTTCTTCCCTGCATGGCAATAGAGGCAAATGACAGTTAGCCATTTGTTTGTTTTTGTTATGTGCCGTCGGAGAACCAATGCACCACTTTTTCTCTCAAACTACAACACATTTAAAGGTGCTCTATATGATACCCAGAGCATTTATATAGCATCAAACAACTATTTGCTATGTAAAGATATAGAGGAGTAATGTCTACCTGAGCAGAGAATGAAGTCGCTCTCCCTCTGTGCGTGTTGTAATCCGAGCTTCCCCTTGCTTTGTTTTCTCTGCACCGCTCTCATACAGCGGTTACAGCTGATAACACCATCCTGATTGACAGCGCCGTTGCGGAAGCGTAGCACCCACCCTCCGGTGTCCCCCCCCCACCCCCAGGTAAACTGTTTCCTCTGTCAGCACTGTGGCTGTTGTTTACACAGTTAGCGCTGTTAGCTGCAATCCGCCAGCTCAGTCTTTGCCGTGTTGAGAGCCGTGCAGAGGCAATAGAAATGCTCCAAATCTCGCATTCAGCATCTTTAGCATTGATGACTCTATCAGCAATGTTGCTGTTGTTTTCACTCTTAGCGCCATCTGCTACTAGCTGCCAGCTCAGCCGTCGCCATGTCGAGAGCCGTGCAGAGGCAATAGAAATGTTCCCAATCTCGCATTTAGCACGTTCTAAGAAGGTTTTCTATAACAAATAAATCCTGTGGAAGACAATTTATGACAACTTTGGGTTGAGATTGTCTACGAACTGGCCTCTGCAGCCCACAATGCGAGCCAAACAGTAATTTAGCAGCTAACCGGATTGTGCCCTGGACTGCACTGTGCCTCTCTGCCCATCAGAATCGATGAAGTGTACAGACTGTCATAAATTGTTGCAGAAGATTGCAGCACTCGAGAGACAAGGGTATTCGAGCTGGAGAAGCCTTCTGAACCCCACGACACTCAGCCAACATCTTCTGCAGTCATCAGAATTCAACTCGGCAAGATTTAAATGGACAGACAAGCTATCTCGAAATAACTTTCCCAACCCTGACTGAAACAAAATCGGTGAAGTCATGTGCCGTGAATGGGATTTTCTGTGGGTGCTAAACCTACGGATAAGACTGTACTCCCACGGAGGTCAAGATTTATGGATTCACTTCAGCCGACTTCAGCAAAAAAAATTAATTCGTCAACTGGTGAATAAACACTTCAACTTATTCTACATGTTTGGGCCAGTGATGTCTGCAGAGAGCAATCGGAAGTGCTAAAGCAGGATTTCGTTGAGCCGTTTAATTGTCTGAACCAACTGGAGGCTGGACCGCTGCCAGCCGGTCAACAGAGGGATCAACAGTTCAGCAGCCTCTCAGGACTCGACACATGGCTCAGCAGAACCTGCGCTCTGAAAGGGATCAATTATATTGATAACTTCAATCTGTTCCGGGGACGCAGGCATCTTTTCAGGGCAGACGGCCTCCGCCCATCGATGCCGGGCCTGAGACGATGCACCCTGACACACAGCAGCCTCGACGTGATGGAGACAAAACATCGCAGCCTCAATGTCAGCGTGTTGACGACTAGCTCATGGATCATTCTTCTAATTCCTCCTTCCTTCACTCTCCCCTGCCTCACCCCTTTTAGGATTCACTGATACAAAAGGGAAGTGTTGGTTAATGCTAGCATTAAAGGAACAGTGTGTAGCATCTCCGGGAATCTATTAGTATCTGTTTTCATAAGGGTATAATCACCTGAAACTAAGAAAAGTTGTGTTTTCGTTAGCTTAGAATGAGCCCTTCATAGGGAGCGGGTCCTCTTCACAGAGTCCGCCATGCTGCTCCGCCATGTTTCTACAGTAGCCCAGAACAGACAAACCAGACACTGGCTCTAGAGAGAGCCTTTTCGCTTAATATGTTACCTGAAGGCCACCGTAGTTCTCCGACACGTTTGTGAAACTGCGATAACGTGAGCCGCAGAGTGCAAAACCGCGGTACCGCCAGCCGCCATCTGACTTCCCTTGCTCACGTCACCGCAGTCTTGGAAAGGGAGGAGTGAGCGGAGGGGTATTCAGTTGGTTGCAATCTGCAACCACACCACTAGATGGCGGGAAATCCAACACACTGTACCTTTAAATCTACCCCGCAGTCACTGCCTCATTCTATTTTAGCATATTCCTATCTTATTTTGTTATTTTTAAAATCCTAATTATGTGTCTTATTTTATTGCCTTGCATTTCTTTTATAGCTTTTCTTAATGCCTTTATGTCTCACATAAAGCACTTTGAATTGCCTTGTCGTTGAAAGGAAAGGTGCTACAGTATACTAATAATGGGACTTTCCATCACTCGGGGAAAGATGTGCGTGTGGGGCTTTTGAGATGAAGTCATCTGCGTTCCTTCTATTCTCACTTCCTCTCAAACATATTTAGCCTGATTATCTGCTTCATCAAATGAAATCATCAAAGGCAGAGGCTGAATTAACACTCAATGTTATATGTAGGCGGGTCCATTTTGAGTTTTTGTAAGTGCATTGGGACGTTTTAGAAAATGTTTTCCTCTTCAACTTGTATATAAAACACAGCCACTTAAAGGTAGGGTTGGTAAAGATTTTAGCTACATTTTTTTATTATATTAGTTGAAATTCTCAACCGTGACATCCCGACAGCAATCAATAAATCAAATGTTCTGCCAAAAAAAAAGGAAAAAATCCGTTATCTGTTGCACTGTGCACTCTGTCCGTGGGTGAGTTTTGGGTGAGCAGCTTTGGAGGGAGACTTTAGGGGACGGACTGAGTTGCCGACTTCCTCTCTAGATTTAGGGACTTTTGGAGCTAGTGCTGCTAGCTACTTTCATTGGAAAAGAGTTGGCAACACTGGGCTGAGTTTTTCATTTGGATCATTTTTAAAGATCTAGTGTACTCGTGCTCATGTTTCAAGATCGCCCATCCTGCCTTTAACTACATTTTTTCTTAAAAAAAAATAAAAAAAATAAACCATATATACTATATGTTCACTGCATTTAATCATCATCTACCAATGTGTGAATTAATGTGGTGTTGTACAACAGCATATCAACTTGCGACGTTACATTTTAGAGGTCAGTAATTCTTAACACAGATGACAGGCTTGTAACCTCCGCTCTTCTGTCTGAATAACAAGATGCTATCCAATATTATTATTTTATTATACGGTTTTACTATCAGTTTAACTATCAGTTCATTTTGATGAGATCGTCCAAACTGATATTCTTGTGTCATTGCCTTGATGACAAAAGCACAGCAGGTTGACGAACAGGGTCTTTAGCTCAATACTTGCAAAACAGATGCTACTGGAACATGGAGTGTGTTGATGGATGAATCCTGAGTTTTTGGTAGCTCCTGTCTTGCATGTTGCTGGTGTCATCTGCAGGGATGAGGCAACTTGCCAAATCAAGCACTTCACTCTAAATGTGAAAGTTACAAGTGCAGGTGCAAACACACAGCAGAAATGACCACAAATCACACGGGAAACACAAAGTAACAGAGGAAACAGAAAGGGGAACTTTATAAAATCATTACGCTTGCAATCAATGCAAATTAATTCTACATTTTTATTTTGCTCAGTGAGCAGATGTTGAACATATCTGCATCTGACCTTCATGTGCGTGGTCATGCTGCAACTTTTTCCACTACATGTGGTATTAACTGACTGAAGTGTCAAAAGGCCTTGTATTATTAGTACATGACATAAACCAGTGGAAATGTTAGACTCTTTTTAGGGGTGTTCAAGCACACCTAAGTTTCTAAGGAAGGAGGCTAAATAACACTCCGATATTAACTCAAAGTTTGGCGAGAGAAAACTGGCATGGCCATTTTCAAAGGGGTCCCTTGACCTCTGACCTAAAGATATGTGAATGGCAATGGGTTCCATGCGTACCCACAAGTCTCCCCTTTACAGACATGCCCACTTCCTGCAGTTTGGGGCAAAAACATGCAGCTTTTTCTGCAACCCCAAAACTGCTGCAACTTGCGACATAACAATGAAACATAATAGAGCATGGGAATGGTCATCATATACTTCCATCGTAATGTTCTAAGCCCTTATACACTTTCACAATTTATTTTAATTCATACATTCATTCATTTGTGTTTATTTATCACTAGATTTTTGTGTTTTTAGAATTTGTTTTAATTTATGACCAGAACAACTTGACACACAGTACTGAGCTGCATCTCAAATTAATCTTCAGGTTCCCAGCTTTCAGATGATGTACACCACTTCTATGTGACATTATATTGTTGACCTGCTATCTCCCCCTAAAGACCCTCTGTACCTGCCTAAAAAAGAAAAAAAAAACGGGTTTATGTGGGTCTCAGAGGGTTAATTATTAGGCCCATTATTATTATTTTCTGAGATCATTTTTAGATTTTGCGAACAAAAAATTACAGGTTCAAAGGGTTTTATTTAAACAGGTTTTAAAATCCAGTTTTCGGAAGGTTCTGACAGAGAACGTTGGGCCCAATTGGCCGTTATAACCATAGATAAATAAATATTTGAAAGCAATACAGAATGATTGAAAGCCTTACTGCATTATATTCCATTCGATTTTGAATTGCCACCTCATAGCGCCTGAATTTTGTGTTTTCCTTTACATAATTAAAGACATTTACACCATAAATTGATGCATAAAAATTCACCGGAATGCAGGAAATTAAGTGTTTGATGCTCAAAATTTCCTGGAGGAGGATCCCCAGACCCCCAGATCCCCAGCCCCCCAGCTTAATATCTGCCCCCCCCCCCCCCCCCCAATATTGAAACAAAAACTACGCACTTGACTGTACACGTCACATTCTCATTAGGGGCTGAGCCCCCCTAAAGGGCTGATCCTAGGATCGCCTCTGCATTGAACGATGTTCTAACATGGACTATAATTAAAGTCATCTGTGAGCAATTGTGGCTTGGACACAAATAAGTAGATGACACAGAAGAAGACAGACGTATGCATGTTTATTTATGGTTGTCATGTCACCTAAAGTCTTATGAGAAATGGCCCATCAGCTTCCTAAAAGAGAGACCTCACAGACCATCACAGGTCTTAAAGACAAAACCATTTCCATAAATAATGAATTGTGCAAATTACAGCTTCACCGCATCTGTTAAAGGTCATGCAGTTTCTAACTCTGGTGTCATGCAGATTGTGGGTTAGATTGAGGGCACTAGATTTGAATTTAGTAGATGTTGACAGAACTGAAGCCCAAAAAGCTAATAACCTTAAATAAAATAGTTCATGAGCTATTTTACTGTAAGTGAGCGACAAAGCGAGTATTAAGCCTGCTACTTTACTTTTTATAGTCTGCCACCCGACAGATGTCTGCGTGACCAGCTACCAGCAACGAACAGAACACCAAAACCACTTCCTTTTCTTATTATAGTCCAAATGGAGAAGTAAGAACTAGACAGCCAGATGAGTGGGCCATTGATTTAGATTACTCTCATTTCACATTGCCAGTCGTTCCTTTACGCATCTCTCTTTACTTGCAGCACATTGCGTACATATTTATTTATGCGAAACCTTATTCTTCAGCAAGATCACCAACAATGTAAGTGGCAGATTGCATTTATACATACTTTGATTTTGAAACCTGTAAACTCTTCAATTTTAGGACACAACAAAGAACTCTAAAGGAATACGCGCTAACATCTGTATTGATATAGTAATGTAGTGTTATTGTATGGTTCCATCCTAAATCCTGATGATAAAAAAGTGATATTTTTGCTATTTTTGGCTACTTTAAAGACAGCCTTGCACATTATGAACTGCACAGTAAATTGTTTTAGGGTTTAACATCACTTTAGCATGAGTTTACATCAGTTTCAGGAACTTGCTGTATGATTACAATCATGTTGTCACAAATATGTCCTCGAACAAAACTGAAAACCTCTGTAAATGTGTAAGCGATGAATCGGAAAAGTATCACTTACTCAGTTAGTGTTTCACGAAAAGTTTCAAACAAAACAATACAGGCACCTTAGCCAATAAATTCAAAGCTAAATCAATGTTAAAGGATCATACCAGTGTTTTCAAATGACATACACAATACAGTATATTGCTGCTGACCATTTTTGTTTTGTTTTTTTAGATATTTAAATGGAAGCAACTGGTTCCAATGTAAGCATGTTCAGTAATGAATGAACTTGCTTGAGATCTGTGGACATAATGCTCAGCTCAGTGTTAGGTTTGTCAAAATTCCATTTTGTTGTATTCTGTTAGCCAAAATAATTTCCCACTTGATTGGACTTGATATTCCAAAAACCATAGCTTGTGATGCAATTAGTTAAATAGCAAGCCAGACCTTCAGTATACAGGTCTTTCAGGCCAGCATACTTTTCAAATGAATCCACACTTTCAAGTAATTCAATGGAAGATAAATGCTCACCGTGATGGATTCAACTTTTACATCTTTGTAAGGTTATTTCCATAATGTACATGGTTGTATAGAAGGGGAAAATCCATTCAAAATTATGATTTGATCATTTTGATATAATGGTTACAAGTAATCTAAAGTATATGTGATTTGCAGTGATGGGAGAAGGCAGTAATGCACATTGTAGAGACACTCAAAATGTCACTTCAGTAAAAGTACATGAGTAGTGGCATCAGAATATACTTAAAGTACCAAAGAATCATATATTATATGAATGAATTATAACTATGGATGCATTAACAAATTACTGAAATGTTACAGTTGGTAAGGGTGGGGTTAATTGTAACGTATTTACTGCTGGGTAGCTTAATCTATAATATTTTACCAATTTATTAGTTGATTATATTTTGTATGAATAATTTGAATCTGCTAAGTAATTAAAGCTGCCAGATAAATTTATTGGAGTGAAAAGTACAATATTTTTGTCCAAAATGTAGTGACGTAGAAATATAAAGTAGCATAAAATGAAAAAAAATCTCAATTGTACCTCGAAATTGCCCATAAATACAATACTTGAGTAAATGTAGTTACTTTCCACCACTGGTGACTTGTAACAAATAGGCTGAAACACAAACAGAACAAAAAAAAAATAATTTCGGTTTTATTTTAGCTACCCTATAGATTATATAGTAAGGTGCTACTGTATCTGGGCTTCTTTCTAATTCTCCTTACTGTATTAAAGGTGCTCTATATGATATTCAGAGCATTAATATTGCAACAAACAATTATTTGCTATTTAAAGATATAGAGGAGTGATGTCTACCTGAGCAGAGAATGAAGTCGCTCTGTGTGTGTGTGTGTGTGTGTGTGTGTGTGTGTGTGTGTGTGTGTGTGTGTGTGTGTGTGTGTGTGTGTTGTAATCTGAGCTTCTCTGTGTTTTGTTGACATAGCCAGGCCGGCCACGCGTGTTTTTAGTGCATGTGAGCGTGCCTCGCTGACTAGCTCATGGCCGCAGCTCTGCACTGCTCTCGTACGGCGGTTACAGCTGATAACGTCGTCCTGACCGACGCCGCCATTGCGGAGGCATAGCGCCCACCCTCCGGTTCCCCTTAAGGAAAACACTGTTAGCTCTGTGAGCAGTGTTGCCATTGTTTTCACGCTGGTTGGCACCGTTAGCTACAGCCGTCGCCATGTTGAGAGCCATGCAGAGAGCCGTGCAGAGGCAATAGAAATGCTCCCAATCTCGTATTTAGCCCATTTAAAGGTACTACTGTATATGTAACTTATTTACGTGTTTTAATCGCTTTATATTGCCAATGTGTGTACGGATTGTAACGTAACTTATGAACAGAGACCTTCCCCGACTTTCTCAGTTGCCTATAACAGCCTGTGGACTGATTTCTACAGTATGTACGGGACTCGGGACTGTTTCGCTGGGAAAATCCAAAGAATATGACGTTTTTTCGTCATATTCTGTATGTAACTTACAGTAGCTAAGCAGCATGGATCTGCTTGGTTGCCTCATAACATTAGCTGATAAAGTAATTTGCTAGCTGCAAGTTAGTTAGTATCATGGAAACAATTGTCCAAATAAAATATAGTAACATTACAGAACATTATGTAAGGGATAATGCCCGACGAGCTGTCCATTATCAGGAATTAATGGACGACGTGGAGAGATGTCAGGGTGCTGACCCTTCACTTAACGGCCACAGGTGTCATTAATAACAAGGATCTTCTGAAAGTTACATATAGTACCTTTAAGTCTGTATTCCAAATCTCATTTTAAACTTAATTGCTATACCATGTCTCCTCAGATACAAACATGAATGGCCTCTTCTTCCTGTTGTGCTGGATAGAAATCCTGGGTGCACTATTGTGTGGAGCTCAAACTATCTCAGGATCAACTACTGCTGATTATCAGAGTGGTACTTTCGACAACACCAATGTTCCAGCTGTTCAGACACCATCCCCAGATGATCCCACCAGTGTTGCCAGCATCGTGTCTGAGGCCGCCACTCAGTCACCTACAACAGTCTCACCTTCACCTGGCCCAAAGCCCACCACCACCACCACCGCCACCACCACCGCCACCACCACCACTTCCTCCACCACACCTATCGACATGTTTTACAGGAGAGAATGTCTTCATGTGTTCATGGTGGCCGGCGGACTGATCATAGCCTGCGCTATTCTGCTGGTTTCCACTCTGTTGCTGATATGGAAGGTGTGCCAGTTGAGCAGACGCATCAAGCTGCTGAGCGACAACGCCGACCTGATCAGCACCACTGAATACTGGATGGGAACCGCCAAGAGGAACAAAGGCGCTTCAGAGACGGAAGAGAAAGAGACCACCGTGTTGATGACTGACATCGGTCAAAAACAGGAGGAGATGGGCAACGGTACCACCCAGGAGGAAGGAGGCAACAACAAGGATGGACAAACGGGAGAGGAGAAGGAGGTGGGAGACGCTGCAAAGAGTGATGAGGCTCCAACTGTAACCGTCGCTGAAAATGCATCAAAGCCGCAAGAGGAGGCCGCTGATTCCCAGTCCACCAAAGCTGTAGCAGCCTCCACTGCGAAGGGCACAGAGGAACCAAAGGATGTGGTGTAGAGTTGTGTGCGTGTGTGATGCCAAAGAGCTTCCTGAGCACCTGCCTTTACTTCCCCATAGCTTTACAAACCCCTTTATGGTAAATAAAGGACACTGTTTTCAGCAGCTTTTGCTTTACAGTAGCTTAGTGTGCTGCTATAACTGTATTTCTCTGTTATTTGTGTGTGTTTTTTTATATTAAAATATATTAATACTATAATACACATTTGTGGAAGTCAATTTGTGTTTCACACCCTTTACTTTTTGAGATGGACACACATTTATGACATTTATGACCCATGCAGCACCAAGAGCACCTGTAACTTCACTCTTGAATTCATTACTTTGCAGCCATTTCCCTTGTAGTTGTGGCTGTCTACCGCGTGTGTGTGTGTGTGTGTGTGTGTGTGTGTGTGTGTGTGTGTGTGTGTGTGTGTGTGTGTGTGTGTGTGTGTGTGCGTCTGTGAGAGAGGTCTGCTTGATTAGCAAGCAGAGAATTTGCCTCCTCCGGGCAGTGCCACTCAACTCAGAAAGAAACGCTCTCTTTCACCTCAGCCAGAGCTGACAAAGCCGAACAAAAAAGCTTTTCAAAAACCCCAATATGCGGTTGTTTCCGCCGCCTTGTGCAGATATTTGTTCGTCCGCTTACTTGTGACGTCGTGATGGATGTGCGCTCCCTTCATTAAAAGTCTGAATAGTTTGTCCCTTCTCAACGCAGCCCCTGCTTCAACTCTAATAGCAAGGGGGGGGTGGAAACACTCTGGGTTGCGGTTGGTAGCTGCAAGTTTTAGAGATGGGATGCAGTATCAAGTCATCCTCAGTGAAAGTTAAAGCAGCGGTCGGAGCAAAGATGATTAAAAAAGTTATTTTTATAAAACCGTCACTATATCCTGAAAGTAGTGCATGAAACAGTTAATCTGAAAAAAAAATCACGTGCCTCTGTGTCCTCCGGTGCTCCTAACGGCATCTGCAAGATTTCACAGACCGGAGGAAAACAACCAATCAGAGCCGAGCTGGAGCCTTGCCGTCTCTGAGCAGCTGTCAATCACTCGCAAACTCCGATCATACGGTCAAACTAGGCAGCGCTGATCAAATATTAATCAATATTCTGTTACTGTAATGCCCATTTCTCGCATAAAATATTTTCAGAAACATTTTTAGTGTACTATTTAGCTGTAAAATGATTTGTTAACGGGCACCACGTTGCGATCAGTTGAGGAAATACCAAGCACCGCCCACCAGCCGGAGCAAACTTTCTAATTTTACATCTAAACAGTACACCACAAGCTGTTTCTGAAAACTTGTGAAGAGATAAATAGGCATTACAGTAACAGAATATTGATTCATATTTGATCAGCGCTGCCTAGTTTGACCGTTTGATCGGAGTTTGCGAGTGATTGACAGCTGCCTCCGTTGAATGAACAGCCAATAGGAAGGCTCTCTCTCTGAAATGACCTGTGATTGGCCAAGTCTCTCATCACGGGCTAGATTTTTTAAAGCCTGAAAACAGAGCCATGAGGAGGTGCAGAAGTTTAGTTTTCTAGTCTAATATTGTAATTTTCGAACACTTGAATTACAATATGCTGAGAGGTTATTATGGAATTTTTGCCCAATGATGCCAAAAACATTTTGCCTACTAACGCTTTAATGTCAAACATTCACGGATTGTACGTCAAGCATTCAAAGTGAATGAGGTAAAACTTGCTGTGTGATAACACAGCTCAATTTGGCAGCATAGCATGTTGTATGCGGTGACAGACAGTGGAAGTGAGGCTTGTTATAAGGGGGCAATGACAGCATACTCAATCACAGTGCTACTGGAAGTATAGGCAGGCAAGAGAGGAAAGTACAGAGGGAGGTGTGAGGAAGTACCAAACGCATTGCAAAAGAGGTACTTTGTTCAGTTTACATGACAACTGAACAAATACAAGTAGCAAACGAACACAAAAGAACAATGCCTCTCAGCTGCTCTGGTTACATAAATCAGGAATGCATCATTATTCTGTTGAATTTGTCACATTTGAAATCACTTCCTGTATCACTGTTGAACTGTCCTTTAATAACCCGAAGCAATGATGTGTGGTAGCAGTGCAGCAATGCAGTGCAGCATTGCTGATGACAGGTAGGAAGCTGCAGTGGACTGGAGCAATAAATCTTGAAGGTTTTTTGTGGCAGTGTCTAAATGTACACGGGGAAAATAACAACCAATTACAGCACTTTTAGAGAGGGATACTATTGATTTAGGTGATAACAGTCTAATTTATTTTGAGGACAAACAGAGATTAAATCAGCCAATTAATCTGACCACAACAATAGCTGCCACTTTAAATGCTGAAGTAAATCCTGAAAGCTGCCAGATAAGGGGTTGAGGAGTTTTCCTTTGCAGCAGTCTCGTATGCAGGGACCCCTCCGGTATGCGCTCCTTTTCTCCTTAGTTACCCCCCTCCTAATACTTCCCCCACCCCTCCCTGCTCACTTCCACTGCACAGAGTCAACCCAGAGCCTGCAGTGGCTGACCGCGCTAACTCAAAGATCCATACAGGCAATATCAAAGCTCTTCAGAGAGGACAAGAGGACCGGCAGTGAGGGCAAAAACCTGCACCGGAGAAGTGAGCAAGGGTCAAGCTCTATGAGGGGAATTCAGGCATAGAGGGGAAAAAAAATCACTTTCAGCAGAGCAGCAGCTGGTCCCGAGCTTGAGGACGGCACAAAAAGGAGCAGGGAAAAGTGACTGGAATGATAAGATGAGAAGGTGAGACTCTTTTTACACACACATTCCGCCACACCCTCACTCGCATACATACTGCTGCAGTTTCAGCAGCGTGGAGCTCCCTGGCGGGTGCCTTTGCCTGCCTTTGCACCAGCTGATGCATGAGTTCTCTGTGGAGTCATTAATACAACCCATCTATTGAGCTAGTTCCCCTCCTCTGGGAGCGTGGGACTGACTGCTCTGACAACCGCCGACGACTGAACACGCCAACTGATGCCAGGGAAAATGACTACGGGGATTTCTCATCCTTTTGTGATGAACGGTGTTCTCGAACGGACCAGAAATATCCTCTTGCAGATCAGTTGTAGAAAAGGACCCGTTTCAACCTGCTACTGATGATGCATGTGTGTGCAGTAGGAGAATCCTGCATGGTTAGGGGAGTCATGTAATGTGAATGTGAGTATCTGCAAGCAATGCAGTGATGTGCAGCAAAAACTGAGCATGGGAGTGTGTGTGTGAGAGAGAGAGAGAGAGAGAGAGAGAGATTCTGGCAGAGGGTGGAGCTTTAAAGAAGTTTTATTCAGCCCTCTGCAGTCACCGTGCCTCTCCTACAGATAGCAAATGTGCAGTACATCTCCTGCAATCACTATCCAAACACTCCGCAGGCATCATTTGACAGTGTGCCTGCTGGAGGTAAAGAGGATGCAGTGTGAGACAACCCCTAACATTCTCCTGTCCCGTCTCCCTGTCTTTCTTTCAGCAGGCATGCGCTGCTGAAGCTCCCCCCTAATGAGGCCCTCCTGGAACTCCTCCTCGTGTTGTTGCTGGGGTCGCACGTCCTCGCCGTGTGCCCCTCCATGTGCTCGTGCGGCCGCAGCCACAGGGAGGTGGACTGCTCCTGGAGGGGTCTGAGGCAGCTGCCCGACGGCCTGCAGCACAACATGCGCTCCCTCAACTTGTCCCACAACCGGCTGCACGACCTGGACGGCCGGCTCACCGCGTACACCCACCTCCGGACCCTCGATTTGTCTCACAACCGGCTGAGCCACCTGCCCGCCGGCTTGCCCCGGTCCCTCTGGCAGCTCTACGCCGCCTCCAACCGCATCCGGCTGCTGGACAAGAACGACACGGTCCACCAGTGGAACCTGCGGCTGCTCGACCTCTCCGACAACAAGCTGGAGCGGGCCATCTTCATCAACAACACGCTGATCAACCTGTGCACGCTCAACCTGAGCCACAACCACTTCTGGACCTTGCCCACCAATATGCCCGCGCACCTGGAGAACGTCGACATGTCCCACAACTTGCTCGTGAAGGTGCTGCTGGGCTCCCTGGACCGGCTCCTCAGGCTGACTCACTTCTACCTGCACGCTAACCGCTTTTCCACGCTGCCAGTTGGTGTTTTCGACAAGATGACATCTATTAGAGTCATCACTCTGGGCGACAACCCTTGGGCCTGTCACCTTTATGCCGAAATCTCCTATTTAGTTTCCTGGACTCAGCAGACCCCCGCCCGCGTCCTGGGCTGCCCCTGCCACACCCAGCCCGTCTGTGGAGGGGTGCGCCCTGGCAGGAATGGAGGGTGGCACTTTGCCTCCTACAACCTGCCCCCCCTGGCAGCAAGCGCCCAGGACCTGAGCTCCATGCCCCCCGAGGCCGGTGTCACCGGGTGGTGGTACTTGTCTGTTTCTGCTCCGCAAAGCACCCCCGAAGAGACCTCAAACCCACAGCACCACCCCTTCACGGCCACGCCCGACGGCATCTCCACCCTGCGACCCAGAAGCACACATCTAACTATTAATCACCTCTCTGCATCTGCTAGCCCAGCTGCCGTAGAGCACATGCTCCACACTGACTCCAATCTCATCTCTGACTCGCTCCACACCAGCAGCGACACGTCCTCTTTTTCTGACACAAACTTCATTACTGAAATGACGCTGGCCACGGACCGATTCTTTACAACGGAGAGCCCCTCCGTCCAAACAAAGAAGACAACCACTCTTCGCACCAGGAGTGTGAGGAGGAAGAATCAGTCCCTTCCTGGCGGCGTCAGCAACAGCGGCCCGACTCCTGCTACCTGCTCCTCGCTCCCTTTCCTGCAGAACCTGGGGCTCCTGTCTCTCATTCTGCAACAAGTTCTGTGAAAGACAAAAACATGGACACCTATGAATTTACAGCACAAACGAATATAGCACACACAAGACTGTTGACTGTTGTAGTACTTTCATGTTACCAGCTTTCCCAGCAAAAGGCTGTTTACAAAACAAAGTTTAAAGGTACAGTGTGTAGGATTTGGTGGCATCTAGTGGTGTGGTTGCAGATTGCAACCAACTGAGTATCCCTCCGCTTACTCCTCCCTTTCAAGACTGTGGTAACGTGAGCTGCTGAGAGCAAAGTCGTGGTAACGGCGTTCCTCTCGCTCTGAGGCCATCCTTACCATAATAACACTACTTTAGGAGCAACGGAAGTCAGATGGCGGTACCGCGGTTTAGCACTCTGCGGCTCACGTTACCGCAGTTTCACAAGTTTGTCGGAGAACTACGGTGGCCTTCGGGTAATGTAAATGTAGTAAGGCTCTCTCTAGAGCCAGTGTTTGGTTTGTCCGTTCTGGGCTACTGTAGAAACATGGCGGAGAAACATTGCGGACTTCGTGAAGAGAATGTAGATATAAAGGGCTCAATCTAAGCTAACGACAACACAACGGGTGCATTCCGATCGCCTAGTAGTTCTCTGCGAAGTGGAGACTGCACAGGAAATTCAGCCATGTTAAGTAAGATTCCAAACTGTAGGGTGTAAAAATGGCTAACGGTTCTTTCAGGTGATTATACACTAATGAAAACATAGTTATGAATATTATTTTTCATTTCTGCTAATAGATCCCACGATTTATTGCACACTGTTCCTTTAACAATCCCTGCTACTCAGAATATGGTGTTACTTTTATAATAATTTGCCAAAAAAAACAACATTGAAGTACCTTTTCTAATCACACTTTTTACAAGCCTCCAATCCAATGAAAAAATAACATTGTAATGAGTAGAACTAAGCACATGATGGCACTATACGTTCAGGTACTAGTTTATTATGTAACTGAATGGAGCCTGGTGCTAATCTGCAACAACTGTCTACCCCTTTCAATGATGTCCAGTACACATTATGACCTAAAATGATTATGTATCTTTTATTTTTCCCATTTTTCTTTGCTTGCAAAAAGATATGACACTCAAAATGTACTTGTTTTGACCAAATATTAATAGATGTCCATGATGCCTGCTCACTTGTTTCATGTAACAAACCATATCACTCATCAGAGGAGCGGTCTTTTCTGGGGACAGGGTGTATGTAAGAAACTGGTGATGCCACGTGCAGAACAGGGAATAACAGAGAAAAACAAAAGGACAATGTTGCATCATCACTATGTTTAACAAACTCTGAGTGCCAAGCGCCGCTTCTGTATTTTGATCACATCTCAAACTTAAGTGTCCTTCATGATTCAGTGACGCTCGTGAAAGTGATCTGCATGGTGATTGAACGTTCCAGGAATGCTAACCTATTACTGCTATATTGCCGCAGAGCATTAAAGCACAGACATTCTCAGCTTATTTATACGAAATGTTAAGATATTCCAATCTCGATTGCATTAGGCGTAGATAACGGTGATGTGATGTGCCAGCCTACGGGTTTTTACATCTTAGAGATACCTTTGCATATGGGACCGAAAGGTGCCAGAATAGTAGGACATGCATCACAGCAAGCTGCATTTGATAAACTTGAGAAGAATACAGTGGAATCACGTCTCCAGGGTGATTTCTGTAAAGTTAAATAAAACTGATGAGATATTTACACCTTTTGATGATTGTTTTACACCACATTTTTCTTCATTCTACACTGCAAGAGTGATGTTTTTAATTTCAAGCTGTTTTCACAGATAACGTCTCGGGGGGTAAGGCAGACAAATTGCATGATTTTTTTCCAGTATTCAGCAACTACTTCTCCCCTGGGTCTTTGACATAGGTGTTAACCCTCGTGGGAGCTGAAGTGGTTCAATGCTAAAAAAATAAGCAAGGCTATAAAAATCGAACTCATTAAACAGTGACTTATTCAGATTTAAAGAGGAGCTATTAAGCTAATTCTAGGTGCATTGTATTTTGGGTTTCTACTAGAACATGTTTACACGCTTTAATGTTCAAAAAATGCTTTACTTTTCTCATACCGGCTGTGCTGCAGCACCTCTTGTCACTTTCTGTCTGAAACCGAAAAGCCCAGTCTGCTCTGATTGGTCAGCTGGCCCACTCTGTTGTGATTGGTCAACTAGAGTTGGGCTGGTGTAAACATTTTCCAACCGGTTTGATATTAAGCAACAACACCGGACTAGACCGGTGTACCGAATTTTACCACTAGGTGTCACACTTGACTCAGCAGCCGCTTGTCACAAAATGAGAATAGCTGGTCCACCTTAACAGCCCACCTTAAGTGAGCCTGTGCCAGTCGCTAACTTCGGGGCTAACAAACTTCACTTTAGTCAGCAGGCAGTCCGTTTATAAACACACATAATAATATGTTAATCACGTTGTCATATTGCTTATTACTAATGCAATGCAAGCTGGATTTAGCACCGTGACGCTGTTGGCACCTGCTGCTGATGTCAGCTACTTTTTAATTTCCCAGAATGTGTCATAATGACAAATGCCGGTTCAGCCAGTTGGCAAATAAATCAAACAGGTGTAAGCTCGTACTAAAACCGGAAATCAACCCAACTCAACTGAACCAACCACTCTTCGGACTCCGCTCCTGCTCCGCTCGAACTAGCTTTCTTTAAGGGTGTGCCAAACTAGCCGCTAGGCAGGTATTAGGCAAATGTGTTACTTGGTGACATCACCATGTTACGGAAGAAAAGACGGGACTTCGGGCAGTTCAGGAGCAGTGTTTCTGTGGGGGAGAGTAACTCCCTTTGGCGTGGACTTTGGGCTTTGTAACTTTGCAGAACTTTTACATGCACAAAAAAACGATATAACAAACTAAAGGAAAGTGGGAAAGCATAATAGGTACTCTTTAATTAGTAGGCATAGATTTGTTTTTAAGTGTATTTATTGAGGGAAGGTTCACTGTAAGCACAAAAGCACTTATTACAGATAGACCTTGATCCACTGCTGGAAACCGTCCAGAACAAACACAATCTTATCTGTAGGTCATTGAGCAATCACTCAGCTATATCATGTCTACGTTTTTTTTTTTATCATTATTTTAAAGATCAGTGAATAAAGAATCATCTACTTTTCTGAGACTAGCCCAGAAATGCATGCTCACTATGTGCTCTTTAATAATGTCTTGAAGAGACATGAGAACATCTCACATGCAGCAGCCTCCTGACACTGTGTGGCACAGGGTGGCGCGAGCCTGGTGAACAGGTGACCCTGTGGTTCAGCCTAGAAGAGCAACACGGAGTCACTGTCACCACCCACACTGTGACTGATAAACATCTGATGTAATGCCAGTCGGGTCATGAATCATACCTGAACAGCTAGCCGAAGAAAGGGATGAATGCATATTCCCTTCTTACTGACACAGAAAAAGACTATACGACTGGATAAATAGATATAATTCTTAAGATTTACTGAATAACACACTATAATAGAAGTGAGACAGAGTGAACTAAACTAACTGATCGTTTCATCTGAACATCAGCCTTTATTCTGAAAACTCAAACAACTGCTGCATACATTCAGTGTATTCATAGCATAGAAACAGAAAGCAATTTGTGGTTGGATTGCTGTTTATTTATAAGCATTATTCAAGGCTCAGAGAAATTTAACTTTCGTTTCTCCTTTAACTTGCATCTTCATTTGATCACTTATGTAATTATTAAATGATTATTTTATTGAGTTTATTCAAACAAATCCTCCAAATTAATACTCCCAGTATAAAGCACTATTAACCAGCCAGCTAGCTAGTTTTCCACGGTAGACCTAGTTTATGGGAAATGAGAAGAGAAAGTGAGAAGACTGAGCTACAACTGTCCATTTGTGATTATTGAGAAAGTTTCATATTTGCCCACAAATGGATGTTTGCTGGGAAGAAAGAGTTGAAAATCACTGGAAAGTCAGTTTGGTTTATATTGTTTTTAATTGTCAAGCTGAGAACAAACAACACTGGATCATCATGTGCCGTTGGTTTAGTTGCCATATTGCAGCTTTCATACTTTCTAATCCTACATGATAAATATTTCTTAACTTTCAGCCTCCCTTTAGCTGCAGAACTTTAAAACATCTCTTCAAAGTGCTGTATAGGTGCCAGTGAGGCTGGCCCCGCTAGCCAATTATTTTCTCTGTAGACAACACAAAGTAGTGTCAGATTTCTCTTCGGGCTCCTCCTAATAACTGACAAGGTGTAGAAGGCTAGCATCATTTACCGCTGCCATGCCTCCTCCTCTTCATCTCTCCACCCGGGCTTGTTTTGAGTGAGCTGCCTTCTTTCTTTCTTTCAGCCACACTCAATAAGACTCACCCCCAGTGTGCTTCTTTGTACCCGACAACCCCGCTGCCCCCTCGTGTTCTCATGCATTTAAGTCCCCATCAGCTTTATGTGGCACTGTGTTCAGATATAGTAAGGCTTAAAGAAGATGTAGTGCATTGCAATCTTAATGCAGGCAATCTATGTGAGTGTGTAAAATGAGATTTTTTTTTTTTTTTACTTCATACCTGTGTGTGCGCTGAAAAAGTCCCCTTTCTTCTATTGTTGAAAAGCACTGCTTACAAAGCTGGCTATTGGGGGTAGTTTGGAATTTAACCTTTTTTTCTGTACACAGAAATAAGCAAAAGTCCAGCGTTCTAGCTGTTCTCCCTTATACAGCAACCTTTCCCTTCGGTGTGAGAGAGGCCATATAAGGCCACTGTAGGCGGTGAACCCGGGTGTGACTTTAAACTCACCACTCCTAAAAGGAACACAAGAGACGTGTCACTCCGAACCACCTCCATAGACACACTACTAGACACACTAATGACATCAGATCCTATTATGAATCCATGTGTGCTAAGTGCCCTCTTGTGGTGGTGGGACAGAAATGAATGTTTAGACCAAAACATTACAGCCGGAGACAATTCTTAGAGAGATTTTGTTCTCTTCACTGGGACAAAATTGACTATTGACAGACTATTGTCAAGGACCTTTTGAAAAAAAAATTTCACTAATGTTTAGAATGCACAAAAAAGGTTTTTCTGTTCGGCAATATATGTGCAAAAAGATAAGATAAGATAATCCTTTATTAGTCCCACAGTGGTGATACAGCAGCAAAGGGGACTGATGCAGAGGCATCAGTAAAAAAAAAAAAAAAAGAGCAAGATATAATAAATTACTGAATATCTGAAAAGGTGGGGAATAAAATTCAGGCTGTTTTTTCTAAGTTACGTTTTCTAAGTTAAGTTTTCTGAGTTCTAAGTTCTTTTGGCTAGAAACGTATTTTAAGCGGCACTAATCTGCCATTAATGTTAGCTATACTGATGTTAGTCCTATAAAATATAGGGTAGTGGTACACTCTGGTGGTCCAAATAAGTAAAAGGTATTACAACAACAAATACTTACAAAAACCAGCCTTAAAAAAAAGGTCAATAAGATAAGATGGTGACCTCTTGACCAAGATAATCGTTAATTAGTCCCACAGCGGGAAAATTTGCAGTGATACAGCAGCAAATGGGACTGATGCAGAGGCATCAGTAAAAAAAAACAACAACAACAAGATATTATCAATTATGGATGCCTTGAAAGGCAAGCAAGAAAAAAAGAAAATTATGGTGATCTTTTTTCTAAGTCTGGTATAAATGATTTTCTCTCCTATGTCTTTTGACTTAAGAACAGCTGAAAATAATAAATTCTACCACCTGTTTTCACACAGAGGCAAAAAAAAAGTAACTCAGGAAAAATCAACCTAACATTTTCACTTGTTTTCACACAGAAAAAAAAGGAACTTAGAAAGATTATCCTAGCAAAACATTTCTTTTCAGCTGTTCTTAAGTTATAAACACAGGAGAGAAAATAATTTAGACCAGATTTAGAAAATGGATCACCAGAAAAAAAGATTTTCTCGTATGCCTCTCAGGGCTTCCGTAATAAATACTAAGTAAATAATAAATATAAATTATAAGTAAACAGTAAAAAAAGCAAAATATAGAACAAATATAAAATACATACACATGTATATACAAATATAGTAGTATACAGAACACATGAAATGCTGACAAGATATGGGTATTGCACAGTGGTATGCATTGATATGGCACATCAATGACAGGACCTGATAATTCAACACACCACACATGCAACCAATGCTCAGATCATTTAATAAAATGCATCTAAAATCTGTAGACCATCCTGATAGACCACTGATGCTGATGCACACTGACATGCCCCGAAAAGGCCACTGCAGCCTGCTTATGGCTGAAACAATGGCTGCCAATTTCGACCTCCTTAGAGCCTGCGTCACAATATCAATTGTGCACCAGAATTAGGCTGGTAGCCAACCAAAGGGACGCTCAAATGTTGCAGATAAAGTTTATCTGATAGGGCCTAATCTGTATTGACAGCTAGGGGTCTATATGCCGCCATCTCTTTGAGCCAAGAGCGATGTTTTCCAGTCTGGGGGCACTGATCAGCTGAAAAACGAAAAAACGTGTAGGAATCTGGAAGAAATAACAAGGCGTATACTTCAGCAGCCGGAAGACTGATGAGACAGGCAAAAAATTCAAACCCTGCAGCATAGCAGGGGGGGGGGGGAGTGGGGGGGGGGAAGCTGAGGATATGGTATCTCTCGCTCTCGTCTCAATGGCACAGACAAGGCAAGGTCAGTGTTAAGGTCGGCGGTTGCAGAATAGGAAGTGGTTGGCAACTGAGAGAATATATGGTGGCAGCCAGTTAGGGAAGAGAAATAAAGTAGAAAGGAAAGGAGCGAGAGAAAAAGGCTGGTAGAAAACAAAGAATGAGCCAGAAGACAGAGAGCACCACTTAGCCGGCGTGTCCAGAGAGGCCTGCTTTACTGTGCCACGCTTAGCCTCTGGAAGATTTAAAAGAAATGTCTGAGGCATATGCACTCATATAAACAAACTCAGAGAATAAAACTGGGTATAAGAGTTCCTCAGGCTAGAAATCTCTAGGCTTATTGTGTGTCAGTTTGTCCGTATAGCAACAACAAATGCAGCTGTGCGCATGCATGAGTGTCTTAAAACCCATATACAGAGGAAATCTTGAGCGTGTGCTGTAAATTTGCATGATAAACCAGAGAGCATGGTGCACAGCTGTCCTGAGGAGGATTTCAACAAAAATGTGCATTAATGTACTTTGACACAGAATGGGGAAAAAGTAGATTTGGACAATTGGAATGTTGTCAGGCTATTAAATAGGTGTTATCAGTCGATATAAGCCTCGTAGATGTGGGTCAATAGGGTCCTACTAGGTTTTATCATCTATTCACATGGTCGATCACCGAAAGAAGGAATAATAATGACAGGAGCAGAAGTGGAAGTGTAGGCGCTGTAGTATAGACAGCAAGAAAAAAGTTTAGCTTTCAGTTTAGAAACATAGTTATTTTAAGCCATGATCTTTTTCCCGAAACCTAACTAACTGTATTTGTTGCCTAGACCTAAAGATGTTGTGGTTTTGTTGCCTTAACCTAAATAAGTTGTAGTTTTGATGCCAAAACTTAACTGTTTTTGTTGCCTAAACCTAAAAAAGTTGTGGTTTTGTTGCCTGCACCTAAAGAAGTTGTTGTTTTGTTGCCTAAACCTAAATAAGTTGTAGTTTTGTTGCTTCAACTTAACTGTTTTTGTTGCCTAACCCTAAAGAAGTTGTTTTGTTGCCTAAACCTAAAGAAGTTATGGTTTTGTTGCCTAAACTTAACTGTTTTTGTTGCCTTACCCTAAAGAAGTTGTTGATTTGTTGCCTAAACCTAAAGAATATGTGGTTTTGTTGCCTGAACTTAACTGTTTTTGTTGCCTAAACCTAAAGAAATTGTGGTTTTGTTGCCTACACCTAAAGAAGTTGTGGTTTGGTTGCCTACACCTGAAGAACTTTTAGTTGTGTTGCCTAAACCTAACTGTTTTTGTTGCCTAAACCTAAAGAAGTTGAGGTTTTGTCGCCTAAACTTAAATGTTTTTGTTGCCGAAACCTAAAGAAATTGAGGTTTTGTTGCCTAAATCTAAAGAAGTTGGTGTTTTTGTTGCCTAAACCTAAAGTAATTGTATTGTGAGTACGTAACGTTTCATTCAGTTTTACGTGTTAGAACGTGTTGCTTTTCGGTTTCGCTCCGCATCTATGGTGCTTATAGCGACCGATAACACCTATTTGATGGCCTGATAACACTTGAATTGGGTGATTTGGGGAGCTCAAAATTAAGCTCACTTAGGAAACAACGTTCAAAAGACTGCAGGGTCTCTGTGTGGGGGAAGGGGTATAATACCACTTCTTCTGTCTTGACAAAGCTCTCCAAAAGGCCAACGTGCACATCTTTCCTCGCACTGCTGACTGTACAGGTGATAGGATGGCTCCTCGCGGCGCTTTAATGCCACTCGTCATCATCTGTAACACACAGCTCTCTCTCTCTGGAGTCGTGCGAAACAGCAGCCAGAACATTGCAGGGGAGCAGCAGGGGCATGAGCTTATCTCCCAGCCCAGTGGAGCAGGTAAATGATGTCGTCATCATCCACTCGGTGTTAGAGCCCGATTGGTCTAAAGAGCCCCACATGCAAATCTTTTAACACTAAGGTCAAAAATGCACATCAACCTGCTCCATCTATATTGTTAAAACAGAGATGTATGTAGTTAGAGTGATTCTCTGGAGTACAACGAGCTATTTAGTGGTACCTCGAGGTGCTTTGGGGCACTTGGTACAAGGGAATACTGCGTTTCTCAGAAATTTGCAAGGATAATTTGCAGGCTTTGAGGAGCCTCATGCATTTTAGATATTTCAAAAGTCAATATTACGGTTTCATTTTCTTTAATAACGTGGATGTCTGAATATCACAGGGGCCCATCTACCTGGAATGCTAGTGCGTAGCCTCTGGCACAGCTTAATTAACTCATCTGCGTAGTTACAGAGGGCATAATGGGGGAGAGAAATCACTCATCACCACCAGAACACCCTTCCCTACTGATCTGACTTCAAACAGTTCCTCTATGATGTGGTAACAATTGTACACAGTGCCAGTGATCCTCGCATATCACACATATCATGATCAGTCGACAACGGAAACACACATGATGAGAACAGAAATTGTATTTATTAAATTCATCAGTTTACAATTAAATACTCCAACGAGGAAATAGAGTTTTATAAGATGCTAAATTATTCCACAGCAAGATGAAAGAGCAGGTAGGTAGGCTGCAGTTTGGTGGGTGGCTAATTCCTGAAATAGGACTGTCAATTATGCATGTTTGGGTCTGGCTCTCTCCCTGCAGTCTGGGAGGTGCTTTGGCTTTAGCAAAGGAAAAAGAAGAAGCAGAAAGGAGACAGGGACACTAGAGGGAGACAATTTGTTCACAGCTGCAGCCTTCTCCACAGCTTTTCCTCCGGATTGTGAATTCCACCGTAATAGGCCCTCCTGAGGAAAGCACAGACCACCCAATCCACAGTGATCAACACGAAATCATTTGCAAAATCCGAAGGATCAAATTAACGGCGTCTCGAGAGTGTTTGAATAATATATCCCTCACAGATTCATGTATTTAGTCTGAGCTATCTTTTAGCACTGGATTAAAATATATTGGATTCTTCCACGTGTCAGTGTGTGCTTTAAAACACATGACGAGCCACTGTGAGAGTTATGCAAATATAAAAAATGGAAAATCCCCGCAGACTTCAAGTTTCACTTTAGTTTCATCAACCGTATTTATGTCTTCAGACATTTAAAGGTTAAAACATATAATTTTTTGTGATTCACGCACAGAGAAAGAGGAGAAAAGGGGGGGTTATGCGTGATCCAAGAACAATTTCTCCAAGGTCAAGTGAGGATTCTGAGGGTGTAAAGTGATTACTGCAACAGGAAACAGGATGCCTCTTCTCAAAAACAGCATCTCATAACACTGTCAGCGAGTCTATTGCTCCTCTCACTTTCTTTTCCCCCCTCAGCTCCTTTCACACACTATCAATTTTACTTCTCTCTCTCTCGATCCCCCAGAATCCTCCAGTCTTCATTGCAAAAGGCTCGGTTAGTTACAAGCTTCTTTTTTTGCATGCTTTGCTTGAGTTTCCTCTCTATTGAGAAGCGGTTCGGCGCTGAATGCGAGCTACAATTGCACTGATACAACTGTGTGATTTCAGAGATCTTTGCATTGTCCTTGATTCTAAAGTGAATTATGATTCGACACACAGATGAGTTCAAAGCGCGCAGGGTATAAAAAGGTGTCTATTTCTTGAAATTCCCTCATTAATCAGAACGTCTTCAACAGCTGCCACCTTTATGAATGCTTCCAAGCCGTGGCGATGATACTGTGTGATCATCAGCATCAGTTTCAAGGAAAATTTGTTCGTACATACAGTAGTTTGCAGAAAAAATATATACCCTTTCTCTTCCCTCCTCACTCGATATTAAACGCTCAGCTGCTCTGAAAGCATAGCTGTCAGAGCGCCTAAACTTGCTTAAAGAAGGATAAACATTTTAGGCACTTTCATCAGGCGGTGGTGGCTGCTCAGATTAAAGGAGAACACAGTTCTATTTAAAAATCTATACATTTTTCTCCTTCAATCAGTGTCAAAAAGATCTAGAGACCCAAAACTTGAACTATAGTGTTTGTCCATAAGATAAGAAAGATTTTTGCTGAAATATGCTACTTCACTTAGATATTGAATAGGCCAACCTTTTTCCTTAGGGGACCACTTTTCTATCATTGAGTAAACTGATGACTCTGACTAAGTGGATATTTCATATTATATTCAATTCATAACAATAACAGCACAGAACTGATATACTGCACAATTAATGCAATAAGAAGTTTGTGTAAAATGAGCAAATGGATGAATTTTGAGCAGATTATTTCCTGTGAATATTGCATCAGAGATAAGTTTTCCTTTTTGAAACTTTTCATACAATTCTCGGTATTGTGTATTTTTTTGTATTTTTAACAATCATACATACTTAGAAGGCTTCTTTTTTTGACAAATTCAGTGTTTCCCTCTTCATTGTTCTATTAGCTCTTTGGTTGTTTCAACTGCATACTTTTCTAATGCAGGACAAGGTTGTTTAGCAGACAAGGAAGTCTCTGTCAATATAGTTTGTGTTCAGGTCTTCATTGTACCCTTATAATCCAAACTTTAAAAAGAACAATTTCATTTAGTTGTCTTCACAGAAATGAACGAAATGCTGAGATATAGGCCAAATGTATATTGTTTTAAAAACACCCTGGGGCGCCCTGGTAGCTCACCTGAGCAGGCGCCCCATGTACCAAGGCTGAGTCCTTACCGCAGCGGCCCGGGGTTCGAATCCGAACCGCGGCCCTTTGTTGCATGTCATGCCCTCTCCCTACCGCTGTCACTATCTAATAAAGGCAAAATGGTCAAAAAATAATCTAAAAAAACACCCCTTAAAATCAAGAAGTCCTCGCGACCCCTGTTAAGCTTTGGCGACCCCTTGTGGGGGTCGGGACCCCCAGGTTGGGAACCAGTGGAATAGGGTGTATTTTCTTTGGCATCCAGCTGTTTTGGGTTCAAACCTGGTTCGCAACCCTTGATCAGATATTGTAAAACGTCACACCTAACGTACCCTTTCTGTCACATTTGACTTTGCTCTGTTCACGGTGTGACACGGTGAACAGAAAGGCCATGATAGCTTTGTTCAAAAGGCAGAATAATTCACTACCGCACTGTGAAACCTGTGTTTTTATTTGAGCATAAAACAAGTCGCTCTTCATGTGTTAAATCCACTGTGATTTTTGCACACCTTGTGATCGCTTTAAAGCCTGTTGTTCCTCAGAGCTCATATTCCACATTGATTTATAACCTCTCTCTCTCTGCAGCTGCATGAGTGGATGCAATTTTTCTTCCACATTCACATTTTAAGCATAATGCTGTAGGACACTGTCACGCATTTGACAACTTATAGAACATGCAACAGCAAAATAATCTTTAATGCATCACCAAGTGGCATGGGAATAGTGCATAGAAGGTAGAATAAGTAATAGTGTTTCACACAAGGTGTCATATTTCCATTTTCTTTGACACCGCTGCGCTACAAGGAATTGCCACCACTTGCCTATATACTTTTGTCTCGTCTGTTACAGACAGCTGCGATGTGGAGTGTCCCCTAACTAATGACGAGTTTTAGCTGTTAAACTGTCAAAAGTCGTGCTATTTGGGTTTTATCTAAGTCATTGTTTCAAAAACATGCTGCCTGGCTAGATAAAAAAATCCCCTCTGGTGGTGCCCTGAACAGTCAGCACAGGCGGGCCTATTCAAAAAACTGAATGTGAATAATGAAATAGGATCACTAGTCACGTTTCATGCAGAGCTTGGGATGTTTTGTTGTAATTATTCTCATGCCAAGATGAATGAAAACTGCATTTGTATAGAATTTATTGTCTGTGAGCAGTAATGTGGCACAGATACAAACAAATGTTTAATACATAATTTAAAGCATAATTTGTACATGAGATTTCCTTTTCTTGTGTTCTGTTGGTAGCATACTGTGCAAATAATGTGTATTAAAAACACAATTTTTCCCAGCGCATATGTCATGCATGTTCATTCATTCATTAATTTCTTCTTCCTCGGGGTCACGAGAGGGCAGAGGCAGTTTATCTCCACACACATTGTGCAGGCAGGGGGCAGGGCCGTCAGCTCGTTACAGGTCATCTACATGAAAAGATTCATAATTACTCCGCTTGCATGTATGGATACCGTACTTTATTGATCCCCGTAGGATAATTCTTTGTTGGCTTTCATAATGAATATAGCAGTTAAAGGTCAGAGCTCAGGGTCAGTTACAGAGATTCAGTATCGTGCTCAGGGGACCTTTCCACAGGATCTGAAAGTGCTGGAACGCAGATTTTATGGCTAATAATCAGCCCACCTCACCTCACCTCACCTCACCGCCTAAAGTTGGACACATTTTAATACACTTAAAAATTTGATCTTCTGCGTATTCTGAGCTGTGTCTGAAAAATATTCATTGTAACATGTTTTAATTTAATATGTACATAACAGATACAGACATGCATTGTTGGTACTATGGTATTATAACATGAATGTATTGGTCATGTAAAGCCCATTAAATGTGCACCTACAGTAGTAAGAATTTAACTAACCAAAAATCACCTCTTATTGGAAAACTGTGTGACATATATTATTATTATTATTATTAATATGTGTCATTCAGTTTCCAATAAGAGGTGCTTATATCTATCTATCTATCTATCTATCTATCTATCTATCTATCTATCTATCTATCTATCTATATAAATATATAGTATATACTCTCTCTCTCTCTCTCTCTCTGTATATATATATAGGGGAAATTGGGGGTTACAGTTGCTCTTGTATAAACATAAGAAATGTAAGAAAGTAGAAATAAAGTAGTAAGTAAGTATGTTACTTGTAAATTATGTACATAATACTACAATGTAAACAAAATATATGTAAAGAAATATGTGCTAAAATTAAAATTAATTTAACAAAAACATTTTTTTACATTAAAAAGAAAATGAGAATATAAAAAAATTGCAATATATTGCATATAACCAGAGTGCAAAAAAAGTACATAAAAAAGTATATAGTGGTATATATATAGCATAGTACTATATATATATATATATATATATATATAGTATTTCTCTCTCTCTCTCTCTCTCTCTCTCTCTCTCTCTCTCACTATATATATATATATATATATATATATATATATATATATATATAAATATATATAGTATTTCTAGGGATAAAGCTTTAAATAAAATTTGCCAGTTGACTGGTGCTGCAAAATATCTCTTTTATATTTTGCTTCAAGCTGTTTAATAAAACACTTGTGAGCCATAACAAACGGGATAAGTTAAATACTAACATGCAACCAGGAATTGCCCCCACTTTTTTTTGCCTCCTTCTGAGGGACTATATTGCACGGCGGAGGAATAACAAGTTATCGTAATGAGTATAAACTAATCACGCTGCTGCTTTTCCAAAGCTTTACTTGACAGTCGAATAATAACATGCAAACACGGCTAATTAAGTATAACATTTCTTAGACAAAGATTTTTTTTTTTCTTTTTTAAATTGTATGTGTCCGCCGATTTAGAAGAGCAATAAGCCACTTTCACCTCTAGTGGCTTAGCGCTTAATTAAATGACAAATCGGAGGATTGGTTTGCAGATTGCCTGAATTGACGTCAATTGGATTGGTTAGGTGACAGAGGCAGGCTCCGCCCCCCTCCCTCCCTGTGGGCCAAGGTAGAGCGTGTGCTGCGAGAGGGGAGGAGGGAGCAGGGGGGGGGCTGAGCTGATCCCACGTGTGACGCTTTCATTCCCGGCTCAGTAATATTCTCATAGCGGGGCTTTGCATATCTCCTGCCCGTATCTGTGTGTGTGTCTGTCACTGTTACTGTAGTCCCAGCCTATAGTTTGAAATAGATATGGAAGGAGACGGGAGTCAAGCCACATCCGGAAGCCTAAATGATTCACAACATGACCCGGGGTAAGCATATTTCTACATTTTAATCCGAAAGGTACGGTGTTTTTTTTTTTTTTTTTCACGTTACAACATCTTAAGAGAGGACTTCGACTGACTGCCGTGCTGGATATTCGTCCCCACAGTACGCACTTCAAAACCGTGCACGGAGTCCGTTTCCACATTCTAGTTGGAAAGAACCTCAAGCTTTTGTAGCGAGAGTGGCCTCCCCTTTTATGTACATAGACTGTAATTACGAGGCGCGAAATGTTGTGTGTTTTCATAGTCTCCCTTTTACCCTTAAAGGTCGCTTTTAGAAGTAGTTAGTCGTCAAAATGGCCGAACTGACATCTGGACTCACTTCTGTTGTGTTTTCCCCTTACAGTAAAATGTTTATCGGTGGCCTCAGCTGGCAAACCTCACCAGGTGAGACCGCTTTTCTCTTTTACACCGTCTCCAGCATTTTCTTGTTGTTTTTGTCGCTGCTGTGTGACTGAGTGCTCGTTGTAGCTGCTGCTGCCGCCGCCGCTGCTGGCTGGCTGGCGGTGTATGTGCGAATGTGCACTTGTGCAGTAGTGTGTTACTGTATGGGATATCTCACTAGTGTGTGCGCACGATGTTATTTTCTGATCTCCGTCCATCTGAAGTCCTCTATTCGACCCCTGTGCGCATCGCGGAGTGTTCTTTTTCTGTTTGAAAATACAGTGACAACAGTGATGTTTTCTGTCCAAATGACCCGACCTATTTTCTCTCTATTCCACAGACAGCCTTAGAGACTATTTTAGTAAATTCGGAGAAATAAGAGAATGTATGGTGATGAGAGACCCCACGACAAAACGCTCAAGGTAAATAACAGGGGCTTCTTCCCCCCCCCCCCCTCTCCTTACTTCTCCTTTTCCAGTGCATGTGACGATATCGCTCACTTTGTCCGTGTTAATCCAGCGTGTGTCTGTGTGTGTGTGTGTGTTTTCTGTGTCCGCGCGCGCACGTGTGTTCGCGCGCGCGCGTGTGCGTGTGTGTGTGTGTGTGTGTGTGTGTGTGTCCGCGCGCGCGCTCGCGCCTGCGTGTGGTTTCACAGCGAGCCAGATAAGCTTAAATGCTCACTGCTGTAAAGCTGCAGCCGAATGCAATTTGACATTGACTTTGTGACTGCACCACAATGTTGGTGTGGTGTCGTCTCACATTGGGACATACCACCAAATCATGATCATCAGCGGCGGTGTGCCCCGCTTTCTGTTTCACATCTGCTACAGGACGTCCATAATGTGGATTTTTTTTAAATGCATTTACACAGAGATATTGTCACAGTAATAAGGTCATAGGAATGTTATGCCTCTGTTTATGCAGTTTATCGTGCTAAGTTGCACTGTTTTTTTTTGTTGTTGTGGTATTTGTGCATGAAACAACATCATTTTGCGTGTATGCATTTTAACATTTTTGTCCTTTTTTTTCTGTCTTTGCAGAGGATTTGGGTTTGTTACGTTTACAGATGCTGCCAGTGTAGATAAAGTCTTAGCTCAACAACACCACGAATTAGACTCAAAGACGGTGAGTTGATTTTATCTACACTTTTTTATGTTATTTGTATCTTTAATGTGTGCACTGTTCTGCCAGTGGAGACCCCCCCCCCCCCCCCCCTGTCATATCTGAATGACTTTTTTTACCGCCTAAATGCCTTGTGGGTAAACACCTCTTAGGTTAAACAGGCTGTGTGGATCAAGGTCACGTTATAAAGGCTGAATGCATGATGGTTCCCTTTGCTTAGCAATAAAACGCAACTCCAGGGTGAATATTATATGTGTTCACTTTCACTTCTCTGGATGAATGGGGCCGACACGCCCCCCCCCCTTTCTTCGCTGCAGCCACATGTGCGATGTGCACATATCTCATGTTCCACTGAAGGGCGTGCTGTCTCAGGCCTGCTGCTGCCTCGCTACTGTTTGACCCAGCATTGCATCAAGCCCGATGCACTGATACTGTTCCCCCAAACAAGTATCGCCCCGATGTCAAAAACAGAGTTCTGTATTTGCGAGTAAACTAAAGCAGAATGAATCAACTTTTTAAACAACAAAGATGCTTTTCAAACTAATTTGGTAATGTGAAATAATTTGATGATATAAATTCAGCAGCGTAACAGCAACCCATGACCGTTATAAATGTATGTTTAGTTTAGAAGAGAGTGAATTTACTTGCACAAATAAGGCAATTGATCCGCAGACATACACCCGCTCTTGTTTATGAAAAACTTTTGTGGATTCCACTTGACCTTTTGAAATTGGTCAGTAGATGAATAATTAAAGATGCCAGTCATTTTTGAGAGGTGTCTGTAGTGATGGATTAGACAGGGTTCGGCTGAAATTGCATTTGTCTGGGATTTCTGATCGGTGCGTTGTAATATTCAAGATATGCCAGTGTAGGTTTGGAAATGGAATACCGCGCGTCGAGGAAATACTTTGTGTTCTGCTACCTCGGCTGAAGGCAAGTCTTGATGGAGGAATATTTTTAAAGATTTGGAAAGACAATTGGATACTAAAGGACACTTAAGGATACTCTGAAATGTGTATAGGAAATTACTTTTAAGATTTATTGTCCATTGTAATGTAAATATTCTTGTGCTTGATTGCACAGAGCTGAAAAAACATGCTTTTTGTTGGACAGTGGACCATAGTTTATTTTCCTTCCTGTTCTTTCAACTGCAAAGTATCTAGTAATGTGGCTGCTCTTTTTTTTATTATTATTATTAGGGGGCTCAGAGTTTTTTGGCCAGTTTTCAGAACAGCTCAGTGATGGAGGTTTTTCTTCTCCAAATTGGTTTATGGGTTTACTATTTCTACTGGTCTAAAATGATACATTTTTTTTATAAAAAAAAGACACACATACCTTTTAGGGGAAGGAAAAAAAATCGATTCACCTATGTATTGCGTTTTTTTTTTTTTTACGATGTTGAAATAGATTTTTTTTAATGCCAGAATCGATATATTTGCTTCATTTGAGTCCATGCGGAGGTAGAAGGAAGTTACCGCTTTTATTGTTGTAGTCAGGAAATGTTGTCGTATTGCAGTGACGTGCGGTCAAGCCAGCCTTCACTCTCATATCTGTGGTGAAATCGGCCGACGCTACAACTGTAGCGCACCCATATACTGACATTTATGTTAAATTCATTAAAACGGCCCTCGTTTGAACTAACCATGGATGCATAAAGAGAACGGAGCTGACGGGGAGAGCTAGCGACGGACTTCGAGAAGTTAGAGGAAGTATAAACTTGTGACTACGTCCGGTTTTCAAAATAAGGTGTTAACAAAGGGAACTATATATACAATATACGCATATGGAAATAAGATTGATTGGATTATATTCACCAGAAGTATAAAACATTACAAGCCCCTTATAAATTGAAAAGAAAATACCACTAATTTGTGAGGGAAATGCCTTTATTTGTTTTTGGGTTGCTGGAAAAAATTAAATAAATAATGCCTGACAATGACTGATATATTTGACTTCAAGACATCTCAGAGAATCAAACATTTCTGCTGTGTCAATTTAGATATTTTCCAAATTAAAAGTCCCTAGAAGTGTATGATTCAACTTTTTCCCATGGTCTAGTGTTATAATAAATATAATAAATCGTAATATCAAATCGCAATACTTAAAAATCGCAATACATATCGAATCGGCATCCAAGTATTGTAATGGTATCGAATCGGGCGATAGTCCTAATACCCTTCAGGGCTCAACAATAAGGCTAGTCAGCTTGCCCGGGGCAATTAAATGCTACATCTGGGTAGCAACTCACTTGCCCAATTTTTTTTATCATTGCCCTAATCGGACAAGTGGTAAAAAAGAATTAGACACGTGCTTTAGATGATGGAAATAGCTAAGAAGTGAGCCATCTCGCAAGGTGGACGAAACGTGACAATTAACTGTAGTCTGAATAAAACAATTTGTATAGGGGCAAGTAAAAATTGACTTCTGGCAAGTAGATTTCTGACCCACTTGCCTGACCGGAACAAGTGAAAAAAAACATTAATGTTGAACCCTGCCTTTACAAAATGGCAAAAAGATGTTGGGCATGCAGTTGATAATTAGTTTCTTCTTCAGAGCCTTCCTGTTATGTTATTTTAAGTCTCAGGTGTGGGGCTGTTGCGGTGAAGGAATTTCCCCTGCGGTAACAATGATTGGCTCAACAGTGCGATATGCAATATTATTGCCTTTTTTTACTTCATTTATTCTGATTTTAGTGTTATATAAATACGCTTTATTGCTAGGATATTATTAGGTATATTGTTGCTTTTTAAATGACAAAGATGACTGTATTAAAACAAATTAAATACTTGTTTATTATTGTTTATTAAAGGCAGAACACAAAAGGGCAAAGGTGGCGTCTGGTTGCTATGATACGGAATAATAATAAAAATGTCAGCACAAGGTAGAGTACTTGCTCTGGATGAAGGGAAAGCTGAAACACGTAGGGAGAGAGGACGGACCTGCCGGTATGTGTATTAATTTCTCCACCATTGTTGTTGTTAAGCACTCGTAGCCTACATGTAGGATGTGACGATTGGTCTTTGTGTTATTTTTCCCATCCCTCCTCCATTGTGATTGGACGGCTAGGTAAAAAAATGACAGGGACGAGCGCAGCATTTTACCCCTTTTTCTAACTCTCTGCGACCATAAAAAAACATGCAGCACTCAGCGCAGAATAGACCCTCAGTGTGTAAATAAGCGGCGCTCCCATTGCAAAGAATTTAAAAAAGAAAAAAAAAAAAGGTGAACATAGCGGTTGTGTCAGTGTCTCACTCCAACTTTGTGCTGTAGTTGTGCTTTAGCGTTCCTATGTGTTATGGGAATAAGGGTGATGAGGACATACCTTGGTCCCTCTGTTGTGAATCAGTAAATACAGTGAGAAGACAAGGTTGTTGGCAGTGAAAGGACAAATAGTTACGACCGATGGCATTGCGAACATCTATAGAGGGGAGTACGTAGAAGCAGGTTAAGGGGCTGCTTGAAGGGGTAATGATAGAAACCTACTTTGATGCAGGATCCAGAGCAGTTTGATAACTTCCAGCTTGACATTTTGAATGAACAACTTTGTGACAGCTTGACAGCATATACGTATATACAGCAAAGGTCGGGGGGGAGGGAGGGATACGTGTGAGGGAGGGCTGCACATAAAAATATACGAGTTGTCCCGTACAGCCCCAGTCTTTTACCGACGCTTGATAAATGGAGCAGTTGTTGTGCCAGTGCCTTGCCCGAAGGCACTTTGAGAGTAGTAGCAGCAGGAAACGGTTAAATTCCTTATGCATTTAAAGTTACTCTGTTAAGATATTCATTGGATTTAACATGTCGACCTCATGTTTGCTCATATAGCGAAGTCTCAGTCCGCTGCTACTTCTATGTTGCAACTGACTTATTGATTGCAAAATAGTTTTTCCACCCATAAGAAAAATGTCTTTTTTCTTAGAAAAAAAATATTTTTTTCTTATATTAAAGTTACCAAACTTTCGCCTACAGCTTCCAACATTATATCATGAAAATGTAGAACATTCTTGGTCTATTTTCATATGTATTATGTTAAAACACAGGTTTTTCTTGCTTCTCTGAAGCATATTAAGTGGTATGCAAAATCTGTAATGTAAAATCACCATGTTGAGATCGTGGGCCACCTGTGTTTTGTATCCATAGAAAGATACAGACAGCTTTGCAGCTACAGATATGTGTATAAACTAGGGGTGGGGGGAAAAAAAATCAATATAGCATAGTATCGCGATATTTTGCGTGGCAATATTGTAGCGATACACGGCCGTCAAGTATTGATCTTTTATTATATAAACTATTAATATTGCAACTAGAGTGTAGACTCTAATAGAAACAGTTCAGTTTGTCAGGTGCTTGATGCAACATTAATGTTTTTATGACAGTGTTGGTCAGTCTGTCTGCTTGACGATCCCATTTTGCTAAAAATGATTGAAGATGATATTTTTTTTGTAAAAGTTGCATTGATCAAAATACCTGTAATGGTACAGTAGTCCAGTCAGCATATCGCAAAATGTTTCAAATCGCAAATAGATATTATCGCGATAATATCGTATCGTGGGGCCTCCGGTGATTCCCACCCCTAACATAAACACTTATATTGTATCGCACTTATTGTCGGCTGTAGGTCATATTTGGCAGACTTGTGTCATACTCTTCAAATCTAACAGTGCCTCACCGTGAGAACTGAACCGTGACATTTTAAGGTCTGACATCCAATCATCATTGTCTCTGAATTGTGGCCTTAGTGTCACAGACACAGCAAAGTTCTCTAAACTTGTTGCACATCTGTCCTTACACCTATTTGACAAGTCGCTGAGGGCTTGTTGTGAAAGCTTTCCTTTTTTATTATATTTATCATTACCTCTGTCAGGTGGGATCTTTCCTTAAAGAAAAAAATCTATATGTTGTCTCAGTGGATTTTCATTCCAAATTTGTTATGGTATTTTTTGTGCCTTTATTGCATAGCATACAGTAGAGAGCTGACAGGAAATGAAGGGAGAGAGAGGCCTGGCCAGACTCGACCAGGGGACGTTGTCTTAAGCCCTTAGGTCATCAGGCTGCCTTGACTAAATACTTTTTAATTACTATTAACTAGGGCTGTCAAAGTTAACGCGATAATTAACGCAAATTTGTTTTAACGACACTAATATCTGTAACGCATTAACGTAACTTGCGACTTTTGGGTTGTAGCGGGCTCCGTTTTAAAGCTAGAGTGAACATACTGGCATCATATGAAACTAGAAATCCTAAGGATGTCATACTAGCTTGCCGCGAAAGAGGCTAAATAACGCTCCAAAGTTACGCTAAATTTGGGCGAGGAAAAGCTGGCATGGCCATTTTCAAAGGGGTCCCTTGACCTCTGACCTCAAGATATGTGAATAAAAATGGGTTCTATGGGTACCCACGAGTCTCCCCTTTACAGAAATGCCCACTTTATGATAATCACATGCAGTTTGGGGCAAGTCATAGTCAAGTCAGCACACTGACACACTGACAGCTGTTGTTGCCTGTTGGGCTTGAGTTTGCCATGTTATGATTTGAGCATATTTTTTTATTCTAAATGCAGTACCTGTGAGGGTTTCTGGACAATATTTGTCATTGTTTTGTGTTGTTAATTGATTTCCAATAATAAATATATACATACATTTGCATAAAGCAAGCATATTTGCCCACTCTTGTGTTGATGAGAGTATTAAATACTTGACAAATCTCCTTTTTAAGGTACATTTTGAACAAATAAAAAAAGGTGCTGTTCGTGGCAATCAACTATGGACAATCATACGCTTAATCACGATTAAATATTTGAATCGATTGACAGCCCTACTATCAACATAATCATCTTGGACGTTGACTTTTACACAGTCTATTTTAAAAAAAGAGATGCAGAGCCAAATAAGATTTGCATTCCTGTCAGATTAATTTGTTTTGGGTATGATTTATTTGCCTTGTTTCCATGGTCATGCAATTTGTCTCCATACCCTCAAACCTGAAATATATTGATGACACTAATAGTCCTGTAATAATAGGGATAACTAATGGCTGCGTCATAATAAACAACAAAGTGAAGCTTTGACATTTTTGTAATCGAATGAGTGTTTGACGGTATAATTGAAACAACCAAAGATCCTGATTCAAATACTTGCAGAAATTGATATTTCCTAGCTGCTAATGTGCTTCTGTTTATCCGTCGGCGTGCAGTGGAAGATTACAGACCGAAGGCAGCTGTCTGTGTTGTTTTCCTCACTATTAGTCACCGGGCTGTATCTGCTGTGCTGTTGTATATCTTAACGCTCACACTATCAAGATCGCATTGCATTAGGATCTATCATATCTCTTTATAAAGTTGCCCAGCACGAATGAAGAGAACGAGCCGGTCCAGCAGACGTGGCCGGTTCTTGATGTGTTTGCAGATGTTGGTTCGATACAAGCCTCCATACTTTTGTAGTGCTTGAATCAGTCCTTACCAGTGTTTTTGTCCTTCGTAACCTTGAAAGGGAGCGAGTTGCTGGAGGTGCTGTGACTGTGAACAAGTTGAGTCATATTATTCGTACAGGGAAAGTGGAAATCATACCTAATTTACATTTTTGGCTCGGCATTTTGTTTCCTTCTTTGTTTATCTCATTTTATTTTACAGATAGAGTTGGATGTGTGAATAAAATTAATGTGGCTTTGGTATTCTGACAAACACACACACACACAGTATATTAATTATTATTAAGTAATATTAGTAAAAAAAAAGCAAAAACAAAAGAGGCATTTCTTCATTTGATTACACTGATACCTCACAAAGGATTTCAGTATAATTTTAGCAAAACCTTTCACTGTGGTTGAGGATTAAAAGAGCTATAGAATCAATGTAACATCCACAAAAGTGACAGGATGCGATAGAGGCACATCATCACAGTTTTCCTCTTCTTCTTTTTTTTTTTTTTTTCCTACCGTGCATAACCGTCCGGTTATGAAAACACTCAGACTAGGATGAATGTGAATGAGACATATGGAGAAGCACAGCCTGGGGCTTCAAAACACACATGCTGGTAATTCAGAACATATTTACCATTTTTCATGATGCTTTGTTCAGTTTAGAAATATGCGACTCGCAGCATCTGTTCCTGAAGATGTTTCAAGGCAGGCCGGTATGAACAGGGGAGATCATAGTATATGATTTTGCATTTGAGAAGTAACAGTTGAGAGCTTAACAAGGCAGTGGATTCATTCCAGTTTGGCCTCTTTTATTGTTTTATGTATTTGATAAAATATTCATCAGGGACCTATGTGTGAATGCAAAAAATATGAATTTATCATGACTGTGTGATACCATTCATCTTAGTTTAAACTAGGGATGTCAGGAGAACTGATACTTCAGTACCAAGTCAATGCCAAAATTCTGAACTCTACTCGTTTTTCTAAAATCTGAAAGGACGCAGTAAACTGACTATCAACGCACCTATTTTTTGATACTACATTGTGAACAACAAGTTTGTGTTGAAATCGGCAAGAGGAGAGCTAGCCAACGTTAGCTGTTAGCAGCCGGTGGGCAGCGTAGTCCTGAGGAGCTAACCGCTAACGTTTACAGAGGTTGCATTGGGTTTCATTATGATGCGTTCAGGCTCTATTCAGTAAAATGAGTATTGGGCGAAGGTAAATTCCAACGTTATCATGATGTGTTCAAATGTAATCTTGTAAAATGTATAAAATAAAATAGAAAGAAAGAATAAATCCAGTTGTTTGAAGATGTTTTCACAGCAATATAAAATAGATAATAGAGAGGGGATTATGACCTGTTCAACTTCCTAACACTAGCTCTAAGTGTTTATTGTTTTGTTTACTGTGATATTGAATTGGGTATTGAGAATCATGCAATTTCACTGGTAGAGTGCTGCAGGGATGACATATTTTTGTAGGCCAACCAGGAAGTTAGCATCGCCCTGGGTTCCCTCAACAAAAAGACAATGGGAATTTTCCATTGGGTTTTGGATTATTGCAGAAAATAAGCTCTGTGGAAAACAAATATTTATGAAACGTACACGTTTTGTTCCGTAAGATAATCTTCACAAATGAACACCACTTTTATGATTTTTGAAGTGTAAATACCATCGCCAGAAGTAAAAAGCTAATGTTAGGCTATAGACGAACTACACCACGGTCGCATGAGCGCAAGTATACACAACGAGGCAGTAAAGGCGGACGAGTCGGCGTGATGACGTTTAGTAGTCTCATTTAATCACTTGTTAGCAACCGCCTTTTTAAAGACAGATAAAAGCTTCAAAACTCACGAGTGGGCTATTTACTGACATATTTTATATCGTAGATCAAAACATGAAAATCTATTATTATTATATTATTTCAAGCATCTAACTTAAACCCATTGACTTCCAGACGAGGGAACCGGAAGTACTAAAATGCTAACTCATTTCCGGGTTTTAGGACTCATTCCTGCAGAACTCTATTGGTATTGACTATTACATTTCTGGTATCGTCACATCCCTAGTTTAAACGGCATAGATATGGTTTCTTAATTTCTTGCAACCTGTAAAACCCACAAGCATTTATGTTTTCTTGTAGGATAAACATATTCTATGTGTGCCTTCATTGAATGACCCCAGGCCGACCTACAGTATACTCGCAGTTTTGGGTGTTTTTAAGTGAGGCAGGAAACAACCCAAGAGGAAAGGAGGAGAAAAAGTGTGGAAGAGCAGCTGTTCTGGGCAGATTTGAATCATATTCATCAGATAGAATTTGGAAGTTAAGTCAAATCAGTGAGCTAAACTCTGACTTGCTCTTGTTCAAGTATAGCAGGTGCTCTCTGTCTTCTGCAGTTAATTATGGCTGAAGGCGTTATTAGTTCATGCTGTATCTGTCTCTTGTCGGTACATACAGAACATCAGATGTTTGTCAAGGCTGTAATGTAATATCTTGTGTAATATCACTGAATCTGGATCACGCTCATAATGGTGTCGCATATTTTTTTTTAGAAGAAAAACTTTCCTTCTTGAGCGTGAGATTTGCTGAAATCCTCATTATTGATTTGACGAGCATAACAAACTGCCTTTTCGGTGTGTTATTCCAACCCCCCCCCAAAAAAATCAGTAAAGATTGACAGGACAGATATGAAACATTTATGTTTTAATTTCTTGTCTATTCCGTTGGTATCGCACAGGCGCACCTGTGGACCCGCTCACACACTTAAGTTGGGAAAAGCTGCAAGCTTTGATAAGCCTTTTCCTTTTAGCTTAAACACCACGCCATCGTGCCAGTGTAGATATGTCTTAAGAGAGAGGAAGAGAGTTTACCCAGGAGCCGCATTAATATATGAAATCCTTTTTATAAGATGTGAACTTAAGATATGGGCTGTTTCTCTGCCCTGATCTCCCACAGTCGCATGCGGAAGCGGCCCACAGAGACCCCGTAGTAAAAAAAAGGCTGTGGAAGATAAAAGATGGTGGTGGATTCCTCTTGGTTCTGTTCTCATAATTATTATGTTGACATATCAGCTTGTATGATGTCTTGAGGAAATCCACGTTTGTTCTGTGTGAGATCGTGTTTCATTATGTAAGAAAGGTGCACCGAAACTATTAATTTGAAAAAGACGTGTTGGGCTGATGTAAAGAGGCTATAAGGTGAGGAAATACTTACAATATACTGGAGAGGCCAGTTTTGCTTTAGAATGAGGAATAAGCTCTTGACACAGACTACAGCTACTTCACCAGTAGTGCATCTTTAGCATGTCACTAGCATTTGACATACAGTGTATTTCTGGCTGCGTCCCAATACCCATACTACCATACAATTTAGTATGCCAGAAAAAAAAATATTTTTGCATAGTATGTCAAATGCAGAATGCCAAAAATACCAAGGAGGGTGATGTTACGCATCATATCTTTGGGGTACAACACAATCCTCTGCGCAACGGGTATATGAGCAAGAAGGTCAAAGTCCAAGGCACAATGTTATGACGAAGTAGTATGTACCAATTGTATGCATACTGCATACAACAGTATGTACTTTGTAAGGGCAGCTGCAGTACGTACTACGTAAAGTAAAAAGAAAAAGTATGTGATTTGGAACGTGGCACAGTGTATATAAAGATTGACGATATGACAGCTCCCCAAAAGTGAAGCCAAAACATCTCGATCGCCTCCTGGTGGCTGGCTGCAGTATAGGTCATAAATCCCGCAAATTAAAAAGTCAAAGTACACATCAAATAAATATATCCCAAAGATGGTTTCTGTCATTTTCGGTAGTTCTTATCACGCTGATGTATGTTCAAGTGTTCATTTGTCAGCTAATTTTGGTTTTAATTAGTTATTTGATGGTATAATAAGGGGGTGAGACGTCATGATTGACAGCTGTGATTGACAGCTGCTCTGAGTGAAGTAGTCGCGGGACCGGAGGCTCGGGAATTGTACGAGAGATAAGATGCAACTTTTAACTTTCCATAACCGTCACAAGTCTGTAATAGAAGATGTGTCAAGTTGGTCAGAAATACAGTTATAGAGATATTATAGTTGTGTCTTTCTAGTCTAGTCAAACAGCTACCGTGGTGCTAACGTAGCAGCTAGGTGGCTCACGCTAACAAGATGCGGCCGTGCTCGGCTCATGATTGGCTCGGGCGGGTGTGTGGACGGGACCTCGATATCACTACTGCACAGACTCTGGCTCCAAATGACGTTAAAGTCTCAAGATAGCAGCTTCTGTAACCAGGATATTTTGGCTTCACTTCTGTGGAGATGCGTCGTCCATCTATATATACAGTCTAGGGTCACTAGTCATGCTCTTGTGCTCCGCATGAACTGAACTGTGTAAACTTGCTGAGATGCTATCTGAGATAGCCACATTGCAAAAGGCACACATACCGTAATCGCAGAGCCCCTTGAAAAATGAAATCACATTAGAGGCTGCCAGTCAATTATACACAACAGGTACTGCTACCATTAGATGGTTACAGTAATTTAATCAAAGGAAAAAAAGGACCCCATACATCCTACAGTACAGACAGTTGTAGATAACAGCTGCCTGTAATAATCATACTCTTATTACCCGTAAGAGTAAGAATAATTCTTTTCTCACCCACACTGAGACACACTGAGTGCATTTACATTCACACTAGTATCCATGTTTCTCAAGTTCCATGTAAACATCATATCCCAGATAAGATCAAAACTAGGATATGACTGGTTATTCACATCCCCTGTATATATGATTTTAATAACAATATCCAGGTTTTCTGATCACCTGTAGCAGTTGTGCCTTGATTTATGTTCTGTATCAACAAAGAATGTTCAGAAACCTGGAAAAAGGGTTTACATGCCACAGTATCCTGGTTTCTGTCAGAGTTCTCCAGATAGCACATCCCTATCCAGGTTTCTGAAACCAGGAAAAGATGTGCTAAACATTAGCAGGATACTCCAAAAATCCTGATCGTAACCAGGATACGAGTGTGCATGTAAACGCACTCAATGACATGGAATTCACATGTGTGAATTGGGTCTGACTAGGGGTGGGGGGGAAAAATTGATACAGCATAGTATCGCAATATTTGGCCGCTATTCTGTCTTTCAGAGGTTGTAGCGGGCTCAGTCTTAAAGCTAGAGTGAAGATACTGGTATCATATGAAACCAGAAAACCTGAGGAATCCATTGGTATCATTTCATGTTAGCTTGCTAAATAACGCTCCAAATTTATGCTAAAGTTTGGCGAGGAAAAACAGGTATGGCCATTTGATGTCCTCAAATGTCTTGTTTTGTCTGACCAATGGTTCAGAATCAAAAATAGTCAATTAACTATAATGTTAAAACAAGGAAACACAGCAAATGTTTACTTTGGAGAAGCTTTGGATTTGTCATTTAAAATTTACCTAAACGATTAATCAATTGTCAAAATAGTTGCCGATTAATTTACTGTCGATCGACTACTTGACTAATCTTTTAAGCCATTCCAGTCAATCACAATATGATATACTGTATGCCATATCTTCTAGCCATACCTGCCTTTGGATGCATTCAGGTGTGTACCTATCCTAAGTTCCATTGCTCCTACTTTGCATCATGTAAATACCCCTGCTTATAACAAAGACAACAATGGGCATCATCACTTAGTAGATTTTATCTATGTTGTATATCAGTCCAGTCAATCCAAATAAAGTTTATTACCGTGCTCCTAAATGAATTTTACGATCCTAACGACCTTCATACTTCCACGGTGTGACAACAATACACAGAAGGTAAATTCCAGGTCTTTACCTGCTTAATAGCGCTGGTTTCCCTCGTTTGAGCAGCTAATCTGGCGACCAATAAAACGTAATGTTCAAAGGTGGAGCATTACATTCATATTCCGAGCAGATTGTTCATTCAGCTCCGAGTCAGGTTTCTAAATATCTATGTGCCGTTTAGTTTGCCTGCACTGCTTGTGATGCTTCCATGATAAAGACATAACCTAGAGGGGGATTAATAAAGTACTTTAACTGCTACTAGATGATAACCGCACAGCCTCAGCTGGATGGGAGGTCTAGCTTTCTACACTGGAGTTATGCGTCTTCAATTTATGTCTTTTTAATGTGCCTTTTGGTACACACGTGTTCCCCTAGAAATTGCCTTCTCCACTTCTACATCAGCTTGTGATTTTGTTCCCAGAATCCATTTCAACAAACCACAGAGAGTATGCTTAAACTTGTTGCTGTTCAGCCGATGTAGGTGGAGAATGCGAAAATTGCAGTGAAAGCAATAGCACAGTAAGAACAAGAGTGTTTCCCCCCCCCCCCCCCAAACCCATTAAGGAAAGTACTGTCTTGAAAACTAAATGGACCAAAACAAGCAAGGTAAATCACTTCTAGGTATCTTTTGTAATTAGTGTTAAAAAATGTTAAGGTATTGTGCATGAAAACAGACTTGGGTGAAATAACATTTGCATGTACTCTTTGTGGAATTACTGAAACAAGTGCACTACCCAGGTCCGGTTGACTGATCCCAAACCCTGATGGTATGTGTGTTACATAACAAAAATGTCTCAGGAAGGAAGTATCAGGTGAAACCGAGACAACACAGTCTCCGGTTCAAAGGTACGGTTATCCAGTGAAAAAGGACAGTGCATATTTCAGCTCTCGGCCTTAAGTATCAAGCTACTTTCTACATAAAAAAAATCACATGAATATGTAAACCAAAGGGAAACAATTGCTACATCTCCCCTCCTCATGTTGAAATTTCTCAAAGGAGTCATTCATCATAAGATGTGACCTAAAAAGGTACTGCTACAGGATTTCTCAGAAGGATTGGTTAGTAAGTCCTCTTTGCCTAATTTGGTTGCATTGCTCCGAGTGCGATTTAAACAATCTGCAGCAGTAGCCTCATTTTGAGCACAATTCTGTGCATATAATTGCCTCTTTTTGATAATTGTAATATTTTCAACTGACAGAAAGCTATACGACCTCCGTCGCCGCTGTGTTTAAGTGCTCCCTTGTGCATGGTGAAACGGGAAGCTTCGCAGTGAATAGAAATACTCAGCAGGACAGAAAAACAATTAGTTAACGCAGTATGTTGAAAATGAGGTTTGATACGTTTTTGCATAGGCTTAAAAAGTAAGATACATTACCAAGTATATAGGACTTTGGTATTCAAGGCGTAATGTGTTGTCTTTGCTCAAATAGGGCGCACAAAATAATTGAGTTTGAATTGGTTGTGCCTGGGGCTAAGTGCTAAAACAAATCTTTAAATGAAATTCATTACGAGCAGGGTTGCCATAGCCAGGTGTTATTGAATTCATTTCTCATTTTGACTTGATTTAGAAAGATAACCGTAATAAGTGAGACTGACAAGAAAAAGATGACAATGACATTGCACATCATGGTTTCCCTTCGAACACATTTGAACGTAGCCGGTCTCGTTGGCTTAATTGATCTGTGCAGATGGCGTTTTTTTGTTCTTGCGTTCCTTAATTTACTTTCTTTCCATTGTTTTTCCTCAGCAGGAAGAGATTTCTTTTTCGTAAATATATCCATCTGTGCTGAAGGAGTAACTCTTATGAAAGCATATAATTGGTAGGCTAATTGTAGATATTTCAGTATAGCACGTGGCAAAATATGGAACAACATGAAAAAGGCTTTTCTGTTGAACACAAACCAGTAATGTTATGCCAAAAAAGCAAATCTTTCCTTTTTTTCACAATTCCATTGGTATCCAGACAAGGACAATTTAGGATGTCACGGCTGTTTGAGACAGTTCCTCCTCATTGTAAGTGCGAGGTTGATGAGAACCCCCGACCACATACCTTCATACCAGTGAAATTAACGAGGAAGATGTAGCTAATGAGATAACAAGGGAAAGATGGAGAAACAGGCTGATCTGACGCATCCTCCTGGTTATTTGGCAATATCTGGAGGCGTCAGCGGCCTCAGACTCTCATTTTCTCCCTGTCATATCCAATCAGCGATTCCTGCCTAAAATATAAGCGAGTCTCTGCTGCGACCATGACCAGCAGAATGATGGCGTGGCTGGCCTCCACCCTAACTTTTTTCTCTGTTTTTGAAGCAGTTGTGGTTATTTTGTTGATATATATACTGTGTATATATATAGTTGGCAAGTAGATGATTTGGTAGCACGAATATTTTGTTCAGTAATTTGCGCTAATTACACCTATAATGCTTATTTTCAGGCGCGTACTTGTATTTTGGGTTTCTACTACAACATGTTTACATGGTTTAATATTCAAAAAACGCTTTACCTTTCTCATTCCGGCTGTGCTAATATGCAAATATGTTACTTGGTGACATCACCTTTACGCAAGAAAAGGCAGGACTTCAAGCAAGGCATTTCAGGCAGTTCAGAGCAGTGTCTCTGTGGGGCACAGTAACTCCCTTTGGTGTGGACTTTGTAACTTTGCAGACATTTTACATGCACAAAAAACTATATAACACACTAAAGGAAAGAGAAAAAGCACAAAAGCATAATAGGTCCTCTTTAATAAGTGCTTTCCTGAAGTACACCATGAATATTGTGCTTAGTCATTGAGCTCCATCAATTATAGAAAGGCAAGGCAAGTTTATTTATATAGCACATTTCAGCAACAAGGCTATTCAAAGTGCTTTACACAAAACATCAAAAGCATCGAGACAAAGTGCAAAAGAAACACGTTTTAAGATGACGTTCAAATACAATTAAAAGACAGTCATTAAAGAGAGGAATATAGAAAATATGATGCGTTCAGGCTCTGTTCAATAACTTGAATAAATCCAGTTGTTTGAAGGAGATGTTTGTTTTCACAATAATATAAAATAATAGGGAATTATGACCTGTTAAACTTGCTAAGAAAAAACAGTATGGAAACTGTAATAAAGAAGTGGATGTTGAAATACATGGGATTTATTTATTTATTTTTTTACCGTGGTAGCGAATTGGGTATTGAGAATCGTGCTGCTTCTGGTATCGACTGCTAAATTTCTGGTATCGTGACATCCCTAAAGACAGGTATAAAATACAACAATAAAAGTTACAGAAATTTGATACAGTAAGTAATGAGGTCAGTGATATTGGCCAGCTCTCTTCAAATCCTCATAATAATAAAATTGTACTGCCATTAGTCAGTACTCAAGATATAAATTCTTGAAGTGAAGTGTACTTTGTTTTGAACCTAAAGGTCTGCTGCCCAGTGACAATCCTGACAGACTTACCTAACTTGAAATCAAAGCAGTTATTGGGCCAAAACTATGCACCAGTCTAATTATGGGCTGTTGTAGAGTAGGGATTAATATACTGACTAAAATGGTTCTGTTATTGCATGGTGCATTAAATGAGAGGTTTACAAATGAACCGGTCAATGGGAACAAATTGATTCAATAATATTCAGCTACAACAGTTGGTATTTCTGCCATTTGTTCAGTTTGAATTATTTACGTCGACTTCAACATGACTACACAAGGATGTTACCTTTCCTTAGTGAAACCTTAACCTTAACCACAATATATGACAAAAGTCAGGTCTGATGTAGCAGAGCCATTGAGTTACAAATATCCCTCCTTCCTATATTCTTATCACCACTTTGCTGGGCCATTCATGTGCACTTAATTTATAATTGCAATAATTCCGACAGCTCTCGAATGCAGCTTTCGTGTCAAAAAATGCTTCTCAAATTCAAAAGCAGACCGTCTGTATCGCCACAGGCTTATTATGCAGCTTTTGTAAATCCTAATGGCTCCGATAAATTGTTATCATTATGAGTTGAAAATATCACATTTTAATACATTAAGTTTTGATTTTGTATTAAGGATCCTAGTGTTTATTCCTGACCGCCACAGAAGATTTAAAAAAATGTGACCATGTGAATGCTTGCACCCTGGGGTTCCCTTTGTGGGCTTACAGTGTTAGAAATATTTTCAACACCTCTTCATTGCTTTGACAATATCACAGCTTTTTCTTTTAACAACAATTTTGCTATTCTCTTCTCATTCTCAGATTGATCCTAAGGTTGCCTTTCCACGTCGCGCCCAGCCTAAGGTAAGAATAAATTGGTCACTAACCCCGCTCAAAGAAAATGATTATGTCTCATGTCACTGGCTTACCTAATTTTGTGCTGCTCGCACAGCAGATACAAAGAGGCAGCGGTTTGTCTGTTTGTTATTGGAGAGAAATGCCTAGTCTGGCTCCATTGTTCTCACCTTGTCTCTGCTGTTTCACCAAAGCAATTAAAGTTGGACATATTAGACTTAAAGGAAACGTTCAGCATGATTGAGGTTATGTTTTTTTTTGTATTACCTCGCTGTTTTATATCTGCATCTTTTTTTCTGTGCCTTTTATTATGTTTGCATTTCATCCCTCATTATATTCTGATTGTTATTATGCCAATTTTAGTCTGCAAAAGTATGAATCGAGCTTTATTGTGTGTTAATGCAACAGAATATACTAAGTGTGAAAACATCTGGCGTTGGTGTTGGCTTGACGAGGGTTGTGACTGACGGGAGGAGGGCTCTAATATATCTGCAGAGAATGTTGGATATTGGTTGAAAGTAGGGCTGTCGATGTTAAAATTTGTTTTAAGGCCACTAATTTCTTCAACGCATTAACGCAAGTTGCGATTTTTGGGTTGTAGCACGCTCAGTTTTAAGCTAGAGTGAAGATACTGGCATCATATGAAACTAGGAGGCTAAATAACGCTCCAAACTTGCGCTAAACTTTGGCGAAAAAAAACTGGTATGGCCATTTTCCAAGGGGCCACTTGACCTTTGACCTTAAGATATCTGAATGGAGCATATTTTTAGCATATTTTTTTTTTTGCTAAATGCAGTACCTGTGAGGGTTTCTGGACAATATTTGTCATTGTTTTGTGTTGTTAATAGATTTCCAATAATAAATATATACATACATTTGCGTAAAGCAAGCATATTTGCCCACTCTCATGTTGACAAGAGTATTAAACACTTGACAAATCTCCCTTTAAAGGTATATTGTGAACAGATAAAAAATGTGCGATTAATATCGATTAAATATTTTTGATTGACAGCCCTAATTGAAAGTTATTCAGGTGTGAAAAAGAGGACCTGTAAGGAAGTGGAATCAAGATCCTCCTGTCTCGTGTTGGCTGTTAGTGTTTTTGAAGGTGCAGATTAATTAAAAATGGAGATAGTTTTATTTTGAAATGAAAGAAATGACTTCTTATTGACAGCGATGATTTACATTTACTGGCTGAATTATGTGTCTATTGAGTTGTTTTCTCACCGGGAGTCGAATGGGATTGAATGACATAAGTGATTCTTCAATTGTGGTGCACACATGTAGAAATGCTCACAATTAGCATTGAAACAATGGGTGATTTAAAAGATAAGCCAAACTCCAATCACGCAGGAACTGTCGCATGAGCTCCTCATGATGCATATTATCTTTTCCCTTTTCTTGATTACTGGTCTCGAGCAGTTTCTATTGACGATTAAATATTCAGCGCGTGCAGATGGTGCTGTGGCGTATAGTCAAGGGCTTTGTTGACATGCCCTCTCACACCATCCCCCAGCTTTTAGTGCGAAGGCACAGTACAGTGTGGCGCTATTCAACATCGCTATCAGGGCTGTTTCCACCCTAAACCAGGTGGAAATCGATAATAGATTTTCTCCTTCCCCACCGGATCAGAGAGAGGCATTGTTAAAGAGTTGGTCAGGTTTCAAATGAGGAATTGGCAGCGCAGGCTCTCAAAAGCCAGAGCACATGGTGACTTAAGGATATCGGCATATGGTTGAGAAACTACCAGTGTTTCTCCACATTTTTTCTCACGCGCCAAGTGTATCACTTTAACTTCTTCCTTTGCTCATGAAAGTCCGAGGTGCGATAAAACAGCTCAGATGGTTGATGATGCTTCCAAGTTTTAAGTGAGCAAGAAATTCCTCTTGCTGTCGTTATTATTATTGTTAATCTTTTTTTGCGAACAGCGTTCTACTCTTTTTAGCAATGACTCAGAGAGGGAAAATACAATATGTTGAGCTGTCCCACAGGTCTTAAGCATATTTGTCATTCCACCTCGCGTGGTTCATAACTCAGTGAAATAATGACACCATAACAGAATTGGTGGCACTGTAAAAGCCTCGTACCAATGATTTATAAAATGACTATAGGGCGAGCTTGTTAGAGAGGAAAAATGGCTGCATTGAATGTGGATTATAAAGGATCTTAAAGCAATGGGATTAAACCAGATAGATTAACATTGCATGGGGTTTGTACTTTATGTTCAATTGATTTAAGACCTTTTTAAAAGAAGTCCCATTCTATGGTTCCCATTTAGAAAGTCCTCTCTGTTTTGCATTTGCTTCCTTTTGTCCCCCCGCTCCCCATCCGCTGTCTGCCCGCCTGGCTGCTTATGCAGCTGTTGAATAGGCTCCGTTCTCGTTTTAAAGAAGCTCGCCTTGGCAGGTGCCTCCGTGGCACGGGCTTCGGGGGGAGCAAATCGTGACGAGACCAATCAGCGTTAATTTTTCTCACGGCTAACAATGACCTCGCGGGTAACCCCTGCCAATGACCTCCCGCCGCTGAATGCTGCAGCATGGTAAAACTATACAGTATGTACAGCACGTAGAGTAATGCTGGAAAACAGACAGGAAGTGAAGGTGAACACAGAGGACATTTCACTGTAAACAACTGAAGGTGTTTGCACCGGGATGACAGGATCACAGGAAAAACAACTTGTATCAGCAGGCATAACTGACACTGCCCCAAAACATGAACATTTCCATTAGAAAGAGACGGTCAGAAAGAGACGGGGAAGGCAACAAATAATCATTAGGCAATATATCGAAGCAGACATATTTTAATTTAAATCTGATTTGACACGTACGACAAGGTCGACTTGCTCGGGGGGTTTGTATAGGTGCGTACAATTCTGGAGAATTTGAAAGTGAAACATTGATGTTTTTCAGACCTGAATTGTAGGTTATTGTCACGATAAGTCATAAATATGTTCTTGTATGACAAATCAGTCACACGGTGCGGATTACCTCTGCTTTGCCTGTTGTGTTTGTGAATCTTGTATATGTTTGAATTAGTAATCTATGTTTTTTTGTGACCGTATGCACTAGGATATTGGTAAAGGGCACCAACGGGAGATAACCGCAGGTCCTGTCAATCAAATAAAACATGCTAAATAAATGCAATATGGCACACACACACATTACTAAATGAATAATGTCACACACAACTAAAGCTTATCTTAAGACTGAACACTTTGTGTTAGAAATAGAGGCTGTGCTTACAAAGTCGTGTCAGAGGTATCAATGCAGACTAGTCCACAGATATTCAAGGATTAGGTTTCTTCCGTTGATGATTGACAGGTGAGAAAGAAAGGATTAGACAATGACGATGTGATGCAAGGTGCTTTATGCACATTTTGTCTCCTCCCTAGCCTTTTCAGCCTGGCTGTCTGTTAGCCGTGGCTTTATCAGATTTATCGGCAGCTAAAAGTAACATTAGAATTCCAGGATTTCAACATAAATATTTCAGCATTTCAACATTTAGTTTCACAACATCCACTCTATTAGTAGTACAAATAATTTTATTTTTGTGCACAGTCTTGCAATAGATTGTATTCGATTGGAATTTATTTCTGAAAATATGTATTTTTGCCATGATATCATGACATGTCCAGTGTTGCCCCAAGGCAGAGGACGGAGTCTCTGCAGATACTGACACCGCCACACACTTCTAGTGGGTCGTAAGTAATGAATGAGAGGAATTATTTTTGTATCAGACTATACAGTTTTTTCGGACAATCCTACTCGCTGTGCCTTTAACAAGCCTAATATTATATTTCCTAATTAAAAATGTAATAATTTCTCGTTTTTTTTATAGGCGAGGAGGGCTGTCTTCACATTAAAATGATGTGGGAAACCCTAAAGGCTAAAGACTTTTCAGACAGTTTCTATAGTTTGGTCATGTCATGATTTTTAAATTAGAGGTTAATGTATTTTCAAGTCCATCTTAATACAATACTCACTTGTCATTTGTACTGTATGTTGAATTGGGATGTAAGAAAATACTGATACACTAGAGTATCGCGATGTTATATAATACTGTATTGATTCTCAAAAACACCAACAACACTATCAGCATCATGTTTTTGTTTTCTGTCCGTCCGTACCATTCTCGTGAACGCAATATCTCCGGAACGCCTGGAGGGTATTTCTTCAAATTTGGCACAAACGTCCACTTGGACTCGAGGATGAACTGATTATATTTTGGCGATCAAAGGTCAAGGTCACTGTGACCTCACGTCCATCCCATTCTCGTGAAAGCGATATCTCAGGAACGCCTGGAGGGAATTGTATTACATCTGGCACAAACATCCACCTGGACTCTAGGATGAACTGATTGGAATATGGTGGTCAAAGGTCAAGGTCACTGTGACCTCTCACAATACATTTTTGGCCATAACTCAAGAATTCGTATGCTAATTATGACAATTTCACACAAATGTCTAATAGGATAAAATGATGAAATTCTGGACAGACATGGATGTAAACTGCAACTTGACTGTGGAGGCATACAGCAGTGAGGTGGTAATTCTAGTTGCAGACAGAAGCTCAGATTACACAAAAAGTATAGTGCTATGATGTTGGATATTACAGGTACTGTGATAAATGCAAATCCCACTGTTCTGATTGCATAAAAAAGTCAACTTTTTTACTCAGATTTTATGCATATGGCGGTGTGTTCTTTATACTATGACAGTTGACAAAACTAAAACTAAATAATATCACAATATATTGCCTCGTAACCCCTGTGTCATGATACGTATCGTATCGTTCAGGGAACCCTTCTTAGCATGACTACACTGTAAGAAATATGGGACAAAATCTGCAGTCCTCATTTTGTGTAAAAATACATCAGCTGAAGCTGAATATGATGCCTCAGCAGTAAAAAATGTAACCTATCCTTTAACTCCAGCCAGACTCTTTCACATAAAAATATTTGAGTTTTTACAGTCCCATTTTTTTCCCCATCTGAATTTTGGAGCCTGTTGCGATACTGCCGAGTCTTTAAAAAAACCCACATGCCTTTTTAGTGTTGCGGCTGTTGTGTATAGAAAGTGGTAAAGGAGACAGAGATGAGATGATGCTGTTTCCTTGTTTGATATTCTCCAGCAAGGTTGGTACTGAAAGATGTAAACGAGGCCTGCTCTCAGTTTCCTGGAGAAATCAAAGCGACGGTTTCCGCCGACATCGCTCGAGATTTACCACTCGACTGTTGGCGTCATTATGCCGCTGCTGCTGCCGCCGCTGCTTTTTGTTTCCCACAGTGGAGTCACACACAACCATGGCATGTCCCAGCATGATTTTAATTGCCAGTGGGACTGTGGCCACTTCAGTGGGAGATGAGTTCTGATGGCTTGTTATGGAAATGAAAGGAAAGGAGCAGCAACCATTTACAGAGCAATGGGCGTGACCCCTTTTCCTTGCGCCTCATAAAGGGATTTGCCGTGTAAGCCATCCGCGAGCAGGTTGTCACTGGCGGTCTCGATGATGCGGAAAGAAGACTCTATCGGTGCACAAATAGATGTGTATACTGCGCAGACACACAGCTGTGACAACACTTCCAGAAAGTCTGTTTATCTTGTTTGCAATGGCAGTTTTCTTTCCCGAAACTTCTCGTATTAACGCGTTAATGTCAGTGTGGAGGAAGGCGAGCTGTGCGGGTACATCGGTTGAGGTAATTCTGGGATATCAGTCAAAAATACCATCTAAGCACTGCCCCAATTTTTCCTCCAGCCCGTGACAGCTGTGACTGTGGCTTCCCTGTTCGTGGCCTACCGTTAGCGTCGGTCTATCTCTGGCAGCTGGAGCTTTCTCTTTCTCTTTGTCTCACTCTCTTGTCTCTGCGTGTCACCTTCTCTTTCTCCCTTTTGCCTCTTTCTTTTTCTCTTTCTCTCTTACACTTGTTTTCTGTGAAAGGCAAACTGACCAGTCCTCTCTCAGGGACAGCGTGTGCTTTATGTTCTTACCTGCAGAGAAGAATCTCGGGTGCTTTGTGGTTCCGCAGATTTCAAGTCTTATGTTTTAATGAAGTCTAATAATATTGCTGCATGAAGTAAATACACATTCACATCCCCCTGTGCCTTTTGGAATGATCGACGTAAACATGCTCTCACACAGTCTATGTGGAGGTAGAAGGAAGTTTTATTGTTGTTGTCTGAGTAACGTGACGTCATATCCGTTTCAAAAAACAAAACAAAGCCGGAACGAGAAAGCAGAAAACGACGGAGGGTCGGCGTGGACAAACCGGCACCCTCACATTTTAAATCCAAAGTGGTAAACACTACACATACAGTAAAGTATGGAAACACTTTGGAAAAGCAGAGCTAGAAATGATGGCTAAAGCTGCATGCTATCTCTGTCATGGACAGGAAATGTTATCATATTGCGGTAACATGCGGTCAAGCCAGCCGTCACTCTCATCTCCGTGGTCAAATCAGCTGATGCTACAACTGTAGAGCACCCATATACTGACATTTACGTTGAATGCATCCAAACGGCCCCGATGGAGCTGACCATGGATGTATAAAGAGAACGGAGCTGTTGGGAGAGCTAGTGACGGACTTGGCGAAGTTAGTGGAAGTATACGCGTGTGACTACGTCCGGTTTTCAAAATAAGGTGTTAACAAAGGGAACTATATGGAAATAAGATTAATTGGAATATATTCACCAGAAGTATAAAACATTACATGTCCCTTGTAAATGAAATAGAAAATACCACTAATTTGTGAGGGAAATGTCTTTATTCTTTGATTTTTGGGTTGCTGGAAAAATTGTAATAAATAATTCCTGACAATGACTGATATATTTGACTTCAGGACATCTCTGACTACATACTGTACAGACACAAAATCAAACATTTTTACTGTATCAATTTAGATATTTTCCAAAGTAAATGTCCCTAGATGTGTATGATTCAACTTTTTCCCATGGTCTAGTGTTAAAAAAGTTAACAAAAATTTCAATAAATTGTAATGTCGAATCGCAATACTTGTAGAACCGTAATCCTTAAAAATTTCAATACATATCGAATCGGCACCCACGTATCGTGATAGTATAAAATAGGGAGATGGGTGTGTCGTCCCAGCCCTAGTGACTACGTCTGGTTTTCAAAATAAGGTGTTAATAAAGGGTATATACAAAATACATATGGCAATAAGATTAATTTGATTATATTCACCAGAAGTAGAGAACTTCTGGTGAATATAAGATAAGAAAATATCACTAATTTGTGAGAGACATGTCTTTATTCATACATAATTCCTGACAATGACTGATATAATTGAATTCAGGACATCTCTCACAACATACAGACACAAAATCAAACACTTTTATTGTATCAATTCAGAGATTTTTTAGAGAAGTAAAAGTCTAGTGTCTAGTAGAATAGAATCGCAATACTTAAAAATCGCAATACGTATCGTATCGGCACCCAAGTATTGGGGTAGTATAGAATCGAGCATATCGTCCCAGCCCTAACATGTATTAAAGAGGCACAGGTGTGTAGTTTTTTTTTCATTCAAATTCAAAATAAACTTGAAGCTGTTCTCCTCTTTCATCGCTCTCTTTTACTTCATCTCTCACTCTCTTCCCCTCTCTGTGCTCTTTTCTTTTTTAGCCTTTCAGGATCACAAGGCCTCACAAATCCAGTCTTACACCTTGCTCAGTTATTTGATCTAGATTTAGCATTAGGATATTTCCCCTTCTCAAAAAATGATCCTTATTTTAAATGACACAGCTCACCGCTGGGAAAATGAAACCTCTGTAGCTGCCAGCCCCTTTGAATGTCCCCGCGAGTTTATTAAAAGCACCAGCTTCCCCCCCGTTCCAACTCAGATCTGCACAGCTGCACCAGCGTGAAAGAATATTCAAGGACAAAAAGTCTTTTAATGTAGAACAGAATGCCGTATCAATATCTTTGTTCAGCTTGACAGTTTATGACAATGAGCCCTCCCAAATATTTATTATGAGAAAGATTATTTCTTATTTCAAGGCATTTCTGCTGTGCAGATAGCACACGGGGTGGAAGAAAGAGAAAGAATGTTATGTTTTGCGGGCTATTATCCGAACCTGACGTCGCATTTCAAGGCGCGCGGAGCGGGTCTTATCCTGGCCGAGCGACCGCGATGTCCAAGCGAGAAGATATTTGCTGTATTTCTAAATAAATGCACTTTTGAAATGGGTTTTTACAACTGACACTAAACGCACCGGCGTTTCACTGAAACCAAGAGACAGACGGAAAAGTGACAAGCGAGTTGATGGGAATTCTTCGCTGTCACTCTCCCCTCACCCCTGGATAAAAAAAACAAAACAGATGTGCAGCCAACATAAATAAACCCTCCTTTAGATGGAGGATGACACAAGGAGTTGTTTTTCCCCCCTCTGTGGTAATGGCTACTGTGCCGAAGCTGGAGATGGGTTTAAATCCCTGACCCGTCAGCTCCTTTTGCTTTCACTGGCCTCGGTGGAACTGCTCCAGATGAAAATGGGGCCAGAGCACAGACATATGAATGACTGTTTGTTTGGTGGTCAGACACAATCACCAACTGAGTGACCCAGTTAACGGGTAGTCAAAGCGATGCTCAGTTTGCATGTTTTTTTTTTGTGTGTGTGTGTTTCACACTTTCTAAATGTATCTTTTGTGCCCTTTTTTCAGGCGTTCCTCCAATATTTAAGCTTCAATGGAAAGATAAATGACGTGTAAATGTGAATGCTGGTTATTATTTTTTTTTTACTGCCGATATAATATGAACACACATTTCCCTTTTGTTTGAATAATTGCCGGAGCGCTTATAAATGGAGTGCACATGTGTGTGATTCTTCGTTCCTCGGCCTCCCTCTTTTTTTTCCCCTGCTCCGGTCTCCTTGGTTGCGGGTGGAGAGTAATTAGGTTTTCTAGAGGATTGAGGGGTTCTTACAATGCTTACCAATGGCAGCAGTCAGGCAGGCTAGTGCTGGTAGGGCAGGGAGGACAGAGGGCTGTGCAGGAGCCTGGCACTGCTAAACCTGATGCTGACTGACAGTAATGAGGACAGCCTGCTAGCCTGGATAGAGAGGAGAGGAGAGCAGAGGAGAGGAGGGCATGGTCCTCCACTATACCTCTCAAGACCTCTTATCAAAGCCTCTGTGCGTATGCGCACACACATGGCAACGCAGAGATACAAACAACACAAGCGCGCACACACTCACTAAAACACAAATGTGTACTGGGTAGATCAGAGCAAATGCATCACCGGGCTGTGTTACATCAGTCGTGTTTGGCTTTACTCATAACCTTTATAGAAAGAATTAGGGCTGCAACCAACTAGGGATATACCGGCACAGATATCGGCGACAATGGGGCCAATCCATCGGGACCGAAAAAGTCAGATCGGTGCATCCCTACAACTAACGATTATTTTTTATTGTCGATTGATCTGACGATTGTTTTGTCGATTCGTCGATTAGTTGTTGGTCTATAAAATGCCAGGAAATGGTGAAAAATGAAAAATCGGTGCTTCCCAAAGCCCAAGGTGACGTTCTCAAATGTCTTGTTTTGTCCACAACTCAAAGATATTCAGTTTACTGTCATAGAGGAGTATAGAAACCAGAAAATATTCACATTTAGGAAGCTGGAATCAGAGAATTTTGACTTTTTTTTACCTAAAAAAAAAAATACTCAAACTGATTAATCGATTAGGCTCCCTGTCAGTTGTCAGTTCCACCAAAGCAGTCATTGGTAATGAAAATCTTTGGTCTCAGGTTCCTTCAACAATGCTCACAAAATATGTCAACAGTATATAAAAGGGGAAATCACACAAGTAAAAGTAAAAGCAAAATGATAATCTAAGGCATAAAATAGTGCAGTTAAAATATAGGGCTTCAATATAAACACAAGTAAATATAAAATAGTAATGTAAATGTAAATTTTTTATTTTGTTGACAACAGTATTTCAGATGGTAAAACTGAATGTAAACAGGATGTAGTATGTAGTAATGAGAAGTACTAAAAATTAGGATTGGGGAAAAAAATTAAATTCACCTATCTATCACGATTTTTTTTATCGTATTGCGGTAACGTACGGTCAAGCTGATCAGCATCTTCCGCCATTTTTGCATGAAAAATTTAACAATTAATCGATTATCAAAATAGTTGGCGATTATCTTTCTGTCGATCGACTAATTGATTGGTCGAGTAATCGTTGCAGCTCTAGAACGGACCCAAGGAAAGGTGTTTCATTCACAGTAAACCTCCTCAAATACACGAGTAGTAAATTACAACCAATGTTTTAATATCTATTGTGTATGTTACTGTAAGGAAAAAAGATTGAGTGCAGGTAACGGTAATGAAATATTAGTGGTTTTATAGCGGCCTCTCATCAAAAGAATGTAACTGACAGTCTTTGGTCAGCACAAACCAACAGTGACTCTGACCTTGGGCCCTCTGCAGCTGCAGCACTGTTCTGTATTAGTGCACTGCGATTATGTGACAGGTGGATTAGCCGGCCGCGTTCAGCCCTCTCGTGATATGAACATCTTTTCCCAATCTTCTTTAGTCTCCACCCATCAAATGTGAAAAATTTAAGAAGTCATCAGTTCAGGGAGTGGCTTTGGCCGACGAGGAATGCATTTCTAATTCTTTTTTTTTTTACAGTGACCTTTTTTGAGATTGCAGTTTGAATGAAATACTGGAAATGATTTAAAAAAAAAAAAAAAGGACCTCCAGTTTAATCAGGATGATGAGTTCCGTCGTGTTGTCGGACTCATCACCTCGCTGTCTAGTTTTGGATTCTCACCACCTTCAACCCCGTGTTTCAGCTTTCAAACACGCAGTCTGGGATTTGTTCAACAGAGTGAAATATGCCGTCCGTAGCAGGAGAGGCTCAGGTGTGTCAAGGTGTCTGCAATTATAGACATACAGCTATACAGTACCTCATATACCAAAAAAATACAATATATGTTTCAAAGTACAATTTGTATCTTTTGTGAATAAAATACAATGTTATTGTATTTTATCTAACACGATTATGGTCATTTTCATGCAGATTACATACAACATTATATCTGCACTTTTATGTATATGACAAAACAGCAGATATAAATGTTAAATTAAAGACAAAGAAGGAAGTTATTCTGCAAATTTATTTGGCGACCCTAATACAATCTCGCGACCCAGTCTTTGGGAATGACTGACGTAAACAAAGCACACAGAAGCTCAGATTACAACACACACACACACACAGAGGGAGAGCTACTTCATTCTCTGCTAAGGTAGACATTACTCCTCCATATCACATAGCCAACAGTTGTTTGCAGCTACATTAATCCTCCGAATTTCGAGTTTAGCACCTTTTAAAGTAAAGCTGAAGTCTGATCATTTTGTGTTGGACGTGTCTGTCTGATTGGAGGATTGCCCGACTGGCTCACTGAAGTGTTCTGCCATGATTGGATCCAGTTGTCATTGTAGAGTAAGATATTGGAATCTCGCGGGCCAGATTGCTCTTTCTCACTCTGACGTCGGGTGACAGTTCATGCTCTGTAGTTTTTATGTGCTGCTGTCCTGTTTTTTCCTTTTTCCTTTTTGGGGCACCAGCCTCTCGGATTAAGACTGATATTCCTTCTGAAAGACGAGACTGTCAGGTTATTAGTTGTGCCATTGTTGGTAGTGTGATTTATAGTGATGGCCAATAGCTTTTGTTGCCTGTTTCTGCTTCAACTGCTTGTCTGCAACATTGTACCGTATCCATAGCGGGTGCAACGTCACATCCTTTTAATCTCTTGCAATCATGTGGCTCATATTTCTATGACTACTTATTGTGGTGGTGTCACTTTTAATGATCCCGGTTCATGGTTTACCATCGGCAAAACCAGCCTAATGTTTGGTTTAGTCACTGCTCTCACACAGTCAATAGAGCAACACTCTCTACACTAATAATAACCAAACATGACTGGATAGACGAGAAATAACAAGCAGCGAACGGAAACATATTCCGCGCTGTAATTACATATTTCAGAACTCGCGCTATTATTTTACTTGTCACTCTCGGCGGCCGTGTGATGTGTCTTTCTTTGTGTTCCAACCCCGAAATATCTTCACTGGAAGGTGACTGTGGTGTATCTGTTGTCACTTTGATGTACAAATATTATGTAATTAGCAGAAAAAAGCATTTGATTCCTTGTCGTTTAATTAAAATGTGCCAAAATTATCGGCTATTTGTTGCACTTCAACAGATGAGTCTCGATAAAAGATAAAAAAAAAAAAAGGTCGACAGGATATCGGCGTTTTCAAGAGTATTAACATAAAACGATGTAACAGATGCTAAAGTTCTAAAGTAGTTTCTAATGCGGGCGGTTAAATAGCTTATGATAAGAATCACAGGCAGCATATTCCTGTCCTCACACTGTTTTTCTGTGATTTCCACCTGATGTGGGAGCCACTGAAAGGCCACTGTTATGCACGTACTTTGCCCAGGCGCTGCTTAATAGCTCCCAAACGGCCCCAGTGGCAGAAAAATCTGCGTGGTATTGTTGGTAATAGGAGGAATCTGAGGGTTGAGCTATAACAAAGCATTGCAAGAAGAATATGCAGCAGTACAGACAGGTAGGAAATGCCACTCCACATCTATGATGGAGAACCTCACCTGCTTTTTCCTCTTCTGCAGTCACATGCTGGGTTGTCTGTCATTCACTTCCACTAATGATATGCAATTTTTCAACCTAAATGGAGACGGAATGAAACGTTTATTTTATGCGATGACAAGCCGCATCTGTCGCCATGTATGATTAAAAAAAAAAAAACACGCGGTATGAATGTGTAAGACTCCCAAGTCTCCCAATACTGAATTACTGCATCTAAGTCAGGGCGCTAAAGAGCTTAGCTGTTCCTCTACATAATGCCTCGGTCCTCAGCTGTGACCTTTCTCTTCCGCCCATCATTCACGATTATACTGCCGACATGTTGGCTCATGCCAATAATTTTTCATTGGAGGCAGTGTCAGCCACATCATATTTTATCATCTGGATAAAATTTGCGTTTGTGTTTGCGTGTAGGCTCTCCATAATTTGTATTTGTCCGTTTGTGTGCGCGTCCCAGAGATTAGATTTAGCATTTAATTCAACCTAGAAAAAGAATTCGGATGTAAACACAGTCTGGCAGCAGCAGTGGGGAAAAAAAAATACTTTGCTAAATGAAGGGATATGTAACGTGAATAAACAAGGTGTTTGTATGTAGTAAAATGTGTGAGTATGTATGCATGCGAGTGTGTATAAATAGGCTCATTAAACAGTGAGTTTGCACCAAAATGATACACCAAATGCCTGCACAGACTGAGAGCATGATGATCACACAACAAAATGAAGGAGAGGACGGACACGTTCTGAAAAAACGATAATTTTATGTATGATTATCTGAACCATTTCGTCTCGTAGCTAAATTATAGGTGTCATTGTATATGGATGAACAATTTTCAAATACTGATTTTTTTTTTTTTTTTTGCAGCCAGATATAACCGTCAAAATGAATGCTTTTCATGCTCGATGAAAGTCTCCAGAGTGCTGTTGTTCCCAAGTGCACCTTATATAGTATACTCCTGTGGCTCCGAGCTTAGAAGTCACGAACACGACTTGTTATATTTGAGTGCTTTGGCTGCAAATAACAAAATGGACCTTGTAACAAAAGCAGACATTTTTTGTGGCAAAAAAAAAAAGAAAGATTAAACAGCATAGAGCTACTTTGTGCTGCAGTGGCAAGCAAGAGTAAGTGCACAACAACAGGCATGTAATTGATGTTTAATTAACGCAATAACAGTGGTTATTATAGACAGACAACCTGTCTTTACACATTTTTTCCTAACAATGGAAGTGAAGCCTCGGCTAGATACTGTTTGCACTAACAGTGCTAATTATCTCCACTGAATACCAAACAGTAGCGTAATAATCCATAACCTCCACACTTACATCTATTGTTGACACAGTTCGGAGTCTTTTTGAGACGGTGACCTTGTCATACAACTCTTCAGTCTGACTGCAACCACCCACTCCACTGATCATAAACACTAGCCAGTCTTTTTTTAACAAAAGGAAATGGTTACTACAATTCAGTAGGGGTGGGGGGGGGGAAATATCGATACAGTATAGTATCGCGATATTTTGTGTGGCAATATTGTATCGATACACGGACGTCAAGTATCGATCTTTTATGATATAAACTATTAACTTCTTAACAATCCGACCTCTATTCTGTCTTTCAGAGGTTGTGCAGTAGCGTGCTCAGTATTAAAGCTATAAAATAATGGTCCAAAATGATGTGAAATTGCATAGTTTTAAGTCAAAAACCTTCAAATTAGGACCCATAAACCCAATTTCTCCTAGTACCTTTTATTCATTGTAGAAATTCAGAATGTAATAATGACTTTTCATGATAACGGCCGATACACATGCCAACATGTGAATAAGGGGAGTACCGGCACTTTTCCACTTCAAGCACGGCTACAATTTAAGGTAGGACTTAAATGCTCTCTAGTTAATTGAAGCCAACACATAACTGAGGTAATTATTGGACATTATCCATTCTCAGAAATGATTAATGTCAGCTTGGCTGTTCACAGATATGATTTATTGTGCCAATTGTGAGATTTCAATAATTCCAGTACGATTAATTCAACTTTTAAATTGGATGTCATATGTCTCGGCAAGCACATTTCTGATGTCTTGCACACTTAAACTCTGCACCTCTGCTCCGTAGACATCAACCGTTTTCACTCTGTTTAGAAGGTTTAGACTTTCATTTGTGGTGAAACTGTCTTTGCCACATGGTGGGGGAGCTCATTGCTTTTTAAAAGGGAATGAGGAGACCTAATTTAATTGACTGTGATTGACACCGGCCCTTACCGCATCTACTGGTAATTTATTCCTTCTAATTCAACCTCTGTTGCGACTGCACCGCAGGTGTGCCGCCGCCGCGCCGCCAACTTTGGTCGAAAAAATTACCAAAAAACGGGTTCTCGCACCTACCCGCTCTCCATGTGGTAGTGCCACGAATTGACACCGCCGCCTGTGCCTTCACCTCGATTCATTAAAAGAAGACCCCTTTGCGACACTCAGTCAGAAAATGCAAAAACAACCCCCATGCAAAAGCCTCCTTTTTTCTGCGTTGCTACTGCCAAGCAGTGGAGAATGTGAAATAATCAAACAGAGGTAATGCATACGCAGGTCAAGTCCGGCTTGTAACAATTATTTTGTGACTTAATTTTCTCCCGTGTTATCATACAATGATGAAAAGTGTTGACAGATTCATTTCCTCGCTGCTACCGCCTAAGACCATTTTGTGATTTCTAATTGATAGCTACATGCAGCAATTTTATAGCACTAGACAATTTTTATAGCACTTTTAATTAGTCCAACTTTGACCTTCTGTTCGCTTTGCATTTATATTGCTCCAAATTATTTTCACCTTCTTTCCTCATTAACTTTTGTCAAATGAATAGAGGCGTTTACAACATATTAATCCATACATTGCACTGTAGGAAATATGGCCAGACTCCAAATGAATTGATAATAGACTGTTACATTAATTGTTTGATTGATTACACTCAATTAAATAATCTGTGAAATGAATATCCCTGGCGTGTTTTGACCCCGCAGAAAATTTCTAGGAAAGGACTCACGCAACATAGAAAAATATTAAAAAAAAATAAGTGTATTAAAATACCTCAGTTGGAATGAGGCTGCAACAACCAGTTAGTTGACTAATTGACTAAGAGGGGAAGCCCTTACATACGTCATTAGGAAATACAGGTGCGTGATGACTCTCCACTCAGATAAATCCTTCGTATGGAACTGGCTAATCTCTCATGTAATATTGAGCAGATGTGTGCATTGGTAAATGAATAAACACCCACCTCGAATGAATCTCAATAGACAAGGTGTGTAGCGTTTGGACCTCATCCAAGGGATGAATATTGAATTTGAATGCCAATGTGAACCACGTGCAGTCGTCTTAAGCCAAACAATTCTTCAACTTTTAAAACATTCAAGCAGCAGTGGGTAGAATTGAAGCAACTACGATTAAAAAAAGTTATTTTTATAAAACGGTCACTATATTCTGACAGTAGTGCATGAGACAGGTAATCTGAAAACAATCATGTGCCTCTGTGTCCTCCGGTGTCCTATTTGATCAGCGCTGCCTAGTTTGACCGTTTGATCGAAGTTCGCGAGTGATTGACAGCTGCCTCCGTTTAATGAACAGCCAATAAGAATGCTCTCCCTCTGAAATGACCTGTGATTGGCCAAAGTCTCCCGTCACCGGCTAGATTTTTCAAAGCCTGAAAACAGAGCCATGAGGAGGTGCAGAAGTCTAGTTTTCTCTCAGAACACTTGAATTACAATATGCTGAAAGGTTATTATGGAATTTTTGCTCAATGATGCCAAAAATATTCTGCCTACTGCCAGTTTAAGCTGGAACTATTGTTGTGACACGAGGTGATTTATGCTGGCACGATGTGGTAGAGCTTTTACTGGGTGAACACCGCAGAAAGAACGTATTAGGCGTGCTACTGTGGATCGCTTTGAGGATTTGCATCCCATGTAAATCTTTGCATCGCGGACGAGTTCAGCGCGGGTCATTCGACACCAGGGGAGAGGAGAGGGAAGCAGGGAAGGAGAGTAGAGAGCCTGAAATTACTCCCACCAGTAAAACAGAGTGATGAATGACAAGATTTCCATTCATTGCAAATGGACAACGGCAATGAAAAGCAGGTAGACTGGCCAGAGCAGTAAAACACTTTATATTTGATGCAGTTCTCAGCTACTAAAAGTTGACCCGTAGTTAGCATTTGAATGGCACCAGGTAGTCTGTAAACCGAATTGTGTTGGCCCCGATTTTTCAAATTGGACAAACACGGCGCGCCCTGCCCAGAAACTTTCTCTCTTTTGACCTTAACGGCGTACGTCTGAAAATAATTCAACCGAGAGCAGAAGTAATCATTTTATAAACTTAGCCTGGCTATAGCCTCAAAGTTTGCTCACAGGAGTGCAGAGATTTGAAGTGGCAAGTCACGTTGTCTGTAGCACTTCATTTGCATAAAGTAGACAGGACCTCTACTGCTGATTAAAAACAGCAAACACGAGCATCTATGAATGCATTAAAAGTAAATAGTGGCAAAGAGTTCATTAACATTATTGGTAGTTATAATGAGGCCCACAGAGCGGACGTTTAGCACACGGGAGAAGTGGACATTTCGAAAATGAAGTGGAGTTTTAAACATGACCTCTTTTGACCTTCAATTCTATTCACTGTCTGTTGGGTGTACCATATATTTTGGTGTGTGTGAATGAGTTCGTCTTTCCGTCCATCTGTCTCATCTATCCTCCCCCCTTTTCCCGTATTGGAGTCTTTATCTGCTTGGTTGACTTTATAACTGTAACACTAGTTTAATTTCCTTACCTGCTTAATTGAAATTCACATCTCTTTCTCCTGATGTGTCTCGCTGGTGTGTGTGCGTATATGTGTGTGTGCGGGGCGGATATTAGTGGAGATGTATTTTCATTCTAAAAGTGGCAAGTGATGGACAGGATCTCACAGACAATGCCCCCCCCCCCTCCCCCCCTCCACTACCCTCAATCTTTTTGTCTGCTGCACCTGTCTTTTAGATACCTTTCAACCTTGTCTCTTTCTTTTGCTCTCTCTATTCCCAATTCCCTCTTTTCCCTGGATTGCCTCGGCTTGATAAATCTGCTGCTAAATTTAGAGACATCTATTTCTCAAAGACACCCGGACTAGAAAGAGAGGGAGAAGACCGCAGACAAAATGGCCTCTCTAACCCGTGTTTATCATCTTTTATTTATCTCTTTGGAAAAAAAACGTGAGGTCGTCGCAGAAATCCCCCCTTCTCTCTTTCGTCCCCCCCGTCGCCGCCGTAACTTTTTCGGTCCTCCAATTAAATGTCAGTGACCACATTATTGTCCCCCAGAAGACCACATTTAAACTGACAGGATATTCAAATTACATCATTCAGCTCAGTGGGGTTGTGCTTCATAAAATTAGGGGCTTGTTGAGATTCTAATAGAATATCTCTGCCATTTAAATTACAGCTGCGAAATGTGCTGTCATTGAGTGCAGCCATCATTACGCTCGCGTTATATCCCAAATTCTCACATTGTTTGATTACAATATGGCACCCAAATTATGTGTGTCCAGCCTGGAGTGGTTTCAGCTGCACCTTACAAGCTTGGCTCATCTCACTTTTGTGAAGAGACGTGTTGGCCACAGGCTACAAAAGCAATAAAGCAACTGAACGTAGACATGGACACACAAAAAAACTCAGTAATCTATGAAGCACCATTACACTGCAAGACGCATTTATTTATTTATTTATTCACCAAGTAAAAAGAACATTTTGAGCTTTCCAGATGGTTTTGCAACTGTACATGATGGACTCAAGTGATTAAAATATACCACTTAAGGATGGAGCATGGTATACAACCAAAACTTAAGTCAGACTTATCAACAATATATGTCAGAATGTTAAAAAATCTATGAAATGATATCTTTTTGTGGAGAAGAGGTGCACGAGGGGAAGTTCTTAGCAACTACACGAGATTTGGCCAACTGCACATATTTGTTTGACTTTGTTAATGTTGAAACAAACACAGGGTTAGTGAGTGAAAGTGGTTCAGCACATCCATACAGCAAGCTGGTGAGTTTTATACTGTAGATGTTTGTCTTGTTATCAGAAGTGCATGTGAATGGAAATCCAGAGACTGTAAGCTTTCTGATCTTTACTCAGCTCTTATATTGCATATTTGGTAGGGATGAAAGTATTAAACAGTGGAGCTGAACTACTTATGGCAAGCTAAATTAAACAGAAAACGCAGCCCTGCTGTTGTGTGACACATCTCTTCAATTTCTTTAAAAAACTCCCTAAATTATTTTTTACTCTCCTTTTACGGAAGCACATTGCTGCCATGCCAGAAAAAGAAAAGCGGATCACTATCACATAACGTGAAAAGTTAATTGTTATAACACGATATTTTTACTTTATTACGACAAACAAACTTATGTTATAACGTAAAACGTTTCATGTTATAACGTGATAACTTATTATTATAACCTAAAACATTTCATGTTATAACATGATCAATTATATTGTTATAATGTGAAAAGTTTCATGTTATAACATGATAACCTATTGTTGTAACTTTAAATGTTTCACGTTATAACGTGATCACTTATATTGTTAAAATGTGAAACGTTTCATGTTATAAAATGATAACCTATTGTTGTAACTTTAAATGTTTCACGTTATCATGTGATCACTCATATTGTTATAACGTGAAACCTTTCACGTTTGTATGTCCTAATAACGTGAAAATATCTTGTTATAACATGAAAATGTATTGTCGTGAAAAAAAATATCTCGTTATAACATTGAACTTTTCACGTTGCAACGTGATACCGATCTGTTTTTTCTTTTTCTGACGTGGCAGCAGTAAGCTTCCGTACTCATTGCTATTACTTTATGTGGTGAAGGCTGTGATGAGCACAGCGCTTGCAAAGTGGCAAAATATGCCATTAGTGTATTTTGTAAAACTCCTGTTTGCACCAAAATAGTTTGTAATTAGAGTGCAGTTTCTCCGCCTTGTTTAATACAGCATACGGATGGATCGATTCACTGAACAATACACACATTCCTTACTGTAGTGTCTCAAGGAGCAAGGTAATGGCTTGAACAGGAGTCTAGCTCCTCTGCTTCTCTCATTCTCATCTTCCTCTGTCTTTTCTCGCTCTTTCTCGCTGCTTTTATAGCTTCTTATCGGGCCTGTTGCCAATAATACTTCTCCTTTATCCTCTCCTCTACAGCCTCTTGTTTATGTTGAATATGAAGGGTGGAATATATCCTCCGTGTGCAGTAAAGTGGCATCCTGCAGTGGCCCTCGACTACATTACTGTACTGTATTTTTTTAGAAGGGGAGAGAGTAATTAGTTTGCCATTTGGACTCGCACTGCAATTATTTGCTAGATTCTGGAACATTTCAGGTGCCTTTAGATAAACAGTGTCAGTCCCTGAGAAAGTAAGGCCAGGCAGATATTTCACAGAAAAGCACATTAGCCAGATGACGAAAAGGGGATCTTTGCTGATTACAGTCTACAACATCTATGGCTGAATCATATTTCTAAAACTCGCATTCAAGTTTTGTTTCATAGATTCAAATCGCTATCATTAGGATATAGAAAAATATTGTCAGAAATGGGTGCTTTTGCAGTAGCCTTTTAAATGTTTCTTTGTAATGATGTTAATGTTTAATTTGCCTTTGTTTGGTGGAGTTTGTTGGGAGTAATCCACAGAAGGTCTGCAACTAACAATTATTTTCATTATCGCCGAATCTGCCGACTTATAACGGATTTTGTCAGGAAAATGTCATAGAATAGTAAAAAAACTCTGGCAATTTCCCAAAGTCAAAGGTGACATCTTCAAATTACTTGTTTTGACGGACCAATTGTCCAAAACCCAAAGATTATAGGTTTACTATCATGCAAGATATCTTGACATATGAGGAGCTGGAACCATCAAATATTTTGCATTTTTGCTTGAGAATGGCTGAAACGATTGAATTTTTATTTTTTTTTTGTTTGTTGATTGACTAATTGATAAATCAACGAATTGCTGCAACTGCAATCCACAGCGAAGGAATAAACTCTGCTGATTGATTGATTGATTGACCTTTGCAAAAACATTTTCTGTGGAAATATAGCATGGACTGGGCAATATTCCAAACTCTTGCTATAATGTCTTAGTTTTTTATGATGCTAGCTTACAGATTCCTAGTAAAGCCTAGTTCCATTCTTTGCTTTGGTTACTAAGAGTTTGCCAATCAAATACCGTCATGTCCATGAGCTAATATGCATTTAAAGGAACAGAGTGTAGTAGTTAGGGGTATCTGTTAGCAGAATATAATATTCATAACTATGTTTTTATTAGTGTATAATCACCTGAAACTAAGAATGATTGTATTTTTGTTATAGCTTAGAATGATAGCTAAGAATAGAGAGAGCCTTTTGCCTTTTTACGTTACCTGAAGGCCACCGTAGTTCTCCGACACGCTTGTGAAACTGCGGTAACGTGAGCCGCAGAGTCCAAAACCGTGGTACCGCCAACCGCCGTCAGTTACGCCCAAAGTAGCGAGTTGAACAGCGTTACAGCAGTTTTGCACTCGGCATCTCACGTTACCGCAGTATTGGAAAGGGAGGAGTGAGCGGAGGGGTACTCAGTTGGTTGCAATCTGCAACCACACAACTAGATGCCACCAAATCCTACACACTGTATCTTTAAATACTCCTCACAATAAATCAGCTTATATTTAAATGTCAAGTTAAACGTCCAGTGTGCAGGATTTAGTGGCATCTAGCGGTGAGGTTGTAGATTGCAAGTACCCTTCCGCTCACTGCTGCCTTTCCAAGCGTGTCGGAGAACCGACGGTGGCCTACAGGTAACGTAAAAACGTGAAATGCTCTCTCTAGAGCCAGTGTTTGATTTGTCCGTTCTGGGCTACTGTAGAAACATGGCGGTGCAACATGGCGGACTCCGTGAAGAGGACCCCGCTCCCTATGTAGACGTGAAGGGCGAAAACACAACGATTACTTAGTTTCAGGTGATTATACACAAATGAAAACATAGTTATGAACGTTATATTCCATTTCTGCTAATAGATCCCTCGAAATCCATCACACCGGACCTTTAAGTCATATAACAGGTGACACATGTCTGTAACCAGTACTCTCATTGACTGGCTTGATGGCTGGATTTGCTCTCTAGCGGTTTCCTTACCTGTACAAGTGACAAAGAGCATTCTTATTCATAGTAATTGCCTGTGAGGCGTAGCTTTAGCAGACGTGAAGCTCGCATAAAAACTCTGCCTCGTACTTGGCGTCTGACATTTCCCAGTCTTTGATCGATGAGCTTGCCACCGGCTCCTTCACTCTGGGCGAGTCCTTCTCCCTCTGTCACTGAGAACTCCACAAGATGGTGGGGTTAGCACCTCCCCGAGCAAGATTATAAGCACAACACGTCTCCTTCTCTGAAGATTCTGTGTTACATCGTGCAGCGCAGGAATCCCCAGTAGGCCTGATGCAAAGCAGAAAAAAGTATATCAACATGAGAGGAAGTGTACATCTGGTTACTGTACATCACAATACTGCATTACCGCAACAGGTGCGTTAACGCTAAGGCTTTGATGCGTCATCTCCACCGTTGATTACATTGAATATGTAAATTCAGAGTGATTTTAGTGCAGCGAGCCCCAAGTTTCTCTTTAACGGCATCGAGATGTTGTTGTCTTTGATTTGCATTCTCTCCATCCTGTGTTGCACTAATTAAACACAGAGATAATCATATATCGCATTCTTGTATTTCCATACTTAATAATCACGCAGTTCATTGATATTGACGTGTTGTAATTTAGTCCTCTCAAACTGACAAAATGCAAAAGATGCAGGCAGCTTAGCAGATCTGTGTAAAACGGTTGGTACTGACTTTTTTCTTTTTTTTTCTTTTTTTAAAGTCTTTTGGTTCCTTTAAAGTGAATCATCGTGATTATCTTTCATTTTGAGGTAATTTGGTTTCAGATCTCTGGGTTAAATTGGGATTTGTTATGTGGGAAGTTGGAGGGAGGGGGGGGGGGGGGCTGATTTAGCCGAGTACTTGCAAGGGTTGGCACCATTATGTAGCAGCAGTAGTTTTTTAGTCAAATGCATATTCATATAGCATTATAATAAGGACCTAATGAGCTTAACAAAGTCAAGACAAAGTTATAATTCACACACATTTATTTCATAATCCAGAAAATGTCCTTACGACACCCTTTGTCCATAGTCTCAGTCAATCTGATTTCAGATTGCTTGATGAATTGAACTCTGTAGAGCTGGACTTCATTGTCTACATGCAACTGGTCAACAGATCTTCTATTAAATGCTACATTTTCATATAATATGTTTATTTGGGGTTTTAAGGCCTTTTACACAACTGCGGTGTGACGAATAAACAACACAAAAATGTGAAATACTCGCTTGTGCATATTATATGTCTAGGGCTTTTATTGTGAAAGGTAAGAACAGAAGGAGTCGTTCTATTCTTCGCTACCTTTGTCAAGGTTGAAAGGAGTAATAAAGTTTGCCCTCTTGGTTCGGACTACGGAGCTTCAGTGTTGATGTTTCAACAATATATGCGCAACTCAGCTCGCTCGCACAACGTGATTGGTTGATGCCTTGATTCGCGGTTTGAAAGCTCAGAAAAATCAACCTTGTTCTGAAAAAAAAAATGACGGCTCTTTTTCGCCGTGTAATATTCACGTTCTGTTTGAAAGTATTCATGACAAAAACAATAGTAGCATTGACGTGCAAATTAATCGCACGTAAAAAAATGTGCAGGTGTGTAAAGGCCTTAAAATCTCAAAATTACACTTATTATTTTAAGTGACAAATATTTACAGCATATCACCTTTTTAAAACTAGAGGAATTACGCCCACATACACACATAGCAATATAGAAACAGTGCTTCCAATTGAAACTATTACTTTCCTTTTTAATTATAGTCCAGTATTAAAAACTTACCAAAACTCACAAAATATCGAGTCGCAGTATCACAGAATCTCAGCAGGTAAAACCTTATAATACACGGCGAAACGGCAATTTTTCGTTTCTTTATTGTTGCTATCGGATAACCTTTTAAAGGAGAGATTGGCCAATTCATTCCTAGTTTTGCTCAGCTCTGCGTGATTGACATTGTCGTTTTGATTGGCTCTGCTCAATCTTGTGTGTCGTGTGTTGCAAACAGCCCAGCGTGGTGACTGCCAGTCACATTAAGCGAGAGGAAAAATGTAGCTAAGAAAAGTACCTGTTCATTTCAGGGGCTAACATGCAAAGCAATATTTTTCCTACTATAGAAAAAGTGAATACATTCTATGTTGACAGTAGATACACTGAGGATAAGCTCCACTTAACAACGGCTATTTCAACCCAACTTGACCCCTCATGACAACGAATGAGATTTGTTTGCTTTGAATATAATTTTTTTAGGTCAGTTATTCATCTTGTGTAGTTTGCCACTGTATTTTACTAAATAATGGCTAAATTAACACATTTATTGTAGAATTTAAATAGAAATTGCTGTAAAGGTTAAGATACTAAGAGTAAAAACAAGACTTCTGACTTGGTGCGAATTTGAGAAATACTGTTCTGAGAATGTGTGGGTATACAGTTAAAGTATGTTCAGGTGCAAAAGCACGATGCACCAATTTTGTTTTTAGCATAACTCCTAACATCTTTCGTCAGAATGTGACCCATTTAAAACCTCGGAGGAAATCTTGCCCGCATACTGCGAAGCAACAGGCAGCTGGTCAAAGCCTGGCTCTGACACAATGCATTCTGCTGTGACTGTTTGTGAAAATAAGGCCTTACATATACACAAGAGAATCAAACATCCCCCGTGACCTACATCTACAATACATGCCTTTAAAAAAAACATACATCAAAAAGGAGAAGGATCCCTCAATTGCCACAATTTATTTTCTAACTGTACATTTGCCTTGTGTAGAGCCAGGTTAATACAGAGCAAATACTGGAGGGTTTTTACTTGTTTCTCCATCAAAAAGAGTCCGTTTGTGTCGAAGCAGGAACCACGCAGCGGAGTGCAATAAACAGCACCTTTGGCCTGCGCAACGGACAAAAGGACAGGAAGTTCTCTGTCTCTCTTTTGTGGAATATTGTTTTCCTAACTCGGAGTAGAGGGAGGCAGCTGAGAAAGCAAGGACAGTGGATTTCTTTTAGGCTCCTGGGTGGGGCTAGGGGGCCTCGAGGATGAAACGGGGAGGGGGGGGTGGCGGATGGAGGGGGAAGTAAATGCCAGCACCCTGCCGTGCAACAGACATGAAGGCCTTTTGACTCGGTTGCCATGTTACTGGCCTTTGGTCGCAGGTATCCTCCTCTCCCTCGGGCTCGCAGACGGAGGGGGACTCTCGTGATGCGAGGAGGAGAGAGGAAGCAAGAGGTAGACGGAAAAGGGGCAAAGGTCACCACAGCTTTGAGGGGGAAGGTGGAGGGGAGGACGGCAGGTGGCGGTCAGAGTTGAGGCCGTCTACCTGTCTTCCCATTTTGCGCCTGAAGTGATAACAAGATTGGAGCAATTGAAACCACGTGCAGCACTCTCCCCAGAGTGCCTCTTCCTGCTGGAAGGCACGTAGTGCTTGGTTCGAATTGAATCTATCAGTGTCATATTTATATTGACTTGATTTAGTAATGTAGATAATATTATGCCATTCAAGCAGACCCATTTCAGAAAAGAAGGCTGTCGACTGTTTCTTTTTTCTCAACTTAAAGTAAGCTTTAATAATGGAGCCTGATGTCTGTGAGGACTGACTCACATCTGGAAGTCATGGGAGAGATACATGGAGAGGAGAGCGTAGTTCTTCACTGATTTATGGAGGCACATGTGGAATTAGCGGAGAGCAAGTTTATGTGTCTTGGGTCTTATAGTCTGCTTTCAATGCAAAGAGTTTCCTTTACTAGATGTAGTAAATAAACCTGAATACCCAGCTTAATAAAAATGGATTCCACCATTTTTTGTGTGGTCTTAAACTTTAGTTACTCCTGCCTTTTTTTCCAGCACGGAGATAAATCTTATAATGCGCTGTTTCAATGCATCGACCTGCCTCGTCACTGAATGTCAAGCGGCATGGGAACAGTCGCATGTTCAAAATGTTTAAACAGCAAATGGTTTATTTACAGGTGTGCCGGCTACCAGAATAAGAGCAAATGTTGAAGCTGAATGTTAATGTGAGCAGAGCAAATATGTTGTTTGCAACCACAACACCCTTAAGGACTGGACATGACACACTGAAAACAAATCTGGATTTAGGCTTTAGTTGTGAAGTGTAGACTGGTATTTACTGCTTCAAAGTATACAGTCACCCCTGCACTAAATCAGAGCAAGAGTGCCCCTTGGTTTTCACTGTGAATTTGTCCGTCAGTGGAGGCAAATGACAAAATATTTGGAGGAAATTTCAACCGAGCAAAGAAGAAAGAGAGGCCCCCAAGGGGTACACATCTGACTTCAATTCCACTCTTGTCAGGTAGACGCAACGCTGAGGGGCACAGGCAGCAACAGGGAGACAGACAGAAAAAAAAAAGAAACAAAGAAAGAAAATAGGAATTAAAGGGGACCTATTATGCTCTTGTGCTCTTTCCCTTTCCGTATATAGTTTTTTGTGCATGTAAAAAGTATGCAAAGTTACCTGCCTGAAACGCCTTCCTTGAAGTCCCGCCTTTTCTTCCGTAACGCGGTGATGTCACCAAGTATCACATTTGCATAATAACAATAATGCCTAGCAGCTAGTTTGGCACGCCCCCAAACAAAGCTAGTTAGAGCGGAGCTGGAGCGGAGTCCGAAGAGTTTGGTTCAGTCGACCAATCACAACAGAGTGGGCCAGCTGACCAATCGGAGCAGACTGGGATTTTCTGGGGCGGGGCAGGAGCTCAACCAGAGCGTTTCAGACGGAGGCTGAAAAAAGAGGTGCTGCAGCACAGCCAGTATGAGAAAAGTAAAGCGTTTTTTTGAACATCAAAGCATGTAAACTAGGGCTGTCAAAGTTAAAGACACGAATGTAATGCAAATTTGTTTTAACGCCACTAATTTCTTTCTAAACGCATTAACGCAACTTGCAATTTTTAGGTTGTAGCTGGCTCAGTTTTAAAGCCAGTGAAGATACATATGAAACTAGAAAACCTAAGGAATCCATTGGTACCAACCATGCCATACTAGCATGTCGCGAAGGAGGCTAAATAACGCTACAAACTAATGCTAAATTTTGGCGAGGAAAAACTGGCATGGCCATTTTCAAAGGGGTCCTTTGACCTCTGACCTCAAGATATTTGAATGAAAATGGGTTCTCTGGGTACCCACGAGACTCCCCTTTACAGACATGCCCACTTTATGATAATCACATGCAGTTTGGGGCAAGTCATAGCCAAGTCAGCACACTGACACACTGACAGCTGTTGTTGCCTGTTGGGCTTGAGTTTGCCATGTTATGATTTGAGCATATTTTTTTATGCTATATGCAGTACCTGTGAAGGTTTCTGGACAATATTTGTCATTGCTTTGTGTTGTTAATTTATTTCCAATAATAAATGTATGCATATATTTGCATAAAGCAAGCATATTTGCCCACTCCCATGTTGATAAGAGTATTAGATACTTGACAAATCTCCATTTAAGGTACATTTTGAACAGATAAAAAATGTGCGATTAATAGCGATTAAATATTTGAATTGATTGACAGCCCTAATGTAAACATGTTCTAGTAGAAACCCAAAATACAAGTATGAACCTGAAAATTAGCATAATAGGTCCTCTTTAAAAGAAACAAAAAAGAAAGACATAATTTGGTAGTTTTCATCAAATGATTATTTTCCATTTCTCCAAACCTGAGCTCGCCCAGCCCTCCGATGACCGATATCCCTTGTACAAACTTTGTACTGGACTTTAGGAAATAGCTGCTTGCCACTGCTTTTACTTTAAGGTCTGTCAATAAAGAGATGGCTTGTTCAGGCCATTTTAGGAGCCAAGAGCAAGCAGGAATATTATCCCTGACGGTGTATTTAAGTCCTTCACCTTTGACCTCCCCTTTAGCCCACACAGTTGTTCCACGGGGCAAATAAAAAGAACAGTCTTTGCCCTTTGTGGTTCATGTTATGCTGCTTTGATGATGTGTGTGTGTGAGTGAGTCTAAATTTTGCTTATGTATGTTGCATCTGAGAAAAAAAAAATGACATGCACAGCAGAGGTTACGGACGGAGTGATTCCTCTCAGGTCTATTTGAGTGAATAATGTCGACTGCTGATAGCGGGGCTTTGATCCGTAACCTATTGTGAGTGTAAAATCAGAAGTGCTAGGCATTTTCCCTCGATAATGCTGTGGTAAATAAATAAATTCCACGTCGCGGTTGCTTATCATATTGTAAGGTATGGATCTAAAGGTGCTGGCTAAGACTGGAGTGCAGGTGATCCTAAATGGGGCTAGGTAAATAATTTTCACAGTGGATTATTGCTGTGCACTGTGATCCTGAATTTGGTGGCTTTTACCCTATACTTTATTTATAGATGATAATATCCCAGAAGAGATAGCCTTGATTTTATTTATTTTTTTATTGCTCGTGATACGCTGCCGGTATTATTGGGGTGATAAGTCGGAAGTTGAACAAGCCAGAGTGCACTTAGTGTTAGTGTTTTTACCTCGTATTATCCATGGGACTAAGCTGAGGTGCTCTGGGAGTATTTAGCCCTCTGCTGTGCTTGTAGGAATTATTACCGAGGCTCAATGTTCTGCATTTCCCCGTCGGAGAGCGAGAGAGAGAGAGAGAGAGAAAAACGACAACAGAGCGACGAGTGCGAATGAAGGGAAAAGGGCGAGAGGTAGAGGGAGTCCTGTGTTGTTGGCAACCACAGGCTATATCTGGGCGGTCTACAGAGACGGGGCACGCTTTGTCTCCAGCGTCATTTGCAGCTTAAACAAACAGGTGTGATGCAAGAGCCTCTCGAACAAACACACGGCCGCTCTTCAAAGTGGAGACAGGAAGAGACACCGGGGCGAGGGAGAGTGGAGAAATAATGGGGGAGGCATGGGCAGTCAAGGGGAGATGAAGCGAATACGTGGCCGGGAGTTGAGTAGGAATAAAAAAAGTCTTCTTTTTAACCTGAATATAAGTTAAACCTGTGAGTTTTTCTTCAACTTTCCCTCATATTTGTAGGCGTTAGCCGCGCATTTTCTTCATTTTAGCTTTCACAGTTTGGAAAATAAAGTGGTCCTTGTTTCTTTTTTTTTTTTTTCCTCACCTCCACTAAAAATGGCTGTTTTCTTTCTCTTTCACTCCAGTGCTGACAACCTCTTACCTTCTCTACTGCTTCGTCTCCGTCTCTCTCTGTGTCTTTCTGTGGCATTGTCACTTGAATCAGAAGTTGAGTGCTGGCTAAGTGAAGGGGTACACAGCGAGTCTGCTCTAGACAGGCCTGAGTGGTGCTGCACTGCTTTGCTGCCTTTCTCAGCAGAGCCTTGATTCAGCCCCCGCTGATGGGGGGGGGGACCCAGGCATTACTCAGTCCCCCCCCTTGCTTGCCTGATGATGAGCAGCATCTCTAATCCCTACAGATGTTAACCCTTACATCTTCTCTTCTTTACTGTCGGCAGATTAAGGGTTCACTAATTTTTGTCCATTTTAATAATGTCATGTTGTCCTTAATTTCCTGTTCCCCGGTCCAAAAAAAACTTCTCCTCTCTCTCTTTCTCCTTTACATGCGGGCCTTGTTGTTGCTCTTCCTCTGCTATTTACGTCTGGCACATTATAAGAAAGCAAAGGAAAAATGTCACAAATCTCAGCAAAGTACCTGTCAAACTCCACATGTTTAATTATAATCCACAAATATAATCAGCATGTCATCTGTAAACTGTCTTTTGAAAAAAAAAAAAGTGCATACAAACTCTAGCGATTACTTCTTCAGTTGTCATCAACAACATGTCACGATTTGTACCTCAATGCTAACATTTTTAACACAAATGTTGACAGGCAGCGTATACCCATAACAACAGTTCTTAAAGGAACCGTGTGTAACATTTCAGGGGATCTGTTGGCAGAAATGGAATATAATAACTATGTTTCCATTAGTGTATAATCACCTGAAACTAAGAATTGTTGTGTTTTCATTAGCTTAGCATGAGCCCTTCATATCTACATAGGCAGCGGGTCTTTTCACGGAGCCGCCATGTTTTTACAGTAGCCCAGAAGGGACAAACCAAACACTTGCTCTAGAGAGAGCCTTTCACGTTTTTACGTTACCTAAAGGGTGAAACTGCGGTAACATGAGCCGCAGAGTGCAAAACCGTGGTACCGCCAGCCGTAATCTGACTTCCTTGGCTCCTAAAGTATTGTTATTATGGTAAGGATGCCCTCTCAGCTAGGGCTGCACAATTGATCAAAATCTGATTGAAATCGCAATATGGCCGCAGTATTTTTTTAAATGGCAATATTTGTTAAAGGCGAAATGTGTGTCAAAATACCACTTTAAATGAAATATTGTAGTATTATAGTAGTCTTGGCCTACACATCATATTCTACAGACTTCAGAAAACATCTTTGTTTGGTACAGATCCCCACAAAAATCACATTATAATCATTTTAATATGTTTTTCAATGAAAATGAGAATAATGATGTAAAAATTGATCATTCCCTATCATATTGCAATTGCAATATCAGTCAAAATAATCGCGATTAGATATTTTTTCTAAATCGTGCAGCCCTACTCTGAGCTAACCGAACGGCGTTACCACGGTTTCGCACTCGGCGGCTCACGTCACCGCAATCTTGGAAAGCGGAAGAGTGAGCGGAGGGGAACTCAGTTGGTTGCAATCTGCAACCACACCACTAGATGCCGTCAAATCCTACACACTTCACATTCAACATTTTTAACACAAATGTTGGCAGACAGTGCATACACATTACAGTCCTTACATTAATTTATGAACTGGAGAAGTGTAATATAAAGGGGACGTATAGTGTAAAAGTGCTTTTGTGATTATCTACTGCCAAGAAATTCCTTAATAGTAGATTCAGCAAAGGCATGGGCCATCTTTCCCGGGCTTGCCCCCGATGCGTGTGTACAGGGCTGCAGATGAGATCTACTCGTCGCAGCCAAGCTTGGATCAGAGAGGATGGTGTCCAGCTTTAAATATATATGCGCTGTAAGGAGAGGGGACATAACTGGGCTGTTTGGAATTCAAATTTAGGGATGAGCGCCACATAAGTTAAGCAGCAAAGACAATCTGGAGCTTGATGCAGGACCCAGTGTCAGCTCAGCCCCTCAATAATCCTCATTATTACAGCATGTCCTCATTTTGTAGACACTCTCACCTGCAGTGATATATCACAGACACAAGATTAGACTTGCTATGAAGAGATGGTGTGTTATACAACCCCAAACATTACTCATCCCAACCACAAGACAGAGACAAAATAGTAGGCAGTAAAACAACAAGCGCGGCTCACAGGCCTAATTGATGCTCTAATGCAAAGCATCATCCACGCAGACAGACGGCGAGAGGGCACAGCTTCTCTTCTTTTTCACACATCCTGGGCTCTTAGGCTCAGTAGAGGTTATTTTAGTGGAGGTATATGAGATATAATGATACGTCAGTGAGATCTGCTGGGACAAGAGGAGCAGGTAGTGCAGTAGAGCAGAGGGCTGATTTATGGGCAGGATAAATGATGCGGTGGGTGTCTGCCTGTGTAATAGCACTGTGCTCTGCAAACCGCACTTTCGCTCAGCTGTAGTTTATAGTGTGATGTGTGATGGGGATAAATGTCACCTCGGCTTATCTAAGAAGATCTGATATGACTTTAAACTGGCTCCTCTCAAACACTTTGACATGCGTTGAAAGGTAAACTGTTAATGGCACAGTGACAAAACGGGAACCCGGGATTTGGGAAATTGCGCCGTATTGTTCACGGGTGCATAACTGCACAACAAGGATTCATCATTGGCTATGTTTAACTTGCCATCGGGGGTTTCTCTCATCTCTCAACTCGGCCTTAGTTCCTAGTATTGGTTTATTTCTGTGATATTAAGCAGATTCTCTGAGCAATATTTATTCCTTTGATATTCATAAGATTAAACAGTTAGATGGAAAATAAAGCCAGCCACCACCAGATGCTGCCACTACTGTGTTAATAGTCAAAGCAATTATTGTTTGAAAATTGCTGTTATTCTCTTTTCACTCAGTCTGGCTATTTAAAAATCTACCCACCGCGGTGGAAGCTGCGCCAGAAGAAGCGTATTTGCTTCTGGGGCAATATTGAAACAGCGAGGGGTGAAAAGTGGAATCCTGTTGCTTTGCTCTGAGCGGGATCTTAGAGGAGTGCACATTATTCCCATACTCTTTGTGCAGTCAGTGCTTAGCAGTTAACCTCAGGCAGGTCTGTATATACAACAATGCTATGCTGGGACGCTTGGCAGGATATTGGCCACGGTATTAAGTGAAAACAGATATGGTAGGTTTCCTTAGATTGGTTGTTCAGATGGCAGGTAAGAGTGGACAGACTGTTTGGTTATAACCCTCATAGATGTGGGTCAGAAGGGCCCTGCTACACCCACTAGTAGGTTTTGTCATCTATTTACATGGTCGATCACAGAAAGAAGGAATAAAGAAGGCGACAGCGACCTCTAGCGACTGTAGTAATTATGACAGGAGCAAATGCGGAAGGGATGTGCTGTAGTATAAACAGGGTGAAACTCCATATGGGGTGGAGTTCGGGGGCGATGGATGGGACATAAACTCATCACTTTCACCCAGGAAACCGGGGGTTCGCATCCTGTGAAACCAACAACGTGTAGTTGTCTTTGTGTTCGCAAGTGTCAAGTTTCACTTATTTTAAGCCAAAACATGACGTTTTCCCCTAAACTTAATTAAGTTGTTTTGTTGCCTAAACCTAAAGAAGCTGTTTTGTTTGTGTTCAAAATGTAAAGTTTCCTCCAGTTTTACAACCTAATAGAGCATGTTGCTTTTAAGTTACGCTCTCACTTTTACAATGTAGTAGCAGGGGTGTAAGAAAATATTGATACACATGAGTATCGCGATTTGTGATACGGTATCGATTCTCTAAAACACGTATTGATTTTGAATTAACCTCGTACGACGCCCGACGGCGGGCCCGGCCACTATTCTGGCTTTCAGAGGATGTAGCGGGCTCAGTTGTTAAGCTAGAGTGAAGTTCTGACATCTGACATCATATGAAACTATAAAACTTTAAGAATCCGCTGGTACCAACCATACTAGTATGCTAGTCATACTAGCTTGTCGCGAAGGAGGCTAAATAACGCTCCAGAGTTACGCCAAATATAGGCGAGGAAAAACTGGCACGGCCATTTTCAAAGGGGTCCCTTGACCTCTGACCTCAAGATATGTGAATGAAAATGGGTTCTATGGGTACTCACGAGTCTCCCATGTTGGAAATCTCTTGAAGGAATGCCAAGTACCGGTCACATGACCGGAGCAAATCAATAGGAACGCTCTCTCAATGAAATGACCTGTGATCGGTCAAAGTCTGCCGTCACGGGCTAGATTTTTTTAAAGCCTGAAAACAGAGCCATGAGGAGGTGCAGAAGTCTCTCTCAGAACACTTGAATTACAATATGCTGAAAGGTTATTATGGAATTTTTGCCCAATGATACCAAAAATATACTACCTACTGAAGCTTTAAAACTAGACAACTGGAGAGACGAAACTAGTGTTGTGTTTGTGTGTGTGTTTGTGTGTGTGTGGAGTGTGCACATCCAAATAGACGGAACAGATATTGAAACTGTGGTTTTGAATAGTGTACTGACAATATCTAGGGAAATGTTCGTGGGTTTGCCCTGGGGGGCATGTGAGGATAAGCAGGTGTGACCTTGGGGATTGCCGTTTCTCTTTCCCGAGGCCTTGCCTCTGCATATACCGTGTGTATGGCCCTGCCTCTAACAATTGGAAAACGATAAGAGTATGGATTTATCCTTCTACCACGCTTTACCTACAACAGAGTAAAGAAAGCTAAGCTGGTAACACATGTACCGCTGTCTGTGGCTAGTGGGGAGAGGGTGAAGTGCGCGTTTATCGCATGATCCACTCCTCTCTTGTTGTTTGTACGGTAATATTGAAATTAAAATCAGTGGGTGCCAAACACTGCAGACAGACGACCGGGTTGGTTTGCTTTCCTTGCAGTTTTGCTCGCTAATTTCTATGCCTTGGCCTCCCTCACGCATCATGGTAATGAGAAAATGTGCTGTTGTCTTTGTTTACTGAGCCAGTCTGTCTGGTTGCAGCCCTTCACATTGTTTGAATATAAACAGGAGCTAAATTATTAGCTCACTTGGAGTGTTCCTGCTATGTTACATGAGCTTATACAGCGTCTAGGGTAACCTCGAGCTCTGTGCACAGTATACATATCGTCAGTCCGTGCATCATACAGTGTTTGGTTGTCGGAAAATATACACAAATGTTAATTGCTGTAATCAAACGGGCCAAATGGCAAAAGTCTGGAGTGATTCCGACAGTGTAGTGTCTGACGTCAGAGATAATGGGGCTAATGTTTGCTTCTGTTTTTACTGTGTTGATAGTCAATACTAATAAAACCTACCTTTAATGCACATCAAACATTCTTGGTACCCGCGGTTAAGAAAGAGAAATGTATTTGAGGTTGAGACCAAATGTGTTTGATGACAGTTTCAGGACAAACTTGAATGGTTTTCTCTCTTTATTGATCTCTCATACACACATGAACCACAGATTGTAGTCATCTCGCACTAGACAGACTACGCTGTCAAGATGATGCCAGGCATTTCGAGGCAACGGACGACCCAGGATTTCGAATCTTTAATAATTTTTGCAACTTATTTTTGTATGGAGATGCCTCATTTTGAATGTGGTTGACTTATTGGAGAGGAAATTTGCCTGTCAAGATGATATCGGGGTTTCTTTTAATATACATCCACAGCTGTTTCTCCAGGAAATTGCTATTTTATTTATTTATTATTTATTTATTGGTTTATTAGATTTAATAGAGTTTGAAAATGAAAAAGCCTTTTCATACCGTATGACAGCCTTTAGCAGATTTCCTTCTTCTCTATTGTACACACACTAGAGATGAGCTATAGATAATGGGCAAAAATTAGATTTCCAGACTTGGAGGCCTCGGTCTGGTCTGCAACTTAATTGTGAGGGAAAGGACTACAAGATAAGAAATGCCAACTTTTGGCACTAACCCTCGCATCTGCTGAGCCAGCAAATCCTAAGTCTGATCTCAAAATTTAATCAGTATGGCACAACAAGGCCTAAAATCCTGGCTTAAAGTTTTGTTGTAAGAGCGGGTTTAAGACTTTTAGAACTGCAGTGTTTTCATGGTTTTCATGTCTGTGCATACCTACAGTAGGGCTGGGCGATATTCAGTATGATAACTTATCGTCTTTCAGTGGAATCGTATCGTGATGAAATCATATATCAAGATATAGTGATGCACAATTATGTCGTCTAAATTGATAACAAGCACATACTAACTCAAATTTCTCAGAAAATCTCAGTTAAATCTATTGTCTTAATCTGATTACTCTGTATTTGTGTGCATGCATGTAAACATAGTCAGTGTATGGCTGGAAACATCTTTTCATTTTTAAGGCTGTCAAAGTTGACACATTCGTTGTGACGCCGCTGAGTTCTTTAACACATTAATGCAACTTGCAATTTGTAGGTTGTAATGGGCTCAGTTTTAAAGCTAGAGTGAAGCTACTGGCATCATATGAAACTAGAAAACATACGGAATCCATTGGTCCATTGACCTCTGACCTCAAGATATGCGAATGAAAATGGGTTCTATGGGTACCCACTAGTCTCCCCTTTACAGACATGCCCACTTTATGATAATCACATGCAGTTTGGGGCAAGTCATAGTCAGGTCAGCACACTGACAACTGTTGTTGCCTGTTGGGCTTGAGTTTGCCATGTTATGATTTGAGCATATTTTTTTATGCCAAATGCAGTACCTGTGAGGGTTTCTGGACAATATTTGTCATTGTTTTGTGTTGATTTTCTATAATAAATACATACATACATTTGCATAAAGCAAGCATTTTTGCCCGCTCCCATGTTGATAAGAGTATTAAATACTTGACAAATCTCCCTTTAAGGTACATTTTGATCAAACAAAAAATGTGCAATTAAATATTTTAATCGATTGACTGCCCTAATAATTTCACTTGAAACTGTTATGTTCATTTTGCACTTAAGTTTTTAATGAAAAGAGAAAATACTCAGTGCTTTTCATTTGTGAAGTATTTAATTCACACAAGAGTGTGGTTATTTCATATATATTGCAGATATATTTATTTATTGAATTACCAGAAAACATGCTATATTGTGATATAGTATATCATTATCGAGATATGAATTTTCCTATATCGGGATAGAAGATTTTGGCCATATCGCCCAGCCCTAATTTATAGTCAAAAGAAATTTGCCCTAGGCTTTGGAGCATCGTCAAAGGCAAATTTTGTTCAATACTGAGACTCAGAGATGTGGGAATATAAATTTTAGGTTATGAGTTTTGCATTAATTCGACATAATGTTTTGCTTTTGCACTGTTTTTTTTATGCTCACTATCTAGCATTTTCACAGTTCGTTTTTTCTTAGCTGCAAGCTTCATTGCACCCTCCCATCATCAATCTGATAAGCACCACAAGGAGGAGTCATGAGGTAGTGATGCTGGAAACCCAAATAAGTAGCAGGCTGAATGTGAGAAAATCCAATTACAGCGCTCTTAGTTTGAAAAAAATATTGACACGTGGCGCAAGTGCATCGATAACATTAGAGCAGGAGGAAATATTGTAATATAACACCGTATTGATTTTTTGTCCCAACACTCTTTAACGCCCTAATTTGGAAGTAGAATGAGGAAGTAAATGAATGGTCCCAACACTACTTAAAGGGCCATTTTACCGATTTTTCAATCTGAGTCCCATCATTTAAATCTGACATAAAAATTCCCACTGTAGAGTATCACCAGAGCCCGAAACCACTACCTCTGCCTTGACTTAGCCTATCACCTGTACTTTGTCATAGGTTGTGAACAATTCAAGTTATATAGTCAGTTATACTGTAGATAATAGCCTGTAGGTTACAGATATAATTCTGTTATAACTGTTTCACCTTCCTTAAAGTTCCTTTGTCTGTTGACATCTAATATTACCAAGCTTTATGTGATATATTAAATGTAGACTTTTTGAACAGTTTTTTTTTTTTTTTTTATCATATTTTGAACTCTAATGTTATCAAACACAAAAGAGTGCACATCCATCTGCATGCGTGTCAAAATATGGACCCAAGGCATGCCGTAATGAGTGTTTGGGTGACATTTGAGTACGAGTGAGGGTGAATGTAAATTGCTTTTTTATTATATTATCTGCAGTGTCCTGGTTTTATCACACAAGGTGGGCAGAATTACCCTGAAGGGATAATAAAATTGCCTCGCACTTGCTTAGAAGTTGTAGTTCCCTCTCTTCTTATTAGCCGCTATAAAATGTGAACAGTTTGTCCAAATTTCCTTTTTTGTGCGAAGGTTTCAAAATAACTAGTCATTTTAGTACCATGATGTGCCATCAGCAAAATGATCAATATTTATCAAAGTTTGATTTGTTGACCAAAGATTCAACTGTGTTTCCAGTTAAAATCTCAGCTTCCAAGCGCTGTCAGATGATGGTGATACCCAGTAATGATGTAACAACAACGAGAACAGACTTTATGGCTCAGTTTCTCGCTTGACTGCTCTAGACTTATCTTTTATTGACACAGAAAACAGCGGCTAAGCAGTAATCATTTTGTGACCTAACGCTTGGAAATTGTACATCTTTATGGACATCTTTATGGTGATATTTCAACCCGAGGTCCTATATTTAAAGTCGTTTCTTTTACAAAACATGTCTCAATCTGGTCTTTTTCTGAACTAGTCTCTCTCCGTTTCATTAGTTGATTCATTTACATGACAGATGCCCTCGCGCGAGCTTCAGAGAGCCGAGGGGTGCACTGCAGCTGAGCACCACCTGCGGTGTGAGTTTGTTATTTGAACCCACAGTCTAGAGTTCCCTTTCTGCCCTTCTCATGAACACTCACTGCTGACCCTGACTCACACCAGGGATAACGGTGCAGCTAAAGTCTCACACTTGGTTCCTTTTTATTTCTTCAAAGTGTGTGTTTCTATGTGATTGTATGTGTGAACCTGTCTTTGGCTATACTTAAAACAAGCTTTTTTCACGGGTTGCTGCACATAAAAAAAAAAAAAAAAAGAAATCTGAATCTCAGTATCGTGTTCAGACGTTAAACATAATCCACACGTGCCAGCTAAGTTCTAACACTCCACTGCTGATTGGGGTTAAAAAAAAAGCCAGCAATCATTTTCAATCATGTATAGACATGGTTTTCTTCCTTGATGGTAGGTGGGTTATAAATAAGATTGATGGCGACGTCTTGTACTGCAAACATATAATCTGCCTGCACGATGATTTTGAAAAGGTTTTCGACTGCGGTGAACTTCCTGTTGCGCAGCAAAACCAGGACTTGAAGGGCTCTAATGAGTGGTTGGTAGGTTGTATTACAGCAGTCAAACGTGATCTCTCACACTCCAAGATTTCTCGACTCTGTAAAATAAGTTTAGGTACTTCTGATTTCTTGAGTAGTTCGTATAGTAATAATCATAGGCGGAGAATAGTCATTTATATGCAATGCAGCACGCGGGTTGATGGCAGCAGTGAAAAAAATAACCAATCCAGCAGAACTATAAAAAGCATCAAAGGGACTGAGGGACGTTATTTATGGTATGACGGGTTTATAATGTAACCCTAGTTCTATGATCACAGGCAGACTTTGCAACCAAGGCTCAATAGGCTCAGGTTCATCTGCTCATTTGTGTGTATTGGGAAATTTGCATGTATCTGCTTAGGCCATTCGGCTCGTCCTATAAAAGGGCAAGTTGCCTAGAACTAGGGTTACAATGTGCTTAAAGGGATAGTTTGGGTGTTTTGAAGTGGGGTTGTATGAGGTACTCATCCATAGTCAGTGTTGATTACAGTCGGCATGCCCCCAGTTTGGAGAAACGGGCAGGAGTACCGGCACGGAAGCAAAGAAATGTACTGCTGTGGACGGGGCAGGCAGCAAAATGTATTTTAGCCACCCAAAAGAAAGGCTCACCTAAAAAAAATCAGTGTACGCTATATTGAGAATATTTTCACGGTTTTAGTCTATGTTTCAGACAGGGAACGAAAGCCGTTATCTATGCTTGGTTTTTTCAATGGACTCTGGTGGCTTTGGCGAGAGCATTGATGGCTACAACAGCGTCACTTCCATATCGGAAAGGGCTGTCTGACGGCAAGGTAAAGTGGTGAAACTATTCTAAATATAGCGTACACTTAAACTGATATTGATTTTTCAGATGGGCCTTTCTTTTAGGTGGCTAAAATACGTTTTGCTGCCGGCCCCGTCCACAGCAGTACATTGCTTTGCTTCTGTGCGGTAACTCCTGTCTGCTTCTCCAACCTGGGGGGCGAGCCAACCTTCATCTACTGTAGATAATACACTGACTATGGATAAGTACCTCGTACAACCCCACTTCAAAACACCCGAACTATCCCTTTAAATGTACTTCCAACTGGGTGTTGTAATCCAACTTTGCTCTTTGCAGACAGGCACATAGGGTTAAAGCTCAATAACAACAGTACATAAAGCATTGTGAAAAAGGTTGATGGTGGTAAACAAGGAAGGAAGGACAGACCTTGTGTCCCCCTGTTTCCAGACAGCCATCATTGGCCAAGCTTTGTCACTGTCGCTGAGGAAAAATAGATTCACTGCTTCCCATTTAAAGGGGCAACCGCTGAAGGGATGAATGGACCGATTGATTAAGCATGCACATGCAATTTTACAATGATACCTAAAGGTGAGTGGCTAAGTCTATAGATAGTCTGTATTGGGATGTCCTGATTAGACAGGGCACCGGATCAGGACTGATCCAGGCATTTTTTGATCGTATTGGTATGGACTGTTATTTTGTTGAGCATGCAACCAGACTAGAATTTTCAATTTAAAATAGACATTTAATCACTTCAGTCACAGGGGGCTTTAAGCAGTTGTGTAGCTGTTAAGATTCCCCAAGGTCCTTCCCTTCTACAAACATCTTATTCATAGTGGTCCGCAAACTGGGAGCTTGATGTACTGAGATACATCTACTACAAACCCTCAGCTGATCACGCAGTGATCTCCGTTGTTCTCAGAGTTCTTTTTAGGTCCGGGACGGTACACCTATCTCCTGATTCGATACTATCACGATACTTGGGTGCCGATTCGATATGTATTGCGATTTTTAAGTATTGTGATACTACAAGTATTGCGATACGATATTACAATTTATTTTTGTTAACGTTTTAAACACTGGACCATGGGAGAAAGATGAATAATACACTTCTAGGGACTTTTGCTCTGGGAAATATCTAAATTAATAAAATAAAATATTTGATTTTCAGCATGTATGTAGTCAGAGATGTCCTGAAGTCAATTCTGTCATTGTCGTTATTTATAGAAGAAGTTAGTAGTTCCTTCACAAATTAGTGGTATTATTTCTTTTTAATTTATAAGGGACATGTAATGTTTTATACTTCTGGTGAATATAACCCAATCAATCTTATTTTCATATATGTATTTTGTATATAAAGTTGCCTTTGTTAACACCTTATTTTGAAAAAAACGGACGTGGTCACACATGTTTACTTCTGCTATCTTTGCCAAGTCTGTTGCTAGCTCTGCCGTTAGCTCCGTTCTCTTTATACATCCATGGTCAGCTCCATCGGGGCCGTTTGAATGAATTTATGTCAGTATATGGGTGCTCTACAGTTGTAGCGTCGGCCGCTTTGAGCACAGAGATGAGAGTGACTGCTGGCTTGACCGCACGTTACTGCAGTACGATAGCGTTTCCTGTCCATGACAGAGTTAGCATGCAGCTTTAGCCATCATGTCTAGCTCTGCTTTTTCTGGCAAAGCGTGAAACCCCAAAGTGTTTCCATACTTTACTGTATGTGTAGTGATTACCACTTTGGATTTAACATGCCAGGGTCGTCGTATTCACGTGGACCCTCCGCCGTTTTCTACTTTCTCGTTTCGGCTCGCTGCGGCCGACTGAGGTTTGTTTTGGTAGACCTCCGCATAGACTCATAAGAAGCAAATATATCGATTTTGGCATTAAAAAATCAATTTCAAAATCGTAAAAAAAAAGTTGCGATACATAGATGGATCCAATCCCACCCCTGGTTCTTTTGAGCATCCATATAAGTGAACTACGCTTAATTGCATCCTACACTTTTTTTAAAATGTTACAGCAATTACAGTTATTTTATGTGATGCTATAATCCAAGGAGGAACACTTCCAGTCATTTCATGATGATAAATGGCCAATGAACGGAGGGTATTGGCTTGGGACAAGGATGAACTTGCGCCGCAACAAAGGCACTGGCCTGTCCCTCTGCCCGCTAGGTGAGCTGTGTTAATGTAATGGCTGCATCCCTCCAGGGGGTTGATGAAGCCGTGCCCCACATGTATTTCCAGAAGAGTGAGTACCAGAGCCGGCCTGCACAGTGTGTGCTACATCGCTGCCGTTAACACCCCAGCCTCCCCTAGTTTGCTCCATCAGCTACCTCTCTGTAATCTCAGAGCTTCAAAGCTCCTTATTGTCCTTCCCCACATAAACTCAAAGTCACTTATTTTCATGAGTCATCCCACCCGGCCTCTCGATAGAATTCCTGCTTGCGCGTTATCTTTTTTGCTCTTCCTCCGCTTTTTCACTGTTTATTTACACAACAACTGGGGCTGCTGTTTTCTGAAGTGTTCCCAATGATAATGACTGCTGCGAGATAAGAGTTATTTTTAGGACATTGTGTTTGCATTTTACAGAGTACTGGGTGGGGGGTGGGGGGGGGGGAGAAAGCATTTTTGTAGTAGATTCATTGTACGCTGAACTGATTGCCATTCAATTCAGACACAGTGTTTTAACGATATGTAGGACAGCCAGCGTCAGCACGGGACTGTTAGATGATTTTTTGATGACCATAAATATTGACTCGAAGCTTTTAAATTGCCCAGCATCAAGGGCAGTGGAAGCGAAAGCAGACTGTTCTTTCTTCCTCTGTTTCAAATACATATTTGCACAAGAGCTGCTCTCTTATCTCCCAGTCTTTCTGCTCTGTTCAACTTCATTTGTGAAACAGATGTATTTAGACTGTCTTGTCCCCGAACAAAAAGAAAAAAGGCAGGCGGTAATTGCGTCTCGTTTAGACCCCTGAAAGACACACATTTGATAGGTGATCCCTAAAGCTGTTTTTCCTTTAAAGCTACAGACAAACAGAGTGGCTGCTATGGGGAATAACACGAGGGCCTACCGTGATGCAGTCATCGCCAAACACAGCTTAATCGTGCCAATTCAACTGGGCTATTCTAGGACACAATAGAGGGGAAAGTGCAAAAGTGGGTTGTGTTAATTGAGTGTGTGGGCTGGGTGATTTTTTTTTAAATGGCCCTGTTAATTGTCCTTTAAGGAATGGGTCCCCGATTGGTGCACTCGGCTGTGGCTTGTTGTGCTACCCAGGGCACGGCTGGATAGCGGCTATTAAGAGGGCTGTGAGAGCAGCTCTCGTGTTAGTGTCATCAGCAAGGTTCCGTATTTATTGATGCTTTCAGATTAATCAGTCGTTCCCACCAAAGAGGATGCACACACTGTTGAATGTATTCTATTTTATTGAAACATGCAAATTCAGAGTGGCTAAGTCTCCCGAACTGTGGGGTACAAAACGTTCTGTTTGGTACCGTAGTTGTTTCAGTTAATAATCAGTAATAATAATCACTGCAGCACAAGACAGAAGAAAATACGATTTGTTACTGTTTCCCGGGCACGACCTGAGCCAGGCCAAACAACAATGATAGCACACATCCACACCAGGGTTCCTGCTGCGCACTGTGTGTTTGTTTTAAATTGGAGTCAGTGATTGATGCTTTGACATGCAGTCCGCAATGTATTTCAGTCGCAAATGTCTGTATATATGTACAGCACGTACAGTATACTGTACATGCTGTCTTTAGTCTGGTCTTTAGCAAGTCATTGTTTCGTTTCAGATCCAGTGTGCTGGAGTATAGAGGCCAAACAAAAAAGATTGGACTGTTGTTCTAGTACTTACAGATGGCTACATTTGTCAGATGGCTAGAAAAAAAAAAGGCTTCCAATGGGACGCTCATTTTGCTGTGTAATTGCTGGATGTTTAAGTGGGCAATTGTTTGCTTTTCAGCCTTATGAACTCGAGTGTCTGTAATAAATCAGGGCTGTGTTGCTGTAATTTTGCCTTTTTTGCCTCCTGGTGGTCAAATATCACTTTATGCACCTTTTTAATGAGTAAGAAGATCCTTTATTTGCTTTTTGGCTGATTTTCTTTCCCCTTAGACTTTTATTTTGTACGCGGACCTGCATGATGCTGTGGATCAGCAGACGTGCCCTGTAACAAATTCTACCGACTCTGGTCATGTGGCCACTAAAGTAGATAAAGTGTTGATAACAATATCATTTTTTTATGAAAGAGGGTGTTGACTGTAATGTTTCCTTAGGTCTAGCTAACAATGTTAGGGTCGAAATCTCCTCTGGCGAGTGTCCTTGTGAACTCTGCTCCACAAATGGCCCAGCTATGGAAAAAGAGTTATATATAGAAAGTGTGGGTGATGCTGGTAGCTCCGGTGCCAGCAAGAGTTGAATCTGTGTCTTAAAGCCACCCTGCTACCAATGAATGATTAACTCCCACAGACCCAGTGCAGCACCTAAGGAAAATACAGAGACGTGCTCGTAAACAACGCTATAGCGGCTTCATTGCTCCATTTGTTTCGAAGCTAACCGCTGCTAGCACATCGGGGACGATTCTTTTTTTTTGCCATAAAGGGCTTAAAACGCAACTCTAGTGGGGCTCTCTGTGTCAGGAGGCCTAATTACGCCTACCAAGACTCATCATCTTAGATTAATGAATCTTTTCTGGCCACTGCAGCCGGCCCCGCGCTCTGTATGTTGCCAGGGAGTTCACCGTTTCCTCTGACCCTTTCCCTGTACTTACAGGCTAATGGAGCTATAAGCTATCATTGCTAAAGTACGCCGGGCACCACATCATTCATCACAGACCAACGGACAGATTCCTTAACAGCCTCTAACTCTATAGTAGACCCTGTGGGATCCATCGTGCTTTAGAGACCCCGTTGCGGAGCACTTAATACAGTCTCATTGTCTATTTTGCAACATTAAGCGGCCTTGTGAACAAAGAGGGCATTCTGCGTGGTTGTAGTCAAAGTTGCACTGCCACTTTGGGTTTAAATGACCAGTTATCATCCTCCTCCTTCCGACTTTGGACAACGGTTATCTGTTGTGGAACCTCTCCGTCTCTATAAATAACTCGGGTATAGTCAAGAGGGCTTAACCAGTGTCTTTCTCGGTGAAAGAAATAGCTCTATATAAGGGTAGAGGAGGGAAAGGGGAAAGCCTGGAGGGAGGGGAGCCGAGCGCTCGTGCAGGTGAAGCCGAGGTTGCCTCCGCCATTTCAGCCACATGTCATTATTTAAACTCTTTGTGTAGTCCTTTCTGATGTCATTCGATCTCATCCACCCCTAAGTGCTGATTGATTTTTGTTTTTTCTCCGAAGGCTGTTGCCATGACATCTCAGGGCAACCTTTTCCTAGAAGGGCACCATAACCTTATTAATAACCTTATTCCCACTAAAAGACACAGCAAGCTCTCCTTTGGCTATTAGGGAGGAATAAGGTTTTTTTTTGTTGTTGTTGTTGTTGTGTAGAATCCTACCCCCATCCCTGGCAGGGTTATGTATGTGTGTGTGTGTGTGTGTGTGTGTGTGTATGTGTGTTTGTGTGTGTGTGTTTTGTTGCAAAAAAAAGACAGAGAAAAAGAGAGGGTGTTAGAGGTGGTCAGATAAAAGAGATAGGCTCTCTAGGCTCTGTGCGAGATGGTCAGATAAAACATGACACTGCTCTTTGAGGTGGAGTGTGAAAAATGAAAGTAAAAAAAAAAAAAAAGCAGGAAACATGAATGCCAGGCCAGAGCTTTGTTAAAACAATGATAACACTTGAAATGTGTTGCTGCGCCTGGCGAGTGTTTCATCATCAAAAAGACAAGAGACGGGCGAAATGTAAGGAAGACCAAATATTGAACGGGGTCGACCTGCCTCGCACTCATCTTTAGTGCTTTTTAGAGGATAATTCTGCTTACTTTTAACAATTATTTGTAATTATGTTCAAATGCTTTTACTTAATTACTTCACTGTAGAGCTTTTTGTGGCGCGTCCTTCCAGTGTGTTTGGAGCGCTGCGCTCCGCTACACACCAAAAGGGCCAAAACAAGCTACAACACCTGAGGCCTTTTGTTACACCAACACTTCAAAACACGCTCACAATTACCACATTTATTGAAGCAGAGGATTAGAGATAGCTCACATTATTTGACATAAGGTGTATGAGAGGTACTAGTAGAGATACCGGAGCAACAAAAGCTCAGGTTGTGGATCATTTGTCCGGAGGTTTAATGACAATCAGGCTGCTTGTCAGAAAGAAATAAACGGCTGCAGATGTGATATGGTTATGGTTAATTTTTTTTATTTATTTCTTACCTTTTTCTATTTTTTCATTTTATTTTATTATTATATTTTTAATTGTTGTTACAATTTTCTCCAGTTTTCTCCAGTTACTATCTGTTATTGTATGTACATATTACTTTATTTGTTACGGTTCAGCAGTGGTGGAATGTAATGTAACTAAGTACATTTACTCAAGTACCGTACTTAAGTACAATTTTCAGGTGCGTGTACTTTATTGAGTATTTCCATTTCCAAAATATAAATTATGATCAACAAATAAATCATGGTGTAATATTATGGATTAATGTACCTAGTAGTATATAAAGTAGTTAAAATCAGCCCCACCGTTACCAGCTTCAACATTAAAGTGATGTACACATTTAATGCATCATTAATTATAATCAAGTGATAAAATACATATGATTCTGAAATGTATCGGTATAACTCGTACTTTTACTTTTGGTACTTTAAGTATATTTTGATGTGTCAAAGTACATGTGAGAACTTAATCATCAGATTTACCCTTACTTCTTGTGCAATAATGATGAGAAGTAGTGCATGTATAAACAAGTGTGTTTATGCAATTGGAATAAAAACCTTAAATAAGTAACAAACAATATAATTATATAAAACAAATATGAAGTAAAAAAAAAAAAATGGAGTAGACTATGTTTATGTTTATAATACAAAACAGTCTAAAATCTGCATTCATTTGAATTTAGACATGTTGATTGAGTCATTATGTAGGATTTGCATTGTTTCCTCTGGCAGCCACTCAATGATTGACTGTGCCCCGTAGATGAGGGTGTTGCCATCCTAAAATAGACCACTCTAATCAGGTCGGTAATACCTCGCTGCAGGGCAAAACGATGGTCAGTCAGAATGGTTTGAAATTCACCACCGCTGCTTGCCGTTCCCTCCGAAGGGATGAGTGTACCCAAACCGTCCCGGGAAATTGCATCTCGCATCCTTGAAGAGTCACCAGAATCTCCGTTTTTAAAAAATATTTTGTATCCCTTTTATGCTAAGCGAGGCAAAAATGCAAAACAAGTAAGGATAAAAGTGCAGAGTGAAGAAAAAAAATAGGTTGCGAGCAGCGGGGGGAGGCCACGCCGCCGAAAGCTCCCTGACACGATGATGCTATTTATTAAGAGTTATTTATGCAAGACCGAAGAGGTGATGGATAACAACAGCATTGCCAAGGCTCTGCTTTGTTTTCAGGGTGAGCGAGCGTTCCGTCGAAGCCGTATCGGCCGGTCAGCCACATGTGTAGAAAGCGGGGGGGGGAAATGCTCGTAAATGCACACACATGCTCATGCAAACAGTGACCATACCTGTGAGTCATGCACCGTGTGTGCATGTATTCTCCTTCGAGTATACAATATTTGCCGGGCAACGTGTGCCCTTTAGTACACGTGTTTGTTTGCATGTTTGCACTAAGGCGGACCGAAGACTGATGGGGTCTCGAGGGGAGGCATGACATCTTTGACCTGAATACATATTATTACATATTAGTGATGAGTGAGGGAGCCCCAGTGAAACGTGACAAGGCCTGTTTTCCCGCTTGTTTCAGGTAATAAATACTCTCCACCATGAAACCAGGCCAGGAGATGGTATAATATATGGTCTAGGAGGAAATGCAGGAATATACAATGACATTCAGCATAATTAACCGTACGGTTGGTTGCTGTTGGCACTGTGTACGTGTAGTACTGCAGTAGTACCATGGTAGTACCTTTATTTCACAAACTTTTTCTCTAGATTTGAGAGTTTCATTAAATGTGACACTCACGGTTATGTATATTATTGTGGAAAATGTTCCCAGACATACTAAGGAGGAAAAAATGCTCAGATTGACTTTTATTTTTGTTTTGATTCTTCAAAAGAGTTTTCAGTTGGCATTTATGGTGATAGCTTTGCCAATTTAAAAAAAAGTGTTTTTCCATTATCCAAGCGTTGTTGATGTGCTTACCCACGTAAGCAGTGTTCTAAAATCAAAAGAAAAACAAAACGGCAAATCCAAAGATAGGAATTTAGAATCCAAAAAACACCAAATTCCCAATATAAAATAATGGCCAGTGTATTACATCACCACAAGGGAGATCATAACTACCCAATTACCTGGCCTGCGCCTTTAGCACCTCTGAGTAAGAACATAGACTGTATATAGGAAGTAGACGTCACTGTGACGTCACCCATTGGTTTGTGGACTGTCGTTTTGAAGCCTCAAATTCGGCATTTCGGCCTTCGCCATCTTGGTTTTTGGCAGTCGCCATCTTGTTTTTTTTGCAACCAGAAGTGACACAAGAGGGTGGAGCTAAGTACAACCGAACGCTGAATAAGACATTTTCAGGCGACCAAAAAGGTAAAACACACTGTGAAAGTGTTAAAGTTCAAAGACGAAAACACGGACAACTCCCAGACCGGACAACGTCGTGGCAGCGACCTGTCAATCACAAGGTAGCCACGCCCTAAAGCATACCCTGCTTTATGGTCTATTTGACTCTAAATGGGACCATAGGTTACTAAATGAACATCATGCTGTTTATTGAAGAAGACTTGAAACTAGTGATTGAGACCATAAACTCATATTTACAATGTTTACTGAGGTGATAAATCAAGTGAGAAGTAGGCTCATTTTCTCATAGACATCTATACAATCAGACTTCTTTTTGCAACCAGAGGAGTCGCCCCCTGCTGGCTATTAGAAAGAATGTATATTTAAGGCCCTTCATCATGGGCTTCACTTTTCAGAACTGGACCCACTGAGTAAGAAAGAAAAAAATATAGATAAAAGCAGAAAATCAAGAAAAACTGGGATACAGAAGACCAGCCTATACTGATAATGAAATTTGGAAAGTCAAAAATGGTAAAAAATAAATAAATAAATTAAAAAAATGAAGAAAAAAAGAAAAATCTTTGTCCTTTCAAATGTTCTGTTAAATAGAAATATCTGCAAAAGAAAAACCGAATAAAGTTCAGCCACTCGTATGTTTTACTGTGTCATTGCAGCTTAGATAATGTTTTGGGATCCGTGCCATGTAAAGCCTTATCTGAGATTCAGAAGGGACAATGTGTTCTAAAAACGCCCGCCCGAGCCTCCGTTTCCCTCACGCCGTCCAGGGGTATTGTCTTGTTTTTTTCCCCCCCTCGCTGTTAGAGCTGCAGGTGTGTTCGGTGGTGATCGGCAGGAATTGGATATGAAGGGGACTGCCAACTCCAAGTATGACCTCATTAATTACATCTGTCAGTGATTCCCTGCAGATCTGTCTCCTGCTCTTCACATGCTGCCACTCAGCCGGCCGACCAGTCAGCCAGTCGACCAGTCAGTCAGGAAATTTTCTGCTGTGGGTTAGACAACCTGCGGGGCTTCTGCTCGTAACGCTGGCAGGTGGGATTGAGGAGAGGGAGCGATAGAGGAAGAAGTGGAAACATTAAGGATGGGGGGGTGGGAGGGAGACAGTGAGTGAAACAGATGAACACATTCATGCACACTCACTTCCGTTTGATTGCATAAAAAATGCAGACACACACGCACACATACACAAGGCAGACACCTCTTCGCAGTGCAGCCGGAAAGAATTTGATCTTTATTTAAATCCTTAAATTATAGCTGATTAAAAATTCATGGAGAGCCGTTTATATGAAAGCCGGGTGCTGCGCAGGCTGCCCTGTGATGTCTAATTGGTCTGAAGGTTGCCAGCCCTTTGAACAAGTCAGGACGCAGAGTTGTGGCTGCCTGTCTGCTTAGAATGAGGATGTGAGTGTTTACCACCCACCTACCCTTCATCTCTCCCTCTGTTTCTCTGGCCTGCTTTTTGTGCACTGGAAAAGACTGTTAGCAGTGCAGAGAGCCTTATATGAAACAGATACAGGCTGCATCTTGTATTGATATTTTAGAAAGCACTCAATTTAGAATGAGACCTACTTTTGTTTTGGTTTTAGACGCTCAGTAGTGACAGTAGATTTTAGGGCTGGAACGGTTCACCTCTCTCTCCTGATTCGATACTACAGTATCACGATGCTTGGGTGCCGATTCGATATGTATTGAGATTTTTAAGTATTGCGATACTACAAGCGTTGCGATTCGATATTACGATTTATTATTTTTGTTAACTTTTTTAACACTAGACCATGGCAAAAAGTTGAATCATATGCTTCTAGGGACTTTTATTTTGGAAAATATCTAAATTAATACAGTAAAAATGTTTGATTTTCAGCATGTATGTAGGCAGAGACGTCCTGAATTCAAATATATTCGTCGTTGTCAGGCATTATTAATTAATTTTTTTTTCCAGCAACCCACAATTCAAAGAATAAAGACAGTTCTCATAAATTAGTGGGATTTTATATTTAATTTATAAGGGACATGAAATGTTTTATACTTCTGAGATTATAATCCAATCAATCTTATTTCCATATATGTATTTTGTATATACGGTTCCCTTTGTTAACACCTTATTTTGAAAACCGGACGTAGTCACACGTGTATACTTCCGCTAACTTCGCCAAGTCCGTTTCTAGCTCTGCCGTTAGCTCCGTTCTCTTTATACATCCATGGTCAGCTCCATCTGGGCCGTTTGAATGCATTTAGAATAAAGTCAGTATATGGGTGCTCTACAGTTGTAGCGTCGACCGATTTGAGCACGGAGATGCGAGTGGCGGCTGGCTTGACCGCATTTATGATGTCTAGCTCTGCTTTTCCTGGCAATGTGTAAAACCCAAAGTGTTTCCATACTTCTCTGTATGTGTAGTGTTTACCACTTTGGATTTAACATGTGAGGGTTCAAGTCGTATCCACATGAACCCTCCGCTGTTTTGTGCTTCCTCGCTGCGGCCGACTACGGTTTGTTTTGGTTGACGGATACGCAACGGATATTACTCAGACTACAACAATAAAAGCGGTAACTTCCTTCTACCTCTGCATAGACTCAAATGAGGCAAATATATTGATTCTGGCATTAAAAAATGTATTTCAAAATCGTAAAAAAAACCCAAATGCGACACATAGGTGAATCCATTTTTTTCCCTCCACCCCTAGTATCTTGTATTGATATTTTAGAAAGCACTCCATTTAGAATGAGACCTACTTTTGTTTTGGTTTTGGATGCTCAGTAGTCTGGCAGTAGATTTCCATTCGGGGCGGCTCTCAACCCTTGAAAGCTGCCTTATTTTAGGATGTCGAATCTGGCGGTCTTATGGCAGAGTCTCTCTGGAGTTCTTAGGAAGGCTTTGGGAGGGCTCCACCGCTGGAGGTCCACTCCAGCCTAGCTCATACCGAGTACGCGAGAATTCCCCCGTCTTTATTCCCTCTTCTCTCCTCATTTCCGTAGCACATGCAAACACACACATGCACAGTGACGCGCGCACGCAGGCAGGCATACCGCTCAATGGCAGGGCCCTCCCGCTGCCCCAAAGCATGGAATACCACATTTGTTTGTTTACACCTCGTTTTCTTTCCCTGAACTCTATTAACATTTATATTGCAGCTGAAGGTGTTGGAAGTCCCTCCTGCAGCGGGGGGGAAAGAAACTCAGCTTAGATGAGAATGAGCTTCAGTCGAGCCTTCCTAGGCACAGACTTGTGTGTTTATACCTACATTATCCAGCTATTCCCCAACTGCCTCTTTTCCCGTCTTGGTATGCTTTTTTTTTTTTTTTCTCCTTTTTTTTTTTCACTTCATATCACCATTTGCTCCAGCTCGCCTCTTATGTGACTCTTTAAGCTTTTATCTCTCTCCAAGGTAAATTGATTGCTTGGGAAAAAAAAAAAAAAAAAAAAGTGGTCGGAAATGCTTCCGGATTGGACAGCGTGATTGAGCATTAGCATATGAATAGGAGAAAGACAGCTCGCCATGTCAGAGGAGGAGGAAGTGTTAGGGGAGACATCCGCTACAGACATCTGTGTTTCAGATGTTTCTCGACAAATTTTTAACACGTTTCATCGCTGATCCGTGGGGGCAACCCGAGCAGACATTTCAAATTCACACTGCCGGGGCTTCGCTGTTCAAGCAGGATTTGGGTACCACAATCTCTACTGTCATTTTGACAAGCTCCGCCTTCCTCGGTATCCACAAATGGAGAAAAGCTCCACGACAATTTCATACACCGTTAACCCTCCGAGACCCACATAGAGCCGTCTCTTTTTTTTAGAATATGTCACATAGAGGTGGTGTACATCATCTGGAAGCTGGGAACCTGAAGATTAATTTGAGATGCAGCTCAGCACTGTGTGTCAAGTTGTTCTAGTCTTAAATCAGAAATATATGTGAATTAATTAATGTAATTGATTGCCAGAGGCTATAAGGGCTTAGAACATTATGATAGAAGTATATGATGGACATTTCCATGCTCTATTATGTCTCATAAGTAGTTTCAGCAAATTTTCGGTTTGATACCATTTGTTACACAGATTTGGTGCTAAATTTAACCATTTTTTACGACTCGAAAATTGATAAAAATGATCAAAAAATCCCTCCAAATACAACATGAAGACACCAAGACCTTGAGGAAAACCATAGAAACGACCATGCTGTGATTTGGCGTTAAAAACTTTTGACATTTGGAGATTTCTAAATCTAAATACACCATTTTTAGAATAGGCGAAAATAACACATTCATGCTGCATGCAAATAACTGCATGGTTTTTGCCCTGCAAAACTGCATGTGATTATCATAAAGTGGGCATGTCTGTAAAGGGGAGACTTGTGGGTACCTATGGAACCCATTTTCAATCACATATCTTGAGGTCAGAGGTCAAGGGGCCAAGCCAGTTTTTCCTCGCCAAAATTTAGCCTAACTTTGGAGCATTATTTAGCCTCCTTCAGGACAAGCCAACATGACATGGTTAGTACCAGTGGATTCCTTGGATTCTAGTTTCATAGGGTATACCAGATACCTTCTCTCTAGCTCCAAAACTGAGCCCGCTACAGTCTCTGAAATACAGTAAAGTTGGTCGGGGTCGCCGGTGATCCTGCAGGTCTCGGGGTGAAACAAAGAAATGACAAAAGCAGTATAAAATGAGCTGGCGCATGCGTGTCGACATCACTTTTTCCGTGTAACTCCTCCTAGCCAGAAGACAAACCGATAAAGCTTGTCACACGTGGCTGATGCCTGTCATGTCGATTTTTCCCCCTGCATGCTAGACCTGCATCAATTAGGCCCCGGTACTGCAGGTTATAGATCTGTATCTTTCTATATCTGTCCCCGGGACCCGGAGGCCAGGCCCGCAGCAGGGACACGTTGCTCTGTTTGATAGTTTAGCACAGGAGGGGACAGAGGCATCAAACCTATTATTGTGCAATGTTTTTTTTTTTTTGTATGTCCTCTGGCTACTGCGTAAAGGATGTTTACCTCATGTGCACAACCCAGATGTGCTCACAACTGGCAGGAATTGTCAGCGGTGTGTCTCTGGATGTGCAAGGTGACGGATTGAATTTCATCTTGCACTGAGCAAGTGCGTTTTAACAATGATAGTGTACATTTTTCAGCCAATATAGGAGAAAACCCAAGGATGCTAATGTGCAAAATCTTATTGTCTAAAGGGAATAGCCTTTCTATACAAATGCTATTAAGTGGTTTAAATAGCAAAAAAAAAAAAAATTACACCGATTATGATGGATCGCGACATTAAGGAAGAAAGCTCTTTCTCTTTCTCTACAACAGGGAACCGTTGACAGTCATTTCTTCTCACTATATATATTTTTAGCCGTCTTTATGTGCTAAGACGGAAGCTGAATATCAAGTTAATGTCACTGGTCTTGTGTGCTTCATAATACCATTAACAAAAGAGAGCCCTGGGGGGGGTTGTGGGACCGGGGGTTGCATCTATTAATGCAAAGTATAACACACATACTGTATATCGCTGCCTGGCCTGTGTGCACTTAGAGCATGCATGCTCGGATACTTACTGAAATGTGCCCGCAGCCTAACAGTACTGTGTGCTGAAAAATGTATTATTTGTAAAAGAAATATGTACATGTCTCCTAGGGCTGTCAAAGTTAACGTGATAATAACGCGTTAACGCAAATTTGTTTTAACGGCACGAATTTCTTCAACGCATTAACGCAACTTGCGATTTTTAGGTTGCAGCGGGCTCAGTTTTAAAGTTAAGGTGAAGATATAGATGGTATCATTTGAAACTACAAAAACGTAAGGAATCCATTAGTACCAACCATGTCATACTAGCTTGCCGCGAAGGAGGCTAAATAAATAATAATTATTATTATTTGTAAACGTGCGACAGTTTCGGACGGAAAACACGGAGTTGTTGCGCAAAGGCCTTTACACCCCTACCTGACATTATTTTATCGTAATTATACCCCCGGGACAACGTAGTCGGGGGTATATAGCGCTCCGCGTGTTTGTCCTTCCGTCCGTCTGTCCGTCCGTTTCGTTTCCGGAGCAGAACTCGGAAACTGCTTAACTTAGGAACTTCAAATTTGGTGTAATGGTTGACAGTGTCGTCTAGTTGTGCCTTTTGGGGGTTAGAAGTCCAGGGTGCCCATTAGTTAATCAGTTAATGCCCATTAGTTCCAAATGGGCACAACCTTCGGCCCTCTACTTTAGTAGGGGTCAAGCAGTGAGCGTGGGAATGTGAGCCATGCTCACTTTTGCCTTGTTTGTTGATGTTCTCCAGTGGTTCTTTTTAGCATCTTGTCTCTCACAAACGTCTGTGGTGAATGGGAGCCTTTGCTTCTCAGCCTGTTACACATTGCAGAGTGCACAAAGATCCATCCATCCATATATAAATGAATAAATACAGGCATAGTGTGTTCTGTGTCGTATATTCGTGATATCTGACACAAGCTCTTCCCAAAATCATGAGTAACGCATTGCAGTCACAACATCCTTTTTTTCTGCTTTCCATTTTTGTCCCTTTTTTTCCCCTCTCTCTCTCTCTCTCTCTCTCGCTCTCTCTCTCTCTCTCTCTCCTCCACCAGCTGTCCCCGCATCCTCAAAGTTCACATTGGGTAGGGTCTTGTGCTGTCAGGCAACTTCTGGTTTGTTCTGCTCTTTAGTTCCCTGGGCTGAAACACAAACACACACACATGCAGCCCTTGCACGCACGCACACAGAAAAAAAAGCATAGTGAGAGAGAGAGGCCTTTTGTGCTTTTCTTGACTGCACTGTGCACTGCTGCCGCAACATATTCCCGATGACTCCCTGCAGCCAACAGCAAAGTGTCACTTTCCTTCGATTTGCTAATTTGCATTGGTTCCCTCTCCCAGCGTGATTCTGGGTATCAGTGCCCACAAGCTGAATGTCAGCGCCTCTTCTCGGCATACAAATATTCCCCTGATATAGTATGTCATGTATACTCCTGGACATCTCTAGCATTTGATAATACCCTTGATATTTCACCATCAAAATTTCAAATTGCGTTTTCTTTAATCAAATACCACCGCGTGTATGCCAAATATGTCCTCCTGCATCACAAACAGCACCGTCCGTGCACCTGAAAGACGTAGCGACTTCGTGAAAAGCTATAGCTATGATTTTTTTTACACTAAGAATGGTATTTAGGCTGTTGCGTCTTGAACAAAAAAGCTGATTAAATTGTTAAAGGCATATAAATGCGGTGTCCCAAAAACGTTCTATTCTCGTGGCAGCGGCACTAGACCGAGCGGTATAGGTGATCTGCCATGGCCTCATCTAATCTGATTTGCATGCCAGAGAGAATTATGTAATTGGCATTTATGCAGAACAAAGAAGGATCAGCTCATGGAAAAAGAAGGGGTTTTCATGTAGAACTGTGTGTCTAAGCCTGTTTTCTGCAGCTCTGTGCTGCCTACGGTCGGCTACTGCGCAGACAGACAAGAAACGACTGTTGTTGTGTGTGTGTGTGTGTGCGTTTGTGCCATTGTACACGTGCATGATGTGTTGTATTAGTGCATGATGAGCTGGCACATGCCCCGCGACAAGGGTGATGTATTGGAAGCTCACCAGCTCTTTTACATATTATGCTACCTCCAAATTTATGCAGGTTTTTAACTCTCCTGTAATTATTATGTACCAATCTCATGTGTAAGATGGGTTAGAACAGTGTGTCTTGGCTCTGAGGCATGCTGTTGACATGATTAAAGCTGAAATACGCAGGTTGGAGCAAATGTGATTTAAAAAAAAAAAAGGTTATTTTTATAAAACGGTCACTATATCCTGACAGTAGTGCATGAGACAGGTAAAAATCATGTGCCTCCTGTGTCCTCCGGTGCTCCCAATGGCATCTGCAAGATTTCACAGACCGGAGGCAAACAACCAATCAGAGCCGAGCTGGAGCCTTGCCGTCTCTGAGCAGCTGTCAATCACTCACGAACTCCAATCAAACGGTCAAACTAGGCAGCGCTGATCAAATATATGAATCAATATTCTGTTACTGTAATGCCTATTTCTCGCCTCATGATCAGCACTGCCTAGTTTGACCGTTTGATCTGAGTTTGCGAGTGATTGACAGCTGCCTCCGTTGAATGAACAGCCAATAGGAACGCTCTCTCTCTCTGAAATGATCTGTGATTGGCCAAAGTCTCCCGTCACGGGCTAGATTTTTTTAAAGGCTGAAAACAGAGCAATGAGGAGGTGCAGAAGTCTATTTTTCTCTCAGAACACTTGAATTACAATATGCTGAAAGGTTATTATGGAATTTTTGAGCAATGATGCCAGAAATATTCTGCCAGACCTTAGAATAAACACTGTTATTTTGACCTCTTCTCATATAGAAAAAAATTAAGCCTAAGGCTAACTTTAGCTTAGAGCAAAGTGATTGACAATTATTGTTAGATCCAGATCTACTGTCTAATTTAATTAAAAAGCAACAAATGCTGTGTACTGAAGGATTTCTAGTAAGACTTCATTTGGGCCCAGTTTTATATTAGAGTGCGGTTGCCCTGCATGTGTCTCAGGATCAGAAAAGTCTGATTACCCTATAAGTCACAATGCCCCAGAGATTCCTGCCTTCAAAAACAAGAGTGCATTAAAGGGGCCCTGTGGAGTTTCCTTGTAAACAAACTAGAAAGTTATTTTTATGTTTATGCGTCCCTGTGCATTCCCGTCTGTGTGTGCACGACATAAACATAACAGGGACCCTCTCAGAGAGAAACGGCTCCTTACATCAAAAAGTCATAGTATCATATGTAGAATAATTTCAAAAAAGGACATATTATCATAGTATGTCGAAAAATTAAAAAAAAAAAAAATAGTATAGTATGTCAAAAGATTTCATAAAAAGTCATATTATAGTATGTAGAAAAATATCGTCAAAAGTACAGTATAGTACAGTATGTTGGAAAATGTCAATAAAAAGAGTCATAGTATACAGTATTATGTCAAAAATATTCTTGAAAAATGACTTGAAGAAAAGCTAAAGTATACAGTGTAGCTCTGCTAGATGTCTAAAACTCCATAGGGAACCTTTAAGAAAGTTTTTGTTTAATTTCAGAACACAGCAAGCTAATTGATGCTTAAATAATTCGTAGAAATCACTAGAAATGGCAACAATTTCAGTTTTCTTAAAACTAGTACTTGTTTCTGTACGAGTATATGGTAATAATATTTAAATTGTTTTGAATATAGTTGAAAAGTCTAGTTGACATCAGTTCCTCTACAGACAAGTTTATTATTATTGTGATAAAATGTTCTTCCTTTTGACTATGCATTGTCATTGTTATTGTGGGAGGTTTGGAAGGACACTGCTGCTCAAAAGTCACATCTGTGCCCCTGAAAAAAATAGGGATGAATAAAATTAAATATATATATATACAGTATATGCTATATACCACTATCATTGTAAAGTACAAAAATGTCAGTTTCATAATGAATGGGTTATAGCATACATCTCCTGCCACGGTTACCTGACAGTAATGTAATAATCTGTAATGAATTTCCCATTTATTATCACATTTCTTATGCACAAGGAAATGAAATTCATTAAATAGACTCAGTTGGAAATGAAATGCTGTAAATGAGCCGGTTTGAAGTTGTAAAAGAGACATGAGCTTATTTTTTTTAAAGATGGTAACCAAGTCTTTCTTTCTAACTTTGTTCTTTTTTCTCTGCAACAATGCACAGAACCTGAGGTTGATGTTTTTGATGCAAAGAATAGATAATTATGCAAAACATCAAATCTATTAAGAGTCTAATAACAGACTGACATTCCTCTGAACTGCATTGTGAATGGTCTTGTCAGTTCTCACTATCAGCCAGTTTCCATTTTTAGCTCGCTGCAGTGCTGCTTGTGCTGGGTATTCATTAGCTGGGATTGTATTTAGGACTGGGTTTAAAAAAAATAGATTTTCCGATTCAAATCGCCACCGTCACTCTCTCTCTTTGTTGCTCTACCACACACTCGCTACGCATACATGATACCGATGACGTAATATGTAAACATGTGGATTGCACTTATACCCGGCCATGGCCATTTTCACACAGTAGTAGGCTTACTGCGAGCATCAAAGCTTGCACGTGGCGTGGCATTTTACTGGTTGTTTTCTTCATCTGCACCCGAGGCAATGCGGGACGGGGCGTAAAGTAGGGCTGCAAATAATGATTATCGATTAATCTGTCGACTATTTTCTCGATTAATCGATTAGTTGTTTGGTCTATAAAATGCCGGCTGGGGACGGCTGTGGCTCAGAGGTTAGAGCAGGTCGTCCACCAATCGGAAGGTCGGTGGTTCGATCCCCGGCTCCTCCGCTCACATGTCGATGTGTCCTTGAGCAAGACACTTGACCCCAAATGGCTCCCGAAGGCATAGCCATCGGTGTGTGAATGAGTATTTAGATTACATCCTGATGGGCAAAGTTGGCACCTTGCATGGCAGCCTCTGCCATCAGTGTATGAATGTGTGTGTGAATGGGTGAATGCTGACATGTAGTGCAAAGCACTTTGAGTTGTCGGAAGACTAGAAAAGCGCTATATAAATGCAGTCCATTTACCATTTACCATTGCCAGAAAATGGTGAAAAATGTTGATCAGTGTTTCCCAAAGCCCAAGATGACGTCCTCAAATGTTTTATTTTGTCCACAACTCAAAGATATTCAGTTTACTGTCACTGAAGAGTAAATAAACCAGAAAATATTCACATTTAAGAAGCTTTTTTTCTTGGAAAAATTCTCGAACCCATTAATCGATATATCAAAGTAGTTGGCGATTAATTTAATAGTTGAAATTAATTGATTAATCGGTTGCAGCTCTAGCGTAAAGGGGGGAGGCCAGTGGCCCCTTGGACCCCCTCCTTCTGGAAAGCCTAAAGGCAGATGTCTGGTTTGCATTTTATAAACTATGAAGACCAAGAAGAGCTGGACAAAAGCAAAGCCATAAGTAAGATGGTGAAATATTTATATAAACATTTGTACATTAATGTTACTGTTTTGGGGACAATTCTTAATGAAACATACATATTTTTAATAATGCACCTGGTTAGAGGTTTCCTTGTACAATTTATAGCCTTAGTTCTCTGAGAATCTCTTTCATATCCAATAAATATTGGTATTGTAACTGAAATATCCCTATTCGAATCAATATTGAATCGAATCGAATTCCGAAATAGAATCGATTTGGGACCTTGTGAATTGGAATGGAAATGCTTTGGGAAATCAGTGATGCCCAGCCCTAATTGTATTTGAATTTGTTTTGCTCGCTGTGAGAGAAGCGAGAGCAAAGGCCTGACTCACGAAGCAGGATTGATAAGCTGGCTAACTGTGCTGAGTAACACCTGGAACTCCCCCAAATCTGGAACATGGCCCTAGGCCAAGTCTCCTGCAGTGAGCGTGAGACTCATGCAATGGACTCTAATCTGACACACTCTCGCCGCACCTCCTATTTCTCACGCTTCGAATTGTTGACGTCGGTGTTGCTGTTTTGTGGGCACAAGCCTAGTCGGAGACGCTACAGACTACCAGCCAGAGTTTCACCTGACGGAGAGCGAGCTGTCAGATGCAGAATGGCCCGTTATTAGTCTGCCTGGGTCCTCCGGTTGCTGTGTTGTGTTCAATCACGTGCGTTTATGTAAATGACGTCGCACTGCACAGCTGAGAGAGCACTGACAGGGAGAGAAGGGGGTGACAAAGGAACAGTGTATTCAGAAATAAGAACAGTTGAATCTTTGGAAGTATTGCCGTTGCTCTGGCTCCATTTTATAAAGGTCAAAATATTTGCAGGACAAAAAGACTAATTTTTCTCACTGAATTGGAGAAGCAAAGGTAGCGAAAGAGCGAAAGATCAGAGGGACGCTGCGCTAACGCTCTAATAAGCTTTTATGACCCTGTAAAATTGGGGCTTTATTCCCATTTGTTTAAATATTACTGGATCTCAGCTCTGTAGAAAAGAAAATACACCATAGCTGCTAACATTTTTATGACTTAAACACTCAGACAAGAGAATCTAAACAGTTCGTTCCTGTTTTTGTAATATTCTTATAGTTTTTAGGATTAAAACTATCAGTTCATTTGATTTTCACCCCAACAAGTGTATTTGTTTTGCATATCACTCTGAATTATGTTGATTATGATAGCCTGTTGTTCATAATAACCTTTTCGTCTTAATTTTTTCAAATGTCAGTGTAAACTTCTTTTTTTTTTAAAGAGGACCTATCATGCTTATTCTCAGGTGCATATTTGTATTTTGGGTTTCTACTAGAACATGTTTACATACTTAAATGTTCAAAAACCGCTTCACTTTTCTCATACCGGCTGTGCTGCAGCACCTCTTTTCCCCTTCTGTCTGAAACGCTCTGTTTGAACTGCTGCCCCCTCCCTCCCAAAAAGCCCAGTCTGCTCTGATTGGTCAGCTAGCCCGCTGTTACTTACTCTTCAGACTCCGCTCCACTCTAATCTAACTAGCTTTGTTTGAGGGTGTGCCAAAGTAGCCGCCAGACAGGTATTATGCAAGTGTGTTACTTAGTGACATCACCACATTACGGAAGAAAAGGCGGGACTTCAAGCAAGGCCTTTCAGGCAGTTCAGGAGCAGTATTTCTGTGGGGGAGAGTAACTCCCTTTGGCAGGGACTTTGGGCTTTGTAACTTTGCACACCTTTTACATGCATAAAAAAACGATGTAACACACTAAAGGAAAGGGAAAAAGCACTAAAGCATAATAGGTCCTCTTGAAATTCACAGAAAAGCAGTATTTTTTCATATGAATGAAACACCTCTTGCCATGTTTTAGTAGTTGGATTATGCACTTATCCTGAATATTTTATCACAAAGTCACTACACCTATTCAAAGCTCTATTTTGCAAATTATTTTGAAATTAGATTCCCGGTTATGTGAAAGGGTTGTTAATGCTGCTGGGCTCCTGTAAAACCACGAGCAGCCGCTCCCAGTTTATAGAACATGTCTGGTGTGAAAAGAGTCTAAAAAAAGAGAGTGACTGGTGAATAAAGGAGAGCCACACTATGACCTAAACGCCACTAAATATTGGCCTTAAATTCAACATATGGACAGAAAAAGGAGACCAAAGGGATGACAGTGTCACTTTGTGTCTGTTGGAGACAAGAGACAATTGTAAGCTAATATGCTAGCCAGAACAAATAGATAGGCTCAAGGATCATTAGATTGGTGTCTTGAGCAGAAATTGCTTGTGTACTTGCTGGAAAATGTTTTAATTAGACAATGGCAAGATTTGGAATGGAAACATTATGCATCATTTCAGCCGATTAGTCTGTCATTAAATGGGGCGTTATCAGTGGTTATAAGCCTCATAGATGTGGGTCAGTACTACACCCATTAGTAGGTTTTTATCATCGATTCACATGGGCGATCACCGAAAGAAGGAATAAAAGAAGACGACTGCGACCTGTAGTGACTGCAGTTAGCATGGAGCAAAAGTGGAAGTCCAGCGTTGTAGTATAGACGGCATGAAACTCCATATTGGGTGTAGGTTGGGGGCGTTGAATGGGACACAAAACACAGGACAGGATTTGCATCCCATGTGAAACCAACAACGTGTCGTTGTTTTCGTGCTCTATTGTTATTTTAAGCCAAAACATGATCTTTTTCGCTTTCACTTTTACAACGTAGTAGGTACAGCAGGCCCCTACTGACTCATATCTATGAGGCTTAAAACGACTGATGTGTAGTGTGCATGGCCTCGAGAGTTCCAGTTTAATTATTTCTTACAAATATAGTTTTTCCAGTCACCATATTTGCATTGTTTTGAATACTCTCTGTGGCTTTTATTCATCGCATCCAAAATATTTGTCAGTAAATGAGTATTTTGACTGGTTTAATATCTTTCACGTATCAAAATGAACCCCCCCCCTCGTCCTTTCAGTGCAGGTATTTGCTGCAGTGCATTTCTCAGGCCAGAGGCAAGGCGGCCTGGCTGTGCGGCCGGCTATCCACCGGTGTTGATCCGTTACCGCTCTTTAAAATGCTGAGCTGTCAGCAGGAGCCAGGTGAGGCAGTTTGTTCTGCTCACCACTCAATGGACATGTTTCATTGGCACCTTGCTGGAGGTCAGCAGTAAGTGACGGCCAGAGCTGTGGGGGTCAGGCCCACTACCCGGCTTTAGCTGGAGAGTGAATTACACTGTAGGTGGGGCGGGTGGGCTGAGCCAAGGGCTGGGGGCTCAGATTGCGGCCCAGCAGCATGTTAAGGGTGTGTGTGCAGAAATCCATTTGACCACAGTGTCACACAGCTTCATTTATACGCCTGATGTGTAAGAGCTGCTTGGAAAAGCCAGCAATTCCTTTTTTTTTCCCCCTTCCAGATTCTCCGACCAATAAGTATTCTGTAGGGTAACTCACTTGAGTGATGGAGTTGGAAGGAGATGTATCATTGAAGGATTAGGACTAGAGCTCATCAAAGAAAATAGCCTGGTCAGTGTGACACGCCACTTTGAAAGTGGCTGAATATTTTAAGAGAGCCCCTCTTCCTCAGAGGAAATGAAATACAGACAAAGAGTGGAGAGCAGGAGGTTTTTGTTTGTTTCTGCCACCGCTAAGGGGCAGAGATGGAAGATTTGGAGATGTGGAGTAGATTGTTATAGGGAGTGAGGCAGTTGGGCGCCTATTTTCGCCGCAGCTGAGGCCTCCTCTAGCCACAAGCAGTTTATGTAATTCCAGAGATGAGAGAACAGAATATCTTCCACCACACAAAGTAAGATTTTACTCTTTCTCCTTCTCCTCCTCTCAGCTCTCCCGTATCTCCTCCTCTTCTGCTTTACTCCAATCACCTCCACACAGCGCTACCTACAGTAGGAGCGTCAAGGACAGCCTCGCCACACACAGACAGCCACAGTGCGACGGAGTGTAAACATTCCCCTTTTACATGACATCTAGTCACCGTCATTGTGCTTGCTCTACCATGCATCGCCCGCCGCTAAATGATTGTGTATTGTGGGCCGAGTGGATTGTGTGTCCAGCAGGTAACTGGACGCTGGCTGGCCAGGATTGCCTGGGAGCCATCCACGCCATGGAGAATGACTTAGTCGAGCCCCGCTGCTGAGCTCTTCTGAGCATGCTTAAGAGCTGAGAATTATTCCACTCATTTCTAGGTTCCTGTGAAGCATGACAAAAAACTCGAGTGCTTCACGCTCGCCCAATTCCCCTCCTGAGAGGAGCGGAGAGGCTCGGGGTTTAGAAGTCGTTCAGCAAACACTCAACATGATGAACATTAATTACATCAATTAAGTGGACCACAACCATTTGTCTGGGGTGACTAAAAACACTGTCAAAATGCGTTGACGGAGCACAACAATGAAATACAGTCCTGGAAGTGCTGCTGTAAGTTGAGGCTAGCTGCCAGACTACCAGACTCTAAATAAAGGAAATGTATTCTTTACTGTAAAAAATGAATGATCTCCTATTTAATGTTCGTTCGTGTAGAGGTTCAGTCGAAGTGATATAGTGGTAATTAGTTTGCGATGACAATAATGTTGTCATTAATCTCCACCAGGAGATTATGTATTTGGTCGTGTGTGTGTGCATCTCTGGGTCTGTCCATCAGCCTAATATTTGTTGTGCTCATTTATGACCGTATGCTCGAGGACCTTTCGTGATTGCAGTGATTCACACTTTTTGAAAACCTATTTTACTGACAACATGTTTTATTGACTGTGTTACACCGTCATTGACTGCTGACTCCTCTACTCATAACCGACTGGCAGGAGCCTATCGCTTAGCAAATGACAATCTGAACCGAGCGCCCAACTACAACGGCACGCGTCTTCTCAAGTCGATAGGAGGAGAGCTAGTTAGCTGTTAGCAGCCGGTGGGCAGCAGTGTCCTGCGGTGTGTGGCTAAAAGAGCTAACAGCTAACGGGGCTAATACAGCTAACGGAGCTAACAGCTAACGGGGCTAAAACAGCTAACAGAACTAAACGCACAGCAGGCCTGACAGTTTCTGTCCAGAGAAAGCGTTAAACAGTGAACTGCAGTTTAGCTGCAAAGAGACAGACAGCTGCATAGACTAAAATGAGAGCGCATCTGTTGCGTGAGACTTGCGAGTGAAAAACGCATCTGAAGGGGGGGAAATTGTGATTTGCATTCATTCAATCAAACATTACATTAGTGGTCGTTGCAGACACACTTGGCGGAGATCTGCATTTTTCTAGTTTACTATGCACTCGTCCTATTTCTTGGGTTTTCCTCACATAGTTTCTCTGGTTACTCATTATTGTTCTTGTAGGCATAATTGACAGTGAAGTGCGTACATTAAGGGCACATTCAAACAGAGGTTCAGAGGTGTTATTAGTGGTGCGTGGTGCACAGCATTGCTTTGTGTGTGTGCGTATTGGTTTAGTAAACTAGCCAAAGATTTAACAAAATGTTACTATAAATGGTGTCCAAGTACTTTAGCAGATTATGTACATCATGTCAATGTATTTGCTTTGCTAGAGGCTGCGTGTTTATGTTTATGTCCTTAGACTGCAGTTCATTGTTCTCAGTGTCAAAGATAATTCAAACATGAACTATGTAAATATTTGGAATCAGACAGGAAGTGAAATTTTCCAGATTTCTAAATACGTATAATAAATATAGAATGCTATTCATGCAATTCAGTTTACGTGTGAATATAAACAGATAGCCCAAATGGCCAATAGATAAAAAGTGAAATAATAAACAGAAACGACCAACTGTGATTGCCTATTAAAATGTGACAGATGAAAGTCACCTCAAGCCACAGCACCTCACTGCATTGCATATGACAACGGGAAAGTGCAGACCACACACCATGCGGCGAGAGTCCCGACCGTCTTCCTCCTTCGGGAAAACGGCCATTCCTGTCCTGGAGGTGAACAGGAAAACGCATAACACCCAGGACGCCGCTAACGGCAAGTTCAATCCGTGTTTGTGAAGATACTGAATGCCTGATGACCTTGGTAGCCGTGCATAATGATGCACACTTAGAGTTTATTTTTGGAGCACAATGAAGCGCATAATTAACTTTGTAGTAGAATGAATTGTGTTTCCATCATCTTGGCAGTTGCCTGGAGTTTGTTTTACTTATAAATGATTAACAAGGTTGCATTCAGTTAGTCATATGTGGCTGCATTTATATTTAGACAACAATGCTGCTACTGCCAGTGTGAGTAAAAGTCTGCTTATAAAGCATTTACATGGTTACATAATTAATTAAGGCTGCGACTAACGATTATTTTCATCATCTGCCAGCTATTTTCCCAACTAATCGATTCATCAATCAATCAATTAATCTTTTTGTCTCTAAAATGATGGTGAAAAATGCCCCTCATAATTTCCCAGAGCCCAAGGTGACATTCAAATTGCTTGTTTTGTCTGACAGTTGATAAGAAATATATTCAGTTTATAAGGATGTAAAACAGAGAAGCGCATTTAAAGAGGACCTATCATGCTTTTGTGCGTTTTCCTTTTCCTTTAGTGTGTTATATAGTTTTTTGTGCATGTAAAAGGTCTCCAAAGTTACAGAGCCCAAAGTCCACGCCAAAGGGAGTTACTGTCCCCCACAGAAACACTGCTCCTGAACTGCCTGAAACGCCTTTTCTTCTGTAACGTGGTGATGTCACTAAGTAACACATTTGCATAATACCTGCCTAGCAGCTAGTTTAGCATGTCCTCAATCAAAGCTAGTCAGAGTGGAGCTGGAGCAGAGCCTTAAGAGTTTGGTTTGGTTGACCAATCACAACAATTGGCCAGCTGACCAATCGGAGCAGACTGGGAGGAGCGGGGGAGCTCAAACAGAGCATTTCAGGCAGAGGGTGAAAAGAGGTGCTGCAGCACAGCCGGTGTGAGAAAAATACAGCATATTTTTTTAGTTTTTTTTTTACATTAAAGCATGTAAACATGTTCAAGTAGACACCCCAAATAAAAGTATGCACCTGAAAATGAGCATAATGTGTCCTCTTTAATAATTGCTGGTACCAGCACATGTTGCATTTTAGCTTGAAAAGTGCCTTGATTATCAAAATAGTTACTGAATCATTTTCTCTCCAACAATGATCCTTTCAGCTCCAGCATTAATTACCTCAAATACTGCTGTATTCAAGACAATTTATATGGATTATTTAGAGAGTATTGTGTTTAGGGTTAGGACGTTGCTCCCATGGCAACCTGGTGGGAAGCTGGTGAAAACAGGCAATTCTCAAGGAATTCAGTGATAGTCCAGGGAAAGGTTTACTATGTCAAAGATGTCGTCGAGCTGTTTTCTTCTTCACGAATATGTCCTCTGGATGTCATTGTTCATGCTCTCATCTCTCCAGTAACCAGCCATCTATTGCATGGCCTTCTGTACATTAGAAGAAAGGCCAGAATGCGGTTTGCAAGAAATTTGAATGGAAAGCACGTACAGTAGCTGTCGTACTGTACTAACGTTAGATGGATGCAGGATTTAATCGACTGAAAGGGAAGGACTTCATTCATCCTACAAGTAGTAGTTGTTGACAAATGCACGTTGAATATTCATCACTTTTATTACATTGGCGACAACGATTAAGTATGCAATGTGCACCTATTGGAACAAAATTAGGATGTAATTACAGTATGTAGGAGCAGCCAGGGAAATCTAAATAATCTTTAGAAATCTGTAGTGATGAGCAAATGTTTTCTAAACGTGGATCAGTTTGACTCGCCTCAAACTAATTATTACTTTTTCACATTTTTAGTATACAACGATGTGAGTAAGATTTGAAGAAATACTTTTAACTGCTGTTAGTTTTGAAGGACAAGTGCGTAACTACTAGGGGGATCTATTGGCAGAAAAGGAATATAATATTAATAAGTATGTTTTCTTTAATGTATAATCACTTGAGAATAAGAATCGTGTTTTCGTTACCTTAGAATGAGCCATTTATATCTACATATGGAGCGAGTTCTCTTCACGGAGCCGGCAGACATGTTTCTACAGTAGCCCAGAACGGACAAACCAAACACTGGCTCTAGATAGGGCCATTCGCGTTTTCACGTTTTCACGTTTTCACGTTTTCACGTTTTCAAGTTTTCTCGTTTTCACGTTTTCGTGTCGGCTACCGTAGTTCTCCTACATGCTTGGCACACGGGAGAAGTTACAGTTGGTTGCAATCTGCAACCTCACCACTAGATGCCGCCAGATCATACACACTGCACCTTTAAGAAATAAATTGGTAACAAAAGTAAAAAAAAAAAAAATTTTTATTCTTGGATCAAATTAAATCTTGATTTAAAAAAAACAACAAACTATGATCACATTTTTTTCGCAAAAATAATTGTTCGTTGTTGCTCGATTCGTTCAGCACTACTGAAAATATTCTGTATATTACAGTGAGAGGATTAAAGAGGTAAATTGAGTTGGACAATGGAGAGAGTGCATGTCAGGGTTACCATGACAAACTGGGATATTCCTGCTTTTATGTGGCCTTACCTTCTCCTGTTCATCTCCTCCTCCTTTTGTTATTATGCCAGTCACATGACCACATTTCCAGAGATGGAGGTTCCAGGATGATTACCTGTGTTATTTTCCTATAACGTGTGTGTGTGTGTGTGTGTGTGTGTGTGTGTGTGGAAGAGAGAGAGAGAGAGAGAGAGACTGAGGGGGAGGGACGTGCGGGGTTGGGGGGTAAGGTGCGTAGTTGGAGGGCCCTGTCACAAAAAGCCATTATTGTAATTGGAAGTTAAAATCCCATTTGTTTTCCCCTCTAGTACTGTCAGACTGGGGTCTTGTTACAAAAATTAACATTTGCTATCAGTGTCAAGGGTCACGCCAGAGAACATCAACTTATTGAAAAGGCTGCCACTCAAACGGCCGAGGCAGAGAGATTATTTACTACAGAGAAAACGTTCCTGTAGCACAACAAGCGCGGTCACTCGCTGTTTGGTTTGTAATGTTCTCTAGTACTCTCTGCTGTTCGGTGTCAAATGCTGCTTTGTGATAATAATAGTCCAATTTGTAGACTTTCACATTTGGCACGTGTGAATGAAAAATTCGATGGCGCTGATGATTTTTTTAAAACACTCTGCCAATGTTTGTTTTTTGATGGTTTTCTCAAAGGCTTTCCTTGTACAATGCACTGAAACTGTATGTGTAATGCACTCTTTAAATCTACCTTCTGCTCGGAAAGCTTGGGCCAGGTCTGGTCCGTATAAAGACCAATGACACATTGTGTTTGAAACGGGGCTACATATATAGATTAAATGAACTTGACTTGATTTGATATAAGTATACACAACAAAGCTGGAGGACCCTCAACCTGGTGCAAGTTCAGAGACAGAGAGAGGGCAGCAGAGACCCAAAGTAGACTAAAGACCGGAGCCCAATCCCAAATATAGCTGTTAAAAGCGGCCGCGGGGTCCTGACTCTGTGTCCTCTATGTGCCGTGCTGGACTGAAGGGAGGATCAAACTATGCCAGTGAGTCAATCATTGCTTGAGAACAGCTCTGCCCTCTGCAGAGGGTTTAAAAGGTCAGCAGCAGGATTAGTTCATTGAGGACCACGTCTTTTCCCCATGTTCAGTCCGTATAATTACATATTTGATAAATGAGCTTTACGATTTAAAAAATAAAAAATGGAACTGAAAATTAAAAAGTAAAATATGGAGTAATATGGAGGTTTGCATTGCTGACATAAAAGTTATTTTGAGCTATTGAGCTACTGCCCTGTTGAGCAAACACAAGTTGTATTTACACTCAGTTTTCTCACCCAGATGCATTGCGTGTATACTTGAGGTCTAAGAAACGTGTTGAGTGCATTTCCTTCCACATAAAAATCCTACATCCTTGTCTGTCTGTGACTGGCTAGCAATCTTCTTCTTTTTTTGCCTTTGCGTCAAACCGGTAATGCTCTATAGCAATCATAGACCGTATAAGTGGACGTACTGTAGTCACCGTGGCGTCACCCTTTGGTTTGTGGACTGCCGTTTTTGAAGCCTCGAGTTTGGCATTTTGGCCATCACCATCTTGGTTTTTGGCCGTCGCCATCTTGGTTTTTTGCAACCAGAGGTGACACGAGAGGGAGGAGCTAAGTACAACTGAACGCTGAACAAGACATTTTTAGGCCACCGATCTCGTGGTTGAAAGTCTTGTGTTTGTTTGACCCACGTCGAATAACGCCGCGGGTGGGTTTGCATTGGAGATAGTTGACAGCCTGATTCATCACATACTGTCCATAAAGGGTTTCCGATGCCGAGAGGCGCTGTCCAATTGGAGGTATTTGACAAATTGGGAGTGAGACTGGGTTGGTCGTTTTGAAGCCTTGAGTTTGGTGTTTTGGCCGTCGCCATCTTGGTTTTTGGCCGTCGCCATCTTGGTTTTTTGCAACCAGAAGCGACACAAGAGGGTGGAGCTAAGTACAAGCCAACGCTGAATCATTTTTAGGTGACCAAAATGTTACATTTAACTTTCCTGAACTGAAAACACACTGAGAAAGGCTTAAAGTTGTAAGATGAAAACACTGAAAACACTCAGACCAGACAACGCCGTGGTAGCGCCCTGTCAATCACAAAGTAGCCACGCCCCAAAGCAGCGCATTTGCCTCTAAATGGGACCATAATTTACTAAATGAACATTATGCCGTATTGAAAAAGTCTTGAAACTAGCGATTGAGACCATAAACTCATGTTTACAATGTTCCCCTGCTGGATATTAGAAAGAATGCAAGATTAAGGCACTTCAGCATTGGCTTCACTTTTCAGAACCGAAGGTTACCCACCTACAGCAATACAGTGTGAAATATAGTCAATATAGTGCTGAAAAACTCCACAGGAAAAAACAAACATTTTGTTTATGAAACTGTTGAACTGTGATGTTCATTATAAAATGGAAAGAAACTTTGAAAAGTTGTCAAAATGACAGCGTTTTTTTTTTTTTTTCGTCACTCGATCACATTTTTGTGACATTTAACTACAATGACTACAATGAAATACAGTCACTTGGGAGGTCTTTCAACTTTCAGTCCTACTTTAGTGGTACATGAGCAGATATTTGTATTATTAAAGAGTATTATGGATTTTCCACTATTTTTGTTTTGTATTTCAAAGCACGACTGGCTCACGTCAAGACGAGATTAACTTCAGGGTTCTGCATGCTAAATAGACCTCCACGGCTATGCGAAGGCGTGCTGTGTCTGGTAACCCCGGAGTGAGTTTTAGATATCCCGTCATGTTCACAATATATTGTCTTGGAAATTTGTTAAATGTTCATAACGTGCTTTGCTCAAATGTCCCAGATTTGGCCAGAAGCGAGCATCTAATTAGCATAATATTTCCCCAAAAAAGCTCTTAAGAGCTCCTCCGGCATTGTCCATTTCTCTTATTCGCCTCTTATAGCCATAGCGTTTGCTTAATGCCCGGCCTGTGCCGAGCGACGGCGTGCTGTGCTCATTGTGGATGCAGTGTGAATGCGCTGTTTGGGTATGGGCCCATGCATCTCCAGGGCCCTATAATCAGCTCTAAGCTGCTTCTATCAATCTTCATAACTGTAGTGGGTTGAGGAGGGAAGTGCAGCTAATCAGCCCTAACCGGCCCCCGTGTTCAGCCTGACTGTCACCGTTATAGCAGGGCCATATGCAAACAGTGTCCCTTACACGCGTGTCCCTTACTCTCATCTCGGTCGTTCCGCAGATGGCCGGCTCCGGCGCACGAGTCAGTTTTTGAAAAGGGGCCTGTGACTTTGCAGTGAATAGCTGTTAGTGTAGGTTAATATGGGAGTGGCGGCCCTGCAGCGGTGGCAATCACAGCTCTGATCAGAGCCGGGCTTCAAAGACGTCTGTGCAAGTCGAAGCCAGGGTTGTCATTAGCTTCTGCCCCGTGCTTGACAGCCCTTCCCCACCCCCCTCCGACTCCCTCTTCCTGTCTCTCTTTTTTTATCCCTCTTTGTCTCGCCTCTCTCTTCATCGCACTCGATTTCTCTCCGGCCCGTGTGCAAATGGCCGGCTACTGTAATCCCGCGTCTGGGCGCCCGGGCCTGTCACTCCACATTTGCACTAAGCATCTTTCCTTCTCTCATCTCCTTTGCCCTAATTGTATTGTAATAAGCAATTACAGGTCTATTTATGCACACTAGAGCTGAGATTGGACCACTTTTTAAAAGGGCATGCGGTCGGGATGTGAAACCGGTCCAGGCGGCGCGCCCCCCCCTCGTCCTCAACTTGTAGCTCGCAGGACGAAGACGCCGCCGCCGCCGCCGCCGCCGCCGCCGCCGCCGCCGCCGCCGCCGCCGTAATCGCTCAGCTTCCCCTCTTTCTCTCACTGATGATCTAATCCCCCTTTACTATCTTGTGCTTTGCTCCTGTTTTTCTATCGTGTGCAGAACGCCCTCCAAAGCAAAAGTGATTGTGCTGTTGTTTGTTGTTTATTGGCTGTGTTTTCTCTTTGTGAGTCAGCTCTAGTGATGCAAATGAGCAGAGGCAGTGTTTACCTGGACTGGCCATGTTTTCCCCGTGTGTGTGTGTGTGTGTGTGTGTGTGTGTGTGTGTGTGTGTGTGTGTGAGTGCGAGCGTCGTGCCTGCACAACGTCTAGGCCTTTGATCATACTACATTGCATTGACAGATGCTTTCTGGTGCTTTCTGGTTGCTTATGAACGAGGCCACAGACGGGGATCTGAATGCCAGTAATTATATCCCCTCGCTAGAACGATAACAATTGTGGCTTACACAACAAAGTGTGATGGCTTTTTTTTTTTTTTTTTTTTCGACGCGTCCCATTATTTTTAGGTATGAGAAATGACATCGAAATCCCCCGTCTGCTTCCTCCCTGTCTGGGCTCTGTGTTTACAGCTGTTTGCGAGCCCGTATGTGTGAGAGGTGGGGGCCCATGATAAAGGCTTACACCTTGTAATCATAGCTGGATGTGTGATCTCGGCGACCTGCCTGAGAAACTGGCTAGGAGGAATGGCGTGCATGTGGTGTGTGTGTGTGTGTGTGGGGGGAGGAGGTGGTGACTGAAATATCCACTAACAACAAATTTGCAGTGAGGAACAGTCAGTTAATGAGGAATATGACAGAATGAAAAGGGTTGGGAGCTCTGCTGAGAGTATAAAGAAAGAATTGAGGTTAGAACAATGGAAGCAGTGTAGAAGTGTGCCATGCTCTTATTTATATGTTATTTTTATGTGACGTTCGTGTATATACAGTATGTTAGGGATGCACGGATACTGTTTAAGTTCTGACCAATTTGTTGCTTCATTAAAGAGGTTTCCACTTGAATTGCAATTCCTGTTAATTTGAATGATTTTTACCAAGTTGCTGGTGTGGAGTCAAAGACTACAGAAGCAAAGAGACGAAACTCCGGTGTTTTTTTTTTACAACAGCCGCTGCCGCCATTTTGGACTGAAAATGCTTATTTATATTTATAATATTGCATTGTTCAACACAGGACATTTCGGTAGAATATGACAATGGAATAGAAATAATTTTGTTTTTACTTTGGTATGGCACTTTTTAGGTGACCGTTTTACTGGCTAGTCGCTTTCAGTCCAAAATGGCGGAAGCGTAGCTTTGCTGCTGGGTGCTGATGTTGCTGAGGAACGAACAACTGACTTTCACTTCTTGGCAGTATACGTTCTTTGGTTGAGTGGAGCAGTGCGTCCACTATAACAATTTAGCCACAAATTCACAGACTGACCATACACGGTCCAGCCATATACTCGGTTTTGACCGAGTCTTGTTTCTTAGGATACTAAGGATTTGCTGCCTTTTTATAGGAGCTGAGTGTTTGTTGATATTTACTTAAGGATTGTGTTGAAAATTTTGTTTGGTTTCACGCATTTCATGTGCATTTTGACGAGTTTCCGGTCAGAGATGCAGTTTATTGGAGAACGAAATGGAAATTCCTATAAATAGCCGCCGTGCCTGATTCATCACCGTAGACTGACTGACCGCTGCGGCAAAATTAATCGCGTCTGAAATTTTTATGTCTGGGAAAAGCAGGTGTAAAAAAAAAAAATAAATAAAAAATGTTAAAGATGCATTATAAAGTTCCTTTACTGCAGCTCTCCATCCATCACCGCAACGCAAGAAGAGAGAGAGAGACAGTTTTACTTTTCTGTTTCCCTCTGTGTCCTCCTGCTTGAATAATGGCTCACAGCAGCACCAGTCCAGTGCGATATGATTGAAACAGCCAGCAACCGCTACATATAAACTAGACTGTTATTATTTGAATATATTTTTTTCTCAAGTTTACGAGAGTGAGAAAGTTTTACCATATAGCTCGCACATTGATTTTATCCATAACTCCATCACTGATCTTATTGTTGAGGTGATGACATTTAGCTGTTTAACTGAATATAAGTCAAATAGCCTCCTTCTTGTGGGTTGAATACACACTTCTTGCAGTTCCATAAGTGTGTCTTTTCTTCAATCAATATTCTGAGTTCAGCAGCAGAAACCTTTATTTTTAGTGCTTCACTGCTTTCCAGACAAGCGCAACACACGTCAAAACAGGCACTTTATGCAAATCCGGTGAGCTGAGGCTCATTTACATCTTCAGTCTGAATAAATAACCCCGCTAAATTTAAAAATTGAGGAGGTGCAAACATTTTTTTGCTCTCCTGATGGTAATCTGCGAGAAAATATCCCCCCAAACGTTAAAACATTTGGGAGCAGCAATTCATCCATTTGATGAATGTTTCTAAATTTGATAATGATGATTTTAATACAGTAGTCAGGTATTGTTAAAATAAACCTTTACTGAAGAGCTGAAGGACATGCAGGTGAAGACATTGATCTGTAATCTAATAATGAGCATTTTTTTTTCGTCCTCCCCTCCCTCCTCTCAGCATCAATGGTGTCAGCTTACAACTTTTCCAGTAAAACCATTTAACGTCTTTGTCACCATCTGTCTGTCGTTGCCGAGCCTTTCTGAATGGAACTGAAGAGACAACATGCTCGGAGCATCAGAGCCGGAGTGTAAAAATTCCGGCATTTGCATAAATATGTTACACATCTTTTTCTTACACTCTGCCTGCTTCTCTCCTCTTTTTTTTTTTTTTTTTTTAATATTGTTTCACACTATATTCATCTCCTCTCATATCCCACTTGGGGAGTTAATAACATTCACGCTTTGTCTTGGCGGTCTCTGTGCCGCACGCATGTTCAAAAACACTAATAGCTTTTTGTAGGTGCTACGCAGAGGAATCTTTGAATTCTGTTTGCTGCCACAGGTAGAAGCCCTAAAATTTCCACAAATAATAATAAGATTGTATGCTGCGATATTAGCTACGGGCTTATCTTTTTCAACTTCCTCGGCACTCGCAGCAGCCCCCGCTTTTGTAGCACACTTAAACCAGGAGCACAATATTATAAAGGATGAGGGTGCATTGTTTATACTTAGTGAGGAAAAGAGGGAAGACATAATACACACACACACACACACACACACACACACACACACACACACATGCAAATCAGACAATAGATCAGAGTCATCAAGTGAAACAGCCTGGTCTGTGAGTGACTTTGATAATCACCTGCCTGGCGTGGCCTAAAAAGATACGTCCCATGTTGATTTGGGAGTCAGAAGGGGTGCGTTAAGGTAGCCAAACTGCCGGTGTGTGATTTGCAAACATTTTGTGTGTATATTTGTAAATTTTTTGAGTCTCCGCCTACAAAGGTTTGCCAAAAAAGTGACCTGTCAAGTTACTGGGAAATTTGCAGATTTGAGTTTACGGATAAAGTTCACTGACATTTACGGGAAAAAAAGGTGACTTGTGTCCTGGTCATTGACATTATTGACATTTTGACAGTCCCTATTTGCCCATTACCAGGCCTTATCACCAGTCTGGCTGACTCAGTGGTGTCTGGAGCTCCACTTATAATCACTTAGCCCCCCCTGCAGACCATACCAGGAAAATTAGGCAGATTGCTGCAGCCCAAAATGTATCAAGAAAAAAAAATCGGAATATTCAGCATAAACATTTGGCTTTAATGTTTGATGTTTAAATTAACATCTTAATGAGGCTGCAACATGTTGGTTACATGTGGGCAACCTCCGGGTCTGAAAAGTGAAGCCAATGCAGAAACGCCTTAAACTTGCATTCTTTCTAATAGCCAGCAGGGGGCGACTCCTCTGGTTGCAAAAGGAAGTCTGATTGTATAGAAGTCTATGAGAAAATGAGCCTACTTCTCACTTGATTTATTGCCTCAGTAAACATTGTAAACATGAGTTTATGGTTTCAATCGCTAGTTTCAAGTCTTCTTCAATATACAGCATGATGTTTTTGAGTAAATTATGGTCCCATTTAGAGTCAAATGCACTGCTTTAGGGCGTGGCTACCTTGTGATGACAGGTCGCTAACACGACGTTGTCCGGTCTGGGAGTTGTCCGTGTTTTCGTCTTACAACTTTAACCCTTCCACAGTGTGTTTTCAGTTCATGAAAGTTAATTGTAACATTTTGGTCACCTAAAACAGCTGTGTCACTTTCGGTTGCAAAAAAATTAGATGGCGACGACCAAAACTTCAAAACGGCAGTCCACAAACCAATGGGTGAAGTCCCGGTCCCTTCTTATATACATATGCTCGGTATTGCCTGCACCGTGGCGTCATTCTGGCCCTCAGCCTTTCACCAGTCTCAGGTCCTTTTGCCGCACCATAAAGCCTTGCGGGGTGTAAGAACAGAACAGTAAATATATCTTTTATGAAAAGAATAAAGTATGCAATATATGCTTGTATGATGTTTTGTGATGGATATGAATGATTTAAAGAGCTCGGGGGATTTACTAGGTCTCCACATCCTTCCTGGCTACTCCTCCCTGTGATGTCAGCAACTGCTAAGAGTGTCTCACTGCGTGTGTGTGTGTGTGTGTGTGTGTGTGTGTGTGTGTGTGTGTGTGTGTGTGTGTGTGTGTGTGTGTGTGTGTGTGTGTGTGTGTGTGTGTGTGCTGCAGGCTAGGAGTAGGATATTGTTGTTGAGGTATATGGACACAGCAGTCAGTTTTAAGCACTCTCTGTCTGGACACTATTTACGTGACCTGAATCGGTTGTTTTTTTCATGTGGACTGATATAGCTTACGTTCTTTACACTAATGTTTTTGGCATCATTGGGCAAAAATTCCATAATAACCTTTCAGCATATTGTAAATCAAGTGTTCTGAGAGAAAACTAGACTTCTGCTCCTCCTCATGTATCTGTTTTCAGGCTTTTAAAAATCTAGCCCCTGACAGTAGTCTTTGGCCAATCACAGGTAATTTCAGAGAGAGCGTTTCTATTGAGCGTTCCTATTGGCTGTGCACCGGCTGGTGGGCGGTGCTTGGTATTTCCTCAACTGATCTCAACATGGCTTCCGGTTCACAAACTTTATGATTTTACAGCTAAACAGTACACTACAAGATGTTTCTGAAAACATTTGAGGAGAGAAATAGGCATTACAGTAACAGAATATTGATTCATATTTGATCAGCGCTGCCTAGTTTGACCGTTTGATCGGAGTTCGCGAGTGATTGACAGTTCGCGGCTCCAGCTGGGCTCTGATTGGTTGTTTTCCTCCAGTCTGTGAAATCTTGCAGATGCCATTAGGAGCACCGGAGGACACCGGAGGACACAGAGGCACATGATTTTTTTCAGATTACCTGTCTCATGCTCTACAGTCAGGATATAGTGACAGTTTAATAAAAATAACTTTTTTTTAATCATATTTGCTCCATTTCTACCCACTGCTGCTTTAAGTTCCAGTATAAATGCAGAGTTTAAGTTCTGAAAAAGATGTATATTGTCTGTTTGAGTTGTGCTTCCATTACAATCAAGATGGTACGGGTGCTTTAAAAGTCACAAGTCTTTTCCTACCTTCTGGAGATATCAAAATGGTTTAGAGCGAGCCCCCATGAGAGGTAGCATCTGTAGCTTTTTTCTTCATGACCTCATAGAAAAGGTCATGCTATTTCTAGACGTACGTCATTTTGCTCCGTCTGTCATTGTAAGAAACTGCTGCTAACAGGTGTCGATAAGTGTGCCCCAGAAGCTTTCTACATTTCTGTCAGCCTCTCTGTGCGTATCTGCGGCGTGGCTTCTATTACCATGGTAATGCACTAGGCCAGTAATTGTTGCAGCCCCCTTTCGCGCGCACAGCCGCACGCACTCGAGAGAAATTAGAAACACATTCGCATATATAAAGCACGCGCACTCAAATCGCGCACGCTCATAACTCTCCTTACTGTCTCTCAGGGATGTGCAAAAATAACTGAAGGTTTGAAATTGGGTTAAAGGGAAAAAAAACTGGGTTGAAGAGAGGTCCATTTTTAAATCTGTCAGCTTGAATTGAAATGTTGTCGAAAAAAAAGACTTTAAAAATACTACAGCCAGCCCCAGCCAGACCCAAATGATCAGAACTAATGTTGCTGTAAACGCAGTGGAGGGAATTTTTCTCTTCCCTAGTGGTTATCGTAGCGTAGTGTTTGTGATGTGGTTAAAAAGGAAACGCATTCGTTAAGATGCAAAATGATCTGTGTCAAATTAAATGCAATTTCAGAGTGATTCCATCCAATCAGCTTGGTTATTTAGACATTGCGCTTTACATGGGGAAAAAAATAACAGCAGTTCTTTAAGTAGTCGGGGGATAGCTGATGTATTTTGTGTTAGTTAAAACGCATTAAACATCCATAAAGATGAGACAAACATTAATAACCTTTTTGCACCAAATGGCAAGCATAGAGGCACACCATATAAAGCTGTGTGTCTGCTGTCACCATGGAGAGAAAAATAGAGAAAGTAATTGCGTTGTAGCAAGCAATCCCATCAGCTACTGGGCAGACGTGTCAAAGTATAAAGACGAGGCTTGAAAACTTGACTGGTCGTAGCCTGATGGAACAAGGCCGGAAAAATGGCCGGGGACTGGGTGGCCCCAGAAGGGAAGCGGGACAAACCGCTGATGTAGAGAGGCGAGCGGAGATGAACATTGACTCGTTTTATTTCTTTATTTATTTTACCTAGATTGGCAATGATAAAAGTGAGTGATGTTGATAAATACTCGCACAGCCAGTTTATCAGCAGCTGTCTGGCTTGGGGTTGCCGGCGGGCAGCATCCAAGGCTGATAACCTCCGAGGCCTGAGGCACGATGTAGGGAGGAGGAGGAGGAGGAGGAGGAAGGGGGGGGGGGGGGGGGGGGTAAGAGGATGAGGCAGCTGCTGGGTCTCGGCCAGCGTATATAACCCTAAACCGGTCAGTTGATATTTTGCATGTCCACCAGTATCAGTCAAACATTGTGAAGTAGGAGAACAAACAAACATAATCTTCCTTAAGCTTCACTGAGAGCCTGTAATGCTCATTACACAGCAGGAAATACAATACTGGGATGAATGAAAAACGGACACAATTTAGTTATTCTTAAATACGTACCACCAGCAGGGCTAAAAGAAGTATATCACAACCAAAAAAAACTGAGTTTATTTGTCTATACACTGACCATTTTAGGGCATCTCAGACCAAGGTTTACATGGTCAGACTTGGCACAGCTTTCTCCAGTCTATTTAAGCCGCTCTCTGTCCGCCTCAGGTGGGCTTCGTCAGCCGTGCTTCGAGGAGATGGTTACCATGGTAACATAGCACGTTAACTGGATGCTAAAGTGCACGTTAGCGTGGATAATTTTGGCATGTAACATGGTATCACCTTGTTAGCAATTGAACATGCTATCATTAGCATGTATGGCACAGTTACCATGGTAACTAGGGGTGTAAGAAAATATCGACGTTTTGTGACACTGTGAATTCTCAAAAACACAGCATCAATTTTTTTTATTAATAGCATACATGCAAAGATGAACTTAGTCAATACTTAATTTCATCTGCAAAGATATGCACCCTCTCATTGTTTATACTCTCTCAAAGTAGTGCTATGATGTTGGATGTTACAGGGACTGTGATAAATGCAAATGCAGATCCTGTTCTGAACTGTTCTGATTGCATGAAAAAGTTTTTTTTTTTCCGATTTTATGCATATGGTGGTGTGTTCTGTATAATATGACTGCTTTCCTACAATTAGATTAAAAAAAATTGCTATATATCGTCTCGCTTACAGTATCACAACATATCGCGATATATTGAATGGTAACCCCTGTATCATGATACGTATCGTATCGCCAGATTCTTGCCAATACACAGCCCTAATGGTGACATGCTTATGCATGTCAGGACCTGTAGCTCGCGGTCTGAACATTTCATTTTTTTCTTTTTCTCTCTGCCATTGTTCAGCCTACTGTGTTTTTGGCGCAAAGGTAACATTTATATTTTATAACGTCATTAGCGCAATATCTTTTGTGAATCGGACACTGAGACGGGGCAGACGGCGGTCGCATGTGATGCGCGATCCACGGTGCTATCAGAGGCCACAATCCATTTTCTTGTGAATTTGCCCGATACTGTGTTTGCATATCGAAGCCTTTTCACTGCTTAGTGAAATGCGTTGCACTTGTCAGTGTTTTAAAATAAATATAGCATACGGCCTCTAAAACAAACTCTTGTGGTTACTTTATAAATGTTTGACCCCTGAAATGTTTTACAATTTTACATCTTTTTTTTTTTTTTTTTTTTATATACAAAAGTTGGCTTAATTGAATGTTGTTGTAAAACAATACATTATAATAAGAAAAAGATGAAAAAAGAAGAAGAAGAAGAAGAAAAAAACGTGCAATAAGAGAGGGCCCATGTGTGGGAGGCTGTGTGCATATGTGCAGGCTATGTGCCTGTGAGACTGTGTGCACCTGGAAAGCACTTGACAGATGGTTACTTCAGCTCGAGCTGAATGTTGCTCCTTTTTTTTTTTCTCCGCGTTAAGCCTCTTTCATAGATTGAAAGTGTTTCGGTCAGCATTTTGATCAAGGTGGACTCTTTCAACCTTCTTCATAGTTTGCTGTGCATCTCTGGAGTATGTTTATCCTGCCCCGGCCATTTATTCTTTGTTTGATTCCGGCGAGCCGAGGGAGATCAGAGCTGTGAATTTCTCTGCCGCCTTCTCTGCTCCTTTTTTTATTTTTTGTTTGCCGGGAAGATTACAGAGCAGTGCATCAAAAATCATTATGTGCCACATTATATCGGTAAATCTGTAGCATAGATGTGGTGCTTAATCGGAGGAAGTGAGGATTATATATATGGGAAAATGTGTCTCTGTAATCACAATAACCATTTCTCCATTGGCCAAACCAAACCATTAGTTTAGACTATCACTGCACTAGTTAAGAGCTGAAACAGGCTGAGGTGCAATTTCTTGAAGTTTCTTCAAATGCTTCATATCCCTAAAATCTGTATAACCTAAAGCTCAAATGTTATATCAGTCAATAAACCGTAATAATTTGATAAAAGTATTAAAATTGTGTCATAAATTAAGAAAATTCATAAATGTTACTAAATAAACTCACAAAACATATTGATCCAAAAGATTTCGAAATGTAAAAACATGAACAAAATATTCACACTTCATAAGTTATTTGAACTATACCACTTTCACATTCAGTTTTTGAGATGCTCATTTTTATGAGCAGATCGAGTGCAAAGGCGTTTTGATAATTTTGTGGGGTTCTGCATGTAATGTAGCGTAATGACGTCATCATGAGCGCACAACGTGATGACACGAAAGACAGAAGCCGTAGCTTTCTGCTGCAACAAGAATGAATGTTCCAGCTATCACGGTTTTTATTTTACATCGATTTAAACAGGATCATGCAAACAACGATCTCTTGCGGCCATTACGGGACAATACTCTGGCACCACCGTGCATTTCATCATGATTTGTACCGCACGTAACATAACATAACATAATGATGTCATCATGAGCGTACAACGTGATGACACAAAAGAAAGAAGCCTTAGCTTTCCACTGCAAAAAGAATGAATGATCGAGCTATGATGGTTTTTATTTAAGATGGATTTAAACAGGATCATGCATACAACGGGCACCCGCAGCCGCCTTTTTTAAAGGGTTAATGAGGTTGATCTTATCTTATAAAGAATACAGACTTTTCAATAATGTTTTACCAGTCTAAAATCAAATGTCATGGTAATGCAAAGTTTTATTTCCAAGTTAAATGTCGAGGAAGGAAAATCAACACGTATGCTGCTGAGCAGATGTTTCAGAGGTTTCAGGAGTTTAGGATAACACCGGGCCTGTTGTTAAATGTTGGTGCATAAACACCATTTCATAAGTTCACTGCTTGATTTTTTTTTTTTAAATCGTGTGCAAAAAAGAAATAGTCCCTCACAGATTTTACACTGAGGCTGGTGTTGAAGTGTTACTGTATTTCCCTGAGAAATTGTCCTCCTAAATTTAGCATGTACTCTCTGCAGCAGATGTTCGTGCCCTTTTTTGATGCCGTGGGTAATAATCCTTAATATTCTTGCTGTTTGAAACTAAATGAGGCTTTAATGCACTCTGATTCCATCTTCCAGCACTCATTAATTGTTTTTTCTTTTTTTTTTTGTGAAAGTCCATAAATTATTTCTGTTGTTTTTTAGTTTTGCAAGAAGATGAACAGAAACTTTTATGGATGAAATTCTTTAATTCTGTTGACGGTCTGTTTTGATTAGAGCTTCGATTTGAAATGTCACACAACCGCTTTCTTTGCTTTGCCAAGAGTATTTTTTCCCCGGCAATACCTTCAGCATTTGTGACCCTGCTATGATACTAAAGTGTTTTATGTGAATGTGTTTATTCCTGTTTAACAACAATGCGTCCTCGCTCCTTTGTATCGTCCCCATCGCAGGTGCTGCTCACTCAGTTCTGTTTGAAGCCTCATTAAAGGTGTTGTGCAACGCATTTGAAGCCTCATCGCTAATCCTCTCCTCTCGCCCCTTTTCTTTTCCAGATGGTCACAAGAACAAAGAAAATATTTGTGGGTGGCTTGTCAGCCAATACAGTAGTGGAGGATGTGAAGCAGTATTTTGAACAGTTTGGGAAGGTAAGACTGCTTTTTTTATTATTATTATTATTATTATTATTACTATTACCCTGCATAGTGTTGTCACAATAACCAACTCTTCGATTCCACTGCGTGCTGTTGTTGGACGTTAGAGTCTTTCAACAAAATTCAATTCATATCACCATTAAGAGTGAAAGATGTTAATTTGATGACACAATCAGTGTACAATGTAAAACATGTAGCAAATAAGTACATAGATATAAATTATCTGAATTGTTATTTATCCTTAAAATAATAAATCCTGCACCGCTAAAAAGTCTTAAAAATGAACAGGAAGTACAGTTCAATGTCAGTTTAATGCAGCAAAAAAATTGGTCAAAACTTAAACAGGAATTCAAATTTCAGTATATAATGTGTATAGTATATAAACATAGAACTGAATTGAATAGATCGGCCCCATTGTCACCGATATCCGATCCAGTATGGGTGCATCCCTAAGTCCGAGTTGTGGTGGGGGGTGGACGTTTGTTGGCATTAGCGGACTCCATTTCTAACCGAACGTTAGCTACATCTCAGGCTATCACGAGCGCGCATGACGTCACATACGTTGGATTTTCCCGGGGAAAAAACGGGCCCGGGTTCTTCAAATTAAAAGCAGTCTACAGGCCGATAGAGGAAACCCAGAAAGTCACAAAAGGTCTCATTTTTTTAGGATAGGTCACAACCTGTTCACACATTGGCAATAAACGGCAATTTACACATGTAAAAAGTAACATACAGTCCCTTTTTAAGAGTGAAAGATATTAATCTGATAATGACACAATCGTTGTACGGCGCCCCCTGTCTCTTTAGCAGTGTCCCTCTGGTTTAGACCGCTCCAATCTTTACAGCAATCAGCAGGAATTTGAGCCTTTAAAAGAAGCCGGCGGCACCAGTTTCCTGACAGTAAGACAAATAAATCTCTATAGTGACAAGCAAAACAACTGAAGACACAGCAATAGCTTCAAACCGCCCTCCACTGCCTGGTCAACAACATGTATTTTGCTCACAGAGCAAACAAGCGATGACAACCAGCTGCCATGACAAACCCCCGCCTCCCCCCCCTCTGCAAAAAAAAAAAATCTTATCTATGGTAGTATGACATTGGAGACAAATATAAGGGAATCGAAGTTGTGGTTTATGATATTGTGGCAACACTATATTCTAGTGTGGTCTGAAAAAATGGAAAAACAGCCAGTTCGTTCAGCAAGAGGCTCATATTCAGCTGTTTGTTCCTGTCTGCTGCAGCAGTTTCTGCATGCTGTTCCTCATGACCAATACCCCCAGCAGAGTGAGGCACATATGCACACACACCCTTTTCACACAAGGACGTGCGTACGCTCACTCTCGAGCGCGTGCACGCTCCGCACACAAACGCGGTTTGATACAGTGGCAGCATTTCACAGATAATGTCCCCACGCCGAGCTGAGATCCATTTCCCTCACGTCATATTCCGCCATCAGTCAAGGTCACCTTCAGCTGATACAGTCCCCCCCCCCCCCCGTAACATCAGCACTTGACCTTGAGTTTAAACAATTTCACCGAGGATGGATTTTTCACGGGCACATAATGCGCCGTGTCCTGAAGGAGACAAAAGAGCTGTTGTAAATTAATAGAAACTGCTATTTTTTTATTTTTTTTTTAGCTCTGGGAGACAATATGCAACCAGCTCTTCCCCCAATAACTGTGTTATGACTGAAAGCGAGCAAGGTGAAGGACTTTGTTTTGCTCTTTTTATCTGCGGAAGTGGCCTTAAAGACCTTCGCCATTGGCCCCGGTCGGCCCGTTCCAAATAAAGACGCCTTATTTGCACAATAGAAACGCGGCGAGCGAACGTTCAGCACGACTTCGCAATCAATGGATCTGAGAAAGGGCTCGAAATGATTTTCGACTTGATTGAATGACATAATTGACTTGATTATACAAAGTTTTTTCCCCCTCCTTGAGGAATCCTCAAACGCTTAGGAGGAAACAAACAAATCAGACTGATTGAGCGAGATCTTGCGCATGTTTCTGTGCGTGCTTTTATAGCCTACTTGTGCATGCTCGGATGTGTCTGCAGTGCCGCCACGCGTGAGTGTGTCGGCGATTAAGTGTATTTATGTGGGTGCGTGATTAGGGTGTGTGTGTGTGTGTGTGTGAGCAGGTTTGAGTGTCTTCAGCACACACAAAAAAAGAAGGAAATCAGAGGAGATATTGTGGGCTATGGCAGATGAGATGCAGAAGGGAAAAAAGAAGTATCTCTCTGTTTTGTGTGTGTCCTTCCTTTTCTGCCTTACACATCCCGGGATTTATTAAATAACCTGCCTGTCACTGCAACCTACCATTATCGCCACATACACACACACACACAACGAGGACTTATCCACAGAAGGGAAAACCAATTAATTCAGTTTCCCCTCCATAGAATCTTGGTGGCAGTATGTGTGTCAGTCAGTCATCAGTCTGTCTGTCTGCCTGTGTGCATGTCAAGGGGGGGCATTAGCCGGCATGGTCGCGGGGCAGCTTGTCATTTATATTTCCGGGAAGTATGTTTTGAAGCACATATCAATCATCGCGCAACTACAGCTTAAGGCACCAGGCAAATGTTCTTCCTCACTGGGAACAAGCTATTTCACTGATATGATTTTTTTTTTTGCAAGCACTGTGTTTATGTGTATGTGTGTGTGTGCGCTAGGCAAGCGTAGGCCAATTAGCAGGATGTGGTCCGCAGAGATGGCGGCGGTTGGGAGGCAGTGGAGGGGAAACAGCTGGTGTGGCCACAATTGGGTCACAGGTTCTGTCTGTAACCTCCGCACCTCCCCATCCCCTCCCGCCTCGGTCCCTCCCTTCTGTCTCCATTCTGTCGGGGGGGGGGGGAGAGGTGGCATTTGTTATGGGGGAGAGGCTGACAGCTCTCACGCACATCGGTCTCACTGCCACTCTCCCAGCCGTCACCATTAGGAAAGAGCACGTGCCCGAGACCTGGCGCAACTTCAGAGGAGCTCCTCTCACGACGCCGCGCGGTTGTTGTTTTTTTTTCCTTTCGTCGCCTACAGTATACGCGCCGAAAGGTGCGAAGCGACTGTGACAGTCATTTGAACGGAACTGAAGTGTGGTTCTGTTTGACTGATTCTAATGCATCTCAGATGGATCCCATTACCTGCCTAATAGTAGCCACATCCTGCCTTGCATTTTTTCCTCCCTCTCTCTCTCTCTCTCTCTCTCTCTCTCTGTCTCTCTCTCTCTCTCTCTCTCTCTCAGGCAGCACACGGCACCTTAGCCCTGCGAGCCAAATGAGACAATCTTATCAGCACTGCCTGGCCTCCCTTTTATATTCAAGGACTCTTAACTGGAGGCTGCTGCTATTTCTGTCTCGCAATAAAGTCAAATGAATCAGTGGGGCCGTTTGTGCCATTATGTGCTATTTGTGCAAACTTATAAATTGTGAGGAAAGACAGTGTTGGCCCTTAGAGATCCCATTTTTGGTTTGTCCCCGTACGTAGGTCTCTCAAATTGCCATTTTGTTGCTATTTCTATCTGATAATTTTGTTACGTTTGCGGTATCATTTCTAAGTATTTTTTTTTTAATACATTTACCTTCATGCCTTTGCCTTTGTCTGTGGTTTGCATAACAAGCAGAACCCCGAAAAATATCTGCTTACAGAGGTGACGGCACTAAACAATTTTGTTATTATGCATTTAGAATTTGTATACACTTCGACTCCTTTAGAGACTGTGCTAGCTCTAAGGTCAAAGGTCAGGAGCAGGTAAAGAACAGCAGATGTGCTTGTAGGGATTCAGTGTCGATGCAAAGTGTTACTTGAACGGTACCGTAGACAGACTGTTTGGGACGCAGTAATCTCACTATCGACGCGTCCAGGTGACGCACATTATTTGTTCCCTGATAATGCTACATTGTAAACAACAAATCCGGGTTGGAATTGGCTGGACGAGAGGTAGTTAACAGGAGGTGTCATTTACATTATGATGAGTTCAGGCTCTATTCAGTAAAAAGTATTGGGTGAGTATTGGGCAACGGTAAATTCTGATGTTATCATGATGTGTTCAAATGTAATTTTGTAAAATGTAGTTTTTGGTGAGGAACTTGAATAAATCCAGTTGTTTAAAGGAGATGTTTTCACAGCAATATAAAATAGATAATAGAGAGGTAATTATGACCAGTTTAACTTCCTAACAAAAACCAGTATGCAAACGGTAATAAACGAGTGTATGTTGAAGTACATGGGATTTATTGTTTTACTTTTGCTTTTTACCGTTGTATCAAACTGGTATCGAGAATCATGGAATTTCACAACTACTAAATTTCTGCTAACATGACATGCCTAGTGTAGGCCTATGGGAACAGATAAAACGCTTAAAATGTATTATTAAGGCACCAAAAGGCGCGGTGACAATTTTTGGGTGCACCTAAATTATGTGCCGGTGCACCTAAAATGTTAGGCACACCATTGCAACCATTGCAAAAACCCAGCCCAGTGTTTCCAACTGTTTTCCAATGAAAGTAGCTAGCAGCACTAGCTCCAGAAGTCGCAAAATCTAGCGAGAAAGTCGCCAAGTCGGCAACACTGAGAGTCCGTCCCTTTAAGTCTCCCTCCAAAACCACTCCTCCAAAATTATCATTATGACCCGGATTTTTTCTCTTTTTTTGTATTTATTTATTGATTGCTGTCGGGATGTAAAGAGAATTTCAACAAATATGACAAAAAAGGTTTCTAAAATACATTACCTACCCTAGCTTTAAATAATAAGGTTATCCGACAAGGTTTAATAAGGTAAAATGACTTATTTTCAGCGGGCCACACCGGTGCTTTGTGGAAATATTAATTGTGTTGCGTGTTATGTCGATCCCTTAAGTATTATTTTTCTGATGCATGATGATGAATGCCCTCTTATTTTCCAATAAATCAAACACCTGTTAACAAAACACCTAACCGCTCCAAAAATGTTCCACTGAGGCAAGCGCTTGATTAAAGATGGGAGTTGGTGTGATGACACCTTTGGATCTGACGTAGCAGCCGAGCCCTGCCCAGGCATGAAAAGGCCGTTAAAGGCGTAATTAGCTGCGGTGGCTAATGCTTCCTCATTGGTTTATCGTAATCAGCTTTTGAGGGCATCTCATAGTGGCCGTATTGGGCTAAGCCGAGACAACTCCTGCTCACTGACTCCGTCTCTGCACTCCTGTCCGCTGGCTGAGCTTGGCAGTGCCAGCCTGAAGCTGACTTTTAGTTTAATCAGAGCTACTTGCTTCCATGTCACTGGGCCGCCACAATCGTCCCTTTATGTCCCAGGCTGTCCTGGTTCTCATGCTCCACTGGTCCAGAGCCAGATCCTGGAGGTGGAGCTGAATGGGAGGAGGATGAGGAGGAGCTTAACCAGTTCACTGCCGCCGGGCTCAGGAGGGATAAAGGTATAGACGCACAAAGGTCACTACTTAGACAAGCAAAGCAGAGTCCCTAAGATGAGACAATTGTCTCAAAGTAGGGGGAAAAAAAAGAGAGATGACACCTGTTTGACATTGGAAAGATATGGATAGGAGTGAGCCGATGGACGGAGAACATCGTCACGGAGACCAGCCTACAGCAGCAGCGTGCTGTCCCTGTCGTGTTTTAACCTCTGGCCAGGCCGGCATCTGCATACTTCTCTCATGCCGTCACTGAGGGGAAGCAGATGAGAGGAAATTATAAAAGCATCCGAAAAAGATTCCTCGGTTCTGGGGCTTTGGTAATATCACGGCTGACATTTTGCGTGCCCTTAGATTTTATAAATGGCATAAAAATAACTGTGACCATCTGCAAAGAATGTATGAATTCATTTTGCATACCTTCCCCCTTCCTAGTGCTTTTAGGCCCCTTAACGACATCGGAGATTTTCCGGTATTCCATGTAAAAGACACCCTTAATGACAATTAACAACATAAAATCTGTTTACTTTATACTTTTTTCTCGAGGCCTTTTCACACCTTTTGATGCGGTTAGGTTTGGGTGTCACATTGCAATTATGCAAGGGCACTAAAGAACCATACGTGACATATCTACGTCCTGTTGTCATCACCTAGAGCTGCGTCTCCCGATAATTGTAATTGATTAGTTTGTAGATGGCCTTCCTCGACCTCTCGTGTCCTCTTTCTAGAGTCGAAAGAGCTGTCTGAGCGCAGACTCTGAGCGCGGACACCGTCGGTCTTTCTCTCGACCACACACTACGTACCCACTAAGCACTGAGCTATTCCTTATAGGAGCTTCCCTACTCTTATAACATGCCTGCCAGAACTACTGTAGGAATGTCACAATACCAGAAGTTTAGTAGTCAATACCAATACCATTGAAATTCCACAATTCTCAATACCAATTCCATGCCATGGTAAAAAAACAAAAGCAAAGCAATGAATCCCATGTGCTTCAACACACACTTCTTTACCACCAGATCGATCAGTGCCAGGCTTTGCTCTCATTGTAGCTTCTCCGTCAACGCTCGACATAACTTCATCTAGGCACGAATACGGCTGTGACATTATTGTTTATACCATAGACAGTCTATGGTTTGTACACATACATTTAGTGTAGATAGATATCAGTGAAATGACGCAGTGTGCTTCTCCCTTTCGCATTATTATTATAATGCTGTAAAGCTGCTTTTGTCTCATTGGAGCTATTTTTAGTATCAGCCCTTACAAAAATGCATCTAAATCACTGCGCAGAGATTACAAATCACCAATAATCATCGGTGTGACATTGATAACGTGCTTCTTGTGTTATCTATTTGATTGCAGAATTCAAAAAATTTTTTTACCTCGGATGACGATGCAATTAAGCTCTTAACAGTGGCAACCTATTCACAGGGCTTAAACTGGACACTGTGAAAGGTGCACATTAAATGCACCTCGGTACTTGTATTGAAGTGATGCAAATACATGTTCATTGTCTGAAACGGTAAAGATGGATGACTAATGCAGGAAAAAAAAAAAAAAAAAAAAATACACTTTATATGCGCAAAAAGAACCTAATCAAAAGGCCACAGTCCTTCATCCCACTTCCTCAGCTAGTGCAGGTGCACATTTGCATGCCATTTACATGGCGGCTCGCAGTGACCACTACTACCCCGACGTTTCAGTGTCCATCATCCGCTGACATTCTGTGATTGTTTCCTCTCTGCCGCGACTCACCCAATCAGCTGAGGATATAGTCTGGTTCCAGTGATTATAAGGAGTGATCAGCGCGGCAATGATGGAGCATGTGCCTTGCAGTGGAGATTTAGCCAGAGGCTTCAATCTCATTGCAGTCACTTGTAGTTAGTGACTGAGACTATGGCAGTGAGAAGGGCAGAGCAATATAAATGAATTGGCTATGAATGTGGATACGGCTGCGGGGACACGCGGGGGGGAGGGGGGGGGGGGGGGGGAAGGGCCAGTTAGACAAACTATTTCATATCCCCCTTGACCTTTATTTGCCCAGTGGCCCAGCAACATTTCCAATAGAGTAGCTTTTAAATGGCCACTGAAGAATTGAGCTGTACTATTCACATCTTTTTTTATTTTGTGTGTGTTTGTCTTTGTATAAAAGAGGGGTGTGCGTTAATGCGAGTGTCTTTTTACTTAAAGTATAAGACCTTTAACAAAACATTAAATAGATTTTTTTTTTTTTTACTATTGCCGAAACCTTTTAGAAATACCTGTCAGACGGCCTCCTCCGACGACTAGGTGCTGTGAAGCGCCAGGCGGCTCACAAAAGAAGAGCTGTGGATCAGGGGGGAGATTGACACCTTTCTGTAGGTGTGTAGTCTCATCTCCCAGCTGTCCCTCCTGAAATGGCTCCCCTCGGGATAAGCCGGGATTGGCTTGATTGTGTTATCGGCGACTGATCGGGTCATTGAATGATGGAATTTTGAGCCCCCTGTTCTGCTTAAAGAATGAAATGTTTAAAGAAGATTGACTGTGATTGGATCGGATCCAGCACCTGCTCAAAGGGTCAGTCAGGTGAAGGCAGGAGGCGGCAATCTCGGGCCGTGCTATTGTGACACGAATAGAGGGGGGGGAAATTAATGCGTGTGTTGGGGGGGGGGGTTGGTGGTCTGGGGGGGGGGGGGGGGGATGCCATTCAACAGGGAAGAGGTTGAAAAATGTCATCAGAGGAAGTGTCATGAGTAATTTGCAGCAGTCTCACCATCAAACCGGGTGTGGAGGTGGACGCCTCCACCTTCACGCCTCACACCTCAGCCTCGCAAACTGCAATCTAGTCTTTAGGGAACGCCATGTGGGAGAACACTTCCGTAGGAATCGAGATTCAAAGAAGGGTTTATTTCCCAGATGGATGGGAAATATGTACTGATATATGCTTTCTGTATGTAAGATTGGCATGGAGTAAAGGGTTCGTGTGGTGGGAGCCTGGCCGAACATTATAGGGCGAGCGAGGTCCAGGGGAGTGCTTTGACAAAACTGCGTTTTAGCATGTTTCGTTGGCACGGAATTGGCTCGAAGATAATTCTGAAATCACGTGAGAGCGTGAAATTAAACAGGCCCACGGGATGTTTTACTGTAAACAGACACAAAGGTTATGTTTACATTCAGCGTTGCTCACCAAAAAGGCATCCTTGAGGTCTAACAAACCTGTCGAGAGCATTGTAGTATTTTAAATCCAGCATTTTTTTGTTACATTTATGTTCATAAGCTTGCAGTCTTCCCCTTCCCTGCCTTTGCTGGCACATTGCTGCATATGCGGGGGTGTTACCGCCACCTGTATGTCAGCGGAACATCGTGACACCACTGGTAGGACCACGTCACCGTGCTTGTGCGTACTCGTGCAACACGGGGAACTCGCTATAGAAAAACAGCTCCATAGCTCTACCAGAGGTCTAAAACTCCACAGGGACCCTTTTAATAAGCTAATTTGAGGGTTCAGCGTGGTGACTCATACTACTGTACCTCCAATTATCCTACCATAATGTTACTTGGCTTTATAGTACGTAGCGGTTATTGAAGAATGATTTTCTCGTTCTTTTTTTTAAGTTTGATGTTAACTGTTTTCAAACACATTCCATGTATGCGCCTCTCAAAATCTCTGATCAGCTTCAAATATGAATGTATTGTTCCTTTTTATTTTTCAATTTTTACCAGAACTGTTTGAAAATGAAGAAATAATTATGACAATTTCACACAAGTGGCTAATATTATAAAATGATGAAATTATGACATTTTGGATGTAAACTGCAACTTGACTGGTGGTTATTCTAGTTCTGGAGGTGTCAAGTTTGATAGCTCCTTATAAAAACTACTGTACTTATCCGTGGAATCAAATAGGATTTTGGTGTAACCAACAGCAACTGTGGTGTTACGACAGCGTCACTACCAATAAATAACAGAAACTGAGAAAGTGCTACAACACACATTTACTTGATAATTTCTTCTGTTACATATCTAACTTTTACTCAGGGCTGTACTCCAGTCAAACCACGTCACCATTTGCTCTTTGCACTTCATGGTGGTCAAGAGGCAACACTTCGGTAGTGATTGTGAATAGTTTACTAAAGCATCAAGAAATAACACAGGCAACTATTTAGTCTCTTCCCTCATTAAAGAGAGATTGAAATGGGACACAACCAAACCAAGGCTGTTGGTATGTTGGTTTGACAGCAAGAAAGACCAACTGGTTTGTGCGCAAGTCTCCCTAAATCAGTGGGCTGGGAACGATAGGGTTAAGTAGTTCTAAATGGTTTTAAAACATTAACATGACCACGCATAGTCCCCTAAATTCCTATTTCTCAGAAGACGGATGCATAGATGGAATGTATTTCCTTGCTGTGGCTCAAGTGCATGTTTTAAGTGTAGAGGAGAGGAGGCATATTTGAGCCGCGGACCACAGAAGCCGACGCCGGCCTCTGAGTGACAGACCCTGTGTCTCTGCATGTCACGGCCAAATGAGAAACAAAATGACGGTGTCAAATTTCAGCTCTCATCTGATAGGCTTTTAAAGAGGACGCAAAACTGCTTTTTAACCCAAATAGCCCTTTTTCATCCTCATCAGACATTTTTCTTAACAGAGGGTTGTCAGTGCCTACCGTGCTCCCCCCCACCCCCCATCCCCTCTCCCCCTGGAAAACCAGTGAGCATGAACCATGACTCAGCACCACCTGGAGAACAGGCAGTTGACACAGTACAGCTCGAATGATGACGATGCAGAACGGTCGCCGTACATCTGAGCTGACACACGCAGCTTGTTAAAGGTGTTTTTGTGGTCCTCTGGAAGGACTTATTTAAACAGCAAGGTGATCGCAATAGAATGCTTGAGTTTAAACTGCTGCTCCGGTGCTTTGTTCACAGCTGTATTCCATTTAGAGGTAAATTGTAAAAAGTAAATACAATTTTGCCTTTTTTTTTTTCAAATGTTGACAACTTTGCCATCTCCAGTAGTGAATCTTGCAAAATGTGTCCGTAAACTTACTTAGAGAAAAGTTGTAAAAAAAAAACAAAGCAAGAGCTTTTCTACTGATTGTCAATTTTCAGGGGTGTAATGTAATATTGATACACATGAGTATTATGTATTATGTTTTGCGATACTGTATCGATTTTCCAAAACGCTGTATCGATTTTTAATTAACCTCTTAAAAATCCAACGGACCCGGCCGCTATTCTACCTTTCAGAGGTTGTAGAGGGCTCAGTTTTAAAGCTAGAGTGAAGATACTGGTATCATATGGAACTAGAAAACCTGAGGGATTGGTACCAACCATGTCATACTTGCATGTCGCGAAGGAGGCTAAATAACGTTCCAAAGTTGCGCTAAATTTGGCGAGGAAAAACTGGCATGGCTATTTTCAAAGGGGTCCCTTGACCTCTGATCTCAAGATATGTGAATGAAAACGGGTTCTATGGTTACCCACGAGTCTCCCCTTTACAAACATGCCCACTTTATGCTAATCCCATGCAGTTTGGGACAAAAACAATGCGCTTTTTTGCATGTAGTACAGATGTGTTATTTTCACCTTTTGTAAAATGGTGTTTTTGGATATTTCTGCATAGTGGGGTCCCTAAATAGCCTTGGAATTACATAAATTGGGTATGACTGGAAAGCTCAGACTCTTGTGGATCCAATGAATCCTATTGTATTCATGTTTAATGATGTTAGTCCCCATAGTAGCCATTTCACATAGTGACTTTATTTACTCAGATTTCATACATATGGTGGTGTGATGAGTTTAATTAAAATTAGATTTTAAAAATCGCAATATATTGAATCGTTACCCGTGTATCATGATACGTATCGTATTGCCAGATTTTTGCCAATACGCAACCCTAGTCAATTTGCAGTACTGATAAACTCGTAAAAAGAGAACGATATACCAGCGAATGTTGGTTTTTGACTAAGTTCCTTCCATGGCCTCCCCTACAGCAGCTATCAGATTTAATAATATCCTCTTCATATAGCTGCCTTTTGTGAAATGGAACTTTGAAAATGACCAGTTACGTTGAAATGAAGCGGGAAAAGCATACCATTGGGGTGTGCGGTGATTGACTGGCATCCCGCGACACCGACAGTACAGTCTTTTTATACGGCACAATGGGAACTCAGTATAAGTGTTGAAAAATGACTTTTGAGTAGCCACACTGCCTGTGCTTCTTCAGCCACTTACTGCAGTGTGACCAGGACCACAGGCGGCTCCGGCTCATGCTATGAGTGCCTCCCACGCATCATCGCATAGCCTTCTTGAAATCACCAGGTAAATGTTCTTACATGGAAATGTACACAATGTGCAGGGGTTTGATGTGAGGGGCTAATGAAGTCTCGAAGGTTTCGCTCATCTGAAACACTTAACTGCTCACTCCTGTGTGTGTCTGGATATCCTCAGGTCTGTTAAGAGTGTTGGCTTATCTAGATGCAAGAACCTAATGTCATCCACTATCTTAAATGATATAGTTGTTAGAAATTGCTTGTTAGGTTTCATTTCGACACAACTGCGAAATCCGACATTGGTAGTGACAGTATCATTACATCCTGTAATATTTTGCTGGGGCAGAGTAAGTAGGCCAAACAAAAATGGGGTAATTGCGATGAAAAATGTAGTTTCAGCAAAAGATGTGAATGCAGTGGTTCCAGTTTTGTTTCCAACCTGTACTAGTGTCTTATCTCTGAGACAGCTCCTTTTAAAGAAGCTTTGCTGGCTTGTTCTTTTCTCTTTTCTCTCTATTTTATTGTAGAACTGCGCTCCTTTTTGACAGCTTTTTTTGTATTGTTGAAACGAGACGGGAGAGTCGACAGCCATGCTAGCAGCTCTGTGAGGCATTGCTTAGTTATGACTAATGCTAAATGCTCTGCATGCTAAGTTCATGCTGTTGTGGACATGTTGGAATTGTGTCCTACAGTAATGGTGCTGGATACAAAGTCAGGGGATCACAAAAGTCATTAGGATTTATCCTCTGGGGAATATCTGTTCCAAAATTTGTGGCAAGATTTTTAACCCAAATCCCAAAATGTCAATCTCATGGTGGCGTTAGAGGAAAAATCCCTATAAGGGGAGTCATTGAAGTGATCTCAATGTATCTTCTGGCGACTTTAACGCCTCATTTCCACATAGCTCTGTGTTCATATGCAAGTCAGCCAAAAGTTCATTCTTTCCTATGGGGAACCTCCGTGATCTCCGATGTATTTGCAAAACTCCCCCTTCCTTTTTTTTTTTTTTTTTCCCGGTCCGTAATTTGCCTCGAGTACTTGCCACAGGAAGTTAGCGTTTTATGCTAACAGGAAGTTAGCATTTTATGCTAACAGGAAGTTAGCATTTTATGCTATTTAATGCATTTTATGATAACCGATTGGTGAATACTGCTCCATTTCCAAGTTTGACGGCATATTTGGCAGTTTTGTGAACTACCTTCGCTTTGCATGCATGCTGTTACACAGCTAGCATGCTACCAATGTTAGCTAAATATGGCGTCGATCTTTTCTCTTAGAAAAAAAATTATAAATGTGACTCGTCTAGACTGGACGGCAAAAAAATAGACTCATATCTGCAGTAGTGTTTCTCTCATCCATAAAGGGATGCATTTCCTTGCGTTGAACATAAGGGGGACGTAATCCGCATACTGTACGGATTTACGGACACAAAACAAAACTGTGGAAATTACAACAATGTAATTGCATACTATCCCATAGTTATCCAGAGATATTTCAGTCTGGACCAAATTGGCGGGTGGCTAAAAATGGGAAAACGGCTTATACAGCTTTCTTTGGACAGACGTCAATGCATAAGAGTTTGCACTCTGTGGGTGTCAATTCATTTGTCAATTTACAATGGCAAAATGCATACAGTAAAATGACTCAGTCCTCATCTAATGTACATCACAGAAAGAAACTACTGGCACACTATTTGAACAGCATTACAAAGAACATTTACTCGGATGTAAATTGACCACTGATTATGTGCCTGACATTATTGGTTAGAGTTTAAAATGAGTCCACTTCTCCACCTATTTGCGTGTGAGTTTAGTTAATAGAGCTAATCAAAGTCCTCATTTGATCCGCAGGCAGTGGAAACGACCAAAGATTCCGAAGGTGGCTGAAACATTATACAGTGCAATTTGGAAATGTAATTCAAACTTGTACTCTTGGTTCTGTGGCATTTTCTTATTAGGCAATATATTGGGCAGAGCTTTGGTCTATTCTGATCATGAACTGTTTAAACAATTACCAGCGAGTTTTGAAAAGTAAAGTATTAGCTCTCTTGCTGTTTCTGTCTAAAGCCTTTGATGATTGAAGGGAACATACTGTACGTCACCCTCAACAAAAGCTCATTTTTACTTGAGGCTGTACTGTAGGCTGTACAACTTACAGGGGATCTACCTGGGGTAGAACAAAATGAACAAAGATGTTTGACAGTGTAATGCCAAGATTTATGTTACTGGTCGACTACATTCGAGGTATATAATAACCTGTGCTCGTGTTTTTACCCAACAGCACAGGGGGTATTTTTTTGAGGTATTAGTTTTTTAAGATATCTGTCACAACATGTGTCCCAACAAGCATAGACTGTATATAAGAAGTAGACATAGTCACCGTGACGTCACGCATTGGTTTGTAGACTGACGTTTTGAAGCCTCGAGTTCGGCATTTTGGCTGTCGCCATCTTGTTTTTTTGCAAACACGGACAACTCCCAGACCGGACAATGCGATAGTGCCCTAAAGCATACCCTGCTTTATGGTCTATTTGACTCTAAATGGGACCATAATTTACTAAATGGACATCATGCTGTATATTGAAGAAGACTTGAAACTAGCGACTGAGACCATAAACTCACGTTTACAATGTTTACTGAGGTAATAAATCAAGTGAGAAGTAGGGTCATTTTCTCATAGACTTCTATACAATCAGACATCTTTTTGCAACCAGAAGAGTCGCCCCCTGCTATTAGAAAGAATGCAAGTTTAAGGCACTTCAGCATTGGACTCGCTTCTCAGACCCGGAAGTTGCCCACTGGTCCCAAGCATCTCACTTTGAACCTGCGACCCTCTCGCTGTGAGGCGACGGTGCTAACCACTGTGCAGCCCTGAAATCCCCACTATTTCATTAAATTATCTATTTTCTTTTAGACGATACTAAAGCATGTCAAACCTTATATACCCGACAAGAGCTATGTAGATGAAAAAAGGAAATCCACAGAGAAGTGGATTTTGTTGTTTCTGTCACACCTTGTATCAGCAAATCAGTTTTAATCAACGGTAGGTGGTGGAGTTGTGAAGCCATTTTTGTGTAAATAACCCTGTTTGTTTTTCTACACGGGGAGAGAGAGGAGAACAGAAAGATACTGATGGAGATGAAGATAAGGTTGATGTAAATGTTAAATGTATCCTCCTTATATTGCATCTTTAAAAAAAAAAAAAAAAATAGCTATACACATACTATTTATCACAAAGAAAATGTAAACCGATGGAATATAAAATCATGATTCAAAGATAAGATACACTTAACGTAATGTCAACAGCACTCTTCGGTGATTCTCAGAAAAGAGGTGATCAGTAATTATTGAGACATTTCTCTGGTTGTTAAAACAGAAAGCACTTTGGGGTTGTGGGCCGAGGTTAAGGTCGGCATTAGAGTGGCGCCTCTTGTAGTTGTGTTTTTATGTTTTACGCACGTGTGTCTACATACAGTCGTCGTGTTTTCCTTTGTTCTGCTGACCTCCGTGTTTGATTTACTGTGATTTATAAGCGTTATTGTGCCCGTGTGCTTTCTAAATAGTGGCTCCTACTCCTAAGAAAGGAATAATGTAGCGAGCGAGCGGACGTGCATGCGATGCTGGAGAGTGACAACACATCCCTATCTTTGCCGCCATGCCATGAATAATCTTTAGCTTATTTTCTGAAGTGGTATCTCAGGGTTCTGGTCGAATTGTCTAAAAGCTAAATAAATCTGCTTGATTGAACTAATGGCACAGAGCCAAGATCTGGCACCAAGTCTCGTCTCTCGGCCTAATCTTTTTGTCACGGACACATTGACCAGGCTCACACACGCACACACACACACACACACACACCCACACACACACACACAAACACGTACGCACACACACATGCACCAAAGCTCCCTCCCAAGCCACTTCCTGATCGGGAAACTTTGAACCCAACATGTGGCCCATAAGTCCTATCCACAGGTAATTAGGTTTGATGGTTAGTTGAGCAGAAGCATGGATTTTTATCCTTCTTTTCCGCCTTGCCTGGAGCGTTGCCTCGACTTGTTTTTTGATAAGCCCACTGCCAGCCCAGCATCAGTCTCTTCCAGCTGAACACACATTGTAAAAGCCACCGAGGAGCACTCATCCCTTTTAAAGACGAATTACCCACTGAAATAAAAATTATGTCGACTGAAAGGCGCGCGTCAGCCAGTACAAGACTGAATACACATTTCAATTCTGATTGAAAAATTAACCTCCCCATATATATATATATTGAATACCTGACTCCCTTGTGTGCGTATTTCTCCCTCTAGTGGTTTAGGGGAAGCCAGCTGTGCTGGATGTGTTTATGACGAACAGGAATATGCTAATGTTCCCTCTCACTGACACTCAGACCAACTGGATGGAGTATTGCCCAAGCAGACATTGCATTTCATTGAATTGGCTGGACCAAATTAGTGTCACTTAACATTTTGTCTGTGGTCTACCTTTTTTTTTTTTTTCCAATTCCCTTTTTTCATCTCATGCCCTCAAAATGCAGATCATTTGTTCAACTTAGAGGCACATCTTTCAACCTTTGACTATGTCATAGTGTAAGTGGTTTGCTGCTGGTACCATGCTGGGGGGGGGGGGGGAGGGAGCCAGAATTACATTGGAAACAGCTTTGAGTTTCATTTGAATGTGATACGGGGTGAGCACAAAATGGACAGGCGGTCTCACGCTCAAGTGACGGGTTGATTGCATCGAAGCATCTGCCAGCAAGTCCTCCAGCTGCCAACTTCGCTGTGTGAATGAGATGTGTGTATAAAAAGTTACCGTCGATGGGGAAAAAAAAAATAAGACTAACGGGAAATAGGAGCTGTCATTACGGGCCGTGTTTCTCATTAACCTGCTCTCGATGTTGTTGCTCGGTGACCATATATGCTAAAATGTGAATATAGCATATTTGTAATGCTATAAGGATGCACTCTGCATGCATCAGTTTGATTGATTTGTTTTTGACATGCTCGAAATTGGCACCGGCGTTTTTGCACAAATATGTTGTGTGTGCATGCATTTTGAATTGAGTCAGCGTGCTGTTTTGTAGACAAAACAGACTCGGGGAAGTAAATGTCATTTTGACCATCTGCCATGTGCAAGCGCCTGCTTTGGCTCATACCTTGTTTAATGTGGAAATGGTATGTGAAAAGAAGTGACACGCTGACACCATGATGGTACATCTTAATAGGCACATGGAACACACACACACTCGACTTCGCTGAAAAAGAAAAATTCTATAAGACACACACTAGTTTCATCCGTTTATTCCAGAAAAGAAAAAAATGTTAGCCACCTGCTACAGCCATGATCACAAAGTGAATGCAGTGTTTTAGAATGTGGGATATATGATGTCCACCTTCACATAAAGTGTAAAATTAAATTAAAGGAACAGTGTGTAACATTTAGGGGGGATCTATTGGCAGAAATGGAATATAATATTATTAATAGGGCTGTCAAAGTTAACGAGATAATAACACGTTAACACAAAAACCGTTTTAACGCCACTAATTTCTTTAATGCATTAACGCAGTCGATCTTTCGGAGGTGGTAGCGGGCTCAGTTTGTAAGTTAGAGTGAAGATACTGGTATGTGAAACTAGAAAAACTAACCTGAAGAACCTAAGGAATCCATTGGTACCAACCATGTTATACTAGCTCGTAAAGGAGGCTAAATAAAGCTAAGAATTTACGCTAAATTTTGGCGAGGCAAAAACTGGCATGGCCATTTTTAAAGGGGTCCCTTGACCTCTGACCTCAAGATATGTGAATGAAAATGGGTTCTATGGGTCTCCACGAGTCTCCCCTTTACAGATATGCCCACATTATGATAATCACATGCAGTTTGGGGCAAGTCAAAGTCAAGTCAGCACACTGACACACTGACAGCTGTTGTTACTTGTTGGGCTTCAGTTTGCCATGTTATGATTTGAGCATATTTTTTTATGCTAAATGCAGTACCTGTGAGGGTTTCTGGACAATATCTGTCATTGTTTTGTGTTGTTAATTGATTTCCAATAATAAATATATCCATACATTTGCATAAAGCATGCGAATTTGCCCACTCCCATGTTGATAAGAGTATTAAAAAATGGACAAATCTCCCTTTAAGGTAAGATTTTGAACAGATAAAAAATGTGCAATTAATCATGGTTTATCGTGCGATTAATCGCAATTAAATATTTTAATCAATTGTATAATCACCTGACAATAAGAATCGTTTTCGTTATATTAGAATGAGCCGTTTATATCTACATAGGGAGCTGGCCGCCGTGTTTCTACAGTAGCTCAGAACGGACAAACCGAACACTGCCTCCAGATAGGGCCATTCGCATTTTCACTTTTTCACGTCGGCCACCGTAGTTCTCCTACACGCTTGGCACACGGGAGTAGTTTCAGTTGGTTGCAATCCGCAACCTCACCGCTAGATGTCGCCAGATCCTACACAACTGCATCTTTAAGTGAAAAAAAGAAAATGAAAGAATCAAGATTTTCATTATTGGAGCTTTTCATTCATTCTCAAAACGTATTGTTATCAAAATTTTACAGTCTTGTGTTAATTTGGAAATGCAGTGCTTATACCCAATCTCCTTACCTCCATAGTTTGCCTATTTAAATCATGCAAGTGTGTGTGTGTGTGTTTTCTTTTCCAGTCTCAGGAGGAGCACTGGTTGGTACAGCACACCAGTCATTTAAGCTGGTCCCAATGCATAGTCCGGACATGGCAGTGTTCCCTGATTGTCTTTGTCCAGCCAACCCAGCTACAGCTGTGTGCTGGTGGAGGTTGTGGCGATGCCAGCGAGTGTGTGTGTGTGTGTGTGTGAGCGCACACACCTAAAATGCACGTGTTAGAGCAGACATGCTCGAACACACTGGAGACGATGGCATTACCTGCACCCACACAGCATATTATGTTACTTATTATGATCACTGTTATTTAGCCTTTGAACAATCTCTAGATGCACTTTAATACAATATGCCTGAATGCAGGCATGAATACCACTAACTACAAGGTAGAGCCCTGCGATACTGGATTTTGAGGCAGGTTCCGATGTTGATATTTTCAAAAATCTGACAACAATGTATTAGCCCGGTGTTAGGCAACCTTAGGCACGTGTGCCACCATTGGCACACGGTAGCTTGACCAATGGCACACTAGCAATACGTGTGCAAGAGTGTTTTGGACATGTTGAAGTGCCCTTTCATCTGCATGCCAAATTACCTCTTCCACAGTCACTGGCAGTAGTGTGGCCTGTTATTCACGGTAGTTTGATCGTTTTTTTTTTCCCTCATCCGTGAAGACCCGCCCTACTCTGCCTCCGATTGGCTAGTTCTCGTTGCCGCCTTCACAGACTTTGTTAAGTTTATAGCTGATGAAAAAGATTGGTGGAAGGTTGGTAGAGTTAATGATTTCAACTCATATGTGGGTGTTATCATAAGGATGACAGCATTCTCAAATAGTGCCCTCATATGTAATTACAATGTGCTGATTATGGGAGAAAAATTTTGTTTTTTTTAAATTGTTGCTATGCACGTCCTGTATGGATGGAATACATTTTCAGATCTGTTGAATATTTTGATGTGGTGTCACACTGATTATTGAAAATTTAAAAATAGCGCTTCATATCAAAAAGGTTGCCGACCCGTGTCTTAGCCTAGATTACTTTTTTGAATAGACACATAACATCAATTTTTTTATAAGGGTGCCTCGAATTTGTCTTTAAGCTTTAACGATGTATTATATTTACTACACGGAAACACTCCTGTGGTATTTGGGCATCTAAGTGTTGAATGTTAAATGTGGGGGTCTTCTCTTAGGCAATAAGTACTCTAACAGAAGAATGCAGATGAACACACGATGGCAGCTCGTGTGTTTTAGAGAGCGACTGGTATTTACGCAGCATGAGTTCCATCCCACGGAGCAACAGATTTAAAATTCGCAAAAATGGCACATATATCAGAATAATGTTCGCATATTGGTTTAATGTTTTGCTTTCGCAAATTGTAAAAAAACAAAACAGAAAAAAAGATTTGGTTTAGTGCGCATTTTCCACCAATGGTGTTCCTCTTTTAATTAGGAATCATTTAACTAAATTGCCACATTGCCATCTGGTTTGAGGATGCAACACATGCAAAAGAGATGCAATTTTCCATTTCCATAAAGGAGGGAAACTTGTCAGCGTGAATGGAGTTTTAGAAGTGTAACGCATGTCAGTGACACGGAGCAAAATCTCAGCAAGTTGAGGCTCAAACATTAGCTTGCATACAAAGTTTTGATGTAGATCTGATCTCTAATAATCTGTTTCTTCACACACTTGTACCATTTATTAGGGCTATTGATTTGATCATGTCAAAATGTCAAATTTGTCTGTTCAAAATGTACCTTAAAGGGAGATTTGTCAAGTATTTAATACTCTTATCAACATGGGAGAGGACAAATATGCTTGATTATGCAAATGTATGTATATATTTATTAATGGCAATCAGTTAACAACACAAAAAAAAGACAAATATTGTCCAGAAACCCTCACAGGTACTGCATTTAGCATAAAAAATATGCTCAAATCATGACATGACAAACTCAAGCCCAACAGGCAACAACAGCTGACTTGACTATGACTTGCCCCAAACTGCATGTGATTATCATAAAGTGGGCATGTCTGTAAAGGGGAGACTCGTCGGTACCTATACAACCCATTTTCATTCACATATCTTGAGGTCAGAGGTCAAGGGACCCCTTTGAAAATGGCCATGCCAGTTTTTCCTCGCCAAAATTTAGCGTAAATTCGTAGCATTATTTATGCTCCTTGCCGACATGCTAGTACTGTATGACATGGTTAGTACCAATGGATTCCTTCTATTTTTTTAGTTTTATATGATGCCAGTATCTTCACTCTAGCTTTAAGCCTGCTACAACCTAAAAATCGTAAGTTGAATTAATTTATAAAGAAATTAGTGGCGTTAAAACGAATTTGTGTTTATCGCGTTATCGTAAACTTTGACAGCCCTAGTCAGTATATAAAAAACACACTATTTCCGTACTCAGAATTGTGAGATAAGGCCGGCATTCATTTCTACCTGCAGCCTCGCAGACGCTCTCCTCTCCTCTCCCACTCTGTCTGGCACGATGCCTAGTCATTGGCAGCTTGCACATGTGGCCAAACTGTAAATCAGATTCAGACTTTCCATTCAAGTGCCCCACTCGGGGGACTGGGCCCGGCCTTTATTCTGACCTTGTGGACCTTTTTATAGGCTTAGAAAAGAGCGGCAGAAAGGAGATAGCTCCATAGTTCACACAGAAATGAAGAGACGAGTGTCTCTTACCTTTGATTAAAATCTGACCTCGTGGCATTTTCGAAAAATTTGTGTATTTGAGGTGCGCCGTAACATTTCAATGCGCGCTGTAAATCACCCACAGTTTAAATATCCTCATGGAAATAACAGAGCGCTGTGATTTTTTAGATTCTCTCCTGTGTGATTAAGGTTTGTTGTAAGCGATGCTCTCCTTCCAGAACAGAGCTGGCCGCGTGTTTTGGTCTTTGTCCCCCGCGCAGCTGATGCTCTGAAGAGAGTTTGGCAGGGCTCAAGCTGTTCAGTTCCCCCCCCCCCCCCATCGCCCTCCCTCTTTCTCTATCCCCCGCTCTATCTCTTCCCTCCATCACACCTGATTGCATTTGACAAATGCCCCTATTGGCTCCATATCATCAGGTGCAGTGGAGGCAGCCTAAGACTATATTACTCTGCCCGTATACCACATCTGTTCTCCATTTTGCATGGCTGACACACTTGCTTCTGCGAGGTTCGAACGGGGCCAAGGCCCTGTCAGTGGAACAGCTTCATGAGTCGCGGGGCGCGTCGGGCTAAGGGGAGTCCTGGTGAGTGCGTCGGACATGGCTTCCGGCGTCACTGCTAATCTTTTAGTAGGTGTGGACCGGGCACAAGGGGGGGGGGGCCACGGTTATTCACCACGGTAAAAATCATGTTCACATAAATTCTATTGACGGACGCAGTAGGAGAGGTTTGAATTGGTTCTGAATTGGAGCTGGTTCCAGCCAGCTGGGGGGTTGAAATGTCCTTTTCCTTTCCGCTTATTGATCACTAAAAGCGAGGTTTGGACCTACAGCACTGCACTTCCGTCTACATTACCCGTTAAGCATGCATCAGTGTGCATTATGTACAATATGACGTACCGCATCTAACGCTGAAAAATGTGCCTATTAAACATCACAAAACACATTAGAGATACAGCAAAACACTGTTTGGAAATGATTTCATATATGACAAAGCATTTACTGCCTTTAGAATGAGCTCAGAAAGCAGCATGTCTCCTGGTGTAGTCACAATGACCCACAACGACCAACTTAAAGTTACTGTGAGGAATTTTTTAACTGGTTATGAAACAGTCTCAATTTAATACCGATGCCTCTAATATGACCTACATATGTAAACGAGACCATCAGCGAGGAGATTGGCTATTTCTATGTAGTTATTCTTAATGAACGTCATCGGTGCCACCGGGATGGATTCCGCGCAAAATCAGACAAAATCACGCAGGTTCACCAGAAACTCCTTCAGCTCAGACCCTCAGACGCTTCGGCCCGCCGCGGAGTAAAGTAATTAAAACCGTTCATAAAACAGAAAACCCTCAATATGTAAACATAAAGAAAATATTCTATATTGTTTATTCTCAGTTTTAACCAAAAAAAACAAACATCTACAACAAAGATCATTTTTTAGTGGCACCATTATCAGCCAGACTGTGACATCACTCCTTGTCCTAGCCTGTGCTCCAGCTACATGATATAGTTGCGTTTTGAGACAACAGTGAGCTAATGTGCCAGTGATGGCTCTATCACTACATTAGCCAGCTCGACCTGTGACACATCTCCTTACTAGCTGATTATTAAATACAGACTTTGAAGGTGACTTTAGGGGATATTTAAGTGGAGAAAACAAAAGAGCACCGGAGTGCCTCCCAACAGGGAGAGAGACGCTGATGGACTGTCATGGCCGGGCGTCTCATCAGCGGGAACGCTAGTAAGGGTCGGCACCGTAGTCACCATGTGGTGGCAAGGTTAGGTCACATCATCCGCCCATACCGACTCCCATACAAAGAAGATGCCGTGAGTTGAAAGGCGACGCCGTGAAAAACCCACCTCTCCTTTACCTCGATTTCACTCGGTCGATATCTTCGGAATTACTTTCAATTTAGAAGAAACAAATTGAGGAAGGAAGATAAAAAAGAGGTGATGGGAAAATATTGGATTAAAAGTCACAAAGGCGGGGAGGGGGATGGGGGATGGGGGGGGGGGGCAGAGACGCAAGACTGCCAGGAAGACTGATATAGAGTGCCTCGAATCTATGAGGCCCCTCATGTGCGTCATGTGTTCTCATGAGTCAACCAGACACTGCACCTGCTGGGTGGTAATTGGAGGGCTTCCTGGGAGAGGTGGCCGCAGCTCTGCTTTGCCTCTGGGCCACCCGCAACAGTCTGAGCCGCCTCTAATTGGCACAGCACATCGCCCCGCTCGTAGTGTGCACTTAGACTACGGAGTATCTATATTAATGATTCATCGATGATCACTTAATCACCGTGGGACTTTTGATCAGTCGGGAATATATCATCAATATATGCTCAGTGCTCGTAGTAATTTACTGGTATTTATTGGGGCTGTCAAAGTGAACGCGATAATAACGCGTTACTGCAAATTCGTTGTAACGCCACTAATTTCTTTAACGCATTAACGCAACTTGCGATTTTTTTGGTTGTAGCGGGCTCAATTTTAAAGCTAGCATATGAAACTAGAAAAACCTAAGGAATCCATTGGTACCAACCATGCCATAGTGGCTAGTCGTGAACGAGGCTAAATAACGCTCTAAACTTATGCTAAATTGTGGCGAGGAAAAACTGGCATGGCCATTTTCCAAGGGGTCCCTTGACCTCTGACCTCAAGATATGTGAATGAAAATGGGTTCTATGGGTACCCACGAGTCTCCCCTTTACAGACATGCCCACTTTTATGATAATCACATGCAGTTTGGGGCAAGTCATAGTCAAGTCAGCACACTGACAGCTGTTGCTGCCTGTTGGGCTTGAGTTTGCGATGTTATGATTTGAGCATATTTCTTTATGCTAAATGCAGTACCTGTGAGGGTTTCTGGACAATATTTGTCATTGTTTCCTGTTGTTAATTGATTTCCAATAATATATATCTACATACATTTGCATAAAGCAAGCATATGTGCCCACTCCCATGCTGATAAGAGTATAAAATACTTGACAAATCTCTCTTGAAGGTACATTTTGAACAGATAAAAAATGTGTGATTAATTTGCGATGAATCGCGATATTTTAATCGATTGACAGCCATAGTATTTATTAAATGAATGTACATTATTTACAAGGTTATGCTAGAAAAAGATGGATTTTTTTTGCTTTCATAATCAATTATTAATTGCTAATATGGCCGATGATTGATTTAAAAAAAAAAAAAACAGCTTAACATTTTGCATCCTAACTACAGACGCTTTGGCTTTGCGAGCGTGGTTAGTTAGCTGTGCCGTTTCTCCCAGCCCACCCATTAGTTTAAGTGGGGGGGCACTGGCGCCATATGGTAGGTCCTTGACTGTGACAGACTGACACATTAGTCATTGATGGCTCACAGCCTCTCTCAGATGATAGGCAGTGCTTAAAAGGCTGACCTACAAACACACACACACACACAGACTCTCACACACACACACACACAAACACACAAACACACACACACACACACACACACACACACACACACACACACACACTTAATTGATCCTGAAACACTCTGCCACAGTAAATATAGAGACATTTTTACAGAGGTCGTGTCAGCTCAGTCAATTTGGCAGTAATGCGTGTGTGTGTAAAAATAGTGAAATGAGAGACACAATAGAATAATCGCGGCCCCACCAGTTATGACCCCTGTGATAACGGGACTATGGATCGCTCTCTGTCCATTTGCTCAGTTAATTTCACGCAACATGGCGACATTGTGCATCTTGCCGCAGCCTTTTTTAAAGAATTCGATGATTGGCCTGATGGCGCGCTATAATTGGCACTCAAAACAAAAGACATATTTGTTCCTGATTGGCTCAGGAGGGGGTTCTGCCTCGTTCTTTAGAGACAGCACTTTGTTTTTAAGACATTTTTGCAACTCAACCTTAAATAAATGCAGTAAATCCCCCCACTAGTAATGTCTAGTATTTAGTATTGGACTAAATACTAGACATTATTTAGTATTGGACAGCGAATAACTGATATTTAGTTCCTCCAATGTTGTGATGGAGTGTAACAGTTGATTACAGCTTAGTAGGCCTTGAACAGTTTGCTAGATTTTTATTTTTTTTTATTTTTTCAACTATATTTTTATTGGGGTTTTCCAGTTAAAACATTACATATTAATAAAGTGGTCAGTCTTGGCAGCAAATACAGTATACCATCAAATTATTATGCAAGTAAATAAAAAAAAATACATAGTAATTACAACAGAAATGAACATACAGATGTTACAGTAATTACAATGTACAGAAGTCTTAAAGGTCACATGGGCTACTACAATTTTATTCCAGTTACCACACCTTGCTTGCTTGAAGTCCTGCCTTTTCTTCCGTAACATGGTGATGTCACCAAGTAACACATCTGCATAATGCCTGCCTAGCGGCTAGTTTGGCAGGTTAGAGCGGAGCTGGAGGGAGCGGAGTCTGAAGAGTTTGGTTCGGTTGGTCCAATCACAACAGTGGGCCAGCTGACCAATCAGAGCAGAGTGGGCTTGTCTGAAACAGAGCGTTGCAAGCATAATAGGTCCTCTTTAAGTGGTCATGCAGCCATTGCAATCAACAACATAATGATAATTTGGTCTTATTGCCCTTGAAAGAAACACCTGTGACTGTTCATACCTGTGGATGGAGATTGTTTGGTTTGATAGCAAAACAAACACTTTATAATCTTATTCCAGTTAAATCACCCCCCGGTCTTTGGCTTTATTGATTATTACCAACATTTTGTTTCAAAAACTCCATGAAGCTCCCCCAGAAACTGCCAGCTTCCCTTTCCTAATGTATGTTAGTTTTTCACACTTTGCCATCATACAGTAGAGAAGGCCCGTGTGCAGCGGTATGGATGAGATTAGCATCAGCCTAAGGGAGCTGTAAGCCGTTCTCCCCCTCCTCTGCTTTTAACTCTCCTCAACAGCACCAAGGTGCTTGCACGTCCTGTTTGAAATGTGTCATCAGCTGTCCTGGCAGGTAACGTTGCCGCACAAACCTCTGAAGTGACGGCGCTTCTTACGTGGAAAGGTCATCGCAGGAATGGGTTAAATGTCCCCCGGAGAAGAGAGAGCGGCGAGTCAGACGGACTGTGATTTGTGCGAGTTTTTCTTTTCTTTTTTACGCTGCCGGAGCTGCTTCGCCTTCTCTGAATGACCTTGACCAATTCTCCCCTCAGTTTTCACTTACAAGTCACTCTCTAGAAAACTGCCTGGCCGCCGTGTGTCAAGATGTGCCAGCAGTCATTAGTCTTAGTCTGATTGAGGAGCTGAAGAAATTTAAAAAAACAGGACTGCCATTAGAGGTCAAGCCGTCACAACAACCGCACACAAAACATATCCTCTGTTTTGGTTTAATCCAATTAGACGTCCACTGAAGCTTCAGTTGTTTAGAGGCAAGCCTGATTAACTTTGTTGTGAATGGCTGTGCTTGTTCTTGTTATTTTTCCCCTTTCTTGTGTTTGCTCAAGAAATTATCCGCCTTTCCTATCTATGCTTTAACTTACTTTATGCAGAATTTTAGCTCAGACTACGACTGCACGATTATAGCTAAAATGTTTGTCAGATCACAATTGTTTGCATAATTAGGATTATCACTAGGATTTACACTGTGTTGCCTCCACATTTACACTGTACTCTATATGCCTAGAAAATTAAACTTCCTCTAATTACAATATACAAGTCTTATGGGCTGTATAGATATAACTAAAAATTGGTCTGAAATAAAGGGTCTATTCACCCGTATTACAAAAAAAACATTGTTTCTCATCCCCGGTGGTATCTAGCCATGCAGATAGTTTTGGGTATATGCCCTTATTTTGAGATATCTATTTTTAAGTCTTTCTGCCCTCGCCTCAGTACATTGGCGGTAAATGGAACTTTGCTTGTGGTGCTCACAGCACTGAAAAATTACATTAAAAAAAAATCAACAGCAACATCTCTTACCTGAAACAGTGTCCCTGGCTGCTCTGGATAGTCCACAGATCTCTCTGTGAGCAGTCTTCACTGGTCTACATTCTAGCAAATGAAAACAATGTATTTTTAAAGAGGACCTATAATGCTTTTGTGCTTTTTCCCCTTTCCTTTTGTGTGTTATATAGTTTTTTTGTCCATGTAAAAGGTCTGAAAAGTTACAAAGGAAGTTACTCTCCCCCCACAGACACACTGCTCCTGAACTGCCTGAAACGCCTTGCTTGAAGTCCCGCCTTTTCTTCCGTAACGTGGTGATGTCACCAAGTAACACATTTGCATAATACCTTCCTAGCGGCTTGTTTTGCATGCCCTCAAACAAAGTTAGTTATGCTACATGTCCACAGGGGTGTTTTTTCATCGCGACGGATGGCCTCGCTTCGCAGCATTGAACGCTTGATGGGCTGCCACTAGACACAAGGCACCTGATTGGACGAACGCTTTCCCTCATAGGCTGCTGCTCCCAGCTTTCAAACCGGAAACCAACATGGCGGCCCGCTTGAAACCTTCTTCTCTTATATCACGAAAATAGTTCACCGAAATGTGTTTTTGAAAACATTTTATGCGAGAAATAAGCCATGCAGTTGCTGAATCTGTCTTTATTTTGGATCGACAACTCTCTGTTTAAAAGTTTCTCGGGATTTTCCAGAGGCGGCGAGTCGCGTCGGACGCCCGTGATTTGCATAAAGTAGCCTAGACCTCAACTTAACGCAAATAATGAGCGGGCGACATGACGGTTTGTCTCTCGAATCGCGCCGCCACGCTACCAAAATGCGTTACACGACTGCTTACATAGACAATGAATGGGAAGCGTGGAATGGACGGAGGCTGTGGACACGTACCATCAGAGCGGAGCTGACCATCACAACAGAGTGGGTCAGCTGACCAATCAGAGCAGACTCAAACAGAGTGTTTCAGACAGAGGGTGAAAAGAGGTGCTGCAGCACAGCCGGTATGAGAAAAATAAAGCATTTTTTTAACGTTAAAGCATGAAAACATATTCTAGTAGAATCCCAAAATACCAAAGTATGAACCTGAAAATGAGCATAATAGGTCCTCTTTGAATAGCAATGCAGCCATTGCAATCAACAACATAATGTTAATTTTGGTCATACTGCCCTTGAAAGAAACACCTGTGACTGTTTATAGCTGTGGATAGAGATTGTTTGATTTGATACCAAAGCTAAGACTTTAAACACAGAGCTTCCTTTTTTAAAGTTTAATAAACTGTAGAAGCTTAAATTCGGATCAAAATATTATAGTGTTAAATGTCAAATTTTGTGTTGCTGGGTTAAAATGATCTACCCGATTCATTGTTACTTTTGTCTTCATATCATTTTGCTTGCCGCTGGGGCCAAGACAATAGAGCAGATTGTGATTTACGCTTCTCAGTCACTTTCACGCAGCTAAAACACAAGCGCTGTCATCGATACCGCTGCTCGTCGACCGGCTGGAAGGCTGCTACTTAACCGCAAACGGCCAAAAGCAGCACGTTTCCCCCCCGGATCAAATGAGGTCAGGTGCTGTTTTGCCACATGAGTATGAATTAGTTATAGGTATTTTTGTTTGTGATAATGATAGTCGTTAGGCTCATTTAGGAAGAGAGTTAAGAAAATTGAGCGATTCTCCTCGTGTGCCACAGTCCTCCGAGAGATGTGATTTAGATGACAGTGAAAGCCGGGGCCGTAATTATCGAGAACACTTTCCTGCGCTGCCGTTCGCGAGCGAGATCTTTGTAAAGTATCTTCTGGGTCCTCTTGTGTAACAAGCCTCTGCGGTGTGGTCTCCTCTTGTTTTTTAAAGACGCCATTTGGAATTCATTACCAGGACTCCGTATGCAGATTTCGGAAGGGCTTTGATTAAAGCTCTAACAAGCACTTGATGGTTGGGGATATCACATTGCCTTTTGTTTTAATGCACTCTGTTAGGCTCACTCACAGTTAATAAGTCACAATCAATCTACCTGCTGTACGCACTGAGGCTTTGTAAGAGCTTAACAGGACCCCTGAGAGATGGAATAATTTCACTTCTGAAACAGACTGACAGAGTGAGTGCGTTCATTGATGTTCGCGTCTGTGTGGGATCGTAACAGCTCCCATTGTATATTTATATGCTTGTGTACGAGGGTGTAAGAGAAAAAAAGGAGACTGCTAAAGGAAGGCTGTCAGATATTGCCAGACTGGTAGACAGGCGCTGTGTGTTGTCTCCTCTCCATCTTCACTTGAAAGAGTGGGTGCAGTTGCCTTAAGCTAGCGCATCGTATTTGATGACCTCAGAAGCGGCTCTCCCAGAATACCTGACTTATGCTTTCTAGTGGCCAAGTCATCTCAGCCTATATGGATGAAAATATCAGATTTCTTCCACGGTTGTTGGAGCGACTCGAGTAAAAGTGCACGAATACACAAAATGCAACGGAGATGCATCGGAGGTCGCGCCGCGCGTCGGCATCTTTAGCGTGTTGGAGCTGTAACGCAGAAGACTGCCTATGGACCTTGTGACGGCTTTAAGTTAAAGGTCCTGTTTATGGTTCCCGCGCGTTAAATGTCTTCGCTGAGGCGTGAAGCACAGGGAAAATACTTGACTTGCTGAGTTGAGGCTCAGAATGCATCATTGCTGTTTTTCTCCCCAGTGACATATTAAGCTGGCATTTTAGCAGTTTTAAGGTTGATTAAATATTTCATTAAATTCAGATTTGTTCCTTTTGATTTATTACAATAAAAAAAAAAATCCTTACAGTAGGTGTTCGTACTGAAAACAGAACAGATGATTATATATATATTAGCTGTATCAGAATATATGTTGGAGCAGGTTGGTGCCGTTGGGCGTAAGCCACAGTGTTCAATGTTTTCTTTTTTTGTTTTTGGCTTAGATGCACCCAAATGGATACCTCTAAAAGTTTACATGCAGTTTTGGAATGAATTATAAGCAGAATTTCTACTTGGGGTTAAGGACTTACTCCTTCTATCCACAACTGCTTGTAGGACAGGGATGCTGGAAGTCGGTCAGATTCGGGGGTGCTGAGAGAAAGTCGGTCTTTATTATGACGTCCTACTAAATGCTGCACAACATTCGTGTTTTTTGCTTTAATTTGAATTGCCAGGATCATTTATATTTAATAGTTACTTACAACATTTTACACTAAGGTTCCCCCCTGGGTTTTTAGAGGGCTAAGGTGCTGAGCAGCCTTGGGGGTATGGGGAGAGGGGGGTTTGGGGGTTCTCCTCCCCAAGAAAATATGACTTTTGAATGTGACTCTGAAAGTATGTAATTTTACATAATTTTTGGACCATATTTATTTCAATAGATCAGAATCAGGTTTATTTCGTCAAGAATATACATGCATGGAATTTGACTCTGGTTTTATGCAGCTCTCTCAATAAGTAAACAATACAAATAGTGCAAAGATAACGCCCAAAAACACAAAACAAAACTTGCTATAGTTGAATAATTATTTTATTATTTACACATAAGCTATGACAGCCTTTCAGATTCAGAAAACTGAACATTGTTTTCTCAGTGCGTAACATCACGCATTAGTAAATCACCAGTTCCGCCCGAGTATTCTAACAGAATGACTGTAAGATGATTTGCTCTCTTCAGGGATATTATGTCCAGCACATGAACATTTTATTGATAATTTACCTCGATCTCACCCCCCTCCCTCGTACCGTCCCGTGCGTCGGCTCGTCGTCGCTCTCCACGCTGTTTTTACGTCGTGCAAAAACGCACTGCAATGGCAGTTAAAACCCTAATTTTAGAAAAGCAAGCTTGAACATCAACCTACTGTACGTCAAAGCAGCCACAGCAGCTACACAGTCAACAACACAGAGCTAATGCATGAGAACTGAGAGGAGAGGAAGAGGGAGTGAGGCGGTGTATGGATGACCCATAACCAGGTTACTGTAGTTAATAATAATGCAGAACAGTGAGGATACAGACATTTCATGCAGGAGACGAGCGAGGATCTACCAATGTGCATTCACCCCACGCAGGTTCATGTGAGACAGTATAAAAAATATTTTAATAATAGATTTTTAATTTCCACTGCTGTTAATCATAGGCCTACAGAAAAAAAAAACGGGGTGCTGCAGCACCTTCAGCACCGATGTTGTAGGACCCCCCCCCCCCAAATGAGTAAATCCTTATAGCCATCTGAAGGTAGGTAGATAGGTGCCATCTTGAGCAGGAAGCACCATGTCACTGACAACATTACACACGTACTTACTGCATGCATTTGCGCTCTCCACAGCTCAGTAATAACTTTAAACAATCTAATCAGGGGTACCCGAGCATGGACATTGACATTCTGGACGCACCGATGCACCGAACACACCGGCTCGCGCAGCTCCGTGAAAAATCTTCGGGACATTTTCAAAGTTCCCTCGCCGCACTCCTCCCTTACTCACATCCTCATCCGAAACACACGAGACGCCGGAGGTGCAGAAGCTTCCTGCTTCTTGTTCTTTTCCAGTGGTAGCACCTAAAGCAGTTAATTTTTTACAAACCATTTTTTATGAAGGCACTGCATTTTTAATTGAAATAGAGAAAGGCCCGTGGCTGCAGCTAACACTATACAGTATAATGTGGTGGGGCAGAGTCGAGGCGGTAATTGTTTTGATTAAATTTGATAGCGGCAGGACAGGGAAAAGTTACTTAGCAAAGACAAAAAAAAAAAATATATATATAATCCTCTCTAGGTATTTGAATAAATACCTCCGTCTTGTAAACAATGATTGTTATACTGAATTGCTGGTTTGTACAATTACGTAAATAATAGACCAATGCCTGTCTTAGGATATTAGCAAGAGAGGCGTTATTGTGACCATGTAAACATAGAGAAATCTGCTTGAAAAATGCTTAAAAATAATGGAAACGTGTAGATAATCGTCTTAAAATACATCACCCATCTGCACCTGTATGACATGGACAGTAGACTATACTCGGTAAACCAATTAGATTAACAGGTTTTGTTGGCCATGATTGATGCCAGCCTCTAACTTGACACCCCTGACAGATTATTCCTCTTAATCCCATCTAGTTTCCAATTGCATCACAGGTGCACTCTGCTTGTCTGGTCACCGAAATACCCAACAAAGCCTTTCTACTGTTTGCACGTCATACAACCTCGCACAATTGACTGCACTTTGCGCCGCCGAGTCACAAGAACGGGGTCTGACACATTTGCTTCACACCTGTTAATAACTTTCCACCTTCAGACCCAGCATCCTGTGTATTACCACCGGGCGCAATCCCCCTTGTATTGGAAAAAAAAAAGAAGTTGGGAAAAGAAGTGGTTTTTGAATCCGACCCCAGAAATTCTCCAAATTAAGAGCACGTAACCTTTCCAACACAAATCTGTTTGCAGATAAAGTTTAAGCTTGTTGATGCTTTTTTTTTTTTTTTTTTGTTCAAAACGCTCTTCACTTCAGAAGGCAGCATATTTCTACTGTCAGAAGTTCTAGTCTGATCCTTCACTCAAAACACAAAGCAGCCGAATGCAACATTGAGCAGGCTTTTTTTCAGCCCTATCTGAAAGAGATTAGAGGAACATGCGTTTCCTTCTTTGAGCTCGCATTTCAAACTCTGCCTTCACGTCATTACTTAACCGCTGGAGGAGCACTCGTTAGAGGAAAAAAACCAGACTGCGAGCTACATACTGTACAGTAAGTAGGCCCGGTCGGCTCGGACATCTCGGTCCTGGTTTATGTTGGGACCTCAAATTAGATTGTCACAACTAAATAGCTCAGTAATGGGATCACTGGGATCATTTTTTCTCGTCATCCTTCTCTTTCAGCATGCTACCTCTCTACTTTTCCTCCCCCCCATAGCATTAACGGAGCCTAACGTCTGTTAGAGAGGAGATGTGCGGGAGGCTGAATGTAGTTCAGTTTGTTCAGTGATACGTCTTTGGAGAGCCCCCAAATAGCGAGACAGTTTTTTTTTTTTCTTTCAAGATGAAATGTGCGTGTGTGTCTGTGTTATTGAGAGAGACAAAGAGACAGAGAGTTGATGTCACAGCAAGCGTGTGGAAGGTTTCTTTGATTTTCAAGGAAGGTTCGATGACAATTTGACAAGGGCTGAGAGGACATGGGAGAAAATCCTTTGATGCCGACTGTCAACAAAAAGCTTCTACAACATACAAATAGCTATTTATCCTCTCCTGATTTATCTCCTCTCTCCTCGCTTAACGTTTGGGCAGAGCCCATCAGACTTTTGCACTGATGTGTAGTCAGTGGGCAATCCCGTGGTCTAAAAAGTGAAGCCAATGAGGAAGTGCCTTAAACATGCACTCTTTCTGATAACCAGCAGGGGGCGACTCCTCTGGTTGCAAAAAGAAGTCTGATTGTATAGAAGTCTATGAGAAAATGGCGCTACTTCTCACTTGATTTATTACCTCAGTAAACATTGTAAACAGGAGTTTTATGGTCTCAATTGCTAGTTTCAAGTCTTCTCCAATACAACATGATGTTCATTTCGTAAATTAAGGTCCCATTTAGAGTAATATAGACGATAAAACAGGTCGCTACCACGGCGTTGTCCAGTCTGGGAGTTGTCCTTGTTTTCGTCTTACAACTTTAACCCTTTCACAGTGTGTTTTCAGTTCATGAAAGTTAATTGTAACATTTTGGTCGCCTAAAAATGTCTTATTCAGCGTCCGGTTGTACTTAGCTCCACCCTCTCGTGTCATGGATGTATTCCACTATTCCAACGTTGTCTTCTGACAACACGTTACCTCGCCAGATTTCACGAGACTTCGCCTTCAGCGAGACTCTATTCATAATGTCAGACACTAATAACAGTCAGAGTCTGTCTGTGGCAAAAACAAGCACTTTTAGTGGACATAAATGATGGTGCCAGCTTGCACCAGTAGGATTACATTGCGGCCCGTGAGTGGCTGCCTCCAGAGTTGCAGCAATTAATCGATTAATCAACTAAATTAATTACATTGACTAAATTAGTCAACTATTAAATTAATCAGTAGCTATTTTTATAATTGATTAATTGGTTTGAGTCATTTTTTAAGAAAAAAGGTCAAACTTGTCTGATTCCAGCTTCTTAAATGTGAATATTTTCTGGTTTCTTTACTCCTCTATGACAGTAAACTGAATATCTTTGAGTTGTGGACAAAACGAGACATTTGAGGACGTAATCTTGGGTTTTGGGAAACACTGATGGACATTTTTCACCAATTTCTGACACTTTATAAACCAAACAACTAATTGATTAATCGAGAAAATAATCGACCGATTAATCAACATTGAAAATAATCGTTAGTTGCAGTCCCACAGCCGTCTACAGCGCTCTCCCTCAATACTGGACCAGTTTCAGAAACTGTTGTCCCTATTAGTCACTTAGACACAAAAACAAGGGGAAATAGTGTCCAATACTGAAGTTACCCTTTAACTGTCCTTCTTACTCTGTCCAAGCAACAATAAAAAGCAGGCTAAGCTAACACCACCACAGGATTGCCACAATGATTGATGAAACAATGGTTTGTTGGTGTTTGTAAACCAGACTTTATGGGCAAAGGTAAAAAAAAAAGGGGTGAGTCCAAAACCAACAGCAACCAGTAGCGCTATCTCCTCGCAGCACAAAGCAGCTTTTGCAGGCTGTGTTCTCAATTGCGACAGGTTGAATATGGCCTAATAAAAGAGACAGAGCGGAAATTTCACCCAATTCCCGCAGATAAGAGGGTATTGTCTCAGCAACTCATGAGCTTTTTGTTCGAAAAATGTGAGAATTTAGATTGGCTAAAAAGAAACAAGAAATCTTTTTTTCTTCACCCCCTCTCTGTTTTTCTTTGTATTTGAGGCCCGTTCTCGGTGCCCGTTTATAAAGACGAGCCGGGGCGACAAAACGATTCCTGAAGATTAATTAAAAATAGTTGATGGGGGTTTAGACAGCATGTATATGTACATGGGGAGTTGAGAGGCATGATACCCTGATGGTGCGGTTTGGCAGAGCGCCAATGCAAAGTTTTTTTTCATTTTAGTTATTAATAGTACAAAGACAACAAATATAAGTAATTGCTTATTCTTTGAGTGGCTAATTAAAAATCTGAAATGGCCCTCACATCTTTGTGTTCAGCAGTGTTGCTTCAAGTCAAGCCAATAGCCTGTATCTGCAACTGGAATTTATCTTTATGCATTTATCTCTATGCACCATTATATGTGTACATCTCTTTAGGGACACATGGAAAAGATACTTCCACGTTACATGTGTGGTCATGGCAATGTCACGGCAGATGCTGCAGCTATCAGGCTGTGCTGCCTAATCCTCTACTCCCCATCAGAGCATTGCCTGTGTTCATATGATTAGGGTTATAATACCCAGTGGTCGTACTGGATAAATGATCGTCTCTTTCAAATCGAGCCATGTTTTGTTGTTTGTTCCGTCGAGGCTGTTACTCTTGCGCAATTGAATTTATTTCTCCACAGGTGGGCGCATTTGTAAAAACAACATTAATGTGAGAGCGCCATGGTTCCGTAGTTACTTGGAAACACTCCTCAGGTTAGCTAACACTGGCAGGGTGGAATCACTGAATAAGTGAAGTTCATAAAAGAAAAGTTAAAGGTGCTAAATTCCAAATTCGGAGCTTATCTATGATTGAGGGATTGTCTCCACACGGCTCTCAACATGGCAACGGCTGATGTGGCAGCTAGCAGATAACAGTGCTAACAGTGCAACAGCTGACAGAGCTAATAGTGTTAACCTGGGGGGAACCTGAGGGTGAGCACTATGCATTATCAGTGGTATCAGAACGTAAAGCATCGACCAAATGACATAAATATTGCCGTAATGCAGTTCAGCCGCTAGTTTTTCGACATCACGATAGAAACAATATTGAAATATATAAATAGATAGACGTTTTTATATCGGTTTGACGATACATATCGTCATATCTCCCAGCCCTAATAACAAATAGTTGTTTGCTGCTATATTAATGCTGTCAAAGTTAACGCGATAATACATTTGTTTTAACGCCACTAATGTCTTTAATGCATTAACGCACCTTGCAATTTTTAGGTTGTGGCGGGCTCAGTTTTAAAGCTAGAGTGAAGATACTGGCATCACATGAAACTAGAAAACCTAAAGAATCCATTGGTACTGACCGTGTCATAGCTTCGTCGCGAAGGAGGCTATATAATGCTGCAAATTTTCAAAGGGGTCCCTGAAAATGGGTTCTATGGGTACCCACGAGTCTCCCCTTTGCAGACATGCCCACTTTATGATAATCACATGCAGTTTTGGGGCAAATCATAGTCAAGTCAGCACACTGACACACTGACAGCTGTTGTTGCCTGCCATGTTATGATTTGAGCATATTTTTTATGCTAAATGCAGTACCTGTGAGGGTTTCTGGACAATATCTGTCATTGTTTTGTGTTGTTAATTGATTTCCAATAATAAAAATATACATACATTTGCATAAAGCAAGCACATTTGCCCACTCCCATGTTGATAAGAGTATTAAATACTTGACAAATCTCCTTCTAAAGTACATTTTTAACAGATTAAAAAAAGTGTGTCATTAATTGCGATTAACTATGGACAATAATGCATTTAATCGCGATTAAATATTTGAATCGATTGAAAGGTCTTATAGCGATACATTATATAAATATATAATCTGTACCGGTTTCTTTCTTAGTCACTTTGGTGTAATATTCCCCATGCTGTCACGTCGTCATCGAGACTGTATGATCGTGATAGGGGACAGAATCGGTAACGCCACCAGATTTTATCACTTACTTTCGGCGAGCTGAACAATTAGGAGAGCAGTGATGGAATTTGTGTGAGTATCAAGCCATACTTGAGGATATTCTGTCTCTTTAAGAATTCTCTCAACTCCCCAAATGCCCTGTCGGATTGCAGTGTGATCACATTGGGCCGTGCAGAAGTGGCTGAATTGGAATCTTATCTTCTTCCATCTTTCCCATTACGGGCAGATTGAAAGCCCTGCAGCGGTGCTCTGGCCCGGTCCCCAGTCAAGACCGCTTTTTAGACTGCAATTTGACAGCTTCTAAAAATGTCACATTTTGTTGTTAAGATGCACTGCCAAGCACTTGAGCCATACATGCTGTGGCACCAGCACCAGTTCGGTTGTGAAGCCTCGCTGACCTTCCCCTCACTCCTGGGCATCACCCCTGGCACTACCTGTCTCCTGGTGTCACTATGACATTATGAACTTGAAGAGCCTGATGTGTAGCAGTAGGCACAAAGCCACTTTCCCCCGGCTTTCATCCCGTACTCAACGGGCAGCGCTGCTAGCCGCGCTAAGTACTTATGAAAAACAAGCGAAATGACAAAAACTGTACGTACTGCTTTCACTCCAAATTTACTAATGCATGTAAACAGCGGAGTTTATTTTGAGCCACGGTGGTTCATTGTTTGGGCTTTCAGTGGAGCCCCAATTTCATAGTGCTAGTCTTTGTTTTGACTAACTGAATGAAACTGAATTTCATAATAAATAATTTTATTTAACACCGTGCCCAAGACTGCACACAAGCATGTTGCATGTCTTGTATACAGTACATGCACGTTTGAATACTGAATCTGCAACATAGCCAGACCAAAAGAGAAGAACTCAAGTGTTCAAGTACTCAGTTTCTCTCCTTAAGATGTCCTAATAATTTAATGTAAATAACAGTCCACTTATTGCCATATGCAGACTTACTAATCCGTGATGCTCCTTTGCCAAACAGCCAGGTGTTGGAGGCCGAGGTTAAGCAGCGGTGGCAACAGCATGGGCATATATCTGGAAGGAGGAGGGGGGGTGGCTTGTAAAGAAGGATGTGGCAAAACCATAGACTGTATATATAGATGGACGAAGCGTCTCCACTTCCTCCCGCTGTACAAAAGTGAAGCCAAAACATCCCGGATACGGGAGCTGCCATCTTGAGAGATTTTGACGTAATTTGGAGCCAGAGTCTGCGCAGTAGTGGTCGGGGGGGCTGGAGCCGCGGTATCAAGGTCCCGCCTACGCACCTGCTCGAGCCAATCACGAGCCGAGCACCGCCTCGGCTTGCTAGCGTGAGCCACCTAGCCGCTACGTTAGCACCACGGTAGCTGTTTGGCTAGAAAGACACAACTATGATATCTCTATAACTACATTTAAAGTGACACATGTTCTATTAAACAGACTCGGTTATGGAAAGTTAAAGTTACATCTCCTGTCTCATATAATTCCCGAGCCTCCGGCTGCACGACTACTTCACTGAGAGCAGCTGTCAATCACAGCTGTCAACCATGACGTCTCGCCCCCTTTTTATAGCATCAAATAACTAATTAAAACCAAACTTATCAGAAAAATGAACACTTGAACATACATTAGGGTGATAAGAACTACCTAAAATGACAGGAACCATCTTTGGGAAAAATTTATTCGACATGTACTTTGACTTTTTAGTTTGGCCCATGTCCCATCCGCTAACATGGAGGGGGCGGGATTTATGACCTATACTGCAGCCAGCCACCAGGGGGCGATGGAGATGTTTTGGCTTCACTTTTGGGGAGATGTCATGTCGTCCATCTTTATATACAGTCTATGGGCAAAACAGAGAAACGTTGTGGTATCAGGATGAGCCAAATGTTGGTGTGTCTATGATGCCTTACCAGAATCACCGTGCCAGCTTTAGACCAGTCAAAGGTGTTCGGATGGATGTACTATATCCTCAAGATTTATGCTGAAGTAACTTGTCGTGAATCTTTCAAATCAGTTGTTGTTACTGTCGCGGAGGCTCTTAAGATGTTTGTCTTGAGATAAAACGACAAAGACAAGGCTACAATAAAAAAGGCTGCGAGAAGGTCAGATGTTTTTATATGTCTGTCTACCTCCGTTGTCTCATCTCTCCGCTCTAGTCGTTTCCTTTTCAGTCGGGCATATGGGCCGAAGCTGCATCTCCGACACACTCGGGGGGGCAGCACTTCCCTGACATAGGAAGCGCGAGGGGGGGGGCCCCTGCTGTCCACCATCTGGGCAAATGGCAGGTCTTTATGCCAGCGTGGTAGCCACCGAAGAAAGAGGGCACGGGGGGGCATAGCAGGAGGCTCCGAAGACAGACAGAGGGGGCATCGGCAGACACAGGTCATTCTCTCCTCTGTAAAAGAGCCACTCAGTAACACCTGTGCTCCCGCTCCCCTCTGCCCCACTTCAGACGTTCTGTCAGAAAAAGCCCGTAGCTCAGCAGAACTACGGGCTCCAAACAAAAGACTTCTGCCGGCTCGGCAGAGCGCGTGCAGGTGAATAACAATAACCACTCGCTCGGTTATTCATATATTCATATGTGTGTTCATATTTAGCCTTCACTGTGAGGGTGATGAACAGCGGTTTGCATGAGGCCGCCGTGCCACGCCGACGGCACACGGAAGCGCTGGCTCGGTTTCTCTCTCTCTCCTCCGGCGTTGGAAGTAGTTAGCGGGCGAGAAAGTGACAGGGCGACTGGTCAGGGTGTCCTTTGTGGGTCTGGTGGTGTTGGACTTGCTGGGTAGGCATATTAAAAGAACAGCACTCCTAATGAGGAGAAATCTGACATGTCTCAGCTGGGGCAATGGAGAGAGAGAGAGCGAGAGAGAGAGAGAGAGCGAGCTGTGTGGCAGGCCCCTTATGTTCGACTGATAGATTAGCCATTGAGGGCTCGTCCGGCCCCTCAGATGGCAGGCGGCAGTTACCCAAAAGCTAATAGATACTCGCACATTATTTGCTTCCTTGCTCCTCCCCGGAGAGGTTCCGTACCCATCCCCTGCAAAGCATTACGCGAGCATGTTCAACCCCCCGCGCTAAAAATCTCTCCCCGACGGCTACGGTCTCGGTGCACCCAATCCTTTCATCCTCGTATCTCTCAATCCAGGTAAGGCTTGGCTGGAGACCAGTGCTCTGTAGGAAAAAAAAAAGGAGAGGGCCCCCTTTGGCTGTGCAATCGATTTCCGCAAAGCAGAATATACAGTACGAGTGACCGTGTCAAGTGAGAATGTAAATGGGCCGTGCTCTGAAACGATCAGGCGAGCCTTCGGTGTGCACGGATCAGGGAGTATGTAAGCACGAGATAGCATTTACCCCCGGTTTTAACTAAAGCACTCAGACATTCTCCTCTCCGCACAGCCCTGTAATTCCCCCTCCGAGTGCACGGCGTGAAAGCGAAGCGCTGTTATCAGCCTCCGCCGAACGCATTAGACCTCCTCTGACCGCTGAAACAGACCACCTTGTTGTAGATCATTCCCTCCTCCGCACGGAACGGTAGGTGATGAAGAAGTTGTAAATTAGGATTGTATAGTTTCATGCCCCTTAATGATTACTGCACCCCTGGGCTGCGCAATCACTCCCCCCTCTGCACTTTTGAATTAAATACGACATATGCCTGTCAGTGAATGAGGAATAAATTGGGCGGTATTACCCGATGTCACCCGTGGTAATAATGTATGGTGATGACACAGCAGACTTCAGACCACTTTGCACTTTTTTTTCCCGCATGGCATGTGGGCAAATGAGCAAGGTTGCATCTTCTCAGAGTGCAGAGTGCTGAAGGTAACTGGAGATGGTTAGTTTGATGGGACTGGTTCTAAGTGCTGTCTAGCTGTTTTGGAGGCAATTCTTCTCTTATTGAGGTTATTTTGGTGTGAAGATGTTTTGCTGTTGTTTTTTGTGTGTAGGCAATGTGTGTTGATGGCAGATGCACCAAGTAATTCCTGAAACGCTGTGATGTCTGGTGTTTTGCGTGTAAAAGATGAGGCGATCAGTTATTTTGAACTGGTTTAAACACCTGAGCTGGCATTTAGTCCAATAGGTTCTTTGAATTATGCAGATTAATGACAACGATTGATCTAAGGGATCAGTACCGTAGATGCAGTATATATATATGTTGAAGTGATTGTCGTACATAATATCAAGATTTCAATTTACAATATAAATTAAAAAACGAGTTGTCTTGACTCTAAAGGCGTTTTTGTGCACGTCAACATTTATTATTTTCACACAGAACATGAATATTACACTGCGAAAAAGTGTCTTACTTACTTTTTTTCGGAACAAGGTCAATTTTTTCTGAGCTTTCGCTCCGCGAATAAAGGCTAAAGGCATCAACCACTCACGTTGCGCCTATATTTATGAAACCACAACACAGAGGCTCTGTAATCCGAACCAGGACGGCAAACTTTATTACTCCTTTCAACCTTGACAAAGGCAGCGCAGACCGGATCCACTCCTTAGTATTTATTAGTCATTTATTCGTCACGCCCCGGTGTGTAAATATTTAATCGCGAGTAATCGCAAATTAATCGCACATTTTTATCTGTTCAAAATGTACCTTAAAGGGAGATTTGTCAAGTATTTAATACTCTTATCAACATGGGAGTGGGCGAATATGCTTGCTTTATGCAAATGCATGTATATATTTATTATTGGAAATCAATTAACAGCACAAAACAATTACAAATATTGTCCAGAAACCCTCACAGGTACTGCATTTAGCTTAAATACACATGCTCAGATCATAATATGGCAAACTGAAGCCCAACAGGCAACAACAGCTGTCAGTGTGCTGACTTGACTATGACTTGCCCCAAACCTGCATGTGATTATCATAAAGTGGGCATGTCTGTAAAGGGGAGACTCGTGGGTACCCATAGAACCCATTTTCATCCACATATCTTGAAGTAAGAGGTCAAGGGACCCCTTTGAAAATGGTCAGTGCTAGTTTTTAGTATCTTCATTCTAGCTTTAAAACTGAGCCAGCTACAACCTCCGAAACCCATCGGATTTTTAAGAGTTGCGTTAATGCGTTAAAGAAATTAGTGGCGTTAAAACGAATTTGTGTTAACGCGTTATTATCGAGTTAACTATGATCCATCGTTTTGCTTTACGTTAGGCGATCCAGTCTCAACAACTATTTTGTCAGCATCGCAACACAATTTGATTGGAAATGGTATCATGTTGTATGATCACATGCACATACCTGTAATACAATTCCAATGGAAGTTGATAAATGGTACCATTAATGCTAATCATTGCCCAGCAGTAATTCGGTGCAGGCATCTCTTCAACGCTACTGCGTTACATAATCTGTCTGTCTCAATTCCTCTTTGCTTTGTCTTTCCCTTTCTTTGTCTTTCTCTTGGTTAGATTCACACTTAAACTCTGCTGAGCTTTGAGTCGAGGCAAGTTTGCTTTGTTAGCTTTGACAACATACACTTGATAACCTTTGTTAACATTGGCCCGGCTCCTCCTGTAGCGTTCCTCAGTGTTAAATATCAAATTCTTGTTTGTTGTTGTTGTTTTTTTTGTATATGTGGGCAAAAACTTTTTTTCTCAATATTTGTCCAAAACATTGTGGATCCAAAAGTGATTATGTAATGCGTTTTGGATAAGGTCTATTTGAAGGTTACATTTTTCCATTGTATTATACAATTTCAGGGAGGTTGTGGCCCCGCAGAGAGATAAGATGACAATGGTTCAGTTTCTCCCCTCCCTATTCAAAACATGCCTTTTAAAAGCAAATAAACCGCCTCGGCAGCTGTTTGGATTGGTTGAACTGTATTGACAATCTGTTAAAGTGCAGAAAAAAAGGGGGCTTATTTTCCCTTTTGTAGAATTTGACAGTGATAAAACTGGATTGCAGCAATAATGGCTGTCATGGATCAACACCTAGAAACATTTTACTCTGCTGATGTGGACATGAATGGGATCCAAAGTCATGTCTCCCTCTGGCTGACTGCCAGGACCTTCACAGGAGCTTTAATAAATGGTTTGTACCAGCAGACGGTCCTTGGCCTGTGCGCGTGTGTGTGTGTGTGTGCGCGCAATATGTGTGTGTTTATAACAATGCCATAGGGATTTTAATAAGGACTAAGTGCGCGAGAACCCTCCGGAGAGCGAGAAAGACCAATAACCTACAGTAGTGCACGGTGCTACTAAAAGGGTTGAAGGAACACTGAAGGGGAGGGAAGCAAAGGTGTACTCGCTATTTATTCGCGGCACTAGGGGGGGGGGGTGCACATGAATTATTCAATGTGACATTCATTCATAATTAAATTTTTTAATGGATAAATAAATAGACAAAAGTGTTGTGGGGGGAAATAGATTTTTACATGACACATAGATGTGGCTCGGAGTCATATTTTATGACAATACCTAAGCATGCATTTAATGAGGGGGAGAACCGCGGCGAAGCTAATGCATTTATACAAGTCCGGACTGAGTGCAATCAGAGGGGAAGGGCTGGTGATGCCGCTCGGCAGGGAGAAGATGGAGAAATGAGTTCAGTGGGTGGGCCGCCTCGGGCGGAGAGGTCGGTCGTCGGGCAACTTACGCAAGCGTAGGCACGAGCCCTCGGGGTAGCAGCTCTGAGACCTTGAATGGAAGGATAGAGTGGACTTTTGTTAGGATCTACTGGTGTTAGAGAGAGGACATGAACCGCGGTGGGTGTCGGGAGTGTGGAGCGTGTAGTCGGTGCTCTGAATGCACGTCTGATTTCGGTTTTAAAATACTGAGCCCTAATATGACATAAATGAAGTTTTCAGTGAATGCATCGCAGAAATGCAGACATGCCTCGTGCGTGCGGCGCGTCTCTTAGATATCTTTTTATCATCTCATGCCTGACAGCGTATGTTATTCTTCATTTTCATCACTGTCACCTCCAATCACAGAGCAGAACTCTGAAGGTGTCACTGGTCTCCAGTCGTTTTTCCATTGTTTTCCGTTATATCCGGGACAAAACAATCCTCGGATATCACTTATTCATCTCTGAGTTTATCCACTGTGTGAGATAAGACAAGCTAACTTTGGTGTCACCGAAAATGAGTCGCCGCTTTTCAGTCCATTTTCCAAAGCGAAACAACCTGTCACAGCACGCTATGAATTGATTCTCTGTTAAAAGGGTTTGAATATAATTAAAGCTACTGTTGTGCTACTCGGCAATCCGAGTAGATCTCGCCATCACACTGTGTGTTGCATCTCAAATTTGTCTCCCTCAACACTATTAACACTATTTAACTTGGGGGCATTCATTTAATTTGCTATAATTGCTTTAGAGCCCCTCTTCTCTATGCCGGTTGTCTGTAGGTTTAAAGGGAGGGCCTGTCTGCATGCATATCGTTACGCAGTTTCTCTCGGCTATTGTGTCCAAACCTGAAGCATCGAGTTCATTAACTATTCTGTTAACCCTTTGAACTCTGCGATAGAAATGGTCCACCAGTGCTTACGTTGGTATTTTTGCTTATCGCGAGGTCATTCCTTGGATTATCTTCCAATGCTTCATACCCCTAAAGTCTGTATAACCTGAGCTACAAAGTTATTTCAGTCAATAAACCGTAATAATTGATAAAAGTATTGACATTTTTTAGTCTCTGAGTGTATATATATATCTCTGGGTATTTTCATGGTCAGATCGAGTGCAAAGGCGTTTTGATAGTTTCGCTACGTTTCGCACGTGACGCAATGACGTCATCATGAGCGTACGACGTGATGATGCAAAAGAAAGAAGCCTTAGCTTTCTGCTGCAAAAAGAGGGAAATGAATGCTCTAGCTATTATGTTTTTTTTGTTTAATTTTAGATAGATTTAAATAGGATCATGCAAACAACGATCTCTTACGGCGTTACGGGCAATACTCTAGCGCCACTGCGCATTTCACCATGATTTTTACCGCAGGTAACGTAACGTACTGTAATGACATTATCATGAGCGTACAACGTGTTGTTGTGAAAGACAGAAGCCTTAGCTTTCTCCTGCATGAAGAATGAATGCTCTAGCTATTTTTTTTGAGATTGATTTAAACAGGGTCATGCAAACATTTCTAAAGGGTTAAAGCAGCAGTAGGTAGAATTAAGTAGGTAGCAAATATGATTAAAAAACATATTTGTAGAAAACGGTCTCTTTATCTACAGACCGGAGGAAAACAACCAATCAGAGCCGAGCTGGAGCCTTGCCGTCTCTGAGCAGCTGTCAATCGCTCGCGAACTCCGATCAAACGGTCAAACTGAGCAGGGCTGATCAAATACGAATCAATATTCTGTTACTGTAATGCCTATTTCTCGCCTCAAATGTTTTCAGAAACATCTCGTAGTGTACTGTTTAGCTGTAAAAGGAGAAAGTTTGTGACCCGACAGCCATGTTGAGATCAGTTGAGGAAACACCGCCCACCAGCCGGAGCAAACTTTCTCATTTTACAGCTAAACAGTACACTACAAGATGTTTCTGAAAACATTTTACGCGAGAAATAGGCATTACAGTAACAGAATATTAATAATAGTATTATATTTGACCGTTTGATCGGAGTTCACGAGTGATTGACAGCTGCCTCCATTGAATGAACAGCCAATAGGAACGCTCTCTCTCTCTGAAATGACCTGCGATTGGCCAAAGTCTCCCGTCACGGGCTAGATTGTTTAAAGCCTGAAAACAGAGCCATGAGGAGGTGCAGAAGTCTAGTTTTCTCTCAGAACACTTGAATTACAATATGCTGAAAGGTTATTATGGATTTTTTTGCCCAATGATGCCAAAACATTCTGCCTACCCTTCCGCTTTAATATTGATGGTATAGCTGGTGTTACATTAAATGAATCCATTCAAATAATAATAAACCTCCTGCACCTGCACTGACATCGAACATAAATTATATTCAAATAATTCCTTGTTATATGGCAGTGGTAGTTATGTCTTCCCATTTAACAAACGATGCCACTGCTCTAATGCAAATATCCGATAAATAATAACATCACGGAGAGATAGCAGCGCAGCAGTTATGCTCCTATCGGGGGAAACAGTTAACATGTTGGGGATGTGACGTCGGCGGGGGGTGCTGGGCAGGTGTTGGGACTCCTTAGGGAGCTGGAGGTCACATTACCATACAAAAGCCACTCTGCTGGGTAACCTTTCCAGGCGCTGCTCCCTAGCCAGGGGGGCCCTGCGGTCACACACTGGCACTGCCACAAGTGCCTCACCACGTACCAACCCGCACACACACAGGCACACGCGCGCACAAATCTCTCATATTCAGCCCGTGAATACCCCCCTACGTTCGCCATGACAGAAACATTGCTTGTATAGTGACATGAAAAATTTGCACTCGGGGAACATAAATCACAGGGGACAGCTCTAAAGCAAAACAAATACTATGATATGGTCCATTGCCGTCATAATGCACACTAAAGGGAAAGGCATTCATGTGGAATTTAGATCCAAAGCCTAACATTTTATCTTCGCCAGCAGTCTTTCGCACAAATCAGCTGCTTTTTTCTTTTTTCTTCCCCCCCTCCCTAAATCCCCAGAAAAGCAAGGCTGTTGTCATTTAAGCTCCACTCTATTTACAACTCTGATATGCCTTTAGATGTGTGCGAGACACAACAGTGAGGAATGGGAGCAGCGTACTGGATACGGGGTAGCACGAGGGAGACAAGAGATAGACATTGACTTTGCCTGGAAGCATGCGGAGGTTCTCCCGGTAGGAGTAACTGGGGCGAGAGAGAAAGATTGAGAATGGAGGGAGGCGCTTGGCGGGCAGCTGCGGAGTTGATGTCGATCAAAGGGTTGGGGGGGTTGGGCCGGGAGTACGGGTGGTCGTATTGATGGACAGCAGCATCAACAGGGATTTAGGTGGCTGTTAGAAACGATGCAGGTTTAATGTTGGAGTCTGTTTTATAGAGAAGGGGAATTTTCCGCGGAGGGCGGAGACCGAGCCGGGCGTCTTTTCCAATCGAGGCTGATTTTGAGTGACAGGTCATAGGGATGGAGAGAGAAAAAATACGTGTTGTGTCGTGTGTGCGAGCGCATGTGTGTGTGCGCGTTACCCCACAGGTAACACATGCGCACCATGTAATTATACTCATTACGCGGCGGGCTGTGGATCCGCATGAGACGCCGGCACACGCTAGAAAAATATCTGGATTGTTGACAGCGTAGTGGCACCGGAGCTGTGACAGTCAACTACATTGTTTATGCTGCAATTACCAAGACTGAATTCAATCAGTCAGGCCAATACACTTTTTTATTGCAATTATGCAAAAGACCCCACAGCTCACTGTGTGGCGAGACGTGATGTGCAGTAGCTTATATTGATTACTTTATTTGTAAAATTAAGTCTTTAAGAAGTCCCTGTCACTCAGCCCTCCACTGCATCCTGTATCACATTCGAGCGCTCGCACACCCCTCATGAAAATAATAACTCTTAATATAATTGATGTAATATGCCACACGCGACAATAAGGTATAACATCTAATCACGTTAAGTAGTCATTGCCAAGCTGTAATTAAACTGTTTGAGACAAGTGATTACCAACCCTGATAGAGAATGTGAATATATAATAGGGGTGTTATGAAAATACTAATACCCCATAGCTCTAATTGCAAGGCTTTTTTTTCCCACTAATATGTATATTGTATCTGCGTTATCATCACATTGACCATAACGTGCTGGGAGAGGCGCACCAAATATGGCAAGATGAAGCCCTCCTTCACTTTGCCATGCTCCGCTACACATTGTAATGTTAACAGCGGGGCCCTGCAGTCTGACTGGGCTAATGGTGTGCCATCCCATCAGGCCATGCGCCCAACCAGAACATGCAGAGAGATTGTTCACATCAAGCCCGTTGGCAAATTAGCCAACACGCATTAAGCTGTGGCATTATGCTAAAGCTGTCTAAATACTACTATATGCTTAGTGACCAGTGAATGATTGCTGAAGCCCACCCCTTCCCTTTCCACCCCCCCACCCCCCACCCAACCCCCGCCCCCCCGAGCCCATCGGGATGAGTGTCGGTCCACTCAAACTGGAGTGATAGAATTAGCTGTCACAGGAATGGGAGTTAAAATGAAGCAGGCTCAAGAGAGACATGGAAAGGGTAAGAGTGTGACTACAACTTGAAACATGGTGTTTCCTATGGAATTGTGTTTCCCGTACCGAGCCCAGCACCTAGCAGTAGCTTATTAAACCAGGGGTTCTCAAACTTTTTGAGGCCAGGGAGAACATTTTCAAAGGACCCCCTCGTAATACAGTGCTACAGGAATGAGGCCTTTAAACTCGGAAATGAGTTAGCATTTTAGCACTTCCGGTTCCCTCGTCTGGAAGTCAATGGGTTTTTTGAATGGGTTTTTAGTTAGATGACTGAAACAAGGTCTGTGGTTAACATAACCTCAAGAGATTTTAACGTTTCATTCTACGACATAAAATAAATCAATAAATACCCCACTCGTGAATTTTGAAGCCTTTATGTGTCTTAAAAAAGGCGGTTGCTAACAAGTGGCTAAATGAGACTACTAAACGTCGTCACTCCGCCTTTACAGCCTCGTTGTGTATACTCGCACTCATGCGACCGCGGTGTAGTTCATTTATAGCCCAACGTTAGCTTTTTACTTCTGGCGATGCATTTACACTTCAAAAATCATAAGAGTGGTGTTCCTTCGTGAAGAATATCTTGCTGAACAAGACGTGTCAGTATCATAAACGTTTGTTTGCCAAAGAGCTTATTTTCTGCTATAATTCAAAACCCAATGGAAAAATCCCATTGGCTTTTTGTCAAGGGAACCCAGGGCGATTCTAACTTCCTGGCTGGCCTACAAAAATACGCCATCCCTGGAGCACTCTATCGTAACACCGATTAAGCATATGCTTACTACCATCTTTACTCTTAGATGCCATTGGAACTATTTGTATTCTTAAACTTTTCAACCTAAATACTTCAGACCTGTTTGATAGTGATAAACAGAAACACATTTCAATTTGAGTCATGTTAACACCACTTTGTTTTGCCCTGATATTCTGGGTGCTCTGTAATCAGAGGTCGCTTTAGCTTGGCCGACTTCATGGCTTCATTCGCTAACGTGGGTGGTAGCAATGGACACAATATGGTTGTTTCATTGGTCCCCATCTGTAGATGTGTACTTTTTAATGATACAGCACAATTTATAAATTTGACAGAGTGCCATGGACCCCTGGGGGGTCCATATAGTTACATTTATAAGCTACTGTATTGGGTATAAAGTCAGTAAATGTATGTGCTCTAATCGAGGCGTGACGAGCTATTCGGTCTACTAAGCAAAACGTCTTTCCCACTTTGAAATCACACACGATTTCACCGAAAGTCCAGATGTCCCAGTTTTCCACCAGTACTGAAACGCAGCATGCATTTGTGGGACTGTGAAAATAGTCTCAAAACTAACCTAATCCGAGCGAATCAGGCGAACGGTGAGCAGACAGGAAGCCTTTTGAAAGCGAAAATGATCAGATCTGTGAAGTTGAAGTTAAAAATCTGTACGTATGATGTGTGCGTTTGTAAAACTGTATTACATGTGTTCGAATTGATCGATATTTGTGTGTAGATTGGAACACACATTCGTGAGTACCTACAATTACGCACAAATCGTTGTACATATTTGTAAATCATATTTTTCATTTGTAGATCATGTAATTTTGAGACTAAGTTCACTCCATAGTTTCCTTTCTTACTGTAAACGCATTAGCCTCCTGTGCTTAATGATGTCCGTTCAGTAAGCTGTTATTTAGGTGATAAGAATAAGAAACGCACCATATACCTGTATACCTATATTTCAAATATAAATATTAATATTTGATGGGGTGGCAGCTGGAGCATTCAATGGCATTCAATAGATCACAGCAGGGGCAGGTATTTTTCACAGCGTGACGTGTGATCTGACAGACATTTTTTCTTTCACTCTCTTAATTAATTTTCGTCAGACACCTACAGAGGCTTGCCGCGCTGTCGGCCTGCTCGCTGACCACAGCTCCTGTTCTTTTGTCCAAACTGCCCCGGCTCTTTCCCCGAGACACGCCGCCGTACACCTGTAGGTTTTCATTTCCTCCCACCCTAATGAAGGTGTTGGTGCAGATGATGGACACGCGACCTCCACTTCTCACCTCTGCTGCGTGCCCCTCTCCATAGGGTCTTGACGAGGGTGGGTGTAGACAAATTGTTCGGTCCCTGAAATACTTCTCTTTGCCCTCTTTGTCTTGGAAGATCTGGCAGAGTGGTTAGGTTAGGTTATGTTGGATGCATTTGCAGCAGAAATTCTGCTGCTCATGCTTCTGTGAAAGCAAACTGTGTTTTCAGATAGGGAAATGCAGTGGAGTGCTAAGTGAGTAAACGTTCCAACTTTAAAGTATATGACTGGGATTTTTTATAAGACGATCCAAAACGCTGAGTATGATGTCATTTTCGTTATAAGAAATAATATAGGGCATTTTTCCTTAAGTAGAGTGCTTTTTTATTTAGGTCAGTGGGCCACCTATGGGTCTGAAAAGTGAAGCCAATGCAGAAGTGCCTTAAACTTGCATTCTTTCTAACAGCCAGCAGGGGGCGACTCCTCTGTTTGCAAAAATAAGTCAGATTGTGTAGAAGTCTAAGAGAAAATAAGCCTACTTCTCACTTGATTTATTACCTCAGTAAACATTGTAAACATGAGTTTATGGTCTCAATCGCTAGTTTCAAGTCTTCTTCAATACAGCATGATGTTCATTTAGTAAATTATGGTCCCATTTAGAGTCAAATAGACCATAAAGAAGAGGATGCTTTAGGGCGTAACTTTAACCCTTTCACAGTGTGTTTTCAGTTCATGAAAGTTAATTGTAACATTTTGGTCGCCTAAAAATGTATTATTCAACCTTCGGTTGTACTTAGCTCCACCCTCTCGTGTCACTTCTGGTTGTAAAAAATCCAAGATGGCGACGGTCAAAAACCAAGATGGTGACGGTCAAAATGCCAAATTCGAGGCTTCAAAACGGCAGTCCACAAACCAATGGGTGATGTCACGGTGTCTACGTCCACTTCTTACTTACAGTCTGTGATTTAAGTACTGTAGATTAAAGCTGCCCTTGTTGCATTTACATTTATTGGGGCCAAGTTGTCTTTAACACACAACCGCAATGTTCCCGGTTTGAGGTTGTGTCTAGAAGGTGACACGCAAATTGCAAAAACTGGCAAAAACTTGCAAAAACTCTCACGAGACTCGCTGCCCGGTGACCTATCCTAACCTTAACTATTCGAGGTCAATGCCTAACAACCATCTCACGAGAGTTTCCCAACTCGTGGGTTATCTTCTAGACACGACCCTGGTTTGAATCCGAGCCTTCATTGCATGTCATCCTCCTCTTCCTAAATAAATGTTCCAAATACAGGAAAAATCAAAAATGAATTTACTAAAGAAAGATAAAAAAAAAAAAAAATGAAAAATAGATGTACCAAAGAAAGGTAAAAGATACATACACCAAATAAAGGTAAAAATATCAAAAATGAAAGAACACAGTTTTATATCGGTGAAGAAAATGAGACAGTTGAAACACATTCTCTCAATGTTTCAAGTTGTAAGCACCTTACAGGTGCATAGGCATCACTGGGCCCCATGTGGAGAACAAGTGCCAAGCAATCCCAGTTGGGTGCTGATTCCTCAACTCAAAAAAAAAACTATTGATCTGACTCAGGATTTGACTCAGTGTGTATTTTTCTGGCGCTTCTTCAACTCTGTTTTGGACCTTGCAAAGAGTAGTTCTACTCTGGGATCCAGTTAATTTCATCCCTGTGTAGTTTGTTGGATTAAACAGCCTACAGGTACATATCAGATTCAGTCAGAATTATAATTGAATTACACCATAAACACAAAGTTTGCCCTATTGATTGTTTCTTCCTGTTGTTCTGACACTGTATTTGCATAATGGCTTATTTAATAGAATTTAGGAAACAAGTGGACTTTTTTTTAACAATATTTTTGGTGTTTTTCTTTGAATAACAAGTGATGTGTTTTTTTCAACATATCTAGTGAATGCAAATGCCGTTTTCAAAACATAAAAAAATCCAAAACACGACAATGGAATAATATATTACCAGAGAGAGAGAGAGTGGTTGTAAATGTTGATTTTTTTTACTTCACTCCATTATCTTAGGTCTATGCGCTACATTCACAGTTAAATAGGCTTTTAAATGTACCGTGTGTACATTGCGCCATATGTTCAGGAGGAGGAGGAGGTTCCAGTTGTGGTCTGTGTTCTTGCCAATGGGGCACATCTAAGTGTGGGCAGCTAGATTGATTGCCGAGACGGCCAGCAGAGCGGAGGAGGATCAGACATAGAGAGAGAGGTTCTACTAGATTACACAAGGCTTGTGTCTGAGCTCAGGATTTCCTCGCCTTTTGTTGTAGAACCTGGCTCGCGGAATAGCAGATCAAAGCTTCACTCGCAGCATCCCGCGTAGCATCATTTACACATCTGTGAAATCCACAATCATAGAAGAAGACTATGAACCCTCTCCTGCATTCATTAATGTAGAACTTTGACCGGAGACAAAGGTTAGGCGGAGGACAGAAATGGTCCCGCTTTTTTTCACAGCCGAGTGTTTGAGTATTCACAACCGCTCATTAATTCTATTTCTACTTTGAGTATTGGTTATTTGCTTTCTTCTTTTCACTCGGGCAAGCTCTCAATTCATTAGCCGACCCACTATGAATGTATTATTCAATGCTAGATTGGCATTGGTGAGAGCAGCGTGTTTACCGTAGCTCATGAAATATGTATCCGTTGAATGGGGGTCCGTGTAAGCAGCTGCCTGATATGGTCATGATGAGGGAGAGGTTTCTGTGGCAGTCGCAGCCAGTCACTCAAGGACAATCCCTTATAGCTGTTTTGGTTGTGTTGATTGTATTGTTGATTGTCTCACATTAAAGCTGTGGTGTGCAGTGTAGATAACAGATTTACCTCAAGGTGTGTGTCTGTATCGGGGATAACTTTTTTCCCCTCCTTTTTCGCATTGCGTGTTGAAAGATAAGCATTTCAACTTATTTTTTTTTCTAAATGTAAAAGCTACCTAAGCATCTAATTTATGGGTCGAAAGGGGAAACTATAACACTTATTACACACAACAGACACCAGCAGCCACCTACAACAAAATGACCAGATTTGTTAAAGTAATAGTGAGGCCCGGACATCCATAAAGAGCTGTTTGTTAGATGTCAACTGCAGTAATTATAACAGAGCTGGCATGGCTGAAACTATATTGAGTGGCCTAATGGTGTCTATGGAGAAAGAGCAGAGTAGGGGCCTATTTTTTTTTTTGCTCAGATGAAGTGGCTCGCCACAAAGATGAATGATTGCTTTCTCTGCGAACTCCTGGGCCTCACGAGTTGATTTAATTGAGTTGAATTAAACCTAAGCCAGGTAGAAATAGAGACGGAGGGAAAATCTATGCCGTCGATCTATAAAAGCCTTTAGGGCTTCGATCTGGATTTACGTAGATTATTTTCCCGTCTGGTCACAGTCACACTTCATTCCTAACCCTGTAGTCTGTATTCCTTAGTTACATGTTTTATGTTTAGGTGGAGTGTTGACGGCGGCTCCCTCGGTTGACGCGTGAGCAGAAGTTCGGACAGAAAGCATCACCTCGTTTTTCACCCGATTCCACTGTTATCAGGCCATTAAATGTGCGTGATCGCTCGCTATAAGCATCATAGATGTGGGTCAATAGGGGCCTACTACGTTGTAAAAGTGAAAGACCAACACGTTCCAACACGTAAAACTGCAGGAAACGTTACGTTTTGAACACAAACAAAACAGCTTCTTTAGGTTTAGGCATCAAAACCACTTAGGTAAGTTTAGGGAAAACGTCATGTTTTGGCTTAAATAACTATACGTTTCAAAAGTGAAACACGTGATGCAAACCCCGGTCTCCTAGATCTCCTAAAGTGTCTTTGAGTTTCCAGAAAAGCGCTATACAAATAAAAATAAATGTATTATTAATCTCATTTTATTGACAAGCCACTCACCAGCATTGACCAGCAACCAGACCTCCAACAACAGGAGGACTATTTTTATTCTTTTTACTAAAAAGAATAGATTGTTTTTCATTTAAATGTCTGGATGGAAGAGCCCAGTAATAAAATTGTCGAAACATATTTTAGTTGCTTTTTGTGAGTTGATATAAATGTAACTGAATGTGTTAAATGGGCATAAGATATCATCTCATATCGATCACAGGCCCCTGAATTGAATCAAAATCGTATCGTGGCAGACTTTATTATATCGGCAAATATCGTATCGTTATCCAAAGAATCAACATAATATCGCAGTGTGATGAAACTAGTGATTTACACACCTACAGGTCGCTGTCGTCTTATTTTATTCCTTTATTCGGCGATCGACCATGTGAATAGATGACAAAACCTACTAGTGGGTGTAGCAGGGCCCTACTGACCCACATCTGGGAGGCTTATTACCACTGATAACACATTTAATGACCTGATGGCAGTCTAATCGGCCGTCATTTTCACATCAGGCAATTGTGTGACACATTTGTAGTCATCTAATACAAAAAAGAATTTCCACTGGTTTGTCAAGAGGCCAAAATAGCACCTAACAGTTAGAGGGCCACCTTTGGTTTACAAAAACATGAAGTGGCTATCTGACAAAACGTTTTTTGAAAAGAACTGGCACTGAAAATACATGTTGTTTTGTTCTGGCTCACTGGCAGAGACACTCCCGTGGAGCTGCTTCTGCCATACAGTGCATCTACTATAAATATAGCCTGCTGACGGTAAAGTAATTTCATTGACGTAGTTACCTAATATGGGACAGTAAATGCATCACTTCCCGTATACGCTGAGAAAGAAGCAGCGCCTGACCACGAGGGCAGGAATGCAACAAAGAAAAAGAGTCTCTTCGGGGGCATATTTATTTGACGTCGAGACCGCACCGATTATATACATAATACGGCTCTAATGAGAAAAGAACTGGATTGTTAAATGTGTTTGAGTTGAGTTTGATTAGCTGTGCCAATAAATGCCCGTAAAAGCAGCCAGCTATATGTCAGTGGTAATTGTAAAGTGGTTTGTTCCTGTCGAATGTGTTCCAAGCACCTCAGCAAATCACCCAATAGTGTTGAATGGGAATAAAAAAAAAGAAAAGGAAAAGCCGTGCCGTAATTCAGCGATCAGCAGATGATTGGGGGCATACGTCGCCGCCTGCCAACAGACATGAGGCCGAGCTGCCAAATCACCCTTAAAAGGAAGCCTGAGCACAGGGGCTTATCTCAATGTGTTGGTCTTTCTCTGCTCCAGCACGTTTCGCCATATGTACACAGAGGCAGGGGCACGATCTCATACGTCTTTCTTTGTCTGTGTTTGTCTTGCTGTCTTTATTGTGCTCTGTGTGCTCTCTCTCTCTTTCTCTCTCTCTCTCTCTCTCTCTCTCTCTCTCTCTCTCTCTCTCACTGTCTGCTTCAGCCCTTTGCTCCTCCGTTAGACTACATTTCTATTGTGATCCCGTAACAGGCTTGTCATCTCTTAAGAAATCACCCCTTGTTCTTGACAATTTCAAGATCGCCACGTCGACTCTTAAAATGTCACGATGAGCCCAAATTGTTTGAGCTTTCCTTTGAGTAAAGCTGCTTAAGGGGCAGCAGATAAAGCCACGGCGTATATATATTTATCTGCTACATTTCAATCCTTCTTTGTATTGTGACAACAGAGATGATACCAGTAGAAGGTGGGGGGGGGGGAGGTGGGGGGGGGGAGGGGGGGGGGGGGCACGGTGATCCTATCCTGCTATATTCATTTGAAGTTAAACCTGTGGTATTGTTTGCTGGATTGGGAATGGAAAGCTATACTGTGAACTGGACAAAGGTACTATCCGCCCGACCTCTTAAGGCTGGCCCACACTAAAAGATATTTCAAATCTTAACAGGTTTTTGAAAACGTGAGAGACCCCACACGTGACGACATGTCATAATAAATTTAACAGTTTTGTTTCTATAGTGTGTGGAGACCAACGATTTGGCCAAAACAGCACACCACACACTAACTGATTCCGTTAATGAACAACAAGACTCTCCAAACCGGTAATGTCGCAAAATCCCTCGAGATAAAACGAGACTTTAGTGTAAACAAACATGGCGGACGACGGGCAGGAAGAATTGGCAATTTTAGTTTTTGCACTACTTTGTACTGAAAATTCACACAGGTTGGATGGATGAAGTCATGGAGACATGTTGTCCTTCCTTCTTCAGTCAGCCTGGTTTTCAACTGGCTATCGTTCTTTCCCACGTGACCGCGTCATCGGCTGTCCTCGGGATTCCCTACACACAACAGGATATCCGATCGTAAATATTGAACATGTTTAATATTTGCAATTTGAAATCAGTGTGACCAGTATGGACTTCCGAGCCGATCGGGGGGGATGTTAAAAACACTCTTAACATACCTCACACCACAGGAATATCTGGGGAGATAATCTTTTGAACCATCAAAAAACTCGGGGCTTTGCTGACGATTGTCGGGAGAGGGGGGAATCGGGCCCAAAATCGTCTCGATTCTCATGCGGTATTGCATTAATGAAACAAAATAATGTTAAATTATACTATGTGCCAGGGTTACTGTTGCTTTGGTGTCAAATCAGAGAGTTTTTTCCTGTTAAATATAATAAAAAAGCAAACTGCTGGGTTCAGTAGTGGTGTCATAGGGAGGGTTTTGAATGGATCTGGCTGCAAGTTGAGCTCGCATCAGCTTGAAGCTCCGTAGCTCGTTTGAAATGATATCAAACTCTTGAGACACCTCGGGCCCAATTCAGTCCTTAGAAAGTCAATGCAGATCTGAGCAGGTTATTTTTTAGACATTGGCTGTTCGTTGTACCCGCTGAGTATTTGTTTATTGAAAAACCATGTTGTCTTTGTCCTTCCCAGTGGCATGGTGGGAAATGGACCGTGGGTATTCCTTTTTTGGTCTTTCTTATTCTGAATTACCTTTTAAATACCTTTTATTCCCTTTTTGTAAAGACAGTGTTAAAAATAAAAAAGTTTGCAACATGTTCTCTGTACTATCAAAATATTTGAGATAAATAAGGCTTTTCTGAAATTTTCAAATGAAAAATTAGTTTGTTTGTGTGACAAAAATATCTTTCAAATTGAATTTAGCATTGTCTGCAACTTACAATATACTTAGTAACCACAGTGAATACTCATTACATTACATCTTTGTGAGTTGTATCTATACGCATCACATTCTAAGTGAATATTCATGGAGAGTTCTTTCACTTGCCATCTTTAGCGGCCGTTCAAACTGGAAACAGACCTGTGGTAAAACGATGCAAGAAGCTGCGTCTTCTAAGACATGAAATACAAGTCAGGAATTGTAGTTTGAGTAACAGGTCCGTAAAGCCGCCCACACATGATCCATGATCAGCGGTAAAAACCTATTGGGAGAGCGGTGGCACCCAACTAAGCGGAAGCGCTACCCTTGGCGTGGCGCACCGCTTGCAATCGAATTGAAATATTTCAACTTTGACCTCGGTTGCCGCTGACTTTTCAAAGTGCAGCCAATGACATAACAGCTGTATGTGACGTAGCCAGAAGCGATGATGCATACAGCACCTGCGCTGCGCTGTGCTCTGTGCCCTACCTCGTGGTGAGTGAAGAGCAAATGTCTCATCACCTGAAGGCAGCTTAAGTTTTGAAGGACGTTCATGTAACAAATTAATCTATCAGGGATGTGTGCTTGCACATATTTTATTGGCCAACGCAGCGCCTGTTGGGATGCGGTCATATTGTGGTCCAGCACAAACTTGACACAGGTTTAACTTTTTTTGCTGGATGACGATGCTTTCTACTCTGAAGCCCTCAGCGTCGGCACCCCCGCTGCATCGACGGACTGGCTTCAATCAAATGAATGAGCAAGCTGCATTTTGAACGCGGCCTTAGTGCCTCAGTATACTTAAAAAAAAAGTTCTTTTCAGATTATTGAACAGCATCTCAAACCGCCTCTCCCCCCCTTTCTTTTCTGACATCAAAATAAGGGGGGCTGTGCCCAACGATTTTTTTGTAACTTTCTGAAACAGAAATAAGACGCAGCAGTCGGCCGGGTGTGTGGAGGTGTAAAAGCAAGGAACTTCTCTTTCAGGCTCTCTTTTTAGCATTCTTCACAGAACTACTTGCGTCACTTTTGTTGTGCACACCCAAGTACAACACGATGAATGCCTCGGAGGGAAAAAGTGTGCATCCTTATCCCCAGAGCTCCTCAGAGAGGTCGTGTAGGCAGTGTGATGCAGGAGGAGGCTATGACGGTATTCTCTATTCGAGTGTGGCCGTTTGGAACTTTACCGTTAGAAGAGGTTGGATGACACCAGGTACAAACTAATTTGTTTAAAGCCATGAATGTCACAAAATGTACTCTTCCACTCGAAGACTTTTTATTTTTTTATTTCACCTTTATTTAACCAGGAAAGTCATTAAAAAAGAAAATATTTACAATGGCGGCCTGGCAAAAGACAAAGCCTCTTGAGGGAAGGGGGTAGGGGCTAAAAAAGAAATGTCATGGTAGACATTCGCTGGCAGGAAAAGTTTAACAACCATTTTTAGTTGCGTGTCTTTGAATACACATGTGTAACAATAACCATGGGAAACAGACAATAATATACTTGATGCATTTCCATTAAAGATAACGCAACAAGAAAAAGAAAGTAATTCTCATTATATCCCTGCACGCCCTGCCTAACTAATGCAGCACCTGTCGCCAAGATGGAAAGGGCACAAGTTACCTGGAGTAACACTGGAGGAATACTGTCTGGCTCTGCACATTTGCTTCCAAAATAGCAACCCTTAGTCATCCAAGCTCTCTCCGTTTGTAAATACTAGATGCATGAGGGTCTGTCAAACTCAGCACATTTTGGATTTTTTTTTTTTTTTTTTTTTGGCACCTCTTGTGTGTCCTGGTTACGCTGTCTCTTTTGATGATTCCTCCAAAATTCAAGTGACTTATGTGTGAGATGAAGTTGTGTATAAGTGTGGGAACGAGATGAATGAGGAGGCAGCTTGAGCTGTGTTCATAAAAGTGCACTCCAAGCATTCAAGGACGGACTTTTTTATGCATGTTTTTTTTTTTTTCAGTGTTAAAGTCATTTCAAACATGCAGGTCTTTGCTTTGTGTTTGTCTCTGAAAAACATTATGTTTGATGTTTTAGGTTGTATTTGCATTAGATGGGAGCAGTGGGTTTTTTTTTCTGGTTTTATGTGCATAAGAAAAAAGTGTACACCGGTGGACATTTAGGCTGGAGGCCTTTAAGAACATCCTGATGCGCCTATCGACTGCCACCTTGCAACTTTTAGACGACCCCGTATTTAGTTTGTATCTCCAGAATTGGAGTTGTTAAAGTAGTGGCACAGCTAGCTGGAATTGGAAGGATTCACGAGAGCTGCTAATGAGCCACTTGGCTTTTAGCTTTTAGTCAAAGTACACTCTGACACAAGTAGATCAGAGTGCAATGAAAAGAGCACGCAATAATGAAGTGGGTATAGACTGAGGGGCATTTTATCTTTGAGGCTTTGCTCCCTGACACTGTGACACTGTGGAAATGTTGCCCACATAATTACTCACTTAGACAAGTAAAACTATAAACTGGGTAACAACCAGGGTTGGTTTATCGAGAACCGTTTCTCGTTTGGAACTGGTTCCGCATCTATAGGAACTCGAGGTATGTTGGAAAACACAGCCGTGACAGCGTGCGGCTGGTGTTGTTTTCACCTCGTGAGTCTGTGTGTGTGAGTCATCGTGGCAAAATGTGGTCCTGGAGACACCTACTGTAGCGGGAACTGCCACAGAAGAGGTTTAGAGTACTTTTCCAGGTGTTTCTGTGTCTGTCTGTGGACAGATATTGTCAAAGCGATAGCATCACAATGGTGCAAGATGCAGTCACGAAACTTTAAAAGGTGTGTAGTTGAGATCAAAATTAAGGCAGCTGGGTGTGGTCTGAGCAAGGGCGCCAGAAGTACGGGGTAGGAAGTGGAGAAGGGGCCATTGCCCCCCCACCACACACACTTTACGCCCCTTGCCCGATTTGGCACCACAGCTGTGATCCCATCGCAAGATGGTGTCCAGTTTTGGATTCATAAAGGCAAAGCTTGGACCTCTTAAAGCTGCAGTGGGTAGAAATGGAGCAAATGTGATTAAAAAAAGTTATTTTTATAAATCATGTGCCTCTGTGTCCTCCGGTGCTCCTAATGACATCTGCAAAATTTCACAGACCGGAGGAAAACAACCAATCAGAGCCAGGAGGAGGTGCAGAAGCATAGTTTTCTCTCAGAACACACTTGAATTACAACGTGCTGAAAGGTTAAAAATGGAATTTTCGCCCAATGATGCCAGAAAATTGTTGCCTACTGAAGATTTAAGGGCCGTTCACAAGATGTGTCTAAAAACGCTTGGAAAATGCCGCTTTCATCTCTTTATCCAAGGTGCTTGGGAGCTTCCGCTCCTGTCGCGCCTGCCGTTACTAAGCAACCAAGACCTGCGTGCTGCGATGACGATGATGATGAAGTTGTGGTAATTTAGCTGTAAAAGCCTCACTGACTAAACTCAACAAAGTCAAAACAAAGATAAATATCAGTGCCGTAAATCCCTCACAGTAGCTGTACACTTGATTTCTCTGTGTCAGTGTGGCTGACCTTTCAACCGGATGTTGTGACGTCCGCGGAGGAAAAGGGTGAAATAGTCCCATGTGACAGATCATAAAGCTCTGGGTAGTCCTGTACTAAAATGATTAAACTCTCCTCCGTATATTTACCGAAGACTGATATTTACGGAAGAAAGAAAAGATATCTGTCTGATTGGTGGATCTGTCTGACGGATATAGTCCAAAGTGGAAGCAGGCAGTGGATGCCTGATCTGCGCATACAGTTTCTCAGACATGTGGATGCGGAAATTATGAATTGGGCCTTAGCTTCACGAACAACTTACATAATACCCTTCAAGGAAATTGTTGACTTGTTGTTGAAAATTGTTGCAACTGTAGCCAAGACGGAAGTCATATTCCCTTGAAATCCGCTACAGTAATGCTAGTGTGTCCAACTCTAGATAAAAAACAAGGATAAAATGAGAGAACATTCAACATGTGCATAGCGAGAGAATGTTTATATTCTGTCTCTTTACCAGGAAGACATTCAGGGCAATTAATTGGAATTGATGAAAACCATAAAATCTGAATGATACCCGCAGAGCTAATACCGATGAGCGTGACTCGAGTCCTGGTTAAATGCGTGCAACAAATGGGATGAATTTTCTACCATTTTGCGTCGAGCCGAGTTTTCAAGTGTCTTTAGTTTTGCATGCGTGTGCACACACTTGTGTATTTGTTTGTGTGTTTTACGTGTGTGCATGCTCCCAGAGGGGAAACAGGCTGTATGGGGTGTTATCTGCTTCTGCAGAGGGTGACAGCTAATCACCAACCCTGACAAACACAGGGGGGAGAGGGGAGGGAAGAGAGAGGGGGGGGGGTGACAAACGAGAGAGAGAGGGAGCGAGGAGATGGCGGTGGGCAGGGGGATTGGCATTTGAATTCCAGCGAGTAACCGCGGAGGGCTTTCGGATCCTGTCATCGCAACCTCCGTATGAGTTTGGACTTGAGCTGGACGACCGCGCAGCCTCCCCACCCGGCCCACTGACAACTAATAAACCCCCATCAGTATAGGCACACGCCGAGATGGGAGGCCGCCGAGACAACGTCGCGACAATTCTTGATGAGTTGAATAAATCTTTGTGTTTGCAGAGTCTGTCAACAAGCGGCTTTGATCTCCTACCTGCTGCTCGTGAATTCCCAGCCTCGTGGAGAATCTCTGCCGAAGGGTTCGCGAGCCGTCTTTATTGCTCGCGATGGCACCTTTTCAAGTGGCGCCTTGTCAGGTATAAAGACATCAGCGCTTACAGTATCCGCTAACCGTTGCCATTAATCGCGCCCAAAAGTCTGTGCTAAATGCATTTTGCAGACGGTTTTTGCCTTGCAGATGGGCTGATGCATGCTGGGTTAGTGGGAGCTGCCGGTGTCGCCTGTTGACACGGAGATCAGAGGGCTGTGAGAGATGGAGAGATGCTGTCGTGAGATGGCGGCAGGCAGGCTGCACGGGGAGGAGAGAGAGGGAGGAGAGACGAGGCTCCGCTCGGGTTTTCAAGGAAGCGTTTCAGGTCGATGCGTTCCCCTTAGCGGTTGTCATTCGTAGGCACAGATGCCTATTGTGTTAAAGCGGCAGTAGGCGGAATGTTTTTGGCATCATTGGGGCAGAAATTCCATATATAACCTTTCAGCATATTGTAATTCAAGTGTTCTGAGAGAAAACTAGACTTCTGCACCTCCTCATGGCTCTGTTTTCAGGCTTTAAAAAATCTAGCTGGTGACGGGAGACTTTGACCAATCACAGAGTCATTTCAGAGAGAGAGCTTTCCTATTGGCTGTTCATTCAACGGAGGCAGCTGTCAATCACTCGCGAACTCCGTTCAAATGGTCAAACTAGGCAGCGCTGATCAAATATGAATCAATATTCTGTTACTGTAATGCCTATTTCTCGCATAAAAATGTTTTCAGAAACATCTTGTAGTGTACTGTTTAGCTGTAAAATGAGAAAGTTTGACAGCTGCTCAGAGACGGCAAGGCTCCAGCTCGGCTCTGATTGGTTGTTTTCCTCCGGTCTGTGAAATCTTGCAGATGCCATTAGGAGCACCGGAGGTCGCAGAGACACATGATTTTTTTCAGATTACCTGTCTCATGCACTACTGTCAGGATGTAGTAACAGTTTTATAAATATTTGCTCCAATTCTACCCACTACTGCTTTAAACAGAAATATCACAACATAGAAATGTACGAAGCAAATTGTCAGTATGGTTTTTGCTCTATACGATCCGTGAATGTCTTGTTTGGACATTTTAATGGACGTTAATGACGGCTCAGTTTGATTACCAATAGTCCGACTGAAATATCAATCTTTTTCCTGGTGTTCCTGTGGCTTCTGGACTCCCCGCTGCAGCCACCGCGGGCGGCGCTATTCGGACCAACTGCCGTCTGTCTGTCTGTCTGTCGGGGTGGCTGTGATGGGCGTCACGCTGGGGGCCTCCATACGGGGAGACCCTCATCTTCTCACAGTGTCATACCTCTCACCACTTTGCTCTCTCTATCTGACCCTGTCACCGAGGCAGAGAGTGACAGATGCAGGCGGAGAGAGAAAGCGCGCGGAGAGACAAGAGAGTGGGTGGCACGTCCTTTTTAGACACAGGCATATAGCTGAGATCCTCGCTAAATAAAATCAAAGATAGCTGTCAGATGCTTTTACCGAGCACAGTGCTCGAGAGCACGCAAATGGCACTATCAGTGAAGGAGTCAAAGGTCCACAGCTACTCGAGAATTGAGGTTGTCATTCACGTCTTTAAGCATTCAGTGTAAGTGCCGGCAGTCTGTTTAACAGTTTACAATAAAGTTTAATACAGTAGAGATCTGATAAGTGATTATATATGGTATGATTAATGTAGCTTTTTCATGTTGCTTCACAAAGGTTGATTTTACTAATAGTTTATTATTTGCATCGGTAACGCCCCCTAAACACCATATAAGGGCAGGTGTTGTGCCGTGTGCAAATACTCTGGCACATGCCCAAGAATTGTAGAGATGCCTCCAAAAAATGCTGTAAGAAGAAGAAAGGATAGATAGATAGATAGATAGATAGATAGATAGATAGATAGATAGATAGACTGGGCGATATGGAGAAAATCAAATATCCCATACTTTTGACCAAATACCTCGATATTGATATTGCGACGATATTGTAGGGTTGACCATTGGTGCTTTTACCAAATATTTACACAATGAGTTTTTTGATAAATAATCATCAGTAATATGGATATAATGACTAAATGGGTAAAGGCAAATACTACAACAGCTAGAACAGTCTGGTAACTTCAGAAAATTACATCCCTTTACTGTAATGCAGCCTTTAAAACCAGGAACAGACAACACTTATGCCATATTACGATATTTTGATATCCAAAATCTAAGACGATATATAGTATCATATCAGAATATCGATATAATATTGATATATTGCCCAGCCGTTGTCTATATAGATAAATAGATGGATGGATGGATAGATAGATAAATAGATTTTAGTTTCTTTCGGTTTCTTTCTAAGAGAAGATGAAAAATAAGAAAACATTGGTGCATCCCAGAAATCAATGGGTACTAACAAAACCAGAACAAAAATAAGAGAAGATTTGTTCTTATATCGCTTCCTGCGTGAGGCCAATTGTATTTGTGTATGTTAGAAGGCTTGTGGTGGTCTGGTGTGGGTGACCGCATCTGTGTTTTGAGTGTGCGCGCGTCTACATCTGTGTACTTGTGTTGTACTGGAGCGCTAATGACAGTTGGCATTTGGCCACTATCAGTGGATCGTTAATTAGTATTGAGAGGTTTGGGGGGAGCAGCACAGATTCCCCTCTATCTCGCAAACAGATGTGTGTTTGATCTGCTAACCCAGCATACACACACACACACACACACACACACACACACACACACACACACACACACACACACACTTACGTGCACACACAGTCCATCCATAGCAACTCTCTGACATATGGAAATGTCTATATCTCAGCATACTGATATTGACAGCGATAGATCTAACCACAGGGAAAACATCAACAACAACAAAAAAATCAAAAAACGTGGATCATAGTGAAGTCTGTTGTGAGCCTGCCAAAGAAAAATTATAAAGACGCGAATGACAATAACAAACCGACAACAAAAAGATAAGCAGAGATGCACTATTAGCACCGTAGGAGTGTACTGATACACTCACCTCACAGTTCATTATTAAAGAGGACCTGTTATGCTTTTGTGCTTTTCCCCTTTCCTTTAGTGTGTTATGTAGTTTTTTTGTGCATGTAAAAGGTCTGAAAAGTTACAAAGCCCAAAGTCCACGCCGAAGGGAGTTCCTCTCCCCCACAGAAACACTGCTCCTGAACTGCCTGAAACGTCCAGCCTTTTCTTCCGTAACGTGGTGATGTCACCAAGTAACACATTTGCATAACTGCTAGTTTGGCACCTCTCTCAAACAAAGCTAGTTGGATCGGAGCTGGGGCGGAGTCCAAAGAGTTTGGTTCGGTTGACCAATCATCAAGTGTGAAAGTATTTTTTGAACATTAAAGCATGTAAACATGTTCTAGTAGAAACCCCAAATACAAGTATGCACCTGAAAATAAGCATAATATGTCCTCTTTAAGGCCTTTACATACCGGCAGCATTTATTTTTTTCATGCGATTAATTCGCATGTCAACATATTTTTTCAAACTGTTGTTTTTGTCATGAATACTTTCACATTGAACGTGAATATTACATGGCGAAAAAAGTGACATTTTCTGAGCGTTCACACCGCGAATAAAGTCACCAACCAATCACGTTGTACAGAACGGGCTGAGTTGCGCCTATATTTATGAAACTAACAACACGGAGGCTCCGTAGTCCGAACCAAGACGGCAAACTTTATTACTGCTTTCAGTCTTGACAAAGGCAGCGCAGACCAGATCCACTTTTTTTCCGTTCTTACCTTTCACAATAAAAGCCCTAGACTTATAATATTCCCAGGTGAGTATTTCGCATTTGTGTGTCCTATATTTGTCACGCCCCCGGTGTGTAAAGGCCTATAGTTTTTATAATGTAATAATACATATTTTCTTTCTTATAGATTTGTTGTCGCTTTTACAATCAGATCCTTATTCACACAAACAAAAACAAACAGTAAAAATCTCTCCACTAAAATCTCCTTAATACATAGAGAACAAATGCCCATGCTCGGTGGGACCAGTAATCTCTGAACACCATACATCACAGCAAGAAAAAAAAAATACCAACTGAAGAAGGACTTCACTGGCGGAAGAAGAGAAGTAATGAAAATAATTTGTGTTTATTTTTTAAAGCCAACCTTTAACGAACCTCTACAAAGTCACAGACACTGGAGTAAAACATTATTATAGCTCTCACTAATGTCAGAGCCTTTGTCTGTTCAGTTAATTGTAGCGTAGTTGTCCTGATGGAATTGCTCTGTGACCTTTAGTATTTTTATTTCTCCAGCCCTTATATTTGCTAAGTGATGGTATTCTGGCTGATTAGCGCACCCTCGTCCGCCCCAGACACGCACACGCACGCACACTCACACACACACACACACACACACACACACACACACGCACACACTATTACAAAACACAATGTATTCACTCCCAGAACCCCACTCCCATTGTTCTGCTTTATAACACTGGGAAAGGAGCATCAGTCAAGTATATTAGCTGGATCCTATTACTGTCACCAGATTGCCTCTCTGAGCCATCTTAAAGAGCCCCCAGACAAAACTTCCTGTCATGTTAATCCAAGCTTTAATAAATAGAGGGATGTGTAACCATATTCAAATAGGGGCTCCCGTATTTATGCTGACAAAGAGAGACGGGCTATCGCGAAATGACAGATGAAAGTGTTTTGCATGAAAAGGAGGAGGAGGAGAAAAAAAAAAAGTTTTTATCGGCGCTCACTCTCTCCCATTCCGGGGAGAAATGTCAAATTATTGAAATGGCCTTTAAAAAAAAAAAAGCTTAAGCCTAATCTAAGTAAAACACTGCAGGTATTAAGGACAGCAGCCATTGTGAGTGAAATGAATGCTATTCAACTGTGGCTCGCAGCTCGTTTTATCCCTCTTGTTCACCTATTGATATCAAAGTACATAATACACACCTTGTCTCCGGAGAGAGATTTATGTTCATCGGACCTGTGAACATTGGAGCATACTGTCACTGAGCGCTGATTCATGAATACAGAAAGTCTGTTATTACATTTTTACCTTCCAGATTGTTATTCAGAGGCATTACTAGATGTGTCGTTTAGTTAAAGCTCAGGCAGTCGCGGAGGTGCAGCAGCAGTAGCCCTTCGCATTCCTTCTCATCACTAACAAAGGAGCTGAAACCGACCTCCCTCGTTCAAGGCCGTCTCTTAGATTCTCATGTGGGAAAAGAGCACTTTCGCTATCACAGAGAAAGACATGCTCTCTTTCAGTCTGGGGTTCATTTCCAGATAGTCCTTCTCTCGAGTTAAACCAGTATTTTACTACCGGGTCTGTGTGTTTGACTACGCCGCGCAGAGACTTCCCTTTTCATTAATAAGCTGATTGAATCCGAACATGTTTGCTCGTTCCTGCCGCTGTGTGACTGAGATGTTCCACGTATTGCTGAGGCTGCACGGGTTTCCCCGTTGCCTAGGCTACGTGAAGCAATATTAGCAGGCATCTCCTCAGAATTACTGGGTATGATGGAGCTATCCTTTTCAAAAAACAGAATAACCAGAATAATTTTTCATTGCCTAATAAAACCGAATAACAGTATGTATTTAAGACCCTATCTTAAAAAGAAAGAGCCAGAGCGCCTTGGTAGCCGAGTGGTTACAGCACTTGCCATATAACTAGGGTTTGATTCCCGCCATAGGACCCCCCCGCCCCCCAACCATCTCTACATTGTCCTCTATCAAAAAGACCAAAATGCAAAAAGAAAATAGTCTAAGGAAGAAATGAAAGCCCTGTTTATTTTACAGTTATAAAATAAAACTCAATAACAAACTTTATTGTCCTATATATAGAATGATTACAGACTCTCTCCTCACGTCCCTACACTTGTATTTTCAGTGTAATTTATTAGCCAAAAGAGAGACAAAATGCAGAATAAACAAAGTTAAAGATGAATTTGACTGATGGCATTTATTTTTTTTTCAAATTTTCTATAGATATCACATCGTGAATTCCTTCAGCCAAGACAATCGTGTAGTGAAAATCTGATTTTGTGACAGCCCTAATTATAAGCAGTAGTACTAGTATTCGTAATTAATAATAATATTAGTATTAGTGATTGGTAATAACCAATAGTATTGATCATTTGTAATTGTAAATATTGAATAGTGTTAGGTATGCTGCGATCCAGTCACAGTCAGAGGTCAGAATTTCCCAATTGAAATTTCCAACTTCCGACCTCCAAGCGTTCCAGATGTACGACGCAAAAAAAACGTAAACAAAAAAACATGGCTGCCTGTGGCAAACTGAGGTTTCTTCTCTGAAGTGTTCACACAATTGAACTCTCAGCAGCGCAGCCTCCTTGCATAGATACACAAAACAGAAGACAAAAGAACGATGCGTGAGGTAACATACGCCATTATACATTTTATTTTATGGACATCAATTTAAATGCAGAACGGGTTTTACTATAATGTAAAAATATAGGCAAATATACTTGTTATACATTGTTTTTATGACTCTGCGCCGTCGACAGCTGTGGCCGGAGGCGTTATGTTTTCGGGTTGTCCATCCGTCCGCCCATACTTCGGTACGTCCGTCCGGTCCATTCTTGTGAACGCGATATCTCAGCAATATATCATCTCGAGGATGAACTGATTAGATTTTGGTGGTCAAAGGTCACTGTGACCTCACGTCCGTCCCATTCTCTTGATATCTCAGGAACGTCTTGAGCGAATTTCTTCAAATTTGGCAAAAACGTCCACTTCGACTCGAGGATGAACTGATTTGATTTTGGTGGTCAAAGGTCACTGTGACCTCACAAAACATGTTTTTGTCCATAACTCAGGAATTCATATGCTAATTATGACAATTTTACACAAATGTCTAAAAGGATAAAATGATGAAGTAATGGATGGACATGGATGTAAACTGCCACTTGACTGGTTGGCTGAGGCATACAACCGCGTGGCGGTAATTCTAGTTTAGTTGATGGTTACAATGTGCGCTTCCATGGGTGCTGCCATTGTTGACGTAAGACAACTGCTTCTTCATGAAGTCGGGGTAGATGGATTTGCCCCGTGTTTACAAGTAGGAACTCCGACTTTGAGTGGCGTTCTATTGTACTTTTTTTGAGTTCCAAGTTGTCTGGAACGCAGCATAAGCATATAAATGCCGAGTTAGCCACACGCTAACAAGCAGTTAGCAGCAATTAAACAAACATTTGATTCTGCTTTATGCCTCAAAATGATTGGAATATGTATCTAAACGGGGTTCTTGCAGAGGGTCGGCAGCGCCTTTAGGTGTCAGTCAGCAGAAATTATGTAGATGCTTTTACTGCTTGAGCGATGGAAACCGAGGAAGCATCACCAAAAACCAGAAGGCAGACAGAAAAAGAGATGTAAGAATATTTCAAATGAGCTATAAAATATTAACATGAAATACCGCCAACTAGATTATAAATGGCATATGGGAATTATTAGAAATGAATGACCTTAATGTATATTAAAAAAAAGGGCAGTGTGTCTATTATCTATCTATTCTAGTGTAATCCTTTTCGTCCTCTGCGGCTTCCTCGCACGTTCAATTCATTTGCCCATTTAAACAAACCTCCTCCCAGACATCCCTCTCGCCCTCCTCTGCATCATGTTTTCACACAGTCTCGCCAAACATTTCATAGTATCCTCTGACCCTTTTCTGTCCTCCAGTCAATGCTGCTTGCAGCTATATTTACATTAGCAAGGAGGAGGGAGGAGGGAAGAAGGGGCGGATGATGTAAAATGTGTTTCATATGTGCGCGCGTGTGTGTGTGTGTACTAAAAGAGAAATCTGATTGGCTTACCAGGAGGAGGAAGGACATCATTTTAAATAAGTCCTCAATGTTAAACTGTTTGCTCTAGGGCTTAGGGATTGCTCACCTCTCCAAATACTATTTTAGCTTGAAAGCACAATATTTCCCAGCCGGAGCTTTCACATGGGAGAATGAGGGAGGGCCCTGGTGCAGCAGTTTTCATGGAGGTGGCTCGCAGGCATACTCCATTCTGACAGAATGAGGAGGCACTCTGCAAGAGTGTGGCGGAGAGGAAAGGGGGCCCTATTAATAAAATGACTCCATAATGGGTAGTTCCCTGCAGCTTGGCAAAGGAAGACAGGCGGATTGATGGACGAGGCCGAGGCCTACTTCCTCAAGCATACTGAGCTCAACTGTGTGTGGACATGCCTCTGTGAGGCCCAACGCAAAGGCCAGACCCCACAACATACTGAAGTCCCATTCATATAGGAAAGGAAGCGCCGTATAAATGGTTTCCTGTTCTGTGTAAAAGGGTCAAAGTGGGAAAAAAAATCATCTAAGCCTGGCTGCAAAGCCATCTTGAGAAGGCGGTTATGCTATATGAAAGCTTCGGACTTTTTTTTATTTCAAATGATGCAGTATGCTCCGTAACACAGATGGCTGATTTGCAGGATGGAACCAGGCAGAATTGACCTTAATTGTAATCTTACCTCAAAGTAAGGTAAACAAGACTCCCTGGGTGATGGTATTGCATTTGTATAATGCGTAACTGGCATTACTTTAGAGCACAGCAGACATTAAATAGTATATGCCAGAAATGTGGGTTGTTTACAATAAAATGATGTATCTTTTTCAACCGCTTTTCCGTTTTGAGGCTGGCTTGGGCAGGGCTAGAGACGAGCTAATAAAATACTGCTTTGCCACAACAGTGTTACGGTCTGCCCTAACAATATAGCAGCCTCCCGAAGGCATCACTCCATCATCCTTTCATTACATTTCTTTGTAACAGTACATTGATTAGAGTGGCCTCAGCATGACTGCCTTTTTAATTGTGTATTTGCCGATCTGAAAAAGCCGCACAGAGCGCCGTGGCAGGGTCTGCACTAACCATTTCGACAATGCTCTGAGGCATTCGCTGACACACAAAGTTCATCGTTAGAATATACATCAGTTCGCATCACCATAGCGACCTCCTTGGATGCCGAGCAGGGGACCTCATAAATATGTAATCCTGACAGATTTGAGGAATTGTCTTCCTCAAGTGTTCCTCTCAAGCCATTTTGTTAATGTCAACATGAAGGAAAGTTACTGGAATAAGTGTTGACATTCAGCCCATGGTGTATATCATTAATAATTACATACACAAGAATTTCTGTCAGACGACTGCTGAAAAACACTCGAATCGCGCTTCTCTGTCGCTCTCATTTTTCGGTAATTAGGTATAAAAAATAGATGAATTGTGGACGAGAACGCTCTAAGCTCATTCCTCTCATGTTGCCATAGAGTGGGCTTCATTCATAGTGTAATATACAGCGCACCATATGGCGGTTAAGATTTTTCAGTCATCCTTCAATTATGCGATCGCCCATTAGCAATTAAAATTGCTGGGGCGTCCTTATGGCTCCCCTTGTTTCCTCTCTCTGTCCAAACAATATAATAAAGAAATGTTACCTTGTTTACGAATCAGTATGCAAATTGTCATCAGCAGAAAAATGCTATTTACAAATCATAGACTGTACATAGGAAGTGGACGTAGTCATCGTGACGTCAGACATTGGTTTGTGGACTGCCGTTTTGAAGCCTCGAGTTCGGCATTTTGGCCGTCACCATCTTGTTTTTTTTTGCAACCAGAAGTGACACGAGAGGATGGAGTTAAGTGCAACCGAACACTGAATAAGACATTTTTAGGCGACCAAAAGGGTTATAATTAACTTTCATGAACTGAAAACACACTTTGAAAAGGTTAAAGTTATAAGATTAAAACACGGACAACTCCAAGACCTGACGACGCAGTGGTAGCGACCTGCCAATCACAAGGTAGTCCCGCCCTGAAGCATACTTAAAATGGGACCATAATTTACTAAATGAAAGGGCTGTCAATCAATTACAATATTTAATCACGATTAATCCCATGATTGTCCATAGTTAATCATGATTAATGATTAATCAATTAATTTTGAACAGATTTTATCTTTTCAAAATGTACCTTAATGGGAGAATCGTACCTTAGTGTTAGTATTTAATACTCTTATCAACATGGGAGTGGACAAATATGCTTGCTTTATGCAAATGTATGTTTATATTTATTATTGGAAATTAATTAACAACACAAAAAAATGGGGAATATTGTCCAGAAACCCTCCAGGTACTGCATTTAGCATAAAAAATATGTTCAAATCATAACAGGCAACAACAGCTGTCAGTGTGTCAGTGTGCTGACTTGACTATAACTTGCCCAAAACTGCATGTGATTATCATAAAGTGGGCATGCCTGTAAAAAGGAGACTCGTGGGTACCCATAGAACCCATTTTCATTCACATAGCTTGAGGTCAGAGGTCAAGGGACCCCTTTGAAGATGGCCATGCCATTTTTTTCCTCGCCAAAATTTAGCGCAAGTTTGGAGTGTTATTTGGCCTCCTTCCCAACAAGCTAGTATGACATGGTTGATACCAATAGATTCCTGAGGTTTTCTAGTTTCATATGATACCAGTATCTTTGCTCTAGCTCTGAGCCCGCTACTATTTAAAAATCGCAATTTGAGTTAATGTGTTAAAGTAATTAGTGGTGTTAAAACGAATTTGCATTAATTTGCATTATTATCGAGTTAACTTTGACAGCCCTACTAAATGAACATCATGCTGTATTGAAGAAGACTTGAAACTAGCGATTGAGACCATAAACTCATGTTTACAATGTTTACTGAGGTAATAAATCAAGTGAGAAGTAGGCTCATTTTCTCATAGACTTCTATACAATCAGACTTATTTTTGCAACCAGAGGAGTCGCCCCCCTGCTGGCTATTAGAAAGAATGCAAGTTTAAGGCACTTCAGCATTGGCTTCACTTTTCAGACCCCGGAGTTGCCCACTGTTACAAACCAGGTGAAGAATCCAGTTTTGCTAGAAGAAACTATAAAATATTTTTGCTGTAGGGAAAAATAAAGAGAAACTGGGTAGACAGAGCAGACAGCAGATAAGCGCCTCTTCACTCTACATCACCGGGCTTTTTCTATCTGTGTGTGTGTGTGTGTGTGTTCAGTTTGCACTCTAGCCGTGCATTTTTATCACTTCCGCTGAGGGTTGCCACTCATCCATTATTCCTTTTGGGAAAGACAGAGGTTGCGTTCCAGATTAAACATGTCTGGCTCGGCCTCTTGCTGAGGACCCGAACAAAAAAAAAAATTGCTCGTCCATCTATGCTCGCGTTTAAGAACAGTGTCCCTTTTGCCCCCTCGTGTAATTGCAAGAGCTTATAGGGAGCTAAAATTTTTGCCCTCTGCTCCTCGTTACACCATCACTTGTAAAAGCGCTCGAGCGTGGATGCAGCACATTGCAGCTCGACGTTCCCAGACAATGATATAGATTTCCTCCACAAAAGAACAATTGAAAGGGTTGTCACAAATTTGTCCATTGTCACTGGGCCGCTATCATTTCTCTGTTAATTGCCATCATTGTAATAGAATATTAGATGCTCTACGCTGCGAAGGGAGTGTTGATGAAGGGGCAGTGCCAGCTGAGTTTTCTCCTTGACCGTCCGTGACCCAGATCTCTCATAATGGTAATGATGATGATGATGATGATGATGATAATAATGTGATACTTCATTGATCCCTGTAGGGATTTTTTTTTTTTACCCCCTTTACCCCTCCATAGTAAGACCACAGTGATGCAGGTTCACAGCTACAGACGACTGCCCTTAAGAAGGCAGGGAAGGATTCAGTCTCTTTGCTCAGAGACACTTAAGGAAAACGGATGCTTGCCAACAAGGGGGCTTAAAACTGGGTCCTCCAGCTCAACAGTGGTTTCTCTCTACTCAATATGTGATTTGACTGAGTATATCGGGACAGAAGTGGCTCAAAGTGGTTCTGTATTCACTGTGACTCTTGAGGTTTGGGTTGTGCCAGTAGAAAATCGTATTTATCAGATGCCCCCGGCAATATTGAGGCGTTTTTTTTTTTATTATTATTATTTATAGCCAAAGAGCCCATATAAATGTTTTAAATAAATTCGTCTGATGTGGGATTCCACAAGTCATTTTTATGATTATATATAACAATTTTTGAAATGGAGAAGTCCCATAGTATGTCCTCCTACTGCATGTCGGTCCATCTACATATTTAGCACTGGCAAGATCCCAGACAATTTCCATCTGTCTGGTTATTGCTTTTATATATCATGTTGAAGTCACATTTTGACTGGACGATGTAATGAGCAGAATGTTAATCATAGGGCGGCCCCCTCTTAGTCGATTAGTCGACTAAGATTTCTTGAATTGATTAGTAATTTTTTTATGCTTTTTCATGCTGAATGACTCATTTCCAAGATCTTATCAGCACACCTGCGCTAAACACAAGATTTAAGTGGTGCTTTGTGGAGAAACTCAATTTTACAGATCTGTCGACATTGCATTCACTTCACAACAAGTGGTTGCCAGGCACTACCTGTCAAACTCCGCCAAAAGCCAGTTTTTTTCCACACTAACTAGCAGCTTGATCGCTGATGACACAGAGATATTACGTGATACCAACGTGGTTATACTATTGACTCCCAGGCCTTGTTAGAAGCGGGAACCAAACGTCAGATATCTTCCACAGATATAAACAAAACATTCATTTTGGACCCGTCAAAAAATTTTAAATGGTTAACTCACAATCTGAATAATTTTTTTAAGAAAACCATATTTTTCTAAAAGCTCTGTGGATTAAAAAAAAAAAAAATGAAAATGTTATCAATAAGACCTTTAAAAATCAGGTATTTGAACATTAAAGTAAATAGACCTAATTTAAATGTTTAATAATTTTAAATTTACGAACAAAAGTCCTTCACTTAAAATTGTCCTACTCCCATAAGTCGCTATTCAACTGTTTTACTTTTGTACTATTCTCAAACCACAGTTCATTTTCTGACAGTTTACACTACATGTCCTTCACTTTCTACGTTGTCTGTTGACGTATTCGTGATCGACTGAATGATTAACGTCGATTAATCGATTATCGATAATGACATTCCTATGCCGTGCCAAACGTGAATATCTCACAACAGCACAATATGTATCATTTTACATAGTTGTATCTTGGGTGAAAGTAATTCGGTACCACAGTAATATAGTTGGAATTAAAAGCTATTTTTTCTACTTGAGTTATTTATACCAGGATTTGTTTGAGCTGAATTGGCCACATATTGACAAAAGTTGTTTGTAAGCTTTTCAAAAGGATCTGCTCTTTTGAGCATCACCTGTTGAGTCCATGCAAATAGCACAGACTGTGCCTCTGTGTTGGCAGCGTGAGCACAAATCCCAGTAATCCTTGACACCAAAACTGACACCAAAATTGCCTGGTAACTACACACACACAGTGTGATTCTTTCCACTTGAGTAAAAGTGAAGTTCACACTGCAAGTATAATGGATGAAGAGGCAAGAGAGAGAAACCTCTGTGCACCCAGTACAAAACAGCACAAAGGCCCACTGGGTGCCAGCACAAAAACAGAGCCTCAGAGCCTGAACAACCAGTCTCAGGTCACTGTCTGTGTCTCAGGTCTCCGTTCCTGTGGCATCAGATATGATCTATATCAGTGTCACCCCCAAATTGCAGGAAAGCTCCTGTGCTAGCCTTCAGCCGTGAGCTGAATGTAAATGTGCATTTGACACCTTTCTAAATCGCTGTCATAATTCATTTCCAGAGCTCTTAAATCTCTCCCTGTCAACTGGCACCTCCGCTGTTTTCCTGTCCAAAAGCAGAGCACATTAGCCTTTATTGATGCCTTTGTCCTTTGATACATAATTCATCATTCGGCAACTCTTTTTTTGAATGATCATGTATTTTTCGGAGGTTGTTCAAACATATGGATTGATACCGACAAAGAGGTTGCACCTGGTGTGGAGTTAGGTCTCATGCTGTATGACAGGAACTGGAGAAGTCGGTTTTTCACAGCGTGATATAGAGCTTCACTGTCACATTGCTCCTACTGTAAGTCGACTGACCACAGGCACCTTTTTACACTTGAATCGATCAGTGTTACCTTTAAAGCTCACATGTTCTCTAGCTGTGATCCTAAATCAGGTAACGTATGGCTTGCGGCACAAGCACGAGCGGTATAATGTGCAGAGGTTTATGCAGGGTCATAGGGTTCATCTGGAGCCATCCAACATATCGACTGAGCTTCATTACTTTCAGATTTAGTCACACTGTGCACCACAAACGACCTTATATGCTGTATAGTCAATGAGTCATTATACGAATGCCTTAACTCAAACAAATTGTTTTCCATTTCTAAAAGTTTCAGTATTTTCTTGAAATGCAGCTAGATAACACAAGACTTTCACCTTCAATGGTCACAATATAGAAAACTCATGGAACTGACGCAGCATTTCACAAACAAACATGGCAGACAAAGAGGACTTAAACCAAAGACCACAAAATAAATCTAATTAATCAATCCAACCGCCTGTAAAAGCAACTAGCTGCAGCCAGTGGGCTACCTCCAGTTCTGAAAAGTGAAGCCAATGTGGAAGTGCCTTAAATTTTCATTCTTTCTAATTACCAGCAGGGGGCGACTCCTCTGGTTGCAAAAAGAAATCTGATTGTATAGAGGTCTATGAGAAAATGACCCTACTTCTCACTTGATTTATTGCCTCAGTAAACATTGTAAACATGAGCTTATGGTCTCAATCGCTAGTTTCAAGTCTTCTTCAATACAGCATGATGTTCATTTAGTAAATTATGGTCACATTTAGAGTCAAATAGACCATAAAGCAGGGCGTGGCTACCTTGTGATTGACAGGTCGCTACCACGACGTTGTCCGGTCTGGGAGTTATCTGTGTTTTCGTCTTAGAACTTTAACCCTTTCACAGTGTGTTTTTAGTTCCTGAAAGTTAATTATAACCTATTTGGTCGCCTAAAAATGTATTTTTCAGCGTTCGGTTGTAATTAGCTCCACCCTCTCGTGTCATCTCTGGTTGCAAAAAAACAAGATTGGCGAACAAAACTCGATGCTTCGAAAAGGCAGTCTACAAACCAATGGGTGACGTCACGGTGACTACGTCCATTTCTACAGTCTTTGGCTGCAGTGCCAATGTTGAAGGCTGCAGCTAATCTGCTATATATATACAGTATATATATATATGATATTAAGTAATAGTATGTCTAAAACTCCATTCCACTCAAACTCTTTTGCTCTCTTACCAACCCACCCACTTCCACAGAGTTCATTGCCTGCCAGTACTGAAAGTAAATTGGTACTGCCACTACCACTTTTACTGCCAGTGTCACCGTTACTACTACTACTACTACTACTACTACTACTACTACTACTGTCATAACTCCTAATGTCATGTGAGGACAGCACTGCTATCATTATTATACATTTAAACATGGAAAAGTATTTGTCTTGTTTAATTTAATGACTGTGTCCACAATGAAAGAAAGATCTACAGTATATGAAATTATGTTTTTTACTTATTATATTTTCTTGTTTCAGACAGATTTTTAATATTTGTATTTTTCTCACCTTGTAGAAGAGTAAGATAAAAAAAAAAAATAAGAGCATTATTACTAGAGGTCTAACTATACATCGATCTGGATCGATATATTGATTCAATGATCAACGATCCAATATCATCGAAGCAACGTGAAAACCTTGATGCATAACATCTTTAAGATACGCCTTTATTTTGAAATTCACATGACACGTCTATGTCACCATTTCCGTCCAAGCGCAACTCCTTCCTACAGAGCCCAGTAATACAAATTGTCAAATCATATTTTAGTTGCTTTTTGTGAGTATAAATGTTAAATAGGCATATAATATTGTCTCATATCGATCGCAGGCCCTTGAATTGAATCAAATCTAAATTGTATCGTGGCAGCAAATATCTTATCGTTGTCCAAAGAATTGTTATAATATTGTATCGCGATGAAACTTGTGATTTACACCCCTAATTATTACACGACTTTCATTTAATGGATATACAATATTAGCTGATACCTCAAAATCAAATTGACATTCAAAGAACGGGATCAAAAACAAAAGGGGGCACTAGTGTTGAATCAGCACCTTCTGAATAAATGTGAAAATGCTGGTAAGCCAACAATTCACACACCTAATATAGTCCTGTCAGGCCTTTTTTTAAAAGAGGAGGTTATTTGGTTCAGATGTGTTTGCTGCAGCCAGGTTTAGTTAAAGAGCCGCCCGGCCTTCTCGCCCCCCGACTGTCTTCCAGCGGCCCTCTCTTTTTTTAAGTGGTCATGGACTGTTCCAGTGCATATACCGCGGTGAAATGGACTTTTGCTCTTTTCTTCATTGTCACAAAAGGCCAGGCACTTCGCTGGAGTTCCCATTCCCCTTTTACATAGTGATAAGACAGCCATTATCCTTTGAACCTTTCTTTTCAGCGAGCCAGGAGAAAAGGAAGAGTGAAAGGGAAGGAGGAGGAGGACAGAGAAAGATTTCTTCCCTGAGGTGAGCCTGGCCTCACCTCTGTGTGGCGGGCTTTTTTGTGAGCAGTGAAGAGGTCCTTAACCTTCTATCAGATGGAGGCACACAGTTGTGTTCTGCTTGAATAACTACATTGAAAAGCCCTGAAGCACGGGAGATGGTTCTATAGACTCTGCAAGTGGCAGAGAGGGAGAGAGAGACTGCGAGTGTGAGGGAGAGAGCGGCAGACTGTATTGTATGACCTGCTGGAGTGTGACTCTCACATGATGTGCACATTCTTTGTTAAAGTGCCCATCAGTGCTTCACTGTGAATCTGTGTTCTTTGTTGTACGGGTCTCGCTGACAGGATGGTCCTCCTCTAATAATGTCACAACAACACAGTTCACACATTTATATAATACACTTCCTTTAATAGACCTCACTTCATTTTACAAAGTAGCAGCCTCTCTGCTCTCAGGCAGTAAATGGCTTTACAGTAGCAATACTATCAATATCGGGGAGCACATATTTGAATGCCATGTTGCATGAAGGGCTCATCGCGGTTGATGGCTGATGATACCGTGGGGTTGTTTTGTCAGATTTCATGCGCTCACTTATCTGCCTTCATAGCACAACAAATTATTGATTATAGTAACAAAAAAAACTTATTGCATACTATTACAGAAGTCATAAATAGTTTTGTTTTGTCCATTATTTGTGGGTATCATTTTACATTTTGATGAGTTTCGTGTCCCCATCGTATCACAGAGTAGACTTCACAAAATTGTTACTTATCAATCTCTGTCTCAGCAGTTGTAGTTCAAGAAAGCAACTTCATTTCTTTGTGTCTTTAAAGAGGACCTCTTATGCTTATTTTCAAGTGCATAATTGTATTTTGAGTTTCTACGAGAACATGTTTAAATGCTCTAGGCCCCGATCACACGGAGCAAAACCATTATTATCGCGCCTGTCGTGCGTTTCTCTCTTGCGCCGCGCGTCGCATTTTTCTAGCGGTTTTTAGACGTGCATAAAAATATTCTCAACTTTTCAGCGCCAGTCGTACTGCTCCCATTTGTCAAACTTGGCCCAGGCAGCCAATCAAATCAAGTAAGAGGAGGGCTTTACTACTTAACCACTTCCTTCCTCCTGGTTAGATGCCGGTAGATGTGGCCAGCTAGCAGCTAGTTAGCTGTTGGACTGTGTGAGAGCTACGGAGTATGCGAGAGAGAAGAGGGCATTCAGATCTCATGTTGTTCTACTAGAACATGTTTACATGCTCTAATGTTCAAAAACACGCTTTATTTTTCTCATACCGGCATGCAGGAACTCTTTCACCCTCTGTCTAAAGCGGTCTGATTGACCTCCTGTCCCCCCACGAAAAGCCCAGTCTGCTCTGATTGGTCTGCTGGCCCACTCTGTTGTGATTGGTCAATCGAACCAAACTCTTCGGACTCCGCTCCAGCTCTGCTAAATAGCTTTCCTTGAGGGCGCGCCAAACTAGCCTCTAGGCAGGTATTATGCAGATGTGTTACTTGGTGACATCACCACGTTACGGAAGAAAAGGCGTGACTTCAAACCAGGCAGTTCAGGAGCAGTGTTTCTGTGGGGGAGAGTAACTTCCTTTTGGCGTGGACTTTGGGTTTATAACTTTGCAGACCTTTTACATGCACAAAAAACTATATAACACACTAAAGGAACGGGAAAAAAGCACAAAAGTATAATAGGTCCTCTTTTAGAAAACAGAATATTCTCCGGTGGCCAATTTTGTCTTCACTTCTATTGATGCATGGTGTTGCAACTCCTTTGGCTGTTTCAGTATTCCTGATATTAGATGACAGAAGTCAAAAGCTATAAATTGCTGTCTCCCATGTAAATGATCACAGGCTGTCAGCCACACTTGTCAAATTAAACGTTTTACCATAGTTGGTAAACATGCCATTCCATCTTCTGCTCTGCCGTGGAGCTTTCACGCTGTCAAAAGTGGAGACATTATAAAGTGGTCCTGGTTTTAGGAGCCAAAAAATAGAAAGATTTCTCACATTTAACTCCAAGACAGTGTAATTATCTGCCTAGGTACTTAACGTAACAATGGGATTACTCTACTGTCGAAAAAAACAATCCAGAAGTTACTCTGTGTTCTTCAAACTCAGGCAATGAAATCACAACCCACTGCACTCCAAATTCCAGTTATCCCAATTCCTCTCACTCTAATGCGATTTTCATTAGATCGCCTGGCGTGAGACAAAAAGGTTAGCTTACGTGACATTATAAATGTCTGTTTATAAAACTGTTGCTGCAGGTGATATTGCTTGGCAGCTGTTTATTTGTAGACCACTTTTATATGTTTTCCCACCATGCAGTCATCAGATATAGCGCATTTGTCAGAGACGCAGCGAACTTCCATTATTTGTGCTGCATGTTTTGTGTGTTGTGTTAACAGAGGAAACAACTTGGGGAAATTAATGACTTTGTTAGTGTTTGTATAGAAGCTACAGTTGTAACGCAAGGGAATTTATACTCACAATTAACGATTAATTTCTATTTGGCCTTCTGATTTTTACTGTTAACCCTTAGAGACCCACATATACTCATTTTTGTCTTTTTTAGGGGGGTAAAGGGGGTCTTTAGGAGGAGATAGCAGGTCAGCACTATACGTCACATAGAAGTGGTGTACATCATCTGAAAGCTGGGACCTGAAGATTAATTTGAGATTCAGCTCAGCACTGAGTGTCAAGTTGCTCTAGTCATAAATCAGAAATTCTAATGCTCATTTATGTTTAATAAGTTGTTGCAGCATTTTTGGGGGGTTGATACCATTTGTTACCACTCGAAAATTCATAAAAATGATCAATAATCCCTCCAAGATACCACATTAAGACACAAAGATCTTGAGGAACACCATAGAAAAAACCATGCTGTGATTTTGGTATCCAAAACTTTTTAAATTTTGAGATTTCTACAAGAATTGCATTTTTCAGCGAATGGATGTCTAGCACTTGTGTTCTGGAAACTGCTCAGAAACCCTCTTATTGTAGATATACCTAGGAAAGCCATCCATCCTCTGAATGCCCTAGGTCTCTAGTTTGTGGCTGTAAAGTTTCATGAGGCTGTGATTATCCTAAAGGTCACAACAGGTCATTTTATACAGTAAGGTCAAATTTCAAAAATTGGTCTCACTATATGAAATGGTTACTATGGGGACTAACATCACCACATATAAATACGTACGTAATTGGGCTCATTGGATCCACAAGAGTCTCAGCTTTACAGTCATACCCAATTTATGCAATTCCAAGACTGTTTAGGGAACCCAGTATGCAGAAATATTCAAACACACCATTTTTTAGAAAAGGCGAAAATAACTAAAAACTGCATGTAGTTTGCCCCAAACTGCATGTGATTATCCTAATGAGGTCACGTTTGTAAAGGATATCTTTAGGTGAGAGGTACCCCTGTGAATATGTCCATGCCAGTTTTTAGTAAGTAATTTAGTAGACTTAGTAAACTTTGGAGTGTTATTTAGCATCCTTTCCGACAAGCTAACGTGGTTGGTCCATTGGTACCAACCATGTCATGGTACCTATGGATCAACCATGTTAGCTTGTTGATTCCTCAGGTTGTCTAGTTTCATATGATACCAACGAAACTTCATTGAGTTGAGTTGAGCTACAGCCTCTTAAAGACAGTAATGTAGGCTGGGATCTCGGAGGGTTAAACGTCACACAGACTGCCTGCCTTACTCTTCCCTTCTGGTACGGGCTTTGTTAAAGGACCAGTGTGTAACAATTAGGGGGATCTATTGGCAGAAATGGGATATAATAGTATGTTTTCTTTAGTGGAAAATCACCTGATAATAAGAATCGTTGTGTTTTCGTTACCTTAGAATGAGCCGTTTATATCCTCATAGGGAGCGGGTCCCCTCTCCACGGAGTCCGCCATGTAGCACTGCCATGTTTCAACAGTATAGCCCAGAAGGACAAACCAAACACTGTTAAGTTTTCCTGTTTGGGTCGATGGCGATAACATTACTCGCTCCCGTCGTCGCCGCTCTCTCTCTCTCGCTTCACCACTCACGTCCCACTTACACACACACTCTACGCACTGGCTCTGCCCCAACCGGCTCCAGAGAGGGCCATTCGCATTTTCGCGCGGGCCACCGTAGCTCTCCAACGCGCTTGGCACACGGGAGAGGCTTCAGCTGGTTGCAATCTCCTCACCTCACCGCTAGATACCGCCAGATCGTACACACCGGACCTTTTTAAATGAGGCTTTAGTTTAAATGTTTATTCAAGGTCATTGATGGCGCTGTTTCTGTCCTGCTGCAAACATTTCTGCAGTGCGGGATTTTATAAGCCCCACCTCTATGCCGGCATCCACCTGTTGGCTCTGTAGGTGCAGAGTTCTGTGCACTCTTGCAAGGGGTAACAATACACCGTCCATATAATAATAATGGGTGAAATCTAGATATACCTCGCATATAGGTTTCTTAAAATCCATATGACTTTTGCTAACGATATTTGGCAATATTTTCGGGAGGTGCACGTAAAGTGCCTGGGAGCCGCATGTGGCCCTGCGAGCCGTGCAGTGAGTAACCAAGCCCCACAAGCTGTGCCAACGTCTTGTGTGCCAAATGTGTGGCAAGAGGGTGGCATGAACAGTGTGCCAGCGCTAGTCTGCCTGGCTGCCAGGCACTTCTCTTTATCCAATCAGACAGTTCGGCTTGAGTGAGACCCCTATTCTTGTCTCTTCCCATCTCCTCCCGAAGCTTTGTCACCCTCCCGTGAAAACGCACGCTTGTGCGCACATCTTTCCCCCCCCACTCCTCCCGCACAGCATCAAGCCTCCTCGGTACACCGTTACACTTACCTAGAGACCATAACCAGAGAGTGAATGGTGCAGAGTGTTCCCTCTTTGTTTTCTGTCTGCTGCTGCTGTCTTCCCCTGCTGTTTTTTTTTTTTTTTTTTTTTTTTTCTCCAAAGACAAAATCACAGGCTAAATGAGCACGCCTCACTCAGTTTCTTAAGCATTTCTTCAGAGTTATATAGAAAGCAGAGTGTGTCTAGAGATCCGTTTTTCAGGGATGTGTGAAAGGGGGGGGGGGGAAAGCTGTCTGTCTGTGTGTGGCTTTATTGGACATGATGAGGGATGATATTATGGTGGATGCTGCTGCCGCCGCCGCTGCGAGATGAGGAGAGGATCCCATTTGTCTCACGCTCGCTTAGTGTAATGTGTCTATCTGTCACTCTCCCCCAAGACCGGACATTGGTGTTCATCAAAAATAAACATATTGTCCACACAGTTCTCCGTTTTTTCTCACTGCTTGTCATTATTATTAATTTTCTCTCTTATTGCCACTTTTCACTTCAATCTTTGCCACCATCTATATCATATATATATATATATATATATATATATATATATATATATGTATATATATATATATATACATATATATATATTACTTCTCTATACATAATACATTCCTGTTTACACCTCTGTGTACATATATTACACATCATGCATTTACATACTACATCCTCTTTACATCCAGTTTTCCAATCTGAAATACTATACTAAATACTATTATCATTTTACTTTTACTTGTGTGATTTCCCCTTTTATATATACATATTTTATGAGCATAGTTGAAGATTTTCATTGCCAATGACTGCCTTGCTGGAACTGACAAATGACAAATATAGAACCTTGAACCTTGAAAAACCACTGCTAAAAGCCTTATTTCATCAGAATTACGAGACAGGAAATGGAACTGGTAACCTGACAATAATCCTGTGACCGCGGAGTGATTATGTAGGAGAGAGGTGCTCAGAAAGAAATAAGTGTAAAGCGGCGAGAATATATATTCTAAGAATAATTACAGTGAGAAGAATGAGATGTGATTCAATGGGGAGAAGGTGACGCGAGGTACTTGCTGAAAAGATTAAGCTAATGTCGGTGCTTTTTTTTTTTCTTATGTCTTCCAGGTTGACGACGCCATGCTTATGTTCGATAAGACCACTAACAGACATAGAGGTAAGTGCACGCCGTCCGCTCTCCTTTCTCCCATTTTTTTTTTTTTTTTCTCTTTTGCTCTGTCTTTCTGAAAGGTGAGAAAATAGTCATTCGATGTCCTTTCCCCATGAGATAACACAGAACAGTTCCAATCTTACATGATATTAGGTGTACCATCTGCTCAACAATGGGAGCGTGTCAAAGTAATCAATAAGCTGGTACGGCGTTTAGAATGTTTGAGCGCGTGCGCCCCCGCGATGGCGCCGGTGTGAGTGTTTCAGAGAAGGTGCTTAAAGGGTGTAAAGATTGCGAGAGATGGTGGGCGCTGTGCAGTCAGATAACAGCATCAGATAAGGCCCGGGGAGAAGCACTGACTTTATCGCTATCTCTCATCGGCTCCTTATCTGAGATGAGGGGACGTTTCTCTCTCATGCAGAGGACTTTCCAAAGACAGGTTTCCTCCCCTGCGCCACAATGCGGTGATGGTGGCGGTGGTGGTGGCGATGGCGGTGTGTGTTTAAGCCAAGCTTACAGGCCTGACTTAAACCGCCGGTAAGCACATATAGGGCTGTCACTCACCCGGAGCCCTTGTGCGACGGCTGTTATTGGCTATGAATCCTCACATAGGCGCGTTAAAGGGAACTTTTTAGGAGACAGACTGTCCCCGGCTGTGTGCATGTATCACTGTGTGCGCGAGTACTCGACAGGCACTGACAGGTATTTCCGCGAGAGAAAGGAGCCAGACTCTTCTCTGTTTGTCACACCGCGTCAGCTCACTTGTAGGCAGAGCTGGCATCTCAGTGAACCGGGCTGTTTTTGCCATATAGATGTTGTTTGCAGCGAGCGACTCATCCTTCTCTCAACCTGTATAAATGTTTAAGTGCTCGGGATCGAAGGCTGCTTTTTTTTTTTTTTCTCTCCCTGCAAACTCTCACTTTCTTTTCCTACTGTATCCACCCCCGCGCGCGCACGCACGCCGCGCAGACGAACTCTTTGAGTCTGGTAAACAGTTTCTAAGTGTGGAACATGTGAACTGTAGTGGAAGTGATCTATGGCTTTGAGGGGATTTTGATCTGTAGTGACAGAACCCAGTGTGAGGTCTGCTTTGAGACGAAGGCTTTTCTCTCTCTCTCTCTCTCTCTCTCTCTCTTATTTCTCCCTCTCTCTCTCCTGTCTGCTGCACCGCCAGCCCTCTGTGAAAAGGGGATGGGCGCCACGCTCGGGGAGTGTGTCAGGCGTTTGCCTTTGGGCAGCAAAATGCCCTTCAAATGAAGACAATGATGGAGAAACAGCCTCCTTGGCAATTTTTCTGATGACAGCGGACGTATTTATATCGAGTGTGACACCGAGGCGGGAGGCAGGTGCGGCGCTCTCCGCCGTTTTTCTTCCAACTAGCATTTTGATATTTTGTTCCAGTAGGAATTTGAAACAGTGGGTATTTTCATCGTAAAAACAACAACAGGTCTTCCAGATGAATTGCATAGAATATCACAGAGCCATAAGAAAAAATTGAATAATTGATCAGAGCCATTGGTGTGATTGTGTAATATTAATGGCTCAGCTGCCCCGTGAGCACAAAAGGAAAAGACATTGAATATATTATCAGTGAAACCAGTGCCTGGGCCCATTTTACAGTTCCAGTAATGGGCATCTGGCAGCCCGGCAGTCCAAATCAATTTCCCACCTGTGTTCATTTTTATCTTTGAGATTGATTCATGAAAAAATAATTCGGGATTTTTTTTTTTTTTCTGCAGCACTGCAATAGATAAAAATAACACATTCTTTATTTAACAATCCAAACGTTACCCAATGCAATTCTGCTAAAAAAAAACATAGTGCCTATTCCATGATTGCAAGTCCCGAGAATAATAGTTCACTTAGTGCCTCTAATGCTTTGCAAAGCACTGCAGGAAAGAGCATGTTTCTAACAACTAATTCCATTTTTTTCTTGTTAATCTGCAATGCTGTCATACCTGCAACACAGATACGCTGTACTTTACAAGTGTGGTGTCCAGTTTACATATGCAGTTGCATTGCAACCACATTTTAAATCTGCTCTGAGCCAGACCCTAAAGCATAACACCAGCAAGTAAGGTTGTCAAAAGTATCGATACTTCGATACCTTTTCGATACCACGTGTTTAAAACTATACAATCTCCATTACTTTTGATACTATCGAATGTATAATTAACGAAACTATACAAAAAAAAACAGATCTACAATCAGATTTTCAATCCAAGGCTGCACAGATGAAAGAACGTGTAAGAAAATCAACAGGTCCTCTACTCTACCTGTAGCTGTTATGGCATTCTCTCCAGCAACGAACGCACCACGTGACTGGAGCAAGCCCCCAGGAAGGGCGCTGGTCGTCGATCCCAATTTTCATAGTGGCCAAACGGCGGTACTACAGCTACCGTGTCCGTCAGTGGTGCCATTGGGCCCAAAAATACTTTTTCCCATTCACTTACATTGGGAAAGAGACGTCTGTAACTCAGGGGATAATTTTTTTTTGTTTTGAGGTGAATTGACTTCCCAGTATGAACACTTGAATAGCCCTTATTTAAATCATTGTCCTAAAAGTTGTAAATCGCACTAATGGTCGAATCCAGAGTTATTTCCCTTCCTCCGTTCATGTGAATGAGACCCAGGCCAAGGCTGGAGCGAGGGCTGGGAGGCGGAGTTGGCAAGCCGTAACGACAGCGCGACGGCTGTGACCCCATGACCGAGGGGACGCTACTGCGCCTGCTCCATGGGCCCAATGGATGCGGAAGATCGACGAAAGATCCGGGTACTTTTCCAGTCGGAAGTCGAGCCATTTTGGCATCATGCGCCACTGAGCAACTTCCATAGGATTGAAAGGGGCCCCGCCTCCAACGCTGTATCCAGTTCTCTTAATACATCCATGGACAGTAAGCAGAGGCACAAGCAGGCAGCACTACGCAGGTGGATGTCAGAATTAATGGCGATTAAATATTTTAACACATGTACGACCGAAATGTTTCGCAAGTAGCCAGTTTACAAGCTAATTTTAAACCAATGAAAAAGCTAAATCTTTTTCAGATGATAGCCGGTGGGTTCCAAGATCGCATTTTGCGCATTTCAGTCGATGCGTTCCGCCTCTTTTGCGCTCCAAACGGACTGTTTACGTACATTCAACCGAAGCCCGCTCGAACGTGATTGTTCAGTACTACTCGACTACAAACGGTAACCTTCTGCTACCAAAACCTCGTCCCGGTGCCTACAGATTCTACATGAGAATGCAGAATTTGTTAGATTAGGTTAAAACAGATCAGTGATGCTGTTTCGCCCTCATTGTTCTCCGTGAAGTTTGCTGGAAGTGATGTAATGTAGCCCCGGTGCGTTTTATGAGCACTGCACCAGACTCCATTTAAAAAAAAAATAGCCTTTTAAATGCTAAATGCTAATGTTGTTTTAATAAAAGCTCAACTCCTGGCATTTGCTCCTGGTGTTATTCACCGCTGTTTGGGAAGAAGGTACCAGCACTGTGTGCAGGTTGTGTTTTTTTTTTTGCCTTTTTGCCGCGGTGTTGAAAGAGGTATTGAGTATCGTTGTATTATACTAGTGTTGTATCGAAGTTTAAAATTCTGGTATCGTAACAACTTTAAAGTCTTTTGCTGAGGCAAAACAACAAGAAAGGAAAGCAAATGCCCTTGAAGTCAGTAAGAGTTTTTATATTTACTTGAGCTTGTGTGTGGTAAAAAATACTACTTTTTGTTTCTACAAGCAAATTAAATATGCTGTAGAGAAGAGACTACATACTTACAGTAAATTATGGAGGTGTGCACAAAGTATAATGATTCCTTCAACAAAAGAAAGGACCGGGTGTCCGAGGTAAAATTCCCAGCAGTTGAATGTGATCTCTTGTTAGGGCCTGCTGTGGCACACAATGACTTCACATCACCTCATTTGAATGTTATCTCTTTTTCCCATTAAGCTTTTTTTACATAGAGGCTGTATTGTGTACTACTATAATGCATTGTATTTTGTTTGGAAGAGTTTATTGTGTATGAGATGCATGATCGACACTTGATTGTAAGTGTGTTTTCTTTGGGGCCGTGGTGAATTGGATAGAGGACAAACGTCACACTCCACTAGTAGCAGCATTGTCCTTCAGACGGTCCCTGCGAGGCTGGCGAAACGACAGCCAGAGGAGACATTCTCTACCCTTCTCGTTTCGCTCTGTACTTTATTTTTTTTCTTTACTCTCTATCTCGCCCAGTCATTCAGTCTTATTCTTTCTTCCTTTTCATTTACACAGTGTCACTATTTCTGTCCCCACACCATCTCCCCCCCCCCCCGCAACCCTGCCCGTCTTCGCCATCTCTCCAATTCGCTCGTCTTTCTCTCCCTGTCTCTCCTGCTAGAGGACACTCGCTGTAAGCAAAGCTCCCCACAAAGGCGCACGCTGCACACCATCTCCTTGGCATTTAAAGGACTAGAATACGGCCAATTGTGTTGGAAATTGAACTCTCCAAAGCCTCCCTTCCCACTGCAGCGGTTCATTGTGGGTGAGTTCAGTGTCTTTGGTGAGCAGCTTGGGCTGTCCAGAGGTTGATGCCAGAGGGCGCCCATTGTTCCATGTTCCACTGCAGTGTCCCCGCCACACCGCCTCCCTTCAACCTTCCCTTCCTCTCCCGACACTCATTTTGTGACAGAAAGGAGGAGATCGGGAATGTGTGTAATTGTATTTTGTAGTTATTCTTTTAGTTCTGGGTGGTTTATTCAGCAGTGCAGGGGGGGTCCAGATTACAGTGTGCGGGCCGTGAGCCAGAGATGGAGACTTGGACTTGGGACTTGGACTCAAGCATGGATGTGACGGTGAGGAAAATTTCCCACAGGTTAATGAACTCGTGACAACACCGGTTTTACCGATTACGCCGGACGTTTTACAAGAAAAGATGACGGTCAATGTGTGTAGCGCGCTTACTTTGATCTTTACCGTTGGGTGGCGGTGTGTCTGGCCTCTCCGGTAGAGCTTTCGTGGGTTTTATTTCTGTAAAAAAAAAGCAAAACGACGGTGGGCCGACCACCGTGTAACAACGGTAACACCGACCACCGCGACAAGCCCAGACTCAAGTCGCATTTAAGTCGCACACACACTGATTTGAGACTTGACTTGGACTTGCAAGAAAATGAATTGTGAGCACCTCTGTGTTTGAGAGGCTAGAAGGATGTGTTAGGTAATAGTAGCCTAAATTATAAGTTGTCATTAGTTGGAAGCCTAGCAGCCCGCCGGGCCTAAGATGACCCCCCCCTCAGGCCTAGTCATCTGGGATTTATGTATTTTTAAGATGTTTAAACGTGTTATACAGGTAGCGAACTCCTTTGAGGACTAACTCGTAGTGCGTATGTTGTGTGCTTAACATTAGCGAGTGTCGGTGTGTGCGGTCGAGAGAGAGAGAGAGAGAGGCCGAAGAGGCGCACGTTGTGTTTGTTTACTAAAAAGTTCATGTGTCTTTTGGGGCGATGAGACAAGACGGGTTTCCGCCAGCAAGGCGGCCCGTAAAGTTAGCGAGTGTGCTGTCGAGAGAGAGATCAGTATTAGAGGTCGACCGATTAATCGGTTGGCCGATTAATCGGGCCGATTTTTTGACATTTTTTCATAATCGGCATCGGCCGATTCCTGAGCATATTAGGCCGATTATTAAACAGGCACATCTGCGGGCAGCCCAGTGTTGTTGTTGCTGCTAAAAGTCTCCACCGCACATTTAGTTTAGTTTAGCAGATTGTCCGCTATGTCTGCCCGGCGTAATGATACTCTGTCTGCTCAGATTAACGATAGCGAGTGTTTTTGTGCTACGTTAGCATCTGTAGCTCTGCTGGTAGCTTCGTTCTCGCCGCCGCTCCGTCATTGCAGCGAAACTTTTGCGAGTGTTCGACAGACTGTATGTGTGTGGCGGCGGGGAGAAGGGGGGGGTGGGGGGGTGGGGGGGTGTCGGTGGTGTCGGTGGTGTGAACGTTAGTGTAGCAGACAGTGTGTGTACAGGTTATTTGTCGGTGGATAAATGCTACGAGGCTACAACTCGCTCTGCTCCAGCGAACTAGAGACCCGAGCCAGCTTCCTGTATCTGTATCTGTAACTCCGGCTCCGCCTCTTAAGGTGGACTCTTAAGGTGGAGCAGTTTTTCTGCTTAAAGAGACGAGCCGCTTCTCTGAGTTCTTCTCAGCTTTGTAATTCATTATTAATATATATTTTAACTGTTTTAACCGATAGCGTTAATCGGTTAAAGTTCTTAACGTCGGTTAACGGTTAAACGGTTAGTTATTGACATCCCTAGAGTGAACAAAGTTATTATTATATTGTGATCAATTAGATTATGGCCATATAGCTTGTAACAGTGTCTGTCAACAAACATAAATAAAAAACATGCTTTAGGACAGTTTTGGAAAGGTGCTTAAAAGGTCTTGAGTCCTGTACTATTACTACTATTAACCATCCTGCAATTAAAATATGCACTGCAGTGCAGACACAAAGTGCAAATTGGAGAGACAGACCATAAGTGTTGTTGTTGTTCAATAAATGTTTACTTAAGTTAAGAAATTTTGTGTATTATTTGTTATTATTAAGCTGTTATATTTTATCAGATGGAGGAAAAAAAGAAAACCAGCCAAACATATCGGCAAAAAAAAAATCGGCATCATATATCGGCCATCGGCTGTCCTGATTCTGTAAAAAATCGGCATCGGCATCAGCCATAAAAAACCCATATCGGTCGACCTCTAATCAGTATATGTGACGGACGGTGAGTATGAAGTTAACACTAACGTTATAGATGTGAACGTAGCAGTGTAGTGTGTGTACAGTTTAGGCTGTAGGTTAATAAATGCTGGAACTCCCAGGCCAAGTTACCCTGCTTGTCACCTGCTGATTAAAGTGAAGGGGGTCAGCCCCCAAAGTTAGCTACAACAAGGGCTCAGGCTCACTTAAGGTGACCTTTAGAGGCAAAATACAGTTATTTACTTTAAAGGTCCAGTGTTTAGGATCTGGTAGTATCTAGCGGTTAGATGAGGAGATTACAACCAACTGAAGCCTTTCTATTTAAATGTAAAAGCAAAATGATAATCAAAGGCATAAAATAGTGCAGTTAAAATAAATATAAACATAAGTAAATATGAAATAGTAATGTAAATATAAATTTGTAATTTTGTTGACAACAGTATTTCAAATGGTAAGATGGAAAGTAGGTTAAGTTTATACAGAAGTTAGCCCGCTACAATGGTTGCAATGGCAACGGTACACATAAAAATGGCCGCCGCTCTGACCATTCTGCTACGTTGTTTTGAATGGGAATGTCCGTTCTACTCCAGTTCTATTTCTATGATTGCAGTAGCCTGTTTAAAATGATCATATACCAAACAACTAATCAATGCTAATGCTGTGTGCTAATAGATAAAGGAGTGATGATGCAGTGCATGCTTTGAATTCCTTAGATAGAGCTATGCCGTGCTCTGATAGAACGTTCATTACAACCACAAGAGACTTGAGACTGGACTCGCGAAGAATGACTTATGAGCATCTCCGCCGTGAGCGCGGTCGTCACGGACTACGCATACCCGGCGTAATTCCCCCCGCCCTCGACATGACTTCACATGCCGCCCCTGGATGACAGGACGAGCTACACGGGAGGGAAATAAAAGCTTTCGGAATAGCCCTGAGTCAAAATCATTCTGTCATCTGTTGCCTACTCCCGTCCTGCAGGCTGACATTTGATTTATGATCCAAAATGTGATTTTACTGTCAAACACAATTGGTAGTGCCAAGGAGAGTGTTGCTGAGGTGAGACAAATGGCCTCTCTTAGAGGAGGGGACGGAGAGCGTGATGAAAGAGTGGCAACTATCGTTATCCGCCGAAGCATTGGGGTTTAATTTGTAAGTTAAAAGGTAGAGTAGATGATAGATGAATTCTTTGTCTTGCTTCTCACACGCGTCCTTTATTAAGTGCTACTCTGCCACGCCATAATTAGCCCTCCTCCTTCTCCACCACATTACCACTTTCTTCTTCATCAACACATCTCTAATTCCACACACATAGGACCTTTTTCAAGGGGAAATGTATAGCATAGATATACACTCCCTCTGATTTGATTATTCGGCGTCTCCGCATCACGCGTAATCCACACACGAATCCGAAAAAGATAAGTATATACAATGCAAATTAGTGCATCGCAATCCCAAAGCTAAATTACACTCTCCCGATTATAAGCAGCTGATTAATTGGGTCAAAACTGCATGCCACATAGTGATTGTTTGATTCACGCTCTGCAAAAAATCCGCACTGCTATAAATCAGCGGCATCCCTGCCGTTTTCATCAAGTATTTAGTCTTCAACAAGTTTTTAGTTAATTACTGTGGCACCTATATATATATTTCGGGGTGACACACACGTACTCTTTCACCTTTTTTATAATTACACCATTAAGAAAGGTGATGAAATCCTAGTGTAACTTTCTTTCATATTGTTTTACAATAGTTTGTAACCAGACAGCACCCATTAGTGTGGCTTTATAATGACTGTGTGACTGATCGTAAGCCAAATTCCTTCTTTATTTTTGAATGATGCAAGTAATAGTAATGCGCAACAGTGTCGGGGACCGGGGTAAAGAAGCGGAGGCTGAATTGTTTCAGTCACAAGGATGCTTTTGTATGAGCGAGGCCCATATTAGAAGCCGTGTTCCTGGAGAAGGAGAAGGGGATTCTTGTTTTTTTTTTGTGCACGAGGATGGGGGCCAAGGCTGTGTGAATTTGTGTATAGCCCGTTTTTTTTTAGTTTTTTTTTCTCTCCTATGGGCTTAAAGGGCTGGTTTTCTTCTTGGCAGACGAACAGAAGCCTGCATTGTGTGTGTCTGTAATCTCTTTACCTGGATTGGCAGCAAAGCAAGCAAGTGCAGCTCCCAGTGTGGAATTGGCACTGAGGAGTCAATGTCACACTGAGCGAGCTGCCTTCCAAACAACCAAAAAACTGGTTGTGTCTCTGCGAGACTGTGTGTGTGGATGACAGCGTGCAGTTTGTTTGTTTTTTTTTCAATTTGTGTGTCTTTGTTCATTTAGTTGGATTTTACGGCCCGTGCGAAAGCGATGCGGACACCAAGCCTATGCAGCCTTTCGAACAATATTATTATTTAGCGGTTTGTGTGTTTGTCACAATTTCAAAACTACGCTTTAAAGAGCAAAAAGTCTTTGCCCCGGGATACACAAGCTCATGCGGTAACAAAGGCTCGAGCGGTATTAGGTGTCACTATACACCAACTATTTGACATAAATTCGCCTCTTCTGCCTCACCGGGTGAGAAGAAAAAAAATAATTGGCCTCATTATCTTTCATCTCTTTGGCATATTACATTCATTATTTTATACAAAGACTGCCAGTACGAGTCCTGTAACCTGGGAAGCGGAGCTGTGCCTCCGCAGGTTAACTGTTGCTCCCCCGAAAAAAAAAGCCCCGGCGTTTGACGTCACCACAATGCCTCATCAGCCACCGGTGCTGGGGATTGAACATGGCCGACTGAGCAGAGGATGTCTGTCTGCAAAGTGATTGCTGGCTCATTGACTGAGTAGGAGAGGAGGAGGAGGAGGGGGGGAAGGGAGCGGAGAAAGGGAACAAGTACAGTTAGAGAAGAAGAAGAAATGGAAGGAAAGGGGGACTGAGCACAAGAACAGTAGAATGGAAGGCATGGTGAGGGGAGGAAAAAGAGAAGGAAATAAAGGGGGAAAAAGGAGTGCCTCAGTGGGAAGCCTCCCCCTGCTGGCTCCTCTGGCTAGAAGCTGCTGCCGATGGCTTCAAAAGAGCGCCAGGCAGTCTAGGCCTCCGCTTCTAGCAATTAGAGATCACTCCAGCGGATGCCTCCTGGCCAGCCTGCAAATCCCTCAAAAATACCCTCTGATTACTACTGTAGGACACAGGCTGTTTACCAAATGGATCTAGCGCTGCTGAGAGTGAGGTTTGATAATGCCTCCTTTTGTTCAGACGAGAGAGGGGAGCGGGGTCATTTGAGTTTTAAAGATGGCCGAGACATCAGAGACGAATTCCCCGCCACCAGCGGAAAAAGGAAAAGTTAACCGGCTCTTTTAATTCCTCGTCCAAACAGCTCTGTAAGCAAATGGCCGGTTTTCACAAGAGAATATTTTGAACAGAACTTCACCAGCGCTTTTTTTTTTTTTTTTTTTTTTTTTTAATACAAGGGGCCAGGTCCTCTTTGATGATTAATTTCCCCCGACTTGCCAATCCCTTTTTAAACAACCCGAATCCCCCGTCGGTTCCACGGAAGCTGCAGTGTTTACAGATCGCAGCTCCTCCGCGCTCTGCGACTACTGTATAGCGGCACTGATGCAGAGTGAAACAATCCAACCGCCATGCCTGACTTAACTGATTGACACAGCGTCGAGCGGAATCAGATATTCCCGCACTTTTTTCCCCCCATCGCTTCAGCCTTCCGACACGAGTCGACGCCGTCGTCGTATTCTCTCACCTTGACAGACCCGATATTAGCGATTAGTGTGAATGTCATTTAAATGGCAGAGCTAATCACACACTCTGGGTCTACCTCCACCTGAGGGCCCCATCGCCGCCTCGGCCCCTAATCACAGTGACAAAGGAAATGATATGTTTAGCCACTCTTAATAACTGCTCCGGCTCATCAGCTCCTAGACGAAGCTGGCTTTGTGGCCAACCCGCGCCTCAGCGAGGAGGCGTACTGTAGCATGAAACAAGGAGCCTGGCCTCTGGCCCTGCTTCTTCCTCTTCAGGGGTGTTTGTTGTGATCCACGTGCTGACACCGGTGACCCAACTCAAAATCAACACCGGCGTCGTAGCCGTGTGTACATTCGCGACGGTGTTCTGCGACGAGCCCAATGAGACGTGCTTGACAGGTAGGTGATTAAACGGTAGAGAGTCCTCCTCTCCTTGTCACCTGTCTGTTTTCTCCTGCCCTCCCCGCTGACATCTGCCCCTCTATCAGTGCTACTCGTGTGTGTTTTTTAGGCTCCAGTGTGCCTTATAGAGCGGATGGGGTTCGGTTTTGAATTAGAGTCTGCTGCGCCGGCCCCTGCGTGGCCACTGCAAGGGGAAGGAGGATGAAGGCAGGAGATTGTGGAAGAAAAGCCTGGGGTTTTAATCTCTTCCCCATGTTTATCTCGCCACCAGGAGACAAACCATGTGCCATTAAAAACATCAGCTACTCCCACTGGTTGGCTGCACGGCCGCACCTCTGAAGACATTTGAAGGACAAAATGAAAGCGACCAAAAAAAAAAATGGGCGGAAAGGCACATTTGTGTATTATAGACATGGTCTGATTTGTGTGTGTGTGTGTGCATAGGAAAGACATATTTATTAGAATTTTCTTTGCAGTATACAGTAGTATAGTACGACGAAAAAAAGGTCATAGTATAGTATGTCGTAAATGTCATAAAACGTCATAGTATAGTATGTCAAAAAAAGGTCATAGTATAGTATGTCATAAAAACTCATAGTATAACATGACGAAAAAAGTCATAAAAATATTCGTAGTATAGTATGTCGAAAAAAGTCATAAAAATGAATAGTACATTATGTCAAAAAATAGATCATAGTATTGTATGTCGAAAAAAGTCATAGTATAGTATGTCATAAAATGCCATTGTATATTATGTCGAAAAAAAAGGTCAAATTAAAGTATGTCATAAAAATCGTAGTATAACATTACGAAAAAAGTCATAAAAATATTCATATTATAGTATGTCGAGGGCGGCACGGTGGTACAGTGGTTAGCACTGTCGCAAGAGGGTCGCAGGTTCAAGCCCTTCTGCGTGGAGTTTGCATGTTCTCCCCGTGTTAGCGTTGGTTTTCTCCGGCTTCCTCTCACAGACATGCAGGTTAATTGTTGACTCTAAATTGCCCGTAGGTGTGAATGTGAGCGTGATTGGTTGTCTGTCTCTATGTGTCAGCCCTGTGATAATCTGGCGACCTGTCCAGGGTGTACCTCGCCTTCGCCCAATGTCAGCTAGGATTGGCTCCACCCCCCCCCCGCAACCTTGAACAGGATAAGCGGTTACAGATAAAGGATGGATGGATGGTATGTCGAAAAGTCATAAAAATTAATAGTACAATATATCTTAAAAAGTCATAGTATAGTATGTCGGAAAAAGTCATAAAAAATTTCAAAGTATAGTATGTCGAAAAAAAATCATATAGTATGTAAAAAAAAAGTCATAGGATAGTACGTTGAAAAAAGTCATAGTATATTATGTTGAAAAAAAATCATAAAGTCATAGTACTGTACAGTATGTGAATGGAGAGACAGTTTGTTATGCGGCCCGCACTACATATTTGCAGTGTATATATATATTCTCTGTTAAAAGCAGGGAAGAAGTTATTTGAACAAAACATAAGCAAACATCTTTGGCCTCAGCTGCTGCCACGGGGAATCAGTCTCTTCAGGAAATGAAAATGCCAGCTCGGAATTGTCATCATATTGAGAGTTAGCCGACCTCTGACCTTGTAATACCCCCACAGCTTCTCTATTTGTGACCTGCTGGATGCTCTTAGAAAGTGAAACCATCGGGGAGGATCTACTGCTCGCATCATCATTCTCAGAACACCTAATAGTGGATTTACCAAGGTTAAACCTCCTGTGAGATTGCAGCCGCCGTGACCTGGAATACTGAGTTTACATCCACTCGCTCACACACACGGACACATGAAGACACGTGTGAGACGCACACAAGTTTGTTTGGACAAGCTCACCTTAATCTGGATAATATGTAGCTGTTATTTAAACAAAGATATAGCAAGAGGTTCATATAACTGCAGGAGTATTGTTTTTGCACTAATGTGCATGAGACCGTTCCAGAGACAGACAGGGGAAGCTGCATTGTCCCCTGTATTTTTCCAGCCTGATTGGTGCCTACCCAGGCGTCTTACAGCTGAGCGCAGCACACGGGGGAATTATCTAAGTGTCTGCTGTGCAGTGTTAGTGAAATATGTCGCTTCTCGTCTTTGTACGATTTTTTTAAAACATGCTGATCGCACGGACATGTTTGTGATAGCCTTCACGCCCACAGATGCACCGCGGAAACATCTGTACTCCGCACAGTTGTCCTCTTTTGAGGAGTAAATCGTTTAAAAATGATTTGTACTGATTTTATAGATATGTAAAAGTGTTTCTGATGCAATTTTTGTTGGAAATTACTTATCAAATTTAATAGTAAGAGACACATGTTTTTGTTTTTTTTTAAATCGATATTTGTGTCTTCATTTCATAAGGCATTTTCATATTATACACACTCTCCCCATCCACCCTATATCTCCATGGCAGAAGGAATGATACTAAAATCAAGATACTATGCAGCAGCACAGTACAAAGAGGAAGGTTTGCCAGGGGAAAAAAAATAAATAAATGAATAAAAAAAGCCAATGGGCTTTATAGGTTGACATTTGTTGAGGTCATTTCTTGGATAGTGTGTGTTGATGATGCAGTCCAGGAATGGGCTCCATATTTTCAGGAACAAGTGTTGACGTCCTCAGAGTCTGAATGAACCTCTTCATAACCCCCGATGTTGGACATTAGTTCAGTCCAGTGCTCGAATGACGAGGATGTGACCGTTTTCCATTGTCTCACAATAACATCCTGCTAACGTAGCCAGTCAGAACCACAGTTTACTGAAACCACATATATGCAATTTTTTAGGGATAATACCCAACATTCATAGGGTCGGGGTCTTGGTCAGGGAGACATTGAACAGTTTGTTTATAAAAGATATTATCTGGGCTAATGGGCTATTTTTATTCCACTGGACATTCAATAACTGCAGTAAAAATAAGGTTTATTGACACATTTACATCTAAATTTTGAACAGCTTTATAAAATGAAACAATGTTTTATCAACTGTTCTTGATGCTGATATACAAAAATCTGATATGCCATAATATATCTCAGTATTGTGTCATGATGGATAGTCTCTGATTCATATACTTAAGAGTAGGGCAGGGGGATAATCCAATATGTAAGGTAAAAATAATGTGCCGTTATTACACGGCTACTTACTTAAGAAATCAATAATTTGACACAAAACCGGTTCGCCGGAGTCCAACATCAGAACGTAGAACGCCATGATTGACCAATCAGAATTGAGTATTCAACAAAGCCGTGTAATTAGATCATTTATCGTCTTTCAATGAAATCGGATATTTAGATATCGTGATACACAATTACGTTGTCTAAATTGATAAGAACAAGCGCATACTGACTCACATTTCTCCGACAATCTAATCAAACTCAGTTAAGTCAAACTATTGTCTTAATCTGATTGCTCTGTATTTGTCTGCATGTAAACATAGTCGGTGTTTAGCTGGAAATATTTTTTATTTTTTCTCTATAAGTTCACTAAAAACTGTAATGTTCATTTTGCACTAAAGTTCTGAATTAAATGAGGAAATACTTTTCATTTGTCAAGTATTTCATTCACACAGGAGTGCACAAAAATAGGCTTTACCATGTGGTTATTTTATATAGACTATTTATTTATTGAATTAGCAGAAAACATGCAATATCGTGATATAAATCGAGATATGAAATTATCTATATCAGGATTTTGGCCATATCGCCCAGCCCTCCTTTAGAGGCATAGGAGATTTATCTACATTCATATATGGAATTTAAAACCAGTCACTGGTTTTTCACTGGAAAAAAACACAATTATTTCTCCTGCTTCTATTTACACCTAACCCGTCGTACATCATTTTTTTTCAAGGATAATATAAGCTATCGAGTTCCAATAAAAGAGTGCGACGTAAAACTATCAAGCCTCAGCTCAGCTGCTTTGAAGTTTACTGTCCCTCATAAGTGTAATGGTGGTCAGAAATACACCAACCCACACGGCTGTAAATCACAATCAGCTGTTGAGCCGCTGCAATCACTTCTCACAGAAAGATTGCAAGCTGAGTGAGATTACATCACCTCCGGTCCAGGCATCTAATCTTAGATTAAAAGGAAAAAGAACAATCTCGGCTTTCTTTCTTACAGTTCCTTGTGCATTCTTTGTGCTTCGAGGGGTCAAACCGAGTGTCTTATGTCATTCTAAGCATTGCCAGTCATCCCCCATTTCAAAGCGATTCTCCCGCCTCCGCTCGGTACCGGCATGCTGTTGTGACGTTTGATGTTTATTTGACCAACTTTTACCGCGTATCCCCTACCGTACTGTACTTGCAGCTGATTGGCCTCCCACACCCCCGCTGGTTTACCACTTAAACAGTTGTGGGAGGCTCTTTTTGAAGTATACAGAAGCAGCCAAAACAATCATAGCACTGCAGGGTACATCCTGGCACCGACTGGTATGTTGCCAGACAAGATAGACTTTTTTTTTTTTTCTTAAGTGTGTATCCGTTGAAAAGCAGCAAAAAAGAGCTATTTTGTGTGCCGTCATGAACAATGAGGCATCAGTAATAACCGAGGACTCAGAAGGGGCACATGGTGTCTGTCCCCATATTACCCAGCAGCCTTCAGGCTGCTTCATTTATTTGTATATACTAGGAACTTGACACATCTGAAACTGACACGCAAACACACTTAACCTCCTGCGCCCTAGCCCTATTCCTCGGGAAAAAAAACGCCTAAAATAACTACCCATAATTAATTATGTCCTGTTCCACAACCGTAAGGCTTATATTCATATATATGGTCTCATTTGAATGGTAAGAAGATAAGGAATATAAGTTATAAGAAAACTAAACTATATTACCATGGAGATTACAATGGAGAAGCAATAAAAAAAATAAGATTTTTTTATCCTTGCCTTGTATAAAATCTTAATTTCAAAGGCAATATCACCATTTAAACCAAGATCTCATAGACAATGATGCAACTGAATGTATTCTACTAGACTTTACTAAAACTGGAACTATAAATTTGATGAAAATACAACATATATGATACAATTTATAAAGAAATACTCAGACGCTCTCAGTGTTTTGGTCACGTATACTGTATACATATTGAAAGTTTACTGGGAGTTTTACATACTTAACCATTACAATTCTTTTCCGATATGCATATTCCCGAAGATGCATTTGAATATGGCGAGCTCCTGATGTTTTTAAGCTCCCCCCATCACACAGCTGCTGTGATGACCTGTGATGGTCAGTCCTGAGCGTGTGTGTGTGTGTGTAGGTGTGAGTGTGAGTGAGTGCGCCTCAACACTGTAATAAGGGTTGCCTAGCCAAGCGTAAGTGTCAGGGTGGAGATGCCTGGCTCATTAGGTACCATGGCAGGATAATGTATGAACAGAGCTCGTGAAGAGAGAGTGAGCGAGAGAGGAAGAGGGGAGCAGCCATTGTTCTCTCTCTTCTCTCTCCTTTCTGTCTCTCGCCACTGCTTCCTCCTCCTCCTCCTCCTCCTCCTCCTCCTCCTCCTCCTCCTCCTCCTCCTCCTCCTCTTCTTTCCCCGCTGCCAGTTTCTTCTTTGTGTGTGTGCGCCTGGGGATATTTAGGCTCCCTGGTCACATTATGCCCTGTTTTTCGATGCAGAGCTGCCACTCCACGGGTTTTATACCATTTATTCATAAATTAATGAATTTATTGGTTTATTAAATTGAATTCATTGCGTCTTGCGTGATGCTTGTTTTTTGCGGCTCTGTTGCCGCGATTGACAGGTTGCCAGTCATGGTAAGATCCCATATCCCATCGGCGTCATGCGGCAGCACGTTGCTAATTGAGTTGAATGCGTGGCTCGTCTCTCCTCAGTGAATCCATCTGTTGCCGTCTTGTCATCAGTTTGTTCGCACTTGACAGGTTCCAAGTCGGTCTTTCTGTGTTTAACTGTGCGCTTCGGTGTAGGTGCGCTGTGTGTTTTTATTTATGCAAGGGAGTGTGTATGTGTGCGCGAATGTGTGTTAGTACAATGCGATATAAAATGGGTGGCTGCCTAGGGGCCCATTCCCCGCATTAAGTGGCTTGCCCCGCTGTAGAATCCCACGGAGAACAAGCCCTCAGCCAGCCACCCTCTTTATACCACATTGGCCACTACACACATACTTATACACAAACACACAGGCAAATAGGGCTGTAAGAAAATATCGATACACATTAGCATCGCAATATTATGTTTTGTGATACTGATTGTGATACACTATTGATTTTTAATTAATAGGTTACATCTTAAGATTCCTGGTAAGCAGAGGCTCAGATTGCACAAAAAGTAGTGCTATGATGTTGGATGTTACAGGGACTGTGATCATTGAGTGTATATAAGAGGTGGATGTACAGTAGTCACCGTGACGTCATCCATTGGTTTGTGGACTGCCGTCGCCATCTTGGTTTTTGGCCGTCGCCATCTTGGTTTTTGCCCATCGCCATCTTGGTTTTTCTTGGTTTTTGGTTGTCGTCATCTTGGTTTATTGTTGTCGCCATCTTGGTTTTTGGCCATCGTCATCTTGGTTTATGGCTGTCGTCATCTTGGTTTTTGCCCGTTCCCATCTTGGTTTTTCTTGGTTTTTGGCCGTCATCATCTTGATTTTTGCCCGTCGACCAAAGCACCGACAACTCCCAGACAGGACAACGCCGTGGTAGCGACCTGTCAATCACAAGGTAGCCGTGCCCTAAAGCATACCCTGCTTTATCGTCTATTTGACTCTAAATGGGACCATAATTTACTAAATGAACATCATGCTGTATTGAAGAAGACTTGAAACTAGCAACTGAAACCATAAACTCATGTTTACAATGTTTACTGAGGTCATAAATCAAGTGAGAAGTAGGCTCATTTTCTCATAGACTTCTATACAATCAGACTTATTTTTGCAACCAGAGGAGTCGCCCCCTGTTCGCTAGTAGAAAGAATGCAAGTTTAAGGCACTTCCGCATTGGCTTCACTTTTCAGAAGCGGAGGTAGCCCACTGACTGTGATAAATGCAAATGGAGATCCCACTGTTTGCATGAAAAAGTTAACTAGTTAAAACCCAAATTCCATGCATATGGCGGTGTGTTCTTTATGACAGTTTACCGAAAATTAGATTTAAAAAATCACAATATATTGAATCGTAACCCCTGTATCATGATACGTATGGTATCGCCAGATTCTTTCCAATACACAGCCCGACGAGCAAACACCACATTTCATCGGATACGCACGGGCGTAATGCATAATGATCTGCAATAAATCAGAATTTGTGAAATTATAGGGGTCAGGGATGACGTCTGACATCATTCGGCTTATATTTTTGGCCAATGCAGCTTTCCCCAGCAAAAAAACTCACAGCTGTAAGAGACCCTTGACATGGCAGCCCTCCAATAGTGCAATAGTGTATGTGGGATGATGACATGATTAATAAGCCTTGTGCCCAGTTGTCTTTATTTGGACTTTTTTGCCTCCATGGAATTGGCAGTGTAATTACAGAGAGAGAGAGTTGTATGTGTTTGTTTGTGTTTGTTCATGTATGAACCCACATGGTCCTGTAAATGCGCGCTTTTGGGCCTGATCTTTATTGGGCTCCCGCTGACAGAGACTGAACTTAAAAAGACAAGCGCGTCTGTGTGATGTGTTCCCGCTCCCATCAGTAGATAGATGGCGTCTACAGTGTGTTTTTACCGCCGCACCTTCATCACCGTCTTTCATCGCCGCTGCCAGCCCCTCTTCTCTGCTTCCCCCGCTCTGTTCTCTCTCGAAGTTGTGCGCGCGAGAAAAAGAGAGACATGAAGAGAACGCGAAGCGAGTGTGCGCGGAGGAGGAGAAGGTGTGCGTCGGCGTGTACGTTGATGGCACTTCACACGGCAGCGTGTGTCCCGGCTTTGATACGGTTGCGAGCGCGCTGTAAGACTAGGGCGAATAAAAACTTGTTTGAAAGAGGAGGGTTCACTGCGCTCCTCTGTCAGCAAGCTTTGGGAGGGGATCCTGTCTGGAGGAGAGCCTTGAATATTCTGTAGGCCCCGAGTGTTTCTCGATACCTCCAGAGGCTGCTTTTCCTTCTGCCTGTGTGTGAGCGATTGTGTCTCTCTGTGTTTGTGTACATGTGGGAACCAACTCCTCGCGCACTACAAATGAGCAGCTGCCTTATCGCCAATCCCGCCTTTCACGCTTATGTGAACTTCATTATAACAGATACTTGCGTACACTTCAGAGGGTTGCACACATGTATGCACGTGCACGTGCACACACATATACATCCACACGTGCACACCCCTCTTTTCCAAACTGCCACAGTTGAAGAGCAGTTGCGTCAAAGGCAGCTGTCTCTCATCTCACTTTATCTCCGTCATCTTTTTCCTCGCCGCAGCCTCTCTCACTTCACAGGTTTCCTTTTTTTTTTCTTTATCTTTTCTCTCTCTTTGTTGCCTACCCAGTCTCTTTCTCACCTTTGCTTCTGTCTGCTCTACCTTACCTGCCAGGGAGATTCTCCTCCAAAGAGAAGTGATGCTTTTTGTTTTATTTTCATGTCCCATTTCTGGAGAGTTCACTTTTTTTTTTTTTTTTTTGAAATGCTGCATCAAAGGATCCATATCACAGGTTCTTCTCTGTCCACCAACCTGCAAAAAACCCACCCCCCCCACCACCTCCACCCCCACCCAATCCATCAGACGGCAGCAGCAGACAGCCTCACCGACTCCTGCCTCATTTCTCATAAATTAGTCTTACCTCTCACACACTTTCTCTTTTGTTTCTTGCTCTTACTCATTCCATTCTCCCCATGCCCTCTCCCGCCTTCCATCTCTCTCTGGTCCTCACATTTCATTTTTCTTCCCTACAAATGCCACACAGCAGTCCCTTAAGAAATGTCATTTCTGTCTTCTCCTTTTGTTCTGTAATTTCTCCGTGTCCCTCCTCTTTCTCTTGGGAATTCATTTATCGTCCGCTGTTCTCCTGTCCCCAGCTCTCTGATCTCTCTGTCTCAGTCTCCCTCTCTATGTCTGTCTCTCTGTCTTTGTCTCTGACACTCCCCCGCTCCATTTTTCTCCTTTTTCTTCCCTCTCTCTCTCTCTGTCCTTCTCTCTCACACACAGGTAATTCAGTGCAATTTTGAAATGGCATATTGGCATGAATGTTAGGCGATGGATTTTTTTTTTTTTTTGCCAAATCATAGTATTAATAATGACACAAAAAACACAAATTGGTAGAGTACAGTTCATTTTTCTTTGTGTGTCCTTTAAAGGAATCGAGCTCCAGTAAGACTATTTTTACCTGTAAAATTTAATGTTTTTTTGCCTCATGTCTCCTTCAGTTGATTTGTGTTCATGAAAGAATCTACGTATCAAATTTCAGGCTGTTCTCACACACCGTTCGTAGCTATACCTACGAAAAGTAATGCAGTGTAATTCGTGTATATCCTATGAAATCAATTTTTATGTAATCCACGTAATCATGAACCAGGAAGTATAAAGAGTGACAAACACTGCATAAGGAGGAGGTCGGGGTGGGTCAAAAATAGGGATGGGTGTCGTAAGGATTGTATCGATACTACCACTCTTATCACTACTCCTTATCGGATGGTTCTTTATCTATACTCTTATTGGTTCTTTTTCATAACTAAATAATTGCTTTTTAATATGCTATTTAAAAGAAAGAATAAATTCAGAACAGGATTACAATTTATTTATAACTAAATGTTTTAGAGCAGCAACAGTAATACTTACTAAAAACCAAAGTCATTATATAAAAAAAACAAATCTAAAATGTTAATAAAATAGATAACATAACTGAGTGGAGTTAAAAAAGAATGAAGAACTCAGGATAAGTCATTCCTCTTGTCCTCTGTCCTCCTCCCTCTGATGATGTGTCTACAGGTACTGGTGGTTAGAGAAAGGAGGAGTGGCTTTGTCTCAGCCACCAGAATTCATGAAAATTTTAAGATACGTGGCAAACTAAGCTCAACAGTTAGACTACATACAGACAGCTTTAGTTTTAGCTTGTTTGTAACAATTCGCTATTAGCCGAGCTAGCTCGCTGTGCTTCTGTAAAACATAGCGGTGTGTGTGTGTAGTTGGGGGAGCTCACCCGTTACACAGAGAGCAGAGGGCATGCACGCTGCATTTTGATAATAAATTACACCAAAACATTAATAATTACCGATAAAAGAACCGAAAACTTTGAAGCTTATCAATACTTCGGTCTTTAATAAGACTGGAGCAAGAAAGGTCCAACATATCCAACTGGGCCGATGTAGTTGTAAAATGATCATAGCTTGGGCCCATTTACACAACATATAATTCCATGGAATTGCTAAAACCTTGGAAACTACTTCTGTGGTGTCTCTTCATATTTAACCTTGTAGGCTGAATAATACCAGTTCAATCAGTGTGTAAGGTCATAGCACTGGTCAAGATTGCAAATTAGCTCCTACACCCGCTTTTGCATCGCCAGTAAGCACAGAAAAGAAAACGTCATTTTAACCCAGAACAATTGTCAGCTATCTTTCCCCCTCTGGTATTCGTGAGATAATCCTTGTCACAGAGAGACGCTCAGATCCAGCTTGGATGCTTTAGAGGAAATTGGTGAGATGTATCACAGAAATTCAATGCCTCAAATTTGATTCTGATTCTTCTGCGCGGGGTAAAACCATCACACGCTGCACACACATGCTCCCAAGTGGTCGGAGAACCAATTTGTTAGGCCTCTGACAACAGACGAGCCGGCTATATGAGAACGCGCAGGTCTTACCCCAGATGTTGAAACGCATTCGTCAGATTTGTGTTGACCAAATTGATTCATGTTTAGTCGAACTGATTTGAATCCACAGTTTCATCATGGTGTTTTTGATGTTGATTAGCTGATTTTTGCTCAGGTTAAAAAATCCAATTTAATGTTTCTGGCATCTGATGTGTAGTTCAAAATGTAATGTTTGTGGTCAGTTGAAACTGGCCGAATTCTGCTCTGCATGCACAGCTGGTGGTCTTTCTTTGAGTTTTCAACATGGCTCCACAGCACCGTAATATAAAGCCTTCTCCCTCTGTTTCTGCGCCTGTTTTTGTCGAACCAGAAGTGACTCTTCCCCCGGTGGTTCTCTGTGAAAAGATTCCACTTGAGAACGGTTCTCTGGCGTGCAGGCATGCAGGCACTTGTGTTCCATCAAAATGCTAATAATATCATCTGCAATATCCAGGGCAATATTATTGTAGTGCTAATTGGTGAAAAAAATTGTTGATGGGAGCACCTGCCCACCCCGCTACTCAATTATTTTTAATTACAATGGCTGTAATAAAAGGGAACAAATTGTGTAATGATCAATGTTTCCTCAGCGAGGTGACAGCTTTGCTCTTATTTGCTTTAGCGCGGCCATGTGCGGCTCATTTAGATGGCGGGGAGATACTTGTGTTTGAGTCGAGCGGCTCTAAGTGAATGTGGGCCCTCAGGAGAGGAACTTGCTCTCCCCTTGGTTTTTATGCGGCATGATTTATTCATCACGCCACATGTCTGTAGAAGTGGTCTTTGGGTGGTTCACACGTGCTGATATGTGCCGTGTTGCCCCACACCTCCTCGCCGTTTCACACCCGAGAGGGTTGCCTCGTCATACGCGCGTGAGGAGAAGAGAGGGAGATATAGTGAAAAATAAATGCAAATTGAGAAGTATGTATGAATAGAGTCGCACAAAAAAAAAAAAAATAATTGCAGGAGATTCGTTGAACCGAGTGGGAGGGAAAATCCCTTATTTCGAAACAATCCCTGTCTTCCAAATTGTCAAATTAACTTTTTGCAGCAGTGGCTAGTGAGAGGGGGTAATTAATAGCTTCTTTTTGGGAGTTCTTTCTTAGTATGTGTCAGTTTTTCTGGCTGCCTTCAAAGTGATAATGCTCTCCGGCTGTTGCCCCCGGGGACTGCTCCATCTTATTAACTTGTCTTGGGAGACGGGGCTGCCACGCAGCCTTCTTTACTGCCTGCAGGGATGGAGAAGGGCCGCTAAGTCTTTCGCTGTCTTCGTTCTGCCCCAAACATTCACCCCTCACTGTATGTCTTTCTATTCATGGACGGATGGGTGAGTGTGAACTCGCATACCAACCGACGCAAGGAGGGAATAGTTAAGCAGTCAAGAGACGATGATTAAATATAATCACTTAGTCTTTGTGGTGGAATCTTATATCTGCGAACTGAGGCTGCGTTTGAATACATAATGTTGTCGGTGTGGTGTTAAAGAGGGTAGATCCAGAGAGGCAGGTTGTGAGTAAGGATGCACCAATCTTAAAGCTGTTAACAACTATGCACAATGGTTCCGGTGCAAATTATCCACGTTGCCGTGTTCCATTTTCGGCAATGACGCCAATTTCCTTCTAGTACCCGTGTCCAATTCACACAACAAAAACACAGAGAATGTCTAAACGTTAACTACACAATACATAAACTAATCAGACCCCAAATTTGATAACAACGCTAGCTGTTGTTGCTCAACCCGTTCCGCGACCAATATATAACATTAAAGTGCATATCAGCTACATTACCATCTTCATCTTATCCCCTTATCCCAGCTACTGGGCGATCTCAAGCCGTATGTTGTCCTTTATTTCATTGTTTAGGTAGTAGTGTTTGTCAAACATTATTGGGTGTTGAGAATGGGACGGCCCATTGTTTGAAACCCCAATAGTTCAAAAAACGTCCTATTGGAGCGAAAATAAACGGCCATTGTTCCAAGATACAAACTCTCAGCAATAAACAGAAGCACATGGCTAATTATTATGCAGAATGACGGTGATCAGTTGGAACAAAGGATTTCATTGTCAGTCAAACATATCTTTCCGCAGGTGGAAATCAGCTGAAATTGAGTTCCGTCCGAATATTTTTTCACCCGCACCAAGGTTCCGCAGGGTTGGCAAGCATTCATAAGAACCCACAAAATCATTTTTTTAAATAAATTTCCATTCAAATTTTACATACGATAATCTGTGCTTGGTGTAAAACGGCTTTTTAACGCAGGGTGTCTGCCAATAGAGAACAGATCAGATACCAGCGCTCACTTTCTCCCACATTTCTACTGTATTCCTCACTGCGTAGAATCATTTTTATGTATGGTAAGATGAGGCCGGGGATTGCTATGGTAGTAAAAACTGAGCTGGCAGCCTAGCGTGACTGAATGAATGTAACTGAAACGGACATTCTATGGTGACATTGACAAAGAAACTGTATTTAATGTGAATCAGTAATGTGGTGGGCAATAACCAATGTGCTTAATAAGGTCAGCGTGGATACCGATCCCTAGATGTGAGCGCAGTATAACAATCAAACCAACAGAAGAGAATATTGGGTCATCCATTCACTCAGAATGTCTGTCATTGAGATTTTATTGATGTGGACACATGGACATGCAGCAGGTAGGCCTGCAACTAAACCAATAAGAGCCAGGGGAGAAAAGGTTGTTAGGATGGAAGTACATGCACGGGCATGGATCCTTGTTTCAAAAACAAACAATGCAAACCAATACTTTTGACATGGAAGACTTTTTGGGCACTCGGATGCATCCATTGCTGCAGTCAGCCTAGAGCTGTCCTTGGTGCCTCTGGAGCTTATCTGACCAGTGCATATTACGTGTTGCTTTAGCTCTCGATCACTCTCTTTGTCCAGTGAGAGGATGCTTTCACGCTGCACTTTTGCTTTTTTGTAGCTCTTGTCACGGCCGAGGGGAGGTTGAATGTGTAGGGAACAGAGTTTGCACGACTTGACGTGGATAAAGAACTATCCGAGAAACCTGAACAAAATGTTAGAGACCTGCAAAACTCAGATGTGGGAGGACAAATACGACAGATGTGTATGGGTTTTTATATGCACACACTCTGCAGCATATAGCCCCCGAACGCCAAATTGGCTATTTACTTTCCTTTTTGTCCACCAGACTCTATTAGTCTTAGTATGTGGCAGTTTTTTTTCCATTGTGTTTTATACGGGCATCTTTCATAGTGCCACTTCCAATAAGACGCAAAATCATGCGGTACTCAGGTTAAAGTAGCATTCTCATGAGCGGGAGGAAGACAAATGGCAGGTGTCTGCAGCGCAGCCTGTTAATCCCCACACATTAAGTCTGCCTGAAATGACACACTACTGCACGGAAAGAGAACTGTCGCAGCAGCACATTGAATTTAAAGAAGCGGGGAATGTGAAAGGCGAACCTCCTCGCTGCTGTTTACTTAATGTTGAGCCGAGTTTGTATTCGCTGAGAAAAATCAATCTTAAAAAGATTTACCAAATGTAGACAAATTAGCCGGCATAAATTAGCCAGAGCATATTCATTATGCCCATCTCTCAGTGGAATACAGGCGCACACTGCAGTGTCTTTATCGTTTAACTGCACTATCATAAATGTAATCATGTATTTTATCTTGAAGTGATAAACGCCGCCTCTTAACTATTTTATGGTCTACACCAATAAGCAAGTGCACACCTTAAAAAATGATGCCGGGTCTTCGTGATATTCTGTGTATTTTAGTTAGCTTAACCTCCGTTTGAGCCTCTCTGAGCTCATTTTTCAAACCGCTTCTTATCCTGCTTGTGTTCAGCTTCTGTGTTATTGTCCTGTCTTTCATGCATCAATAGATGGATTATTATACATCCCTATTTGTAATTGGAGGGCAGGTTAGACAACAGGATAATTAAAATAGTGTGTGTTGCTACTCCATCTATTTTCTGTTACTTTCTCGACGCGTGTGGCTCGCTGTGTTTCTGTGCCCTCCTTTGTCCTCCAAGTTAATGTTGTTGATGTGGCGCTTACTGAGGACACAGACTCGCTGACAAACACACACACACACACACACACACACACCAACAACACTCCCACACATATGCGTTATGGAAGAACTTACTTATGCCAGAGTGGATACAGCAGTGTTAAACACTTATTATACGGTCAATTATAATGTTATTCCGGTTTAGATTTATTTGGGATGACTTGAGTGAAGGAGCAAAGTGGGGCTGATTTGCCCACCGACAGATAATATATTTAATTTTTCAGGATGTTCTCATACACCGTTCATAGCTGTACCTACAAAAAGTGATGCACTGTAATTCGTATATAGCCCACAAAATCAATTTGTATGTAATCCACGTAATTGTGAACCAGGAAGTATAAAGAGCCGTTTAGGCAGGAGGTTGGGGTGGATGGGTTGGTCAAAAAACACCAGACTTTCGCCCAGGAGGCTGCTGTTCATACACCGTGTGAAACCAGAAGTCAACGTTGATTCGTCACGTATCTTCCGTACATAAGTAAGGCCACGTCCGTAGTTATTTTAACACAAACGTTGACTTATTTGTCACATAACTTCCCTACTTAAGTAACGCCACTTCTGAATTTATTTTAACCCAAACTACGATGTTTTCCTAAACCTAACTAACTAGTTTTGTTGCCTAAACCTCACCAGGTTGTTTCCTGTAAAAACGGAAGTTATTTTGAAAAGATGGTATGCATGTTAAGTCGAGTGGATATTCACACGTGTTGCTGGACATTATTAGGACTACGCACGAAAAATGAGGAATAACGTTTCGTAAGATATCATACAAACCATTGAATGAGGATAAAGTGAATTGTTTTGATAATTGATTCATTGTTTTCCAATTTTTTGGGGAAAAAAAAAGACACAAATTTGCCTTTTCAAGCCTCACAAATGTGAGGTTTTGCTGCTTTCCCCTGTTTGCATCATTTTAGATTGAATAGTTCTGGGTTCTGGACTGCTGTTTTGGCAAAAACAATCCATTTTACAACGTCACGTACGGCCTTGGAAACTTGTGATGAGTCTTGAGTAAATCAATTAATCAAAAATGAAACATAAACATCAGTTGCTTCCAAAAGGCAACAGACTTGATTATTGTGGGCCTGGTTGTAACTTCTGTGTCTTAGAATACATGTATAACCTATCTAATGAAAGCTAGAGAGAGCCACAAAAGGATTATTCGTTCCTCGGGAAAGCTCACGGTAGCAGTGGAGATAATGTTAGAGCTCAGACAAAGGACAATATTGCATGGGCTGACAGGTTGGGTTCCCAGCTGGCAAAGGCTGACCATACTAGGATCGCAGTATTGCCTCCAGCAAGAGGAAAATTGGAATGACTGTGGCAAAGTCATGGATACAACCACCAAGGCGCGAGCGGGGAGCCATGTGTTTGTTTCCGTGAGTCTGGAGGCCAGTCCTCATTATTGTGGCTGGTAAAATATTACAGTTCAGCTGACACTGTCTAAGTGAATTGTCCAGAGCAGTTTTGACAGCTAGTGGAAGGCAGGGCTAGATTATGATGGATGATGACAACAGGGTGGTGCAGAAGGAGCATTGATGTGTTTTGTTGCTCATGCAAGAACTAATACGTACACCTAATGTGGTACGGTTTCGTTGATGGTGTGCACACACACACACACGCGTGGAGATGCCTGATGGGTATGTTAAAATGTTGTTCATACCTGCAGAATTCATTCAGGACCCTATCTTCACCAGCCTCACAGCCCCAAAAGGAAGAAGAAAAAAAATATATTCATTATTGTTGTTTACCATTCCATCTGCTTCTGCGATACCATTCTTGTGTTATTCACGGCTTGTTGTTTGGGAAGAGTAATCGAAACCCAAACAATTAGATTTCATTGCTTTCCTGTGTTCCTACCAATACAGTTTCATGTCAGGAACATGAATAGTTTAGAAACATTTATCAGTTTATTGAGGAAAAGTTGATTGCAGGCTTTTAAAGCTTCAGTCTCCTTTTTTCCCCCCCCCCAATATAAAAAAGGCAATGTAACATTATCAAAGGCAATATATCAAAGCGCCAAAAAAAAGAAAAAAAAATGTTGCTTGTTTTTCTTGGTGAAAACTGAACAGCTGCACAAGACTGCTGACCACCACATGCCGTCTTAACTTCTCAGGGGTCAGAATAAAATAAACTCATTGAACCGCTTGTGCTGTGTTCACATGTACAGGGTGAAAGCCCAAAATAGAGGTCACAGAACTGAAGTATACTCTATGAAAAGCAATGTGATATTAATCAGTCTGAACGTCAGAGCTGCTGGGATGTGGTGGGAGTTGGTGTGTGTGTTTATGAGTGTATATGTATAGTATTTGTTAGGGTGCTTTCACATCTGGAGTTTGGTTCATTTGGTCCGGAACAAGGGTAAAAAATGTATACTTTTGTTGCATTTTAGTTCTAGTCCGGTTCCTGTTCACACTTACTTTTTACAAACGAACCAAGAGGAGTAAGCATGAAGTTAAACAGACTGACCGGTAACTCGTTGATTGGACTGTTTTGGCGATTGTCATTCTGCATCATCAGGACCCACGAGGGGAAATAAAATTCCGGTGTCTGACAGAAGTTAATGCAGCACTTGAACGCTTCTAGATGACCGGTGCGAACACATAGTGCGAACGTCGGGGAGCGCACAGACACATGCATGGTGTCGTACTGTGGGATCTCTGTCACACACTTTTTAATGGAGTTAATGAACTGACAAAGTACAGTGAGTCGGATACAAGCACAGCAGTTTTAACAGCTAATAAGCTTCCTGAACAGATTTCACGATCAGCAGATGGATTTATTAGTAGTTTAGCTTTTGAAATCATGCTAAAATCACATATCTGCTATCATAAAATCCTGGGGTTGGTTCGTTTGCTTTCACACCACAAACTAACCGCACCAGAGTCCAGCGTAGCACCTTTTCCGGCGGTCTTGGTTCGGTTGTTTGGTCGGCACCAGGGTTTGACACACCAGCCCAAACAAAAAACAGAGCCGAGTTTGTTTCGACCGAACCAAACAGGTTAGGTGTGAAAGCACCCTTAGTGTAGAGAGAGACTGAGCCTTTAATCAGATAGCTATTTTAGGCCGAGTGTGAGTAATGGACACCAGCACTAGAGTTTTAAAGGACTAAATATGAATCCTCTCCGCTTGATACCACTAAAGGTTTACTTTAAAAAAAGCACAGGATAAGGCAAAATATCTGGATTAGTGAATAGATGGAAGGATCTCTTACAGCAAAGCTCCTTTTCTGTCTTTTTTTCCCCCTTTCTATTTACCGTTGTTTCTCCTTTCCATCTATGTGCACAATAAGGCCGGATCACAATATTTGAGGACTTGAACAAGTAGGCCCAAATGATGTAAAATTTTCTTCTTCCTGCCCTTCGTTGGAGCAGATGGGACAAGGAGGACACTTCATCCCCAGGTCCACTGGTCTTTTGGCTTCTTCTGGCGTGGCCAATCCGTCTCCCGGTAGTCACTCTAGCTTCTGGGTTCTCGCCCATTCTCCTTTCCCTCTTGTCCTCCCTCCAAACACTGACTCCTTCACTCATTCCCTCTCTCTCTCTCTCTCTCTCTCTCTCTCGCATCCACTCTCCTCTTCCCAATTTGGCCACCAGGGAGGTGTGTGGCACTGGAGCAAGCATTATTGATAGAGCATCTGTTTAGACATGGTGCAGGATCTGTGGCATGTGGGCGAGCAGCTGGGGGTTCGAGCAGGGGAGACATTATGTCATATTACATATCTTGATATGTCTCGTTCACTTGTATGCATGCCCATTTCACAGGCACACACTCCCACAGACACACTGGGAAACACAAACACATGCCACCACCATCATCCCCACCAAGATGATTGTAGTTTCCATCTTACTTGAAAATGTGGAAACCCAGGCTGCTTCCTTACAAGGGGTGGTTTAAATAATTTACGGACTGTGTGCTACAAGTTGTCTAATATCACTATACTGTGCAGCAGCAGTTACAAAAGTCAGTTTTCGAGGCCATTTCAGACCAGGGAGCCAGAGGCGAATATTTCTGGCATCATGGCTGTATTGGGGGCAGCCAGACAGACAGAGTAGCCCTATCCAGATAATCACCACACATCTCTTCTAGATGGCCAAACTTGTCAAAGCTCATGCAGCACACTGCCAATAGATTTTCATCCTTGGCAGCTGATGAAACAGAGGATTTTATGGTGTTTTACACACTACACAAAGCATGCACGGTGGATCTTTGTAGCAACGGAGTGGCAATATTTTCATCAGTCGTGCACCTTTCTTTTTTCTCGCATCAGTAAGAGAGGTATTCTGGTGTCTCCCCCCGCTATGTATGCTTGATTGCACCTCGTTTTTGGGCCCCATAACCTAGAACCGGTTCCAGGTTAACAAACCGTTGAAAGCACTGTTGAAACGGCATACATTTGTTTTGCAAATGACTACAAGTTGTCACAGACTGCCGAAGACTAAAAAGAATAAGATGCAAAAGGAAGTTGAACCAACCGAGCACACTGTTCAATGAAACATGTAATGAATTCTAAATACCTTTAAAAACCTGTCACCATAGGAGTCTTTGATGTCGTTGTGATTTTAATTAAGCTGACAAATCCTGCTTTAAAATGGGACCAAGCATCCGTGTTTTCAGGCTTTGTTTAGCCTCATATTTAGCTACATATACAGCATATATACACTGTACAGAGATGTTAGGAGCCTCAGTTTCTGGCTATATTCCTCACTATCCAATGATGGCTTTTGCCTTTTCAAAATATTTGTTTTTCTTCTGATATCAGCTTTACCCATTCTTAGCAACCACCTGCTGGTTAATTTGGCCACTCAGTCATGGTGAGGGGGTTGGTATCACATCGAAAAGCGACATAGATGCATAACCTCGATAGATCTTCTTCACAGCAGACATTTTGACATGTCACAGCAGGGAAAGCACAGGCGCAATTAATAACATTAATAATGGCTGCATTCCAATTACTTACATGTTTTTTACAGAGACACTTGAATGGAACTGAGCCATCGTTAGAGTTCATTTTTATACCTGTGCTTTTCTTGTTATGACCAGTATCGGTACTCAATACCTTTTCAGGTATCGACCAAAATAAACAAGTACCAAGTGGTATCGAAAGTTCTCCAGTCAAGCAATACCTGCAATCGATCCTTTTTGTGCCCAGATCTCGATTAAAATACTTATTTGTATGGTTTTGCTCGCAGCCAATCACTGCAAGCGTTCTTCGATTTAATGCGGCATGTTATTGGCCCACTACCACAGCAGCTACAACCCATACAGGCCTGCGTGCACACTGCTCTGAACACTGAGATGTCTGAGCCGGCGATGCTAGCAGCTAGAAGAAGAAGAAGAAAGAATGGTACTTTTATTGATCCCCTGAGGGGAAATTCAATTTTTTCACTTTGTTATTTCTTACACACACTACACACAGGCCCGAAATACACACATGCACAAACAAGACCTATAGACATGCATTAATGGAGAGATGTCAGAGCGAGCAGTAGCGAGTCAGTAGCGAGTCAGTAGCGAGCGACCCCGAGCAGTTGGGGGTTTGGTGCCCTCAAGGGCACCTCGGCAGTGCCCAAGAGGCAAACTGGCACCTCTCCAGCTTCCAGTTCACACTCAGTACTTGGTCCATGCGAGGACTTGAACCAGTGACCCTCCGGTTCCCAAGCCAAGTCCCTATGGACTGAGCTACTGCAGCCACAGCTAACGGTGCTAACAGCGCGAAGAGCGGCAACAGTCACAGTGCTGATAGAGCCAAAAGTTGTGTGAAAAGTGTTATCAGCAATAACCGCTGTATGAGCGATATGCAGTGCGGTGGCTATTAGCTAGCCAGTGGGACACACACACAGCTTCCATTCACATGATGGGTATCGAATGAAGTACACTATTGGTATCGGTATCACTTTAAGGTTACTGATATCGGTACTGGCATTGTAATTACCCAGCACTAGTTATGACAAGTCAAAATGGTTGTCCGCAGTGGAAAAGCACTCATGGTCCGCCTGCACTTTTAGTTATTTCGCTTGATTAGACCCTCTAGACCAGAGACCATGATTGATTGACATCTCATTAACCGTCCTGCTAGTTTTATCGCACCTGTTACTGCAACGTGCACATTTACTGTAGGTTTCTTGTTGGTGACCTCACATAATCTCCTGCATAGCGCCACATATCTTCAGCCTTATCAGAGGTCTAATCAGCCAGAATAAGTGAGAACACCTGTGCTCTAAAGTCCCTACACATTCCTGGTACACCCACACAGGTGTGTCCAATTAGTCTGGCTGATTAGACCTCTTCTCAGTGTGTGCATATGTACAGCACGCTGCCATTGAGTGACATCTCCCCGACTGTTAAGGTGAGAAAACTAATACTTTTGCTACTTAAGTGTATAGAGTTCGGTGACCTCAGCACACTTAGCATAGTTCAACGTTTGCTGCAGTGATATATACAGGTTAAATGAGTAATTTCCTCAAATTTTGTCGCGTATTTGAAGCTAGCTAGCTAGCTAACCACTGCCCCTGGACTGGGGCTATTTGCAAGCTAACATTAGCTACTGGAATGTTTGGTATTGACCTACAAGCTAACTGTATGTTAGCTCTTGGGTTAATAGCAAACATTCCAGTAGCTAACGTTAGCTTGCAAGTAGCCACGTTTGGGACAGTGGTTAGCTAGCTAGCTATAGCATATAGCATACTCACTGGGGACTGTGAGAGCTGCAGCAATTTCTGTCCACTTTTTTTTCCTTCTCCACTCTTTGTGCCTTCAAATGGGGTCGTGTTTACCGTGTTCACGAGAAGAGTCCATACGAACGCCCCCCTCTTGTAGTATTCACAACCTCGTAAGTGGAAAGTTTCTGAAAGCTCCGAATTTACGAGTTGTGACGTGTTTGTATGACGTCGTCAGAAATGGCGGAGGCCACGGGAGTTAATTTTTCGGTACATAATAAGTTAATATATTGTAATTTTAGTCGTATATTGTTTTTCTTTGTAATTTTATATGTCTGAGGAAAATGTTGATATTCCCAGCTGCCTCATCTTGTTTCCTCTGTCATTATGCCTTTGCATTTCCTGCATTATGTTACCCACTTGCTGATTTTATTCCGACATTGGAAATATGTCTGCGACAGTGAAATCGCTTGAAAAGTCGTTTGGTGTAAGGTCGGCATAACCTGCATGTCACAACCTACAGTACTGTGAACAATTGATAGTTTCTAAATTAACCATTTTCTTCCCATATGAGACAATATGCACTCAGATACTAACATATTGTATTGTTGTGTAGCCTATACATTTACAAGAATACAGTATTGTATCAGCCATTTATCAATCAGTTAGGAATATCATTAGATTTCACTTTGGCAAATTTCAGGCTGTTTTTTTTTTTTACAACACTGAAGCCCCATTTGGTGCATCTTGTTTTTCAAAGGAACAACTTCATGGTTTAAGTATGTAAATGGCTCAGTGCACACCTGATCTCTGCTTTGAGTGGCAGAGATCAGGTGTGCACAATCATTTCATCAAATTGAAAAGCCTGTCATTTTAAGCAAACAGTCTTCACTGAAAAGGTGCAGGTGCAAATCCAGATGAAGAGTATCTATTTCCCTGCAGCTTGCTTTCCTTATGCATATTTAATTTTATAAGTTTCTTTCTTCAAGTATTTTAATATTGCATAATATATGTAGTTCTATGGAGGTAAATGCAAAAACGTTGTCTAATAGTCTTATAATGTCAGTGATTTCTAGTGAGCTTTGTACGTCTTTGTGTCTATCCTGACCCGTACTGGTGGTCAGTCTCATTAATTACATTTTAATAAATAACGACATTAAGACTAGATTTGCATCTGCCGCTTCTCGTTTAAATTCCACTCAATTTCCACTCCAACAGAAAGCGGCTGAAGACCCACTGCACAATGTGTGTGTGTGTGGTTGGACAGAGGAGAAAAATTAATTAATTTATACAACATTTCATTTTAGGTGGGAAGCAGCAATAAAATGGCATGATGCACCAGAGTTACAAAACAGTGACTGGCCCCTCCGTTAATTATGTATCATAAATGTTCAAATGGTGGTTGATTTAGCTCAACTGCAGAGAGCACAGACTATTATTAGAGGGGATAACCATTGTTTCGTTTCTAATTTCCCCTGCTTTTATACATGTGTGTTTCACAACATTTTAGAAGGACGCCTCTCTATTGTCCAATCTGCTCCCATTGCTGTATTAAATCACAGTTGCTGATGTTTGCTGTTAATGGTGCTCTATACGATAGCATTAATATAGCAGCAAACAACTATTTGCTATGTAAAGATGTAGTGGAGTACTGCCTACCTGAGCAGAGAATGAAGTAACTCTCCCTCTGTGTGTGTTATAATCTGAGTTTCTCCTCGCTTTGTTTCGTGCCCCACTGGCTAGCTCACGGCCACTGCTCTGCACTACGCTCATACGGCGGTTACAGCTGATAACCCCGTCCTGACCGACGGCGCCCTTGCGGAAGCGTAGCACCCACCCTATGGTTCCCTCTCAGGTTAACACTGTTAGCTCTGTCAGCACTTTTGCTGTCGTTTTTAGTTTTAGCGCTGTTAGCAAAGAGTATAGAAGCAAAGAGACGAAACTCCGATGTATTTTTGACTAGGTCCCAATCTCGCATTTAGAACATTTAAGGCTTTTACTGTGAAGCAGGAAGTGTTGAATATCTTCAATGATAGCTTAAAAAGAACAGCTAAGCCAAGTCGATCGTAATGAATTAGTGAGTCTGGTCAATATTTCTGCTAAACAGTGAAACTCAGAGCCACAAATGGCTTGACCATGTAGTTGGACTAATATAAATAATGCTATTGGAATGTAAACAATGCTACCATGACAGGCATTAGCCTATAGCACCAGTAGTTTTGTTGTAATACTTTGACCTTCATTTGTTGGTAGACACTGACCCCCGGGCTGTCATAGGAGACCCAGACATTATTTAAATACCAGCCAGTAAATGTGTTGAAAATGTATGCAACTTTTGGATGGAAATGACCAAGTGTCCAGTCAACTCTGACAATGGCAGCCCAGTCTGCAAGCTGTCCCGACTGCAGATACTCTTAGCGGTCAGCTGTTGGTTCACGGCCAGGGACAGAACTGTCTTCCATGCCATTTGTTGTGTCTGACCTTTAAGATGATGAAGCGCAGGGAGAGTGACCCCTGGCAGGATTTGTTCAAAGAGCAGCCTCTTGGTAATGGGGGGTCCAGAGTCTGGCAGCATGCTGGGGGATTGATCAGCCCCTTACTCAAAAGGCCAAATACAGAAAGCCTAGCCAGAGGAGAAGGCCATGCAGGACGTGGAGCCATCCTCTGCTTTGAAGCCCTCTCCAATACCTCAGCTGTTTCCCTGCATGAATAAACATGTCTGACTTCTATCTGGTAAAGCTTCTCTTCTGTCCCTTCCCTCTTCTGTCCTCTTTACTCCTGTTGCCCTGCTGCAGATGGAAAGATATGAGCGGAGGTCACAAAATCCTTTCTCTCTTTTTTTGTCGCGTTTTCACTCTTCTCCCTTCTCCGTCTTCTTTCCTTGTTCAGCTCGCTCCCTCTCTCCCTGCCTCTCGCGTGAATACTTCCTGTGCTCTAGCGTTGTTGCACAGGATTAAATCCACTCATTTAGAGCTTTCATTGCTTCCACAGATGTCAGCTTTGAGATTGAAATGAGCTCCCCTTCTGCAAAGAGGCTGAGTTAAAAGGAAATTTCAGAGAGGGGAAGAGAGAAACTAAACAGAGATGCAAAGTCTTTTCAGTTCCATAAGTGTAGCCAGAGTGTGGCTTAACATGTGTGCGGTTGACCAAGGGCTCAGTGAGCGAGTGTGGAGATAACTGTTGATAGTCATGGACCACACCTATGGTGAAAACCATTCTATGGTGTTTATATTGTGCTTTTGGTTAGTTGCCAGTCATTTGGTGTGATATGTTCTATTTGTCTGACATCGCCAGTTAACATGTATACTTTTGTGGACCTCAAATTGGAGTGACCAAGGTTGATGCCACTTCCACATAGATGGCCATTATTTACAATATTTAAATAGTCTCAGTTCACTTACTGTATATGGTGTTTAAATGTTTAAACTATCAGCATGTACATTACATTAATTAATAAGCTAATCAAAGATAATCAATAAGGTATGAATGAGATGTGAACGCTAGCACTAGCTAAGTCAAAGTTAGCTGTGCTAAGTTTGGAAATAACTCAAAGATTTTTTGAAGTGGGGTTGTATATACCGTAGATAGTCCCCTGGCGTTCTGCGAGGTAAAATTACTGCTTTTCTGAATATAGTCTAGTGTGTTTGAAGAAAGTGATATAACGGCTTCCGTTCCCCGTCGGAAAGGGGTGGCTGACAACGAGGTAAAGCGGCCGTGGACGGGAGCAGCAGACAAAACATATTTTAGCCACCTAAAAAAATCAATACCAGTTTAAGTGTATGCTATATTTAGAATATTTTCACAGCTTTACCTCGCCATCAGACAGCCCTTTCCGACGGGGCACTGAAGCATTCTATGGCGGTCTTCAAAGCTACCAGACCAGACTCCATTCACAAAGACATTTGATTTCATTTTACCTCGCAATACACGGGAGCTGCTGGTCTACCGCTGCATCGATCGGTTAGTTTGTTTGTGTTATTGTGTGACTTTCGGATCCAGACTAACGTAGCATCCACACAGCAGTACATTGCTCAGCTTCCGTGCCAGTACTCCGTTCTGCTTCTCCAAATTGGGAGCATGCTGACCGCCATCTAATTTACTGTAATATACTGATTATAAGGATGTATTTATGATGTACATGTAGCAGCGTCATCATGCAGAAAACAGGTGGGAAAAAGGTTTTAAAAGGGTTTGGCAAAATAGCATTTTGACGCAGACATACATACTTTGACCAAAATTTGAATGTTCAGATTTTAATACATAAGGAACACCACTGGGAAGCTACAGAATGATATGTAAACCTCAAAAAACTCAAAAATAATGGACCTGCCCTTTAACTTAATGCAGTAACATAACACTGATGAAATCCTTTTGAGTACTGGGATTATATCAGTGGCTGCTTAAATGACAGAAGCCAAGCCAAGTAGCAGCCACGGTTGTATTGTGTTATGTGCTGCAGCAGAGCTGAAGCGTCTGGACGGTCCAGATCTCGTAAACCTCATCAGTCCACCTCATCTACAAGTCGAACATCTCCGCAGCCTCCCAGAGCTTTAAGAAACCGTGGATTTGTTATGACTTCTTAAGGTCGGCCTTTGCTATCTATGCTTAAATGAGATCATGACCTTTCTTTACCCTTCCACAGGTGTTCCTTTTGGAAGAGCTAACGTAAAAAGACAAACCCAATGAATGATATGAATGACTTCAACAAAGACACAAATAAGCAACGGTTACGGTCGTTTGTGGAGCTTTCTCATCTGTGCTAATCACTGCCCAAAGGCATTGATGAAAGGATATTCTGAAGTTATGAAGACGCCGCGCTGTGTTCAGTTTATCGTTTGATTATATACCCAATTATAGTGCAAGTAAGCAATTAAACGAAGCCTGGATGTTGTGAGCAGATTCCTGTCTGCAATTGAACTATGCTGCTATACTTTGAGCACCCCACAGCTCTAATTTTGTGCCCGCGACTGTGAGTGAGAGAGAGAGAGAGACGCTTGATGAAAGAGGGGTGCTCATGAAGCGAGCGAAGCCTGCCTTGATTACAAGGGTCAACAGTATCAGAATGACATCATCGCGCATCGCTTGATGAGCCCATGATGTCATGATCCGAGCTTTCTCGCGTGTGTTATCGAGTGTGCACATGTTCAGAATGGGAAAGGCTTTCTGCGAGAACAGTACTCTTCTTCACCGTAAGACCATAAAAGCATCTGTAAAGTAAACACAAGTGGCAGTTCCGCCTCTGAGCATTTGGCTCACTCAATGAAAGCAATCTCTGCTAAATGGTAATGGGCCTCTGCAAAGTGGCATCATCAGTGTTCTTCATTTCAGATGAACTGCTACTGTGTCACGCCTTTAAAAATATACCCCACGCTTAAATACTAATAACAATCTGGCCATACAGGCGACGAGAGGCCCAATTCGCTTAAATCAATTTTACTTTGCAACCCCCCTTTGCACGTAATTCAGCGCTTTAAAGCCTTGTTGTTTGCAGAGGATTATTTTGATTAAATGCTTTTAGTCCCTGAGTGAATTCCAGTGTAGAGGCTCTGGTGGGAGGTGTTGGCATCCACAACATCCTGCCAGGTTTTCTATTCAGGCCCAAAAAATGTACAAACTTCTGAGCGATTCCACGTCTCTGCCCTCGCCCGCCACTTATTATTCCCCCTTTTCCAATTCTCCACTTTTCGTCAGGAATGAGAAATGCTAATTAAGTTTAATGAAATTGATATCTATATCAATAGGTCAGAAAACACAAAAGGTGCATATCTGTTTCATTCATTCCAAGTCCCACGTTGCTTCGCACCTCAAAAGAAATTCATCACACTGCCTCAAAGCCTTTTTGGCAAAGGCTCCGGCCCCCGCCTCCTCCCCGAGTCGGTTGTTACTGTATGTGATAGAAATTGAGACATCTATTAAGCTCGGCCTATTGCTCGGCACAAAAGAGTCTGACATTCGTGAATGAAGAATCCCCTCGCGGTTCAAACCTTTGGATCTCATTACACCCATACTCCATTTGTACTAAAGAAATTCTATCAGTGCGAGCAATTATGTTCAGGTTGGTTTTTCACAATTTTTCCAACTCATGTTCTAAGCACTTGTCTTGCCGGCTTGTTGTCTTACCTAACCTTGCTTGTATTTGCCTCTGGCGTCTTCATCTGCAGCTACTTAATGTACACGGTGTGCATTCAGCATAGGAGATGTGCTGCTGTCTTAGTCCACATAGAAATACAATATGTCTTCAGGCAAGCACAGTGGCACCATGAAGAGATGGAGGGATAACAGTGGCTAAGGCACAGTGGCTCTGTCACTCTCTCAGTGGTTGTGTGTGTTTACCTCGCATGGTTTCTGTTTTTCTGTATGTGTGTGGGAATGTGTGCTCTTGCTACGGATATTAGCCAACAGAATTGGATTATTCCAGAAGGGAGAGCATTAATTTTTCCATCACCTTATCATGGATAGAGGTCCCTTCATTGATTAGGTTAGGTTCACAGTATTTTTCTTTTTTTTTTACCACACTGTCAAACTAAATTTCAGTGATGCCACATGGTGAAATTGAACAAAGATGACAGGAGGATATTTCTAATTTACTCAGAAAACAACAAATAATATGTTTTGTATTGGATCCAAACTTTTGGATCCTTGAAAACCTTGTTGATTAATCATTAACAAAGTGCATGCATCTTAAAATAACAAGTACTCCAAAGCCAGCTGAAGTGCAGTCTATTTTGCAGGTTTTAGTCATAGACTGTATATAAGAAGTGGACGTAGTCACCGTGACGTCACCCATTGGTTTGTGGACTGCCATTTTGAAGCCTTGAGTTCGGTGTTTTGGCCGTCGCCGTCTTGGTTTTTGACCGTCGCCATCTTGGTTTTGGTCGTCACCATCTTGGTTTTGGCCATCACCATCTTGGTTTTTGGCCGTCGCCATCTTGGTTTTTTGCAACCAGAAGTGACACGAGAGGGTGGAGCTAAGTACACCCGAACGCTGAATAAGACATTTTTAGGCAACCAAAAATTATAAAATTAACTTTCCTGAACTGAAAACACACTGTGAAAGGGTTAAAGTTCTAAGACGAAAACACGGACACCACCCAGACTGGACAACGCCATGGTAGCGACCTGTCAATCACAAGGTAGCCACGCCCTAAAGCATCCCCTGCTTTATGGTCTATTTGACTCTAAATGGGACCATAATTTACTAAATGAACATCATGCTATATTGAAGAAGACTTGAAACTAGCGATTGAGACCTTAAATCTATGTTTACAATGTTTACTGAGGTAATAAATCAAGTGAGAAGTAGGGTCATTTTCTCATAGACTTCTATACAATCAGACTTTTTTGCAACCAGAGGAGTCGCCCCCTGCTGGCTATTAGAAAAAAATGCAAGTTTAAGGCACTTCCTCATTGGCTTCACTTTTCAGACCCAGAGGTTGCATACTGGTTTTAGTGTAATTGGTGATTCAGTGCAGTCTAAAAATCCATGGAAACAGCAACCTCTGGGCTGTTCCTTGAATATTACTGGATGACGATGTTAGTCTAATGTTGTAGGGTGGATCCATTGGGTGCAGCTAATCCAATCATCATCCACACACTGAGCGCCAAGAGAAGGTTTATAGTGAGATAGTATAAATATAGAGAGAGGAAGGAAGTTACAGAGAGAGAGAACGAGAGAGCAGTTTTTCCTTTCCCCAAGTGGATGGAGCTTATTGGGAACCAGCCCGAGTATTCTCATGACCTAATTGCCACAGACTGCAAAAATAGTTACTGTATTTTTGCTGTAGAGTGTCAGTGTTAAGCTCTGCATTACCAGCATGTGCTTCTAGAGCCCAGCCTCCCCGTCTAAATATCAGGGACCATTATTTGTCATTAGTGGGCTACATGGAATTCATGAACATGTTTTCACGAGTGTAAAAACTATACAGAGCTCTAGTCTCAGTCTCAATCACCAGGGCAAAGTGTTAGGTCACGTGTGCAAGGACAATGAGGATCCATCCAAGTGCATTATGTTCATGAATGTGCACTTTGCTATCACTCTGTGAAGTGGAATACGAAACTGAATATACTGTGATTAATCATTAACCTCATCCGCCTGTGATGCTGCTCGTCTAATAGATTTTATACAACTGTGCCAATCACAGTGGTGCAGTGACGAAAATGGCTCACCAAATGGAGAGAAATGTCTAAACTGGCTTCTCAAAATCAGGAAATACTACAGTACACTACACTTGAACTCCCTGCATGCACCTATACTCATTATTCCTCTATATTTATGTAAAGGGAAGGCTGAAGCTACTAGTTACTAGTTACAATGTACTAAGTTGTCCCATTTTCAAGTGCCTTACGTTTTGGCTAGCCTTTTATTTATTTATTACTCGATTGTAAATACAAAATACAAGAATGCATCTAAAAATAAGCATCATAGGTCTTGTTTAATACTCTAAAACAGGCCGTATTTCTTTGGAATAACCTTTTGATCCTGAGTGCATTTTGCTTATACTTCCATATACTCATTATTTTTACTTGTAACGGAACAATTGTGCAATGTTTTACTGATACTTTTATATTACGAATAACGATCTTCTTTTTTTTTGTACAGTAGAGCAGGATAATGATATTCAGAAAGATATAGTAGACCTAGGAGATCATATCATGACGATGAAGCTGATGAAAGGTCTAAAAATGTTGCCTGTAGAGTTTGTTTTCTCACCTTTTTGCTTCAAATAGACACCTATTTAAAGAGGCTGCACGGTCCTCAGGTTGAAGTCCTGAGCCGCGGCTGCGTTACACATGGACAGAGGCTCTTTGTCAGGTTTGACCTGCAGGGTGATTTTCCTCCATCCGATGACACAGATAGGCACTTGTGAACATGCTCGGCTCTCTGGCAGCCCACCTTTGGGCAAAAGAGCTAAACGTCCCTATCACATTTCCTCTGCTATAATCAGTTTCTTCACTTTGCAGTTTGCCTTGTGTTTTGCCAGGCTTCTTTTTATTTCAGTGAAGTCCTTGTTATCTATACCTCTGCAGTTTCAAAATGATTCAAATTATAATCTTTTTATCTCCTTTTTCTCTTAGATTTCTTTGAATTCTTCATCTTTTTTAGCTCTTTATGGCTTACTGCTTTTAGCCTGCTGTCTGGGTGCTAGTGAGTAAAGGGGTAGTTAGTCACCTTCTCCGTGGATAATTGCTTCCTTTCAATTGTTGCAAGGGCAGCCTTGTGATCATATAGAGGGAGAGAAATTCACACTTATGGCTATATTGTTTGGCACTAATGAGGGTCTTTGTTGAGTTAGAGAGTGTTTCAAAGTATACTGAAGAGGTGGAGAGAGCTGCATTCATTTCACAAGTGCACCCTTTGTGTTGATTACCACTGACCCAACTACAGCTGGGCATGTATTGACAAGCTAGATTTGTGTCAACAAACATGTGTTGGTCAGCGATGATGTTAGACAAGTATTGCCGAAGGTTTAAATATGTGCGTCTGTAATTAGAGCGTAAATCAAATCAATGACATCATGGTACAAGTCCGGGTTACAGTCGTCATATGTAACACAAATGTTATAAATGTGTGTTTGTGTGTGTTTGTATGGAAGCGGGGTGTCTCTTAAAGTAGGACAGTAGAAATTGATGGCCAACTCTGAAAGCTGACCTACATAGAGGCACAGACAAACTAGTTCCCTCAGCATGCACGCTGAGCCCAGTTGCTCTGCAGAAAATGCAGAGGAAGCAAGCAGGCATATTTTATGTTAAACCTTTAAAGCTAGGGTCAGTAATCTTGAGAAACTAGCAAGAGTACGCTTGATGTGAAAAATTATCCAACCGAAAAAAACCCAGCCCAGTGTTGCCAACTCTTTTCCAATGAAAGCAGCTAGCAGCACTAGCTCCAAAGGTCACTAAATTTAGCGAGGAAGTCGCCAAGTCTGCAACACTGACAGTCCGTCCCTTCAGGCCTCCCTCCAAAGCCCCAAATTATCGTTGAATCGTATGAATGTAAACAATGAACATGGCTTATTGTTAGTATTCACAGCTGTCAAGCTAGCAGTTTGTGTAAGACTCCGGTGACGCGCAATGAATGCACGGGCAGAGTAGCGCAGGGAGGCGGGCACTAGGTAGACAAGCAGGTAGTCCGTCCAATCATTTAATTCGCTCCGGCCCGATAAGCCCGGCTTATTGCTGTCCTGCGACAGCCACAGATACTAGATTTTCTTCCTTTTTTTTGTCAGAGAATTTGATTTATTGATTGCTGTTGGGTTGTAATGAGAATTTCAGCAAATATAAAAAAAGAATGTTTTTGAAGAACACTGCCAACCCTAGCTTTAAAGGTGCTAAATACTGGACTGGAAACATTTCTATTGCCTCTCAACGGCTCTCAACATGGCGACAGCGAGCGGGCGGCTCGCTGCTAATGGTGCTAACCGTGCGAACAGTGAAACTTCTGACACAGAAGGGCCCCAAGTCGGATTCGAATCTGCGACCCTCTTGCTGTGAGGCGACAGTGCTAAACACTGCACCACAGTGCAGCCCACAGAATCATTATTATAAATTCAAAATATATTTAGTGCTAAGTTCATATCTGAGTGCTCTGATTTATAAATGTATTCTTTGATCTTACGTTGTTGTTATTAAGCCTTTCTGAGGCAATCGCCAAGATGCTGCTCCAAAGGTCCCGCAAATTTGGATAGTGATTTATTCACAAGGAGATTGATTGAAACCACATGAATTATTTCCAAATTTGTAGTAAGAGGCTGATATTTATACCAAAATAGGCTATCATGAATTATTGGGAGAAACCAAGCAATCATAAGTAAAATCAGACCCAGCATCCCCTTATAGCCTGAATGGAATGATCCTCTGTTTCATAACTACATTTTCCCACCACTGCAATGATTTGAATGTGAGATTGGCAGTCGAATCAGGCTCCTTAGATCAAATCGTCAAATAATTGACTGTTCGGGGTGAGCCCTAATAATTTCATCGTTTTTTTTGTTTTTCTTTGGCGGGGTGTTTTTCAGTGTTGGAGGTTCTATTTTCTATCTTCAGTTTGCAGAATCAGGATGAATTCAGAAATTTAATAGACTGACCAGAATTTCTGAAGATAATGTCCGATTGTCCAAAGTGGTTCGGAACTGATAAGTGCAAACTCACTGGGGCACCACAAAATGATGAAGGCCAAGCGTGAAGAAAACAACACACTGTAAATGGAATAACATCAATTTTCGATCACACAGTTTCCGTCTAATTGTTCTCTGGCCCGATGCTTCATTTCATTCTGTTATTAAAAGCTCCTTTGTGACATTTCTCAGTAATCAGTGATGAGATGTCCTTTAAAATGTTGTCACAGCTAATAAGTTCCAGCTTTTAAAAGCCTCAGAGCTGCTACAGTACTAAACAAACTAAAACTCCATGTGTGGTAATTGTGGCCAAATTTTAAGCCAGGTCTTCTACCACCTGATGCTTGCACATACAGCCACCTACACATAATCACCACCTTTATGTTTTGGTCAAATTGAGGGCTGACATACTGCACACTGTGCAGACAAGTCCAAAGACAGATTAGTGTTGGTGAAGTCCCACGGGGGCTATCGCATTTGTACACCTACACAAAGTGTTTCTTTGTACCAAACAAAATACATTCTGCTCGACATACTAAACCTACCCACTTCCCTTTGGAAATTGTTCTTTTTGTAACAACATCTGTCAAGCACTCTGGCTGTAACACTACAGTACGGTGTTGGGACACGGCTAGATAATGCTGATGGCTCATTTGATTAATATTAAGGCTAACAGGGATTCAGCAGATGAGTCAGACACTTAATACAGAGTAAATAAAATGCTCACGACCGTGTTCATTAATTCAATATGGCCTTAAAGGGATAGTTTGGGTGTTTTGAAGTGGGGTTGTATGAGGTACTTAATTATCCACAGTCAGTGTATTACCTACAGTGGATGACGGTTGGCATCGCCCCCAGCTTGAAGAAACAGACAAGGATCAAAGCAATGTACTGCTGTGGACGGGGCTGGCAAATATTCTAAATATAGCATACACTTAAACGGATATCGATTTTATTAGGTGGGCCTTTCTTTTAGGTGGCTAAAATACATTTTGCTGCCGACCCCGTCCACAGCAGTACGTTGCTTTGCTCCGGTGTCAGTACTCCTCTCTGTTTCTCCAAACTGGGAGCGTGCTTTCCGTCATCTACTGTAGGTAAATACACTGACTATGGATGAGTACCTCATACAACCCCACTTCAAAACACCTAAACTATCCCTTTAACTCAAGCTACTTATCTGGAGAATTATATCATGCATGCAAATGTTTTTTGTAGTTCCAGGTCTCTTCTTAAAATACATCTTCTCATTGATCCATAGCGTCTGTTTATATGTATTTATTTTGTGGATTCGTTTTGTTACCATACCATGATACTTGAGTCTTCCACTGGTTCTAATTTAGCCATAGGCTGTGTTTAACCAGTTGTAATGCCTTTGTCACTCTTGTGCTAATTGACCATGGTGGTCATTACCGTTAGGGGCCTCTTTGATCTATGTAACATGACCAAGTCCACATAAATTGCAAAAATTTAGACCAAATTGATAAAAGTGATGGGTATTGTTTTGATGTCATTGACTCCTTTGATTCTGGTTCTGATTGGTATAATATTTGAGCAAGGAAAGAAACAAAAATATGTTGAAAGCAAATAAACAAAAAAAAACAAAACAGCTGTATTTCCTGCAAGCAGATATTGACAAGATAGTTAGTGTTTCCCCTACCACATATTGCCATCTGTCCATGGCTTACCTTCACTTTCACTCTCTCTCTCATTACCTCCGCTTTGTACATTACAGTGGCGGTCTGCCATATACACTCGCATTATTATACCGTATGTATGGAAAAGCATGTCAAAGCTCTGGTTACAAATTGTAACCAGTTCCAATTCTGAAACTCGAAATCCCTGAACACAATACATTACAAAGAGGAGAAATGCATCAAGAAGAAAAATAAAACAGAATATATTTATGTTGTGATCTTGCAGCTAAACCAACAACATCCCAAGTCTTATCTTCTGGATGTTGTCTCGTCTGAAACAGTGCTCATGGCTCTCTGTACTGTACACTCCAGTGATTAATTTTACATGGTCCATCTTCACTTTTCCCCTCACGCACTCACATGCGTCAAAGCAGTAACATTTATTTGTTTATCCCTCTGTCGTCTGTTTGTCTCTATATTAACCAATAATACGCAAAGCCTGCATTTTTGTCCGTTCAATGTTAAACCTCAAGGTATCAAAGGGAAGGTGTTTTTACAGTGGACACTGTGCGTACTTCTGCAGTTATATGATGTACTGCATGTATGACCATATGAATTAGATATTTATTGAGTACATGTGGAATACAGAAACTCATGCTCATTGAGTTGTATATGACTGTTTAAAACATTGATACTTATTAGTAGTGTAGTGTCTACAGGAAGATAATTGTCTGTGTTTTCAAGCGCCGTTTTTTTTAATGAAGTGAGTATTTTCACAAATGTATTCTTCTTCTATTCTCTTTCCTGCGCTATGTGTGCCCTGTGCTGTTAGAGAGTTCACGCCGTTAACTGTATTAAACAGGGGATTAACGCCCGGGGCTCTGGGTCTCTAGTAATAGCAGACTGAAATACTGATCAAAGGCCTCTAACTGTGCCGTGGGTGTTCGGACTGCCTCTGTCTGCTTCTCTGCATTACAAGAAGATGGGGCTCGGAGGCTGGGGGCACAGACGGGCAAGCGCAGGAGCTTTCTGTAGACTCACTCCTGATTGGACAGATGAAGGCTGGACCGTGCATAATTAGGGCAGGATAACCAGTTCAGTAGGGGAAGTATTGGAGGAGTGGTTGTTGCTGCAGGTGGGTTGCACAGATGACCTAGCAGCCAAGCGTGCATGTACAGTACGTGTGTGCGCGCGCGTGTATTCTGAGTTTGTGCACGTGTGTATGTGCAATGCCCATCGGGGGGTGGGCTCCATTCCCTTCCCTGCTGTGTCCCAGAGGACACGTCTGACACTTCCTCCAGGTTGCCCCACTTCCTTACTCTGTGTTGACGGGGCCGGTAGCAGCAGGCTCCTCTCATTAGATGCAGCTTTAATCCGGAGCAATATACCGTACAACCCCTGTTGTTAAAGCATTAGATATATGGGTTGTGGATATTTAAGATGCTGAATCAACTCAAATAATAATGCATTACAGTAGTTATTGTTGTATATGCTGGGATATATGACTCATTGTGTGTCATCATAGCATGTGTTCATTTAGTGAATTGTAGGGGTGTGTGTGCTTGTCTGTATGCTTAAAGTGGCGATCCGATTTCAGTCCTGGTTGATTTAGAATTTGAGTGAAAACAATTGTGCTCAGAGTTTTGCAGTCTGGAGTCTATTTGTTGATACATATGGCACCGTGTTCACGAGAAGAGTCCATATTAACGCGCCCTTCTTGTCGTATTTACGACCTCGCAAGTGGAAAGTTTTTGAAAGCTCTCAAGTTCTCGAGTTGTGACGTGTTTGTTGACGTTGTCAGAAATGGCGGAGGCCATGTAAGTTAATTTTTCGGGCCATAATAAGTTAATACATTCTAATTTTAGTCATATATTGTTTTCTTCGTAGTATATAATATGTCTGAGGAAAATGTTGATATTCCCAACGGCCTCATCTTTTTCCTCTGTCACTATGCCTTTGCATTTACTGCATTATGTTACCCGCTCGCTAGCTTGCTAAATTGTTAGCCCCTGTTCCTTCTAGACGCCGACAGTAACGTTAATATTGCCGTCGCTTAGCAGCGGTGTTCTCACGACTTAACCACTTGAATTCCAAGCATATTGTGTACACGACTTCCTATGCTGTAAACACGAGCTCACAAGTTTCATTAGAAGGCACCAAAAAGCGTTGCGTCCAAAGTAGCATACTAACATGCTATTTAGTATGGTAAAACAGTATGTGATAGATTTTAATATATTTGAAAAACTGTAATACAGCATTTTTTCCCAGTAATGTCACCACAGACACCCAGTTAGTAATAAGTTATATAAATATTGCAATACTTTCCTCAGTGGGCCACAGCCCCAATCACCATCGTGTTACATACTTCAGCGATAGATAGTAACTTAACAGACATGTGTTTTAATGAAAATCTTTGAGATTGCCACTTTAATATGTAATGTGTACCCCAATAGTGAGGTCCAATCAGTGTCAGCAAAGAAAGTCTCTACACACATCCCTTAACTAAGACATTTCCTTTTTAAAAATGTTCCCTTTCTTTACATTCAGTTCACGCTTACATTGACCTAGAAAGGTGCAGGTAATAAGCCCCAGGTTTATGCTTTGCATATCACTGATAATACATATGTGCTTTACATTCTCTCTCATGTACTTATTGCAGTATATTTAGCTGCAGTCATTAGGGAGTTGGGGGATGCCTGCTACCTGCAGCAGTTGTAAATTGATCTTCCCCTTAACTCTGCCTCATGATCATGCTCTCGAGAGAAACAATAACTACAAGTACTGATAACAATATTCCACCTACAACCACCTCTACTTCTGCTAGCTCATATTTCATAACAAATAAACACCTCCGAAAGAAAGTAATGAACATGTAACCCAATGATACTGTTTTTTTTTATATATTCACTGTAGGTATATATTTCTGAAAATATCTGTGTCGTGCAGATGGAAATCATGTCAGGCATCAAAAGGAAAACGTAGGAGAAGCATTTAAACACATTGGGGGTTAACACAGTAGAGAATCCTGTTAAGTTTAAAGGGATAGTTCGGGTGTTTTGAAGTGGGGTTGTATGAGGTGCTTGTGTATTACCCACAGTGCAGTAGATGGCGGTTGACGCGCCCCCAGTTTGGAGAAGCAGACATGAGTTACCGCGAGGAACCAAAGCATTGTACTGCTGTGGATGGGGCCGGGAGCAAAACCTATTTTAGCCTCCTAAAAGAAAGGACCACCTAAAAAAAATCAATATCAGTTTAAGTGTACGCTATATTTAGTATATTTGAAGCTGTTATCTATGCTCTCGCCAAAGCAACCAGACTCCATTGAAGAAAACAGTAATTTTACGGATTTGGATTCACCAAAGTCATACAGTAGCACAAACAAACTAACCAATCAAGGCAGTGGTAGACCAGCAACCCCCGTGTTCTATGAGGTAAAATTACAGTTTTTTCAATGGAGTCTGGTGGCTTTGGCGAGAGCATAGATGGATAAAATGTCTTCAGTTCCCATCGAAAAAAGGGCTGTCTGACAGCAAGGTAAAGCGGTGAAAATTTACTATATATATTGTACACTTAAAATATGTTTTGCTGCTGCCCCCGTCCACAGCAGTACATTGCTTTGCTCCCGTGCTGGTACTCCTGTCTGCTTCTCCAAACTGGCGGCGTGTCGACCGTCACCTACTGTAGGTAATACACTGATAAGTACCTCATACAATCCCACTTCAAAACACCTAAACTATGCCTCTAAAACTTAATTTAAAGCTGCAATACCACTTTTCAAGTCAAAGTCAAATTTGCTGCATCAATTTGCAAGTTCCTCCATTATCTGCTTCTGGCAGAATCAGCTTTTTTTTTTTTCCAGGTTGGGGAGGGGCCAGGGTGGGCGAAGGTGGGGAGGAGGGGGGGTGAATTGCATTTGAGCAACAGAAGCGGAGAAACCTGGAATGAGTGTGAAATAAAGACCGAGTGTGATGAAGGTGGTAAAAGGCTGTGAAAGCTAGGCTCCCTGCCGATTCTGCGGAGCGATGAGATGAGGCCGAGCCCGGCTCTGGGCTAATAAGTGTGAGCGAGTGCGGCCAAGAGGCCTCAGCCAGTAGCCACACAACACCTATTATCAGCCTTCCTACCCAAAAAAATCCATGTGTTTCCATTTACGGGGTATTGTTCGAGCTGTGTGCGGGGAAGGTTCTTCGGCGCGAGCGCGTTGACACCTCTCTCCTTGTGTCTGTCAGCGCTGACAGTCTTTAATAGTCTCGTTGAGGTCAGCCTCCCTGCCATGTGTGGATAGTTTGAAGAGGAGAGGGCCGGCGTGCGCGAGGACAATCTCGCTCCGCTGACACCCCGCCGACGGAGGACGGGAGAGAGAGGAATGTTTCTGTTGGTGCTATTTCGTGGCCTGTAATTGTCTGTAAGGTCTGTAAAATAGGATAGTGGAGCAAAAGGACTGCACTGTAATGGCGGGGCCAGGAGTTCAGACAGTCCACAGGGGACTGACCGAGGAGGCGTGTGCTGAGCCAATGAGAGAGAAAAATAGGGATGTTTGTTGTGTGTTTTTTTTTTTTGTGTACGTGTACAGGACACATTCCAATAGTAGCAGCAAAAAATGTCTTTTTGTTCATTTAAACAGATCCAGTCATGGGTGGAAGGGCCCTGCTGGTGGTAGCTGTGGTGGTGTGGCTCGGCCCTGACCCCACTGGATATAATGGTGCGGTGGAAAATGTCCTGTCAGTTGATGGAGGAGCCGCCCGTAGCAGCAGGAAGGAGTGTGGCGACAGGGGCCATGTGTGTTAACCTCTTTCCTTGTCACTTTTTCTGTCTTTCTCCCTCCCACCCCCCCCCCCCCCTCCCCCTCTCCTCCTTTCATCTCCACCTTTTTCTCTTTCCCTTTCCGCCCTCGTTCCCCCCAGACTCCACTCCCTCTACCTACACTCCTCCGTGACAAATTACTCCTGGCGGTTGATTTGTTGGTTGTCAAAAGTGCTACTTGCGCTGGCATGAAGGTGGGGTGAGCAGGAGAAGAGGGTGCAGCCCCCCCCCTCCCTATTCTGCCTGTCGTCATCACCGGTCCCTTGTCTCCCCCCCCACCTCACACACACGTGTGTGTGTGTGTGTGTGTGTGTGTGTGTGTGTGTGTGCGTGTGTGTGTGTCGCCACAGCTCGGTGTTGAGATGTCTCAGTGGAAATTGATATTCTGTCTCATAAGATCTCATTAGATCCGATGTTGTCCATGTTTAATCAGCTCACACATTAGGTTTCCAACCCTTCTTTTGACAAGGCTGCTTTGATACGTTCTAGCTCGTGTCAGGAGCTTGAGGAGAATCTTTTGTTATTTACGGAGGAGGAGCCGGAGGAGGAGCGGGAAAGAAAAATGCCAGTGAGAGATAAAGACTTTAAGACAAAACTATGGGTGTCAGTGTGGCTAGTAAGCAGCAGCTCCCAACAAAGAAATCTGTATTTTTCTGGATGAACTGATGAATTTATAGAAGCTGCTTTGGAGACGTATGTATCATAGTACACTTCATTTTGCCACTTCTGCCTGGGTGTGAATATGAAGACACTTAAGGTGCTAAATATTTACCAACAACATATATACAGTAGGGGTGGGTGATACGGATGAAATATATATTAGGGTGTATGTGATATATGTGATTTTATGTTGTGATTTCAGTATGATATGAGAAGTATCGGTAAACCCTTAATGTAACCAAATGAGAATTGGCTTATCCAGTGAATGAAATACCTGATAAAAATAAAGATATTTAATCACATTCACTCAAAAATCCTGGGAATCCAATAAAGCAGTCCTGCTCATTGATTTGCAAATAGCCTAATACAGCCAGAGATATTAAAGGAATAACTACCTCAGTATCAGCTAGACCGTTTTGAAAGATGAGTGAAGCAAAAACACCAAACATTTTTTTTGGTTTCGGCTTGTTTCATATTTTCTGCTTTTGTCTGTTTTACATCATTGTAACAATATGGAAAAGTATGGAATTTGATTTTAGTGATTTCCAGGTTGGATAGATATAGAAAAAAGAAAAGAGAGCATGGAAATATATTTGTGTTTCCAGACTATTAACTATTCTGTTCTCTAAAATATATTCCGAATTTTTAAAACTAAATGGATCATACAAGCAGAGTGTTTTTCATGGCGTTGGGAGCAGGCAGCCAGCGCAGCCAAAATGTTTTAGACTATGTGAGAGAGCAAGGGCCAGAGCGAGGTTGGTGTCGCCGAAAGGAAGGCAAGAAATATGGCGTGCGACGCAAAGTCAGTGGACTTTAGTTCTCCTTTCTAGTTCCACGGTGAATTGTACATGAACATTCTTTCTGTTACTGTAGGGGTTGAAAGTATACAGTCATTTAAACTTACATGTCAAAAACTGACATGTAACATTGCAGTTTTAGTATTGCAGCTTGAATGAAATGCTGTGCAACAATCTTCTAGCAATCATTTGGCAGCGTAAGAGCATTGGCTACATAGTCAAAATGTACCATACATGTTGGATTTTCTTTTAAAAAAACATTTATTTACATAATAAACATCTAGCTATTTGTACTCAGTTGTCAAATATGGTTTGAAAAATCCACTGAGAAGTCTGGAAATTTGAGTCTGGAAAAGTTTGGAAATTTGAAATGGAAAATATGTGGGAGCCCTGTTGTAAACTGAATATCTTCGGGTTTTGGACTGTTGGTTGGACAAACAAGACATTTGAAGACGTCCCCCTGGACTTCTGGAAACTGTGACTGGCATGTTTCAATATATTCTGACATTTGATAGACCAAACAATTGATCGATTAAATGAGAAAATGATTGGCAGATTAATCGATGATGAAAATGATTGGTTGGTGAATCCCCGGTGTAAACAGTACAGCAAAATATGTGACGGCTGACAAATCTCCTCTATTTGTATACCCTAGTACACAGCATGTGATGGCATAGTAACAGCATAGTGAATGTGTGCACATGTGCAGGGTACTCGGCTCTGAAAAGCTCTCCTTCGAGTCTTCGACCTTGAGATTTTTCCTGTGAAGTGGATGATGACTGAGCTGATACCTGAACACGTGGATCTGTCCTAACTTGGTTGAAATATTCACCATTGTTCAGCTCAGTCAACAAGTAATATTTTAACTGTTGTCTCCCATTAGTGTGTCAGTACCTTTTCGCATCCAATAGGTGTTTTTTTACTGTATGATCTGACGCTCCATGACAATAAATTGATGGCGCTATCTGCGGAGCGCGCGTTAGTCAGATGGGATGTTGTCTGCAGTGACGGCGGTTTAAGCTCAATCTGAGGTGATTTTATTTCATCGCGGGGTGTTTGCCATTTTGAAAAGAAACTCATCTCCTTTCAGTCCCACTTGCTGCTTTATTCACTAACTGTTTCTCTTTTGTGCCGTTTCCTCTTTTTGCAAAAGTAATAGAATATCAGTTTCCCTTTCAACCCCGGCTATACAGCAGCCAGATTGCTTTGTGCGTCGCCATCAAAACACAGAGGAGAGCATTGCAATCCACTTGTGTTCAAAAGTCTGAAACCATCGTGTCTCTCTGTCTTTGTGTGTTAAAAGAGGGGTTAAGCTTTTATCCTATAAATATGGCATGAAAATCCCACTGTCAACGACGCATTCATTCTAAGGCCCGCATTAACATAAAAACGAGGGCTTGTTATACAGTGAGATTTCAATAAAAAGAACACAAAATGCATTTAATGAAATTCAGATGCTGGGCCCCAGCTCCCTGAATCTCATTAAATGAGCTTTGTGCTGTTTTTCCATCTCCTCTTTTGTAGAAGAGGTCCTCGAGTGCCCTTAATAATGTGGCAGATTTCATCATATTCCTGATTTAAAGAGGACAATGTCTGTCTTGTTCACTTGTTCTCTTCCATGCCCGAGCCAATCTCCACAGATGTACTCGCATAGTTTTTCTGGATCTGGCTCGTGATAATATTCCATCTTGTGTGGTGCATTTCTTCTTTTTTCCCGAAGTTTTGTTAAGGGCTCTCCACTAACCCTTTCTCTCCCTCTTTCTCTCCCCTCTGTTTTCTCCCTGCATAGGATTTGGCTTCATAACTTTCGAGAGTGAAGACATCGTAGAGAAAGTCTGTGAAATTCATTTTCATGAAATCAATAACAAAATGGTAAGTCCACTCATTTTTTTTTTTCAATTCCAGGTGGGTGTTGAAGGATTAATATTTGATTTCTTCTTTCCTCGAGTATTAATAGCAGAGGAGGTGTGTGCATGTTCATATGCACAGGCTAACACACACACTCACACACACACACACTGTGTGGGTCTCAGGGATGGGGAAAGCAGTGGTGTGTACTGCCCACAAACCGTGAAATTGTGTGGCTGAGTTCTGCCTGTCAGGCTGAGGGACGGGAGAGTGGAGCCTGTCCCTCTCTCCTTCTGAATCCCCTACCACACACACACACACACACACACACACACACACACACACACACACACACACACAGGTGGAGATGTCCAGGGATGCAACGGGGAAGCTAGTGGCAGAGAGTTCATTAGTCAGGGATTAACACCTTTCCACAGAGTCCCAGTGATGCTTGTTTTTATTTACACCAGTAATATGGTCATCTCTGAGCACCCTAGAGTTCAGCAGCAGTGTTCTAGGCCATCATGTCTCTTATGATAATTGACAGGAAGCGACTTCACTGTGACATTAGGTCCTCCTTCACCCAGTTCCGCCCTGCAGGCCTCTCGAGAGAACCTGCATCATTTGAGCGGTTCTGTGGATGGTGTTTGACTGGAGGGAATACTTGTCTTACCCTCCTCTCTCTCTCTCTCTCTCTCAGTCAGTGTGTGTCTTCACTCTCTCCCAGTCTTTTTTCCTGACTGGCTATGTGACTGACAGGACCAGCGTAGTAGAACCATGTTCACCAGGGACCAGCCCAGGTCACATTTGACCCCCCAGTATACTCCGCGCGACTCCGAACTGCATCACAGTCGACGCTCAGGACCGCGACCACAAAGTGTGCCAAGAGTGTGACAGGAATAACTGTATGCGTATGGAAGACATTCTGTCACAATCGAATGTCTCAGATCCTTTGACACGTAGGCATGAACACACAAATCTCACACATCAACATGAAGCATGGATGCACACGCCGGAGCGTCTATTTATGCACACAAAGCAAAACAATTGCTGCCAACGCTGTCAATTCTTGATTTCACAAACTATTTCCGCACAATTTATGTTACAAAAATTTGCTATAATAAGACATTTGTTACAGACAAATCTGATATCTAACCTCTGGAGTACATTTATCCCTCTCCAACTTTTACCATGCAGAAAAATGAGCCTCATTTAGGTCCAACCCACAGCCCATTTGTAAGAAGTTCTAATTAGATAGATCTAATTAGATTGGATTGTAAACACTAGTCCTAATTAGGGATGCAAATTTGCTTAACAAATAGTTGGCCAAGTTAATGTTCAATAATGTAGGAGTCATTATTAATTCATAAAATGCTTTGCGTTTTTTTTCTTTAAACAATTTACATTGGCTATTTTCACAGCACAGCATTAATTAAATAAGGTGTTTGAATCAGGAATGAAAAGAAAACACAAGCAGATTATCTGAATTCTTAAGGGAAGACAAAATCCCTAAATTATTCCGTCAGTAATCAACAAATAATCAAAACTACTATTGCTAATAATTTTGCGCCACTCACAGGCCTATAATCTATACATAGACTAGATGAAAGTATATATAGGCGACTCCTCTGGTTGCAAAAACAAGTCTGATTGTATAGAAGTCTATGAGAAAATGACCCTACTTCTCACTTGATTTATTACCTCAGAAAACATTGTAAACATGAGTTTAAGGTCTCAATCGCTAGTTTCAAGTCTTCTTCAATACAGCATGATGTTCATCTAGTAAATTATGGTCCCATTTAGAGTCAAATAGACCATAAAGCAGGGTATGCTTTAGAGCGTGGCTACCTTGTGATTGACAGGCCGCTACCACGGCGTTGTCTGGTCTGGGTGTTGTCAGTGTTTTCGTCTCAGAACTTTAACCCTTTCACAGTGTGTTTTCAGTTCATGAATGTTAATTATAACCTTTTTGGTCATCTAAAAATGTCTTATTCAGCATTCGGTTGTACTTAGCTCCACTCTCTCGTGTCACTTCTGGTTGCAAAAAAACAAGATGGCGAAGGCCAAAATGCCAAACTCGAGTCTTCAAAATTGTAGTCCACAGACCAATGGGTGACGTCACGGTGACTACGTCCACTTCTTATATACAGTCTATGCTTCAAACAAAGGCTAACTCATTCTTGTTGTGTTGACGAAAAATATTGCATGCTGTAACCAACAGTAAATAGCTGTTATCTTAAAATAAAATAGGCTTTCCCAATGTCCTGACTGCTCAGGTGGAAGCTTTGTATGTCACAAATAATGTTACTATTGCACAAACTTTAACAGCCCAGGGAATCGTTGGCATTTCCATTCCATCACAAATGCACCACTTACACTGGCAATGTCGCATTTTGGAATTATTTTTCAGTATTATTGGAGCATGTATAAAGAAGTGTAGATTAGCAAAATTTTGAGCTGTTCCCTTCCTGAAAAGCATGTATGCTTCTCCTGGGGATGCATGCTTCCAAACCTGCAAAATCACCAGCAGCAAAGTTGCTCATTTCTCCGTTTGCACAGAGAGATGCTGTGAAATTACTTCCTGTTATAGTACCTTTTTGTAAAAATAGGCACTTTGTCGGAGGTTTCTGCCTTAAGACATTATTTAAGATAAATAACACCACTCGCCTTCCATTCATTCTCTTTCTGTTGATAGGTTGCGTCCTGCCGCCCTTTCATGCATTGCGACTGCAATTACTATTATAAGAGAGATATTTTATAGAAAGAAGTGAAGATATTGTAGGTTATTTATATTTTTTCTGCTCTTGTATCTTGCCAGCTATATCAAAGCGGTCTCCGATGCATCATCTAACAGTCAGTGTATACATCTGACGATCTTGATGGTTACTGTTATCAATATTTAGTGAACTTTGCTACTGAAGTGACCCCTTTTTGGCTGGAAGCTTCCAGTCTCTTGCACTTGTGACAACAAGCAGCTGTGATGTGATACACTGTTGTGCAGCGTGACAAGTTGTACTTCAGGGCGCCAGAAAATACCTCAAGCAAGAGCAGTATTCCTAATGTAGCCTGTGTGTAGTTACTCGTTAAAGAAAATGACACATATGGAAACCATTCAACCCATGTGGGAGTCCCTTAACAGAAAAGATGAGGATTATGGAGGGTGTATGGTGTACAAGGACAGAGCGAGGGGACAGTTTTCTGAGGCTTTTGTCACCTTTGAAAGGGGTCCCTCTTGGCAACACCTACTGCGCATTCAATTTCCTGTAGGGTGCAGGAAATATGTGTGTCCCTCTTCTGCAAACCGCTGACGTCTTGGAATGTCAGCAAAGAGGAAAGAATGTTAAAAGCATTTTTCAAAGACACTTCAGGTTCTACCTCAGTCGCACAGAGGAGAGTACTGGTTATCCGGTGTCTGAAGCGCCGGCGCGCAAAATAAAAAATGCCTCCTGTCTTCATCCTTATGAAGTACCATACAGAAATAGACCTCATCCATCCTCCCTGCGAGTGTTATCTAAGATGGTTCTTGAATAATTGATGCAGACAGAAATTCCACCCCACTTGGGAGGGTTGTGGATGTACAGGGCACCCCACCTTCTCCCTGCCCCGATCCCTCAAGGGCTCTGTGCAGTGTAGTGGGGTCAGTGCCCGCTCAGATGTGAGTGACGGGACCTTTTAGTGACTTGGTCAATCACCCCTGTGTTCATGTGCCACCGAGGCCTCGCTCTCAGGAGCACTTCCTCTCTGTCGCTGTGAGTCCGGCCTCATATATAATTGAAAACAGGGTGCCGCTTTGCGAGAAGCTCTCAACCTGCCCCACCGGCTGCACTGACTTCTACTGTGCATTGCGCTCACATCTGTAGACTGTCAACTCAAGTCAATTTTATTTATATAGTCCAATATCACAAATCACAAATTTGCCTCAAGGGGCTTTAAGACTATAACTTGCTTTATGCGGGATGTGATAAATGTATGGATTATGCTGTGCATGGCTCCACATGATTGCAGAACCATTCTCTAGCCACAGCAGTACCTACCCTTGTATTAAAACCAGTAAATATTCAAAATAAAAGAAATAATTTCTATATGTCTATATCATACTGTAGTAGGGATGTCACGAGAACCGATACTTTGATGCCAAGTCAATGTCAAAATACGGAGATGTGAAGGTACTCGTGTTTCTACAGTACCCTAGGTACCATCAAGGCGATCAAAGATCGGGCAGCTGGGACGGATCGGGCACTGACACTGGTGCCATTGACATTTTTTTTTAGGCCAGGCTCTATTCAGTAAAAATTGGTATTGGGTGAAGGTTAATTCTAATGTTAGGTCATGATCAGGTCATGATCTGTTCAAATGTTATCTCCTAAAACGTAGTTTTTGGCGAGAAACTTTAATAAATACAGTTGTTTGAAGGAGATCTTTTCACAGCAATATAAAATAAATAATAGAGAGGGAATTATGACCTGTTTTACTTCCTAACAAAAACCAGTATGTATATTGAAGTACATGGAATTTATTGTTTTACTTTTGTTTTTTACCGTGGTATCGAATTGGTATTGAGTATCATGGAATTTCACTTGTATTGGTATTGACTACTAGATTTCTGTTATCCCTTTGCTGTAGTAAGACAGCACCTTAATACAGCCAAAGAAAGGTTGTGAATTCCATTTTCCAAAGACAGGAGTCCCTCTATCACTCCCCACCCTGCCGTTATGCATGCGCAGCTAATTCATAATAATACCTATCAAGTATTGGCTCTGATGAGCGAGCAGTGTGCCATTAAAATGGACTCACATCGGTTTTAGTCAAGTGCTTCAAGGTAATGTTCTTTAATGTGTCATTTTTAATATTCAACAGTGGCGAATGATCACAACAGGGGGGAGGAATTTTCTGTTAGTCGTCAATTTCTCACTGTGTCTTCCTGACATGACCAACCAATTACTGCGCTGAGGAGCCGAATAAGCTCCGACTCTCCCACTCGCTAATACAGGTAGGCATTCATACATCAGCCTTTAATATATAGATACAGATATACTTGGCACATTGTATTGAAATAAGCAGAATTATGAGAGAAAAATAGCATCATGTCGCCCATACATTATTATGGATGCAGCATTTTTATTACAGCACCATATATTGTTTTTTTTTTGCATTGAGGGAGCAGAATGAAAGCATAGTTTTCTTTAGAACTTTTCCAAACTTTGCAACCTCTAAATGTAAAAAAGGGCACAGAACAGGATTCATAGTTTTTTGATTTACTTTTTAACAATTAACAACAATGTTTCTATGCAGTGCTAAGATTGAATCATATTAACAAGAAGAGACATTTTAAAAACCTGTTAGGTCTCAACTCATACGTAGATTTCTTTACAGTTTAGCTCAGATTACAGAAGTGAAAGACAAGATGATACCAGCAGGATAAATCAGGCTACTGTAGAAAACGAAAATGTTCTTCTTTTTTTTTCATGATCTAATTTCTTTTGGAGACAACTTTTAAAGTCACTTTGTGAAGTGTCCCACATAAAACTTGGCACAGAGAAAAACTGAAAGTTGCAGTAAGTAGATAGAGTTGAAACTATTGCATTATAGTCTGCTTAGACTCTTAAGGCGTTACTTTTAGGACAGTGAACTTGCAGTTGGCAGATAAGTACCTTGAGCAGTGTTTTCTGAGTTTCACCCAGGACTCCCAAGTATGATACCAAAGATACTGAAGCTTCAGTAGCTAGTACATTTAGGTACAAAACAGTTGCAATCTATGTTTGCCAAAGCCCGAATGGTGAGGTGCAGCATTGTTTCCATTAGTGTTAGCTGTGGAGAAGAGGACAAAATATATTGTGTAACTAAGAACAGAGAAACACTGACACTATAAATATGACATATGAGTTATGCCTGCTAAAAACGATGATTTATGATTTATCTGCATGCATCATTAGCACATCAGCAGCTCAAAAAGCCCTTCACCTTTGTGATTTACAAGACTTCTGTGTAGACATGATCCAATGATCTCAGTGAGAAATATTCACAGAGCAGTCTACACATTTGGAGTTGTCTTTTAGGTGGAAATTGACGCAGGCGAGTATTTTTGTTTCGACTTTAACACCGTGGGTGTTAAGCTCCGGATTTTGGTGTTTTATGAAATTTCCAGCAGCTGCTTGACAGTCATATTTTTGGTGGGGATAAATGCAACGAGAGCCTCAAGAAAAGGCTTTTATACAAATTAAACAGACTTATTCTTTATACTCATTCTAAGCTAACGAAAACACAATTCTTAGTTTCAGGTGATTTTGCGCAAATGAAAACATAGTTATGAATATTATATTCCATTTCTGCTAATAGATCCCCCAAAATTTTACACACTGGCCCTTTAAAAGTCACAGTACGCTACAAGATACTTAGGAATAGGAATATTATAGGAATATTGTATTGCGCTTGAAATTATATATTAATTCTAAATGATGTGTAAAAAGCATGTAGTCACCTCTAGTTAGCAGGGCGAGTCAGATTGTTAAACTCGGTGAAGAAACTCTTTGGGCACTTTCACAAGCCAACATTTAGTCCATTTTAAACAGACTCTGGTGCAGTTCGTTTTCGGCAGTTGTGAACGCAGTAATCGTACTCTGGTGCGGACCAAAACAACCGGTCCGAGACCTCTTGTGAGAGGTGGCCTCGGACCGTTTCCAAGCGAACCAAAACGCTGGCTGCCTGTGCGGGCATTCGTTGAAATGGACACAAGTAAACCAGAGGTCACATGAGTGGGAGAGGACTGACTTCAGTGCCGAGTCAAAGTGAAAAAACTTTGACAGCAACATTTCAAAGTCCGCAATCTCCTGCATAGAAGTGACAGCTCTCGAGACGAAAAAGATAAATTCGCTCCTTCGTACGGCAAATCTTTTTCTTTATTTGGTCCGCTTTAATTTGTGCACTGTGAAACCGAACCAGACTAAATAGAAAACGAACCAAAAGTATCGATTTCACTCTGGTTCGGACAAGCAAAACGGACTATGGCTTGTGAAAGCGCCCTTTAATGCAAGAAAATAAAATTCCTTGAAAACATAATGGTGTAAAAAGAGCCAATTTGATCTTTGCAAGAGATATTCACTTGCGGTATTTTTCAGATGAAACTCTACAGTTCATAAGATCACATTTTCCAGGAGCAGTGCACATAGTTTAACATCATTTGATCCATTTTGTGGATTTAAATACATTAAGCTGTGATAAAGGTTCATGATATTAGTAGCCTATAGCCTGTAAGCTATAAGTAGAGGGTTGTGTGTGATCAGCTAACCAAACCTGACTACTTTGAAGCAAGGGTCATAAGGGTGTTGATATGCTGTACAGATTTTAAAGCCCCTTGAGGCAAATTGTGATGTGTGATATTGGGCTGTATACGTAAAATTGACTTGACTTGAATCCATCTTCTGAGTTTGCCGATGGACATTAAAGTTTACCGCCCGCAAACTAGAGGCCATGAAGTCAAGTGCGTGTCTGTGTGGCGTTCGCCCACAGCAGGTCTCTTATGTTATATAAATCACTCCTGGACATACTTGGTTATAACCATATAGAATAAACTAGCTATCACTATGTAAAAGCAGATATCTGCAGAGAGGAACTGAAGTCTCTGGGTGTTGAAAATGTCTTTGAAAATATTTTTGTGTTTGAACATCAAGTGCCTAATAAGGAAGTAGGCCCACCCTTCGGAGGAGTTTCAGTCCATCACGGAGCGCTGCCTTACAGGTTCTGGACTGTAAGTAATTGGATGTTTACCCTTCATTGAAGAAGGAAAGCTTTGAGGGATGAAGGAAGTGGAAATCCACTTCTCACTCTGCACTCCAGGACGTCCCATCAAAGACGCATGATGTTCAAAATCTGCTGATTGAGGAGGTGATGGAAGCCATTTGACGTCAACCTGATGATCATGGCATTGCTTTTTGAATGTGTCTCTCAGTGTGTATCGGGACAATAACATCTTGGTATGTAGACACTTGCCAAGGGAACGAGTTTTGGCACCACAGGGAGCACCTGGTCCTTAGAATGACCTCATATTCGGTAGCTTTTACATAACCATGCAGAGATTTCATCAGGCATAATGACTCCTGTGAGATTGCTGGCCATTGAAGGCACCATTTAACTTCTTTATAATACGTCCCGATTCTTTTATTGACCATGGATACAAGCATTTCAGCATGGAAGGTCTGCAGTAAATACCCTCTTTGTAAAATACATGACATACAGTTGTTGTTTTGACTGGTTCATAGAGGTCTTAAAGTGACACTCCAACCAAAATCTGTATCTTTTGATGATCAGATACTGACCCCCTGGAGGCTTGAAACATTTGTAGCTGGACCTGTAATAGAGAACAGAGGTTCTGGGGCAATTCACAAAACATGCTTAGGCTAAAAGTCGCTCCTACCTGCTGTAGTTAAAGCCGTTTCTCACCAGTGCGATGCGAAAATGTGGTGCGGGGAATATGGAAAATCCTTGTGCATATTTTCTATTTTCAGCCATGCACACCGGTAAATGCAAATTATCTGTATATCCTTTGTATATCTCGAGAACCGCTCATTCGATTGACTTCACACTTGGCGGGTGCATTGATGGGGACCCAAGGACGTGCAGTGTCGAATGTGGTGCAATTTGGCCAAATGGTGGCACTACAACAATAAACTTCAAATTTTGGCCTGTAACTTTTCAACCATAAGTCTCAGAAACAAAATTATTTTTTTCCTGGATTTTGTGGATCCAGACAAATCTATATAAGCCACGCCCATTTGCGTCTAGATCGTTTGATTGTGTCCAAATCAGATTTTTTGCTACTCCTCCTATACATTTTGAACAATCAGAACCAAACTTGGTAAAGAACATCTCTGGACCAAGCTGGAAATAGTTACGTTTTTAGATCATTGATGTTCCATACAGTTGCCATAGCTGGTTCTCTGTTAGCTCAAATGCAGGGCTTATATTACAAAAAATGTCTGATCTGCTGAAGGCTTTCTGCTATTGAGAGCACAATTGATGGATACGTGTAGATATGATGTGTGAGTGATAATGGCTAATTTGTAAAAGAATTGCTCTTGAGAGGAAACTCTTAGTTAGGAATTTGAGGACTCCTAGTGATAAGATATGATCCTTTGTGAATATGGCCGTCATCTTGGAATCACAATGGATTCCTGTAGTGACAAGTTTTCAAAGAGGAAAGTATCAAATTCTCTATAGAAACTTCTCACCAGACTCCTGCTGTAATTCAAGTTCAAACACTCATATTTTCACAAAAATATGACTAAATTCACCACAACGGAATCCTTACAAATGACCCTGTCAAGCATGCATGCAACCACATGCCAGTCTTAGCTTTTTAGAGTGTGTGTCTGCTGCTCTTTCATTGGTCAGAACATCTCAATAGACCTTTTTTATTCACATAAGAAATGGCTTCTTTTTTTTTAAATATTGTTTTAACTTGCGTATCAGTCATTCTGTTCTTTAAATCGACCACTCGTTAAATGGTTGTGAGAAGCCTTTTCTTTAAGTGAGTAATCCCACACCGCCATGCTTGATATTGTGCATTCAGAGCCGCGACATTTCCTAACTATGCAGTCTATGTGTTTTGACTGTTCAGCTGGGAGTGGGCGCTGGAGTAAATGAATCACACGGTTTCCTTTCTTCAGTCTGCCAGTCTACTGATGGAATCCATTCACTAGTGAAGCTAATAGTAGCCGAACACCTCCCCCTCTACACACACACACACACACACACACACACACACACCACACCCACAACACTCGTCCCTGAAGGACAGCCATTGGCAGTCCATCCCGCCCACACCGTCCTGCTATACCTACGAGGTTAATATGTATAGAAGATGTATTGAAAGGTCATAACTAGAGTGTTTCTCTGCTTTGTATCATAGGCTTACATAAAAAAACAAAGGCAGTTGTTTGTTTTTTTCATCAGTAGGCTGTATGACACGCAGGTGCATGTTGTCGTATGTTTGTGTGCATACAGTATGTGCACCTCATAATTTCAATATCAAGCTTGGTTATTGGTAGATAAGAGTTATTTTTGAAAGAATAACAACCTCACAAAGTCCTGATTTCATAACCAGAACAAGACAGCAGCCGAACAAAATGAAATATTCTGCGGTGACGCTGAAATATTTGACTTTCGATGATGGATGCGACGTGAAATTTGTCGCTGATTTGTTGTATTATTTATTTGTCTCACCTTGGATTTGAAAGCTTAACCAAGGACAAGGGCTACAAATTAGCTTCAGCAAGATGCCCTATTTAGTGTACATTACATCTTTTGTATTTGTTTTGCCATTTAGCAAGGTTTACGTAGTACTGTGAAATGCACAAACAAGTGAATAAAATGAAGAAGCCTTACGACTAAGCTTTTAAAAGCAGGGTTGGTGAAGATTTTAGTAACATTTTTTGTTATATTAGTTGAAATTTTCATTACATCCTGACAGCAATCAATATAGCGAGCAAATGCTCTGACAAAAAAATAGAAAAGAATCTCTGTGGCTGTCACAGGACTGTAATAAACCCGTCCACTCATTTAATTCGGCCTAAATGTACTGATTGGACGGGCTACCTGCCCGCCTACCTGCATGCACTCATTGCGCGTCGCCGGAGTCTTACACAAGCTGCTAGCTTGACAGCTGTGAGCACGAACAATAGCCATGTTTGCTGTTCTGTTCATTATGATATGTTTATGTTTATGTTTGTAATGGTCATTTTGGGGGAGTGGTTTTGGAGGGAGGCCCGAAGGGACGGCCTGTCAGTTTTGCAGACTTGCCGACTTTCTCTGTAGATTTAAGGACTTTTGGAGCCAGTTAGCTAGCTAATGCTGCTAGCTACTTTCATTGGAAAAGAGTTGGCAACACTGGGCTCGTTTTTTGCTTGTATAATTTTTTTAAATCTAGTGGACTCTTGCTAGTTTCTCAAGATCGTCTATCCTGCCTTCAAGTGGACATCATAAATATGAGCGTCAGTATTACTTCCAGTATCCACAGGCTACTATACCAGTCCGGTCACACATAAAGTCGTGAATGACTTGATATTGTGCAAGGCAAAATCGGGCAATAAGAACGCCGTTCTTGCTTTTGGCGTGCCATTTGTACGCCATGTAGCCTGTACTGACTGCAATGTAAATGCATCCGCGTAAATATGCTACGCTCAGAGCAAGTGACGTGGCTTATGGCGGGCGGAAGGACTTTCAACCAGGAGACCGGTGTTTTGCTTTGTGAGTTATGTCAGTGACATTTGTGGTGTGTTTTCCATACTCATGTTACGTTGTTTCCGTTCATATTGTACTTAGTTTATTGTACTTATTTTAAGCTCAGCCATGATGTTTTCCTAACTAAGTGGTTTTGTTGCCTAAACCTAACTGTGGACATTACAATAGTTTTGTTGCGTGGCATATAAATGAAACGTGGAATGTCCTTGTAATGTTGTGCTATTTATACGCCTTCCCGTGAGATCGGGTTTGACTATACAGTATGTCAACATCTGTCTCCTTATATCACACATCGTTTTTGGGGTCATTTCCTATTGATGGTTTGGATTACTTTTTACTCCTGACAATCTGGGTTGCAGGTTGCTTGGACGAGATCCAAGGCCCACTTTTTTAAACCGCCTCATGTGGCACGATGCAGTCTGAATGACTGCTCCAACGGCTCAAACTAACACAGCAAAGAGTTCCCAGTTGTTGTAAATTAGCCGTTCAAGAAATCACAAACAGTATTTCACTTTTAATTTAAACAATTTTTAAGAGTGTATACACTCTACTGTTTGCCTTTCTGTTTTCCTCCCTCCCCTGACTTTATCTCGAGTTACAGAGTGACACAAATCTCAGAGATAAGCTATCAACTGCAGTATGTCAGTGCAGCGGAGTAGGAGGAAAGATCTCGATATATATGTTGAGAGCACGCAGTTTGAGGTAACCATACCTTGTCAACACAGTGTGGCAAGAATTCACTTCAACAGTCAGCTGTCTTGCAAACTGTATGTATGTGTGTATGTGTGTGTTTGAGGCTCTCCTGGGTGCACAAAACGATTTTCTGGCAGTGAAGTCAAGGCAGGTTAAAGGGGTGCCCCCTTTTCTCTACAAGGCACAATGATGCTCAAACACCTCCATTCACTGACTTCTCATAACAAAATATTGTGCTGAATTTTTAACATTGAGTCCTAGACAAGTTACACACAAACACAATTCGGCACATGCAGTTAAAATGATAGCTTGTAAATGTAATGTTTCCCCACTGTTGATGTGGCAAAAGGTTCACTCCGTGAGCCTTTCCACACGGAAAAACCGGAACCCCCGTGTTCACGACTGCTGAACCTTTGCGGCGCTTCATTGTCAGGCTCAGAATTGTCTCGCCGTCCTCTCTGCTCTCCTCTCTTTGACTTAGTTCACTCTTGAAAGCTCCCTCACACGCTCACTCCCGTGTGTTTGAAGCAGGTGAACACCCACACACTCACACCACCGCAGATCCACGGCTTCTGGCTGGGTTTAAATCCATGACAAGGAGGAGCCCTCACCCTGAATATCAAAGATCTGAGAGCATGTAGGCATGACTCACACCCGGGTCTGTCTCGCTCCCAGCGGGCTGCCTGGCTACTCGTCGAATGTGGCTGCCGGAGGACGCCGAGCAGACGCCGTCTCTGAACTCCGCTGTGTTTGTCGCCCATGCTATGTGAACACGTGAAAGTCTCAGCAGTGTGCTGAGATTTTTCTAACGGAGCCATTTGTCCCACCCAGTTCCTGCTTCCGTGCCGGGGGGTCATTCCCTGACGATAAAGAGCGGCCCGTGCTCTCTTCAGCACAATGTCTAACCATTCCAGGCGAGCGAGGAGGGCAGAGTAGCTGTGACAGCTACAAAGTGGCTGAGGGAACTGTGTACTTTAGGCGGTCTGCTTCAAATGAAAAGGGCTGCTAACAGCAACAAATCACAGCTCTGCAACGCAGCAACTTTCCCTCTGTGATAGAAACCTTTTTCATCAGCGCTCCCTCTTTACATTTCTAGCTCTCCGCTGGATATACAGAGCTTGTTATGCTATTCATTTAGCACAGCAACTTCGTGCAGATGTGAAGTTTTATTTCAACTTGCGAATAGCACGTTGTGTGTGCGAATGAGTTTGTGCGTGAATAGTAATGTGCGCACCGCCGGCCTGTCAGAGTCGCGAGCCTATTTTGTATGGACACGGGGCTGCACCTTGGTTGAGGTGTACACAGCGCCGGCACGGTAGCCTGTCTTCGCGCAGCAGGCCGGGATGACATGTGAATCGCAGCAGCCGAGAAAGCCCCGCTTAAGTGGAGGCAGTAGGGAGAAGCAGCCGAAGAGCCAGGAGGCAAACAGACAAACAGATGGACAGGCCGATGCCAAGCAGGCAGTGGAGCAAATAGATTGTGCAGCATGGTGAACAGACTCAGCCTACCAAAGAAACAACCAACAGACACAAGACCGTGCCACCCCTTGTCAGCCGATCGTGCTTCTCTATAATTCGTCGAGATGGGATAGATACGTGGTAAATAGGGCTCTCATCTTCCCCCCTTCTCCTCGTCTGCCCCTGTCACATCCCTCATTTGATATGTGTTATGTAGGAGGAGGAGGAGATGTCAGTCTTGCGAGATGGGAAATGAACAAACCTGGATGTGTGAGAAAGAAATGCAGGAGAGAGATGGGTGCTGCCGGTGGAATTGGACTGTGGGGCACTGGGGACTTCAGCCCAGCAGATACAAACAGAATCATAGACACACAAAAATAACCATATTGAGTTTTCAAACACACTTTTTGACCAGCTTCAGATTTTTAAACACACCGCCCTGCGTGGCAAGACTTAAATGAAATGAAACGGAGAGATTTTGTCAAGAGAGATTATTGCTTTTTGAGATTATTCTGTGTTTGGATGAAACAAAGAGCTGCCTTTCACTAAGAAAGTGGACATGCTGCCACAGAGCAGTGGGCCTGTGGTAATGGCACTGCAGAACAGAGCTTCTCCTACCTTGATGTCTCAGAAACACTTGGAAAGTATTAAGCTTGTATTTCCCCGAGGCATCGGGCACATGCTCACTGGAGCAATAACCTTTGCTTTAATGCAGGAGGAGCATGATTGTAAGTTTTCCTTAGAGACTTTCCCTCTAAAATGCGAGGTGCTCAGATTGACTCAGCCTTGTTTTTCCCTCTATGGAAAACATCTAGCGCCGTGCAAGTCAAATAGAAAACCACCTTAAAGAGCTGAGACAGCCCTGTCAGATCTGTCTGGTTGTGTACTTACACAGTCTAATGCTTTGTCTCTATGTGTGTGTGTGTGTGTGTGTGTTTGTCTGTCTACATAGGTAGAATGTAAGAAGGCCCAGCCCAAGGAGGTGATGTTCCCACCAGGTACACGAGGGCGAGCCAGGGGTCTGCCCTACACCATGGATGCCTTCATGCTGGGGATGGGCATGCTGAGTGAGTCACAGACACATCTGCTTACACAATAACACACATACTCATCCTTTTATATAACATATTTGAAAATACAAACATAACATCTAAGCTGTTTTTTTGAGGGTGGTGGTTAGGGGTGTGAATCACCAGAGGCCCCACGATACGATATTATCACGATACTTAAGTTACGATACGATATTATCACAATACTTAAGTCACAATATGATATTATCATAATACAATATTGTCACAATACAATATTATCACGATACTTAAGTCAGGATACGATATTATCACAATACTTAAGTCACATTAGGATATTATCACAATACAATATTATTACGATACTTAAGCCACAATACAATATTATCACGATACAATACTGTCAAAATACTTAAGTCATGATACAATATTATCACGATACCTAAGTCACGATTCGATGTAATCACGATACGATATTATCACGATACGATATTATCACGATACGATATTATCCCGATACATAAGTCACAATACAATATTATCACGATATGATATTATCACTATACATAAGTCGCAATGCAATATTATCATGGTATAATATCCCGATACTTAAGTCACGATACGATATTATCACGATACATAAGTCACAGTGCAATATTATCACTGTACGATATCTCGATACTTAAATCATGATACGATCTTATTGCAATTTTTAACATTTTTTTAACATTTTGCGATATGCTTAGTATTGCAATCCTTTTTTTCTAATGCAAATTATGCAGTTTGTCCACATCTGTTTAATTTAATAAGATACAGTTTTCACTCAGAGTTTTCATTCGCATATCTTGAGGCCATGCCAGTTTTTCCTTGCCAAAATTTAGTGTGACCATGCCGTGTTATTTTGTGTTCTTCCAGACGAGCTTGACATGGTTGGTACCAATCCTTGAAAGACAGAATAAAATCCGGGCCGTCTGATTGTTCAGAGGTTAATAGTTTATATCATAAAAGATCGATACTTGACATTTGAACAACGATACAATATTGCCCTGGAAAAAATATAGTGATACTGTGCTGTATCGATTCTTTCCACCACCCCTAGTGGTGGGTCCGGGGTTACGGAGGAAGTGTCAGACATGCACGCCATTCAGTCATCAATTTCTGCCTTCTAAAAAAAAAATCAACTTATGCAAACTCGTCGTCTAGATAGCCCCATTAGGTGGGCGCTGCCCCTAATTAGGCTGCTTCAAGGTGTGCCACCAGTGGCCACTGTGGTCTATTTCTGGTCGGGTCTGGTACAGGCAGCCCCTGGGCATATAGGAGCAGACCAGCACATTAGCAGGCTAAATGAAGAGGAAAATTGGTGTAATGTCATATTAAGGATTCATCACTGTGCCCCCCTTAATGGGTAATGAAGGGGACACACATGTCAGGGAGAGATCTCATCTACAGGGACCTCAGCTGCTGGCCCACCCCTCTTCATTACCATCCAGCCCATGCCTGTGGCCCTTTTTATTTAACACCATTGCACTCTCTCCCTCCCTCGCTCCCTCCCTCGCTCCCTCCCTCGCTCCCTCCCTCCCTACCCGCTGTCTCCTACCTACGTATTTTTCCTCTCTATGTATCTGTCTCTCTATCTATCTATCTATTTATCTATGTGTGTATCTATATATCTATCTATCTATCGATCTATCTACCTATCTAGTTATCTGTCTCTCTATCTACCTATCTATTTATCTATTTATCCATCTCTCTATCTACCTATCTCTTTATCTGTCTCTCTATCTACCTATCGATTTATCTGTCTCTACCTACAGTATCTATTTATCTGTCTCTCTATCTACCTATCTATTTATTTGTCCCTCTATCTACCTATCTATCTATTTATCTGTCTGTCTACCTATCTATTTATCTATTTATCTGTCTCTCTATCTACCTATCTATTTATCTGTCTCTACCTATCTATGTATCTGTCTTTCAATATACCTATCTATTTATCTGTCTCTCTGTCTGCCTATCTATTTATCTGTCTCTACCTACCTATCTATTCATCTGTCTATATTTATCTGTCTCTCTATCTACCTATCTATTTATCTGTCTCTACATATCTATCTATATATCTATCTATATATCTGTTTATCTATCTAGCGATCTATCTATCTATCTATGTATCTGTTTATCTATCTAGCGATCTATTTATCCATATTGATCTGTCTCTCTTACTATTTATCTGTCTCTATCTATTTATCCCTCTCTACCTACCTACCTATCTATCTATCTATCTATCTATGTATCTATCTATCTATCTATATATATTGATCTGTCTTTCTAACTATTTATCTATCTCTCTATCCTAACTGTCTGTATGTCCGTCATTCTCATTTCCTATGCATATAATTTGTATGTGCGACCCGACCAAATGGATTTGCCCTCACATGAAAGATTTATTTTTTCCTTCAAAAGCAAAAGAGACATGCAGCTGATTGTAAGAGACTCGTTTCGCCCTGCCAGTAGCCCTCCTCCCCCTCCTCCTCTCGTATAGCAGGTGCAAGCAGAACCACAGTCATGCATTTTTATCTGTACCAGGTAACGTAATGTTGTGAGCGGCTTTGAAGGTCGATAGCAAGTCATAGTTGGGTGCTTGTTTTGCATTTTCTTTTTAAAAAAAATGACAGGAAACGGTGAATTAAGCAGTGGAATCATATTTTAAACAAGAAAAATGAAGGGGCATTGAAGTAATTATCTATAGCAGCTATCTATTTATCCATCTTTCTTTGTGTCCATATAATTATCTATCCATCTATCTATATACAGTCGCATAAGCTGCCGTGGTTATTCCGGGTTCGACCTTGCCATGAGACCGATTATACAGTTGTTTGTGGCAAAAGCGTAGATAAGATTGGCCAAGTGCTTGTGTCAGCTCTATCTCAGTCGTTCAGTTCCATCTCATCTGCTAGAAGTATTTAACAAGCGAGCACAGTGAACTTTTCAGAACTTATTACAGACTAATGTGTCTGTGAAGAGGACAGCACTCTTCCCCTCCACTGGGAGACGGCGGGCAGGAAAGGCAGCGATGTGCTTCATGTGAGAATATTAACAGCCAACTTGTTTGGAGACGCTCTTATCTAAATGAAATTGGAACAAGGACAGCGAAACATTCCTTTATATAATTTGCATTTAGAAAAAAAAGGGGACCCTGGGCTCATTATTTAAGAAAGTGTAAGCTCCTTTTGTGCCAGATCTCATTAAAGCCATCCCCAGCGCCTTTGTTTACTGCCTCTAATCGAGGCATTTATCTTTATTGTGTTGTGCCCGATGTATGTTTGCTGAAATTAATACACATTTGAGCCCGGGCGAGGTATGGGTGTACCAGATGGATAATTGATTTTAAAGTGAATCAGAACTGTTGAGCCATAAAATAGGTACATTAGCATGCATATTAATAAGGCAAATAAGAGCACTAAGAGGCCGCCACCGGGCCAGACACAATGGCAGGCTTCATTTAGTGAAATGCTTGGAAACGCACTTCTTTCTTTCTTCTTTCCTCCCACTCTCTTGTTTGTATGCACATACTAAAGATTTCACGCGGTAGTAGCTTAACTTGGCATGTGTCTTAATCCACTTTCCCGACACTTTCATATTCCTCCTTATAGCCCATCTCTCCTTACACACCCAGTGCGCACAAACTCTTCAGTTAGTAATGTGAAACCCATTGTAATGCAGTACATCAGACGAGGAAAGTGGTATTGCCATTTTCAGAAAATGTTTGAAATAAGGGAGTATGAGGAGCTGCGGTATCTAAGCCAACAATTTCAGTTTGGCATTTATTCTGTTTTGACAGTAAGACAGTATCAAACACATAATATCCAATACTTTGCAGTCCGTGATGGCTTTTCATTGTATCGCATCACAGTTCGCTTCAGACCAAACAAACAATGAGGGGTTGTGTGAAAGCTATCCATCTGTAACTTCCTGGTGATGACTTCTCATCAGCAGCTGATGGAGGATTTATTTATTTCTGGTGTAGCCTCCGTCCTACTTCATCCACGCCAGGTTAAGGTTCCTCTCGGCGCCTCTCTCCGAGTTGCATTTCTTTTTTGTCTGCGAGAGAGAGAGGGGGGAGAGGGTCTGGGAGAGGCATTTTCCCATTGGGTCAGGAATAAATTGAACTTTTTCATGGACAGCAAACACTGATTAGATATTTATGACCAAGGTCAACCTTTCTGATTCCAGCTGGCACAGGCTCTGAGGCATACAGAACAGAGCATCTACACACATGCTCACAGCCGCACACACGCACATAGCCTACATACACTCGCGCACATACTCACACACGCAAACATGCTTGCATGCAAAATACGTTTTGAGGCCTTCAATGCTGTAGACACATGGATACAAGTGTATATATGCCATCTTTGGACAAAATGTATAAATGTCTAGCTCTACTCTTGCTCTAGAACCACAATTAGTCCGTGAGCCAGGACCCCAAATTTGGGCTACTGGTACCATCTTGGGGGAATAATTGTCATAGTGATTTTTGGCAAGGTATACACCCCTAGTGCAAGAAGATATAGCGAAACACCAAAAACACACTTTTCAAAACCATGCTTGAAAAGAAGAAAGCATTCTGCTTCAAACTGATGGTTCTCTCTTATTATTGAGCCTTTCTCTTTGACAATTGGGAATTATAGCTCAGACTATATGTATGTTGATAAAATTAGCATCTCTACAAATGTTATCTATTACTGGCAGTGACAACATAGTAACAATACATTACATAACATGTACTTCTGTTTTCATGAAAGATGTAACACAAAAGTTATGTCTGTACTAGGGCTGCCAAAGTTAACGCGCTAATAACGCGTTAACGCAAATTCCAATTTCTAGGTTGTAGAGGGCTCAGTTTTAAAGGTAGAGTGGTATCATATGAAACTAGAAAACCTAAGGAATCCATTGGCACCAACCATGTCATATAAGCTTGTCGGGAAGGAAGCTAAATAACGCTCCAAACTTGCGCTACATTTTGGCAATAAAAACTGTCATGACCATTTTCAAAGGGGTCCCTTGACATCTGACCTCAAGATATGTGAATGAAAATGGGTTCTATGGGTACCCACGAGTCTCCCCTTTACAGACATGCCCACTTTATGATAATCACATGCAGTTTGGGGCAAGTCATAGTCAAGTCAGCACACTGACACACTGACAGCTGTTGTTGCCTGTTGGGCTGCAGTTTGCCTTGTTATGATTTGAGCATATTTTTTATGCTAAATGCAGTAACTGTGAGGGTTTCTGGACAATATTTGTCATTGTTTTGTGTGGTTATTTGATTTCCAATAATAAATATATACATACATTTGCATAAAGCAGCATATTTGCCCACTCCCATGTTGATAACAGTATTGAATACTTGACAAATATCCCTTTAAGGTACATTTTGAACAGATACAAAATGTGCGATTAATTTGCGATTAATCACGATTAACTATGGAAAATCATGCAATTAATCTTAATTAAATATTTGTATCGATTGACAGCCCTAGTCTGTACATAACCTGAAGAATGAATACCATGTTTACATACATAGATTCAAATAAGGTGAGGGAGCTGGAAGGCAACCCCCTCACTAATGTTAACTGGACTACCGGTGTTTGATACCCTCATATGTGCATTATTATGTTCATAAAATCCACAGAAATCTGTATAATTAAGAAAGTACAGGGATAAAGTAATTATCTTTTCTAGAAACCTGCTATTATACACAAATTCTTGTAATTCTATGAGTATATCCTTCAGCAACAATATGGAAAATATCATGATATTGATAAAACTCAAGAAAATTCTCCAAATTAGGTTTTTAACCTTTAACATTTTCTGCTGTACTGATGTTAATAAGGAATTTATACAAGAAGTAATTAGTTATTTGAATTCCTTAATAAATTCTCAACAAATCCATGCGATTATATGTGTCCTAGGGTTTTGTATTGACTTTTCCAAAATAAACAACCGACAAATATTTTTCTGAAAAAGCCATGATTCACTCTTGGGCGCTGTTTTGCGAGTTCTACCAATGACACAGTTTTCAATGTAGAATTTTTATGACAACATTTGATGAAAAGCACTTGAACTCAGCTATCATTGTGACAAATTTCAATGTTGAGGGATCACTGCTGACAAAATACCACTAGGTTGAATACATATGTTGTACTTTATATTGACCATTTTTCAGAAATGTTTATTTTAGGGCAGTGTTGTAAAATGCATGACAGCACACATAAAGCTACCACTGATGCAATGCCATCACATATTTTCTAACTCTAGGGATGTATACCTCGCATAAAATCACTACTAGCATTATTCCCCTCAGATGGTACAGACCAACCCTACTGGCTCACAGACTAAATACGATACAGTATATGCATTGTACAGTTCATTTTAGTAGTTAGTATTTAGAAATATCTCATTTAATCAATTTGTGCCTGCAACTGAATTTTTTAACTTCCTTTAGAAGTGTTCTCTGGGCTTGCCTGAGCACAAATGTGAAGAAATTTTCAAATCCGTTTGGCTGAAAAGTGAGTTTTTCTCATCATACTATTATGTCCAAATACTAGATATAGTATGATAAGAAAATGGCTGTATCTCAGAAACTACAAGGAGCACAATCATGTATTTGGTATCTATGAACTCACAACGAGTTGAATATCAAAGATATGCACACATATGCAGTGTAAAAAAAAAATATTTCATATGGAAAACATTTAATAAACACAATGTTAGCATTTTTCTTCCTATTTCAAAAATCCTGAATTTGACTATTGATAAAAGTGTGATATTTCATGTGATCTAAAAATTTGAAAGTTGTACCATCAGACACTTGCCCAGAGTATGTCCATACCAAATTTCAAGTCATTTGACCAATCAGAACAAATGTTGTGGCATTTTTCCTTATCATACTAAATATACTCTTTGGCCACAAACAGGTTATTTGTATTTACTGTGAGCTCTATTAGTCTGCAGTGTCTATAGGAGAAAAAGTTCCAATTCAGATGTGACTACAGCCAATTTATAAGGCTAGTACATACTGTATCTAACAAGAACTGAGGACACGAAAGCCTGAGAGAGGTTTCCGAGGTCAGTTTCTGAGGTGTAATTTACACACAGTGAAGAAAGAGTTATCAAGGATGGCTCCAGTGACTCATTCCTGCCCTAAAGGACTTCCTCTTATTAGGTAATTTAGTCCAGACTTATGGTTGAAGGTGATAATAGCTTGAGGAAAACCGATAAAGACTGAGACATATACCATAATTAGAGGGTTAATTATGTTTATATTACCTTTGACGGTGCTCAAATTCTCACTGCCTCTCACACAGGCTCACTCGCTCACCCACCCGCCCACTCTTCTTCTCAGATTTCTTGCTTTGTCTGTATCCCGCTTCCTAGCTGCCTGCTCCCCTCACACCCCGTTCTCTCAATATGTTGCCCACAGCTGCTTCTGTCTGAAAACTGTCCAGCTAATTAACTGGTGGGTCTGCGGTTGTAATAAGAATCATGACAGCAGATGAACAATACATCTGCTACTCTTAAATTTTTCTAATGACACTGGGTCCTCTTTGTAACTCTCCATCCATCCAGGGACAGCCCAACTTTTAAACAAGCCTGTACCCTCACACAGACTTTGACTTTGGTTTACAGATGGCAGTTTGTAGTCACACTTTCCATCTTCAGCAAGTTGTATAACTCTGTGGCTGTGGTTGATTTTTACCTTCATTTTATAAACAGTAGGGCTGTCAATCGATTAACATATTTAATCGTAAAAGATGATTAATCGCATGATTGTCCATAGTTAATCGTGATTAATCGCAAATTAATTGCACATTTCTTTTTTATCTGTTCAAAATGTACCTTAAAGGGAGATTTGTTAATTATTTAATACTCTTATCAACATGGGAGTGGGCACATATGGTTGATTATGCAAATGTATGTATATATTTATTATTGCTCAATTCACAACACAAAACAATGACAAATATTGTCCAGAAACCCTCACAGGTACTGCATTTAGCATTAATAAATATGCTCAAATCATAACATGGCAAACTGCAGCCCAACAGGCAACAACAGCTGTCAGTGTGCTGACTTGACTATGACTTGCCCCAAACTGCATGTGATTATCATAAAGTGGGCATGTCTGTAAAGGGGAGACTCGTGGGTACCAATAGAACCCATTTTCATTCACATATCTTGAGGTCAGACACTTTTTTGTCCTCAGACTTTATGCATATGGCGGTGTGTTCTTAACACTCTGACAGTTTTCCTAAAAATCTGATTTTAAAAATCGCAATATATCGTCTTGCTCTCAGTAATATATCGCAATATATCACAATATATTGAATCGTTACCCTGTATCGTGATACGTATCGTATCGCCAGATTCTTACCAATACACAGCCCTACTAATACTGTACGTAGGATCTCCCATTAAAATGTTGAAATGACTCGTCATAAACTTTATGTATGTTGCACCTTTCATACAAGAAATACACCACATACGAGGACCAATCTACCGCTACCAAAATGTTGTTCCCAAATTGATTCATACATTTTTTGTGATGCTTTTAATTTCTTTATACCAAGGGGTCAGAACCACGTGCAGCTTCAGGTGGAGAGAGAGACTTTTTCTAGGCTAGTGAAGCCTCTAACATTACCAAATGATACAAAAAAATAAATAATTTGGAAAATTCTCTCCATAACTAATTTGTCATTGCGGGTAAACACGGGAGGGTGTTTCCTATATTATTCTGAAATCTTATTTCGGTGGTCGACATAAAGAAGAAAGCTGCTTTACAAGGGTGTGTGATTGAGAAGGGCAGCACAGTTGTCACTGCATGATGATGGACAGAGAGGGTGCTCAGCTTTAATGCACGGCAGAAATGATGACAGAGAGGCTGCTGCGCTGACGACACTGCACAGACCAGCTGTTGAAAACACCAAATCTACAGCACACACAACCAATACGTATGCAACAATTTGCGCATACACAGATTTAAAAATACAGATGACAGGACATTAGATTTGAATTAGATTTTATGTATTTGATTCAAAAGTTGTGCAGGTAAAAACAAGGTGCTCAAGACTCTCACTTGATGTTGCTGTCCTCAGAGATAGTTTCTAATTAAACAATCTGATAGGTTAAACACATTTAGCCCATGCTCATCATTTCCATAACAAGCTGGTTGCCCCTGATAACTCTTGAGATAAATATAAACTATAAATATACTGTAGACTAACTATAGATAACAAGCTAGTTTTACATTCAGTTTTGATTAATGGTTAAACCAGTAAAACAATATAGCAACACATAAATGAATGTCACGCTGGAGGTGTTAATGAGGAGCAGCTATCACTTCCTTGCCCACAGCATCTTTTTCACAAACTGCATATTAACACCTGAACCTTTCTGCAACACACAGACGCACAGAACATAAACAGGCGCCGACGTCATTTCAAGGCACTTGCCATAAAGTGTTATTACACTGAGCTATAAAAATGCCTGAGAACTTGCGGTTGAGTAAAAAAAATGAAAATGAATCAGACAGTTGGGAACCGAGAGGAGTGCTGTTTGTTCAGGAGGTTATCAATGCATTGGGTTTAAACCATAGACTGTATATATAGATGGATGACGCGTCTCCACTTCCTCCCACTGTACAATAGTGAAGCCAAAATATCCCGGATAGACGAGCTGCCGTCTTGAGATTTTGACGTCATTTTCTCACCGAAGCTTCGAAGCCCAAAAAATGGTATCCGGGACAGCCCTAACTTGAACATACATCAGCGTGATGAGGTCTTCCTAAAATGACAGAAACCATTGTTATATCACTATATTTATTAGACGTTTAATTTGACCTTTTAGTTAACCCGTATCCCATCTGCTAACATGGAGGGGGCGGGCTTTAAGACCTATACTGCAGCCAGCCACCAGGGGGCGATCAAGGTGTTTTGGCTTCACTTTTGGGGAGCTGTCATGTCGTCCATCTTTATATACAGTTTTTGTTTTAAACCAGCACAAAATTTGGCACCCGTTCTTGATAACCAACCCTAATGAAGATCTATCCCTAATGAATGATGGGGATCAGTAAAAAAACAAAACAAAAAAGACCTGTCTATTAGCTGCTCTGAGGCTCATGTTGCTGCACCTTAAGTGTATTAAAATCTAATGTAATTAAACAGATTATTGATCCATGAAGGGTAACTTTGCTTTGTGTAAAATACGTCCTGTAGGAAAAACAACAAGAGCAGCGTGATCGAGACTAGAGGTTAATGTAATTGTGACAGTTGACCATCGATTGAGGGTGGTGCTTGTTGTCAAACTGCACACACAGTGAATGTCTACCATCAACATTATGAGCTGTAAATACATGCCGCCTCTTTTCTCGGCTTGAAGCATAAAAACAAATCACTTCCTGCTTATTGCAGTTTTTTTCACACATAACACATAATACGCACAAGACTTTCTATGTGAAATGTTCCAAAATATAATACTTAATCCTAGCTATTTCAGGCTCATATTTAATGTGGATTATTGTAGTTTTATTTTTCAGGGTATTAAGTAACATCAGAATTTGCTTGACAAAATGAGAACACTTTAGTAGCGTGGATCCCCAGGAGTTTTAAAGCCAGCCTTTCGAGATTTGTTTTCCCCTCAAAGTGGATATAAGTAGCCGTATCCCAATGTTTGTCTGTCTGTCTGTGCGTGCGTGTGCGTGTGTGTGTGCCTGTTCGTGTGTGTGTGTGTGTGTGCTGGTATCACATCTGTATGTAATCGCTCTCATCTCTTTTTAATCTCTTTCCTCTCTTTCAAAGGTTACCCCAATATTGTGGCAACATATGGCCGCGGATACACTGGATTCGCACCCAGCTACAGCTACCAGTTCCCTGGTGAGTTAAAGGCTTTTCTTAAAATATCAATGTTGCAGCTGATTTCTGTCATGCACTCTCCAGCACAGTCAGACACGCACACACACACACACACACACACACACACACTTGCAAAACGCTCATCAATATACAAGTCAGTCATCAAATAATCTGCAGGGTTATAAGCATGTTACGTGTCCGGACTTCTCAACCAGCTTTTGAAAGCTGACGTAAAGTGAAGTGAATTGCTTACTCCTTTTTTATCCCACACTTGAACACTACCATGACCAAACGTCTAAAATGGATGGGGAAGTTCTCCGTCTTCCCGCGGCCGCAATGTATGCAAATTCATCTGTGGAGAAGCGGAGAAATAAGCAGCGGTGCTTTGTGTAGGCAGATTTTAAAAAAAGTGGTTCTTATAATGGAAAATGAGTGAAGTCATTTTCTGCATTAAAAGTGTCGACTCAGAGCGGCCGGGCGCTTCTAATGGGAGTCCAAATGGGAGGCGTGCAGTCTGGAGGTGAGCAGCAGCTGTACCTGTCTGCTGCTGCAACGGGGGCCCGTGGCTGTGTGCGCGGCGCCTCACTTAGACAGGCGTCCCGTCAATTTCATGCTTTATTTAAGGACTTTGCACATACTTTGTTTGCCGTGCCAGACATCATTCCCTCCACTGATAAGACGGAATGGGAAATATCTGACAGCAGCTCAGATCTCTGTAATATCTCTGCGAAATAGATTCAGGAATGGCGAGACAGGAGGTCCAGCTGTGACCACCTGCAGATCAGACACAGGCTAGATTTACACCTGACCACAACATTGTTTGACAGGAGAAATGGAATAGCACCTATTCATCAATGTTGGGGAACATGAGCAGCATACAAATGTGGGAATCTTGTCTGCTTTTTTTTTTTTAATGGAATAATTTAGGGGTACAATGACTCTTTCTTTCGATAACTGATTGATATGAATGTGAATCAAAAGACCCACAATGTACATGATTTGTTTTTGGGTATAGCATACATGCATTGGTATTCATCCATCCTTCATGTTCTGTCATCGGTGTGAGGTGCTGAGGATGCTGCAGCACCCCCTGTTTTTTTCTGTATGCCTATTGTTTAACAGCAACCGAAATTAAAAATATATTATTAAAATATTTTTTATACCTCATATGAACCTCCGCGGGGTGAATGTGCATCGGTAGATCCTCGCTCGTCTCCTGCATGTATTGTCTGTATCCTCACTGTCCTGCATTATTATAAACTATAGTAACCTGGTTATGGTTCGTCCATGCACCGCCTCACCTCCTCGTCCTCTCCTCGCAGTTCTCTTTCATTAGCTCCGTGTTGTTGACTGTGTAGCTGCTGTGGCTTCTTTGACGTACAGTATGTTTATGTTCAAGTTGGCTTTTCTAAAATCAGGGTTTTCCCTGCCATTGCAGTTTTTGCGCTGCGTAAAAACAACGTGGAGAGCATCGATGAGCTGACACGTGGGATGGGAGGGGGGAGGGGGGTGAGAACGAGGTAAATTATCAATAAAATGTTCACGTCCTACAAAAGCAGGACATAACATCGCTGAAGGGAGCGAATAATCTACCAACGATGTTCAGTTTTCTGAATCTTAAAGGGACAGTGTGTAGGATTTGTTGACATCTAGTGGTGTGGTAGCAGATTGCAACCATCTGAGTACCCCTCCGCTCACTCCTCCATTTCCAAGACTGCGGAAACGTGAGCCGCCGAGTGCAAAACCGTGGTAACGGTTTTACACTCTGCGGCTCACGTTACCTCAGTTTCGCAAGCGTGTCGAGAAGACACGGAGAAACATGGCGGAGCAACATGGCGGACTTCGTGAAGAGGACCCGCTCCCTATGTAGATATGAAGGGCTCATTCTAAGCAAACAAAAACACCACGATTCTTAGTTCCAAGTGATTATACACTAATTAAAACATAGTTATGAATATTATATTCCGTTTCTGCTAGTAGATCCCCCAAAATGTTTCACACTGTTCCTTTTAAGGCAGTGATATAGTGTAAATAATGAGAAAAACTTGTCTTTAATTGTTTTGGGCGTTATCTATAGTAATAATAATGGTCCAAAATTATGCAAGTCAAAAAACTTAAGATATCCTTGGGGGAGGACCCCCAACACCCCCCCCACCCCCACACACACACACACACACTTTTTATACCCCAAGGCTGCACAACACCATAGCCCTCTAAAAACCCAGGGGGTAACCTGAACATTAGTGTAAAATGTTGTTAGTAACTATTAGATATAAATGATCGCTGACTTCCAGCGTCCCAACTGTATCTTCTGTAAAAGAGTCCTAAAAAGTTTCTGATCTTGGATGTAACAAAAAAGAGAGAGAAGCGACTGAAAGGGAAAGGAGCGATCAGTATTTATTCCGTATGAGTAATTCTAGTTAAAACATGGATTTTTCAAATGTTTACTGTTTAGGACAAATTAAGGGATGTCACCTTCCCCGAGGCAGAATGTATGATCCTGTCCATGTTAAACTCAATTTAAAGAGTTTGATAAAGCTGTATGATTAAAACAGCCTCCTCTGGGCTCGCTCAACTCTTGACAGGGTAATTGGAATTTTTTAATGTATGAATCAAACTCCTTGTCCAAATTAAATAACCCCAGGCCAAATATTGACTGGTGTCCTTCCGTACTAAGATGTGGAAAGCATCCTCAATTTAAGATCAAAGGCTTTTTTCTCACTGTACACAACCCTCGCTGAAACACTCCTATAAATAAATGGAGCCCAGACCAGGCAGGCTGGATCCAAGAGGCGTAAATTGTGGGCAGCATTTCAAGGCTTTTTTTTTTTTTTACACCCAGTAAACCTCAGGGGTCCACTGTTAACAGGAAAAAGTGGTTAGGCAATTGTACAATTGTCAAGATAAAACAGTGATAAACATTGATCAGTGATGAAAGACTGAATTAAGTATAAAAAAAAACTCAATGAGACATACACAGAAAAAGAGAAACCAAAGCTGACATCCCAGCAGCTGAAACAGAGTTCAAGTGTAGAAAAACGAACCTAAAAGACAAGTGAAATGTACACAGCCATAGTTAAAAAAAACAGCATTCAGTGCAGCCAGTTAGACTCAAAGCAGACACCAGCTCAGCGGCTGTTAAACAGCATCTGACAACTTAGCACTCTGGTCCTCGTGACACTCCCAATTAATTCCAACATTGATCACAAAGTGCCTTTGATATCGATCGCTTACAGTACGTTTCTATGTGTCTGTATTCGTGTGTTGCTTACAAAACGATTCCATCACAGCACAGACATCATTACTATTTAATGCACTTAGAGACCTTCACATATTACTGATGTAAATCAGATCATCCTCTATCTGTCAAAAACTTGTCCATGCAAGCGAGCATATATATCAGAGCATTTCCTCAAAGGGCAAACTCAGACACTGGTATTTATCTGTATTTAAACTAGTAATTACTGTAAAATGATTTCGGCGGACAACAACCACTGAACACTGTCAACAAATGTTTCTCTGACACAGTATATATTAGCTGAGTAATACTGAAATGTAAACATTTTTATGCCTCCGCGCCGGCGATAGCTACAGCCAGAGGCATTATGTTTTTGAGTCGTCCGTCCGTCCACCCGGACCATTCTTGTGAACGCCTGGAGAGAATATCTTAAAATGTCCACTTGGACTCAAGGATGAACTGATTAGATTTTGGTGATCAAAGGTCAAGGTCACTGTGACCATAACTCAAGAATTCATGTGCTAATTATGACAATGAAATGGTGACATCTTGGAGAAACATGGATGTAAACTGCAACTTGACTGGTTGGCGGAGGCATACAACCGCGAGGCGGTAATTCTGGGAATACATCTCATAGTGTGATGTGTATAAGGACACACATGCATGCCACAACCACAGAGGTGGCTAGATAGATAGATAGATACATGACGCATCGGCTGATGGCAGAGAGCAATAATGCAGTTGAATGCATAATAATATGCAAATAAAATAGGAGAAGAAGACTGCTGATGTTAACAATGCAGATTTCGTAACGTAAAAAAAATGCAAAAAGGGCACTGCAACTGTTTTCTGAGGTAGGAAATAAAACTATTCTGAATACAAATCAGTTTGATAAGAAACACTGAATGGAAACAAAACCGTGTTTGGTTGCAAAGAAAAGGCTTCAGGGTACCTTTAAGTGCAGAACAAAAGTGCAAGCAGCATTTTGTTGAAAGTTTGAAGATTCGAAAATTAGCTGCAAGTTCAATATCATGAGCCCCTAAAAATTCATGTACTTTCCACTTTGAATTTCTGCCATTTCCAGGCCCTGTAGATTCAACTTATGGAATGACGTTGCCGTGGCGTGGCGGTGAAAAAGCGCCTTTTGCCAACAAACAGCGAGTTGTTGTAACATCGGCATACATTTTTCAATCTTCTCAAAATTTCTCATGCCTGACAAGAGTCCCGGCCTGAGGACATCCACATGCAAATTTTGACTCATAGTCATAGCGCCACCTACTGGCAACAGGAAGTTACAACAGGAAGGCTGCGGTTCGGTCCCCGGTTCCTACTGTCCGCATGTGGAAGTGTTCTCGAGCGAGACACTGGACCCCAAGTTGCTACTCGGGCGCTTTACAGCAGCCCACTGCTCCTAAATGCTTAGGATGGGTTAAATGCAGAGGTCAAACTTCATGTATGTACCTGTATGTATATGACGATTCTAATACATATTTTTTTTTTTCATACACACACATATATATATATGTATTTTAGACACATTTTAAACATATGCTTGTTTAGCTATTGCAGAATGCAGTCATACTGATAATAACACCAAGAGGATTGAAGTGTTTGGTAAAGACGCCTTCTCTGATTTTTGCTCCGTGTGTTTTATATGCACCACTGTAATCACACACTGTTTACCTCGTGGCAGCACCGTTTCAGCATTATGCTTGAACTAAAGTTGGAATTGAATTTCAAAGATGATGTTGCATACTGTGTAGTGAGTAGTGACAATCAAGAAGGCAGCAGTGTTTTCCATTACCTCAGAATTACAAATGGTAAGGAGGTGTAACTAATGATTGGCAACATCACAAGAACAAAAAGTATTTTTCTTTTCTGTTCATCAGAGCTTTTGTAATAGTGCACTTGATTGTTTACTATGTTTAAGTAACACATTTCCGTCAGCTTTACATCGACTCGTTTTGTTAGTGGGGTCTGTCTCTTCCGAGCGACTTGTAACACGATGAACCACAATGACTCGTGACAGTCATTGTCTGTCTGATCCCATTGTGGTGAAAAAATGGAACACTTTCTCAGATTGTGCTGTTGCACATTCAGGACTTTGATGGCAAGCAGTGGTATTGTCAGTGTCGAATGAAAGCAGAGGGGACCGTAATGTATGCATGCAAATGTGACATGTGATATGTGAGCGTTGTCACATTGCAGTTTTCTGTGTGGATGTAAATATCCCCACTGTTTCAGATGAAGACCCCTAGACTTGTGCTGAGGCTGCTGCTGCCGTTACCTCCAAATAACAGCGGCCCCTCAGACGGGTGTCGTTGCACTGCTGTCGTCATGTGATTTGGAAAGAAAATAATGCTAATACTTCTGACACTTTCACTCTCGAGTTGTAGCTGAATCTCCATATTCATATCCAGTCCCTGAAGTAACCTCACTATGAACTGAGCGTTGTCTTTGCTTTTAGCAAAAATCCTTTGCACACACCTAGGACATGCTTCCAAAAAAAGATGCAAAAAAAGCCTCTGATAAACCCCGTTTCCCAGAGTAGTGTTAATCAAACTGATTGACATAATTGCATAATTGAGGTTAACTTACTGAAAAGGGGAGCACAATAGTTAACAGCACGCTAAACCAAAATTACATTCAAAACATATTTTCTCACTTACTGCACATCTTCTGGTATCCAGCCGTGCAGATGATTTTGGTTTATTTGCTTGGGTTTAAAGATGTCAGCCTCTGATATTTGTGCTGCCACTCCCAAGGAGGTGAGAGTTAAAGCAGCAGTAGGAGAGATTGGAGCAAATATGATTAATAAAACGGTCACTATATCCTGACGGCAGTGCATGAGACAGGTAATCTGAAAAAAAATCATGTGCCTCTGTGTCCTCCGGCGTCCTCTGTTGCTCCTAACGGCATCTGCAGGATTTCACAGACCGGAGGAAAACAACCAATCATAGCCGAGCTGGAGCCTTGCCGTCTCAGAGCAGCTGTCAATCACTCGCAAACTCCGATCAAACGGTGAAACTAGGCAGCGCTGATCAAATATGAATCAATATTCTGTTACTGTAATGCCTATTTCTCGCATAAAAAATGTTTTCAGAAACATCTTGTAGTGTACTGTTTAGCTGTAAAATGAGAAAGTTTGTGACCCGGCAGCCATGTCGCGATCAGTTGAGGAAATACCAAGCACCGCCCCCCAGCCGGAGCAAACTTTCCCATTTTACAGCTAAACAGTACACTACAAGATGTTTCTGAAAACATTTGAGGAGAGAAATAGTTATTACAGTAACAGAATATTGATTCATATTTGATCAGCGCTCCTTAGTTTGACCGTTTGATAGGAGTTCACGAGTGATTGACAGCTGCCTCCGTTGAATGAACAGCCAATAGGAACACTCTCTCTCTGAAATGACTCGCGATTGGCCAAAGTCTCCCGTCACGGGCTAGATTTTGTAAAGCCTGAAAACAGAGCCATGAGGAGGTGCAGAAGTCTAGTTTTCTCTCCGAACACTTGAATTACAATATGCTGAAAGGTTATTATGGAATTTTTCCCCAATAATGCCAAAGACTTTCTGCCTACTGAAGCTTTAAGTGAGGAAAATATCTTTGTTTGCAGTTTGGGTGAACAAACCCTTTAACAGCTGCCGTGCTGTTACTATCATACGCTTTTAAAGTGAGATGACAAAATTGTCAGGTATCCTGTATAACACTGTCAGATAGCTTTAGAGTGATGTCAGGGTGGTACATATTTGCGAATGTAGGTATCAGTATCACTTAGGCTGAGCTAAGGTAGGTAGTTGACATGTCAGTCATGTAGCTTCAGTTTATTTTCTGCTATTGAACCCACACACAGCTGCCACACATGAACATACAGCTGTAGGATCAGTGAGGGCTTATTGTTAATATGACATTAAACCAATTTAAACGTGACAGAGTTGCATTCTTCATCCAAAAATATAACCACACATCCCCTCTATGTCATCCTAACCATAAATGAAATAACTGCTTTAGAGAAATGTCCGCACCAGCTCAAAAAGAGAACTTGAAAGTAAAATCCACTATAAACAATGTTGTACACTGCTCTGCTCATGCTGGATGGCAGCAGAATCAAAGTATGCAAATACAGCACACAGAGCTTGACTTGAATTATCAGACTTCAGAGCTAACATTTATCAGGCTACAAAGAGCAAACTATAATTGAAAGTATCTTTGAATCAAAATGAGGTACAAAAAAGGACTTCCCTTTGATTTCTACCAGACATTAAAGAGTGCACTGTTCCCTAGATACTGCAGATAAAAACTGTTGGACAGCGCTGATTTTCAGATAGTTTCATCAAACGAAGAAAATTCAAAAGTTTTGTTGAAATCAAGATCCTCGCCTCGCGTTGTGGTAGCAAGAGTGAGAAATGTATCTGGGAGCTGACTGACATCTGCTTCACTCCCTCTGGTAAATTTTATTTCTTAAAGGGGAACACCACCTAAATTAAGAATTCCAATATGTTATTTCCATGGCCTAAGAGAGTTCAATCAATATTTGTGAACATGACCTACTCTCTCTCAAAGCCAGAAACCAGAGAAGTAAGTCTCAAACTTGTGATGTCATAGGGTATAAAGTGTGGAGCTGCTCCAAAGACAATGAATGGGAGGCTGATTTTGTGGACCCACAGAATGTTTGTTTTCATTTCTATACCCAAATGATCTTTATTCTATTGTAGTGTTGTCAGTTGTGAAACAGAAAATGTTCCCATATACTCAAAACATTCCCCTGGGTGCTCTCAGTGTCATCTACAACATATCTCCCTATTCATTGTTTATAGAGCAGCTCCACACTTGATGACATCACAAATTTGATTTTAAGCACTCTAGTTTTAGGATTTTGGAGAGAGTTGTTCATGTTTACTAATATTTTTCGGACTGTCTTAGACCATAGGAATAACATATATGAATTATGAAAAATGGGTGTAGTTCCCCTTTAAACTTCAAGTGGAGGAAGCAGCGCCAGTGCCATAGCCATACATTTATTCGGCATCTTTCTAAAAGCTCTGTAGATGTATTACTCTTTTTTTTGTAAATATTTGTCTACATAAAAATGTTATCAATAAGACCTTTAATTTCACGCTCTCCAGGAATTCATGGCATGTCTGTTTTCTGAGTAGATCAAACCTACAGTAGGATAATCATATTTCTTATCCTTCTTTCTTATTCTTATCTTTGTTTTTATACGTAGATACCTAATAGATTAGATAGGATGCTACTTTTTTTCCAACCCAAAACGCAGCTTCGAGTATTGCTAGAAACCAGGAGCTGACAAGGCAAAGGGAACATTACTGTACATTATTCTCGTTTCTATGCAACGGTCTAATTAGCATTAGCTAGCTGATAAATGTGCTATTGTATTATTCAACTGGCAGCCCCCCAGGGGAACATCCAAAGATGTGCCGCGTTTAAAGCATGAGGTGTTTGGAGGCCTCTTGAAAGCCACATTTAAAGAAGCATCTTATTCGATCACAGCCTTACGGTACATTGGACTGTCGTCTTTTTTAAGATTGCACTAGAAGACTGTATACAGTGAGAGGTCCTTGTGTTTGCTGCGCATATTAAAATGCAAATGGCTAGAAAGAAAATAGCAATAAGTGCAAGTTAAGCTAATGCGCTGTAATTTATGTGGAGTATGGTTTCTGCCAGTGGTGGTAGCAAATATAGAAGCGAGGTTTAAGAGTGGTGGTATACTCCATTGTGTGTATGATGTATGCATGAATAGGAAGCTTGTCTGTATGAGGAGAAATGTAATTAAGAAAGAAAATGTAGTGTGCACATGTGCATTATGCATGCGAATAAGCTGTAGAAGTGAACATCAAAAGCAGGGAAACACCCCTGATACATTCATATTGTACTTCCTATTGTTAACCAGTCTCGTATCGGTTCCTTTCATTACACGCACATGAATGCACAGTCGAAACGCGCACACACAGCACACACAGCACACACAGAAGAGCTGTATTTATACAAAGAGGGAGATGTGTATGAAGGGAAGAGGCAGAGGTGGAGGGACTTTACCCGGAGCTCCTCTCCGCTCTCCCGTCTTCCTGTGCGACTCGCTGCCTCCACAGCCGTGCCCTCAGAGCCTCCCCTGGCATAAATGACCATTATCGCTCCATTAGGACTGCCAGTAGGAGGTCATTATGCTACAGTGAAAAAAACAGGGATGAAGATGTCAGTGGGGTCCCATCAGGGGAGAGACACAGACTGAGTGAGAGAAAGACATAACACTCCGTCATGCAGCCACTCCAGATGTCATGACAGACAAACAGCGATTCAGGTCCAGTGAGTCAGCCTCTTAAGTAGTAAAAGAACGGAGAGAAGGGATGATTAAGGAGGGGAGAGGGCATCGGTAAGTGTAGCAAGGGTGCAATGAGAACACAAGGGTTACCAGTTTCCTTAAAGTCCCAGTGAAACGTAAGTTAGAGCGTCTTTAGCTTTTGTACTGTGACGTATTCCACAGTGAAACGGAATATTTGAGCGCCGTACGGTTACAGGAGGGATTTAAATCAAATCCGTCGCATTTGATTGGACCGCTAAAAAGAGGGCGGGCTTAAGGCCTTTACACACAGTTTTTTTCGTGTGATCATTTTTCGCACGGCAATATAAATATAAATAATTTTTTCGAACTGTCGTTTTTGTCATGAATACTTTAACACAAAACGTGAATATTACACTGCACAAAAGCGGCGGAATATTTTCGGAATGAGTTTCGCACCACGAATAAAGGCATCAACCAATCACGTAGTGCGGAACGGGTTGAGTTGCGCTTATATATTTATAAGGATTATAAAACAACAACTCCAGGCTCCATAGTCCGACGGCAAACTTTATTACTTCTTTCAACCTTTACAAAGGCAGCACACACCAAACCCACTCCTGCAGCTCTTACCTTTCACAAATAAAAGCCCTAGACATATAATATTCACAAGCGAGTAACATTTTTTTGTTGTTTATTTGTCATGCCCCCGGTGTGTGAAGGTCTTTAGAATGTAACGCGATACCGAGCTACAGCACACACACCACCCTTGTCGCTAAAGGTTGCACGTTGATTGATGGATGGATGTCATATTATTAGTTGGAACTGGTTGGTACTAGCTTACATAAGTACACGTCATATTTAGTTTTACAGGATGAAAAGGTGATAGGATTTTGATATAAAAATACAAAGGATTTGATTTTTTGTTTAAATTAAATTCTTTTTGCTTATGTTAAATAAATGCACGATATGACCAGGGATGTAGGTTAAAAAGGCATTTTTCATTTTATTTAACACTATCCTTAAAAATAGCTACGCAACACATAATAATAACCAGTGTTTGTGTGTTGTTTGGGTAGGTTTGTTGGACTGTTTTTCTTGTCTTGAGGCCATATCCTTTTCTTGTCACACGCTTCATCTGTGTCAGATGTGTCTCCCTGTCAGATATGAAGTGTGGGATAGCGCTTCGGTAGCGGAGTCCATCCCTCTGTATCTCCAACTCCACCGGCCAACCATGCCTTAGACACAACAGCACACTCCATCATATCTAAGTGACAGAAAGTGCCATTTCAAAAGCTTTAAATCAGTGTGGAGTAGATTTCTCTCACTGTGTGGATGTAAACAAGCCCCAGCCCAGCACGTGGTTCTAGATTCCACAGAGCATGAAAACCTGCAGGGTGGCCTGGTTGGCTACGAGACCGTCCCGTACGCAGGAGATGAGGTTTGGCTGCCATAACCGCCCACGTGTCTGTCCTTGTTGAGTTGTCCTGATTCAAGTCACTTAACCCCGACTCGCTTCAGGGACAGTACATCTGGCTGGAATGCATGTTGTACATTTATGCATGACTCAAAGGCAATGAAACAAGTTACAGTTTTTGAAAAAATAAATAAAACCTGGTCTTTGTCAGATGTTAGGGAGCCAGGACAATCTACTGAAAAGAAACACTAAGGAGTAGAAAACAATAAGCTGTCGGAATATTTTCAACCAGCAAATGACAAGATAGAGAGAAGAGAATTGATAAATCAATGCTATTAATATTAAAAAGAACACTTTTTGCAGTACGGATTGTCCTCCTCAAATACAGGACATACTGTATAGTGACATGTTGCATGGGTTTGGGTTACACCTATGAAAGGTGCATGTTGTTCTATGCAACTGTAAGTAACAGGGAAATGATGGCTGCTGACCTTTTGACCCCCCTTTTCCTGTAGGAGAGGAATATAAAGATATAGGGAGCAGCTGTCCTCTCAGGCGGTGGGCTATAGGGAAAGAGAGCTGCTGACCTGTGCAATTGGTATGTTAGTGACTGGCTGCGTGCCCCTATAAACTGGGACAGAGTCAACCAAGCATATGATAAATGCACCAGAGGTCACACCCGGGGGCCACCGGCCTGAACCACCAGTTAGCCTCCCAGGGTTTAGCAGCCGTCTGCTGGTGGATGGAAAGGTGTTGACGTGGACTATATAGAGATGTGAACTTTATGAAGCAAAGGTAGCTTCTGCAAAGGTTGGAGGGGGGGTCAAGGACAAGAAGGTAGGGCGGCAGTGTGGCGATACTTCAGGTTTCATAGGATCTGCTGATGAGCCAAAGTGAACATGAGAAAGAAGGAGCAAACCCTTTCCCATGTTAACATGGTGTTAAAGCAAACTCCTGCAGCTCCTTCTCATAGTAAAAGCCCTCAGGCGTAGACATCTTTTTCTGTAACACTTTATCACAATGTTGCAATCAAAGACAAACTAAAAAATGCATTTACATGCAGATAGAGTCTGACTTCAAGAACTCTGCTCCATTCATTTCAGCACAGTCGTCTCCAGATGCAGATGCGCAAACTGGCATTGGTCCAGTGCCACTGTAGCCTCACATGGATCCAGAGAAGTCAATGTATCAACGTTGACCCTATAGTATCTAGGGTTGGGAACCAAAACTCGGTTCCAAATTAGAACCAAATCTAAAATGGCAAGAACCGGGTACCCGTTAAAAAAAAAAAAAACATTTTGGTGCTGCTTATCGGCTCCTAAACAACTACACATTGGCTCGCAGTAGCTGTTTGCCGTCGGCAGAGCGCCCGTCTCTCTTACAACACCGGTCATCATTCTCAACCCAGTCGTATGTTTTTCTCCAACACACAATGAAAGTTCTTTTGCGTTTCAACTCGTATGTTGTTTATGTTGACCGCCATTTCATCCATGAAGTAAACAAGCTGGCCTGTCTGTCTTCACGCGGCGCGCTCTACTCACACTTCAGTCCCAGGACTGTGAGACTGTATTATTTTACTTTTGCGAGCAGTGAGCCAATCGGGCAACTGGTTGATTGTATTTACCGGCCCGCCGTATGTTAGACCCCGTGTACGTTATTTCGGCAGGTTTCAGTGTTAGATACAATAGGGGAGACCGGGAGCAATTGTAACAAGGGGCAGTTGTAACATCTCAAATTGCACCAATCAGAACTAAAAATGAAAAAAGGTCAAACTACTGCTAAACTACTAGATTATTATTGAATCATATTAGCCAAATTATACTGTATGAAATACAGAATATACAGTTTCCATAAACCTTGTGAAGTGCATTGTGAGTATGAATGAATATGAATTTTATAAAAAAAAAAATAAGCGTGAAATAAGCACGTGACCTGTTGTGACCCCCTAAAAGAATCAGAATCAAGAACCGTTATGAACCAGAATCAATAAGCAGAATTGAAACCAGAATCGTTAAAATCCAAACGATACCCAACCCTGACGGTAGTTAAAAGTGTGGAAGATGCCGCTTCAAACTTTCTGTCCCATGAAACTCTTCTTCCTGGCTATAGTCCATTACTTCCTATGTGGATGCTGATGTAGTTTGGGACACCGTGTGCAGTCATTATCAGCACACCTGAAGCTCTCTTAAGTATTCAGACATCTTATATTTCCCATTTCAGTACAATAAGTACCCCACTTCTTGGCTACCGCTCCAGGAGCAGGTGGGAAAAAAAACCACTGGCCCGAGGCTGATGAGGAGCTTACCTGTGTCATGGGTGCATGCAACACTGTCCTCCGTAAGACAGATCCCACTGTTTGTGTCTTTACTGCACTCGCGAGACGTGGCGGCGGCGGCCGGTGGAACGGGTCTCTGTCGAACTAGAGTTCCACGGCAGATTTGTTCCTTAGATCCTGTGACCATCTCTCTCTACGAGCCGGGTGAGCTGTGACCCCAGCAAGTGGTCCCACAGGCCGGAGTGAGAGCTACAGGGCTGGAAGCAGATGGCCCTCCTGATGCCACACTGACTCACAGATTGACTTTAATTGCCAAGGCTGATCATTAGCCCAATGGGTGTGTGGCGGCCGGGGCACTCCATGAGTCGCGGGCCTTAAAATAGGGCCTGCTGACGACGAGCGTCGTCATGACCTCACACACTCGAACGACCATGCACGACGTTCTCTCTCTCACACACACAGGCATAAAACTGACACAATCAAAGACTCTTCAAGGCTGCCTGTGAAGGCGAAGGAGGTGGAGGGACTTTACCGGGGGCCTCTCTCTCTCTCTCTCTCTCTCTCTCTCTCTCTCTCTCTCTCTCTCTGCTTTCCCTGTCTGCCTCTCTGACTCACTGTCTCCACAGCAATGCTGACTGCACGCATACACACACATTTGCACATGCAGACTCTCTGAGCTCCCCAGGCCATTCCCCGTGACAGTATTGAGTGTGCTGCTCTGACGTCAGTGGACAGCACTGTATGTCACGCCCTGTCTACTTCTGGGTGTGCGGTCATAGAGCTAGACTCAGCTCTGAGCTCCATTAACGGCCCTAAAATCTTTTTTTTTGTGCATTTGCTTTAGTCTCTGAGGGAGACAATTTAGGCTATCAATGTGCTGTATGTGTTTTCCTGGACATGGAATAGAGGTAGTGGATGGATTCAACAGGTGTAGCTGCAGCACCAGCATGCCCTTCGATCAGGGCTAAAGAACGTATATTGATAAGAAGTGAAAGTCAAATGACCCGTGTTGAACAGTAAAAATATTATAAATATGCATACTATTCTAACTATTTACTTACTTAAAATTTTTGCCAGGCAGCTTCCCAGAGGAGCATAAAGTGAGCGATCGACATAAATGGAAGTTAGAAAAATCCAGCCCACAGATTTTGAGAGCAATCTCAAACTTTTTCATTTCAAGGACCTCCAAAATCGATGTCCAATAGACCACAGACCAGGGATGTGTTTGCCCTGCGTGTTAGTAAATAGCCTTCAACTCCATTAAATTCTGTTGATGTCATGCTACTAGCACTACTAGCTACTGGCCGATAGCCGGTTGTTTGGGAACAGAGATGTTAATACATCCAACACGGTACAGGCTTACAGGCTTATAAGTCAGAAAAGTGATGAATTACAGCCAATATTTCCATTATTACAGCCGCATACAGTTAGCAGGAAGCCGAACAGAACCGGATATGTCATATACGCATGCAGGACGGTGCAGTCCTGTGGGTCTGATGCATGTTTATTATGCTGAGGAAAATAACTCTGGATTCAGTTATCAGTGAATTTTACAATTTGTAGGACATAATGATTTAAATGAGGGCTATTTAAGTGTTCGTAGTTGATTTACCTTTAAAAAAAAAAAGTATCCTCTGATTTACAGACGTCTCTTTTTACATCCATGGCTATGGACTCTTTGTCAGGGCTTTACAGGAACCAGAGGTTTAGTTTGATTATGTTTGGAGGTTCCGTTTTTATTTTTCCGTGTAGATGCACTGTGTACTAGTCTGTCTCACAAGTACGGTCACGTGCGCATACACGTGTGCCTCCTCGGGTGAGCACCTGTCTCTGCTGCACTCTGATACAGGCAACGGTGAAAGGCTGGCTATTTTCCCGAAAGTGGAAGAGAAGGCTCACCTCATTTGCCCAGGTCTTAACTCACCCCAGGACAGCAGACACATCCTCACACACTGAATTCAGCAGGCAAACAGTCTGCCGCGGAGACCCACTGTCTAGGTTCCCGCGGTGGGGAAGATGAGCTGCTGCAAGAGGCAGAGTGGCAACGCTAAAGCTCATTATGTCTCGACCGTTGAGCCGCGGGTCTAGAAATGAAACTTGAGCCGCCCTGCCTCGTACATGACTGCCACCTTTGGACGCTGCTGGAGACCAGCAGGAGGACAGAAAAAGGAGCGCAGACGTGGAAGTGGACAGAGGAGTGCAATTTGTGGGTCTGTGCACGGGCGTATAGGCTTTGTTTCAACATTGAGGGGACACATATTAGGCGGGGGGATCAGGGGGTCCTCCCCCAGGAAAGGGGGAGCATCAAACACTTAATTCCCTGCATTCTGGTGAATTTGTCTGCATCAATTCACGGTGGAAATGTTTTTATTTATGTAAAGGAAAACACAGAATTTAGGTGCCAGGTAATGGTCTACAACATTTGGGCAAAACTGCTTCCCAGCTAAGGGAGCTAGGATGTGGAATTCTTTACCAATGAGTATCAGAGAGTGCAGTTCTTTTAAACATTTTAAATGTAGTCTGAAAACTTGGTTTAACGACAATCAGGTCTGTAGTGCTTGAGCTAAGAGACACTGATTGTGGCTAGCATTGGTACTGGCTGGAAAATGTTTGTACTGCTGAACTGTCTGTTGTTAATGGTATTGGGATTGCTGATAGTGTGCTCCCTAGTGGGATTTTAGTATTGTTTTTTCTGTTTTTTGTTTCGGGTTGGTTATTAATTTTTGGTTTGTTCCTTAGTTTTTATATTAGGGTGTTACTGTGTTTTTTTTTTTTAGAAAGATGAAAATTAGCTTTTAGCTATATCTGGTACAATATAATTATTGTGCATTGTCCCTGCTAAATAAAGAAATAAATTAAATTCACAATATAATAGAATATAGTGCAGTAAGGCTCTCAGGTAGTCTGTATTTCCTTTCAAATATTTATTCTTCTGTAGATCAACTTTTCTCATTTAATGTTATCCCTGCTGAGTCGACACACGTGTAGGCATGATTTACTCTTCCCTCCTCTTTTGTGTCTTTTGTTTGAGGAAGTATCCTCTTTAAATGGGCATGTGGCACCTATTCACCTCAATGTAGAATTAATGGCTCTTAATTTCTATAATAACAAATACATTAGTATAACGTATAAACCCCTGGACTTTAATAGCTCATATGTGTTTCAGCAAGATTTCTGCTCGTGTTCAAAACTTTCTGCACATTCAGAACACATCCCACACATCTGCGTTCTCTGAGATTTCGAGAATAAAGTCGTAATACTTCTAGAAAAAAAATCGACCTGCCCTATAGTCTGCTGTGCATTACGTTACTGCTCTGCTGATATGGCAGTATTCCATTCAGACTGTCTGACAGACACAGAATCCCATTCGGGACTCTGTTCTCTGAATGAGACAAAGTTTAAGGAACTCACTGAAAACACTGCTGATCAGGTGTAAATCTCACCATTGTGTAGCTTATAATAAAGCAAAGGTGCCAATAAGCGAGGGGGAAGGAAGTCAGAGACGGCGACATGGAGGAAATGCTAAAAAATGCACATATGACTTGAAGCAACCTATTCTATTATGGATTTATTCTCAAAATCAGATTATTATGTTTCTAACAGTGGCCCTAATACTCCGTCATATTTGACAGACTAGAATTCTGCCTTTTAGTTTTTCTTACTCTCTTTCTAATTCTAATAAACGGCTGCATTATAGTAGCTTATGCCGTGTTTACTTTTTAATCTGTCGAAGCAGAGCCTCAACATCGCTTCTTCTTTCCGTTTTATGGCAGATTGCAACCATTGCTTTTGAGGTCGCACACTGCTCCCTACGTTACCGGAGGCATTGATGCGTCTATCAGTCGCGTTCTAGCGGTTCTTCAAAATAAAAGTCCTCTGCTACTTTCATGGTTTCACTGGGGGGGTGGGGACAAATTAGGGCTGCACGATAAAAAAAAAAAAAAAAGAACTAATTGTGATTATTTTGATTGATATTGCAATTGGGATATGATTTGCGATATTAGAGGGAATGATCATTTTTACATCGTTATGCTCATTTTCATTGAAAAATATATATTAAAATATTCATGGTGTGATTTCTGCAGGGATCTGTACCAAACAAAGATGTATTCTTAAGTCTGTAGAATATGGTGTGCAGGTCAGGACATCTCCGCGGCACCCCAATATTTAATTTAAAATGGTATTTTGATGCACATATCACCTTTAACAAATATTGCCGTAGGCCATATTAGGATTTGGATAAAATCTTGATTAATTGTGCAGCCCTAGGACAAATGTTCTAAATATTGCGGGGGACATGTCCCCTGCGCCCACCCCTCACCCCCCGGTACCAACGCCTAAGTGTCTGTGAGACCATGCTCGGTGTCTGCTGCCTGTTGTTTTGATCCCACCCACTGTTTGAGACCTCCAGGCCCTGCTAGTTGGCTAGTTGCTCGGTGTCTACCCCCTCCTTTCCCTCTATCCCTCCATCCCTCCCCCCCCTGCTGACTTTGCTAATAGCCCTCCAGTTGCTCTCATCCACTCTTTCCCCAGTGCACGGACACATGCATATGCATATGAACATGTATACATATATTCATAATCGTAGCCCTCTGCATACCTCCGCTCTATGTGGAAACATTGTTTACGGCTCCAGTAATCAAGTGGAAGCCAGTGCTATTTTTGGGTCACGCCACATGTTACCCTACTTGCCCCTGGTATCTGGAGCAGTGGCAGGTTGTGTAACTGCAGCGCATGGAGCCAGCTCAAATATAACCGAGCCTGTGAGTGCTTTAGCTCGGCTATAAAATCGTATTCATGAAATGGTGTCTGCAAAGCTGCTTCTTATTATTACCAACATTATTTTATTTTCACTCCACATTAGTCATTCCCCGCAAAAGCAAGTTCGCATCGATCAGCGCAAATCCACAAACACATATTTAACTTGAATGGTGAAATGACACTTAATGCACTGCCTTTCATTTGAGAAAAACCTGGTATTACTCCCCTTCATCATTCGTCTGTCCCCTCCACCGCCACCCTCAGGACCGGGAGATGGGCATTAAAATGCATAAAAAATTAAGGCTGTTTACTTGGACACTAATGAGAGGAGGCTTAAGTAGTCGAGTTTAATTAGTATGATTGGCTCCACGGGGACCACACAGGCAGGGCCATAACAACTGATTCACTCAGAGCTCACAGGACCTTTTCATACTCTCCGAGTGTCAGAACTGATGTCAGGGGAGATTGGACTGCAGAGACATGTTGCCTTCACTGATCCCAGGTTTTGGAAAGGAGCACTGCAGTTAAATGCACTGAAGCAGACCATTACATAAGCACCACTGCAAGGTCAGACATCTGTGTCCTCCCTGTCTGTCTCTCTCTATTTAAGTCACCATCACGCACTGCCTTGAATATTCGGGTTGTGAACCAAGACCCTGTCCCATTTGCAAACCAGTGTTTCCAGAACTGAATAGATTTAAATGTTTTTGCCTTATCTATTCTGGCAGATTCCCCCCTCTCCTTTTTGAAATGCATTTTTATTGTTTTTCGCTCTCCATTTCTTCTTCTTCTTTAACTGCTGTGTGTGCGTGAGTGACTAAGTGGAGGCAGAATGTGTTTAGATCAGTTCTGCGGCACGGGAGCCGTTTGCTTTTGACTGAAGTGCACGGGAAGGCGCACAAAGAAGAGGTCGAAAGTGCGGCTGCACTTCAATAAAGAGCCTAGTTTGTCCTCTTTGATGCTATGCTGCCATGCACTTCAGCTACAAAGGAACGGCGCTCTTGTCACTGAGAATTGAAGTAAAAGACACTGAGCTCTTCCTGAGCTCTCTACGCCACATCACAACATCACAGTCACTCACACACTAAGGCTGTGTAATGTGTGCCGAGTTTGCAGTTTCGGAGGCTGGAGTTATTTCCGAGTTGAGGGTATTGTGAGCAACATTACAATAAAACCTAATAAGTATTTCTATTAATACAAATTTGCAATTGATTCATCTAGAGCTGGTCATTTATATAGGCGGTATACATCATGTAATATAGAAATCTGCAATTCATTACGCTAGTTTTGACAGACAACATAGTGAGTATGGAGACTGCTCTTCAGCTGAAGGGCTCCGGGTCGAGCCCCCTCTCCAGCAAGAATCCGCCCTGCTGAAGTGTCCTTGAGCAAATCACTCAGACTCCCTACTAGCTCCAGCGAGGCTGCTCTGTAGCTCAACCTCACCTCACCTCTGACCTTCCTGTGGAGAAATCCACAGGAGTTGCATTATATGTTTTCTGTCTGCGGTGTGGTGGCTTTACTAGACGCTCACTGTTCTCCGTAGCTCACATGTTTGTGTGGCGTATAGACTTTATTGTCCCACAGGGGGAAATTCTTTTCCACAGCACTGTATCTGTCAGACACCAATACATACAACAGCACACAGTAACAGTAACAGTAACAGCAAACAGCAATACAACAGTGACAACAACAGAAAATGACGGACAGCAGTCCACACTCAGGACCATTCAGCGACGCCTGTTGTTTAAGGCGGCCATGACTGCCGGTATCAGGCTTTTCCCAAAGCGAGCCCTATTGCACCTCAGTGTTCTGTACCAGTGCCCGGAGCGGGGCATTATGGTGAGGTGGTGATTGAGTGGGTGTGTGATGTCCTGTGCTATTGAGATTGCAATGCGTGCGATGGCTTTGTTGTTGAGTTCTGTGAGGTTGGGTGTGGGGAGACCAATTATCTTGGCAGCAGTGTTGGTTATGCGTGAGAGTTTTGACCGGTTAGTGACAGATAGCATGTATGAATTCAGAACACCCTGTACTGGTTACAATGGATCAAGCCCGATCACACAAAAAGGCGTACGAGTCAAACAATATGGAGCAAGGCAAAAAGCGTGCAATAAGAACGCATTATGGCTTCTGGCGTGTCCTATGTACACCATGTAGTCTGTGATGTAAATGCAATGTGTTTTCCATACTTATACGTTGTTTCTATTTAAAGGCCTCCATGACATTTTTCCTAAACCTAACTAAGTGGTTTTGTTGCCTAAACTTAAGTGAGCACATCTAATATTTACACACTAACATGCTATCCTCTGGTGGACAGGCAGATCTATTACATGCTTTGGCGTGATACCGTGTTGATGGATCAGATGATGTGACTCAGTTTGTCAAACAAATTTTAGTTAGGGCTGTCAATCGATTAAAATATTTAATCGTGATTAATCGGCAAATATTGTCCAGAAATCCTCACAGGTACTGCATTTAGCATAAAAAATATGCTCAAATCACAACATAGCAAACTCATGGGACCCCTTCGAAAATGCCATGCCAGTTTTTCCTCGCCAAAATGTAGCGTTAATTTAGAGCGTTATTTAGCCTCCTTCGCGACAAGCTAGTATGCCAAGTTGTGATAATGCGTTAAAGAAATTAGTGGCAGTGGTACTGCACTTTAATACACGCGTGTAATATTCACACCTCGGTGAAGCAAAACGTGACACTGACCCGCTATCCTCTCGTGGACAGGGGGGTCTACTACATGCTGTGGCGTGATATCGGGTTGATGAATCAGATGACGTGACTCGGTGTGTCAAACTAATTTTAATACGTGATTATGTCTCGTAAAGGGACGGAGCAGTTCTCCCGCGGCATGGTGGATTTTTGTTCTTTGTGCTTCTTTAAATTTTACCAAACACATCTCTTTCCTGGCCTCATCGTGTTGTTCAAAGGTATAAGATACGTGTGCAATTACTACCATAAAGCCCGGCTTTGCTGAGCTCCGGGCTCACTCCACTTGTGTAATTGACTTTTTCTCTCCCCCAAATCAGAAGCCACAAAGTCTTAATGGCAAAGGATCAGTGTGCCAAATGGTTTCATTACATACAGAAACCATTACCTTTTGGCACAAAAGAACCACAGCTTAGGGGACACACACAGGAAAAAAAATACATACACACCGACCCCCACATATACACATACAGTAGTGAAGTCGTGTGTGATCATATCAGTGAGCAACAGAAAATTGACCATTCTTATCTTACTGTAGAGGTTAGGGGTCCTGGTGTTGTAGAGCCAATATGTTAGAGCACTGCCAACAGTATTATCACATACATACACCTCAGGTATATTTCAAGGCAAAAGCTCTCAATATAGGAGCCTGGCTCATAGTATGAAGAGATGCATCATGTCCTATGGTCCGCTGTTGTGGAAGAAACACTAAATGCAGTTGAGTAGTTGACGCGAGCAGCTGTTGTGCTAAACAACACGTCAACTCATTTCTCATGATACTGGGATATCATATTGTAGTGGAGCTGAATCTGTGGTGGCCTCAATATTGTACAGTGGTTGTTTTCAAAGCTGCTGTATTTACATTCCTTTAATGGCATGTAACTCCATTGCTAAAAAATGACTTTCACAGTCATAAACTTTAATGTTTCAGTGATATTTTCGGTGCCTTAAGAAGTGTTACATTATTTTAGTGTTATATTATCATTTTGTTGTTATAGCCAAAACACTACAGTCTTTCTCAGTTTGTTATATTTGCACAAAGAATTACTCTGAATACCTAGATTAAAGGTGTACTCCAGCTATTTAGTTTTGCACTTCCATGACGTTTGGGGACTTACAAGAGACAGATTTTAAAAAAGACATCCTTATTTTTAATCCTTAGCATGGGTCAAGCTCCAAAAACACTGGATCCTACAATTCCCATAATGCAACATGTCTTTTATTAGACCCTCCCTCTCTTGTAAATGTCCATGTCTTTCAAACTCCACACCCCAGCTTTCTGTTAAAAATGTACAGTCTCCCAGCTCAAGATGAGATAATCCTGATGAAATTATCAGGCTATGTGAGTAAATTAAACTTGTAAAATCAGCAGAGTGTAGTAAAGTTAAAGGGCCAGTGTGTTGCATTTAGGGGGATCTATTGGCAGAAATATAATATAATAAGTATGTTTTCTTTAGTGTATAATCACCTGAAAATAAGAATCGTTTTGTTTTCGTTACCTTAGAATGAGCCATTTACATAGGGAGCAGGTCCCCTCTCCACGGAGTCCGTCATGTTGCTCCGCCATGTTTCTACAGTAGCCCAGAAAGGACAAACCAAACACTGTCTCTAGATAGGATCATTCGCATCTTCGCGTCAGCCGCCGTAGTGCTCCTACACGCTTGGCACACGGGAGAAGTTTCAGTTGGTTGCAATCTGCAACCTCACCGCTAGGTGTCACCAAATCCTACACACTGCACCTTTAAAGAATAAAAGTCTAAATGAACTGTCTAACAGTCAAATGAATGTGCAAAAGGACATGTGACAATGTATTCTAATAGAACAAAGGCATAAAATATCAATATGGATGAATGTATTGGGCATCTTCATGTTAGCGTTTGCAATTTTACAGTTTAATTTTATTTTAGTATCTTGTTAAATTTTTTCCACCATCTCTTCCATAGCCATTCTGTTTCAAACATACCGCTTGGCATACTGTTCACCGTGTGACCTTTGTGGCGCGTGCACAGAATCCCAACACTGAGAGAAACCAGACGTACACATGGCGAGATTAATTTGAATGATTGACAAGCAACCCAGCTCTGTTAATCAAGTTATGCTTACTCTGATTAGGACCTTAATGCGAGTAAGATAACCCGGTTAAGGTGTTTACATGAGAGTTGCAATAATATGCGTATTGCATTAGTGTGGTTATAATTGAATTATTGGTGTGCATGTAAATGCTCTTTCTCTCACGCTGGCTCATTCCCAGACACCGCGCTCTGTATTTTATATGTGTGTGGGGGGGATCTTTCTGTGTGTACTGTAGGTCTGTGTTGATCAGAGGAGAGGTGAGACATGAGCATGTGTGCAGCAGTTCATATGAAAGCCACCTGGCTCTCTCCAGCTCTGTGATTTATGCCTTTGATAACAACAACCCCGAGATGCTTTCAACAACAACAAAGTAGCGCTGAAGGATGACAACAATGGGACACTTGTCAGTCTGGAGATGAAAAGATGTCTTGCTAGGTGCCCGTCCTTTTTGTAACTTTGATATATACAGTATATATATATATTTTTTCTTTTGTTTTGTTTATTTGTCTCTATGCGTTTCTCTACATCTTATCAAAGGTTATTGATGAGGCAAAAATGTGAAGTGGAGTCAATTTTCCATCTCTGACAGAACGCCTCCCTCCTCCTGTGAGAAGGCGGCAGTGTGCTTCACTGCCTCCGCTATGACTTATCAACAGACTTATTTCCGCTGGCTTGTCCCTCTTACTGTCATACAGCGACAGGAAAAAAAAGCATGCACCCCCTGTAGGATTTCTTATATTTTTCTCACACTTGTTACATTGAATTGAACAGTGACACATATATGAGTGTGATTCGTCAACACTGTTATGATGCAAATGCAAAATAGAAAAATCTGAGGATAATTAGTTTTTTTTAGTCGAGTTTGTATTTTTGTTTTTTTTATGAATCTTCTGTTTGGTTTCCATTCATCTGTTTACAATGAGATTAGCCCCGTTTTAATGGGAAACCGGATAAATGAAATGAAATTATCAATAATCCATCATTAAATACATTTTGGTTATGGCAGTTTCATTTAAAATTATACATTTTTAAAAGCAGAGTAGACAGAGTAACAAAATCTATCTACTCAGCTATTGTTCTTACTGTCACTTTTAAATTTGAGCATTTTTACTTATTTCACTTATGACAACTGTATTAGATACTTTGCAAATCACATGTAAGGTCTTACATGCTATTATGATGCATCACTGCGACTAGTGTTATTCGACCAGGCCTGCTATAGTACAAAATACAATACAACTAATCAATTTAACACACTTAGAGGGATCGTTCTTAAAATAAATACTTTGTTTTTATAGCGTCTATAGCTTTTTTTTTTTTTTTACTGTTACTTCACTTTTACATAATAGTGAAATAAATAGTTAATGCAAGAGTTTTAGTGGAGTATTTTAACATTACAATATTTCTGTATTTATTTAATGCAAGGAATGTAGATTGTTTTTCTACCATTTCTTTTCTCAAAAGATATTTCCCTATGGAAGAGTACCACACGACACTTGCAATGATTTAGTCGTCTAGAAGAATAGCACTTTGGTGCGGTTATTATCCTTTACCGGAATATAATATAATCTCATTTCCTGAAATATTTTTCGTGTCCAAAATACCTCACAGAGTTCCATGAGACTGAATTAGACACCTGTGTCCTGACCTTATTTCTCCCTCAATTTCTCATTCTCTATGTCCCTTCTTCTCTTTGTCTTCTTCTTCTACTGATGTAGCTGCTGTCCTTCTCTGTTCATCTGTCTCACTCATCTCCGCTCTTTCCTGTTCATCTGTCTCACTCCTCCCGTCTGCACCCAAAAAGCGACTAGCTTCAGACTAAAAGGCTGGTTCAGAAAACCCAAACCAAGCTACTGTGTTAACCAGCGTAGCATGAAAACTCTGTTAGCCAGCAAGCTAACCCTGGTTAACTGCACTCCAATGCTACATTTAATAAGCATGTCTGGGAATGTCCTTTCTATCTTTTTTTTTTTTGCTAGTTTAGTATAACGCTAAGCTAAAATCTTGATAAACAAAAAAAAATAATGCTGCACAATAGTTACACTTTCTAAATATTGTGTGTATAATGTACTCTTGCTTACTGTACACCAGTTATTCCCAAAGACTGGGTCAGGACCCACAGGTGGGTCGTAGGAGATTTTATTAGGGTCGCCAAATAGATTTGCAGAATTTCTTCTTTCTTCTTCTTCATCTTTTATTTAACATTTATATCTGCAGTACACTTTTTAGCCACACGAGGGAGCCTGAATGTTTGTATTGTTCTGTACTTAGAATATGAAAGGCTAGCGTACATTGTTTTACTGATGAGAGGAAAAAAAAGAGCCCGTTAACTCTGCCTAAAAGTATTTAACATGTGTATATGTTTTCAATAACACGTGCATAAATCGAAGTTGTGATTTATCAAAAGTATATCTCTTCGAATTGACTGGTTTACCTATTCAAGATACTAAAAGGTGATGCGGAAATGGCAGTGAAGAATGTCAGGAAGGTTCATTTACGCACAAATTTGCTCTTCTCACAATTGATAGATCTTATAATATTATAAGATAATGTTATGAATTGGGTCGCAATGGTTTGTTATTTTTAAAAATTGGCTCCCCAGAATAAAAAGTTTGGGAATCACTGTTTTGCACCATTTGAGATTTCCACTCAAAATGTAAGTGGTGTGCTACATAGGCTCCTATTAGCTTTCAGTTTCAGAGAGATATTAAAATGTGGGCATAGGCTACTTCATCCATAGGGCTGCTGCAGAGCATCAGCTGTCCCTGGGCTCCTCCTGTGCATTACAGAGTTGACAGTTCTTCTTATAGCAGAAATGAGTGGAGTGCTCTGTGACTGATGGCGCTCCTTTGTCAATGACGGGGGGGAGCTGCTGCTGGCAGTTTGGGGCCAAAGAACAGTACAGATTACATTAACATCAGTCAAGCTGTTGTCAGACTGCTGGGACATAAATAGGACCTTATTGATGCATAATGCAGCAACTTTTCATTGTGACGTTTTTCTGAGTAATAGGATCAGAAAGTGGCTAGAAAGGCAGTATGCCAAAAAAAGAGATGTGCAGAAATAGTGCAACAGGAGAAAAATGTTAAGGATTTTTCAGAAGTTTATTAGCACAAGTTAAGATCATATGGCAAAATTCACCTTTTTCCTGACACACAGTACAAATGCAGGCAATGTTGGGCCCAGCGAGGGTATCTCAGGGCATGGTGGCTGACTTTTGGTAATTCTGTTGTTATGCAACTGCACAGCAGCTTAAAAACACGGTGACATTAGGTGGAATAAATCATCAGTGGTCATGGCGGGGGGCTAGAATTAATTTGACCAATCACATCGCCTAATTTTCTGTACTTTAAAAGCAGTGTGATATTCTGCAAAGTGCTTTGACAGTTGTGTAATAGAGAAAACAAAGGTTTTTTTGACCTGGACCTGCGCAGGCGGTCGGTGCAAAGCAAAACTCCCAGGAAAACCTTGACACAAAAATTGCACTGTGCCGTTTGATCACCGTGACACTGCCCCTGCCGCGTCTCTCCTCCTACTTCAGTACAGTCAAGTTCACAGAGACTCACAAAATACAGGTGCAGGTAGAAAAGAGCCTGGGTGCACCCGAGAAAAATGCTACTTTACAGGCATAACGCCAGCCAGTGTGTGCTATGCACTGTCATGAAAATAGAGCCTTATGTGCTCTGAATGCACATTGTGCTCCTTCAACACAGAACTGACAATACCATGAACTGGACCTGATGTCCTGTTTAGCTGAGTTTATTTTAGGTAGGGAATGATATGGACACATATTGGGTAACAGTTGCATCAATATCTGAATGTGGGTCAATATTTGCAAACAGTTGTTGTGAGTTGGATGGATAGAAAAATAATTAGCACTTTATGATAACCATCATTTATAAATGGTGAATTGATAGTTAATTAAACTTAGTTAATAGTTATTAAACAATGAAATGATAATTAATAACGTGTAATTATTCTTAGTAATGCTGTAATTGATTTTATTATATCATTAGTTTGTGTAATATATCTCTTATCATAGCTGTTAAGAGACGATAACAATTACATTCTGATAACATTAGTAAGCTATTTATTGTTGCACACATTGTAACATTTTATATTCTATATTAAGTATTTGTTAGTGATAACCAAATGATTTGTAAACTTTTAAGAAATCGTTTGTAAAACATTACATAGATAGATGGACCAGAAACCAATTATTAACCACTGACAAAGTATAAACTATCCATCTAAATATTGTTTATAATTGCCCTACAAAGTATTTATTTACCTTTAAATTTTTTTAAGTATTATAATCATAAGTTGCAACTTTATAATAGCCGTCCAAATAATGTTTATAGATGGTTTACAAACCAATTATCAACCATTAACAAAGAGTTACAAATATCTATCTATGTAATGTTTATAAATGTTTTACAAACAATTTCTTTAAGGTTTACAAATACTATCTTAATCATTAACAGATACTTATATATGTAGTATGTACAATGTTATGTGTGCATCAAAAAACTGTTAAAATAACATCAAATATAGCATTACTAAAAATTAGTAAACATTATTAATTATCATTTCATTATTTGACAGTAAAATAACTATTAACTAAGTTTAACTGTCATTTATAAATTATGATTACTATAAAAAAATACAAGTTAATGTCGAAGTTGTAAGGACATAAAATATCTGTAGAAATTTGCAACTATTCTTGTTGTGAGTATAAATTTCTTTACGAAATTCTAATGTTTGTGTTGAGAAAGTGTAATTGCTTGGAGAGAGGGTGAAACGTCTACGAGATTCTTGACAGTCCTCGTCTTTCTTTAGGTCTAATCTTTCTTCCTTTCCGTGCGCACTCCTGAAGAAGGCTGAATTTCTGTGCCGCAGGCTTTAGGAGCGAAAAGCTGAGGACAGTTCCCCGGAGTCCGGACACCAAGGCCCCCGGGCCTCCACAGCTCATAAACAGATGTGTCCTTGTCCCCAGCCAAGCGCAGCCACTCAAGTGGCAAAGCAGGGGCCCAATAATTGTGAAGAATTGAAAGCTAAATATTGGCTTTATCTCCTCAGTAATAAAAGGGCCATGAAATTGATTTAATGCTGCAGCGCTTCTCTTGGGTGGCTCCTTACAGCGTGAGCACAAAACAATGAGCAGCAGCCATCTATTAATTAACCCACCTAATCCTGCAAAGTTAATCTCTCACCACAACTTTGCCCGCAACTAACTTCCAAGCCAGTGGGTCTATTGGGGGTGTCATGACAATGGCAGCGAGGGGAAGATAGATTCAGCACTTAGGAAAGGAGAGAGAGAGAGAGAGAGAGAGGGAAAAGAGGTGCTGCATGAAACGCTGTTCCGCACAGCAACCATGGGGACACTGTAAGTGGAAATGCAGGGGTGCATGGCCATCATTAGCATAGTATCAGAGTTGATTTGTGTTTTTGTGAAAAGAGGCGGAGAATATCATTTGAGCCGTAGGAATCAGTTCCCGGTGTGGCGAGGCAGCTGTAGCATAAATGCGGCTGATTTTAGTTGTCGTCTTTTTTGTGTTCTTTTCCCCCTGTCGCCATGCCGCCTCGGCCCCTTATTCTCTCCTGAGCTGTTAGATGGTCGGGGGGGGGGAGAGTGCCATTTCTGTCTCTTCTTCACCTGCCTGCCAGTCGCAACACGATGGCACCTCGCGCCCAACACACACACTCATGGTCGTATTGTGTCGACAGAGTTGTGAATTACCTCCTTCTCAGGCGGCTGATGAAAAGCTATGTGTTTTTCTCTTTGGCTGCGGCTCATCTGACCCTGCCCTGTCACCTCCTCTTCCCCCCTACCTCCCTCCCTCTCATCAGTCTTTTGTGCGAGCCCCTCTTGGTGGAATAGCACTACAAGGCTGACTCGGAAAATAGGTCACCCGCTGGTGCTCCTCTCACCTCCACAGCATTCAAAAAAATAATCCTCTGAGGTGTCCTGTGCCATTTTGTAACGTCTAAACCACAGTCTCCAGAATATGGCCATAAACATAGAAGAAAACGCACACATTCAGCTGAAAAAAAGATATCAAGACAGATTCCAAATGAGGGAATTTGGAGCTCTTTTTTTTTTTTTTTTTTGCTAGTGAGGAAAGTATTTCCTGTGGAGATAATTTTAGGAGGCTGATTAGGCATATAGGCGGTGTTGAGCCCAGAGTGAGGAATCTCATCACCACCGCTAATGACATGCCATTCCTGTGCCGAGAGAGGAGCCCGGGCCCTGGGCATGGACTAGCCTCTGTCAGCCACCTCCAGCTACCGTGTGTTCATTAAGGCCAACAGTGTAATTACAATTCACAGATACCGAGTTGGTTTAATTACAGACTGATTATTAGGCTGATATTTGTTGGAATAATCAGACCCCAAAGAAGTGGATTTATATTTGCATGGTGTTAAGGACTTTCAGTTATTAGTGTTTCATAAACTGACAATTTGGACAGATTTGTGAATGCTTTTAAAGCTTAAAGGGGACATATCATGCTCATTTTCCGGTTCATACTTGTTGTTTGGGTTTCTACTAGAACATTATTTTTCTCATACTGTCTGTCTGAATGTACCTGTATTCACCCTCTGTCTGAAACGCTCCGTTTTAGCGCCCGTCTCTTTAAGAACTCCTCCCGAAAAAACCCAGTCTGCTCTGATTGCCTTGCGAAGGTAGTTCTCAAGCCGTGGGTGGAGATACTCGGATTGGGGGGGCGGTATATTTTAATGAGTATGGCCGTCCTCGACCAAAGAAATTCTTACTCGACTAACATTTTGTCGTCTAATCGATTAGTTGATTTAATCGACAGATCTGTAAAACTGAGTTTCTCCCAAAGAATCACACAAAAGCACCACTTCAAATCTTGTGTTTACCAGAGATGTGCTCATAAGTTCCTTGGAAATAGGTAATTCATCATGTAAAAAGCATAAAAAAAGACTAATTGACTAAAGAAATCTTAGTCGTCTAAGACCAAAACGACCGATTAGTCAACTAATCGACTAAGAGGGGGCCGCCCTACCAATGAGCTTGCATGTGACATAGGAAGGGGAGCCAAATCTTGAATCACATGTTTTCTGATTTAGGCAAGCCCACAAAAAAACCGACTGGGTTGTCTTATTTAACAGTTTGTGGGTTGGTAGACACTCCCGATACTAGGGCTGACCCAAATGCTTCGAAGATTCAACCGTTGCCATGGTAATCGACCTCCAAAACAGTATTCGAATGCTTTGTTTTTTGTTTTTTGTATGTAATAATGTATAAATCCCAAAATAGACTATGAAATAAGGAATAGTCCCACAACATTATTCATTATTCATATTCAACATTAATTATTATTAGTTATTTTCAGACGGATATCGCTGTTTGTTATGTGTAGAGGTGCGTGTGTGTAAAGTACTGCAGCAGCGGCGCTGTCCCGAAGCTTCAAAGCCCAAAAAATGGTACTTGAGACAGCCGTACCCGATACCCAAAATGTGTGCACAAGCACTGAAAACGTACGTTTTTTAAAAAAAATATGTCCCCTTTAAAGCTTCACAAATCTCAGCGTTGAAGTACTATAAATATTTACCGTAGAGGAAACAAGCACAAGAGACTTGTTCAGTCTTCACATAAGCTAACAGATTGAAGTCTCCTCGAATGACAAATCATCCAACAGATGTCTCCATTTGATTGTGGGACATATTTCTCTACTGTATATCTTCTACCTGAATAGCCCGTCAAAAAGAAATGTGGAATACTTTTGCCTCTCTTCCATTACAGTGGATGATTCTGATTCCATAGAAACCCACAGTAATTGGGAGCACACTCCCGAACAAAATGCAGGGACGGTCCCCAGAGGTAGGGCTATTATGCCCATGTCTGTGTAGCTCAGAAGTGGCTGTAATCTTTCATCCAAAGCATGTGACATAAACACCCCCCAGAGCCAAATGCTTTCACTAATGTAATCAGGGGGAATTGCGAAAGTCAGTTTACTCACAGTTTCATAGATGAATACGAATTTGCACCTTTTCAGTCAGACAGAAATCTTCTACGAAAGCAAAATCGAGAGGATATGAATTTAAAGTACATGCTATATAATAAATATTCCAATTCGATCACTCCGTTAGTTATTGTTTATTAAATTTTAAAGGGGACATATAATACTTATTTTCAGGCGCATGGGATTTCTACTAGAACATGTTTACATGCTTTAATGATCAAAAAACACTTTATTTTTCTCATACCGGCTGTGCTGCAGCACCTCTTTTCACCCTCTGTCTGAAACGCTCTGTTTGAGCTCCTGCCCCGCCCTCCCAAAAAGCCCAGTCTGCTCTGATTGGTCATCTCGCTCACTGTTATGATTGGTCAACCGAACCAAACTCGTCGGTCTCCGCTCCTGCTCTGCTTGAAGTAGCTTTGTTTGAGGGCCTGCCAAACTAGCCGCTAGGTAAAATGTGTTACTTGGTGACATCGCTACATTACGAAAGAAAAGGCGGGATTTCAAGCAAGGCGTTTCAGGCAGTTCAGGAGCAATGTTTCTGTGGGGGGAGAGTAACTCCCTTTGGCGTGGACTTTGGACTTTGTAACTTTGCAGACCTTTAACATGCACAAAAAACTATATAACACACTAAAGGAAAGGGAAAAAGCACAATAGGTCCTTTTTAAATCATAAGTTAATGTTTTTGTTTCATTTAATTTGATATCTGCCTCATGATGATCATACATGGAAGCTGCACAAGATATTCTTATTTGAATGTGATATTCGGGGAATTGCTCATGGCTATCCTTCTGTTTCTGTGAATGGATCAGTGGGTCTGCGGGGTTTTGAATATTACAGTGGGTTCAGTAAGAGTCTGCTGATAGATGTCGCCCCGACATGAGCCCCCCGTCTTTGACAGCTATAGTTTTATCCCGTAGCTCAGCGCTGGTATCCACATTTCTCCTGTAGCTCTGGGACGTACTCATCCATGTGCAGGAAGTGATGGGTGTGTGTATGTGTGTGTGTGTATGTGCCTGCAGGCTTCCCAGCGACGGCATACGGACCGGTGGCGGCAGCGGCGGTAGCAGCAGCGCGTGGCTCAGGTAGGGGGGCCCGTGGAAGAGGCGGCTACTTGGCGTACCCACAGAGCACAGGGCCAGGTAAACGCTCTGTCCATGTTCTGTGTGGCTGCTGCTCTCTCCAACTTCTCCTGCTCTGCTTCTCCCCATAGACATAGTCCCCCGAGGCCACACACACACACGCTCGGCAACAATTTGAGTTCAGACTGACAGCATCGTACACACACACACACACAGTAGAGATTTTATCCAAGATCTCTTTATATACACGGTTCTTACACTGTAAAATGGTTGCTTTGATGTGACTCAAAATATGGAGGCAACATTTTCTAAAAAAAATTTAAGTTTAGTGAACTAGTAGGGAAAACTCAATAATTTACAGTAACCGTCACACTAAAAATTGAGTAGAGCCTACATGAAAAAGCCCAAAAAGTTCAACCATTATTATTAAAGTCAGCATACGAAATACATCAGACTCGATTAGAGAATTGATGTGAAAACTGAGTTGCACCAACTGTAGTAGCACATTTACAGTAACAACTCTTTTGTGTGTTGCATAAAATTGACATTGAATAATTAGTTAGCATTAACACAATTCACATTTCAACAAATATCACAATGTTAACATTAAATTATTAATGTTTAATAACCACGACATGAAGCAATTCTTGTTAGTATCACACAATCTCAACATCCTGTAGAGTACATTTAAACTTAAACATGTAAACATAGCAAACCAAATCAGAGATGAACAACTTCTGAGAGATTAGAAGAGGGGAAAAATTGTTGTTCCCTCCATAAAATTTACAATTTGACCCTGCGATGTATTTAAGATCAGTTTCCAAAATACCTAAACTCTATTAAATTTTTGTTAAGCCATTTAGTCAGAAAATAAAGCTTACTTAAAAACCTTCACAGCTCCAACACACCTCATTCTGGAACATAATTAACTAAGCTTTACAGACACTACACAGTACTGACACGTGTACCGAGTGTCCCAAGAAAGTTGCCAATAATCACAGTTTCCAAAATGACAAATCCCTGAAAAGACACTCATGACAATTTTAAAGTGCAGCTCAATGTCAATCGATTTAACCATGAACTTCACACCATTAATTTAAGCTCCTAAACTAGAATGCTCAGTATGAACACACATACTTGAGTACACAATAAAATGCACCCCCCACCCCCCAAAAAAAATAAAAAGCACAAGCCGTGTCGGCCCAATAGCCATGTTTGATTACCTAAGTCAGTGTTTTAAGTCTCCCAAAGAGTCTTTGAAAGACTTCAGAAGGATATTACTCTCTGCTGTTCCCTATAAGACACACAGATAGACCATGATTAGTATCTAACATTTGTTTATGAAAGCACAAATATAAATTCAAAAGATGTTAGGTGATTGAATTCCGATGATGCTTCATTTCTTTAGTCATGCCGGAGTAAAACATATCATCTTCTTTTGAAAAATGGTCAGCTACAGACATTCCAACAGTGTTGATGAGGAGCAAATTGTTTGTTTGAAATCATTGTGTAAACAACAAAGTACTTAATTTATTAATCAACCCTGTTAGAACTTTTTAATGGGTGCCATTAACACACATTGGTCTATATCCAGCTGTGACACACTGTGCATGTAGACTCAAAGAGAGCAGAAAGTCTTTGTTTATCTGTTGGATAGGAACCTGTTGGTTCCTCTGACATACAGGAGGTATACAAAATAATATAAATACTAGCCTCTACAGTCAGTCTGTGTGAGGCAATCAAGTCATGACTTTATGTTTAACAATAATACATACAAATCTGCAATCACATATGATATATATTTCTATTTTTATAACACTTAACACACAAATTCATCAACTTCTGCAAAAATCTAAATAAATTAAAAAAAAACAATCTACAGAAGCACATAAGTATGTTTCCAAGTTATGTTTCTCAATTACCCAAGAATAACCCCGTAAAATAACCTTTCCTTTCTTCAACTAATTGTTCCACACTCACTGCAACTGAAATAAAAAAATAAATAATGCGCTTTAACCAAAACTAAAATAATGCCGGCCTGAGACTTGGCTTGGTAGCTAATGGCCTAAAACAAACGGCTGCTTATTCAAGCTACCGAAATAAAACAACACATGCAATGTTAGTTTATACCCACAAGTCCATGGGATGTTAGCTGAAGCACGAGCAAGGGAAAGAGGGAGAACAGACGAGAACTGGTGGTGCTCTGGCTGGCAGCAACAGTTCAGAATGAAGCTGTAGCAGGCGCTGCCCTCTCTGCCCAATGAATACAAATGCCCTTCACTTCAGTCACTTTAATCAATCAGTCATTAAAAAGATATAGTTACACATACTATGCCTTTTAGATTATGAATAAGATACAATTATCTAAAAGTAGGTCACGGCTATTCAAGGAGTTTTTCCTTGAAATCCTGGCATCAAACATTTAGGTAAATAGTATGAGTTTAAAAAAAAGTGTGGAAACTAGGAAATGCTTTTACACTTTTTCTAGATATTTGACTGCCAGAAGAATATTTTTCTATGCCAGTTAAGACTTTTTTTTCGTTTGATCCGATATGTCATTATCACCATCCATGGTAAACTAATCTAGTTATAGTGAAATGTCAGCAGTAGCACTCAACCAATTTACACTAAAGCCAGTCATGTTTTCTTCTTTGCTACCGCTCTTCTCTACTTTCTCATGTACTTTTCTGTCTATCTGGTATCTGGTCAAACAGCCCTGTCTCCTAAAAATGACATTCCCATACAACTAAATTCTTTTCTCAATTACTTTTGGAGGGAAACTTATTTTGTCGTGGATCACGTTTGTCTTTGACGTATCACAAATACGTTTGTAAACATAGTCCGTGCAGCAAGCGACATAGTACGAGTGACACGCAGAGCAGGTGACGTAGTGGATCAAGCGACCGTTAATGAAAGTTACATTGAATAATGGTTGTGTCTAGAAGGTAGTGGTGAATGAGTCGGTCAAGCAAACACCGCACTTTCCCCCAGGAGACCGCTGTTCGTGTCCCATGTGACACGTAGTCATTTTAAGCCAAAAATTGAGTTTTGTTTTTACTAAACCTAACCAAGTTGTTTTGTCGCCTAAACCTAAGGAAGTTGTGTTTGCGTTTTTTTTGTTTGTTTGTTTCAATTTAAAATGTTAACCACGTGTTTAAAACTATTTAAAACTGTGTTTAGTTGTATGGGAACCAATGTTAATTTCGTTAAAGAAAACTATAACGAAATATGTTCGTCAACAACCTTTTATTCCATGACTAAGACGAGACGATGACAAGACGGAACCGACGTCATTAAAGCTGAAGTAGGCGAGATTGGAGCAAATATGATTAAAAAAAGTTATTTTTGTAATACGGGCGCTATTTCCTGACAGTAGAGCATGAGACAGGTAATCTGAAAAAAATCATGTGCCTCTGTATCCTCCGGTGTGCCGACTAGCTTCCGTCTCTGAACAGCTGTCAATCACTCGTGAACTCTGACCAAACGGTCAAACTAGGCAGCGCTGATCAAATATGAATCAATATTATGTTACGTTAATGCCTATTTCTCACCTCAAATGTTTTCAGAATCATCTTGTAGTGCACGGTTCAACTGTAAAATTAGAAAGTTTGTGACACGGCAGCCATGTTGAGATTAGTTGAGGGAATACCAAGCACCGCTCACATGGCCTGAGCACAGCCAATAAGAACGCTCTCTCTCTCTCTCTGAAATGACCTGTGATTGGTCAAATTCTTCCGTCATGGGCTAGATTTTCTAAAGCCTGAAAACAGAGCCATGAGGAGGTGCAGAAGTCTAGTTATCTCTCAGAACACTTGAATTACAATATACTGAAAGGTTATTATGGAATTTTTGCCCAATGATGCCAAAAAATTATTGCCTACTGAAGCTTTAAACGCTTACGGTGACAATAACAAACATGCAATATCGTTGACGAAAAAAGACGAGACTAAAATGTAGTTTAAAAACTTATAAAACTTTACCAAAATCTCTCTTCATTTTTGTCACCTTCCACCGTCTCTTCCCCTCTCTCTGTCACTCTCTCTCTCTCTCTCTGTGTCAAACACACACAGACACACACCGCTTTGGCGGCGGCGGCGCTCAGTCCGTCTCTGTCCTTCTTGTCTCACACCTGAGGTGTCCTGACAATTGTGCTACTATAAGTTAGCGGTTTGCGGATCGGGTCGAGTGGTTGAGTAACACATATTTTTACATGTTGGGTGGGCGGATTGGCTCTCATAACGGACCGGTGGGTGCGACTGAACCTCGCAGCACTAATGAGTGCAGTCAGGAGGACTCAAACTAACTGCAAAGCTGCATTCTTAATCATTCAACCTGTGTTTTTCATCAGATAATGATAAGATAAAATTTTATGTGAAATAAGTTTGACTAAAATGACAGAAATGTTCAATATAATCTGATGACTAAACAGGACTAAGATTAAATAAAATTGTAATTACTGCCAAATTACCTCAATATTTACCTAAAACGTTATCGAAAATTACTTTATTATAAGCATTATTTAATAATTATATTCCGCTATTTCCCAATAGCTGGTAATTTATTTAATACATTTCCAGGAAAAGAATACAAAATTAATTGATATGCTTTATTTCCATGTCTGCTGCTAAATAGATAATAATTAGCAAATAACTTATTTGAAATTTCTTAAAAAAACTCCCTGAATCATCACATTAGCTACCAGGCTACATTTGTGTAGATAACAAGTCACACAATGGTGAGATTTGTGCCTGATCAGAAGTGTCTTCTATTAGTTTTGGTTTTCCACCTCCGATGAAGAGCAGCGCAGAGCCGCTTCTCAAGCCTAAGGGCCCTATTTTAACGATTATATGCTATTTTAGCATATAATGTTTATAATAAAGTAATTTTTCGATAAATTTTGAGGTACATATTGGGGTAATTTTGTAGCAATTCCAAAGAAATTTCAAATAGGTTAATTGCAAATTATCACCTAATAACCATGAAATTTGCGGACCTGTAAAATGAAGTGTTACCAAAAATAGCTGAAAAAAGTAAGAGAGGAAACCTTTTGACTAAAATCGAATGACTTTTCAGTGACTAAAACGCTTTGAGTTGTCGTCAACTAAAGCTAGAATAAAACTACGAAGGACAAAAATGACGTGAATGTGACTAAATCTAATAAACATTTAAGACTTAATCTAAAATAGCTGCCAAAATTAACACTGATGGGAACGTAATTTTGTGGGAGACGGGGTTGGGTCAAAGCACCCTAAACTTTGGACTCTTTACTAATGATTGTTTGCCATGTGGCTGCTGCGCCCATTGATGTGCTACAGTGTATGAGTAAATACAAATGTTTAAAAGTTCAAATAGAAAGATAAGTCAGTGCCTTAACATCAACTTCCAACACACACTCTCCATTAAAGCATAATCACAGACACTACACAACGTATTCACATACAGACGAGTATCTGCCAAGAGATTAGTTCCAAAAAAACAGGAAACAAGTTTCTCTCTGTCTTAAACACAACATCGATTAACTTGTTGGCTTCATTTAGACACACTGCTTTCACCACCCTTACAACTGTAGATCATTCAATATGTGTCAATAATAGCTCCCCTGACTGAACACACAGCCTCCAGGATTTATAGGGAAGAGTGTCTTTCCTAATCAGACATACTATTAGAAGCTTGTTGGCTGTTTTAATTGTAAGTCAGATGCTGTCTGGTTTGTGCAGTCACTCACAGATATAAAGTCAGCAGACAGTCGCTAATGCCAAATGTGCCGTGATACCTGAAGGTGCACACGCTTGGACACACAGACGGCTACAGTGCGAGCGGCCAGTGTACAGTATTCATACCACCTACACGTGCACACACATTATACAGACAAACAAAGTCCCCCCCCCCCCCCCCGTGTCCTCATTTGCACTAAATTCAAATCAACACGGGGAACACTGGAGGCCAATCAGATGCTCTTTCTTTCATTTGATTTTTTCATTTTCTAAAACAAACAATTCGCCCCAACAATTGCAATGAACATCTCTAAGAAGCAGGAATGTTGATTTGGGGTTAGCAGCAGCCAGGAAGCAAGAGACGTGATGGCAACCATTATGTACAGTTTAATTCTGACAGCTGCAAATGGAAGGGAGACAAGTAAATGACTGTGAACAGGAGGGGGGAGGGGGGGGGGTTAGAGTGGCAAACAGTGACATCATGGGCCTGTTTTAGAGTACTTAAACAGCCATGAGGCAGCAAAACATCACTCAGTGAAACCTCCATGCTCCCTCGGTATATGGCAGGTTCTGTCAGCAAAATCATTATCACAATAACAGCAAGAAATTCTGAAACATGAATGTGGTAAAATATCTGCAGGTTGAAATCAGCTGTACCCTTGTTATATTGTTACAATTTATTATTAACTGTTCTATTCTCGATAGAGAAAAGCTCCACCGATGCATCTTGATGATATAACAAGTGCAGCCCTTCGTTCTGTGGTTTGTGGCGTTTTGACAAAATTATTTATTGATGATTTATCAAGTGTTTGAGATGATGCTAATGGCATACTACTCCATGGATTAATACATTCAGTGGTCTCTTCTCTCTATACCGACACAGACGGAACAGAGGACACAGATTGTTTAGGCTTGACCTTCCTCTCTGTGTATTGTCCGGGGATGTCGCTGCGTCTCCGTCCTATCTTGCAATGTAATTTGCAGCACAGTCGGGCCAAAATCAACTCAGGAATAGCAATTCTAGTGGTTTATATTTTATTTTTTTCTCTAATTTTAGAGCAGTTTTTTTTCTTGTAAAAAAAGCCTTATGTATGATGTAAGTGTGGATTCTTTGTGCTTTGACTCCACCTACAGTTCCCATAGAGCAGCAGCATATTATATACTGTGTCTATGACCCAGTAGGTGGGATGCAAGGGGGGTGAGGTGTCACTTAACATGGCATTCAAAACCACAGAAGTTAATATTAAAAAAAAAAACACAATTTCTTAAACATCCCTAAATATAGCCCAAATAAAATTATTATTATTATTATTATTTAGATATATGTTTCTTTACAAGAAACCTTTTTGGTGCAGGCATTGCCTTTCTGGGGCTGTGAGGCTTGTTTGTTGGGCTGTGAGGCTTGTTTGTCAGCAATACACACAGAGAGTGTTGTGAACATGGAAGACATTTTCAATCCCTGACAGAGGGCACTTTCACCTACTCCCAAAGCTCAGCAGACAAAATGACAGCATGCTGACTTCCCTCTCAATGACAGACCACTGCTGATGACAAGGTGTATTTTGGACTTCTCACTTTATGGCCCCCCTTGTGTACCACAACAAGAAAAGTTACTGAAGATGTAGACTCTGCACCATCTTAAAAAACTTTGCGAAGATACTGTACACAGTATATCCTACATTTATGTTAAAAATTTCCCTTGGGCGACCAGAGAAGATCTTATTGCTTATTTTTAAATTTGCTAAATCTACTTCTCTTGCAGTCAAGTACAGATAATATCAGATTTACATTTGAATACTACGCAGGAGCTCGTAATTACTTTTCTTACTAACAAATACAATAGTTTCCTTTCTGTAAAACATGCAGGTTAAAGTTACTGTAGACAAGTTGAAATAAATAGATCCGCACACCAAATAGCTCAAGTTTTTAACGGATTTTAACGCGTCGTGTCCTACTCGCCCTGTCAGGGTTCCATTTCGCAATAATGACCAGCTTGCTGTACATTATCCCGCTTATTACATGGCTACTTACTAAAGAAATCTATAATTTGTCACAAAATATTGATTTAAATAGGGTTTAATGATCAGAACTGCTTCCCTAGCAACAGTCTGTTATTCATAGCAGCGGTCTGCTATAAAGAAATAACAGATCGCAGAACGTCGTGATTGATCAATCAGAATCGAGTTTTCAACAAAGCCGTGTAAGAGCTGCCACACCGGTGGCACTTTTTCGTGAGATTAATATATTATATATCAATACATTTTTTACGAAAAAGCGACATACTTTTTTTTGGAACACGGTTAATTTTTCTGAGCTTTCGCATCGTGAATAAAGGCATCAGCCAATCACGTCGTGCAAAACGGGTTGAGTTGTGCCTATATTTATGAAATAACAACACCAGGTAGTCCGAACCAGGACAGCAAACTTTATTACTCCTTTCAACCTCGACAAAGGCAGCGCAAACTAGATCCACTCCTTCTGTTCTTACCTTTCACAATAAAAGCCCAAAACACATAAGATTCACAGGCGAGTATTTTGCATTTTCATGTCGTTTATTTGACAAAAAAACAATCCAAGGGGTAAAGTGTAAACACTTATTTCCAACATGGTCATTGAAAACAGGCCAGACATAACACAGAATCCCTAAAATAATAAGCATAATAAGCAATAAAACCAAGGACATCTTACAAATGAAAAACAACAGAGAAGAACTTCAAAACCCTGTCCTAGTATTTTTCTTATAAACACACGGTCATACTTTATATTAGAGTTTATACTTAACTCCCTCATTCACATGTTTAAACACGTCACGCCCCCGGTGTGTAAAGGCCTTAACAGTACTGTGTAACGTTTCGAGCACCAGGCTCCTCCTCAAACCGTAGACAAGTCTCCCATTTTAAGGCAGGAAAAAGTACCAGTTGAAACACTGTGTCGTGGTCACTTCTAAAACAGGCTAAGCAATATGTTTTATTTAGTAAAAGATGAATCTGAGGTGGTGTCAGTCCAGAAGCTTTTTGAAGAGGTGGGTCTTCAGTCTGTATTTGAGGTGTTTCGCTGCCCTGATCTCTACCAGGAGCATGTTGCACCACTAAAGAGCAAAGTACAAGGACTAGTATTGATGCGTGTTTGTGAGGAAGTTTGAGAGACTGTGGCCCCGGGCGACAAGTAGATCAGAGAGATATGGAGTTTACCATCGCCTGGAGGTAGAGAGGTGCTGGCCCATACGTGGCTTTATAAGCCGGTAGCACGGATTTGAACCTCATTTGAACTACTACGGGGTGCCACTGGAGGATGCAAAGGGCAGTCACTTTATATCAGTTGGAGGGGCCGAACATCTGCATAGTGGAGCAGCGAGGAGGAAATTGCTAATTTGGAGATGACTAATGCATGCACCAGCACCTGGGCTGCATTTTGGACAAGTATAATCCACCTCTGCTGGTGATATGAAGGATGAACCTGCATAAATGTGCCACTGCTGACACTTTAAATGAATGTCAGGTAGTTAATGCATGAACGCAATTCTAATATTAGACATTATAGTTTATTATAGGATCCCCATTAGCTGTGCCCTAAAGCAAAGCTAGTCTTCCTGGGGTCCACTGGGGACATTTATGTCAACAACATCAGCACTATTTCACTCATTCCTTAAAAGAAAGCTAGTTATCATTCTGTTTTCTACATTTTAAAGTATCTGAACTCTCCTGTGCTATAGGATTGTCAGATAAAAACAGAGGGAAATGCAAGTGATGCAGATGGTTCTGACAGTCCGGGGAACCTCACAGGTCCCAGCCTACTCTGGTTGAGTGTTTTCCTGAGTCCCTCGGAGCTTTCTGCGAAGCTCAAATGTCAGTCTCAGATCTACCTGCAGTGTACACAAAGCTCCCATTCAGCTGCTTTTAGAGGTCTGGCTACTTGCTATGTACAGTATGTCTGACTTGACTCAGGTGTTCAAAACTGAAATAGAGTTGGCTGTGGTCAGAAATTGGACTGCAGCGTAGATCGCAGAGGTGTCTCCGCCAGTTTTATTGGGACTCAGGATGGTCTTTTTGAAAAGCCCATGCCTCCCCTCAGTTAGTTGTTGCTCTTCTTTGTTCTTTTACTCGTCTCACTTCTTCTCCCACCTCTTTTTTCCTTCACCAATGAAAAGAAGGAAACTTCGTGTGACAGACATATTTCCAAATTAAGATCATTATCAATTTCCTCTGTGATCTTCAGCAGTGCCTGAGAGGAGACCGGGATTGGCTGTGTGCACTGGTCTTAATCAATCTGGCTCTTTGTGTGAGCTCAGGTCCATTTTGTCCCAGATGCTAATCTGCAGAGCTCAGCTCTGAGGCCAGAGGCGCTTTACATGTATTTGGTGCAAAACAACATGAGCAGGCACGCCAAGCCCATCCTGCTTGGGGTTTTTTTGTCTAAGGCCCAGGGATAGATGTGACACATCGGGGAGGGCAAAGTGTCCCTTTGCGCCTCCGCCACGAAGCGGTGTCTCTCTCACAGCTGTGGGTAGCAGATGCTCCGAGGTTACAGGCACAGGCCTTTAGGGACATCACCACTCTGCCCTCCAGGGGCCGCATACGTAACACACTCTCCAAAGAAAACTTACTCGAGGCTTAATGGGAGTGAGGTATTTTGTAGTCACTCCTGTAAATTCACTTGTGAAATACAGTATGTGTTGTATCCCTCCTAATCAGTACAGGATTTTCAGTTTCATTTGCATTACACATTTATTTTGAAGTGAGATTATTACATATTACTTATTTGTAATTAGATGCAGATTGCAAAGTAAATTTGCATAGTTTACTGCATAGCTACTTCAATACATGACATTTTATTCAGTTTTATAGACATAAATACTAGCAAAAGAAATTTTGTAAGATGTAAGAAGATTATTAACACACAATTGGCTTTATGCAAGAACCACTCGTACGAGCAGATTTGTTTTTAAGTGGCTTGTACGAGTGATTTAGGAGAACTTTCTCCAATTTTCTCGTATTTTTAATTTTCTCTTAGGCACGAACATAATTTACGGTGGTCCAGACCTTTCGTAGGAGTTGTTTGTTATTAGTCTGCTGTTATCTAAACCTAAGGTTTTTCACTGGTGGATTGTATATTTCACTGCTTTGAAGCAATTTTGAGTTTGAAAATCCTATAAAAATTAACTTCATAATTATGTTGACATTATCCTGTTTGACTCTGCAATTTGAATTATAATATAATTCTAAATGTATTCATATATAGCTTAACGATATCAACATTAACTTAAATTGGCCATTGATGCTATTGTATAGTCCTACGATATCAATATGAACATCTCAAACTGCAAAACAACTTAAATTATGCACTAACTGAAGGTTAACTTGTCTTGGCGCATCATGGCTGACTTACTTCTTTTGGATGCGCGTCAGGCCCTTAAGAGAGCGAGGCTTTAGTCAGTGATATATTGGCAGAGACAGATGAATGGGGCAGGACTCGTAGCCTTATATGGAATCATTGGGGCATTAATTATGCTAATTCACAATTCTCATGAACACACAGATGGCATTCATCAAGTTTACGCAGGTCATTTACACAGTTATCTGCAGTTAGGAGCGTCTGCTGATTCTGACATGGCTCACTCATACGAGCCCGCGATACGTAAAAAAGTAAAGCTGGGAATACACTGTACGATTTAAACCTGTTTCTGGTCAGAATTTTGAGCCGCATGACTCATTTTAGAGTTTAACTCCTTCCGACCGACCATCGGACAATCGGATGAATTTCTGAAGTCAGAAATTTTGGTCGGCCGTCCACAGGTTCTCGCACCGTTGAAGCAGAGCCACGAGCCGATTCCCCAACGTCATTACCTTTTTTTCTACTGTTCTTACAATTACAGCGTAGCTATTAAGATGCACAGTAGATCTATTGTGCACAATGCACAATAGATATCGTAAAACGTAGCTAGCTTACCTCCCATTCTCTCTGCAAAATGGACAAGTCATAATCTCCACGTCTTCCTAGCCACCTGCGAGTCCATATACGCTGGCGCCTCTTCTTTTTTTTTTTAGACATTTCAGCAAACAGGATGGCACAGATGATCAAGGCAGCACATTTCTGCCTTGTTAGCATTGTGACCCGTACAGACCTCTGCTAGCTAGCAAACAAACTTTAGCTGCCTCGGAGCTTTCCCACGAATCTTATTGACAACTATCAACAGCCAGAACGGTCCGCAGGGGCCGACGGGCCGTGTTTTGTTTTTTCTATTTTACACTTACAATGTCAGCACTCAAGTTGTGGCTGGCAATCGGACCGTACAGTGTGAGCACATAAATCGTGACCTTCGGCTTTTCATCGCAAACGATGTGCTCGTACAGTAGGAGTAGTACACAACAACATTTCTAAAATTGTACATTGTATACCCAGCTTTCGAGAGAGTTAAGACAAGAATACGAAGATATTATTGCTTGAGGTACAATATCTGAGCGAGCCTTGCTGTAAATCATAATTCCTTTTCCAATTAATTCCTATTGTCCTTCCCTCTGTATCTAAATGGCCATTAGATGTAGCCAGTATCACTCTCGGATTTCAGTCACAGTGAGTCTTAGATTTTTCAGACCACATAAGCCTGAGCAGACATGTTTGAAAAAATGTGTTCAGCCAAAAGGCCAGGGCTGTCAGCTCTGAGGCTGCTCACGATAGGATAATCTGTGCCGACTGTCGATAACTGAGTGCCCTTTCTCAGTCCCAACTAGACCAGATCCCACACAGGTTCAAATCTGCACTGAAATCATTTAGTGTGCACTGATTTACTACACTGTTGCACATTGTTTTACCCTTGATCGAGTGTTCACATTTCCTATGTAACTTTCCACAATCATTCCCCAACCAAGGCTGAAGGTAGATATAAATCAGTAGCTCTGTTGAGTTTGTCCATTACTGGAAAGAACGGCAAGAAAAGGGAAAAGCAGGCATAAAAATGAAAAGTGGGGAAAAAAAACAGAGGCTTGAGTATGGGTGAGTAAATGCAAGAAGAAATCATCTGTTAAAATTAATTAGCCAGGCTTCTCTGAACACAAAATGACAAGACATTAAATATGTATTATTTATGAAATGTCTGTGCTCTCTGAAAAAGGATGTCTAGTGCTGTTAATTACTCAGCCATTCATTCAGAAAAGATTATTTCAAATGGAAAGTGAAAGCAAGGCTAGACAGCAAAAGAGCTGTTAGTTTCTTTCACGCTATTTTTAAATGACATTGGTGAAAATGGAAAAGCTAATTATGGTAGCTCTAGAATTCAAAGCTAATTCGAGAAGCAGCATGTCAGGTTTATTGACATCTTCTGTAGAGTGATGTGGTTTGATGGCCACCGAGGAATCTCACTGGCGCCGCGAGGGAAAGGGAGGAGCGACTGCATGAAGGATTATTCCTTGCAGAAATGAAAATAACTTATGTTAATAGATTTTTAGAATCCCTTATTCCCACTATTCCCTGAAGAAATAACAGGTATATTTATGAACAGCAGTGCCTGAAATGGGCCGGTACTCACCGGAACTTCTGATTTTTGTCCACATGATTACCCTTACTTCTTATTGCGTACCGCCGCCTCCTGGTGAGTCTAGGTAAGCACCGTCTGAAAAGACCTTAACTGTGTTTACAAGCACTGAGCGTGAATAAACACTTCAGGTCGCGGTTACGCCCGTGAGACGCAACTGAGACGCGAGCCTGCACAGAGCCAGTGCAGACAGCTGCATAGGTAATTCTGAATCCTGCTGTTGCTGCGCCGCTAGTAGCTAGCTGCAGTGCAAATGACTCCGAGGCTCTCGGTACTAGTTGCGGACGGCACCAACACCGAGCCTCCCCGTCAGCTGCCAACTATTATGGCGGCAGTGACACTTGGCACCATGTGCACAGTGCACTTGACCTGATCCTTCAACTATAGGTCTTATATGGCATTCATCTGCTTTTATCCAATTTTGAATGTCAAAAAAAGTATGACAACAAAGCACTGAAGGCTTGCATGCTTTCAAGCCTGAGCCAATGCAACAATGCTGTTCTGTCATGCTATATATATATATATATATATAAAATTATTACAAGGGGTAAATGTTGATTTACCAATAGGTATAGGAAGAGATAGAAATAAGAAGTTTTCAGTTATACTGAATTTATGTTGATTTGACACACTGTACTGACATTTGATGTGACTGCATCATTGGAGATAAATAAATGCAGTCTTGTCCATACATTATGGACTTACATTTGGCATTCATTTCATAATTTTTGGTTTTATTGTAGCATAAATGCAATATTATATTTGTGTACAATTTGATTTGTATAAATAGCTACATGAAAAGTTTTTATTAACCAAATACATTGATAGACAAACTGGAAATGTATGTCGTATGGAATGAAATGCAGGGCTGTACCAAATAGTTAAAAATTAGGCTACACTAATTTCATTAGTATTAGTATATTATTATAGAGTTATATTCATTAAAAAAAGTTGATTAGATAAAAACAGACTAACTCATTTAATCCGATGAATAACTTTATTCAAATTGAGGATTTTGTTCGGGGGCGACAGACATTTGGATCACAGATTCTGCCTTTAAAAGTGTGTGTGTTTTAGTTATTATGTCGAGTTTCTGTGGGACTTAAAATGAGGATAATCACGAACTTGGTGCAGAACACTGGCGAACTTATGAAAATATTTTTCACATTCTGAAGTCCCGACAGGTCGGGGAGCATGACGCTATATTTTATCATCACCGTGATTAGTTTTATTTTCCAACTAGTGAGAAAAGGAGCAGCAGTACTTTCAAGGTTTGTGATTCCTCCTTAAAGGCAGTCACCTGGCAAAGTGGGAACGAGAGCAGGGCATTTATCCACTTAAAGAGAGCCACCCCGATGATGTCAGTAACAGATGACTGCAAGACACTCCCCTCTCCATCGCCTCGCAGCCAGCTTTGGTCACTGAGGGCAGAAGGGAAAGAGGGTGGGGGTAGGGGAGATAATTACCAGTATAAATGAAGCCCTGCGAACGATTCGCACTGCTAGGTCCCCTGATCTAGTCTCCAAGGCAACCTCAGCACGCTCATTTGTTTTGTAGATGAGTAATTACATCCAATTAGTGGCCAGTGGAAAAAAAAGGAGTCCAAGAAAGGCCCATTGTTCTGGATAGATTGTGTGAATATTAATAGTGGGAAGGTCTGAGGCACAGTGATATGATCGGTGATACTGATGCAGCTGTGGGCACACTTTGCCCAGTCTCATCCTGCATAACAGATCAGATCGCCTCTGATGAAAATATATGGCTTTGAGAATGTGTGCCCACATGTTTGTGGATGAGTCGCACTCTCGTCCAGCTGCTTCTATCCGGCAAACAAAGCCAGTTTCTAACCTGAGCTTGCCGCACCTGCAGACAATGCAACGGCATGCAGTGTCTGAAAATTTCTCAGAATTCGTGGCTAAATGTTATTTACAATCTCGGAAGATCTCTTGATTTCACCTCAGCAGAGGAAATACTTGCTGTCACCAACACCTAGCGCTTCCCGATATGTGGTAGTTGATCGATTTAAGGGACCAGCGTGTAACAATTGGGGGGTACTATTGGCAGTAATGGATTATAATATTAATAAGTATGTTTTCTTTAGTGTATAATCACTTGAAAATAAGAATTGTTGTGTTTTCGGTACCTTAGAGTGAGCCGTTTATATCTACATAGGGAGTCCGCCATGTTGCACCACCATGTTTCTACAGTAGCACAGAACGGACAAACCAAACACTGTTAACTTTTCTTGCTTGGACCAGAGTTGATAACGTTACTCGCTTCCGTCGTTGTTGCCGCTCCCTCTCTCATGCTTCACCACTCACTTCCCACGTACACACTCTAAGCACTCTACACTTACAACAACTGGCTCTAGAGAGGACGCATTTTTGCGTCGGCTACCGTAGCATTCCTACACGCTTGGCACACGGGAGAAGTTGTAATCTGCAACCACACCGCTAGATACCGCCAGATCCTACACACTGTTCCTTTATATGGTAAACAACATTAGCTTGGTGTATATTATCCGTGGGAATTAGTTATTGGTTTGACTAATGACACTTTATGAAATTGGAAATTTTCATAAAGCTGGACAGACACTGTACGCATTCAGCCCAATTTATCCCCAAATTGGTCGCTCCCGATTTAAGAATTTTGGAATCTGGCCAAATTTCTGCAAGATCGGTTGTCAGAAATTTTGTTCCCCATATTGCTTCTGTCAAAAAATCCCTTACAAACTGTACTTAGATTGTTTTAATATTAATGGAGTAGTATTTTGTGTTTTGCTGCAGTCAGCTGTGATATAAACCTGAACTTCGTGCAGAACTGACCTTTTTGTCTGCATCTTCCAGATATCTGCAGCTCAATTTCTTTTTTCTTTTTTTTTTTCTTACTGCTTTCCGTCCATAATAGATTTGCACAAAGTAATGCGGCCTTTCCCTCTTTTTTGCAAACATCATTGAGGACGTGGTCATCTATAAATAAACGTTATTGGAATTGTCAGCGGACATTGGAGGTTCTGTCAGTTGAACCGTACAGTGTGAGCAGAAAAGTCGCAGTTTCTGGCCGAGCAGAAAGGCCAATTAAAACCTGAAGTGTGAGTTAACACAACGTACAGGATTAAAGAAAACAAAGTGTCTGCCCAGCTTAATGTGGTTCAGTTACTTACAATTAGAACCTTATCTCTAATGGAAATAACTTCCCTGTCCAATTTTGAAGAAACACACACTGCAATAATTTGCTGCTAACAGTAGTTTGATTTAATACCCATATTTTAGTGTGGGCTTTGTCTAAATCATAATGATAATAATAAATATAATAACAATTATTAATTGTTATTATTATCTGTCACCACATCTTTTCTTTTCATGAGTGAAAAAATCCTTTAAATCCACGTGCCACGTCACTTTTTTAAGATGACGTTTGATCTCTTGTCACAACATGGTTCATGGTCAATTGTATACTACAATATATCAAAGCCACTTTTGCAGATATGTTCATGCACAGTGAAATTATTATGAAATGGAGAGCAATGCCTGTTTGGTTCCAGTCTCTACACTCTTCTAAACTGGTGACATATTTGGAATTTATGAATTCCCAATAACACGGTTTGTGCTATTGTCAAATGTTTTTCTTTTTTCCCCGTTATAATTATTCCATTGATCCAGTTTTCCTCATTAGCGAGGCCAATCAATGTTCTGTGACATTTGTCTAAGTGAAGTAAATGGAATGATTGGTTCTTGAGCTTTGTTCAATGTGTCAGGCATTATGTGACGTACGTGGGAAGCCTGCCGTATTCGGAGCCTATAATTTGATGAGTGGGCAGACAGCCCACAAGTGGTGAGATCAGAGTGCTAAAAAGCATTGGCGGAGAGAAACATGGCTGGTGCTCACATTCCATTTGGCAGAAGTGGACTGTCTCACTCTGAATGGGTGGAGGTGAAGTGGCTTTGAATGGCTATTCGCTCCAGGACCCAAATAAAAATAAAAAAAACCAAACACACAGCGGGGGAAACCCAGCATGGAAAAGCCGATGTCACCAATCTCAGTCCCTCCTGAGTAGATTAACTCTGTTATCAAAGAGGTGTGAGAAGGAGCGGTTTCTTTTAATTGCACTCTTTATATGAGCAGCTTGTCTCAGATTAAGAGGACAAGCAATAAATGCCAGCACGACTTATTGCTGAAAGACATTTTCTAAACTGTTGATAATCCACCATCTGTGTCAAAGAGAGAATCATTGGAAGAGGCCAATCTGAGACGTGCTTAGGGTGCTTAGTGCACTTCAGAATGCCTTCAATAAACATGAATGCCTTTATCTCATTCACATACAAAACAAAAACCTTATCATCTGTTGCTATTGGTCAAAAAATGCTTTAAATTAATTATTGATCGGTGTTTCTGTTCATTTAAATGACAAAAGCTTCCTTCAGGTGTGTCGCCCAAGAATTGTCGGTTTGAAATGAGAAATGTATTGACCTGTGTTTTTAACGATTCTTCAGTTTTATCTCACTCCTTAATGATTGCAAGAAAACATGGAGGACGCGGGTCAATTATGCAAAAGCCAGAAAATCAAAGCTGTGGCCTTACTGTTTATTTGTTGTTATTGGTCCATTTGAATCAAGCCAAGGTATTTAGAGTAATTGAGGAGGTTTTTATTGTATCATTTCAGGGAGAGATAGCATGTATCCATAATTGTACAGCTAATGTATGGCCCTGTTCAGACCTGGCATTAATATGCGTCCTGAGTGATCGGATCGCAAGTGGACAGCTTTAAGTACGTCTGTTCACACCTGGCATTAGAATGCGTCTCCACATGAGTCTCCAGTGACCACTTGTGATCCGATCTCACTTCCCCGCTCTATATGCAAATAAACACGTAGTAAACACATGACTAATACAGCAGACGTTGTGACGTAATATTACATGAATATATTATATGTAATATCCTACATATTCGTGAATTCGGCTACATTGTATTAACATCAAAATATACGGTTATGAGTTATAGGTTATAAGGCGAGCGGGCGGGCGAGCGGGTACAGCTCCGTACAAACACATTCGCGTACACACTGCTAAAAGAATGTGGCCATATGCGGCTCAGACCACCTCTGAATGTGGTCTGAGCGATCGGATCTCAATTCGTCTTGAGTGCGTTCACACCTGTACTTAGAGCTGTTCACTTGTGATCCGATCACTCAGGACGCATGTTAATACCAGGTCTGAACAGGTTCTATGTGATACAGCTGAGCGTATCAAACGTATGCCAAGGGGGCCTGGCCACATGGTAGGAGCTGCTGGGGAGGGAGGGCACGGGGGGGCAGACAAAACTCAAGGATGTATTAAAAAAAAAAAAAATGGTGTCACACACCGCCAAGCTATGCTTAACAATCTGGACATTGACTTTGACAATGAAAAAAGTTGTTTTCCACAATGATGGAGTCCCCTCCCCCTCCCCCTCCCCACCCTATACTGTATCTCCCAGGCCTCCCCGATTATGGGTTTTACTCTACGCCCAGTGACCAGAGGGGGGGGCCCTGCTCCTTTGCTGACTATGGCTCCCTGGGGCCCCAAGCGGCTCAGATGCTGCACAGTGAGCATGCCACCTCCGCCTGCAACTCCCCCCTCCAGCACCTACACAGCCCGGATCAATTTAAGAACCCAGGTTTGTATATGCGCATCTATCTCATCCACTTTTTGGACTTTTCAGTTTTGATTGATGACATTATTCCATGCAGATGATCTAATCTTTATTATTATTATTGTTTTCTTATACATTTTCTCTTGCTTTTGTTAAGGAAACAAAAAAAAAAATCCCCCCTCCCTTTAAAAAAAAAAACCCCTATAAAAACACGTCTTGCTGACAAAGTAGCATTGCATGTTCTTCCTCCTTTTTTTTCAATTTTTAATGTAGATTTTTCTGTTTCTTTGTGAAGTTATGTTCCAGCCCCAGCTTGCACATAAGGGGCAGACACATAGAGAATGTAATCCTTCATTTGCATGCGAACAAAATAACTACTGATGATGTCTGAGAGTACACTGGCCTCTCTTAACAGAGCTCAAGTCTCTGTGCGTTTTGAACAGCAAAAGAACGAGTTAAGTGTGGGAGTGAGGGTCATTTTTTTTAGCCGAGCTCTTTAAGTATTTTAAGCGTGAGAGTGATTGCTCGTGTTATTAGCGTGTGAAAGTCTGACTAGGAAATCAGTTGAAAGAAAACATCTTTGCATAATACAGCCATTACTCTAGAACACCAGCACATTTTCATCCCGCGTGCTTTTTCTGATGTTCTCTCATCTACTTTCAAGAGTAAAATATACTGCGCATTGACATTTCAATACCAGCGTGCAACGCATTAAAAATATTAGAAATTCATGCTATTTCTTTGAGAGCAGACAGAAGTCTTCAGAATTGGTAACACTTTATAATAACCATCATTTATAAATGGTAACTTAATTAAACTTAGTTAATTGTTATTTTACTGTTAACAAACAATGGAATGATAATGTTTACTAATTATTAGTAACGCTATAATTTCAGTTATTTTAACAGTTTATTGTTGCACACATAACATTTTACGTACTACATCAAGTATTTGTTAATGATTATTAAATTATTTGTAAACCTTTAAGAAATTGTTTGTAAAACATCTATAAACCTCACATAGATAGATATTTGTAACACTTTATGGTTAATAATTGGTTTGTAAACCGTCTATAAACATTATTTGGATGGCTATAATAAAGTTACAACTGATGATTATAATACCTTGTTAAATAGATAATTAGTACTTTGTAAAGCATCTATAAACATTATTTAGATAGATAGTTAATACTTTGTCAATGGTTAATAACTAGTTTCTGGTTCATCTATGTATGTAATGTTTATAGATGTTTTCGCATGATTTCTCAAAGGTTTATAAATCATTTAGTAATCATTAACACATACTTAATACAGTATATAAAATGTTATAATGTGTGCAACACATATAAACTGTTAATATATAGTGTACTAATGTAATCAGAATGTAATTGTAATTCATATTACACAAACTAATGATAAATATAACACAAATTATAGCATTACTGATTATTAATAAATATTATTAATTATAATTTCATTAATTGTTAACAGTAAAGTAACTATTAACCAAGTTTAATTAACTATCAATTTACCATTTATAAATGATGGTTATCATGAAGTGTTACCCAACCTTTTTTTTTAATACTACACTATTTATGTTTTTATTCTGATAATTATATGATCATGTTTACACTGACATTACGTACCACCAACGTTTATTCCATCTAGTTGTAAGTGAAGGTTAGTCTAGTTTAGTGGAGCGCCTTCATGCGATGTGGGGGATGTGCCTCGCTGTAGGTGACAGCGTTGACCTACACACAGCGGTTAGGTTCCTCGTCTCTGGAGACTCACGTGCCCATGCTGGGCTCGAATCCTGCCGTAGCCTTCAGTCTTGTCTACCTCCACTTTCACAATAATAGCAGAAATATTCAAGACAAAAGGGTCTATCCTCTCACCCTTTTTGGACCAATAAAGTAAAGAGTGTGTAAGTGTGGGGCCAACTCTTCCCCCCTAATGGTTAAAGTGTTGGCCAGCTGCCCCAGGCAGATGTTGGCATTTCCTACAGACTGTCTCTCTGTACGAACTTTAGCGCAGCAAATAGCAAAAAAAAACACAGACAGGCTGTATAGAAACAACTTTGCAGATGTGATTTTCCGAAGGGTTCCTTGTAGGCCTCCTGTTTTGGTATCATTGTCACAACACTTGTGCAAGTGTGATAGCACTACAGACGCTTTCCTTCCTATAGATCTGTTAAGCAGTGTGTAAAGTTAATTCATACACAGCTGCATGGCAGGGGCAAGGTTACCAGTACGTCACTGCAAACACACACACCGTAGTTATAGCTGACGTAAGAGTAGAAAGGGAACAGATCACCTGTTTTTTTAGCAGCAGCTACTGTAAGTCGCTCTGTTGTTGGTGTGTGGTTGTTTTTTTGTTTGAGTTTTGCTTGGTTGGCAAAGCACAGGTTTTTTTCTCGTTCAAATCCTGAGTGAGTCAACACAATTTATGTGCTTGTTGTCTGTGAAATAGACTTTATATTTGTAGCCAACCTTGACCCTAATATGAAAATCAGAGAGCACATTATAGCAAATGGAATCACAATGGTACTGTTTGTTTTAAGCAGATAAGGAGAACAGTTTTCTGGAAGTATAATTGATTTTTGTGTACATTCCCGCGCCTTATGATGATGATGATTACCAGCCGTAGGTCACAGATTACCCGTATTTCATTTATCATGTCATTACTGTGCAAATGATATGGCGAGCAGCCGTCCTCCTCGGTCCACAGGTGGAGATTGTGCCACACAGATTGCCAGGCTGAAAGCGAGGATAGGATATATGTAGTTTGAAGGCAAATCTCCTTGTTAAATGCTTTTCTTTTGCATAATGCCTCCATCTGTAACTCAGTACTAGTGAATTAAAATGAAGCAAATGTAACTTGGAAGACACAGACAGGCAATGTAGCACACAGCGTTCTGTATAGAGTTAGACATCAGACATTCATTCATTCAGGTCTTCCCATTTTTTTCTTTCAAAGTACTTCACACACACAGAAGTCCCACCTAGCATCAAATAACTTTCCCTCCAGTCTTTTCAGTCAGATTTATCTGCGCCACAAGTACCAAAAACTGAAGCATAAGAAAGACTTAGCACTATCATTCCTTATAAAGAAAAGATAAAAATGAATAGTAACACACAATGGCCATTGTAGGTAAAAAATAATAATAATTATGGAGCCGGGAAGGGAGGTAATATTCCAAGAAAAAAATATTTTTTCCAAGATTAAAGTTTTAAATTTATGAGAAAAAACTCTGAGATCCTCTGAGATTCGCAAATTTTTCACTTTAATCTCAGAGAATATCCAAGTTTGTTTCTCGTAAATTTACGACTTTATAATCTCGCAAATTTTTTATTTCTTTTGCAATAATTTGGGAACTTAATCTCAGAGGATATCTGACTATTTTTCTGGTAAATTTGCCACTTTAATCGCAGAGAATATCCATGTTTTGTTCTCGTAAATTTGCGAATTTATAATCTTGCAAATTTGATAATTTTTTCTTTGTTCTCAGAGAATTTTCTCGTAATATTACCACCCTCCCCCGGCTCCATAATTATTTGTTTTTTTTACCTACAATGGCTCTAATACGCCGTCGTACACGCAAGTCTGTGTTACATCCGACTTTATTCTGAAACCACAATCTGACCCACGTTGCACTTGAGATTGTTTTGCTCCCAAAGTGAAATGCAGAACCAGTGAAGCCCTTACATTTTAAATGAAAAAATCTGTTTCACATGGAGAGGGGTGAGCCACACTCTTAATAAAAATCACCAGTCATAGAAAATGAGGATTGCCATTTCAACTGAAAAAGTCCTTAATTATATAATAAGCCAGCCTGGGGGCTGTGCAGGCGAGATAAGAGCACTAGCTGCTCACTGTTTAAAGTCCTTACAGTTAAACAGCGGTGTCAACCCCACTAGATGGCTTCATTTTTCTAGAGTGCTTTACACCGATATGTGTTCAGGTGCTTGTGATGGACCTAACCTGTCTAATACAGCTTTGATAGATGGAGCAGTGATACGTTAAACACGGTGACAATGATACAGTCTGTATACTGTGTGCGTCGACACATTGGATGTACTGCTGTTACACTCTATATTTCTTTACTTGTTCTACAAAGACTTCCTCTCAGGCGTCGTAGGGCTCATGAGCTCATATATACACAAGATCGAGCATTTTTCAGTGGTCGGAGGATTTTTCTTTTTAATACATTTTTTTTCACAGTCTGTCTTTGAATGAGGGTGAGACGGAGGGTTATGTGAAGCTGACAGCAGAGGAGATTGCTGTTAAGAGATCACTGCATTTTTCTTTCTCCCCGACTGTTTTTTTCCCCTGCGTTGCCAGTGTTATTGGCCTTTAGTAGGCATCTGGATTTTCAAAAGACATTTTATTAGTCTGAGTTGCTCTTACTCACAGGGCAAAGGTGGTAAGTCATGTACAGTATTTCTTTTTTATCCCCCCTGAGTTTGGACCTGCACATGAAGTCGGGTCAAGCTTTTTATATTTCCCCCTTATGCCTCCTTCTCTTGTCTCGCATACCTCTTGTGCTTTATGCCACCAGCACACTGAAAAGCTGAAGCACAGCTGAAATTATGGAGGATATTTTTAGCACGTTCTTGCCGGTATCTATGAATCATATAGGAAAGCGTAAAGTAGCACAAATGTCTGGGTTCTAAATGCTCAAGTGAAAATCCGTAACATAATAATCCTGTGTTACTCTTCTTATTCGACAGCTAATGATGTTTTACAAGTACTCCTTGACATTATGCATGGCAACATTGACACTGCAACCTTACTAGTTTACTAGCATGGAGGAAGTATTCCTATAGCAGTGTGCCTGTTTTGTGTTGTGCATGATTCTACAAAGTGAATGTTACTCCTCTGCATAATACACTCAGCATGTAGATTATATTCAGAATATCATACTGGATTCACCCTCAATTTAAAATCACGTTAAATCCTGCACCATTCCGTCCAGTTGATATCAAATGAAATTGATGAAACTGTAATGTGAGCTATAAGCGAGTCCTTCGAGACTGACATGAATCCAGTGATGTGTTCTTTTGATTGAAACGTTTCCTTTTGAGTCAAGTAAGAATTGTACTGATCTGCTGTTGGGTGTTTTCTAAGCTGCTCTGCTCCCCCTGCTGTGTTTGTATGCAGGCGCCAACCCGTCAAGGCCCGGAGGTTTCCCCGGCGCTAACAGTCCAGGGCCGGTGGCCGACCTGTACGGACCTAGCAGCCAGGATTCAGCTGTGGGCAACTACATCAGTGCTGCTAGCCCTCAGCCTGGCTCTGGGTTTGGCCCCAGCATCACAGTGAGTACTCGGACGCCCGACGCCCGTCGTGTCTGACCGCACCTCGAGCTCGGTTCTGTGTCAGAGCACCGCCGCTAAAATTAGACACTAAGCCATTGCACGCTGCCTGTGATTGTGACGTCCTGTAACACACTAGACTGTTTATCATAAAGAGCAGAGCTTACTAATTATAGGACTTTACACTCCTCCTAAATCAAAATAGCCACCACCTGCCTCTTAGCAAACATCCTAAATCTAGATAAGCACAAAGCAAACGTTCAGTAGAGTCTAAGCGTTTGGATTGTTTCTTTGCAGACACTGTCATAGAGTTCAGAGGACCCACAAGCATTTTGTACATCAGGGTAAACCCCCTTCTTAGCTCTCAAAGTTATCTGTGTCAAATGCAAATGTTTATTCCCCTTAGCTGTTGCACAAAATCACCTCACTCCAGACTCCGTGTCACCTTCCCAGAACAAATTCCCTTTATTTTTAGAAACCCATCTGTCCCAGAGCTTGAGTTTGCTCCGTCACTAGGACAATGCTTCCAGCAGGCTGCGTCTCTCCCGGTGTCCTTGTCCAGGTGTAGCGTAGCTCAGCCAGGTGCTGTTGCGCTTTTTTTTCCTCTCTTGCTGATCAGTTAGCTGCCAAATGCCGAGCCAACTCATGAGTGTACTAGCCGGGCGAGGTAGAGGTGTTCTCGGTCTGACTATGTGAATGTACTCTGTCTTGTCCCGTGTGTGTCAGTTAAGTTGATGTGCAGCAACCCGTTAATAATCCGGCCTCTTGCTTTCGCTGTAATCAAAAAGAAGCCACTGCAAACATGCTTGGAAGGCCTCAGTGACAAAGAAGCATGGCAAGATAGTGGTGCTTGGTAAAAATCGGTGAATATAATTTACAAAATAGGTTTTATTGGAGAGATCACCTTAAAGCCAATAAAAAAGGTAATTTCGACCAAGCTGAAATAATGAAGCTACCTTATTTTAGCATTTATAAGCTGAATTTTAACATTAAATAAGTGGTTTATAGCACATTATAATGTACACAGCGATAAGGACATTACGAAGTGTTTATTAAAGGGACAGTTCGGGTGTTTTGAAGTGGGGTTGTGTGAGGTACTTATCCATAGTCAGTGTATTACCTACAGTAGATGACGGTCGGCACGCCCCCAGTTTGGAAAAGCAGACAGGAGTTACCGCACGGAAGCAAAACAATGTGATGCTCGCTAAAGCAACCAGACTCCATTGAAAAGAAACTGTAATTTTACCTCAAAGAACACGGGCCTCGATCGGTTAGTTTGTGTTATTGTGTGACTTTGGTATATCAGAACTAAGTTAGTCATCGACCCATTTCCAATGTTTCCAGTGTTGTGTACTTACTTTGTAACTGTGTGCTCGGCCATTTAAAATGGATCAAGTTTGTAATTCATCAGTGATTCATAAGTGCAACGTAATCTAGTTATGTTATAAATGTTGTAGTATTGCAAAAATTAGCCATCTAAGAACAGACAAAGACATTCAAATGTTGTCTTACTTCGCTAGTAGCTCAGAGATTTTATGTTATGTTCAGGACCTTGTTGTCAACGAAGCGACAAGGTTTAAACCTCCCCAGAAGAAGATGTCTCAATCAGCGATTTGTTTACTTTGCATGTGTATCAGTCCCCGGACCTCGCTGAATAATGAATCTAAAATGTTACCATCTGAATTTTATGGCCCCTAGCAAGGTGCAGCGGGGCCGAGCTCTTCGACTCGCTGCCAGCCTTGTCGGGGCATGTTTGTACTGTTTTACATGACTGAACCGAGTGACACAGGATAGGTTATGAAAATAACACCTGCTTTTCCGAAAGAAGCTAATTAATGCACGGCTTAACCGAGGTGGAATAACAACAAGCCCATTAGTACCGCGAGCAAGCACCGCAAGTCCACAGGGTGAAGACACTCTTTCCAAACTTTATAGTCCACATCATTATTTAGAATTTCCTTCCGCAGTAACACAGAAAGTACAAGAACGATTAGATGGGGCGTTTGTGGCATTTCTTGTGGTTATTATCGTAATTTTTTTAAGTTGACTTTAAGGCATGTTTTTCATTTTATCTGCTCGTGGTATTTTATGGTTGTGCTTTTGTGGTAAATTGTGACTTACTTTGTGTTTTTGTGCATCTCTTTTGTGAGAAATAGCACAGGAGATGCATCGGTTTGTGCGGTACATAGAATCACTGGGAGCAAATGTGCAAATAACTCATGAGAAGATAAAATAAGTCATTTTAATTTTATTAAATAAGTGTAATTGATTTATGATATCCACACAAAAACAGAGCTTAACAGAAAAAAATACATTTTATTGGCTTTTCGCTTCCTAAGCAAAGCCCCTCTTATTAATTGTTTTAGGTCCACTGGCTATCTGCGATAATCTGTTGGTCTCAGCGCAGGAAGCAAAATATTTGTTATGAAAGACCAGGCTGGCTCATTTTCAAGGCAGATTTACCAGCAGATAGTTTACAGATGGAAATGAGGCGATTTGTTTCCATTATTTTCCATTTGCTGCAACAGTTTGTAGCCATGCTGAGTTAGAGAATGTAAAAAAAGACTTTGAATGCGACAAATACTATCAATTCTGAATAGAATTGTTTCCATCATATTTACCTTAAAACTGTGTAAAAAGGCTGATTTATGAAACAGATCAGTGTATGGTATACTGTATTTTACCCATTTAACACATCCAGGTTTTGTGATTCCCTCACTGAATGTCAAATAGTGCCTGTGATACCAACGTACTAAATCGCCACTTCAGAATCACCCAGTGAATCAAACCGAGTGCAATAAAACAGAGAGGTGATGCGGCGGCCGTGTGACTCTCTGCTCTCGGCGAGATGGTCTCTCTATTCAGAACATTAAAATGGGAAATGATTCAGAACTAAAATGCGCTTCGTAATTCATTGTTTTTACTGAGGCTGCGGTTGAACTGAATACTTGTAAGATCATCATATGTCACAACCTCACGGATGACTTCAGAGTCACTGATTTGTCACTCGGTCTCGCGCTCCAGTGATTTTATTAATCCCTTTAGCCAATATCAAAACAGCCGCTGTGAAGAAGCAGTAATGAACTTAACTGTTTTTTTTTTTTATATGCAAGACAATTAGAGTGCAATTAGTTGATTGAAGTGATAAAGACAGATAATCGCCGTTCAAAGTGCTCCTCTTTTCAATCCAAGGATTTCTGCCGACCTGTCAGCAGCAAAATAACTGAGCAACATAATGAAGGCCATTCAATACACAGAAACACACTGATCTTACTGAGGGGTGTTTATGATCCTATTCTCTGCATGCTTTCAGATTAATTCAGCTGTGTGTGTTAGCATGAATGTGTGTGTGTATGTTTTATTATCTCCTTCACATATTTTTGTTTCCACTATTTTTCACTGAGCTTATTGTAACCTGACATAAAATGAAGGGTAGCACTTTCTATGAAGCCCATGTCTATAAGGTATTATAAACATACTTGTAATGTACTTATAACACTGTGTACTTATAGTTATAAGCGCTCATAGATATTCATAATGCTTTATAACAATAATCATAACACATTATAAAGCATTTTATAATGAATTATAAGGTCAAGTATCATAATACTTCATCATTTTTTCATATAATTTTTTTTGTATTGCTGGTCACTCACTGACTTTTTTTCTGCAAGTATCATAGTGTATTATAAGTGTAATACATTATAATTCTTATAATGAATTATAACCACTGTTACACTGTATAGGTTTAATAATTTTTTTTTTTCACTTAAAACAAACAGTGACCACTTATAAGAATATACAGTAACTTATAATCATATTATAATGCATTATAACAGCAATCATGATGCATTATAAGAAGATTATAATGTTATAAAACTATGGGAATTATAATGAACGATGATCCTTGCCAACAATTATGAAGTATTATAAGTAATTATAAAATGCTTTTTAATGTCTTGTGATTATTGTTAGAAAGCATTATGAATATTTATGAGTGCTTATAACTATAATAATACGGTGCTATAAGCAGATTATAAGTATGTTTACAGTGCATTATAGACATGGGCGTTACAGTGTTACCAAATGAAGTTGCTCTATCTTGGATGATTTAACACAGTGTGAGTTCATTTACTTCATATAGTATTTCTAACTCTTCTTAACATCTGTTACCATTAAATGAGTCCTACTTCCTGTAGTCATTTTGCAGCGTGCACTGTTTCTCCATTACGAGAATATGCAATGAACTTGTATAATATACTGTGTATCTCCTGCTCTGCTGCTGAACATGATCAAACTGAATCAAAACGTTCACATTCATGATATGATACTCACTTTTTCTCTCCTTGAAATGCATACTGACAACAGCACTAACTGTACACTTTTAGGGCCCGTTGATTGCGACAGCTTTTACAAATGGATACCATTGAACAGGTGGCCGGTTGCCATCTCATCAGAGGTATTGCATTTTATTTACTGTGCATTTCTCTCTCCTAATACATGTTCATCACATCATTCTTTGTTTATTCGCCTTCCCTCAAAGTGACAGACAGCTGGTAGCAAAAGTGCGAGTGTGACGGGAGGTTTACGTCTTCATAAATCAGGAGTCTGTGGAAAAGATTGTCATTGATTTAAACAAATTCGATCATGATCACTTTGTTTGTGCGACTTGCTGTGGGAAAAGTTTACTACTTCGGTCACACACACACACACATGCTACCAGTTTTTCTTTCTCTTTTCTTATTAACATTTTGTTTCCATCCTAAAAAAAAAAAAAAGTCTTACACATATTTTCCGAGGACAGAACACTTCTCCGCCGCTATGACTAAAATAAATCCCAAACTTTTTACTAACAAGTGGCCTTGAATCATTAAATATTAATCTAAGCAGTAAATGTCTACAAGGAACCGAATATTTCAGTTTCATCATGTTTATTTTGTCACTGTAATCCATCTTTATTGCTAACATTGTCCCTCATAGCTTTCCGCCTGCTTCCAGCTAATTTTTTGTATAGATATGATGTGTGGTGTGTCTTGAACTCATTTGTGCACACGTGTCGTGTGTAAATGATTGTTTAATGGCTTATTTCCCGCTAAGCAATGAACCCAGCTAATCATCACAATCATTACAAGACTGTAGATAGTAGCGGCACATGTGTGAACATGATTGCTCAGTTAACAAGTGGTGTAACTAAGAAATATAGATTTTTTTTTAAATGTCCAATATGTGTTAAACAGGGTGTTCTTTACTGTAATTGTGTGTACTTGTGTTACGCCTGCAGCAAGTCTTGACCTGCTGCCCTTTATGATATTTGCCGTCACATTATGTTTCATGCTATTGTGCTTCAGTAGTTTATGTGGAAGTCATATAGAGTGCCACAGGAATGAGTCCTAAAACCCGGAAATGAGTTTGCATTTTAGCACTTCTGGTTCCATCGTCTGGAAGTCAATGGGTTTTTAGTTAGATGCCTGTATTAAGGTCTGTTGTTAACACAAGCTGAAGAGATTTGAATGTTTTGTTCTACGACATAAAACACATCAATAGATACCCCACTAGTGAATTTTGAAGTTGTGTCTTAAAGACGGCGGTTGCTAACAAGAGGCTAAATGAGACGACTACTAAACGCTGACTCGTCCTCCTTCACAGCCTCGTTGTGTTTACTCACGCTCATGCGACCGTGGTTTAGTTCGTCTGTAGCCCAACGTTAGCATTCTACTTCTGCCGATTGCATTTACACTTCAAAAATCATAAAAGTGGTGTTCATTTGTGAGGATTACCTCGCTGAACAAAACGTGTAAGTATCATAGACGTTTGTTTGCCACAGAGTTTATTTTCTGCAATAATCCAAAACCCGATGGAAAAATCCCATTGGCTTTTTGTCGAGGGAACCCAGGGCGATGCTAACTTCCTGGTTGGCCTACAAAAACATGTCATCCCTGGAGCACTTTATTTATGACCACAGATTTCTGTCATTAAATGTCACCGTGAGTCCTACGGTATTTACGGTTTCTAATCCTGTTGCCGTCCTTTTTTTTTCCATTATCACCCAGCAGAGTATATCTGGTGGCCCAGGAAAGACAGGACGAAGTTTCTAATTGGCTTTGTGTGCAGGTGATGCTATCCAACTTCAAGCACTACAGCGTCACCCAAGGCAAAAAAGAACGAAAGTCGGAACCACATGAAGAAGAAAACAAAAACGTTAGTCATCTCAGAAAAATAACAACTGCTGTACTATAATCCAAACCTCCTATAACTTTACAACCTGGTTTGGTATGATGTTTCACGTCGATTTCATTCACCGATTTCCCTTCCTCTGTTAGCTTTTGTTTTGATTAGTTTTTAGAGAGTCATTTTAGTTTTAACCTTTAATTTTTTGTGTCATTTTATTTGATTCTTATAGTATATTTGTGTAAATGGATTTTTTTTTTTTTTTGTTTGAAGTACGGGGGTCATAGCCAAGAATATCTGCAAGTCATGTCTTCATCTTTGTAGTGTAACGGAGATTGGATGTTCCATTCAGTCTTTCCGCAAAAAAAAAAATGAAGCTCAGCGTGGAGAGACTCGGAGAAAAAAAAATTAAAATTTTAAGGAAAATTTAAAGAGGGTATCTAAGTAATAAATCTTAGTAGCTGTTTTATTTCTTGTGATGTCTCATTGTTAACCATAATTACCTATTTTTGGGCAATACAAAGAGGACTCCAATATTTTTATGGTCCTTTTTTATAAGTGTTGTTTTTGTTGTTTAGAAATATATATATATGCTATAACAAATTTCATATAACTACATTGTGAATTCAAACTTGAGAAAAAGAAATGTAGCTGTACATATTATTCCAGTCACTGCATATAACCAACTCAGTGAGAGAATAGCATATTTTTGTGATGGTGTGTCAAAAGAACATGTTATAGCGTGTGAATAGAAGAAAAAGCTGTAAACAGTTAATATTATTCTACTTTTTTTTTCTGCTGGAAGACGGTATAAACGACCCCAGAGACAAACAGAACACACTTGCTCTGTAAATACCGAAGCTGAATAATTTTACAAGTGTCATACCAGCAAAATTTACAAACAGTGAGTTAACGCAGTTTTAAGAAATAATAATTAAAAAAAAGAGCCTGATCGGTATCTTTTGTCTAACTGTTAAGATATCAGTATCATTTCAAAGAGAGAGAGAGAGAAAAAGATGATTTAATCCAAAGCACACTGTACTTAGATGTGAAGATTAGAACTTGAACCAGGCATTTCACAGTGCTCTGTGCATCCTGACACTTTTATACTCTTGAGAGGAACTTAGTTGTACGTTATTGTTTGTTTCATCCTGCTTGTTCCTGATTTTTTTTTTTCCGGAACACAAATATCTTGGCTCTGTGCTTATAGAGCCTTTTATGTAACGCTTGTTCTCCGAATCAGTTCTTTTATGAATGAATTAGGAAAGTAAACATTTTGATACCATACCTCAGCCTTGGTGAGTTCTATCGTGGGAATCATTGGCAGGTTTTTAATTTATTCTAGTGGCAAAATAAATGGAAACACTGAAAAGGTTATAAAGCGAGTAATCATTGCACTGTGAGTAGTAAAGTACAGGCCATTTTTCCTATTTGCACATGTATATGTCGGCTTTTTTAAATAAAAAAAACGGCCCTGTGCTTTGGGATAGTATGAAGGATTTGGGGGTTAACGTGTTCTCGACTAGACAAACTTCAGAGTTTTGAGGCGAGTTAAAGGTGCTACTGATAACATTCAGCCACTAGATGTCGTTGTTACTTCACAACAAGCCGTTGCCAGACACTTACCATCAATCTCAGCCATTTATCTGTTTTTTTCCAGAAATACCACGTGATACCAACATCGTGTTACTATTGGCTCACAAGCCTTGTTAAAAGTGGGAACCAAACTTCAGATATCTTCCACAGAGATAAACAAAACGTTCATTTTGGACCCGCCAAAAATTTTTAAAATAATTAATTCACAATCATAATACTTTTTTTCAGGCACCTTTGTAAAGGCTCTGTGGATGTATTCTTTTTTTTTTTTTATATATATATTTGTCGACATAAAAATGTTATCAATAAGACCTTTAACAGCTTGGGAAGTAGTGACTGATATGTTGCAGTGGATCTCTTTATATATTAGACCATCGAAAGATATTTATACAGGGTTAAAAGATGACACTGAATTATTCACTCTCTGTCGCTGCACCAGGTTTTACACAGTATGTGTGGTTAATGATTTTACTCATGACAAACATTTAATAATAATGATAATAATAATAATAATAATATGCTCCTGTCCGGTTTTTAAAGTCATTAATGGAATGAATGGTGTGTTTTTTCTGAAATACTTTACCTGCTGCAGGTGTATTTGTTGTTTTCATTTTACCCACTTCCTGTCTCTTTTATTTCAAAACAACCAGGTAAAGAAATATGCTGGATACTTCTAAAGTAAATGATATGGAGGTGTGATCAAGTAATAATTTAAAGAGTTAAAAAAAAAAAAAATAAACCCTTGTAATGTTCAAATGTAAAAGAAAATAAGAAATACAAAACTATAAAAAAAGAAAGATGCTTCTTTGCTGATTTCAAGTTTAATCAGAGTTTTATTGATACTTTGTGGTTTATATATTAATAATTGTAATATACTATTAAAATGTACTGTGCATCCATTGCTTTCTCTCTTTCCATTCCCCATCCTCAGAGATCCTACTTCTTTTGTTGATCATCCATGTATTTCATTAGTGTGTAAAAGAAATCACAGTTAACTTGTAAACAGAGTGCTGTCTTTGATACCAGTGTAGTGGTCTTTGTTGTTCTCCCTTGCTCTACCTCCTCTCCTTTCTCTCACATCTCCCCCTTCTCCCTCTCGCGCTCTTTTTCTATCTCCTGTAAGTACAACGTAGATGTTATATAGGACTCATTAATATAATACTCGTAGTGAATTAGTGGATTTAGGACCAGTCAAGATAGACCTTTCTCTAAATGATCATGTTATTCTGATATTTGCAGACATTTATTTTGATAGAGGTTCATTGTAATTTATTCCCTGTATGTTTTCTTTTTTGGTTTTCGTTTTTTTGCCACTCTCACATGGTTCCAGCTAACCAAAGCTCTCATGGATGAACAATAGAGAAACTGTAAGATGGAATTGTACACAAGGCATTATTTGGATCCCCACCCTTGAATGTTTTAAAAGGGGTGTGCCATACTACCTTAAATGCTAACGCTAGATATGCAAAACTGTTATTTTTTTGATTACTTTTTAAGAGGGACACAAGCTATAATCATGGACAAAGATTTTATGTAAAAAAAGTTTCTTTTTTTTTTTTTTAAAGAAACATACCAATGATTACCATACTAGTCATAGTATCAGTCATAAATAACCTGTTATATCTTTTAATTTTTTTATCCCAGATGCCTATGGCTTAGTTGTTTTTAGATAATACTGTTTTTGATATTTGTATTTCTCTAAAAACGTTCATTATTAAGTCTAATCATTTTAATCTAAGATTCTGGGACTAGTTTTTGTTTTAATCCGTAATCTGTGTTGTTCCAACATATTGACATTATAGAGGCATTACTGTAAAGCTGAAAAATATCTATACTGCAAAAGACTCTATTAAAACAGAAGACGTCTGGCTCCAAAGGAATATTATCAGCTGTTAAAGGACGGGGTGTGAACCAGCGCTGATTAATAGATGATCAAATTCATGTCCTGACATTGGACCGGCTCCCTAAAGCTGTGATTCATTGCTCACCTAAATTATATTAAAACTTGAATTTAAATGCGTTAAGTTTCCTCAAAATACCACCTCAAAGGATGTCCTGAATTCAGACCTAGACATAGATTTACACAAGCAGCTGTGTTGTCAAGCAAAAACAAACCTATTATAAAGCCTCAAGCTGTGTGCACACTCCAATTTATTTATTTGAGTATAATTTCAATTAAACATAATTCAGGTTTTATAACAGTTATTTCATTTATTTCACCTCATGGGGTCTTCAAATTGAATACTGTTACATTATCAAATAACATTAGTGTCTCATCCAGCACAGACTGTCAAATTACATACAGTATGTGCAGTAATGGCAGCTTTGTTAGTGACGCCAATAGACAAATTATTCCAATGAATCCATCAAGTATACTGGATATTGTGTTATTTAAGAGAAATGATCCCAAAAGACAATGTCCACATGTTTAGCAAGTCAAATAAGATTAAACTTAAAAAATTATAAAAGTCACATTGGACAACACAGGAAAAATATAGTATTTGAAAAACAAAGGAAAACTCAAAAATAATTTATTAAAAAAATAACATATTCCAAGTATTAATGCTTAGTTTGCCTTATTTGCACATTTTAGTGTCAAAAAATATCTCAACAGTCGAAAGAAAACTATTATAATAGGAATCTTCATTTAAATGCACCAACTTATGTGTACTAGTTAAGTTAGACAGGATAAAAGAAAGTGTTCCTCCTGTTCATTTGCAGCATTTGTTTATCAGAATATTTTATCAAGTAATAAACTATAACTCAAACAACCTACAAACCGATACAAGGAGCTCATTAGGAGCTGATTCCAATTTTGCTGCCATTTCATCTGAAAAACAAATAACAGTGCAACAAGTAAGAAATATATTATTTTGTGTTTCTCACTGTTGCAGCACCTGGTGGCTATAATGAACCGTTTTTTGAAATGGCTCATTTTCCCCCCCTCACACAATTAAAAAATGGCCTCTTCTATTGTTTTGTGATCCTGTAGCTTGGACTTTAAGGTAGCATGGCTCTGTTGCTGTAATTTCATTTTATCTCAAAACTGACAGCAGTTTACAGCTGATGAATGTTACACATCTTAGTAGACTAGCTTATCCATTTTTGGGGAGAGGGGACGGGGTCTTGGTTTAAGAAAAAAAAAAGAATCAAAAAAGAAAAAAAGTCAACCTTGGAAGGTGTTGACATTTGTAGTGTACTACCGTATCCATTTAAACTTGAATCTTGAGGCAAGTGCTAGGCAATGGCCAAACAATTTTATCCCATCCGCTGTGGGAAAAGCTCCACCCTGAAACCACGCCTGAACTTGTGAGATTTCTGTCGTCTTGGATCTGTTTTATGGATAAGAAAACAACCGTCTCACTATAGCTGGGACATCAGATGAGGACTGTTTTTGGGCTCTGCTCTATTTTTCCAATTAATTAGACTGACTTTGAAGGCTCATTGAACGTTCTTGAGCATTTATACCCAAAAGAGGCTTATTCATAGTGGTGCTAATGGGTTTTAAACCAGACAATGTGCCCTTATCTCTGAGAGATACTGGTCACAGTGACCACAAAGTTAGTCTCCCAGTCCACAAAGTGACTCTCACTAACTAAAACCATTTCTAGTGTGTTCAGGACATAGCAAAGGTCGGTTCACAAATCTACACCGAACTCTCCGAGGTGACAGAAATAGCACAAGTTCAACTGTACCGTCGTTGTTTCAGGGTGAATTTCCCCTTCAGTCCAAACCATTGCCATCTCACCCACGCTCATTGCTAAATATATACATACAATTGCAATATATATGTGTATAGATGAATATATATTTGCAATTTTCACCAACTTGTCTGAACAATACTAGACTGGAGACCTCAGCTGTATACAGAATATTCCTCACACAGCTACATTATAGTCATTGTTAGCTTATGTTCACCAACACGAGAGTTCACCCCTGGCGTGTTGTCGCGTTTGGAGGCAGACCGCATGGCCTAGAGGGGAGCCTGGGAGCTCTCCAGACCGCATGGACGGCAGTGCGAGGCTCTGCCGTGCTTCCATGTTTCTGCGGGCTGAGCACAGAGCTCTCTCCACTGCTGTCTGCCCATTCCTAACACTTGCCCCTTTTTTTTATGTTAACCGACTTTTTATGGCGAGAGACAGACAGACTTGACTGACATCTGAAAGCATCTTTCAGGTTATCATATGGCTTGCTTAAGCCCTGTTGTAAAATATACTAAAAAAAAATAAAATAATAATGATAATAATAATAATAATAATGGATGGGGGTCTCTCACATATCAAAATGTGGAAAGTCTAATTTTATATTTGTATTTTCAAATAATAATATTGACAAAAAAATGTCTGTGAAAGGTTTCCATCCTCTACTGTGGTCCAGAAATTGATGTGTCTGTCTGGAAAATAAATAAAATAAACTGAATTGTTATATGACTTGTTTTCACTGTTTCATTGCATTTTTATTTTATTTTTTTTGCAATATATCTGATGGAAAAACCTGATCTCAACATTTCAATATCACGTGTAATTATGTGGTGAACCATCACATCAAAAGAGACATTCACTACCCATGCTGTATAGCATCTCTCATAACTGGATACTTGGCTGTGCAGGACAAGACTGTTGTGTTTATTACAAACAACAGGTTTTTTTTTTTTTCATTCCACATTTTCACTCGACCACACACTCAGCATATCGGTGCCGGGGATCCTTCCAGGTCACTCATCAAGTCAGCAGGATTAATAGAGTCGGAGCACTAAGGTACATTTAGGGGAAAAGCGGTGAACAAACAAGTGCAGGCGTGTAATTCTGCTGCCCCTCAGTGGTCTCTCCCAGCACATGGGAAGATGCAGCGCTTTCAGTAAAAGCATCCAACAGTGCTTTATTTTTCATCAGCAGTATCACATGGAGAGCATCAATATTAACTGAGGCTCAGCGTCTAAACGGCTGAGGATGTGCAAACAAGGCTGCTGCGTTACGGGCCTTTTAGAGCCTTAAACAGTAGTAGAGACACAAACGTGAAGTGTCACCTATTGATGTGTTTGTCACAGTGTGTTTAGTCCTGCTTTCACTTGTGATGGAAAACTTGATTTCAGATGCCAAAAACAAATATCTGATTCATTTTCTGAGGTGAAGCAGAAGAATGAACCACTGGAAATGTAAAAGTGATTTCTGCTACCGAACCTGCATACCTAAAGATTAAAAACACTCCGGCTCTTGAAGGCTTGACTCCGACTGGATTGTTCCATTTTTCACTAAATATCTGGTACTGTATATCTTGTACTGGCAACCATAGACATAGCTAAGTATAATAATAATGATGTAATGAATATTCTCCAGCACAGGGCCGGCCCCCAACCCATTTTCATCAATAACTGTATTTATTATTATAAAAATAAATAATTAGTCCCTGATATTGTTGATGTTAAAAGTCTTCAGTCAGTTTCACCACAATTTACACTTTTATTAACAAATAAGTGCAGCTGGGCAGATGAAAAAGTGTGAGAAAGAGTTACAGGGGTGAAAAAGTTATTTATTTGTTCATTTGTTACCTCAATGCAGAAAATGAGGAAGGGCGTCCAACGGCATTTAAAAAAATATATATATTATTATTATTATTATTTTTAGAGAGCGACCAGCGCCCCCCAGAAGGTGGCGCCCTAGGCGACCGCCTATATGACCTATGCCTTAACCCGGCCCTGCTACAGCAGATTCAAAAGATCATTTTGTACACCGGTACGTTTACTGTGATATAGACTATGTTTATTGTTAAACATAATGTTAGCGGTTCATTGAAATTCAGGTATCAGGGTTTTTAATGTGGGTGCTTGTCAGGTGAGACCAACAACAGTCCGACAGCTTCATCACTCATTCAGACGGGGTGATCTATAATTCTGACTGAGATCAATACCGTTCCCCAGCTCTTGTTTTTCAGAGCCGAGGCACTAGAAGTTTAGATCACGCCGCAGTCGTTGTGTTTGTGTAATGACTAGAATGATAATCCAACTGACAGTCTGGACTATTGTTTCACTTTTACAGAAGCTGCTTTTCATTGTTTTGCTTCCTCTGACAGACCAGGTGTGGAGCCCAGGCATAAGGTATGTGCATACATGACATACAGACACACAAACCATGATGTATAAACATAAAATACAGAACATGTGTTAAAAATATATATACTGCCAGTCAAATATGTTGAATGACCACTATTTCCACATTATTTGGTTGAATTACAATTTTGAAATTGCTGTTTAAAAAAAACCACTAAAATTAGAATTTTTTAAAGGTATTTATGTAGTTAAATCCCAAGCAATATAGATGTAAAATAATAGTAAACACACTTGAAAAATGTCCGGGGCTTTGTGATATTATAATAGTCTATAATTTGTTATCTGACTGGAGTTTTCCAGATTCCTGGTCACTGTAATTAGCCGACAAATTCTTCAAACGGTTGATGCTCGCGCTCGTCTGTGTTTTTAAACTCACAGGCCTAACTGGTTGACCTTTGCAGTCCACCTGCCTTTAATTAAGTGCTAATTAAAAGTGCCATTACGATCAGAGAGCTCGACACTCGTCGGGCCCTTAAACGCGAGGATTCAGGTCTTCGGTGGAACACTGCAAGACAATCAGACAGTCATTATGGGAGCTAAATGTCAGCTCACCGCAGAGAAGAGGAAGCTGTTATTAATCTGTGGAATCAAAGTTTGCTTTAAAGGAAAAATGTTTTAAGTAATAGGCTATTTGAGCAGCAGGGCCTATACACTATGAAAATAACATAATCACCTGTATTCATCTATACGTGATCTCTATCATCTTTAAACTATAATTATCACACGTGCACAGTTGCCTAATTAAAGGTAGGATTTGGTGGCATCTAGTGTTGCGGTTGCAGATTGCAACCAACTGAGTACCCCTCCGCTCACTCTTCCCTTTCCATGACTGCGGTAACGTGAGCTGCCGAGTGCAAAACTGTGGTAACGCAGTACACCTCGCTCAGAGGCCATCCTTACCATAATAACACTACTTTGGGAGTAACAGAAGTCAGACGGTGGCTGGCGGTATCACGATTTAGCACTCAGCAGCTTTTAAAAAAACAGAATCAATTTGTGTGTAATTACCGTAATCGTGAACCAGGAAATATAAAGAGCAGCAAAAGCCGCGTAGGGAGGAGGTCGGGGTGGATGGGTGGGTCCGAAAATACCAGACTTTCATTCAGGAGACTGGCGTTTGTGTCCCGTGTGAAACCAGAAGTCAACGTTGATTTATTTGTCACTTAAGTTGCATACTTAAGTAATGCCGCTTCTGTAGTTATTTTAGTAATTTAAGCCAAACCATAATCTTTTCCTTAACCTAAGTAGTTTTCTTGCCTAAACCTAAGAAAGTTATTTCCTGTGAAGAGGGAAGTTTATTTTAAAAGGACTGTATGCATGTAACGAGCGTAAATTGACACGTGTTGCTGGACATTCGTAGGAAAACGCATGAAAAAGGAAGAATAACATTTTCGTAAGATATACGAACCGTTGTATGAGGATACGTTGGTTTGGTTTGTCCGTTCTGGGCTACTGTAGAAACATGGCGGAGCAAAATGGCGGACTCTGTGAAGAGGACCCGCTCTCTATGTAGATATGAAGGGCTCATTCTAAGCTAACGAAAACACAGCGATTCTTAGTTTCAAACACAAATGAAAACATAGCGATGAATATTATATTCCATTTCCGCTATATATAGATCCCCCGAAATGTTACACACTGTTCCTTTAAAGTGGCACTATTACATTGCACTGTATTGTTACTTACAATAATTTTACACTAATGTTGCTTGACATTTAACCACTAAAAGTCAGGGTGTTCACTAACTTTTTACCTGGCAGCATACATACATACAGTGACGCACATACACACAAACTTTGCCAAATATGTGTGCAGCAAGTCACCAGCAGCTCATTTGATGGCCTCACCTCGTACAGTACCGGCGGCTCCGTGTAAATTTCCCATGGGCCAGTGCTAACAGGCTGAATGTGACAGCTCCTGGCAAACACAAACAAGCCACAGTGCAGTGCAGGAATGCCACTGCGAGGAGGATGCTGCACGGTAACGACGCTCCGGCCCGCTGAAGAAGTGGTAGTGGTCTGCTGTCGAAGAGAGCTGAAGAATACCTGGCCTGTCATGCATATTCATGCAGTGATGTGTTGCTGCAGGAGACCCCCCCAACACACCCCATCCCCCCTCCCATCCCCTCCCTCCATCCTCCAGCCTGAGAGGACACCTCAGGGCCCCTCAGCATTTATTAACGGTAATTAAGAGCTAGTCTGAGATGCTGGCATGTTTAATTGCCAATTACAGGTAGGTTAGATATAGATGGAAATGACAGGTATTTATACAGTACATCAGCCTAAATAATCAAGCCGTGTTTATACCTTGAAAATGAATGAAAGGTTGGGAAGCATCCAGGATCCTCGCAGACGCCTGGCATTGTAGGAATTCAAGTGCAATAATGAGCAATGTTCAATGGATATGCACTTAATTTTATGTGCATCACTAAATTATCTCCCCGCACAGCCATGTAATGGTTGCTCCTCTTTTGAAGCGGAAAATTTTTTTGACAGAGCTGTGTAATAGAGTCAATAGTTGATGGGAAGACTGCTGTGGATGGGGGGGAGACGAGGCACTCAGGTGGCTGTTTCCTCCCAGACTCCAGGCCTAATGTAGCCTTTGGCATGGAAATTGACGTGACATTGATGGGCACTCTCCCGCCAGCGGAGAGTCGTGCGCCTGCACAGCCTTCCAATTCGCTAATAATTGCTGATTAAAAACTAGTTAAGAGTCCATGAAAACTCAAATGTGCATTAACCAAATGACCTTCTGGGAATGGCAAACAGTCTGCAGCCAAGAAGGCGGATCGCCTCGCATGTGAAACTGGTCCCTGGGTTGTTTTTGAGAAGGTGGAGATAGGAGACAAACAGCAGCGTGCTGTGTGCGACTGTTGAGTTTTATTGTCTCCTAATCTTCACAGAAATTGTTCTTGAGCTCATATAACCGTTTCATCATGTAAGAGGAGGCTGTCAATCTGACAAACCCGTTGAGCTAATCCCTTAACATAATCCAATAGATAACTACATGAAATTAAGCTTTATTCTTTACAGATTGTGGCCTATTGATAGATTGTAGATCAAATTAATTAGCTGTAGATGATGTTAATAAATTCAAATTAGGTTTTATATGACCAGTATTTTACATATTTTTAAATTACTTAATCAAAACTCCAAGGGATGAGATAACTGTATTTTGTAATTACTTTGATGTTTCTTTATTCCCCTAATATGAATTATGAAGGTTTGACAAAGACAAGTATTGATCATTAACATGTTGTTTTTCCTACTTAAATAAATATTTAGTTTATTCTATATGTCATCACACACAAGTTTAGCATAATGCTCATCATGGAAATGGAAATTAAAGAGGACCTATTATGCTCATTTTCAGGTGCATACTTGTATTTTGGGTTTCCACTAGAACATGTTTACATGCTTTAATGTTCAAAAAACACTTTATTTTTCTACCGGCTGTGCTGCAGCACCTCTTTTCACCCTCTGTCTGAAACGCTCTGTTTGATATCCTGCCCCCCCCTCCTGAAAAGCCCAGTCTGCTCTGATTGGTCAGCTGTCCCACTCTGTTCTGATTGGTCAACCAAACCTTACTTTGCGGACTGCGCTCCAGCTCCGCTCTAACTAGCTTTGTTTGAGGGTGTGCCAAACTAGCCGCTGGGCAGTTATTATGCAAATGTATTACTTGGTGACATCACCAGGTTACGGAAGAAAAGACGGGACTTCAAGCAAGGTGTTTCTGGCAGTTCAGGAGCAGTGTCTTTGGGCTTTGTAACTTTGCAGACCTTTTACATGCACCAAAAACGATATAACACACTAAAGGAAAGGGGAAAAGCATAATAGGTCCTCTTTAAAATACTTTGCAGAGTCGAATGCAGACCGGTCACTCACGTTCTTACAGGAAAGAAACATACACCTGCAGTTTTTTTGTTTTTTTAATCAAAGTAATTGTAGCCTCAATGTTTAGACTTGTGAGCTGTATGTAGCCAACTGCATGAAACAGAGAAGGCCATGAGCTAACTGACTCAGAAAATTCACATATTGTGTCCCTCTTTTCTCTCACATTATCCACCAGATGAGGCATTACATGCTGCTTACAAAGGCCATCGGGTTTTGGCCCAGATCACAGAGGATGCAGCTGTCTGTTCATTGTTCATCATCATTGTCTTCATGGATCCGATGGCTCCAGAATCAATAGCTGCCTCGGAGCAAACTAGTGAGCAACAGACTGTAGAAGCAGGTAAGAGTGTCAATTATTACTGGAGGACAGAGCAAAAATACAAAGTAAATGCCAACGGGGGGAAAGGTAATGGTGTTGATGGGATCATTAGCAATGGATTAATGATTACTTGGCTGGGTGCTGCAAATTTCTGGCTTATAAAGCTCACTTTACAGCCTTTAGTGTAGTCTCTACTTTGGGGAAAAAAATATACCTCGATGCACTGTGAGATTTCAGTACATTTCCAGTCCTCCCTGTGCGGAGGCATCCCAAAACTATTATGACAGCAATTGGATTAATGAGAGATGAATGTGTGTGTGTGGAAATAAAAAAGTTTATTGCCAACAGGTCAAGAGGCGTGCTAAATCTAATATTCAACAAGTAGAGTATGCATAGCTAACACATTCTGACATAGCGCGTCAAAATGTTTCCCATTATAAAACATCCCCATTTCACTGACTTCCTTGTCTAAATAGCACAGATCTCCACTAGAGAGAAAAGCCTGCAGTTCATTAATTAGCCCCAAAAACATCCATACAGACTACAGTATTATTTGCAGTGTTGTTTGAGAAGATGAGTTCGACTGCAGCTTTCATACAGTATTTGTAGGATTTGTGATAAATCTAAAAACCAAGTCAGGGAAATGGCCTCAAAAGGGCCCCAATATTTTAGTTTGATACCTCTAATGTCGAGTAAGAGCCATATAGCAGCGCAGTGTAATCCAGTTGTGATATGATATCATCACTTCTGTTATGATACAAACAATACCATGAAAAAAGCTGCAGTCGGTAACTTTGAGCAAATATAAGTTATTTAAATAAAAAATATTTTTATAATACGGTCACTATATCCTGACAGTAGTGCATGAGACAGATAATCTGTGTGTATTTGACTCTAAATGGGACCATAATTTACTAAATGAACATCATGCTATATTGAAGAAGACTTGAAACTAGCGATTGAGACCATAAACTCATGTTTACAATGTTTACGGAGGTAATAAATCAAGTGAGAAGTAGGGTCATTTTCTCATAGACTTCTATACAATCAGACTTCTTTTTGCAACCAGAGGAGTCGCCCCCTGCTGGCTATTAGAAAGAATGCAAGTTTAAGGCACTTGGCTTCACTTCTCAGACCCTGGAGTTGCCCACTGCTCTCAATACACTAAAATACATTTGAGGAGAGAAATAGGCATTACAATAACAGAATCTTGATTCATATTTGATTAGCGCTGCCTACTTTGACAGTTTGATCGGAGTTTGCGAGTTTCGCGAGCAGCGATTGACAGCTGCCCAGCTCTGATCTGCTGTGTTTGTTCAGGTGCGGTGAAATCCTGCAAATGTCATTAGCACTAGGAGGAGGCAGAGGAACATGATTTTTTTTTCACAGATTATCTGTCTCATGCACTACTATTAGGATATAGTGACAATTTTATAAAAATCACTTTTTATCATATTTGCTCTAAGTTACCGACTGCAGCTTTAAGCTCAGAAAATCAGTTTCCCTGCTTGTAAAGTCAGTGCAAACACTAATGAGGGCTGTAACCTACCACGCATAGGAACAAAAGCGTTTCCGTCAGTTAACACCGCCATCCAAAGGTTTTTATCAGGTAAATGGTGATTTGTGTGAAATCTCAAGTCAATTGACACAATATCTGCTGGTGAGAAATAAGCCAGAGATTTCAAAGGCAAGGTCAAGCTCAAGGTCATTTTTATTATCGCATCAGGAAGATTTGATAAGCAGCATAGTAATGCAATAATACATCAAATGCATGGTGCATACTTATGAAGTAAGTAAAAACAGCAACCACATAAACTGCATAATAGTCGATTACATTGCACTATATCCTCAAAGGATATTTTTACAGCAGAAATACATCTAAACTACTGCAAAGAAACAATTGGATTCACTGTAGTTACAGCTTAATGGCAGAATGAAGGAAAGGTGATACAGTTTATAGTTTTTTAAGTAGATTTTTTTTCTCTTTTTTTATGGATTGGAAGAGCAATACTGTAGGCAACTCCAAACCATAGCAGCATGCTCTTTTCTATGTTTTTTTCCCCTGTGTGTGTGTGTGTGTATCTGTGTGTTTAGACAACACATACTCTTATCAATCTCTGCACAATAACAGAAAACAATTTGCTAATGTTTTGAAAATAGCTTTCCCTTCCCCTGCTCCAGCATTGTGAGATGTATGCACAATTTCATAAACACAATCAGTGCGCTGAATGGCGGCACTGATATTCTGAAAAAAAAAAAAAATCTCATTATTGTTCCTGAGCTATGGAAAAAGCAGTCAATGGCCCATATCACACAGAATGCCCCCCTCCTCCTCCTCCTCCTCTTCCTCCTCCTCCTCCACAGCAGCCCACCATCACACAAAGCTTAATTCTACCTAGCAGCAAACAATATGCAGCAGTTTGCTGAGAGAATATTACTGATGACCCACAAGAAATCATCAGCAGGCCGGCTGCACTTTGCCTCGCAGTCTTCAGGCGACACTGCTGTTGAGATCATGTGGATGCACCACTGTCATCATGCACTTGTTTTATATATATATATATTTGAGCTGCAGTACCGTCGTTACAGGCGGACTGTGTCCTGTCTGATTTCAATAATCGAAATCTGGATCTCTTTAGCGCAGAGCTAAAGAGACAATGTGACCTGTGTCACAGTGTCTGCCTGCGTATATGGATTTCCAGTCTTTTGTAACTCACTCCATCTTCCCCCCTCTCTCTCATGAACAAGTGTCAGGAAGAGTGGCCACAGAGGAGTGCAAGTAAACAGGAAATGAATGAGGGGCCTTGTGGGAATACATGCATAGAGGTGGAGTATAAGTGAGTGGTGTTTGTGACAAGACAGACATGAAGCGGTGACATATGTATGTTTGTGAGACCACTGGGCCTAGATATACAGACAGCTTCCGTGATGGATGATGACAGTCCAGTGCATAATCAGAGGAGTTCAATGAGGGCATATGCAATGGTATAGTGGCCATTGATGAGGTGGGTGTACTACTCGGTAGATGGGTAGTAGGTTACCGAGGAGGAAGTGGGTATACTCTACTATATATTCCAATGGCTTTTTGGCCGATTGGTGGGTATACTGTAAACTGCCAGAAAAAGAGGTGGGTATACCCCGTATACCTATACGTATACCCTCCACTACACCACTGGACATATGTATCAAGCCTCCTCAACACTGCTTAGTGTCAGAGAGTTTGTATGTTTTGTATAGCTACCAGTGTGTCATCATTTTGGGGTGTTTTTTCTTTACATGCTGACACATAACTTTTTCTTTCTACACTAGAGTTCAGAAAGTCACCTGCTACTCATTTGTTCTTGGACATTATCACATTTTGTTTGTAAAATGTATTAACACTATTTACAAAAAAAATATTCAGCAGAATTGGTGTGTAAAAAATGCTGATTATTCTGTGAAAACATTTTAGGTATGTAAAGGAGAAATGTATGTTTTATTTTTTTTAGCTCTATGAATGTCAGTCGGTCCACTTTGGTCCACACTGAAATGAGGTTATAATCATTTTAAATTAGTTTTCTTTTTTTATTATTTTAGTTTTGACTTACACCTGCTGAACATCAGCATGTTAGCATTGCCGCTGTGAGCATGTTTCCCTGCTAGCATTAGCATTTAGCTCAAAGCATCACTGTGCCTTTAAGTACAGGCTCACAGAGCTGATAGCATGGCTGTTCAAAATAGCTTCACAAAGTCATCCAAGTATAGCTACCTGGAGAATGTATTCACCCTCTGAAATCAGTGCAGAGGTCAGCCAGGGGGACACGCTTTGGTGCACATGAAACTCACCGCTGGGAAATTGTCTATTACCCTTTATTCCAAACATAATATTCTATATGTGTCTATGTAGCTCCCCATAAAATGTAGGGGGGCAGCTATCCCATTAAAGCATTTTGAGCCCTCGTACCTTCCTGCACAAGCACACAGTAGATGTTAATTAAAGCCGGTGTTCAGTGTTTTAAGGCCCGGGGTGAATATTGAGACTTGGCCTGCAGTATTTCTTCTCTGAACCGTGATGTTCATCAGATCAGTTGCAAACTCTGGCAAGTACTTCAGTCTGACATTTGATGATGTAAGGTTTATGGTGATCATCACAGATCACTAAATGTCAGGGACCGTCTGGCCACAGCTGATATATTCATCCCAGAAAGCAGGAGATGCACTCGAATGATACATTGGCCCCGGTTTCTGTCCTTGTCAAGAACGAACAGCATGTAAGGACTCCTCATCAAAATGTGTGAAGGGCTTTCAATAGAGAAACTGTTCTATAGAGCAGTTCTTGACCTGTGCAACTGAGAAATGTCATACATCACGTTTCCTCGGATGTGACTTACAAAACCAAACCAGAAGCGACAGAGGAATAAGACCACGGATTATTGAACGATGTCGCACAAATATGAGGCCTGATTAAAAAATGCAAAATTACGCATGGCTTCAGAGAAACCGGCCATTCAGTTCACATCTGATATTCTGTGCCACATAGAGCAGATCAATTTAAAAAAGCCCCATTCATGCAGAATGCAAATGAGATCCTTCATCCTGTGGGTCAAAATAAGAATTTGTTTATAGAATTGATGATTTTTTTTTTTACTGTTGTCTGTACTGTTTACTGTTGTTTTTTTGCCACGTAATTACTGTTAAATAGAAAATGTCTCTTTCAATTATCACCATTATTAATTTTGGAGATTTTTGGGGGGAGAATCTTCTTCACTGTTTTATTGTTCAAGTTGCTTCAGTTTTCTCTGTGACCAGTGGTGAAAAGCAAATGAGTACATTTACTTGACTACTATACTTAAGTACAATTTTGAAGTACTTTGTTTGTTTTTTAGCAATTTCCCCTCTGGATTTCCTCAAGTGGTTTCATTTAAATAACTGTTTGGTGCTCAATGAGGTAAACTTATCCAATTTTTACAAAAAAATGCAAGAGGAAAATAGAAAGGAATATATATATATATATATATATCTTGTGACCATTTGGAGGAGGTCTGACCCCTAGCTTGGGAGTCACTGGACTTAACTACTGTACTTTATATAAGTAGTAAAAACTAACTCCACCTCAACCAGCTACAACAGTAAAATGCTGCTTACTCATTGATGCATTAGTAACAATCTAATAATGTCATATTATAACACTCACAGGGGTCATTTTTCTGCAAATACTTTTACTTTTGATACTTTACCTTGTCTAGTGAGTAAATGTGAAATGTGAAGGATGTGAAAGGATTCTTCCAGCACTGATGACTACTACCAACTCAGTAAATGTCTCGGTCATAGGTGGAGATTCATTATAGACCTCCTAGCAACATTAATATTATTTGTGCTGAATTGAGAGACACTGAGAACCTTTTAAAGGTTCACAGGATGTAATTTTCACTGACAGTGGAAACAAAGTTGCTTGTTGCTCGTATTGAAATCAGTCAAAGCTAAATAGATTAAATAGTGCAATAAGGAAATTACATATAGTTTTTTCAAAACGGTCTATATCAATGAAACTTTTAATATTGGTGATGGAGAGGAAGTCCTGGCCCGATTAGGTGTTTTCCATTAAAAAGTGTGTTCTCCAGTGATTCACCTTTTTGACTTCTGGACATTTTTTTCTTTTTCTTTGCCAAAAGGGTCACCCTGCGCTCATCCTTTTCGCAGCAGTCCTGGAGTGAGAAGAAGCACCTCAGATCAAACCTTTTAGTGACCTTCCAGCACATCGGACAATCTCCCCAAGCACCGGTGCACTAACCATCAAGCCCCATGTGGCCTCCGTGAAGTGAGGAGTAATCAAGGTAAAATTGAGGGGGTGGAAAAGTGGAAAAATGTGTGTACGTGTGTATTTCTGGTGAGAATACGCCACCTGCAGTGTCAACAGCTCGTAGAGTCACCCCAGTAATCAAACAACTCTAAGATTTACACAGGGGCAAAAACAAAATAACATTTCAAAACATTTTCAGAGTGAAGACAGTCCTAAACAGAGTAGGATAAATATTAAACTAATCAGATTATGATCCCTTTATATTACAAACTGATTAAGAAATATCTACATGTTACAGGTCAATGTTAAGATTGAGGTTCAAACTAAATATACTGATTTATACTGCAATTTATTCATGAATACTACAGAAAGATCCTATCTAAAAAAAACTGTTTCTAGAATTAGTATCTTTTTAAAGACTTGGAGTATTTGAGTATTAAATCTGAGTTGAGTTATATATCATCTGCTCATGACATCAAAAGATGATTAAACCAGCATCTCTGTAGTTTTGTAGTGACTCAGTCAATGTACACCGATCCTTCATCCACAAGGGGGCGTGTTTGAACAACAATCAGCACCTCTGCTCACTGATGGCATAGTGGCTCTCTCTTCATAATGACTACATGGCTTTCAATCATGCTGTCCTTGCTCCAGCAGCCTGTCTGAGCACAAAGTGACTGTGAACACATCTATCACTGAGCAAGAACATTTCCTAACATATGCTGTCAAAAGCAAAGAAAACTTCCAAGAAACAGATGTCTGCACATCCAAGTAAACCTCTATTTTTGTTGGTGTAGGTAACCAAAAAATGTGTTACATCAAACCTTTGAATAAGTTGCAAAAAAAGTATTCAAATCTAATAAAAAACAGATGGCTAACTCTGATTTAAGTTCGCCACTGAGATTTTGCTGTAGGTCGGTTATTCTAGATTATCATGAAACAACAAAGCAGAAAATATCTCCTCAATGAGCCTCAATGAATAATCAGTCTCCCTGCTGTTGGTATCATTTGTCAACATGGCAGCACCTCTTTTCATACTTTAGATTTCACTGTTACACATTTATCATAGATTATCATAAATACCAAGGCTGAATAATCAAATGTCCCGGGGCCCCTAAAAGCTCCAGATTTACGTGTGTCAACTGGTGTATCTATAAATCTATTATATCATATTTCAAGTAGCCTACACTTATAATTTATTTGAAAATATTTGGGGATGTGCACCACAATAATAAGTATACAGATAATACAACAATGTAAATTAAGTAAAAGTCCTGTATTAAAAAGTAAGAAGTAAAGAAGTATTTTCAGCAAAACTGTAGATGGCCCATGTCATAGTGTGTTAGAATGACCATTTAGTGGCTGGATGATGTAATGGAAAGAGATGCCAAGGTGTACCAAGCCATGTGGTTATTGAAAAAGAAAAAAAAAACAACTACAGCAGAACTTATACTGTGTCACTGGTATACTACATTGGATGCTTCTATTAACACGTGTTCTCAAAATATTATCACGTGGCTAATTACCATGGCAAATATATAGAATATAATTAAACACATGATATTTACAATGATATTTTTTTACTGCTATTTACCCCCCAAAATAAACACATAAACTAATAACCACACTCGTCGCCTCTCTCCTATCAGTCTCTCCCGGAACGTTGTGTGTGGCTTTCGTACACCCGGGGGGACTCTTTCGGACGAACACCCTGGAGCAGACACATGGCTGAACAGGTATGTGTTTACACAAACAATTTAAACAATATTCGCTAAACTATTACACTAGCACAAACAATTTAAACAATATTCCCTAAACTATTACACTAGCACACACGGTTATACCACGATATTATAGCACATAGATGCAAAAAAACTCAGCAGAACCTAATTTCAACCAAGACGCCGAAGTTAGCTTCCGATTCGCAGCTGATGTTAGCATTATAGCTTTAGCATTATAGCTATTGTCGTAGAATTGTTTGTCAGCGAGCATGAACGAAGTTTTGGCTGTTGTGAAGTTAGCATGTTAGCCTACTAGCATGTGAAGATGAGCTCATAAGGGTAAATTAAACCCGAGTGTTTTGCTGGGGTTAGACTAACCCGAGCGTAAATGCAACAGACCGTGTGACGCACTACAAATCAAAGTGGAGCTAGCTTCCATGTTTTCAGTGCTCCGTTCAATGGCTAATTGCGGTTAGTGTGTTATTTAGCTAGCTGACGCTATGCTAGTTTACGGTAGCTTCAGTGTATTGCAGTCAGTGCACACACAGGGATGTAATGGGGCGGCGAAATGTGTGATGGGGCTCAGACAATAACATAAATTATATAAATAACATCTTAACAGTGAAGGTAGGTTGGCAATAAATCACATTTCTTCAAAAATAAAAGTCGCCGTCTACTGTGCTGCAGTACCACTCTCCGCCTGTAGTGTTACTGATGCGCCGGCGGGGGCGCTGTTTTTTTTAAATGGCCTTAGTAAACACTGTTTAATAAGTGATATCAGAATCAGAAATACTTAATTGAACTGCGGGGGAAATTACAGTTGTTCCATTTTAGAATGAAAATATATATATATATAAACATAGAGAAGTTATAACTAAAATAGAAATAACCATAGAGATGAAATGTAAATATGTGTAAATTATCAAAAATAAATGCAAATATATAAAGTTAACTATCAAAGAAATCACAAACTCAAGTATAGGGGACATCAGATTACTGCATACCATTTAATTTTTTTAATTAATACATTTTTAAAATTTAACATTTTTAATTAATAAAAAATAATAAGTTCCATGTTCTGTCATCTATTATTCCATTGTTTTCCTGATGTTTTAGATTTTTGCTGAGGTATCGTTTCAGTATCAGTATCGAGATATTTAGGCAGGGTATGGTCTCTTCAGTGCATTCACACCTGTACTTAGAGCTGTCAACTTGTGATTGGATCACCAAGGACGCATGTTAGTGCCAGGTCTGAACAGGGCTTAGACTACCTCATGCTGGATACCAGATTGATAAGGCTGTCTTAAAGCAGAGGGCCACCATGTACAATGGACCAGAATCAAGGCCCTTATGCACAGAGTTGATACAGAAGGCGTCTTATCAAGAATGACAAGTATGGGCTGTGTTGTTAGGCCCACATTTTCTGCAGCACGTAGACGTCAATCATAAACTCATCAGATGTGTTTATTATATCTGAATATAGCACGACTGCAGAAATTTATCGTTGGAATACATTTTTAATTGTGGGGAATTATCTTCTGCTTTTTAAAAAAAAAAATGTAAATTTAAATCATGTCCTTTTTTCACCAGATATAACATGGTGATATTCAGGGTGTACCCTGCCTTCGCCCAATGTCAGAGGGGATCGGCTCCAGCCCCGCAACCCCGAATAGGATAAGTGGTTACAGATAATGGATGGATGATGGTTTCTCTAGGAAGGTAAGTTTCCTACTGTAACAAATAACATACTCATGAAAATATTGCAATTCATCGTCTGCCAAGCCTTTTTTGATAGTTTACAAATTTTAATTGAAAAACAGGCATCCAAACAATTCACTTTTTGAAAGTCGCTTTTTTCACGTCAATTTGGGTGACTTGTTTGAATCGTCCAGATCCAAAGAGATCAGAAATGTGTTAAAATTACGTGCCACCACCCTGTTGGGGCCCGCCCGAACCCACAATATTTTCTAGTAAGCTCACCCAAACGGTGGGTTGACGTCCCGCTTTCAAATTCCACTGAAAGGCTGCGTTTTCATACACGGCACCCAGGCGTTGATGGGCTTATTGAATGAACTAATTCATTATCTTTACATTGCGCTTTCAGAAGTTGAGTTGATTTAGCAGATTCACATGATTTGAGTCAAGAGATTCACATGTTTTGTTATTTTAGAGTTATTTTTGGCACAGGTTAATTTGATAAATAATTTAATTTAAAACCAATGTATAGGCTAGATAAGACCTGGGATTAAAAACATGACCCCCCCCTTAAAATAACCTTGTCTATTTTCATTGAATAAGAGTGCATTTATGTTTCTAGTAAAACAATACATGAACCATCATTGTGGCATGTCTTGATCAACCTTAACATAAAGGTGTCAATAAATAAATAAAAATAATAAGGTCTAATGATTCTTAATTAGAAACTTTCTGATCAGTCAGGAATAGGCTGGTTTAGAATATTATTAGATATTTACAGACTGTGTGTGCTGAAACGCACTAGAAGCCTTATTCTCCTTTACAATAATCAGGCAGGCAAACTCATTAGAATATGCAATATTAAGATCAGTGTATATGATGGATTAGTGGCATTAGAATGAGCAGTGGAACCAAATTTAGTCTTTTACTGCCAAACATTTTTTTCCCGGGGAATACCCCCTGGACCCCCCCGAGCTGGTTACTTTTTCTTACTGAATATCTACTCAAGATAGTTCTGGAATTTCCCATTAATTTAAGCATATAGGACAGGCCTTCGTTACACGATTTTATGATATTATGCCTGAGCATTTTTCTTTTCGACTTCGGGTAGCTCTCTCTTATACCCCTTTCACACCGAGGGTGACCGGGATGGTGAGGGACAACGTAGTGTGACGTTATACAAACATAACAAAGCTGCTAAATGAAAGCGGCATTCGCTTTACACAGAAACACAGTGTAAGCCGACCACCTCACGGTACAGCCAGCTGTGAGAGCATCTGTTTATAACACGTGTTTCCACATTTTCTATTTGTAATGTTAATTTTTTTTTTTTTTTTTCTTACTTTTTTAATTTCCGAGTAAACCTGCAAAAAGAAGTTGCCTGTTCCGTATGTTGTAAAGTAACAAACCAAGTCCCAGTTCATTACAGTATCAAGCAATTAGCAAAATTCATGAAATATAAAATCATTTTATTACATTTGGACAAGCTCACATGCCCAGCTGAAAAACTTTAGCAGGTCTACTATATGTAGCAAATCTTTGCTGGGATGGTGGAGTGAGTGAAATATACATTTCAGTCTTCAGAAGTTTCTAATCCTTTTGTAAATATAGCCTAAATTATCATATTAGAAAGCACAATGTAGTCTAATATATGATAAATGGGTACTGTAGATAGACAGAGGAAAAAAAGGTTCATGAGTGTTGATTGACAGATACTGTAAATCTGTATGTTGTCTGTATGTTTTTGCATACGTTACAGCTCCAAGTAACCAGGGCTCTAAACTTACTTTTTTCACCATCCTCCCGGTACCGTCCCGATATACAACCTAAGCCATTCCGAAATGAATGCGGACCATCCCAAATTTAAAATCTTTGTTATTCTACATGATCATTAGTTAATCATTCAAAGTGACCTTCAACATAAATCGAACATGAAAAGTGGTTTATTTTTGTTCATAAATTTATAATTTATCCAAAACCTTTTTTTATTTAAAAAAAGTAATTTTATTGTTTTTTTCTTTATAATTTGCATGTTTGTTTTTATTTTAGTGTTAACTCAGCTAAGTTAAATTGAAATATTTTTTATGTGTAAAAAGTAGCATTTGATCAGACATTTTACATTCTTGTACACATTGATGATGCCACTATCATCTCCTCTCTCCGTAGTCCTCCAGGCCGTACCCCCCCGCCCATTTCCAGCACCTGAGCTAATTAGTATGCATTGCTCCCGGGTTGTGACCCAGATTGTATCTGAATTGACCGGGGATTAACCGGGGTTGACTGGCTCGGTTTGAATTGACAAAAGGAGGGTTGAACAAGGGTCAGATGGTCCGACCCTGGTCATTGGGTATAATACCTCTTTCACGCGGGTGGGGGGAGGGTTACACTTCTGGAGGACTACAGAGAAAAGGGATGATAGTGGCATCATCAATGTGTGCAAAAACATAAAATATCACCGAATGATACATGTTTTTGGGATAATATGGTGTCAATATGGTACATACAGCATTTTTTACCTTTGTAAAATGTTAAACTGTTACTGCGTCACGTCGAGCTGTATTGTATGCAAAAACATAGACAGCATACAGATTTACAGTATCTATCAATCAACTTTTCCTCTGTTTATCTGCAGTACCTATTTATCATATATTAGACTACCTTGTGCTACCTGATATGATAATATAGGCAACATTTACAAAAGGAAAACTTATGAAGATTTGCTACATATAGGCCTGCTAAAGTCTTTAAGCTGGGCATGTTGGATAATGTAACAGTTTGTCCAAATGTAATAAAATCAGTTTATATTTCATGAATTTTGCTAATTGCTCGATAATGTAATGAACTGGGTTTGGTACTTTATAACCGATGGAACAGGCGACAGCTGGATCTTTTTGCAGGTTTATTTGGAAACTAAAGGTTTAAAAAAAAAAAAAAAGGTAATGTTACAAAAAGAAAATGTGCAAACATGGTTTAAAAACAGATGTGCTTACAGCTGGCTGTACCTTGAGGTGATCAGCTTGCTCGGCTAGTTTCTGTTTCTGTGTATTGCTTTTGTTCAAGCTAAAGTTTTGAACCCAAAATCACATTATGTCGTCACAAAGGGCGTCACAGGCCCACACATATGCAAAGGAAATATTGCTCCTAAATGAAATATTTTGATATTTTGAACTTTTATCAGGGAAAACTGGTAGGGGGTTCATCTTATGACAATGATTCCATAACTATTATTATTACAACTCATGTCCCTTCTAGATCAAGGAACTTAATGCTGCATCCAACAACACAACCAGTACTGCACGTTTTTTTCTGGATGGAGTGAGGAGATTTGGATGGCCTTACAAGTGAGTAATGCTGCTTGCTATAAATGTACTTAGAATCATGTTTAGTATCCCTTATCCAACAACAGAGTATCGTTACACCAGGCAGGCACACAGCTGACAACCTGCTAAACTAAACTAAATATGCGGTGGAGAGTTACTGGGAAAGTGTCTGCATGTCCGCGACACTACACGCAGCACCGTGGCTGCTAACTCTCCCAGACGGGTGAACTGGGGATTCAGCAGACACACTGCAGCTGGCGCACCGCTATGTGAGACGCACTAATCTTGTCGGTTAACGGTTAATAATCGGTTAACAGGGTCGGTTATCGTTTCCTTTTTTTTTTTTTTTTTTTTTTAAATTAGCATCCCTAAGAAGTATAAAACATGTTATGTGTGTACCTTATAATTTAACCCAGAGACTGTATTTCAGAGGCTGTAGCAGATTCAGTTTTACACAGATATCATATGAAATTAGAAAACCTAAGGAATCCATTGGTACCAACCATGTTATGCTAGCTTGTCGGGAAGGAGGCTAAATAACGCTCCAAATTGAGGCAAAATTTTGGTGAGGAAAAACTTGCATGGCCATCTTCAATGGGGTCCCTTGTCCTCTGACCTCAAGATACTGTATGTGAATGAAAATGGGTTCTATGGGTACCCACAAGTCTCCACTTTACAGACATACCCACTATTATCATCACATGCAGTATAAATGTGTTATTTTCGCCTATTCTAAAAATGATGTTTGAATATTTCTGCATACTGGGGTCCCTAAACAGTCTTGGAATTACATAAATTGGTTTATCACTGTAAAGCTGAGACTCTTTGGATCCAATAAGCCCAACTGTATTCTATGGTGTCAAAACAGTCTCATAAGTATTCACAAACAAATGTCAAGTTATGTAACTTGTAAACCATAATGCACAAATAAAGGCAGAATGATTTGTATCTGTAAATCTGTATCTGTGCCTCTGATTTACAACTCTTACTCTATATCATCATTTGTACATCAACTTAGCATTTTTCAAAGGAAATATATTTGTGAATCTCCCCCTACTTGTGTTGATTCTTTTGAGACTCTTTTACCGTGCTGTTAAACACAAAATCCACAAATAGAGGGAGCACGTGACTCGTAAAATGTCATGTGACTTGTATCTCGTAAAACACAATACACGAATATATTGTAAATCTCTATCTGTATCTGTGCTTCTAATTTACCAACCGCTGTTAAACTAAACCGAGGGCAAGGCAAGTTTATCTATATAGCACATTTCAGCAACAAGGAAATTCAAAGTTCTTTAAATTATAAAAGGACATTTAAATACAATTTAAAAACGGTCATTTAATATCTAAGACAATAGAAAATTAAAACAAGTTCAAATAGAATAAGACGGGGATAAAATACAAGAATAAAAGTTACAGTGCAGTGTAAGAAATGATTTAATAAAAGGCAGCGGCAAACAGAAAAGTCTTCAGCCTTGATTTAAAAGAAGTGAGAGTTGCCGCTGACCTGCTGTTTTCTGGGAGCTTGTTCCAGATATATGGAGCATAAAAGCTGAATGCTGCTTCTCCATGTTTCTAGTTTTGACTCCCAGACAACCTGAGGTCTGGATGGTTCATAATGTACAAGATCAGACATACATTTTGGCCCTAAACACAGGCACAGTATGCGTTGGTTCAGGTCAGCTCACTGAACCCTCTAGAAATGCATCTTATATTATTTATAATAACACAGAACTAATAATTTATTGTAATGATGAATAATATTGACCTTGTTGTGTCTACTTATTGACAGAATAAGAAACTAACAAGATAAGAAGATAGATTTGTGGTCTTTTTATTTACTTATAGCCTAATAACATCGGACACACTCTTTCCACACACCATTAAATATGCACTTTCTTTTATGTAAACAAACCACGTACCTATTAGGGATGGGTCATGATTTCCAATTTTTCGAATAGTCATTCAATTATTTTAAAAAAAATCGACTAGTTTATGCGACTATCGTCCTGTCTTAAAAAGTACATATTTTCCCCTTGTTTTAACCGTCGCAGGCGCTGCTGCCTGGTAGTAACGTTACTACCGGTAAAACGTTTCAGTAGGTAGATCAGCTGTTCCTGCAGCGGAACATATCGTCATTCATTCCCGACGGCAACAAAATAAAACTCACCAAAACCGTTATGGTCTGTCTTTCCACTGGCCTCTTCCACTGTTCCAACAATATGGTTGAAATAAAGTCTTAATCCATAGCGTTAGATGGGAAAATGTGCCGACCCTACATGCCGTTTTCCCCCACTGTGTATCTCTCCCCACGGAGCAGCTGCTGCGGGGGGTCGAGGGGGTGTGTGGCGATTTTTGAAAGGTCATCGACTAGTTCCTAGTGATTATTGAATAGTATTTTTGCTTGGAATGCACATCCCTAATACATATCAGCTGTGCGGTCAAGATCAGACTAAAGACGTGCCACTTAAAAGATGGCTGAGTAGTAGGCTACTTGCTCTCTTCTGACGTTTGTGTTTTTTAAACAGAAAACACAGCTTTTATACTGTGATATTTACTGAAAATGACAATTGAAATGAAATACAATACAGCCAACAGTAGCCTCAGTAAACTTTCAGGCGATCTCCTGGTGCCTCCTTATGTAGGTGTTTGTAGTGAAATGAGGAGGTGATGGTATCGTATAGATAACTCCTCATTTCAACTTCACAAATCAGCCGTTCCTCGTCCGTTGTGGCGCTTTCAAAGCGAGTGTCAGGAATAAATAGAAACAGGGCATCTGACCAAAACGGCGTGCTGCGCAGCGCTTTGTTGACCCCGGCCAGTTAGGACATTCTAATAGAAAACATCGAAACAAAATGATTTTGTCACCAACGCTTGCTTGTGTCGCATTCTGTTTGGAGGGTGTAATATGTAGGCTACACACATCCTCATACATTAGACCTCTCTGCATTGTACACATTACATTCCCGCTAGAATTTTTTTGTGAACCGCCCAACCTTAAAGTTCAAACTATGACCCTAAACTATTCAGTGCTTTATAAACCAACAGTAGTATTTTGAAATCAATTCTTTGACAGAACTGGATTGATGTGATCCACTTTCTTGGTCTTAGTTTTTTTTTAGGGATACCTGTAAAGACACCGTTACAATAGTCGAGTCTACTGAAGATAAATACATCGACCCTCGTTTGCGAAAACACGGTCAAGCCGCGGCTTGGATTTTGATGCATGTCTTTCCTACGGTACCGTACCGTAACAGCAAGGATAGACACACATCTAAATCTAAGCGGCGGCTACAGATAGAGATTCACAGGTACAAATCACTCTACATTTATTTGTGCATTGTGTGTTATGAGAAACAAGTCACATGACATTTTACGAGTCACATGCTCACTGTATTTGTGGATTTTGTGTGTAACAGCATGATAAAATAAGTTGATGTACAAATGATGATATACGAGTTGTAAATCAGAGGCACAGATCCAGGTTTACATATACAAAAATAGAGATACAGATAAAAATCAATCTTGTGTACTGTGGTTTACAAGTTACATAACTTGACATTTGTTTGTGAATACTTATGAGACTGTTTTGACACCATACGAGACCGTGCAGCCGGCGAACAGTTCATGACCTGCTTTAATCTACTTTTCAACTTCATTTGTTGACTCCATCCTTCTTGTTATCGCTACGGTTTATTTTTTGACCGCTTGCTCCCACCAGCAGCAAAGTTATAACTGCCTGCTCCCACTGGATCCCAATCCTAATGCTGTCCTCTAAAACAGAACGCTGCTGCACACACACACACATACACACACACGGCCCCGCGGTCGCACATCGACGCAACTAACGGCTCGTATTAAAACACTGTCGTTCTTAAAGTACCGGTATTAATAAGATGGGGTATCGTACCGTTTTTAACGGCAGGGTATTGCGATACCTTTCTATTATCGGTAAATCGTGCAACACTACTCTCTCTTTTTTCACCATGCATGTGTTTGCATCCCTGGAAAACGTGTTGGTGTTAGAGGTGTAGGCCACACACAGCATAAATTTAACTACAGATATTTTTAAGTTTGACCATAGATATGTTCTGTCCATAGAAATTATTTCTATGGTTTTGTTCTTGTCCCTCTTCATATGTAATTCTACTGCCCACATATTTTGTTTATATTGTGTTTTCTCAGACTGTGAAATGTGTTCTTTATTTGACATTTTATTGACAGATTATCATGTAATCTTGTATTTAGCCCTCTATAGATCCTTTTGTATATATTTGAGTTCTTGGATATGGATGTCATTACTGCTGTGTAATGATTTAATGGATTGAATTGCTTGTGTTCAAGTTATTTTGAGCCCAAAATCACAGTATGTCGTCACAAAGGGCTTCACAGGCCCACACATATGCAAAGTAAATATTGTTCCTGAATGAAATGTTTTCATATCTTGAACTTTTATTCGAAAAACTGGTAGGGGGTTCATTTTATGACAATCATTCCATAACTATTATTTATACAACTCATGTCCCTTCTAGATCGCGTACCTTAATGCTGCATCCAACAACACAGCCAGTACTGCACTTGAGTTTTTTCCGGATGGAGTGGGGAGATTTGGATGGCCTTACACGTGAGTAATGCTGCTGTAGATGTTTTTAGAATTATGTTTAGTATCCCTTAAAGGTGGAATCTGTGATTCTAATCCAACCCTACACTTTTTGTCAGATTCAGCAAATATCTCCTCACGATCTGCTGGCTGTCCGTTCTGTGTGTTCGCTTAAAAAAAAGTGGTGTTCATACACAGCCCTGGCTCTGTAAATGGGAAACAAACAAAGTGGCTCGGACTGATACGAGCCACTAGGGCTGAACCGAATGTTATTTTTTACATTCAAAGCTTCTATTGATGTTTTTGAATGAAGCCTAGACTGTCCGTCAGGTGCGAGCCTTCCTTTGTGTGTGTGTGTGCGGCAGCCAGTTGGAGAGCAAACAATTTTTGACCACAGTGAAAATGTTGTTTTTGAAAGGTAAACGCTAACAAATAGATAAAAACATGTTGTGTATTTTGGAAATGATTAGGCCCACATCTATCTTTTTTCAATACGTTTTTACTTTTACACTGAGGACTGAGACAGCGGCACACGCGGCGGCGGCGCATTAATAATATGTATATATGTATGTTTTTTTAAATAATTAATATAGGCTACAGAACAAGCTTATAAATTATTCATATATAAGGGCATGGAGAGAAAAGATGAGAACAGAGACAACGACACCGACCATGCGGTCACCTTTCATGTCGACACACACGAAGCAGATGAATGATTTTTTTTGCGTAGTTTTTGCCTCGTACAGGCGACTTCTCACGGCCGTTTTAATTTAGTTCTGAAGGCTGAACCTGCGCTCTGCTGCCACACTGGAGACTGGAAGTACCAGCTCTCTGAACGTGGGATTTCCCGATCCTGAACTGGGGCTCTGTGACCACTACAGGTCACAGAGCGGTGACGGTGCAGCAGGACCGTAGGGCCGGCAGGATTCTGTTTCATAGTACGCACAAGAACGGCCCGCCCGCTTACCTTTAACGACTATAGTTCCCATGCGCGCGCATAGGGCCTCGCAGTCTACTCAGCGTGCAAGTGAGAGATTGATCCATGTTTTTTTGCACTAATGTTACCGATACAGCAACACCATAAAACTCTGATTAGCCACGCATTTCAAAGACCAGCCAGAACAGTCAGCTATAAAATAGGATACAATATATCCAGAAGCGCCTTAATATTACTTTAGGCCCCTGGGGCTACGGACGTTTGGAAAGCCCTTCACAATATGCCACGTCAACATTAATTAGGCACCTCCGTCAATGGACAGCGACATATAGTAAACGGATTGCCCTCCTAATCAGTAAACACAATATGAAACGGCTGGGGCTTCTGGCGCCATAGCCCAGAGAAACAGTGCAATAAAAGTCGACATTAAGCTGCAAAAGCTACAGATTCCCTCATTTCCTGAAATCCCTGCAGCATCTGAATGCAGCAGGACTGATAAATTCGCTGCCTTTGAGAAGTGCCGTGCAAGAGCGCAGAGCGCAGTGCCGTTATGCACGGCCATTCACCGTGTTTACCGTTTACCTTTATTAAATTGCCTGAGAACGACACCAGGTTGTTACAGTATAACCGTACAGACCTCTACAAACACCAGACTGGTCGGTTATAACTCGATATTCTACTGTTTTATGGAGGAGACGTCCGGTTACCATTACTCATTTTGCACTTTGCGCTGCTGCACATACATACAAAATAGAAGATACGGATAGAGAAGCCCACATTTTATGTACTGCTGCTTGCTGTCCATTGTATTGACGCATGTATGCTGTAGGGATCGACCTATTATCGGCCGATATTCGTCATTTTTCAGATTATCGGTATTGTTATTTTTTTTAACCAATAACCGATAAAATAAATTAATTTATAAATGCAATACTTTGGCTCTGGTCAGCCTCCTCTCTGTGTCAGCCTGCTGTCAGTGCTCTCCACTGTGCAGTCTGGCTCAATGTCCCGCCCACAGCCCACATCTGATTGGTTACACGTCATCAGCAATAACCAATCAACGCTGAAAGCTGCTGCTCCACAGACGTGCAGAGAAAAACACACACACACAGATTCAGCGCCGGTGAGCGAGCGGAGCCGAGTCCTCTCAGTAAGACGGAAGATATTGTCGAAGTTGCAATAAACATCCCAATCCTCTATGCTGAAGTTGCAAAAACACCACGATCTAATGATGTATTTATATGATGACAAGCGTGCCTAGTTTCCCAGTTACACCGCTGAAAATGTCTGAATAATGCACGCTGTTGCAGTGATATTCAGTCAACTATAACAAGATAATAGTGTTTATTTATGTAGCGTTAGTTATATCTCTGAGTAATGTTGGTGACAGTGCAACTGAAAGTTATTTTAGCTGCTAATTTGCGAACGTAACATTACTCGCCCGTATGCGTTGGCGTTTTTACATGAACGTTTACATGTACAATGTGAGTTAATGTTGAGTGTCGTAGAGCTTGAATGCGATAGCGAACGTCAATAAGTTAATTTGTTGATCCATAATTTAGCCAGCTGACTAGCAAAGCAATTGTTCGGTTGCAACGTTATTTCTTACATGTCCCTTACCAAGGCTGGTTCTCTCAGTCTCAACCAGAAGCAGCTTTGACTCTGTTTCTGGTAGAGACGTGCAGGATATTGTTGTTAGCGACGTAAGACGTAATTCATTCATTTAACTTTTATTTAAATCTCGAGGAATCATTGAGGAAATGCCCTCATTTTCAATGATGTCCAGAGTACAATTAAAACTGAATAAATACACACAAAAAGTAATTAAGAAAACAAACAGACAACATCAGACCACAGTTAAAAACAGTTACATTAAAGAGTAAAATAGTTGGTTAACATGGTTTTAAATTGACCTATTGGTTCAGTTGTGTTATAATATAAGTAAAATGTAATGTGATATATGATGGCAAGTTACGGGCTTTATAAATAAATAGAAACCAGTACCTGTCACATCTTGCTGTTAGAGAGGCCCTGTGTAATGTATGTAATGGAACTGCATATAAGGCCTGTGTTAATCCAGACAGGCACTGCATAGATGGTGTACAGTTATCAGAGTTGAATAGTGGAATTTAAGTTTTGCTAGTTTTATTTATTTTTACACTTTATAAAACTTCAGAGAGATATTGTTTATTTATTTATTAAAATTTTCAGTTAACTTTATCAGAAGCTGGGAGCTCCCTGCCCTTTTATTTTAAGATAATATTGAAAAGTTCTCATTTAATCAAACATCATCAATTATGTGCTTTAAGGCATTTCAACGAAGTTTTGTGTTGTTCCCATTTTTGACACCAAGATTTTCATTTTTACTGCAAATGTATATGGGTTCAAAATATCGGTTATCGGTCTCCTTGACTACTAATAATCGGTATCGGTCCTGAAAAAAACATATTGGTCGATCCCTAGTATGTTGATCTGCCTCTGACATAATACCTTGCCTGCCAGTTTTGAAGCTGTGTGTGTGGACCGGGTAAAGCTGCAAAATGAAAAGCCCTTCTTTTGATAAATATAGTTGTCTGGATCTGAATCTGAAAGTCTGTGTACCTAGACCAGGGGTCAGCAACCTTTACCATCAAAAGAGCCATTCTAGGCAACAAAAAAAAAAAAAAAATCTGTCTGGACCCGCAAAACATTTGAGCATTGTGATGAAGGTAACACAGTTTATAGTCTAAGTATATAGTATATAAGTCTAATGCAGTGAGGGCCAAAGTGCAAATGTACTACGGAGTATTAGGACCACATTGAGGGAAAAAAAATCGGAGATTTCCAGAATGAAGTCATAATATTACAAAAATAAAGTCATAACTTTACGAGAAAAAAAGTCGTAATATTACGAGAATAAAGTCATAACTTTACGAGAAAAAAGGAAAATAACATGTAAAATTACTACTTTATAATATTATGACTTTATTCTCATAATACCAAGACTTTTTTTCTCTTAAACTTATGACTTTATTCTTATAATATTACGACTTTTTTCTCGTAAACCTTTGACTATATTATCATAATATTACGACATTTTTTCTCGTAAACCTATGACTTTATTTTCATAATATAACGACTTTTTTCTCGTAAACCTATGACTTTATTCTCGTTATATTATGACTTTATTATCGTAATATTATGACATTATTCTCGAAATCTCAGATTTATTTATTTTTCCTCAATGTGGCCCTAATACTCTGTCGTACCATAGACCTACAACAATGATAAATGAAAATGTAAACAAAAACAGTTATTAATTTCCATTTTTAAAAAATCCACAGGGAGCCACTGGAGAGGGGCTAAAGAGCCACAGGTTGCAGACCCCTGGCCTAGATCTACCATCTTACGCATAGGAATTATTATTCAAATTTCAACTGAGGGTTCAAAATATTAAACTGAGGGTGCAATGCATGCTTTTGCACCCTTGTAGAACCAGGCCTGTTTAGCAGCATCACCATCATAAGAATAGTTAGCCAGTAACAACAATATGCAACAGCAAGAAAATATATATACAGTATATTTATATACGCACGGTGCGTACAGGATTATGGCTGCTGGCACCACTGCAGAAGGATCGCATGCTGCAGGATTTCCTCCCGGTGAAGCGAGTGCTTACAGGATTTTCCCAAAATTCACAACATGTTTTTATCTAACGAAATATCCTGCTTCACTCCATTATTGTCGGCGTTTACTCTTTCAAAAACATTTTCACTGCGGTCAAAAATTGTTTGCTCTCCAACTTGCTGCCACACACACAAAGTAAGGCTCGCACCACGGACATTACAGGCTTCATTCAAAACAGCAATAGAAGCTTTGAATGCAAAAAAATAACATTTGGTTCAGCCCTAGTGGCTCGTATCAGCCCGAGCCACTTTGTTTCCCATTGACAGAGCCAGGGCTGTGTATGAACACTGTCCGTTCAGTGCACACAGAACGGACAGCCAGCGGACGGCGAGGAGATATTCGCTGAAAATAAAGTGTATTGGATTAAAATCACAGACTCCACCTTTAGTATTTCATTATTTGACATTTTAATGGGCAATAAAAAGAAGTGTGAAAATTTTACAAATTAAATATTAATCCATCAATAAATAGTTCAAATTAAAAAAGAATTTACAAAAACACCATAAAACAGTCAATAAGTTCATCATTTAAAAATACATTAATAAATTCATAAATAAATAATGCAATTTAAAATTCTATTTGAAAATGCAGTTTAAAAAGAGAAATAAATAACTGGATTCACAAATTGAATTAAGAATACAGGTTTAAATAAGTACACAAGGAAGAGGCAGGACCAGAATTAATCAAGTCTTTACTAAGCCAAATAGACAGGTTAAAACCAGGTTATCCCAAAGTCAGCTAAGTACAGAATCAGAGAGTTTGCCTTGTGTGTTGCTCTTGAGTCTTTACTATAAACACAACATGTACACACACCGCCTACTGACCAATCAGAGCTTGGTGCGCGGATCGTATGGTAATATTACAGACATACGAAGAAGTTTAAATCATAATCCAGGCTAAAAACAACACAGTTTACACTGAAAAACGCAGGATGGAAAGGCTGATTTATGCTGTGGGTGTTTACCGCTTTGAATTATATTTTTATACTTTTTTTTTTTTATTTTTCTTGAATCCGTTTCACACCGCAGGAGACGGAGACCCAGCTGAAAGCAGGTTTAAACAATCATACACGCCCCTTACATAGTAACGGTTATAATGAGGTGTAACCCATCCGTCTATAACATTTCTTATAGCTATTTATATCTAGAAGACTTTATCCTACTTTTGAGTATTGCGTTAAATTAATAAGTCTGTTAATTTCCGCATTCACACATCGGGAGTTTTTTCTTTTGCCAGCTGTCTTTCCTGTAACTGGCAGCTTCAACTGTGTTACTATTAGTCTGGATTATGTGTTTAACTTCTTCATATTGGTCCCCAGATACTCCTGTCATGACTTTCATGTTCAATTACTGCTGATTTATTTCAAATAATTCGATGGTAAATTGAAATCAAATGCACATTCAATTCTACATATTCCAATATTAGGAGAAAACTCAAAATTCAAGAAATAAGTCTTGAATCTTGAGTTTTCTCCTAATATTGTTCTGATTTTAGGATATAATCATTAAAAATGCTGTATTGACAAGAACAAGAACATAATGACAAATGTATGTATTTCAACAAAGGGAAAAAGAAAAAACTTTCCAGTTTTAAACAACCTTTGAGGCCATTCAAGTTTTCAGAGTTTATGTGGTGCACCTGAATGCACCATCAGTCTGACGGTGGCTACAGCTTTACCGTACATAGCAAACGTTGAGATACGCAATACTGTAGATGGCCGGAGCCATGATACTGTGATGGAGAGATTTCAAAGACGCACCAAAACGTCTTTATCTCTCTGTGCGGGATTCAGAGAGAGATCTGCATCCATTCCTCTCCTTCCCACTTCCATGTAAGTCTGCATATGACATGACAGCCAATCAGAGAGCCTGCTACATCCCATATGGCTAATTTGCATTGATTTGCCTCGTTTTATCAGCGGAGGACAGAGAGGGACACGTTAAAGCTAAATGCAGAGGCTAAATGGAGAAGCTAAATAACTCAGCAAATCCAATAGATAATACGTTTAGTAAAAGCATTAAGGAAAAGCTAATGCAAATGGAAAGAGAAGTTGCCTTTTTAAATGCCTGATTAAAACCTATATTCTTAATTCAATTTGTGAATCCAGTTATTTATTTCTCTCTTTAAACTGCATTTTCAAATAGAATCTTAAATTCCATTATTTATTTATGAATTCATTAATGTATTTTTAAATAATGTACTTATTGACTGTTTTATGGTGTTTATGTAAATCCCTTTTTAATTTGAACTATTTATTGATGGATTAATATTTCATTTGTAAATTCTTTTCATCATTTTATTTATTTTATTTGATTGGCCATTAAAATGTCAAATAATGAATTACTTTGTAATTTTTTCCATTTATTCATAGATTAATAAATGAATTACTGTGTACATACAGTATGCGTACGTGCAGGAATAAACACATTTATTAATGCCTATGTACAATTAGTTATTCAATTAAATGTTTATTGCTATTTACGTGACTCTTGTGGTCCTCCATACACCTTTAAGTACGGAAGCAGAGAACAGCCGTGCTTGCAATTCCTTTTTTTAATAACTATTATTAATACAACTCATGTGTCCTCTCTAGATCACGGACCTTAATGCTGCATCCAACAACACAGCCAGTACTGTGCTTGAGTTTTTTCTGGATGGAGTGAGGAGATTTGGATGGCCTTACAAGTGAGTCATGCTGCTATAAATGTATTTAGATTCATGTTTAGTATCCCTTATCCCTTAAGTACGGAAGGTGAGAACGGCCGTGCTTGCAATTGTTTTTTAATGCCGTTATCTTGAGATAATTAACTTAAATTCACAAGAAAACAAAAGGTTGTTTCCTCTCATTATTTAAAATGTTTGGGTCAAATAAGCTGACGGTAAATGCATCCAAATGGCCCAGATCGAGCTGACAGTGTCTATGGTGACAGACTTGGTGAAGTTAGCAGTGACTACGTCCGGTTTTCAAAATAAGGTGTTAACAAGGGAACATGCAAAATACATATGGAAATACGACTAATTAGATTATATTCACAAAAAGTATAAAACATGTTATCTGTGTCCCTTATAAATTAAAAAGAAAATACCACAGAATTGTGAGGGAAATGTCTTTATAATTTGATTTTTGGTTGCTTTTCAGAGCTGAAGTCATTTCAGTCCGTATGTAGTCAGAGATGACCTGAAGTCCAATATATCAGTTATTGTCAGGAATTATGGAGCAGTGTGTTTTTATAGCACCTCTTGTATTCAGTAATGTTTCACGGTAGAAATATTGGACTTTTACTTTGGAATATCTCTAAATTGATACAGTAAAAATGCTTGATTCTGAGTATGCATGTAGGAGGCCTGCACGATATAAGGAAAATTTGCGATGTGCAATATCATTGTTCAATATTGCGATGACGATATGACATGCGATAAATAAACAAATAATGAAGTGTGCATATTAGCTAAACTTATGTCAGCCTGTTTGTCTTTAAATTCAGATTAGAATTGAATATTTTAAATACAACTAGGCTACATGTTGTTTCTAGAGCAGAAGAGGGAACTAAAGTCATTCTAAGCCTCCACTAAGAGGCAACTCAACGAAATAGCTTACACTTGTTTGTAACAATTTGCTATTAGCCGAGCTTGTGTAAACATAGCGGCGGTGGATGAGAGACTGCGGACAGAGCAGATTGAAATATCACTTTTCTACATGTTTATATCATGTTTATGCTTGTTGAACAGGTGTATTGATAAAGTGTTGTCTTTATACTTGCGAAGGTTTTATTGCACGTACAGTAACGGGCGTAGTTCTCCTCCACAGCCCCGACACAGGCCAGGGGAGAGGCTTCAGAGTGATAATAAATACTAACATTACGGTCTTTAGCCCTGGGGCCCGTTTAATACCGGGTTTCAGTAACCATCCCGAAATAAAATGAATGACATTGAAAATACAATTTGTCGGTCAGCACTAGTATGTAGTCAGAGATGTCTTCAGCTCAAATGTATCGGTCATTTTCGGGAATTACTAATTTTTTACCAGCAGTAACCTAAAAATCAAAGAGTAGACATTTCCCTCACAATTTTGTGGTATTTAATTTTTAATATCTTGGGACACAGGCAACATGTTTTATACTTCTGAATATAATCCATTTAATCTTATTTCCGTATTATGTATTTTGTATGTACCCTTATTAACACCTTATTTTGAAAAATGGATGTATTCACGTGTAGCCTTCCGCAAACTTCACCAAGTTCGTCACTGTCAGCTCGATCTGGGCTGTTTGAATGTATTTACCGTCGCTGATTTGACCCAAACATTTTAAGTAATGAGAGGAAAGGACCTTTTGTTTTCTTTTGATAACAATTTAATTATCTCGTTAATTAATTAATTAACTGAATTATAAAAATAATTGCAAGCACGGCCGTTCTCGGCTTCCGTACTTAAAGGCCGTCCACACCAAGAATGATAACAATAACTGTAAATATAAACTGTGTGACACTTCATTTTACAGGTCTGCAAATTTCATGGTAATTAGGTGATAATTAACAAGTAACCTATTTGAAATTATTGCCAAATTACCCCAATATTTACCTCAAAATTTATCGAAAAATACTTTATTATAAACATCATTTAATAATTATATTCCGCTATTTCCCAATAGCTGATAATTTATTTAATAATATAATAATAAATTTAATTTATTAGCAAATAACTTATTTGAAATTTCTTAGACTCCCTGAATCATTACATTAGCTACCAGGTTACATTTGTGTAGACAATAAGTCCCACAATGGTGAGATTTGTGCCTGATCAGAAGTGTCTTCTATTAGTTTTGGTTTTCCACCTCCGATGAAGAGCAGCGCACAGCCGCTTCTCAAGCCTAAGGGCCCTATTTTAACGATTATATGCTATTTAATTATTAAATAATGTTTACAATAAAACACTTTTAGATACATTTTGAGGTAACTATTGGGGTAAGTTGGAAGTAATTCCAAAGAAATTTCAAATAGGTTACTTGCTAATTATCACCTAATTACCATGAAATTTGTGGACCTGTAAAATGAAGTGTGACCATAAATTGTTGTAACTCAAGTGGATGGCGGAGTTCATACCACAACTATAATGATAGTGGCGAATGATATTGTTAGGATCACTTTCAGAGTTATTGGATATTGATTGGCTGTCAGCGTTTCTATCGTTCATCAATTCTCCTATCATCAGTTGTTCATCAGTATGGATGGCAGCATTGAATAAAATATTCAATCCTGCATTTAGTTTTCATGAACCTCCTGTGTGAGGGAACGATCCGGTATTTAAGTACATTTTTTGTAGATTCTGTTGTATGGATACTAATTTCAAAATTGGATGTGTTGCAGGGTAAAAGGTGACCAGTTGAAAATGTCGACATTGACCAGATGATGTTCACTGTGAGAGGTACAGGATGTGGAAGACTTTTAAGTGGAAAGAGCGTGTACCACCAGAGGTGAAGTATTCCTTTTGCAATAGTAATTATCTAATTACCTTAAGATCCAGTATGTCTTGTTATTGTTGGTGTGCCCTTCATTGTGACAGTTACTCCAGTTGAACTGCTGTTTGGCTAGATCAGGGCCCCCCAAATAGCATTAGCTTATTGCCGGGGTTCCCCATTTGCAAGATGTCTTAAAAACCCATTGACAATACTATGGGAAATATTTTTAAAAGAAAACGTGGCATAGCAAATACGATTTTTGATATCTTGGATATTATAAACTATATTTATTAGATGGACACACGTTTATTATGACATATTACACAGGATGGATCCCTCGGCATCTCTGATAATCTTCATCTCTTCTGTGCTCAGTACACCTTCCTCCTGAGACTCGAGGCTGATTAGTTTTCTGCTGGCTGGAATGATCATCTCATCAGGACAGAGGGTTTGTCTTTCCCCGAACCAGCTGTGGGAGCTCGGGATGCTGCATCACCCCGTCAGAGAGCCAGAGACATCTGAGGAGAATGTGTCAGTTGAGTAATATTGGCAATGATATTGTTGTCCTGCCTCTAAATATAATTTTCTCAATCTAATTACTGATAATACTATCTTCTCTTGGTTTTAGGGAATCCAAATTAAGGATATTGGAGCGCTCCGGGCTATTCCAGGTGCAGTATGTGTAAATGCAGTATGTGTACTGTGTGTGTGTGTGTGTGTGTGTGTGTGTACATGCAGTATGTGTACATGCAGTATGTGTACTGTGTGTGTACATGCAGTATGTGTACTGTGTGTACATGCAGTATGTATACTGTATGTGTACATTCAGTATGTGTACTGTGTGTATGTGTACTGTGTGTACATGCAGTATGTGTACTGTGTGTACATGCAGTATGTATACTGTGTGTGTACAGGCAGAATGTGTACTGTGTGTGTACATGCAGTATGTACACGCAGTATCAAATCAAATCAAATCAATTTTATTTGTATAGCCCAAAATCACAAATCACAAATTTGCCTCGGGGGGGCTTTACAATCTGTACAGAATACAACACCCTCTGTCCTTGACAATGCAACCCTCACATCGGCTAAGGAAAAACTTAACCACAGTATGTGTACTGCGTGTACATGCAGTATGTGTGTACATGCAGAGTGTCTGTGTGTGTGTGTGTGTGTGTGTGTGTGTGTGTGTGTGTGTGTGTGTGTGTGTGTGTGTGTGTGTGTGTGTGTACACATACATGCAGTGTGTGTATATGCAGTATGTGTACTGTGTGTGTACATGCAGTATGTGTACACGCAGTATGTGTACATGCAGTGTGTTAACATGCAGTATGTGTACTGTGAGTACATGCAGTATTTGTACTGTGTGTACATGCAGTATGTGTACTGTGTGAACATGCAGGGTGTGTGTGTACATGCAGAATGTGTACTGTGTGTGTACATGCAGTATGTGTACTGTGTGTGTACATGCAGTACATGCAGTATGTGTACTGTGTGTGTACATGCAGTATGTGTACTGTGTGTACTGTGTGTGTACATGCAGTATGTGTACTGTGAGTACTGTGTGTGCACATGCAGTATGTGTACTGTGAGTACTGTGTGCACATGCAGTATGTGTACTGTATGTGTACACTGTATGTGTACACGCAGTATGTGTACATGCAGTGTGTGTACATGCAGTACATGCAGTATGTGTACTGTGTGTACATGCAGTATGTGTACTGTGTGTGTACACTGTATGTGTACACGCAGTATGTGTACATGCAGTGTGTGTACATGCAGTATGTGTACTGTGTGTGCACATGCAGTATGTGTACTGTGAGTACTGTGTGTGCACATGCAGTATGTGTACTGTGTGTGCACATGCAGTATGTGTACTGTGAGTACTGTGTGTGTACATGCAGTATGTAGACTGTGAGTACTGTGTGTGCACATGCAGTATGTGTACTGTGAGTACTGTGTGTGTACATGCAGTATGTGTACTGTGAGTACTGTGTGTGTGTACATGCAGTATGTGTACTGTGTGTGTACACTGTATGTGTACACGCAGTATGTGTACATGCAGTGTGTGTACATGCAGTACATGCAGTATGTGTACTGTGTGTACATGCAGTATGTGTACTGTGTGTGTACATGCAGTATGTGTACTGTGTGTGCACATGCAGTATGTGTACTGTGAGTACTGTGTGTGTACATGCAGTATGTGTACTGTGAGTACTGTGTGTGTACATGCAGTATGTGTACTGTGAGTACTGTGTGTGTACATGCAGTATGTGTACTGTGAGTACATGCAGTATGTGTACTGTGAGTACTGTGTGTGTACATGCAGTATGTGTACTGTGTACATGCAGTATGTGTACTGTGTGTTTACATGCAGTATACTGTGTGTACATGCAGAGTGTGTGTATATGCAGTATGTTGCTGTGTGTGTATATGCAGTATGTGTACTGTTTGTGTACATGCAGTATGTGTACCGTGTACATGCAGTGTGTGTACATGCAGTATGTGTACTGTGTGTACATGCAATATGTATACTGTGTGTGTACATGCAGTATGTGTACTGTGAGTACTGTGTGTGCACATGCAGTGTGTGTACATGCAGTATGTGTACTGTGTGTGTAAATGCAGTGTGTGTACTTTGTGTGCACATGCAGTATGTGTACTGTGAGTACTGTGTGTGCACATGCAGTATGTGTACTGTGTGTGTACATGCAGTATGTGTACTGTATGTGTACACTGTATGTGTACACGCAGTATGTGTACATGCAGTGTGTGTACATGCAGTATGTGTACTGTGTGTGCACATGCAGTATGTGTACTGTGAGTACTGTGTGTGTACATGCAGTATGTAGACTGTGAGTACTGTGTGTGTACATGCAGTATGTGTACTGTGTGTGCACATGCAGTATGTGTACTGTGAGTACTGTGTGTGTACATGCAGTATGTGTACTGTGTGTGCACATGCAGTATGTGTACTGTGAGTGCACATGCAGTATGTGTTCTGTGTGTGTACATGCAGTGTGTGTACATGCAGTATGTGTACTGTATGTGTACACTGTATGTGTACACGCAGTATGTGTACATGCAGTGTGTGTACATGCAGTACATGCAGTATGTGTACTGTGTGTGCACATGCAGTATGTATACTGTGTGTGCACATGCAGTATGTGTGTACATGCAGTATGTGTACTGTGAGTACTGTGTGTGTACATGCAGTATGTGTACTGTGTGTGCACATGCAGTATGTATACTGTGTGTGCACATGCAGTATGTGTGTACATGCAGTATGTGTACTGTGAGTACTGTGTGTGTACATGCAGTATGTGTACTGTGAGTACTGTGTGTGTACATGCAGTATGTGTACTGTGTGTGCACATGCAGTATGTGTACTGTGAGTGCACATGCAGTATGTGTTCTGTGTGTGTACATGCAGTGTGTGTACATGCAGTATGTGTACTGTGTGTGTAAATGCAGTGTGTACACGCAGTATGTGTACATGCAGTGTGTGTACATGCAGTACATGCAGTATGTGTACTGTGTGTACATGCAGTATGTGTACTGTGTGTGTACATGCAGTATGTGTACTGTGAGTACTGTGTGTGCACATGCAGTGTGTGTACTGTGTGTACATGCAGTATGTGTACTGTGTGTGTAAATGCAGTGTGTACATGCAGTATGTGTACTGTGTGTGTTTTGGCCGATGTCAATTCATTTTCTGACACGAATAAAGATGTTTGATGTCATAACTTGAATGTCTTCATTATTATTGTCTATGCTATAAAGTCAAAGGATAGGATTGGTACTTGAGATCATAGATATATATATACATAGATACTGCATTGGCCGCTTCAGCCCGTTGCTGCCATACTGGGGTAGTCCGGACTGGCCTGTAAACACATAGAAATGAACGGGGAAGCTGCTGTTTTTTTGGATAAAAAGCACTACAACGTCAACATTTCTCAACTGATTTCAATGAGTCGTTTTTATATTGAAGGATTTATGATCTACGACGTGGAGTAGAAAAAGAAGGTTTTGTCTCCAGTTACTTGAAATCTCGATACTAGGTTATAATCGCTGTTGACACTAAAAAGAGTGTATCAACGTTAGGCTTAATAATAATAATAATAATAAAATAATAATAAGTAATTTGTCATAAGGAATTGTTTGTCAATATGGCTTTGGCTTATTTCCATTTGTTAATACTTGTGGAGACGTCCCTATATAATATATAAGACATGAAGATCTATAAGATATCATTAGCTTTGGTCGAGGATAAGCTAACAATAACAAATGCTAGCTAGCTCTTATCTGATGAACGATGGTGGCAGATGTTTTGTAAAGATGTAATTTAAACTGTAATGTTGATGATGGGAAAAATTCTTAAGGGAAAATGTGTCATGAGACTAACTATTAATATTACCTATTGACCACAATGAGCCTTTAAGTTACTGAACCACTATGTACCAAAACAATTTGGGGGGGGGGGTCTAACTTACAGGACTCATATGGACAGAAATATGTCACTAGAAATTGAATTTGAATTGCTCAACTTGAATAATTGCATTGAAAAACTGTTTCTGAATAGCATAATTTGAAATTGAATTTATTAGTTTGGAACTGAATTCCAATAAACTTGAAACTGAATGTAATACTATGACAATTAATTCAGTTGCTATGAAACTGTATTTGATCCTCACTGAAAATTCAACTGTCTATATACTTCACATTCAGTTCTCACATTTTAAATTCAGTTCTTGTAATTCAATTTCAGCTTACCGAGACACACATCTGGTTGTCAAGGAAGAGCAATCAAGTGCAGATTCACAGAACTACCGGTCTGTGTAGCCTACATTTTGATAGTTTGCTTTTTGATTAAATCCTGAATCAAAGTGGAAGAAAGGAAGGTCTATCTCTGCGAAATACGACAGCTAAAGTAGCTTTGAAAATAGCGATATGAGGCACTGAATTTGATGAATTTACTGTTTATCAGACCACAAATGAGACAAGAATTAGCGAGCTAGTGCACAAAGCGGTCTCTCCGTCTACATCACTCCACACTGCTGGAGATTACTTCACCATGAGAAGAGCGGACTGCAGCTTCAAAGACAGACCTTCAGTTAACGTTAGCAGCTGTAGCAACTTTGAATTCAGCCAGTGCCGGAGATCTGATCCCAGACCACCCAGACTCCCCGCCAGATCAGCAAACTCTGTGTTTCTGCCGTTACAGAGGTTAGACCCGGCGCTGGCTCTGGGTTTAAACTGGCTGAATTAGATTTGCTACAGCCGCTTACTGAAGTTCCGTCTCTAGAGCGGCAGCCAGCTCTCCTCCCGGTCTCCAGCGGCAGGGAGTGAGGTAATGTTAAACAGACAGAGTTGTGTTCTAGTTTGTTAATTCTTGTCTCGTTTATGGTCTGATAAACAGTAATTCATCAAATTCAGTGCCTCATATCGCTATTTTCAAAGGTACTTTAGCTGTCATATTTCGCAGAGATGGACCCTCCTTTCTGCCACTTTTGGATTTAGGATTTAATTTATAACCAAACTATGAAAATGTAGGCTACACGGACCGGAGTTCTGTGAATCTGCACTCGATTGCTCTACCTCGACAACCAGATGAGTGTCTCAGTAAACAGAAAATTGAGAATTACATGAACTGAATTTTAAATTTGAGAACTTAATGTGGAGAGAGTTGAATTTTCAGTGTGAATCAAATTTCATATTACATTCAGTTTCAAGTTTATTGGAATTCAGTTCCAAACTAATAACTTCAATTTCAAATTATGCTATTCATATTACTATTTTCAATGCAATTTTTCAAGTTAAGCAATACAAATTAAAATTACGTGATTAAATTAAGTTTATTAATGCAATTATTCAAGTAAAGCAATTCAAATTAAAAATATAAATAATTCAAATTCAATGTCTAGTGACACATTGATGCCCATATACTCCACGTAGATCATAAACGCTTGAATATAAAAACAACTCATTGAAATCTGTTGAGAAATGTAGATGTTATGGTGATTTTATCCAGAAAAACAGCAGCTCTCCCGTTCACTTGTATTTGTTTACAGCCAGTCCTGCCTTAACAATATGGCGGCAATGTTAACGTACAATCCAAAAGCCAATGCGGCATCTATGTATATAACTATGGTTGAGATAAACTGATATTTTAAGTAGGACTTGGAATCCCTATTAGCAGTTAAAAGTGGTTTCAGTACATCCCTTCTAAAGCCTATATCAACTCACCTTCACCTCCATCCCAGGGTCAAAGAGTGGTTGTGGTCTCCTTGGATCAGTGAGACGATAAAGTTTCAGACCTTCACGTAGTTGGGAGAGAAGAACTGCAGCACTAAAATATAGAAGAAGAAAAAAATATATCAACAAGTTGTCATTAAATTTAAATAAATCTAAATATTTGAGCATCGAACAATCAATTATCCAGTAAAAATCATGATAGACAATGTTGAAATAGAAAGTTTATAAAAAAATACATTTTTGGGAGTTGTTAAAGACCACAAACTATGCTAGAAACCACATGTAATTCATGTAAAGAAAAGCATGTCGAAATCCACTGCAATATTGTACAAAACAAAAGACATCCTAAATCTAAATTCATAACATATACTCTACCGTTCTTTTATAGTTCCATACATTACCTACTGTGTGGAGGTTTGGGGAAATACATACAGATCAGTCACTAATCCTATTTTTATGCTACAGAAGCGCGCCAAAAGAATTGAAAAACAGAGCTGATTATCATGAACGCAACCAACATAATTTATAAACTTGCATTCTCTCAAATTGAAAGATTTGGTGGACTTTAAAACTGCACAATTAATGTATAAAGTAAAAGATGAGTTGCTTCCAGAATGTTTCCAGAAGTTGTTCCAAATTAGAGCGAGTCAATATGAACTAAGAGAAATTTGCATGTTTAGAAAAACAAAGATTGGAACAGTCAAAGTTAGGGATGCACAGATACCGAATGTGATATCGGGCCGATATTGACTCAGATAGCTGGATCAGGTATCGGTGACAATGGGGCCGATCTATTAAATTCAATTTTATGTTTATATACTATATACGTTATATACTGGAATTTTAATTCCTGTTTAAGTTTTGACCAATTTGTTGCTGCATTAAAACGGCTTACATTTCAATTGTAATTTCTGTTAATTTTGAAGATTGCTGGTGTAGGATTTATTATTTTAATAATAAATAACAATTCACTAAATGTATATCTATGTATTTATTTGTTAGGTAAACAATATTTAAGTCAAACCTGATGTTGCCTTACACATACAAGAATGATTCCAGTCACTTCCACACAGTGAGGCACACAGCTTATTAATTAAAGACTGGTATCAGATCGGTACTCGGTATCAGCCGATACCCGAAGCCCAGGTATCGGTATCAGGACTGAAAAAGTTGGATCGGTGCATCCTTAGTCAAAGGAGTTCATATGTGGAATAGTTTTGAAAATTAAATGAAAATGTGTAATAAACTTAATAGATTTAAAGAATGTATTTAAAATAGGCCTGTCAAAGTTAACGTGATAACACGTTAACGCAAATTTGTTTTAAGGCCACTAATTTCTTTGACGCATTAACGCAATTTGCGATTTTTAGGTTGTAGCGGGCTCAGTTTTAAAGCTAGAGTTAAGATGCTGGCAACATATGAAGCCAGAAAACCTAAGGAATCCAGTGGTACCAACCGTGTCATGTCAGGAAGGAGGCTAAATAAATGTTTTAATTATTTTAGGGCTGTCAAAGTTACAGTTAACGCAAATTAATTTTAATGCCACTAATTTCTTTAATGCATTAACACAAACGATATTTCGGAGGTTGAAGCGGGCTCTGTTTTAAAGCTAGTGTGAAGATACTGGTATCATATGAAACCAGAAAACCTAAGGAATCCATTGGTACCAACCATGTCACCTTGGCACGAAGGAGGCTAAATAATGCTCAAAATTTGCGCTAAATTTTGACGAGGAAAAACTGGCCAGGCCATTTTCCATGGAGTTCCTTGACCTCTGACCTCAAGATATGTAAATGAAAATGGGTTCTATGGGTACCCACGATTCTCCCCTTTACAGACATGCCCACTTTATGATAATCACATGCAGTTTGGGGCAAGTCATAGTCAAGTCAGCACACTGACGGCTGTTGTTGCCTGTTGGGCTCGAGTTTGCCATGTTATGATTTGAGCATATTTTTTTATGCTAAATGCAGTACCTGTGAGGGTTTCTGGACAATATTTATCATTGTTTTTTGTTGTTAATTGATTTCCAATAATAAATATATACATACATTTGCAAAAAGCAGCATATTTGCCCACTCCCATGTTGATAAGAGTATTAAATACTTGACAAATCTCCTTTTAAAGTACATTTTAAAAAAAAAAACAGATAAAAAAATGCGATTAATCACGATTAACTATGGACAATCATGAAATTAATCTCGATTAAATATTTTAATCAATTGACAGGCGTAATATGTACCTGTGAGGAACTCCTTTCGTAGTGCCCCTGTATCGATGCCTGCCTCAGCTATGAAATTGATCTTTAACTGATTGGATGCCTTCTTCTGTCCCCGCTCCACCACATGGGATCTCAACACAGTGACGGGAAATTCTTCCTCTTTGTTCACAGCAGCAGAGATGGCCAACAGGACGTCATCAAGGCTGAGGGAGAAATAAATACCTGTTAGGCGATGAAAGCATACGTTGTTATTCCTTTAGGTCATAGGTTTTCAAACAGTGTACCACCAGTAGTATGTGACTTATGCTCTCTATTGTGTGTGCACTACCAGTCAAAAGTTTTACAACACCCCCATTTTTCCAGTTTTTATTGACATCTAAGCAGTTCATGCCCAGTGAATAACCTTAAATGATATAAAGGTAAGCAGTAGGGCTGCAACTGACAATTATTTTCATTGTTGATTAATCTGTCAATTATTTTCTCGATTAATTGATTAATTGTTTGGTCTATAAAATGGTGAAAAATGTCGATCAGTGTTTCCCAAAGCCCAAGATGACGTCCTCAAATGTCTTGTTTTGTCCACAACTCAAAGATACTCAGTTTACTGTCAGAGGAGTAGAGAAACCAGAAAATAATCACATTTAAAAAGCTGGAATCAGAGCATTTAGATTTTTTTCTCCTTAAAAAAAATACTCAAACAAATCTAAATAGTTGGCTATTAATTAAATAGTTGACAACTAATCGATTAATGGATTAATCGTTGCAGCTCCAGTAAGTGGTAAACTGCCATAAGTAAAAACTGAAAAATCATGTAAATTTCATAGAAAACACCTTTTTCAGGGATTACATTTTTTTTTAATTTACTGCTTTCCTGCAGCAATGGAAGTAAGTTACGCCTTGAAGGTTAATGCAAACAATTCCTACAGGTTCCTACAGGTGTAATTCAAGTCAAAACTGAATTACAGATATCTGTCATTTTGACGAGTCAGAATGACGTTATAGTTATGTTGAATAAAAATTCTGACAGTCACAATGTAATTACGACTAGTCAAATTGCCATTGATGATATATTTAATGTTTATCCGGATAGTCAAGCTTAGCTAATAGATGTTAAAATAGCCTGCTATATTGCCACAATACATTTGAGGATATTTGCAATTGCATGGTCTGTAGTCATTATTCTAATTGTAGATGTATGTAATTGCATTTCTATTAGTCATAATGCCAATTGTGGATATCCGTAATGACATTTTTACTAGTCACAATGTATTCTAGATATTCAAGATTACATTATGGATATCTGGAATGGTTTTTCAGTTGGATATCTGAAATTAAAATTTTGACTAGTAACAATTAGATTGTAGATATCAGAAATGGGAGTTTTTCCTAGTAAGAAATCTATTGCAGATATCCAGAATGTTCATTCTAGATATCAAAAATGCAATTGTAGATACACATCAATGACAAAAGTGACAATTTTTTCTAGGAAGAATGACGTTGTGGATATCTGTGGTGACAATTGTGGATAGAAGAATGTCATTGGGGGTATCTGAAATGTTCATTTTGACTAGGAAGAATTGAATTACAGATATCTGCAATATACAGTATAGCCAGTCTAGCTATTAAATGTTAAAACAGCTTGCCATATGGCTCCACACACACCTCCCTCACCTGTTGTTAGATCAGGAGGAGGACGAGATGAAAGGGAAACTTTACAGCTCTGTGGCAGTACATGCAGATGAACACTGCAGGGAGCCCCCCCCCCACTCACCTGCCAGCAAAAGTCTGCCTGTCGTTTGGCGTCATCTGGTGGACGTTCATCTGCATGTACTGCTGCGCTGCACTGACACTGAGTCGGTGGAAAATTGGTAAAGCCTCCCTTGAATGAATTAGACCTCAGCCACATTGTTTTGGAAATGAAAACAGCATTTTTGCCCACTGATATCCAAACACACATCTCTTGCTATATCTCAATATTGCTCTGTTGGCTACTACAATCCACAAACTGTGATGTGTGGTTTTATATGACCAGTGTGGCTAGCTTGTCGTCCAAAAACCCTTTACAGGAAGAGAAAAGACAGGGATTTGATCAAATTTTGATGTAAATAAATACTCAGATACTGTTTTTTGACATTTGGCATATAACAAGTGATAAATGAACAATTAACACAGGCACACAGGATTAAAACTGGGAAAATGTTTTTTTTCATTTCACTGGGTCTTTAATCCCCGAAAAAGGCCTTCTGAAATGATTTTTCAGTTTTTGGTGATCTAAACTATTTTTACTTTGGGCAGTTTACTGCTTACCTTTGTAGCATTTTAAGTTATTCACTAGACCGGAACTATAAAAACTGGAAAAATGGGGGTGTTGTAGTGTAAGTGTGTGCACATTTGTGTTATAGACTTTTTTGTTGCTTCTGTAAGGTCATAGCTTACAGGTGGTACCTGGATTCTTTGACATGATAGGAGGTACTTGACCCAAAAATTTGAGAACCACTGTCTTATCTTAGGTAATGGAGTGTCGAAGGAGACTACTGAAGCATACATACCTAGAAATGCTCATCTTGTGTTTTGAAGTGGAAGGCTTGAAGTCATCATTGCTGCAATGAGAAAACGCAAGAATGAAGGTGAGAGTGAAATCCATATCCTGTTAACTCAAATGTAAAAAGGTGTAAAATACATATCACATATAAAAGAATATCTTATTTATAATATCTCTTTAACCTCTTCCACTCCCTCGGCCGATTTTACTGTCTTTCAGAGGCTGTAGCAGGCTCAATTTTAGAGCTGAAATGAAGGTACTGGTATCATATGAAACTAGAACTCCGAAGTTAGGCTAAATTTTGCCGAGCAAAAACTGGCACGGCCATTTTCAAAGGGGTCCCTTGACCTCTGACCTCAAGATATGTGAATGAAAATGGGTTCTGTGGGTACCCACGAGTCTCCCCTTTACAGACATGCCCACCTTATGATAATCACATGCAGTTTTTGGATGCAGTATAAATATGTTATTTTCACCTGTTCTAAAAAGGTTTCTACATACTGGGGTCCCTAAACTGTTTTGGAATTGCATAAATTGGGTATCACTGGTAAGCTGATAAGTATTCATGTGTGATGATGTTAGTCCCCATAGTAGCCATTTCATTGTAGTGAGACCATTTTTTGAAACTTGACCTCACTGTATAAAATGACCTATTTTGACCTCTAGGATAATCACGGCCTCATGAAACTTTACAGCCACAAACTAGAGACCTAGAGCATTCAGAAGATTTATGGCTTTCTTAGGTAGTTTGACAGTAAGGGGGTTTCTGAGCAGCTTCCAGAACAGAAGTGCTCGCCATCCAATCGCTAAAAAGTGCAATTCTTGCAGAAATCTCCAAATGTCAAAAGTTTTTGATACCAAATCACAGCATGGCTTTTTCTATGGTGATCCTCAAGGTCTTTGTGTCTTAATGTGGTATTCTGGAGGAATTATTGATCATTTTTTATCAATTCTCGAATGGTAAAAATTAAAATGTATTACATTTAGCGCCAAATCTGTGTAACAAATGGTATCAACCCAAACATTGCTGCAACAACTCATGAGACATAATAGAGCATGGGAATGGCCATCATATACTTCAATCATAATGTTCTAAACCCTTATACACTATTTTAATTAATTCATTATTTTTTTATTTCAGATTTATGACTAGAACAACTTGACACACAGTGCTGAGCTACATCTCAAATTAATCTTCAGGTTCCCAGCTTTCAGATGATGTACACCACTTCTAAGTGACATCTACTGTTGACCTGCTATCTACCCCTAAAAATCCCCTGTCATCCCCTTAAAAAAGATAAAAATGGGTCTATGAAAAAGAGGGTTGGAAGGAGTGGAAAAGGTTAAAAGTTAAAGCTTGAAGGTGGACTTTTTGAGGGAAAGTAATTTTGTTATGGTCCGGACTTACTGACGAATAAAAATGTCATGGCGACAGTGACACGACCAAAGAAATTGTGTTGAAAGCCAACTGACACACTATGGAGGACAAAACCTGCCAAAATCAAAAATAAATGACTCGATAATTAAATGTCATTAAATGTAGCAAATAATATTAAAAATAAATATAGCCATTAATTAATTGATAAAATGTGACATAAATTGGTATTTCTGTTTTAATTTGCTTATTTATATTTGGATTAATCCCCTTATTTATTTATTCTTGTGTTTAATTTTCCCTTTTATTTATTATGTATTTATTTTTATTATTTTTTAAAGATAGGGTCAACGATCTTGGAGAGCTAGCATAATTTGAAAGTAGCATGCCTCAGGAGCTCCGTCTAAACCCACCCCCTCCCCTCGAAACTCCTTCCAAGGCAACGCCCCCCACACACATGCACGAGCACCGCCGCATCGTAAGTACTTCACAGACACAGAGCCTCCGCTCTGTGAAGTAGTTGTTGAGGACCTCAACTCAACAACGCTTCCTCATGACAAGTAACCGCGGCAGTGCTACTGCAGGGCTGAGTTTTCTCTCCCATTCTCCAGTAAACGTGCGGTGGCGACGCACTTTGAGTTCAGGCTGGTGCACGCCAAGGGTAGTGTACAAGCAGGGAGGCAGGGAGGCATCTGACTGGTTCTTTACAACTGGGCGCAGAGGCAGTGATTGGTAGACGTTTTTACAGGATTATAGCAGCTAAAGATGACGGCTCTTTTCCGGTCTTTTTCAGAGCTCATAAGTAATGGATTGTTGTCGAGGTGTAAAGACCATTTCAACAAATATAACAAATAGTGTATACTGGATAACATCGTCAACCCTGCCTTTAAGTTTATTTATTTAATTTTTGGATTTATTTTATATTCATTTTAGGGTTGTCAAAGTTAACGCGATAATAACGCCTTAACGCAAATTCATTTTAACGCCACGAATTTCTTTAATGCATTAACGCAATATTATTCGATATTTCGGAGGTTGAAGCAGGCTCAGTTTTAAAACTAGAGTGAAGATACTGGTATCATATGAAACTAGAAAACTCCCATGTTGATTAGAGTATTAAATACTTGACAAATTTCCCTTTAAGGTACATTTTGAACAGATAAAAAATGTGCGATTAATTTGCGATTAAATATTTTAATCGATTGACAGCCCTAATTTATTTTTAAATATATATATTTACTTATGGATTTATCTTTTTATTTATTTATTTATGAATGAATTTCCCTTTGCATTTGACGTCTTATTTATTTTCCCAAAGTTATTTATTTCTGTACTATTTTCTTTATACATTTCTGCCTAATTAAGCAAATGAGTGGGCTGTCACTCAACGTGTGTAATCATGGGGTCAGGGTGCATGACTATATGTTAGTTAGCTAAATGGTGTCTGCTTCTGCTTATCCACTCCAGTCCTCATTCCCGGCTCCATAGACATATGCTCCCCCCGCCGCTGCCTTGTACCGGTACAGGTGTGTCGATCAACCGTCTGAAGCTGAACTATTTCGCAGATACACCGCCACTCTCATGGCCGAGGTTTAGCTCGTTCAGAAAGGGAACCTCCAGGCTGATGCCGCTGGGAAATGCGGAGCCGGAAATGAAGGCTGAGGTGCAGCTAGCTGGCTAGCATATAGTCGATCTATTCACTCTGACCCCATGATGACACACATTGAGTGACAGTCCCATCAATTGCATAATGAGGCAGAAATACATTAAGAAATGTAAAAAGAAATGCATAAAGAAAAGACTATAGAAATAAATAAAGTTGGGGAAATAAATAAGGGATGAATGCAAAGGGAAAATCGTGCAGAAATAAATAAATACATTTAAAAATAAATACAAAAATAAATAAATACATTCAAAAACGAATAGAAATAAATACATAAATATATAAAAGGGAGAATTAAATAGAAGAGGTTTCGTCCTCCATAACACACAGCACAGTCGGCCCTTATGGTAACATCTGAATCAATTTCATTAATCCATTGGTGGGAATACCAATGCTTAGAGGGAGATCCCAAACTAAAATGCAACAATATCTTGACGTTTTTGAATTTGTGCTAAAAGATTCCGTTACCTCTCTCCACACTTGCTTGCATGTGCCTCCAGCCCGCATCTTCCAAAAGCTGTCAAGAGGAATGAGAAAAGATAAATACATCAGCTTTAAAAGACAATAATAATGTATCATATATCTCAGATTGTTGTTATTCATCTTTCAATAGATGTTTTTGAATAAACTCTTTGTCAATTAAAGTGGCAGTAGGCAGTATATTTTTGGCATCATTGGGAAAAAATTCCATAATAATCTTTCAGCATATTGTAATTCAAGTGTTCTGAGAGATAACTAGACTTCTGCACCTCATCATGGCTCTGTTTTCAGGCTTTAAAAAATCTAGCCCGTGACGGCAGACTTTGACCAATCACAGGTCATTTCAGAGAGAGAGCGTTCCTATTGGCTGTGCTTCCGGTCATGTGAGCGGAACTTGGCGTTCCTTGACCAGATTTTACAATGGCGGCGGCGTCACAAACTTTCTCATTTTACAGTTAACCGTACACTACAAGATGATTCTGAAAACATTTGAGGCGAGAAATAGTCATTACAGTAACAGAATATTGATTCATATTTGATCAGCGCTGCCTAGTTTGACTGTTTGGTCGGAGTTCGCGAGTGATTGACAGCTGGCTCTCATAGACGGCAGCTGGACAGCTCTGACAGCTCTGACTGCTTGTTTTCCTCCGGTCTGTAAAATCTTTCAGATGCCGTTAGGAGCACTGGAGGACACAGTAGGACACAGAGGAACATGATTTTTTTCACGTTACCTGTTTCATGTACTACTGTCACGATATAACGATCGTTTTAAAAAATAACTTTTTTTAATCATATTTGCTCCAATCTCGCATACTGCAGCTTTAATACCTTTCCTTTCATTGAAAATATAGCTTGAATACCTTAAAAATCAGCATCACATCTGGCGCTATTGCCCATTATAAAAGTTTTGACCAAATCCAGCCATAAATAAAATTGAAAAAAAAAATCTATGCTAGCATGTTTGTTACTTCATAAATATATCATTTGAAACAGAGTCAATGCGTTTCTATTAAAGATTGTACACAGGTACTACCCTGCTAAAGCTAATAAGTTCTTCGCAACTGTAAACAATAGATGCACTTTTTGTAATTGTGAAGGGGAAACTATTGAACATGTGTTTGTAGATTGTTTTTATGCTCCTTCTTTTTCGTTTGATTTACAGAAGAACTTTTCAAAACATTTTGAAAAAGGTATCAAACTAACAAAGATTGATATATTAATCCCAGGTCTTCGGCAGATGAAAGTTACGTAGTTAATTTGATTAATATCGTAGCAAAAATATTATATCCATAAAATGATATGGCTTAAAAGACTACCCTGCTTTTATACTTTTTAAAGATACTGATTTTAAAACATATTTGACTAATATTGAAAACTTAAAATTATAAAATTATAAAGTGGCAAAAACTATTAGATTATTTAGACATTTAAAATGTATCCAATTGTTTAACAAACCCCCGATTGTTTTTTTTGTTGTTGTTTTTATTCCTCTTCTACGGAGCCCCTTAAGGGACACGGCGAGAATTATTTTTGAGGACTTCTTTTGCATTCCCTCGCAATATGTTCTGCGTTCTCTCGCAATACTTTTCTTCTTCCATTCCTTCTCTCGCAATACTTTTCTTCTTCCATTCCTTCTGAGTGATTCAGTATCCATCTATTATATTATATAATATCTATTTCCACCCAGTTGCTCCCAGGGCAACGCTGGAGTATGGATCATGTATGCACATTAGATCAGTGCTACTAAATAATTGCCGCAAACGTGCTGCAACAACGGATTAATGATTAAAATATAAATAATTTATTGCAATTAAACACTCTGTGGTTAAAGCAGGAAAGTCAGTGGGCCTAAATGAGTCTGCATTGATCTGTGAATGAATGCGAGTGATTCTTACAATCTGCTTTCCACAGCTGCTTTATAGGCTACTGTATGAAAAGCTCCTTCATGTTCATGAAATCCCTGCAGCATCTGAAGGCAGCGGGACACATATGTTGATAAATCCATGTGAGAAGTGCCAGCGCAGTGCCATTACGCACGGCCGTTCACTGCGTTTACCTTCATCAAATCGCCTGAAAACTACACCAGGTTGTTACAGTATAACCATACAGACCTCTACACACATCAGACTGGTCGGTTATAACTCGATATTCTGCCTTTTGTATGAAGGAGACGTCCGGTTACATCATAGTCTCTTTCTTCATCAAAAGTAGCGTCTCATGTTTTATCCTTGAAACACATTGCAGTGCAAAAGCTGTTGTGTAACATTAATTAATAAACTATGTGACCACGTACGAGCTGAGATACATAAGAATTATTGCTAAAATAGCGACAGCCCAATCTAATCATAGGCTATAAACGGTTTCAAATCAATTTCTTTATTTTTTATTTCTATCGTTATTATAGGCCTTGTAACTGATGGAAAATCATCTTCCATCTGTCTTTGAGTGCAGATTTGTGGTGATGTGTGTGTTGTGACGCTCTGAACAATCAACATGAGGTAAAGCTTTCCATTTGCTGAGATGTCGTTATGAGGATAAAACATGAGACTATGATGTACCCTAGTAACCGGACGTCTCCTTCATACAAAAACAGAATATCGAGTTATAACCGACCAGTCTGATGTGTGTAGAGGTCTGTATGGTTATACTGTAACAACCTGGTATAGTTTTCAGGCGATTTGATGAAGGTAAACACAGTGAACGGCCGTGCGTAATGGCACTGAGCTCTGGCGCTGCACTTCTCACACAGATTTATCCACATATATGTCCTGCTGCCTTCAGATGCTGCAGGGATTTCATGAACATGAAGGAGCTTTTCATACAGTAGCCTATAAAGCAGCTGTGGAGAGCAGATTGTAAGAATCACTCACATTCATTCACAGATCAATGCAGACTCATTTAGGCCCGCTGACTGTCCTGCTTTAACCACAGTGTGTTTAATTGCAATAAATTATTTATATTTGAATCATTAATCCGTTGTTGCAGCACGTTTGCAGCAAGTATTTAGTAGCACTGATTTAATGTGCATACATGATCCATACTGCAGTGGAGCGCTGGGAGCAACTGAGTGGAAATAGACAAACTGTATCACTCAGAAGGAATGGAAGAAGAAAAGTATTGCAAGGTAATGCAATACTTATTGCGAGAGAACGCAAAACATATTGCGAGGGAACGCAAAAGTAGACCTCAAAAAAATTCTAGTAAGGGGCTCTGTACTCTTCTTTTTTATATTATTTTTAATAACTGCAACCTTTGTCATGAAAAATCAGAACATGTATACTTTATGTAACAACTGAACTTTTGAACATGTAGCCTAAACTGTGCCAAATTAACCGGATGTAGCCTTCGTTAACATTTTAGTTTAGGGAACTCTGGTAATAGTAAGCATGCGTCGGCGTTTTTTTTATTGTCTGCCAGAAAGCGCTGTTACAAATTGACATTTTATGCACTTTTAAGCCATCATTTCATGTTGCACTTTTTAGATCATTGTCGTTTTCTCCTCCATGTTTTAACCAGTTGAAAGAGTTTAGCCATCAGACGTTTGGATGAGGAGTAAATCGAGTGATTAAAAGACATCTATGCCCGCCGGATCCTCATTCACCTCAGCCGCCCCCAGTATTTGGGTCCGTACTGGTAAGTTTCACTCCTTGGAGGACCTAGACCTAAACCTGCTCTTATCTCTAACCCAAGCCGAGATAACGACGTGGACTCCAGTTCGAGTCCTTGCGTGGAAGTTTCTGTAAATGTTTTCTAAACGTAAATTAACTGGGCTTCAACACGCTACACCTTTGCTGCCTCCATTTTTCTCTGTTTCTCCAGGTAACATCTGACTCCACTCACCTCATCTCGTCTCGTCCTGGCAGCCCACCGGTGCCCCCCTACTCCGTCGACACTGTCCACAGCTGCTCGGTCGCTCCCTCAGAACCAGCTGGCGGACACACTCCCCCCATCACCCGGCCTGTGACCTCGTCTTTTACCCACAAGCCTCCACTGCACGCTGCTGATGGTGAAGACATCAAAACATATCAACAAGTGCAGTGACGCATCATTGCCCACCAGGTGCGACAATTGTTTCCGTCTCTTGCTCAGCAAAACACCCATATGTCCATAATGTTATTGTTCATATTAACACAAACGACACCACCAAGCAGCAGTATTAAGTTTTTAAAGCAGAATATTTACCGTCTTTTCAACGAACTCAAAAAAACGGAGGAAAGTCCGTCTTCATCTCGGGCCCTCCCCTCCTCATCAGAGTCGGCTCCTCTCTCTCTCTGCACACATGGCTGCAGTCCGTCTGTTCTTTGCACAACTTTAATCCTTTTTGGGAACGACTTTCCTTCTTCAAGCAGAGACGGTATCCACCCGAGCTTCCGTGGCACCCGTGAACTTTCAGCAAACATTTTCCATGCAGTTACTACACCGTCACTTCCACAACAGCTTCCAGCACACCGGCCACTGATTGGCCTTCTTCTTCCCCAGTGACCTCTTCACCTCCTGTTTGCACCACTAGCTCCCCCTACAGGCCAAATGAATATGACAATTCAGAGAGCCTCTGCGTCATCCCAGTTATAAACTCTCCTCTACCAAAGTGCATTTGTCTAATCTAGGCCCAGTTCCATACAAACCCTAGACTGTTTTATCAAGCAATCGATCAAACTTTATTTGTACAGCACTTTCATGCAGGTTAGTGCAGTTCAAAGTGCTTCACAGATAACTGTAGGGCCGAAAGTGAGACGGAACATGTGTAAACCGTGAAAACAACAATGTGATCATTTCAGACCAATCCATGCGAGATAATAAAATGATAAAAATGTAATAAAATTAAATTAAAAGCTATAATAACAGTTATAGTAGTAAAACAGTGTGAAGTTAAAAACTAGATTAATTAAATAACAATAAAATTGAATAAAATTATACAAATTAAATACAATAAAATAAGTGATTAATAAAATAACAATAAAATAGAATAAAATTATACAAATTAAGTACAATAAAATAAGTGATTAATGAAATAATAAAATTATACAAATTAAATAATAAAATAAGTGATTAATAAAATAACAATAAAATATAACTTTTGACAACTTAAATACAATCAAATAAGTGAATAAAATAATAACCATTCTTTTTTTTTTTTAATTAATGATTTTATCACCTTATACAGCTTGATTGTATGTTTTTAATGGTTAGATAATAGCTGCAGTGCATCAGTTGTCATTGAAACAAGATGGCGACGGCCAAAATGACGAACTCGAGGCTTCAAAACAGTAGTCCACAAACCAAACTTCTTATATACAATCTATGGAACCAAGCTGACTGAAGAAGGAAGGACAACAACCGCAGTCATGGCGGCCGTGGCTAATGTAAAACGCGATGCATAGTGCATGCAAGTAGTAGTAAGATGGACCTCAGAAATGGAGAACCAACTTGTTGATTTGTGGCAACAAAGTGTCCATGTACGAGTACCCTATTACTTACAGCACCAGCCAGAAGACAACAATATTCCAAAATAATGGGCCTAGAGTCAATAAATATTTGATACAAAATGTACAATGCAATGTACAAAATGTATCTAGCTAATAAAGTAAATATCGCTACCCAATTATTAACGTGCGTAGTTAATACCAAAACCCAGTTGTGCCATATTTACAAGGCCAAAGCCGACAGTCACTAGTAACAGAGTGCCCTTCGTTACAGATTGATAATTTATATTAGTGGATTATTATTAATGATGTAGGCCTATTAAAGTGCAAATAGCATTTACTGCTGTAGCCAGTCGAGGTGGAGCTAATTTTAACTACTTTGTATACCTGTAGGGCTGTCCAGTCTCTAACAGTGCAAAAGCCCAAATCTTATAGACAATTCTGGCTATGATTGGGTCCTGACAAGCCTTTTCTCCTAGAACAAGCTAAAAACCACTTAGTTGGTGCACTTTCAGCCTGTTTTTAATTCAAATGTCTAAAGATTTGACTATCTTGAAATAAGAAAGCATAAGGCACATCACTGCACTAGGATTATGAAAAATGAAACTTGATGATAGAAAGTCCTAACTGATTTCCATTGAAAAACAGGCTTTTGCATCATAATTTGAAAGGTGATCATACTGTATGTTTTATATGAAAAATCTTAATTAGTAAAATAACCAAAGTTCTAAAATAAATGTAGTGGAGTAAAACGTACAATATTTCCCTCTGAAATGTAGTAGAGTAGAAGTCACAAATTTAAATACTCAGTAGAAGTAGAAGCACCTCAAAATTGTGGTTAAGTATAGTACTTGAGGTCAGAGGTCAAAGGGACCCCTTTGAAAATGGCCATGCCAGTTTTTCCTCGCTAGAATTTTGTCTAAGTTTGGAGCGTTATTTAGCCTCCTTCGCGACAAGCTAGTATGACATGGTTGGTACCAATGGATTCCTTGGTTTTCCTAGTTTCATATGAGGCCAGTATCTTCACTCTACAACCTAAAAATCACAAGATACGTTAAAGAAATTAGTGGAGTTAAAATGAATTTGCGTTAAGGCGTTATTATCACGTTAACTTTAACAGCCATAACTTTTACAGTTTGCAATATGTGAACAGAATCAGAGTGAACACCTTTAACAGGTGACAGGATTTCAATCCCAACCAACAGCAGAAATGCAGAACACCACACACAAAACACAGAATTCTTCATGAAAATTTGACATTTTAATGGAAACTAAAATTGTGAACACTGGAAGTTTTTTTTTTTTATATCGACTCTATTACATTGTTTGGAATTTGAGGGTTATTATCATGCTTTTAAAATAAAAAAAGAACATTGTAATGTGACACTTCTGTTAAATTCCAAACAAAAATTAAATAATCAGACTGCTCACTTAAAAACTTAAATGTCAACCTGTAAGACATTTGAGAAAGAAATGTTGTTGCCTCATATTTTAGGGGGGCAAGAGATGTAAAAGTGATAAAAGGAGGAGCAGACCAAAAAAAAAAAAAAAAAAAAAAATGCATCGACAAGCACAACAGCCATTTGAGATGACACACAGAAACAAAACAAAAAGATGACTTGGCGCAACACATCGCCTCTTTTCATGACTGAACCTTGTAAAGACACGTTTTTTTTTTTTTTTACTTCATTCATCATGTGTGGAATCATAAAACACTGTACCTCTTAGGTGTCATTGAATAAAACAAAAAAAAGCCCCCTAAATTAAAAACATTTCCACAAGAGGCAGTTTAAAGGAGGGACAGTTTTTAAGTAGAGCACAAACACACACCAAAGTCCAGCATTTCCCATTACAGACGATTGATTACTGGATGAAGAAGCAGCACTTTCGGTATTTGTCTCATCTTTTGAAGATTGCTCCTCTCTCGCACCGTATAACAACACACTCAAAGTGACATTCGGCTGCTACAGTAGTGACTTCTCTTCACTAAAGACTCCTCCAAACCCAGCCCGATGTCAGGAAGCTGGTTGTGACATCATCAACAACGTCCCCCGGCCTGTGCGCTTGCCATTCACTAGCTGAATATCTGAGTAGTGTACCTTTGGCGAAAGCAGATTTCAGAGTTGTTGAACCGCACGTTAATACCTCACTCCCCCTCACGACATGATCAACATCACTACAAATAAAAAATATATTAAGAGGAACTCTGGGATGCAGTGTGTTTCGATGCTCATCGCTCCATCACAACAATTTGAAGAAATGAGTTAAAAGTAATTTGTAGAAAATCAGCGTTCAAATATATTAAAATTGGTGCTATTGGGGGGGGAGAAAAAATAGCTCTACATCAGCCTTTATCAGTAACTAAATCATCTAAAACTCACGAAAAGAGACATCTTGATTTTCTGTATCATTTATTCCTTTTAGTCTCATCCTACTTGTGCATCTATGGATAAATTAGGTTATAACTCAAAAATAAAAACCTTTTTAAAACACATGTTAAAAACATTATTTTGTTAAATCAGTTCAAATCAATTATGTGCTACTTCAGACATTAACTTGACAATGGGCTGGCATGAGTATACGCCAGCAAGCGGTTTGTCGTCCGTCCCATTCGAACTGATTTTGGCTTTAGGTCACACAATTCTGAACACAAGCCATGACAATTTCAAAAACCTACAAAACACATAAATTGCTCATTGCTTTCAGCTGCATCCATGTCGCTTTAAAGAAGAAATTAGGATTAGCTGTAAGAACTTAAACAGCATTGCAAATGTTACAAAAAAAAGAAGAAACAAAAAAAAAAAAGAAATGGCACGGATATATGCTGGAAGCAGATTTTAAACAATCAAAATTGCTGTAAAAGTATATTTTTTTTCACACAGGCACCTGAACATGAAACAACAAGGGAGGGGGGGGGGGGGGATTTTGAAATATACGAGGAACTTGCATATAATAGGAAGAACTCGCTATGCACACACCCACAAAAACAACGAGGCCGAACCCGTCACTCACAACCTGGAAGCCTGCATCAGCGTCCTTGAGGTGATTGCACATCCTGAGGGGGGTGGAGATAGAAACTCCACATGATCAGGCTTTACTTTCTCAACAGTCAGTCACTCAACCCCCCCTGCCCAAACACTGATTAACCATCTACTCCGCTTCAAGAACCTGTTTTTGGTTTGCAGGCTACAATGCTAAATAATAGTTCTATCTTTATAAATGCATATTCAACATAGCCTTTTTGCTGTATTAAGTGCTTAAAAAAAGAGGAGCCTTAGGGCGGGAGGATGGGAGATTCTCTGATTTCCCTGTACAGGACCATCCTCTCAAAAAAAGCGAGACGAAAAGAATATTTAAAAAGAAAAAAAAAGGTAGTAAGACTACAGTAACATCACATACTACTCATTTTGATCACCCTGTTTTACATTTAGAAGCCTATAGATTAATCACTGTCCGCGGATAATGCTTTCAGCCTGAACAATTTGGCATTAACCATATGGGAACCTGATTATGTCACTTTTGTCGATGGATTATGGGCAATCAGAAGAAATTAATTTGTGTATGCCAGATAAGATGTCAATCTCCACAACCACAGAAAAAAATAAGTCTAAATGCTAATGCACAACATCTCCTCAAATGCCCTTGCTTCCTCATACACCAGATCCAACACAACTGTTCTTATTCGGAGGTGATACACTCATCCATCACACGCTGTACAATGGAAGCCAAAAAACAAGGCATTTTAAATACCAGAGAGCTGACTGAGAATAGACGTGGAAGTTAAATGTCAAGACAACTGGCTGCAGTTACAACTTTCCCCTCTCGCACACAGAGTACAAGCTGCAGCGCTGCCTAATCAGGACACAGTGGAAAGAAATGTACTTGAAAGCTCATACCCAGATCGTAGCTACCCCATAGAAACACCACTGATGTTCAGCAATAATAAATCAAGAGGTGCTTTACTATGAACACGTGAGGGAGAAATTAACCATCAAAGATTGCAAGTTTACAGTCTAGTACACATAGAAAACAGCGCATGGATGCAATGTGCTTTTTTTTTTTTTTTGCTTTTTTTTTTTTTTAAAGGGGAATTAAACAGGAAAACGTATATTTTTAAGAGCCCAAAATGACAATGACAGCACCTTGCATGCCATGACAGTTTTCCTCAAAAGTATTTGGTGTTTTGTCACATCACATGAGACTCTATATAATAGGACTCCAATTCAACATTTCCAATTTGAGAACATTACATGACAGGGGCCATTTGGCAAAAAAAACAATATTTAACATAGTCATGGCTTTATCAACACTACCTGAGTTACATTTAATAATTCTGTATTTATCAACTTATTTTTTCTGAAAAGTAACAGCCCAGAGCCATTCTTTCAAGGAGTATTTCTTGTCAGTACATATAGATCTCTCTAGTAATTAAAAGATAAAAGCAATTAGTTTACATAAAGTGCTATTAATCCACACATTAACCAAATCATATCTTCTAGTGAAAAGAAACCCGGACAGTTCCTTCGTTATGTTGAATAAAACCAATCCTGATTTGGAGATGGTGATGAAAAGTGATGTCACAGCTGGCCAGTTAGCAAATTTGGGCTCCCTAGACTTAATTAGATCTTTCAACACGAGCGCTTTAGCAAAAAAAAAAAATCACTTTAAGGAGTTGTGAAACAAACTGAAAACGCACCTTAAACATTTTTGAACAAACCACACCAGCATCTTGGGTGATGATTTTGTAGCTCCGTATTAACCCATTTTCACACATTGTATGGATCACACGGTGTTATTGCACACTGGTTTGCAAATGTAAAATGTTATCGACAGTAAAAACATAATAGTACAACTCATCTTCACATTTCAAAACAGTTTGACAAAGTGGCTAGTCGGGGGAACCTAGATTAGTATTGCAATTGTTGTTGTGTTACTGTTATCTTTGTATGGCGATGAACAGTGGCCTCTGACTCATTCATTTCCACCAGTAAACATGCAAGAAATACAATGCCATAAAAACGGAAAAGTAAAGACCAAATGCTGAGTCAGAAAAACAGAACAACAAAAATAATCAGTCGTAAAATGCAACACGTGTTCCTTTTGACGAGAGGAATTGAACAGTTTTTACATAGAAAAAAAAAATATGCAGGCAAAATAATCTGTATGGACATCCTGAGTCTTGCTGCTGAACTAATAGTACAAAACGCAGAAGACCTTATTGGTAGCAATGCCTCTTGCTTAACAATTTGTCAGTTAATTCCTAAACTCAAGGATTCATATATTAGAAGGTATATATGAATCTGAATTTAAAAAAATAGTCTGCGCTGACCTCATAACAATCTGCATGAAATGTACGAAACGCTTTAAGATGAAATGATTTTGCCTTTAAAGGACCTGATTTTTAAAATCTTTAGCACTCCTGTAATAAACAATGAAATGAAGGGGCGTAGATTTCCTTCAACTTGGGCACTTCTGTACCTGTGCTCTGGGGTCATACTGCAGTGCAGATAACACTCACGTTAGGGCAGACAAAACGGTATAAAAGAAAAAGCAAGCGTTTTAATTTCTGGGCTCTGATTTCCCCTTAAAAAAGGACTTAAGACAAGGTTCTCCCTTCCTGGATGGGGCCTCACCTACGAGCTTCCACTTAACTTACAGTTTAACTCCAAAGATCTTAAGTCCACAACTTCAAGGCATTCTTTGCAAAAGTGTGTTCTCCTTTCCTCCACGGTGAATTCAAGCTTGCACACGGATGTGTATGTATAACGTCTAACATATCTACAATGAACTCAATTGAATGCGTGAAGAAAGAAAATGACTGAGGCATCCCATAGTCAGACTGACGGCTGCCGCAGTTCAACAGGATAAAGGCTTAGGGAGGTGCAATCCATGACACCTTCCTTTGTTGAACTCCCAAACATCATCCTTAACAGAGCCACGAGACAAACAACTATCACAGCTCCAGAGTTCCATTTACCGTGTCTGAGAGGCACCGATCAACTCCTTTAACGTCCCTCCAGAGTGCGCGCGTGTGTTTGTCTGATGCCCCCATAGATGTCTGTTATTCCACCGGAGATTCCAAGGAAAATCTGTCATGCTAAACTATCAATGTTTTCACAGTTGTCACTTTATCTGTCCCAACAGGATTTATGATTCCCAAGGTAGATAATCGCAGCACCAGACCCAGAAGAGAAGAAGGTAAGTACTGTAGACCATCTACCTCACTGATCGGGTCCATCCTTGGTCTCATCATAAACCACTACTCTTTTTGGATCTACAGCAGAGGGGGGGAGAATAAAGGCAAAGGGTTAGATTATTCAACACAATATCAGTCTCAATGACGTTAGGAAATATGTGACTAAATTCCCCAAAAGAACAAAAGCAACAATCCTGATTTAAGCCAAATTTTAGTTTAGGAATATTGTATCTAAGCCAAGTTCTTGAATGCTACTTTACTTAACATTTGAAAAACTTTGGCTTCTTTTGTTAAATGAAAAACATTGAAAAATATATTTATATTTCTCCAAGTTGAGTATCAAAAGTATCACTAGTATCTAAACGTTTCAAACAAAACCCTGCCCTAGTAATAGTGGCGTATTTCATATTCGTATCTTGTGGTTGAATATTAAGCCAACGTAGTCTCAAATATCATTAAACCCGTGTCTGTGTTGATATTGCCAGCTGGCGTTACTGCAGTACCAGAGGACCATACACCAGCAGAACATCACAGTAATTTGAACAGCGTCTCCGTATGCGATTACCTCGGGCTGCTTATGTTTCTGCTGTTTAGTAATAAAACAAAAGTGGCCTTTCATCTTTCAAGGATAAACGGTTATGTGATGTTAGTCCATGATATACAGCTAACTGTCCTCGAGAGGCTTGCTGAAGGCATTAATGCAGCCTCTGTAAACGTGCTGCCATACGGCCAAACTAGTGCAAAATTGTATTTGTGTAGAGCGATTTATTGCAAGGAGTTAGCTAAACACTAAACTAAACTAAAGGTCAGTTAATAGGTGAACATACACGCTAATAATTTGATTGTAACCACATAAAAAAAGAGAAATATAACATTTACTTGACTGTCATATGCACACAGTTACCAGGCTTACTATGAATGTCGTATTGTAAGTATAACTCCATTAACAGAAACAGACAAAATGCCAATCTTTAGCTTCATGTATACAGCTTAGTGTGGATCCTCCATGTTTTGATGTTGACTATGTGCCGCAAAAGCAATGCAGTTTTGAAAAAAAAAAAAAAAATCTAAAATGTCATAAACACTGCAAGTAATAGAGCTCACGATAAGGTGCTCTGTAAATGAATTTAAGTGAAAAATAAAAGTCCTTTTGTTTTTCTACATTAAGATCGCATTTGAATCCGAACCAAAACACCAATCCACTTGGTTCTGCAAATTTATGAATATAAGTAACTTCAGGTGTGGACTCTCACCATTATGAATGTTGGATATGTTTCACGAATCTAACTGTTTATTATTCTTCCGCTTTTATAATATGTTCTAACATTATTAGATCTAAATTCTTGTTGAGAAAACTAAACTGCCTAAACATTTCTAGAAAGAGGTTAGAAAGAAGGGAGACCAACAAGCTTGGTTTACCTTGTTTTTGCAAGTTGAAAATGAATTCCATTTCTGTTGAGGGAAAACAAAATGCATGTTATTTTCAGCATTAATTGGTCATGAAGAATATTTTCAGAAAATACAATACTGATCTCTCCAAAAGACTAAAGACGTATTTAAAAATTATTTCTTAAGTTATTGTTTCATACATTAGGCACATCAAATCTCTTGAGACTTGACAGTGTTTTAAGTTACAATCCTTAAGATTTTTGTTTAAAAAAAAATGAAAGAGTCCGCCGTTCCTGCCCTAGATTCAAATTACCCTCACAAGGGACTGACAGGAAACTATGCAGCATGTATTCCAGGGTTACAGTTGTAATTTTATATCATTAATATCAGCCTCACTGTTTACTTTTCACTCTCCCACAGTCGAATCAGAGCTGTATTAAGTTACTGCTAATCCAAACTGAACCTTTCTGAATGCTTCACATTAAAAGCATTCAGCTGTGAAAACACGGGGCGGCTTTTACTGTGAAGCAGTCACAAAAGATGCAATGCATTTGTCACAGAGGTTAGCGCCAAACACAATTGTTCATCAAAAATGTGTTGAGTGCATCAGCGGATCATTTTTAATTTTTGCAAGGCAATAGTGGAACATGTGGCAGCAGCCACAGTGAGCGGTCAGATGAAGAAATGCAGGCGACAGGCTGCACACCTCTAACTTCTCAGAAAAGTGACCAACTAGTGTTACAGTGCCCTGCTGTCATATGGAAAACTACTTGTGCCATGCACAGCATGAAATCAGATTGAAGTTGCAATTATTATTATTGACAGACTTCTTTACTAAAACAATGCAAGTTTGGTGGCACTGTAAACACTGTTACTGCAAACACTGTTAAATCTTAAGGATTACAATTTAAAGGGTTATACAAGTTAATTTGAGAGTAGATAGTCATAGTTACCTTTAGTGTGATAAGTGACAGCAGCTTTAATATCAAAGGACCCCCAGCTACACCTTCTGCCAATGTCTTTAGAGTGGGCCTGTTGTTTAGATGAGCCAAACAACACAGTGGTCTGCTGGCCCTGTGCAGGCTTAGCACCATTGTCTTTACTGGGAGCCAACACAGCAGAACCTGCACCCTTGGCCTCAACTTTTGTCTTTTCCTGGCCACATGGCTGCAGCTTGTTCTCCTCCTCACTCATCACACAAGCAGGAGAACAAGCGTTGGACACATTGCAAGGGCCACAAGTCCTTTTCTCGGGGTCTGGAACCAAAGTGCCAGGCTCTAAGAAAGATGGGCCAATATCAAAGCAGGGCTGGGCAGCCTTGGCTGCGGCAGCCTGACACTCGCTTTGAGATGTGACCACAGTAGTCTTGTCCTCTGCAGGCCCCTGGCCACCTCCTCCTTCTGGCCCCAAGTTGGGCTCATTGATGAAGGAAAGCCCCCACTGATTCTGGAAGATATCTCCCAAGGCTTTCTGATTTGTCTGAGCAGCCGGTGGGTCAAGGTGACGAGCACTAGGGAGCACAGGTTGCATATTTAAAGGGTAAATTAAAAGCTTTCTAAGCTCATATGCTTCTCCATCTACAGGACTGGTTGTAGAGCTACAGTTACTTTCCAAAGGAGATGCTACATTCTCGCCACTTGGGATAGATGGGGCTGGTGGAATACTACTAGCAGCAGGAGCAAAGAAGGTACCCACTGACGGGCAGCCGTTTCCGTTTCCAGAAGCGGGGCCATTAGTAAAGCTAGCTGAGGTGATAGTTTTCATAGCAGACATAGGGACCTGTGACAGTCTAACAGGAGGAGGCAGTGCCTCTCCTCCACCTTGAGCTACTTTGTTGAGGTTCTCTTTTACTTTACTTGCATAACTGATCTTGGGAACAATTTTTGCACTGCTATTGTCCACAGGAAATACTGGAGGGGGCTTGAACAAAGTCCATGAGTCCTCTTTTGAAGCTGAGGAGAGCTTGGCTTTGTGCCTTTCCTCAGTCTTTTTACCAAAGGTGCCAACTAGTTTGCCATCAGAGTTTTTCCTCTGAGATTCACCCATTGAAGCCTCTGACGCAACAGCCCGTCTAGCTGCTGACTGAGCTTCCACTTTATGGGCAGCTCTAAAGCCATCAAGTCTAGAAGTCACTCTCTTCTCAGTTGTCTCGAGATTAAAAGCCCCGTGCTCGTGTGTAGTGTTGCCCTGCTGCATGTCTTTTTCCTTTTCTCTTATCACATTATCAGTGTTCTTGGCATTGTTACATCTGGCCTTGCGTTTCTTCGGAGTAGTATATCCACCTTCGGAGCCGCTGCCATCATTGTCCTTGCTAGAATAGCCATTTGTAATTAAGCCATAGTTCACAATGCCATTTTGAAGCAACACGGAGTCTTTCTTATCCATAGGTTGGCCCTCATGATGATTCAAATCCAGGGTCTTTTCCTTGTCATTTTTAAGGTCCATATTCTTCTTATGGTCCAATCCTTTGCTGCTCACTTTTGGAACAGTCGTGTACAGCTTTTGCGTTGACTTCTGCTTCACATTTGCATTACTTGGGTGTCTGTTACCATTGCTGTTGGGGGGATGCGACATACCAACAGTATCAGACAGATGTGGATTCTTCTCCCCCTCCTCCTCACTGACATTTACTTTTTTAATGCCTGAAAGGGGAAACAAAATCAGTTTATACTGAAATGATACACCTCAACCATTCTTTCCACAGCTTGCAGAAAACTGCCCCAACTGGTTGACGATTTACAAAAAAAAAATCTGTCAATTCATTTCACTTTTCACACTTATGGAAAATAGAAGTTATGCAACAATTTTTCATGTACAAATATCAAATGTTTGGTAGAGTATTTGTAATGCAATGATGCGCGATATAGGATGCTAAAGTCACAAAACCTGAAAAATGATGAAGACGCAGTACCTATCATACTCATATTCAAAATTAATTATGTATGAATTATCAACAACATTTGGCATTAAAACTTGATCTCTACTATCCACATAAATTTGAACTGCTGTGTCCTGTGTAAACCACACATATGCACCATAAATTTGATAACAACCCATTCATTGTGTTCATAGTTTGTCTTTTCTGATAAATCATCGTAGCAGTGAATGTTGTTAAGAAAGCTATGTTGTCCAGCAACATTCATCCCATGCAGTGAGACAGACGATACGTGTCGTTGCTACTTTACTGTTTATAGCGTTGCCTGAATATGTTATCTCCTAACGCATTCCAAGATGAGCCGGATGCTCACTGTATTTAACAAGTTATGGACGTGTAATATACCTCACAATTGTCAACTGCATACTGAACAGTTAGCCATTTACTTCCTTGAGATTATCTGATCTGACATCAAAGACCAGTTGCTGCAAAAAATGTAAAAGTAGGGCTCACAGCAGCATATATATATGACTTACATTTGGCGTGGCAGTGAACCACAAATAGGTCTATGCTTTGCACAGAGGCATGGGCACGGCTATGGCTTCAAATTCAATGGTGCTGCTGCCCCTCATGTCTGGGCACAGCACACACAAGCTTCTGCATACAGCATCGCTTCACTTATTATACTTGTTCTCGCTTATTTACATCGACATAACTGCCAGCAAACGTAAGGGCGATGGTTACAGTCCGTGTCTGTTTAGCTGTAGCAAAGCCGTGTCTTTATCAAATGGTCATAACCGAGTTGCTGCGTGGCTTCACGTTGACTGGACAACATGCAACAGGCCTTGTCAGAGATGGCTAGCGTTTAGCTAATGTCAACTAGCCGTCGACTCGTTGGGTATTAACACGCCCCTGGGCGTCAATAATAGTCATTGTGGCCTTAGACAGCCGCCAAACACCCGCGACACAAGTAGGCAAAAGACGACAACGACACGCTGGTGCTGTAAAGTACCGTAGTCGCACTAATATTATTTACTAGCCGGGTAGCTGTAGCATTAGCTCGCAGTGATATTCTAACATGGCCGACAGGAAATGGCAGCTCGGAACATTCCAGTGGAGCCGGCTCGCTTTTCCTAAAAACTGGACACGAGCGTGCCGAAATGAATGATAAGAGATTTGAGACTACTGTTGAAAAGCGAATTGCCACGCACACATTAACAGTTCATACGTTCAGAGCACATGGTGACACCAGTGGGGTTTTTTTTTCTGAAATGATTTAGTTGCATTTGCGAAAGAAAAATGGGTGGTGAAGCCGGCGCACAAGGTCAATCCCCGATATGTCAAAACCACCACCAGCGACAACTGTCACGCAACGTCAGCTAGCCGACGAGCTAACGTTAGCTAGTCGGCTAGCTGACGTTAGCTAGCTCAATGGTTGGTTTCTGGTCCGACAATGGGCCAACTATCGGTCTAATCAGTTAGCTGCTCACCCGAAAGTATTCAGGACAACAGCATATCGTTTGAATTAATAGCTCGCTTGCAAGGCTGAGCTCTCAATCGCGACGGAGTTAACATTAGTTAGCAAAATGCTAGTCGGGGCTCGTTGACATTAGCTGACTAAGGCTAGCAGAGCGTTAGCTCACTTTTCCGGATGGCCCAACCTGTTTTCTTCGTCTGCGTTTCCTGATGCTGGCGCTGGAAGTGGCTCTGATCATTTTTCAGACAAGTTGTGTGTTGAGCGGCGCGTCTGTCCTCCTCTCCGCGGTGGTGGTGGTGTTGCCTTTCTTGTGCCCGATCTTTGGGCTGTTCCTCCATCGAAGTGTAGAATGTCGGACTTGTTCAACCAATATGTTTTAGCTCCCGGGGTCCAATCACTACCAGAGTAAAACGGAAGCTATTTGAAGCCTCTGTAAACGTCAGCAGTAAACGTCTAAAAATGGCACTGTTTTTTTGGGTGGTCACCGCCACTATATCCCCGAGTCTAGTATTTTGTGCTGAGTTATGCAAGGGGGGATATTTTGCAGGACGTTTTCAGATCTCGGCAGATGTTTCACACAAAAATAACGGACAAGTGATGTTTAAAAAAAAAAAAAAATCTTTTTTTCAGGGTGGGCAATAACGGGGTGGGGTTCGTGTGTGAACTAAAATCATATGACCGGAGGCGCTGCCACGTCTCCAGCCAGAGGACACTTTAGTGGAGGGGTCCCGGGGAGGCCAACCCCACTCCCCAAATGGAAAAATCAACTTATTGCAAATTCAATACCTCTATCCTCAAACATTCATGATTAATTTTAAGTATTTTACCACATGTCGAAAAGAAAAAAATAGAATGTTCCTGTTACTGTTTCTATGACTTTTTATGACATACTATGACTTTTGAAAGCGCTAAATTAGATATCCAGAGCATTTTTTTCAGTCCCAATACCGATAGCGATACCCGGGCTTTAGGTATCTGCCCGATACCGATCTGATACCAGTCATTAGTTAATAAGATGTATGCCTCACTGTGTGGAAGTGACTGGGAATCGTTCTTTTATGTGTAAGGCAACATCAGGCTTGACTTAAACATTACTTTCCTAACTTTGTAAAACTAAATGTAACAAAATATATACATAGGTATAAATTTAGTGAATTGATATTTATTATTAAAATAATAAATTGTTGCAACTTGGCAAAAAAAAATTCAAAATTAACAAGAATTACAATTCAGGTGTAAACCTTTTTAATGCAGCAACATATTGGTTAAAAAATTAAACAGGGATTAAAATCTATTTGAGATGAAAATGAAGTTGCTCTTCCTCTCCTTGCTTTGTTGACATAGCCAGGCCGGCGTGCTTTTATTGTTCGTGCATGTGAGCGTGCCCCACTGGCTAGCTCACGGCTGCTGCTCTGCAATGCTCTCATACTGCGGTAACAGCTGATGACGAAGTCCAGACTGCCGGAACCCGACCGCCAGAACCCGACCGCCGGACCCCGTCCGCCGGTTCCCACCCGCCGGTTCCCACCCGCCGGTTTCCACCCGCCAGTTTCCCAGCCGCCGGTTACCCCTCAGGTAAAGCTGTTGAGAGGTAATAGAAATGCATCCAATCCCATATTTAGCACCTTTAATGACATTTTTGTATTAAAGGTGCAAGGTGCATAAAATAAGTCATAGTATACTATGACTTATTTTATGATTTTATTTATTGACATACCATACCAGGACTTTTTTATGACATAAATATACTGAGTTTTCATGACATTTTTTATGACATACTAGCCTAAACTATGACTTTTTATGACAATGCCTAAATGTATTGTCAATGTCAAATAAATTGATAAATAATGAATAAATATATCACTGCAGTTATTTCTGCATTGTTGTTTACAAGTTACATAACTTGACACTGTTTGTGAATACTTATGAGACTATTTTGACATCATAGAGGACCTCCAGACCCCTGCTTTGGTTTTGAAATCCTCCCTATTTTTTAGGTCTCAAGGTTGGTATATTATACTATTCTATAACTTTTTCATAATTTTTTATTTATCTGTTCTACTATATAATAACTATACTATGATTTCTTTTTATATTTTTGCGACATACTATACTATGACTTTTTTCGACATGCTACAATATACTATGACTTTTATTCGACATACGATACTATGACTTTTAAAACATTTTTCAACAGACTATAGTATAACTTTTTATCGACATACTATACTGTGGCTTTTTTCTATTTTTTCGACAAACTATACTGTGACATTTTTTCAACATACTATCCTATGACTTTTTATTTTTTCGACGTACAATACTATGACTTTTTTTCGACATACTATACTCTGACTTTTTCATTTATTTTATTTATTTATTTATTTAAAAGGGACCATGTACAGTTTAAACATAAATGTCACCATTTGATGCACTGTACCAGATTATAGCTTTAAGCTAATTCACATCTGTAGTTTTAAAAAAGTATTTCGACATACTATATACTATGACATTTTTTCGAAATACTATACTATGGCTTTTTTTCGACATACTATACTATGACCTTTTTCGACAGACTATACTATGGCCTTTTTTAAATTTTCGACATACTATACTATAACCTTTTTCGACATACTATACTATGACTTTTTAAAACATTTTCAAAATACTATAGTATGACTTTTTTTCGACATACTATACTATGACTTTTTTTACACTTTTTTCGACATACTATACTATGAAGTTTTTCGACATACTATACTATGACTTTTTTTTTAAAAATTCGACATGCTATACGATGACTTTTTTTTTTTTTTGACATATACTCTGACTTTTTATTATTGTCTCGACATATTATACTATGACTTTTTTTCGACATAATATACTTTGACTTTTTTTATTTGCCAGACATACTATAATATGATTTGTTTTCGACATATTATACTATGTCTTTTTTTTTTTGACAAACTATAGTATAACTTTTATCAAACAAACTATACTATGACTTTTTTCAACATGCCATACCATGACTTTCTATATTTTTTTCAACATACGATACTATGACTTTTTATTATTTTTCGACATATTATACTATGACTTTTTTTTGACACACTATACTATGACTTTTTTATTTATTCCACATAATATACCATGACTTTTTTATTCGACATACTTTACTGTCTTTTTTTTATTTTTTCAACATACTATACAATGACCTTTTTTTCGACATACTATACTATGACTTTTTTCAACATGCTATACTAGGACTTTTTTATTTTTCGACATACTATAGTATAACATTTTATCAACATACTATACAATGTCTTTTTTTTAATTTTTTGGACATACTATACTATGACTTTTTTCATTTTTTGGACATACTAAAACAATTTTTTAATTTTTTTGTCAGACTATATTATGACTTTTTTTCGACAAACTATACTACTACATTTTTTCAACATGCTATACGATGACTTTTTGAATTTTTTCGACATACTATTAATATTACTTTTTTTATTTTATCGAAATACTATTCTATGACTTTTTTTTGATACACTTTACTATGATTTTTTTACATAGGATAATATGACTTTTAAAACATTTTTTACATGATATAGTATGACCTTTCATCGGCATACTATACTATGACATTTTTTCGACATAGTATACTTTGACTTATTTTTAACGAATTGCTATACTATTACTGTTTTATTTTTTGACATACTATACTATGATTCTTTTTTTCTCGACATATTATACTATGACTTTTTTTATTTTTTTGACGTTATATGACGTTTTTTTGACATACCATATGATGAATTTTTTTGTTTTCCACCTCAAAAAAAGTCATAGTATAGTATGTCGAAAATTTTCATTAAAAAAAGTCAGTATACAAGGTCGAAAATTTTCATGAAAAAAAGTCATAGTAGAGTACTTCGAAACTTTTATGAAAAAAAGTCATTGTATAGTATGTCAAAAATTTTATGAAAAAATAGTCATAGCATATTAAGTCGAACATTTTATGATAAAAAAAGGTCATAGTATGGTATGTCGAACATTTTCATGAAAAAGGTAGTAGGTCCATTAATTTCGTGGGAAAAAAAGTCATACTATAGTATGTTGAAAAATGTTATGAAAATAGTCATACTATAGTATGTCGAAAATTTTCATGAAAAAAAGTCATAGTATAGTATGTCGAAAACTTTCTTGAAAACGTTCATAGTATAGTCCATCAATTTCGTGAAAAAAAAGTCATACTTTAATATGTCGAAAAATTTCATGAAAAAAAAGTCATAGTATAGTATGTAGATTAATTTGGTGGGAAAAAGAAGTCATAGTATAGAATGTCGAAAATTTTCATGAAAAAAAAGTCAGACTATAGCATGTCGAAAATTTTCACGAAAAAATTTCATAGTATAGTCTGTCGAAAATTTTCATGGAAATAGTCATAGTAAAGGTTTTTTTGTAATTTGGTGGGAAAAAAAAGTCATAGTATAGAATGTCGATAATTTTCAAAAAAAAAAAGTCATACTATAGTATGTCGAAAATGTTCACGAAAAAATGTTATAGTATAGTATATCAAAAATGTTCATGGAAATAGTCATAGTATAGTATGTAGATTAATTTGGTGGGAAAAGAAGTCATAGTATAGAATGTCGAAAATTTTCATGAAAAAAAAGTCATACTATAGTATGTCGAAAATTTTCACGAAAAAAAATCATAGTATAGTATGTCGAATCTTTTCATGGAAATAGTCATAGTACAGTATGTAGATTAATTTGGTGGGAAAAAGAAGTCATAGTATAGAATGTCGAAAATTTTCATGAGAAAAAAAGTCAGACTATAGCATGTCGAAAATTTTCAAAAAAAAAAAAATCATAGTATAGTATGTCAAAAATGTTCATGGAAATAGTCATAGTATAGTATGTCGAAAATTTTCATGTAAATAGTCATAGTATAGTATGTAGATTAATTTGGTGGGAAAAAAAAGTCATTGTATAGAATGTCGATAATTTTCATGAAAAAAAAATCATACTATAGTATGTCGAAAATTTTCATGAAAACGTAATAGTATAGTATGTCGAAAATGTTCATGGAAATAGTCATAGTATAGTCTGTCGATTAATTTGGTGGAAAAAAAACTCAGTTTAAAATTTCGAAAATTTTCATGAAAAAAGTCATACTATAGCATGTCGAAAATTTCGTGAAAAAATTACGAAAATATTCGTAAAAAAATGTCATAGTATAGAATGTCGAAAATTTTCATGAAAAAAGGCATGGTATAGTCTGTCGATTAATTTGGTGGGAAAAAAAGTCAGTTTAAAATTTCGAAAATTTTCATGAAAAAATTCATACTATAGCATGTCGAAAATATTCGTAAAAAAATGTCATAGTTTAGAATGTCGAAAATTTTCATGAAAACAGGCATAGTATAGTCTGTCGATTCATTTGGTGGAAAAAAAACTCAGTTTAAATTTTCGTCAATTTTCATGAAAAGTCATGCTATAGTATGACTTTTTTGAAAATTGACGAAATTTTAAACTGAGTTTTTTTTCCACCAAATTAATCGCCAGACTATACTATGCCTTTTTTCATTAAAATTTTCGACATTCTATACTATGACAATTTTTTACGAATATTTTCGACATGACTTTTTTCATGAACATTTTCGAAAATATTCGTAAAAAAATTTCATAGTATAGAATGTCGAAAATTTTCATGAAAACAGGCATAGTATAGTCTGTCGATTCATTTGGTGGAAAAAAAACTCAGTTTAAATTTTCGTCAATTTTCATGAAAAGTCATGCTATAGTATGACTTTTTTGAAAATTGACGAAATTTTAAACTGAGTTTTTTTTCCACCAAATGAATCGACAGACTATACTATGCCTTTTTTCATTAAAATTTTCGACATTCTATACTATGACAATTTTTTACGAATATTTTCGACATGACTTTTTTCATGAAAATTTTCGAAAATATTCGTAAAAAAATGTCATAGTTTAGAATGTCGAGAATTTTCATGAAAACAGGCATAGTATAGTCTGTCGATTCATTTGGTGGAAAAAAAACTCAGTTTAAATTTTCGTCAATTTTCATGAAAAGTCATGCTATAGTATGACTTTTTTGAAAATTGACGAAATTTTAAACTGAGTTTTTTTTCCACCAAATTAATCGACAGACTATACTATGCCTTTTTTCATTAAAATTTTCGACATTCTATACTATGACAATTTTTTACGAATATTTTCGACAAATTTTAAAAATTTTAAAAATTTTAAAAAAAATAAAATTAAATTGGTTTTTTTAAAAAACCCTTTTTAATTTTCTTTTTAAAAAATTTAAATTCTTTTTTAAATTTTTGAAATTTTAAAATTTTTTTTAAAAAAAAAATTTTAAAAATTTTTTTTAAAATTCGAAAATTTTTAAGCTTTTTAAAATTTTTTGAATTTTTTAAAAAATTTTAAAAAATTTTTAAAAAATTTTTTTGAAAATTTTAAAATTTTTAAAAAAAACAATTAAATGGTTTTTTAAAAAACCAAATTTCTTCTTTTAAAAAAATTTTTAATTGCTTTTTTAAAATATTTTAAAGATTTTTTTAAAATTCGAAATTTAAAAAATTTTTTAAAAATTTTAAAATTTTAACTATAAAATTTTTTGAATTTTAAAAAATTTTTTTAAATTTTCGAAAAATTTTTTAAAAATTTAAAATATTTTTTTTAAAAAGATTTAAATTGGTTTTTTTTAAAAAAACAATTTTTAATTGTTTTTTTTAAAAAAACCCTTTAATTGCTTTTTTTTTAAAAAAAAAAACAAAAAAAAAAAAAAAAAAAAAAAAATTTTCAAAAAAAAAAAAAAAAAAAAAAAAAAAAAATTTTAAAAAAAAAAAAAAAAAAAAAAAAAAAAAAAAAAAAAAAAAAAAAAATTTTTTTAAAAAAAAAAAAAAAAAAAAAAAAATTTTAAAAAAAAAAAAATTTTATCAAAAAAATTTTAAAATTTTAAAAAAAAAAAAAAAATTAAAATTTTTAAAAAAAATAAAAAAATTTTTTTAAAAAAATTTTTAAAAAAAAAAAAATTTTCGAAAAAAAAAAAGTCATGTATAGATGATTTTTTTAAAAGCAAATTTTTCTGGTTTTTTTTAAAAAACCAGTAATTCCTTTTTTTTAAAAGCATTCTATATATGACTTTTTTACGAAATTTTACTGATTTTTTCAAAATTTTCGAAAATATTCTAAAAAATTTATTAAATTCGAAAATTTTTTAAAAAAGGAATTTTTCGATTATTTTGGAAAAAACTTTAAATTTTGAATTTTCAAAAAGTCATGTATAGATGATTTTTTTAAAAGCAAATTTTTCTGGTTTTTTTTAAAAAAACCAGATTATTCCTTTTTTTATTAAAAGCATTCTATATATGACTTTTTTACGAAATTTTACTGATTTTTTCAAAAAATTTTTGAAAATATTCTAAAAAATTCATTAAAATTGAAAATTTATAAAAAAGGAATTTTTCGATTATTTTGGGGGAAAAAAATTTTAAAATTTTTGAATTTTCATAAAAGTCATGTATAGATGATTTTTTTAAAAAGGAAAATTTTTAATTGGTTTTTTTAAAAAACCAGATAATTCCTTTTTTTTTAAAAGCATTCTATATAAAATTTTTTTGAAATTTTTACGATTTTTTATGAAATTTTCAAAATATTTGAAAAAAATGCTTATAAATTCGAAAATTTTCATGAAAAAATAGATTTTTTTTTTAAAAAATT